>HG995293.1:12500000-15000000 GCA_905332915.2 Hecatera dysodea | reverse complement strand
TCATCTTGCCTGACGTAAAATACAATTAATATATGTTTTCCTAATAAGTCACCTACAGCTACACAAGTACTAAACCTCGATAGGCAAAGGAGTGTTATACATACATATGTATATTCATCAGCCTCGTAGCAACCCACGTATCATCTACGACTACCGATTCCAAAACAGAATTTGTTGACTTATCGACCCATTCCTCTTTATCAACTCGCAAATCTCCGAACAAGTGCACACATTGTGGTTTTCACCCATATATCAACAGATCATTGTCTGCGATTGTTTCAACACCTGGCTTGTCAAGTCTATAAACATTTCTATTGAATTCGTTGTGTTCCCATAAGAAACGTTTGGCATTGCGATTGACGCTGCCATAGCATCATCATGGCTAAGTAAATCGCATAATAACCTTTTACAATAGTTATGAGGTTTTTTGTCAGAATGTACTGGTCCAGGCCATGCCCTGCCTGTGCGTTACTATTTTTATAACTTCAACTAAAATTGTACATTGTCTCTTTTAAATCATTGTTGTAGCAAACTCATTGACTGATTCACAAGCATAATCAAGTTTATCCGAATCCGGATTCAAAACCTTGCAACCATCCACACCCTTGCCATTGAACTATTGTCAATTCAAACATTTGTATCACCAATATAATCGGTATTTACTATTTAGACCGACCTCAGTAACTCCTTTATCCTTATGTATATTATTTGGATTATTTCCATATTTGGTAGCCGATGGCATTTGCTTGGTCCGTTTCTGTGCCAGGGTCAGTTAAATAGCAACTTGCATATATGCAGATATCCAAGATCAATGGCAATAATAATAAAATTATTAAGTTTATGAAGGTTGCATTTCTCTTTGGACACGCCAATGAGATTGACTTCGTATGGGTGTTATGCAATGCCGTGATGATAACGGTTGGATTACGATATCTTGATATTATTAAAGCAGATTAAGTTAGTATTGGTTTTACGTTTCACATTACACGCATTAGGTACGAAGCTAAGTTTTATTCCCAGGTTTCACAAAAATTTCCTTGAATCAATTTTGGAACTAACCTGACAAATAATAAAACAACGAAGTACTCAACATATTTATCTACAGCATCTTCCTTTTCATCGTGACGTAGCCTAGCCGCTCTTCCATTCCGATAAACATAATCCAAATTCATCTCATCGAAAATGTCCAGATAAAATAACTATATAACGATAAACTCACTTATTTGTCACCAGTATTTGTAAGATACTCGAAATAAGAAGAATTATTTTACATTAGAATGGAGAAGACTTTCTTGTGTGTGTTGTTTTTTGTGATTAGTGTATTTGGTGAACCAAGGGTTGATCCCTTGGTCCTTATCAGCAGTCAAGGATTAGTGAGAGGTCATAGGGCGACTGATGGAGACTACTCCATGTTCCTGGGTGTGCCCTACGCTCAAGTGGACCCGGAAAATCCTTTTGGCGTAAGTAGAATGTTCAAACCAAAGAATTTAGCACTAACGCCTCACCTACGGATATTACCAACCGTTCAATGTCAGTCCCAGAATAGAAATAGGATTTCTAATAGAGAATGTAGCTGTATTATTTGTGTCTGAATTCCTTCCATACCAGCTTGGTTAACGAGAATCTATTTTAGAGGCTAAACAAAATTTAAAAGGTTTACCGTACATTGACAGATCCGCAAAAATAATAGATCTGACAGCATTTGCTTAGTTAAATTATGATTTGGCAATGTAACCATTTTCTTCTACCCTTTTACCTCTTTCTCATCCTCGTCTTTATTAGCCAAAATAGATGACATAACTGACTCAGAACGTTTTTGGTCGTTTTTAACGTTTTGTCTAATGATCTACTCGTATCCACATTATCGGTAGCCTTAATGAGGGCATCGACCCTACTGCTATGGAAAGTGTTTGTCATAATTTTAAATTTGTGTGTCATCTTGTTTATAAATGTTCTTGAATGCGTTACAGCGAAGTACCAATTGCCATATTATATTCTGATAGTAAACCATTTACAAGTTGTAAACAGGAAATATTTAATAATAATGATGATCGAAAGCCCATGGAATAAAACAAGATGGCTAATATAACAATTTTACACTAGCTTCGCTTCTGATTTTCAAATACATACTTGCAATTCAATTTAACGCTAGTATCGCATAAATTCCTGTGAAGAATTAAAACCATTCCTACAAATACCTTCATATTTTATAACATAAAAGACTGCAATATGAAATCCAACAGTCAAAGTAATTCAAAAGGCAAATATACTTTTGCGACTCAAAAGTTATTTCAAGGTCCAGTTACTTAAGTGAACATTCTTTGAATGATGACGTAATTCCACTCATAACTATATCAGTCAATTATAGTTGGCAGCTGATATCTATCTAAGGCTAAGCAATATCTCCAAACACTCATATTGAGTAGGTAGATAAGTTTGAAGTCAACGATCTCGTTCAGAGTTAAGTAAATAATTCTTAAAAAAGCTTATTCCGATAATCTTGAAATGAAAATTATTCCCATTAGACATACAGGACAATTCTTTTGTTATTATGCAAAGGTCTTTCTTATTTTCCCATACCGACACTATGGTAAAAAAAGTATTTTCTTTTTCAGCCATCTCACGCCAGGCAACCATTCCAAGAAATTATCTTCGATGCTAACGACGGCACTATCAAATGCCCACAAATGGGATTCTCAAATAGCGAGACTTTGGACTGCCTTCGTCTGAACATTTTCGTACCATTTAAAGCCAGTTCTAATAGTCCTCTACCAGTTCTAGTGTGGATTCATGGAGGAGATTTCGTACGAGGAAGTGCGGGAGATTATGGAGTCAAGAACTTAGTCAGACATGACGTAGTTGTCGTAACTGTCAACTACCGTCTTGGCCCATACGGCTTCATGTGCCTAGACAACCCTAGCGTCCCTGGTAACCAAGGTCTGAAGGACCAGTATGCAGCGCTGGTATGGATCAGAAAGAATATTGCATCGTTTGGAGGTAATCCTTACAATGTTACTATTGCTGGTCAAGATGCTGGAGCCGCATCAGTTTTGCTGCACTTGTATGCAGATAACACTAAACTGTTCCATAAAATCATTGTTGAGAGTGGCACACCACAAAGTGAAGGCATGTTTGTTAATGCTGATGTAAACGCTGCCATTATGATTGTTCAGCATTTAGGAGTGAACACAACTGACACTGATGAAGCTCTACGGTTCCTTATAAGCACTCCTCATGATTTAGTCACAGCTGCTGCTCACGAAGTGAACGTTAAATTGGGACCTTGCAAGGAGAGGTCGTTCAGTGGTATTGAAAATTTTGTAGAAAACGATCCTTACGCGCTTACGAATACGAAGAAAGTAAGAAACACGCCTGTACTGATTGGTTACACTAACCGGGAGCGTGATTCGCTCAGTAACGATTACTTTGATACTGATCCATTTTATGAGAAATTGAGAAACAATTTCAATCTCAACGGAGTAGAGTTACAAAACGCCGCTACTTTTGTGAGGCGATTCTATATCGGATATGATCCTGTATCAGAAAAAGTTGCAAGGGAATTAGAGAATTTTGAAACTGATTTTGTATTTAGTCACCCATCGGAGAGGATAGTAACAGGGCTGTTTGAAGAAAGTGTTGGATCAGTCTATGAATATGTGTTCAGCTACGGTGGAAGTTCGAGTGCACAAGGTGCAGGGCATTCAGCTGAACTTAATTATTTATTCGACATTGAAGGTGTCAACTTGAAGAGAAGTGAAGATGACCAATTGATCACTGATCGTATTACAACTTTATGGACCAATTTCATAAAATATGGGTTAGTTATTTTAACTAGTCTAAAAAACTGAGGATTTTAGCTTTTTCCCCTGCGCATCATTTTTTCCATACCCAAAATTTTAATTAAATTAAGTTTTCATTCTTGCAGGAATGCAATAGCAAAATCTTAATCCATACTAAATCATCATGAACACTAATCCATATTATAAATGTAAAAATAACTCTGTCTGTCGGTTACCTTTCACGTCTTAAGGGTATAAAAATATTCCAAAGTACCAAAATGTTTCTCAAATGACAATGTTCTTATTTCCAGAAACCCAACTCCACAAACAACCGACCTAATCCCAGTGAGGTGGACACCAGTCACTGCCTCCAACAGACCGACTCTGGTCATTGACACCGACATCAGGATGGACAGCCGCGTCCAAAACCAGAGGATGGCGTTCTGGGACCTCTTCTACTCAATGTATGGCAGCTACAGCAACTTGGCCAGAGAATGCGTCTTCGAATAACGCTTAGATTTCTATGGATTTTTATTAATTATGTAAGCTGTGACAAATCGAAAGTATAATTCATTGATTATTATGTACATAATTTTAATAAATATTGAATCATGTCGATTTTCTTACTTCGAGACCAATAATAAATGATATTTATGTTGTAAGTAAATAACACTTTTACCCGTCAATCATTTTTGTCCGTTATAACTATACGAGGCCGGTGTTTCCTAGCTGACTACTCTGAAAAGAAACACCGAAAAAAGCTCAGAGATCAGTCTCTTTTGAAGTCCATAAAATTGTATTGGTCAAATCATATGAGACCTATGTATATATAAAGCCACCATCTACCAATACAATAAAAGAGCTGCAACATGTCGAAATGATTATTGATATTTAAATGTCAAATCGAAGTGTCAAGATTGAAATCAGCAACATTTACATTCAAAACGGTATATCTTTATAATACTTTTAATTCGCTAGTACAATGGCAAGTCAGTGGCTCTTTTCTGGGTCGCTCGTCTCCAGCGGAAGATGCTCATCAAGACAAATCGACTTCACAAAGGATTTGGGCCAGCTTCGCTTCACGCCCACTGCAGCCCACTTAGGTCCACTTGATCGCGTGTCGTGATTCGTTTTTTTTTTTAGTTTTAACTACATTTAATACGATGATAGTTTGCAAAAATTGAGGATGCTCCAATGAACGGATCCGCTGTCAATTTTGTTTTAAGAGACTGGTTCTATGGAACTTCAACATTTTGTTGCTTATTTTGTAGGAATGGAGGATAGTGATATGCAATTAAATACGCGATACCACTATGTTTTATTTGTCAAGCTCTTTTTCCTCACGTAACGAACCGAACCTGAAGTCCATGACATAATATGGTGCCATTAAGAATCTGATTTAACATTTTCTCTCTGATCTTATATCTGATTTTATATGCGGATAAGCCTAATAAATATCAAGTAAGAAAGAAACGAATACTACAGTATTTAGTAGGCTCTAAATACTCGTTCTTTCTTACTTTTCTTTTTTTTTTGCACCATTGCCAACTAATTAACACGATTCCAATTTCAGATGATCCGAAACTAATCTAAGTATATTTTTCATCTATAATTCACTTTTGGAAGTACTTGACATAGTTCCAGGATGTAAAATTGTCACACACCGCCAACTACGGTTATCATAACTTATACTTTCTTCCAATACTGCACACGCACTAGGTACGACCAAAGAAAGTATTGGAAAACCACAAGTACTCCCTATAATTGTCTATTTACATCGGAATCATTATTTCTATCTGCAGATCGTGATGTGGTTTCCTCACAGCTTTCCTCGCCGTATTGGAGATAAAACTAATCAAACACCATTATGACTTCGGAACTTGTAATCTCACTTTCACTAGCAGGCCCATCGTCGCCAATACAGAATATTAGTTACGCCATTTTCACAATTTTCTCCAAGTTTTAGTGCGTGACTGTTTCGATCTGAATTACCAATTTATTATTACTTCATAAATCTGCGGTGATCACCATCTGTTGTTTCTAAGATTTATATTGATATTGAATTAGCAGGTACGACTGATATAAGTCCTTGTTAGAGTGAGCTGGGGAGCCAAAGTTTCAACACTATAATACGCACGCAATTTAGATATTGACTGAGTAGCATGTAACAAGAAAAGTAGTTACAAGAAAGTATATGTACGAGTATGGACAAACAAAAGAAAAATGGATGGATTCTGTGAAAGATGTTATTTCTAGGAAGAAAGTGATCATGACGGCTAATAGATATGAATAAAAGATAGGAACACATTTCTTTACTATGCACATTACTTTACATGTGCATTACTTTACACTGTCCTATGAATCGGAATAAACAAAGAGTGACAGATAGTTAATGCAACGACTACAAGTTCCTAAAATTGACCCAACTTCTTCAATTGACTTCTGATTTGTTGAAATATAGCTAGCAATCACCGTTCTGCAAGATTTCCGATCTGTTTTTATACCATCATCAATAGGTACTATGAATCTCAAACTTCATTGTGTTGTGTTATTTTATTCTAAAATCAGGAAAATCTCTTATTATATTTACCTTCAATGAACTGAATCACCTCAACCAATTGTACTGATTAGTACACTAACCTTGATATTAACATATTAAGGATAAATAGATGGCATTCGGCATTGCAACCTCACAATGACATAGGTCTCGACAAAGACGATAAGACAGACATACAATATAGCTGGTATGAACTATATGTGAAACTAGCAGCGCCCCTCGATTTCACCCGCGTTGTTCCCGTTCCCGTGGCAATACGGGGATAAAATATGCCTATGACACTCCACAATAACGTAGCTTTCTATTGGTGAAATAATTTTGAAAATCGGTTCAGTAGATCCAGAGATTACCCCTTACAACGTCACAAACTCACAAACTTATTAGTATAGATTACTGAGATCTGTTCTGCATACAATATGCTTTAATTTAGATTTCACTTAAGTTAAGAATGAAACATGTATGAATGTGAGTTACATAATACTTATTTTATAAATTGAAAGATTTAAATTAACAGCAGCACTCATTGCTTTGGTAAATATTAATTAGGAAATAGTGCTAGGTACACACAATAGAAAAATATGTGTCAAATTCATAAGTTTAGAAAAATATACGTACAATGACAACCACATCCACTTCAAGGAAAAACATGCTGTACGGAGATGTCATCAATATAATATATGATTACTCCCAGATAAGTACATCAACTTTCGAAGTTAAAGGCCAATGAGATTACATTGTATGTCAAGGGTTTTATACTGATATAAAAAACTTGCTGTTTGTATTGATTCCGAAATTACATAATTCTTCTTTTTGTAATCAATAGGTGTGTAGGTAATAGGTGTGTAGGTATATATATTAGCACAAATCAAAATTAAAAAAGGAAATTATAGGATTCCATCATGATGCCCATGGGAACCATGAAAATTATTTTAAAAAAATCGAAATTATTATCGTTCCAAAAAGGCGCCATCTTGGAATTTGATTTCGGGTCCATTTTCTTTGCGAACCCAAAAAACATGAACATGGACACACCCAAAACGAAAATACTGCAAATTATTCGTTGGCGACATCTTGGATTTTTGTAAGTCTGTTTTAGGGCTGTTGACGTCACTAGTCACTACCCTGTGTGGTAGTAACGATAGTTCACCAACAGCTCTACTAACAACTTTTTGCCACACGGCAAAAATGTGTATCGCGTACAGTTATAGTAGGTACATATTATGACGTATCATCAATGCTTATGATTTTTGAAGCAAATAAGTTTTACCTCATGATAAAACTAGGAATAACAAAAGACTCACGCAAGTAGATGTCGACGGGTTCCCTGGCGGTGCGGATGTCGCACCCCTCGGCGGAGGCGTTCAGCTTGTACACGCCAAACTCGCCCATCTCAGGTCTCAGCTGGCACAGCAAGCCTCTGTATAAGGAACAATAAGGAGTGTAATAAAAGTATAAACTAGGAATCTATTAGATATTTTACATTAACAATACACCGAAACGAAACACAGTACAGGACTTGATCATCAGAATAAGAAAAATATAGATACAGGTACATTATGAATGCCTCCTTAAAACGATTGAGGATATTTTTTGCACGCACAGTAGGTACTAAAGACCCAAAAATAAAACAAGAGTGGTAGTTAAGAGGAACAAAACGTTCAAAATTACCCCGAAATTATAGAGAAAGATGTTTTGGGAACTGAATTATCTGAATCCTCTAACAACATAATCATGGCACAATCACAGGTTTGCAGTAAAGTAATTGCATATACATATGTATATGTATGTACATTTGACAGTACCCTTGCAAAAGTAGCGTAGTAGTAGTCGCAAAAGTAGTAGGAGATACACCATACTATCGTTGACTAATAACGTCAATGTTTTGATAAACTGCCTGCTTTAGTCTAGTGAAATAGACAGTTTACAAGTTATCTACTTATCTAGACGAAGGGTTATGCAATGGTATACTTGTAGGTAAGATATTAACTACAGTGAATTCTGTAGACTCTTTTTTAACCTACTTCAAAAAAAGGAGGAGGTTCTCAATTCGTCTGTATGTATATTTTTTTTGTATGTTTACTGATATTTCCGTTAAATATAGACGGATTTCAATTTTTTTTTTGGTTGGGTAGAGTTCACTTCTGAGGTGGTCCCATTTTCACCAGGTCAGAATCTGATGATGGGATCCAGCAGAAATCGAGGGCAACCACCGAAAATTGTACGCTCGTATGGTGCTTTTGCTACGTAATAATCATGTCTTACTCAGGTATAGATGCTTCAGAGTGTCAACATCTGATGCTGCTGTGCTGATGATGAAGCTACAGAAGTCCTTAATGGTTAGGAGTTGGGAGACAGTACTGCAATTGCTCGATGGGAACTATTTAGTAACTCTAGTATGTAGGGCTAACGTGTTGCTTCATACAGCCGTCATTCTTAGATTAGCGCACTTATGAGATATTCTTGAGGCATTTGAATGTACACTAATATATTTATAAAGCTGACGATGAACGCGCTGATCTCAAGAATTACTGGTCCGATTTGAAAAATTATTTCAGTGTTAGATAGTCCATTTTTCGAGGGAGGTTATATGTTATATATCATCACCCTAAGACCCACCGGAGCACCAATGGGGAATGTTGCAAAACCCTGTTAGATTTCCCTCCCTCTCTTATGTGACGCAGACAAAGTTTATAAGGAAACTAGCGGGTCAGCTAGTTTCCTTATAAATGACAAAGGCAAAGTAGACATGACAGAAGGTACTAAAATATTCATATGCGCAATCTGATAGAATCTCGCCAATACTTCACTGTCGGCAACGGGCATTGTATTTAAAATTTTCTAATTATGCACTATTCAATGACAAGTAAGTCCATCGTTCACAATGGCCGTAGTAATTGTACCTTCAATCAAACTCCCACGATTTGCTGCTAATTAAACAATTAATACGTACATACATATGTTTTTCTCCTAGACTTAGGTCAGAGGTATTTCAGTTACGATACATTTTATCCAGAACATGATTTTCTCACGTTTTCTTTTATTTATCTATATTGAATGCTTCTAAAATGGACCTATAATATTTATCTATATTAATATTACAAAGAGGAAATATTGGATTATTTGTTTGCATTGAATAGGCTCCGAAACTACTGAACCGATTTGAAAAATTCTTTCACTGTTGGGAAGCTATACTATGTCGGGTGAAATAGGCTATATTTTATTCCCATTTTCCCACGGGAACGGGAACACTGCGGGTGAAACTGCAGGGTATACATAATAAAATTGTAAGAAGCCGATGTCTGTACATTGAAGATATTGAAAAAAAAAAGAAAAGTGGTGTCTTTAATAGAGCAACAGAAGACAAAAAGAATTTGATTTTAGAGTCTTTTTCTGTCTATCTGTGTGTTTGTACCCGTATCAGTTGCACTGCTGTCTGCTAGATGCCGAACTTAAAATACTGTAATGGCCCCATGGCCTAAATTAATAAATTTTGTTTTTATTATGAATTTAGTTGATTTGTCAACTCATCATTTATCTAAAAAAAAAAAAAAAAATTGATTGAGTCAGGCGTTACTTTGCGGAAATCCATTTTAAATTTGAAAATGAAAACAATATATCTAGTTTTAATTTCCGCGAATATTAGTGGGTTGCAGGTATGCACCTCCCTCCCGCCCGCTATATTATGCACATGCAAGATTACTGGGCAAATGCAAGGATTTTAAGCACATGCAGGAAGGCAATGCAAAACCCAACACCATTACCGACACGTGTTTCGCCTCTCCACGAGGCATCCTCAGGGGACGTGTTGACTCGCTGACCGTTGAGTTGCGACTGAGAAATTAGTTTTTTTTTTTTGGAATGGACCACTCGCAGTTCAGCACACTAAGGCTGGTTACTGCTCAACCGGACAATCCTGTGGTGGCCTCAAATGAATTTAAGGCCCCCAGCCAGGGCTAAAAACTACTAAAAAGCTAAATGACCGCTTCGCTAAGGGCATCCCCTGTGGGATACGGGCCTCGGCTTAACGGGGTCATTGAGAGGGGCAGCAAGGGACAGGCTGGGTCAATTATTATTATTTAGGGGATTTAACGCTAATGGCTCAGCGGCGCGGGCTGGCTCGTTAGGCAAAAGTCGGGGAGGGTGAGAAATTAGTACAAGGCACCCCCCTTTTATACACTGCCACCGTTGGTTATTTGTGTACAACTACCCACACACATACGCAGTAAAGGGGAAGAAACCAAATTCGTCTGGTCATTCAACAGTGCAAAATTATTATTATTACTATGTTTCAAACATATTTTTCATCATTGCCTTCCTGCATGTGCTTAAAATCCTTGCATTTGCCCAGTAATCTTGCATGTGCATAATATAGCGGGCGGGAGGGAGGTGCATACCTGCAACCCACTAATATTCGCGGAAATTAAAACTAGATATATTGTTTTCATTTTCAAATTCATCATTTATCTGTCAAAGCAGTAGCTTTAGTGAACTAAGATGTTACCTTTAATAGTTGCAGTTTTTTTTTTTATAGTTGCAGAATTTATTCGAAAAAGTCACCGCGGCCCTGGAACGCAAAGGACATTTTGGAGGAACGCAGGTGGGTTTTAGTCAGTAAGAGTCTGAAACTCCCTTCTGCTCCACCCAGAGCGAAAGAAGTAATTTGATGATTATCCCATCCTTAAGAAAAATGTAAAAATGGTAACCAATAACTGTTCACTGATCTGGTAAAGCTGCGTAACAGTACCTTGTTGTACCATTGTAACTTGTAAGTACGAGTAAATATTGACCCACCGTCTCGTTTTCCTGCCTCACGTATTGACACTTTAAACATAAGACCATGTCTTACTTTCTCAAGACCGTATGTGGTGAATAAGTTATCAAGCCCGCAAATATTTCGACTCAATACGTGTTTAGTCGGCCGTACATTACCTAACCAGAGAAAAGTTGACAGGACAATGCTCACAGATAATTGCGTAATAAACTCTCGCTTTTACTTCGGTGAATTTATTATTTCTACGTGGGAGCGACTAAGGAAGGAAGGTTCAATACTTCTTTTATGAAGAACAACTTTAGAACTAAAGTTGTATAGGCAAGGTCACAGGTGATGGGGACAGGACTTGTATAGGAATCTGGGGTACCTACAGGACGAACCTGCTTTTAGTTTTTGTTCAGTCTAATGACAGAATGGCGGCAGAAGACTAATAGACACAGTTGAAGTGCATATTGGGAGTGGCTTATGTACAGCGGACCACTACAATTGGATGTACTGATTGATTAGCTTATTATACTAATATTAGAAACGCGAAAGTTTATAAGTATGGATGGATGGATGGATGTTTGTTACTCTTTTACGCAAAAACTACTGAACGGATTTGCATACAATTTGGCACACAGATGGTTTATAACCAGGATTAACATATAGGATAATTTTTACCCCGATATTCCCACGGTATCGAAACTTATGCGGGGCGCTGCTAGTATTAATATAAGATTAGATTTCTGGCGAAATGACAAATTTTTCCATGCTTTTCAAGGTTCAGGAGACTCGAAGTTAGGAAGGCCTTCATCCCTGCAAATTTAAATGAGTAGAATTAAATGCTACTTACGAGGTTTCTCCCGCAGTGACGTATTGCTCCGTAGCATTGACGTACACCCTCCATGTAGACCGACGAGCAGTACTCGCCACCCAGAACTTCTCCTCGCCTGCCGATATGTTCTCCTGCAGCTTGAAGGGACACTGGAAAGAGAGAGTCGTATTAGATATGTCAAGTTACCTATCCTAATTAGTGGGATGTGTCACCCCGGTTACTTCCCGTTATGTCACATTCCCGATTGGGCAACATGTCAAAAGTTTTAAAAACAACTGAACACAAGTGGCGTTTGGTCAAGATTTTGACCTTCATACATTGGTTCATTCCCGATTCGTCAAAATTTGAGAATGCCTATATTCTTTCCCGTTTGCTCAACCTTTTATTTGGAAAGTACAATCAGGAGCAAAAAGAAATGCCTTCGTTTATGTTCTATCTACTTACTAGCTTCCGCCCGCGGCTTTGCTCGCGTCAAAAGTGTTTTAATTATCACTTTCAGTTGTCTCTAGATCAGTATTGAATTCGTGATACTAGCATATTCTTATCCCGGTGAGCTCTTTGTATTTTGTTAATTAGCTTCTATCTGCGACTTCGTCTGCGTGAACTTGACTATTTGCATTTTTTGCACTACCGTAGTCTGATTCAGTCTCAGTAAGGTTAGGACTATCGGTTTTCAAAGGTAAATAGATGAAAGCTGCACATGGCAATCAAACCTATTGCATGTAACGTATATAATTTAGGATTTTACATATGCTAAGAAAACAATATACCCCCACTGGGAAAGTCGGGTGATAAAAAAAACGTCAAAAAGGACTTGAAAAATGTAAATAGCTGACGTTCTACGGGATCATCAGTTGCTCCACCCTCCCATTTTTCTAAATTATACAGACTGCTTAACGAGATATAATAAATTATGTGTTTGCTTTCATATCTTTATCATTACATCGAAAGAACAAACGTTTTCTTTGTAAACAGATAACTAAAAGGAATTCAAAACCGCAGAACTGCGGCGATTTTTATGTTATTAGGCAGTAGACGTCAAAAACTGTGAGCCTAAATGTTATTACTGTAATTAGTTATCTTTGTCTATAACCTCTCATTACTTTAACATTAAAATAACCTCAAAACTCAACTTATTATATAATTCAGGAAATGAATATTCAAAGTTTGTAACCTTCATTATAACCACATGACTACCTAACACATAATTCAATGTGTGAATTTCTTCATTAAAAATGTCTGCATAACAAAACACAATAACTTTAAATTGTTATTAAGTAGGTACTTTGTTAGTTTGTATGGAGTTATGAAATATTTTGATGGTGAGTTGATGACTTCATTCAATTCATTCACACGCATTCATTACGAATGTAGAAAAGAAATTAAATTATGTTCCCTAGCGACCCGAAACGCAAAAAAAACCTTCCTCGTTTATCGCTCTTTCTATTAGTAAATGCCGTATACAAAATTACGTAGTTCAGAAGAAGGCCCTAACCTACCTACCTAAACTGCAGTCATAGAGACTTTACTGTAGATATTCATAAGTTCCCATTAATGGAACTTATGAACGCCCGCCGAATCCACTAAATGGTTCGAATTGGTCGGTTCCTATGGACTTCCCTGGCAAGAAACTCTAACTCTTTAAAAAAATAATCAAGGTACAAAAATATAAACCAACTATCTAACTATTTAAATAGAAATTATAGTTATTGTTAATTAAGAAATAACGAATTATCTGTGAACGGCAACACTACAATAAATAATCCGTAAAGAAATGAAACAGTAATTTATATTTCCGAGACTATTAAAAACATCATCGACAACAATAAAGTTACAAAAACGCTTGACTATAAACAGCTGATGAGTTGAACTTTCTTACAACAAAAGAACAACAACTTCAATGACTCATAGGTTTGTACTGCATCTGCGTACAATATGACTAATTACACCCTTTTTAATATGCCATGGTTTAAAGCACAAAGCACAGAGCACGGAATTACGGTTCTAGCAGATATTATGCCATTTCTAGTAATAATCGTGCCCACGCAATGTGCGTTGAACGCAACTTTCGGCTGTTGGAGCCATAGTTAGAGTAAGGCGATTCGGATTTTTAATGATTTACCTACCATAATGATTCACCATAACTCAGAAAATGACAACACAAAAATTCTCAAAAAAAACCGTTTATATTGTGAGTGTTTCAAATCTATACTAATATTATAAAGCTGAAGAGTTTGTTTGTTTGTTTGTTTGTTTGAACGCGCTAATCTCAGGAACTACTGGTTAGAATTGAAAAATTCTTTTTGGGTTGACTAGACCATTTATCGAGGAAGGCTTTAGGCTATATATCATCACGCTTAAGTCAATAGGAGCGGAGCAGCGATAAAGAATGTTTTAAAATCGGGGATTCCACGGGGACGAAGTCGCGGGCAGCAGCTAGTATAATATATTATGATAAACAGAGACGGCACTTACTTATCATCTGTCTCTCACTTATCACGTCATAGTGAATTTGCGCTATCAAGTACAAATTGCACCTAACTTATAAGAATAACTTCTCTATTTTCCATCGATTTGATTCATTTTTAACTATTATACGAATTAGAAAAAAATAACTTATACTTAATCAAAGGCCGGCCAACTTCTGTGGACAATCGGTGACAACCACTGACATTTGGTTTTATGGAAAGTTCCGGCAATGTCGTCTCTTGCAGCGGCCGCAGACACGTCTAAAATCTACGTACTCTATGGTAGTAAAAATAGCCGAGCCGAGCTACGTCTGGCAATAATTGACAGTTTATAAGATCAAATTATTTCGAGAACAGTTTAACTGTCTCGCATTCCTATGTTGATTGGGAATCAATGTAAAATTTGAATATGCTAGTTTAAATGTTGCAGTCGGGACCTTTGTTACGACGACGCTTAGATTACGTACATTTCGTATGATTATTTATCCAACACCAGTGGATCAATAAATGGTGTTTTAACAGTGCTAAAAATCTGTATTTTTATTCTCCTCCAACTCAAGAGAGTTCGAGTATTTTATCGATTTTTTCACAAAGTCGTTTGTTTAGCCGGTAAATCGGCTAAACAGAACTTACAGCAATAGGAATAGAATATAGATATTCCATGTGTTCATCATCTTAAAAACGTTCAGGCGTAACATAACAATGTATCTCGGTACCTAGTAGCTTGTGTGTATTTCATTGCTATTCAGTGGGGAGAATTCTTTCCAACATATTCCATAAAGTAGATTGCTTTTTTTAAGCTATCGTCAAGTCAGTTTTTCACTTGTGCACCAATTTAGTTGTCAGTCCGAGCGAGTAATGAACTCAGTCATAGTAGAAGTATTTGCAACGTTGTACGCTTCGCTACTAAATCATTTGAAGCGGTAATTTCTCTAACTGGCTGGCCAGTGCGCGCGCGCAGAATACTTGACATACATAGCTGAGATTTTCAATGTTTACTACTGCTTTGCATGTTGTTATGTGATTGTGGTAAATGCATAATGTGCTAGTGATTGCCTTGTGACCTCTAGTTGTACTATTATAACTGTTTACATTATGGTCACCTGGATTTGATACCGGTTGATGTAGCGACACACGGATGGCCCATGTCCAGTAGTGGACGTCTTTCGGCTGAAAAAGATGATCTATGTTCCTGCGGTGAGCAATTGGGTCTTCTCCGTGTGAAAATGGGTCGTTTTGACTTCGCAAAGCAAGCTCAGTGCTGGTTAGCGGACGTGCCCATGGCATGTCTGAATCTTTACTATTGTTACGGTATAATTTTAATTTAAATACGGTATAACGATAGAACGGTAATTCGCTTTACTGCGTATATAAAATTATTAACTAGATAGCTTTATCCGTTTATGTGCTCCAGTGGCCTAATCGGAAGATTTTTTTTAATACTTTTTTGTTGACTTTTTTGTCGTGTTGTGTCCTATAATAGTCGCTTAGTGATAGATTTCTATCATCGTAGATTTTTTTTAAGTGAATCAGTGCCTGCTCTTAGAGAAACTCTTTAAAAAAATGATTAAATCCCAGTTGAAAATATTACTCTAAATATTACCGCCTGTAAAACATGATTTTTTTAAATTTTGAAGTGCGTTATAATTAATGTCATTGGTGTAAAATTAACGATGATGAATCAATATTGTAAAGTTTTGTGGCAACTAACACAGACATGTGCTTTGAGGAAAACCAATATAAACTCCAACTAGCCATACATTTTTAAATGGTAAATAGGTACATAAATATTTACCAAGTTACCAACTCTACTTGATATACGAAATATTACATTTTAATGTATGTACTTATGAATTTATCCCTTTCTGCGGTATTCTACATATAACTCGTTTCATTCTCATGTTTTATTAATTATTTCTTGAATTCAAACCAAATTGTGCCAAAACAATATCATTTTTATCAAATAAACAAATTGTCAGTAAGGAAACCAGTCTAGTGGTAGTGGTAGGTAAGGCGGAAAATAGCATATACGGTATATAGATAAATCAAAGAAAAAATTTTCTGGTAATATTTTTGACGTATAGAGCAAACATGGTAAGTATTATTGTTTTCTTTTTTGCGAATGAAATCTCCATAAATCATACCTTTAATTGATACCTAATCCTCGGAAAACATTGGCAGATCACTGAAATTAACTCTTGTAAAATAATAAAAAGAAAACGTAAATATTTCCAGGAATAATCTTCATATCTCTTCCTAATTATAATTGTATGATAACTGCATGATCAAATACACCATTACAATTCTTAAAAACCATGTTCCGACACTGAAAGCTGTAGATCGTCGGTTTGATTTCATTTACCATTAGCATCGCTTATTATCTGTATGACAACATAATGGAAGCTATATAATTAGCTACTAAACTGCTAGTGGGGTTACCAACAGTTGTTTAGAACGAACAGAGTAGGTATGTACATCTGAGGGCCCATTCTTCTAATTTTAAAACAACGTTCGAATTTGCATATCTGTGGCAGTCTGACAAAATGTAGGGAAAAAATAAATAATTAAAAAATAAAATAAAAACACGCCTGCCATGTCAAAAAGTGAACTTAAAAATGAAAAACAAGATAGATAATAATCTTATAATTGCAGTCGGGGTACGGTTCCTTTGAATAGTTCTTTACAGATCCTCTCCCTTTTATGTAGGTTTTTATTACTTTTTTTTAGTTTTTGGTATGGACTAGCAAGCTTGAGACGATGACATTATTGTAGTCGTAATTTTCATGAATATAAATTTTTTTCTTTATTATTTATGAAACATGGCTATCCCCATTTATTTATTTTAAAATTTTCTAGCCTATGATACCTCAACGCTTGTAACGATACCACATACATTAATATCGGTTAAGCCATTTAGAAGTTACGGTTGAATAAAGAACCTCACAAAGATACATGTAGTTACATACATGAACCCTGAAAACATAACACTGCTTTTTTGGGCAGTCATGTAATTAGAGATTTCCCCTCTAATTTTGGAGAGGGTAAATTAATGTTTATATACCTACTTACAAAAAACAGCATGTACATTATATTATTGTTATTTTTAAAACTCTTTTTTTAAATATTTAATTGTGCGATTGCTACACATTAATTTTTATGACGCCTTGTTTTGTACTCTATTGTTTATGTAGATTATAAAGTACACTTGATCTAAAAATAGTACCATACTCCCATTAGAGTACCTACAGTTGGCAACCCTATCTACCAGCTACCTGCATGATATACGCTAGCAAAGTATGTCCTACCCTTCAATTACCAACATGCGGGTACTTCCCTAGGAAATCCCGGTGAGTCGGGTGACAAGGTGATCGATAGACCGGCCATATTGAAGTTTGACGAATAACGGAATTAGTTTCAAACCATGCTCCTACTGAAACCATTTTCTACATAATGTAGTTTAATAGGAATTATTTCAGGGAACGGTCACTTTGACTAATCAATTGTCTAGACTTTTATTGACCTTGCAACACTCCTCTTATCGATGTTGGATATGATCATGATTAATTAGTTATTTATGAATTAACTAGCGTTTGCCCGCAACTTTGTAGGTACGCGCATATCCCGTTTTTCCCGTTCCCGTAGGAATTTTGGGAAATCCTCTATATATGCGCCGTTTCACCAAGGAACCTATATACATGCCAATTTTAGCTTTCTACGACCAGTTGTTTGGACTGTGCGTTGTCTGTTGGTCACTCAATACATCACTCAGTAACGGAAGAGTTTTATATATTGATATTTCAATTGTGTTTGTATAGAAGTATCTCAATGTGACAGTTCATCGAGGCTTGTTTAATTTAATCATCATCATAAAATGACATAACATCACGCTTATATTTCCCGAAGGGTAAAGCAGAGGCGTCCCTACAATACACTCACATGAGACCAAACTCCTTCTGAATAAGGCCACGGACAAAACCCAGTAACACTTTGCCCGAGTCGAACACGGGACCTCATCGGTTGAAGAGGTCCCGGGTTCGACTCGGGCAAAGTGTCTGGACATCGACTACCTGACCAGTCTCTTTGATGTAGTGGTTACTAGACCAGCAAGACAGGTGAGTCTTCGTAGTCGATGTAGTTTATCTCTCCTGACTCGATTTATGAATACATTAACATTTATTTACCTACCCAAGAAGATCAATAAACTTGTTTCTATCTCAGTTTCAATATCAAGTGAAATACTATCATAATGGCTTTAAACACGAACTAAATATTGGTCTGGGAAACTAATAAAAGTCTTTTCAATCACGACAAAACACAACAAAGTCGCGAAAAAAGAAGCAGTTACGTTACAGTCGCTGCATTCGCTATCATAAATTTTAATAGGTAGCACTTTATACTATTTATGATTGACAATGATAAATGGGCAAGTGAATGCTGTCGCTTAACACTGTTTAATCAAGTGAAGCAGTACCGTACAGTTTTTATTCCAATTTGTAGGCACTAGTATCTAACATTTAAATAATAATACAAAAATCTATGATTATTTTAATGGAGGACAACGCACTGTTCTCATAATTGTGCTACTAAAAGAGCATTGATTTTCTAAAAATGCTTTAGGTAAGCTCTTTTCATCATTTTGGATTTGCCTGACCAATTATTTGAAGTTTCCCTAATGTGTTTTCTTTGACTGTCCAACTTTAACTCCGAAATTAAAATACATAGGTACTCGGAAAAGTTAGCATTGATACATTGTCAGAAAATCAGAATCACCACCATCAGTATAATAAAAAGTCTTTAAAAATAAGCGCAAGTGCTGTGAGTGCTGTCACACTCACATTTGTCACTCAATATTTTACATTTACCCGAAGTAAATAAAATTAATTCTCATTTAAAATTAAAATTACGAAAAACCAGTCATCAAAGTTAGTATTACATGACACGTAACATAAGTATCAACTGTAATTACTTATTGCACAAGTGTTTCTGTATAACCTAGATTCTTTTAAGATAAATGTAGCGAGAAATTGGAAAAAAATGCTTTAGAATTTATTTTTTAAGGGTCTTATGTAATGTCCATAACCCGAGTGCTGTAATAGAGTAAGTATCTTGTTTACTATTCTTTCCGCGTTTTAATAGAGGGTGTAAATAACTTTCAATAGATGATTTGTAATGCGTAATTGCGGATTGTTTTGTAAAGAAAGCCTTGGCATAGTTAGATAGTAATTAATTGTGTTTATTTTGATTGTATCGGCTTGAATTAGAGATTTGGCGCTGATAAAAATCTCTTAAAATGGAACATAGGTTTATTTCCTAAAGGTGCGCTTAAAATATTCTCATATAGGTACAACTGGCACGTACATACATACATATGCGTACCTATATAGTTCCTAAGACATGGTATGAAATTAGGAACATTATTTCTAAAACCTAAGTAGGTACAAGTGCATTAAGAAAAACTGTTTCCAAGAGATTAAACCCTCTTTAAACAAAAAAAAATATTAAAAAAAACATACTGAATGTAACTTTCCAGCTTTATAAATGGAGAGTTAAGTTTTTCTTTAATAGAAGTCGTCGTTTCTTAAACGCATAATGTTTGGAATCAAGCGTTTTACTGCACTTTATTAGTAAAATGTTGTGAAACGGAGCAATGACCTTTGATACAGTATTTTTATAATAATTTACCAAGCACGTATTCTTCATATTTAAAAAGAAGTTGGTTAGTAACTGTGCTGTGCCCTTTTTGGAAATACGATGCGATACCCGCAAAAAGACTTAGCATACCAAATACGTGACGGCAAACCATTTAACAAAAATCTTACTGTATATAATTATTTACTTGTACTGTATTTGCCGTGAATTTGTCGTCAAAATAAATGTGATCAGGAAAACCAGTATTTATATTCGTCCATAGAACTCATTTTGAAACCGCAACAAACACAAGGAATTTAAATATAAAAATCTCAGTTTAATCATCCTTTTAAATACAATTATTGTTGTTAAACTTGACGCAGATAGTTTGCTTCAAGTTTAATAGAAATTATTGTATTTTATTTACCAATTATATCTACTTCTCTAACACTTAATTATTTTTAATGCTAGTTTCACATTCAAGTACTCACTCGAAAGCAATCATCAGAAACGGAGTAAACTCCAACATCAATTTCCGACTCCCCGAGCATGTAAGCCTGGTCCATCTTCAGGGCCGTCATGTTCAGCCCTTCGAACTCCGTCACCCCAGGATCCTCCAGCCATGATCTGATCACTTCCCGGTACCACTGCCAAGTGTCATTCGATACCCCCACAGAGTCATTCATAATTGCACAGTCCAAAAAACGTTTCAGACTTCTTCAAAGAACGAAGTAGTCAAAACTTCACTTTTAAAAATCGAATATCATTTTATAACTTTTTTTTGTTTTGAACCGGTTGTGGTGCGCGTCTGTTCGCCTGTCGGGCTTATGTGTGACTGCGCGGCAAACTAGAGATGAGACGTATATACTGGTAGAGGTATATATACCAAGTATGTGCTTCCCAGTACATAGACCGGGTACGGACCGAAATACTGGGTAAATACCTTGAAGGTATGACGTCAGACGCATAGTACGATACGAACCGCTACCACAAGGTAGCGCCCAGTTTTATCGGTAGTTCGGTACACCGAAGCTACCCGACAGCTTACGAAGGGACCCGAAACGTCATTCGTGCTTTATGAACATTCGGTTGATTTAATTTAGTTAGACAAAATGGGTACTTATTTTTACGTGCATAAGGAACATAATAGCATAATTACATTTTTTGTCACGACGTAAAAGAGTTCCTTAGTTTGTTTATGTTAGGGAATATTATTACGTGTTTGAATGTTTACGTTGTCTAGTGGTACTTAGGTCGGCAATGTTTTGAATTTTTTTTCGTCAGTTTTAAGTTTTGCGACAGTCCTAAGCCTGGTAAAGTAGGAAGGAAAGATTTCATATCTCATAATGCATAATTACGTATAGGTACTTGAAACATCGTACCTTGGAGGCATACCATACTTATCGCATACGTTTACTTATCGAAATCCTACCACACCCAAATACTTAGAAGTATTTTGATACCTGGTATTTGTACCAGGTATTTAGTGATACCCATACCTTAAAGGCCGGGTATGGAGAATGGCAGGTATATCTCATCTCTACGGCAAACCGGTGCGGCGTCGCGTCGCCATACAAGATCATATAAATAATAAGCTTTCTGCAATGTGATCTGGAAATCTTCTCAACAATTAGATGAAAGCGCGGCAGGCTGGGGTGCGTTTACCTGAGCGTCATCAGCTTCCCACGATTTGTTTGTTTTAATTACCTGTGGGTGTGAATTTAACTACCTACACACTTGTACGTAACTGTATTTAAGCCAACAAAGTTGCATTGCTAATTAAAAAACTAGTGTCGAACTATCACTAATCCTGGTGACGGTGGTTATTAAGTGGGTGTGGATGGGAAAATTCGAAACTATGAAGAATAGCGAAAAATACTCAAAAAAGTCTCTGGACCAATTTCGATACAAAGTAACTAAGTAAACTACATAGTTGCGTTTTCGAAAAAATAATATTCCTTAAGTCACAAAACTCCAGCTCAAAATCATTAAACCAATTACAAGTTTTGAAGAAAAGTCTCCATTTTCTCCCTGCACACACAGTTTCACTACAGATTACTGAACGTACTCCAGCGCCTGAGGTTAGTGCTCCTCGTCCAAAAAGGGCACAATCTCATTAACAGGTCCCCCCATTCCGTTCTTCAAACCGCATAAAACCTGCAGAACGATTTCCTTCTTCTGTTAAATTTTCTCAAGGCTTTTCCCTTTCGCATACTTAACATAGTTTCTCATGTGAACGAGCTTCGAAGGAAGTCATCGATTTGTGTTTAATCAACGATTCTACGAAATAATCGATTTCTACCACTTTATGTACCCGCGTCCAGGTTCTGGAGTGGCGACCACGAATCGGAAGACGAAGCGTGGGGAGGCCCCCCCACAAGCTATACTGATATTCTGGTTAAGACACCCGCTGTCTTAACCAGAATATCAGTATAGCTTGTGGACTACTGGACGAGTCGATGTATCGACACTTTGTCTCCCTCAAGTCTCGATCCATCCTCCACCCAGTTCCGGTGTCCAGCAGAGAATATGTAGTAGTGTGTGTATGTCGACTTTTTAGTGCGAGACGGATTTGATTAAGCCATTGGATAAATTTAATATTTATAAAAACTGCCGCGCCTTGCAAAAATTAATAAATCGTAAAGACCAGGATATAAAGGTAAGGACCCAGACGAAAGAGTCACCGCGGTCCTGGAACGCAAAGGGCACTAGAAGGATCACGGGTGGGTTTTAGTCAGAAGAGACTGACACTCCCTTCCGCTCCACCCAGAGCGGCAGAAGTTATTTGATGATTTCCCACCCAGAAAAAAAAGGACCCAGACCTGTGAGGCGTCTTAACATTTCCTATACTTTTGTATGTTTGCAACTTAGAGGAAACAAGGAAAGCAAAGCAAGTATGTGTGATGTGATGTGCATCTGTCACCGGAAAATTGCAAACGACGTAAGATTGTAAAATGTCTAGAAATTCAAATCGAATAAAGAATTATTACAATCTTACGGAGTCTGCAATTTTACGGTGACATATCCACCGACCACCTGACATGTCCAGCTTCTTGTCACTTGACCTTGAACTTTGGAAGTCAAAGGCGAGAACTTCGGCAACCATTGTTTTGGGTGTGACTTGACCGAACACACAAACTACAGATTCCAAAAGATTACAATATTGAAACTACGAAATAAAAAATGATAAATGTCTTTATACTTACTCCATTACCTGCACTTTCGGGCTTAGAAGGAATCCATCCAATGAAGCGTGGGCAGGCCCTCCCCACAAGCTGTAGATGTTCTGGTTAAGGTCACGACCCTTCCTACCTTCACTACAAAACAAATGAATCGTCTCACTAATCAACATTCTACAACCAATTCTAACTGACTTGTCCCACTACTAATAATACTAGTATTACGAGTACTACTTATAACACTAGGTTTTTTATTTCCCATGAGAACAACATAGTTCGCTTAATATGAGATTTATTCATTTACTTAAATGCACTTACATATTGCTCTAGTTTAGAATAATGTATATTAACGTCAACGGTCAAACGTACAGTAGTTACTTACAATAGGTATGTGATTTTAATTTATTTTTATAAATGCTTAATTTATTACATTCTTTAATGTCGCTTGGCAGGTTGTTGTACAGTTGTGTTCCCTCATATGTATAATATGTATAATATTTTTCTGCCGTATGTGAGTGTGCGTGACTGAGTCTTATACTTTTATTTGTTCTGTGACTAGTACTAACCTACTATTAGTTAAGATAGAAGAAAAACCAGTACCTATCTGATGTTATTACCTTATACTAGGTTCAATTTATTGCAACCATTTACCTACCTGTGAGACTAAGTGGTATTTTATTTTCCTCTATTAAAATAAATATTTCGCGTAAATCCTTCAAAGCTATGTACGTTAACTTGAATAATATTACATACACTTTATTTATAGGATATACATCATCAGTTGGTTAGACAAACATTATTTTATGTGACATTTAGAATTGAGTAGGTAGGACGTAAGTTTCAGCAGCTTGTCAATTCTGAATTTTTTACTTTATGGAAAATCGAAAACGGAAAGCATGTCAAACAGGTTTTGACAAACCATCTGTGCGTGATAGGTACCTAGTGTTTGTATGGATTGACTTCAAGTTCACTTCACCTAAACTTTGGAGTCGAGCATTAACCACGTGTGGCTCGAAAGGGGAGAGACGGGAGAAAAAGATGGGGTTCGGAACTCCAAACCCCTTGAGATATCGCGTGCATTTATTTAGTCTTAGAGTGCGAAATTTCATATCTAGTAACAACTTAATTTTCCCGAATTAAATTATATTTCAAGACAATATTTGTTTTTTTAAAGATGATTTTGTATCAAAAAAATATACGAGACTTTCAGTAGGGGGGATGTAAAGGTGCTACCTTAACCCTTTTCACTGTGAGAGGTTTACCAAATCGCACTGCAGTGTACCATTAAACCCTTATGATAATATTTTCAATAGTTTAAGAGCAATATTTTGTTTGCTATTCATTCATTGGACGTTTGCCCATTTAATCGCGGTCGACAGCTTGTACTGGGTCAAACTTGCGGAAAAATAAATGTTTAACTGTCTATGGGCCGATTTTTCAACTGCCAGGTGCTTTTTTTTTGAGGAATAGTAATGGCAATACTTCTTTTTAGTTATATATATATATTTTTATTTGAAATATTTTTTCTTTCTTTCTTCTTTACATTAATAGTGCAAACAAAAGTTATTTGACCCAAAAAATCTGAGATCAATTTAAAAAAACAAGCAAGGTATTGTTAGTCGCAAAAAAAAGACAAATTAATGCAAAATGTATATCCATGTGTATGTGTGTTCTAATTTAAGCCAATTTTCAATTTCACAACAAAACAATTAGGTAAGCCAAATTCGAATTGATGATAAATGATGATAGATGTTGTTATACCCTATCAAGTTGCAAATTATTGTTTCATTGAACTGACAGAACCAGAGGTTCGCACAGGATGCACTAACAAGCATTCAATCAAGTACGTAACTGACCCAATCGCACAGTGTTTTATGAAGACCATTTTTCGGACATCGCTGTTTTTTGTAAAATACTGATAGTTTAAGTTATTTAAATGCAATATATCGAATCCCCATTTCACTAGCATTTGTAGTTTTTGAGATATAATTTTTTGAAAATCGCCTTTTTTTCAACCGGGTATTTAGAAAAAAAATAATAACTCTGAAACTAAATATGATACGCAATTGTGACCTTAGAAACATCGAAGGCGTGTTTTATGCTGCATATTTTAGAGTACAAATAAACCTCGTAACCTCATTAGATTCAGACTTATACGAGTTTTTTAGTTTTTAGTTTTTATTTTTTTTCTCGGTAATTCCGTCGTATTTGGAAAAGTTATTTATACTGAAATTATGCCCTTCATCTTCCCTACATACCACAAAAATAACACATCCTAATTGCGTGGAATCTAGAAACCACAACATTTTTAAGTTTGATCCGTATCCTACGACGTTAGGGTTGTCACGCGATCATATTATATTAGTTCATATCCGGATCTGATTTTATCTCTATATATAAAAGGAGAATTTACTGACTAACAAAAGAACATTTTTTGCACTCGGTTTAGTTTTTAACCGACTTCAAAAAGAAGGAGGTTATATGTTCAGCTGGATGTATTTTTTTATTTTTTATGTCTGTTCACCGATTTCTCGGTCAATTGTGGTCCGAATTAGAAAATTATTTTTGAAAGGTTATGCTTCCGAATTGGTCCCATAGAAATATAGTTATGATCTGATCATGAACTTCAAAGATATGAACGGAACTTCATATGGGATCACAGCACAACAGACTGTCGTAACAAGTAAAATTGCTTTATTTATACGTGTAGTCGATAACTGACTGAAGGAAGAAGGGGATATATTGAACTGATCCTATGATTAAGCCGGAAGGTAGGTATTGGAACTCTGTAATAAATCAATGTGACCTAACCGTGTTTGAGATAATTATAATTGTCATGAGATGCATTCTGGCTATAAGGTACCATCGAGCTAATCTGATGATGGAAGGTAGGCACGAAAACTCAGTAATAAAACAATGTATCCTAGCCGTGACTTATTGGACTTGTCGTGCAATGTTTTAATGATTAAATTATATAGGTACCTTACAGTAAAAATTGCACCCTATTTGAGTTAGGCGTAGGGGTAATTTTTAGTTGTGGAACCACTACTAAAATTTGTATCAAAAAACTTTTTATTAAAAAAATACGACTTCAATGTATAAAAGTACTACAACTATCCAATTTGTAATTTAACTACTGGACGATTTACAAGTCATTTTAACTGTTATGTCCAGTGGTCTATCAATCGATAGTAATATATTTGGCGATTTTTGTAAACGAGTCGAGAGCGTACAAATATGTAGACAATTATGCCTGGTATCCAATGTCAGTCACATCACATAAAATATTAATTCATGGTGCCGCAATAGTTGAATCAACATCGCTTCCTATAGGAATGCTATCTGAGCAGGCATCAGAATCCAGAATTAAATTTTGAAGAAAAACATCCTACATTACGAAAACTGGATAGGGTAAAAAAAATGCCCGATTTATTCCGTAGAACCTTAGACTTAGAGTCATCTGATCCGGTAATCTCAAGAGTACACATGCTTCAAAGACAAAAAAAAAAAACAAATTAAGATTGCTTTGCCCGCAGCCGCGCTCGCATTGTTAAAACCTGTGGCTCACCCAGACTCGTTGGAAGAGCTTACCAGCACTAATGACGTTGGATGTTATGATGCAGAAGAATGTGTAGTGCTTTCCACCGAAGAAGAAATTTAAAACTTTCGTCTTCTGTTTTGTGACTAAGGCAATATAAAATAGTCAAAGCATTATGTTTCTCTAATTATTTTATTCTATCTAACTCGATTAAGCAGCATTTGGGAAGCTGTGCGATGTTTTCTAGACCGACTTACCAAAGAAGAAGTAAGACGAAAGTCTACGACCAGTGCGAGTTGCCAGTCAAGTGGTGACATATGGCTCTGAAACATAATCGCTCAAAGGGCAATGCAAAAGGCTATATGCTAGAAGTTTCCTATCATGATCGAATTAAAAATCCGAGCTATCCGTAGGAGAACCAAAGTTATCCACACAGTCAGAAGAATCGCCAAACTTAAGGGGCAGTGGGCAGAGCATTTACATTTTGATGTCATTATTATTATTTGTATATACATTTTTATTTTCAGAACTATCTCTAATAGAACAATTTAGGGGGTTTTAAAGATCGTGTGGAGGAATCTTATTTATTAGGTTAATAAACTTAAAACTTAGTACAAATTCTTATAAAAATAAAGATTGTCATGCTTCGTTTTTCAAAACTACCCTCAAAATACAGTTTAAAGCGTGTTAAAGTTTTTTTTGAAAACATTCGCGAACGAAATTGATGGCAAAGTGCTAGTTTCAGTATAAATAACTTATCCCAATAATAGGGAATTATCGGGTACAAAATAAATAAAAACAAAATACCCTGTATAAATCTGAACTTAACAAAAGTTTAACAGTCGAAATTTTAATAACCAATACGTCCCCTTAAATAAAAATTGAGTTATCAAAATTCAGATTCGAAAGTGACAACCCTAACAAAATCAGTTAATTTGGAATAACTTCTAGATTCCACTCAATTAGGATGTGTAATTTTTGTGGTATGTAGGGAAGATGAAGGGCATAATTTCAGTATAAATAACTTTTCCAAATACGACGGAATTACCGAGAAAAAAAATAAAAACTAAAAACTAAAAAACTCGTGTAAGTCTGAATCTAATGAGGTTACGAGGTTTATTTGTACTCTAAAATATGCAGCATAAAACACGCCATCGATGTTTCTGAGGTCATAATTGCGTATCATGTTTAGTTTCAGAGTTATTATTTTTTTTCTAAATACCCGGTTGAAAAAAAGACGATTTTCAAAAAATTATATCTCAAAAACTACACATGCTAGTGAAATGGGGATTCGATATATTGCATTTAAATAACTTAAACTATCAGTTTTTGACATAAAAAAGCGATGTCCGAAAAATGGGCTTTATAAAACACTGTGAATCGTACTAACTTTGCAATTAAAGGCATCGGATTGCAATTAATGTATCAAAGTTAACGCATCGTAACTCTAAGTAACATAGATAACTGCAACGTTCAAAAGTATCTATGTGTAACTTAGCATACCATAGATAAATGTTTATTTTAGTCGACCAACAGCCATCCCGCAGGCGTTAAAGAAGATATCATCCATGTAGTCGAATGTAATAGTAGGAACAATTCTGGCAATGACAACAGGAGCTAGGCCACTGCACGGGTCGATGTTCAAGGTTAAGCAACGTTTCGTCGGTCTATGGATCCACCACCAACCAACCACCACCAACCATAACCACCACCCACCCACCACCTACCACCGGAGAAGTCGTGCCTCTGAAAGCACGTTGTGCCGTTTGTCCCGGTTATCATTTGTAGATCTTCGTCAGTCGTTACGGATTGTCAGTCTATTTACTAGCTTACAACCTTTTATTTTTAAGATTACTTGTGGCTATTAATCTGTAACTATATTGTGTAAAAAAGATTTGTGTAAAAGATTTAATAAAGATTATTACAACCGCTCCATGTAAAGTACCTAGGTACTGGTACTCTGCTGCATTGTTGTGGTGATCAGGTTTGACCAAAAGGCGGCCCCAACATCGTTGGGAAAAGAGTAAGCAGGTTGGTTGGGGACTGACTGCTAGTGCTACTAAGGGATTACTTAGTAGCACTAGCAGTCAGTCCCCAATGATGATGAAACCAAGGAAAATTTTCCCCAAGCCAGGGTTCGAAGGTAACTGCTTACTTTTCAACCTCAGCAAGTGCTGTAAAAGGTAAAACTAATAAATAAAGTGGTGGGGGGTTAAAAATCACTTTGGCAACTATTAAAAACAATCAGTGTCACGCGAACTTTGCATTAATTATTGTACCTAATATTAATATCTCGTGCAGGATGTCAGTATTTATCTTAAATCGACTCGTTTAATTAAAAAAGCAAAATGAAATAATAATAAAACATGGGTCCCTCAGCTTCTGACATATCATTGACAAGTATCTAAAACTAATCTCTATCTACTTAAAATAAATTAATATAATTATAATCAGTAATAACAGTAGTACAAAATACAAAAAGGAAATGCAGGGCAGTTCCCGGCCTCCGCAGGCGCGGGCCTGCGGATAGCGAGCCATGGGTAGCTCGCCGTCCGATAATAACCAGGCCCGGATCGACGGCGCGTCGTGTTCCACGCGCGCCCCAAAGAGATGTTAGCAAAGAAGACGGGGCCCCATAGGCTCAGTGCCTGTAGTCTGCTACGCTGACCACGCGCTGGTCGCATCAGGCGGCAGCTGACGTGATGACACGCGGGGTTGCGACAGTTGTTGAGAGCATTTGGCAATTGGGTCGGAGTTGGCCCTGCACAAGTCTGAGTCCATTTATGCTTTCATTGTTCTCGGTATAGACCAGTATCGGGATCCCCAATAACGGTAGGAGGGGTTCACATTGGCGACGGGTCGACGATGGGATACTTGAGTCTCATCGTCGGCGTCGACCCGAAAAAAGAAGGAGATTCTCAATTCACCTGTTTACTTTTTTGTTTGTTTGTTAAACGATATTTTTGCCTACTTTCGACCGATACGAATGATTCTTTTTGTTTGGAAGAGTATGTTACCGGACTGGTCCCATTTCAATTTGGTGAAAGTCTGATGAAGAACTTCGCAGATAGGCTCTTCAAAGAATGATATCAAATCTTCCAGGATTACTGAAATCGCATTTCTGTTTATTGTTTACACCAGTTTATAAAATAACATTACTTCGGCATGCTGTGAAGGGGTAAGAAGATGTATACAAGCCAAAAATATTTTTGGGCATACTCTTTATTGTTTATGAACCGGTCTTGATGATTCTTTTAAAACTAAACCGGCTTCTAATAAACCACACTAAAAAAGTATAAAATAACTTTAATTTTGGAAGTCGGTGTCAAAAAACGAAGACAACCAAAAACACCGACTTCCGATTTTTTTTTTTTTTATTATTTATTTAATAGTTTACGCGCACGAAAGTACAGAGGCGGAATTAATGTCGTCTTCGAAATCCTATTTAGTCTAACACAAACCTTCTTAGTTAAACAACAGGAATGAGAGACCAAAATATTAAGGTTCCCGAAAGAAATTCAAACAATAAACAATAGAAAAGCTATCAGACGGGAAAATGGACAGTTAAATAACCAATCAAACTGATTTAAGAAATTTCATTCAATTCTATATGCCCCTATTGTCCTGCCCATTCAAGACATCTCAATGGAACTGCGGATAATTCGCAGAACAAAGTTTAGATTTATTTGAGACAAACAATATTTGAAAGATATTCCAAAATATATATTATATTGCTTGAAACACATCCTACTTTTATGACATAATTTAGTGATAATATGGTATAGAAGTAATCATTACAGGAGGTCGGAATTGCATAACAATCGGGACTACTTCTATGCTATTGTGACGCTACGTCAGTGTTACTACGAGGCTCTTCATTTCTACGTCAACACGACGCACTAATCACTTTATAATTTTTACCGAAAACAAGTTTGACTTGTTAACCAGTTGGTAATGACATAGAAACACTTCTATAAAAATACAAAACGCCAAGAAAATTATGAATCAGAATGGAAAATATTTTATCATCGTTAAAATGTTTGCTACGCCACAGCTTATCATCCATTTAAGTTGGAAAGGATACAATAATTGCTTCGTACCAAGAACCCAAACTGCCAGTTATCCTTCGCAAATTAAATTAACTGACTGGATAGATCGGATCTAGTCCGTCCGTCAAGAAAACGATCGTTGTCCACATACGGTAGTGGCATCCTTTTTTTCTTTGTTATTTGATAGATAAGCAGTAGAGTCTAGAATTCTGTTCGTTTTCCGGGAAATTTCAAACACTTTCAGTGGCTTTATTTTTTCTTTGCCTTTCTCTTCTTGGGCCGTGTTAAAGTTGTTAAGGTTTTTTTTTTCATTATTTTTATATAACCGTGCGTTAATTTTGGGACACCATAATATAATGTCATATTCATCATCATTAAATGAGCAAACTATAGTTATAATGTTATTATCCACGTGATTCATTACCACAACTCCTTTTAACTCGTAGGTCAATTATATGCATGACTATATTATTTTGGCCTTAGCAAAGGAAACTAAATACTTCGACGAGTTAGTTCAATGATCATCTGGCAGTGGGTCACACGCACACAAGATTATGTTATCCATATGTTGATTTAGTGTTTTTTTTTTGTTGTTATTAACTATGAAAGTGTTGGTGTTTTTATTGTTCTATTGGTTGTACGTGAAAGCGGAAGACACTGGACAGCCGGCTGGGTTAATGGCTGATTGTAAGTTTGATAGATAATTTGATTTGATGTTTTCTTTTACTTTTTTTTTAATTTTCAGCCATGGAAAAAAACTACTTTCGTAATGTATATGTTTTTATTCAGTGAAATGTGTTGCTGAGTATTTTATCCTTAACATAACAGCTGCCAAACAGACTATGTTAAGTGAGTTCATGAAGTATGTTTGTTGTATGCGCGAGTAATTTGCCGTTGATGAGTTTATTTTTTACCTAAATCATAAAATTACTGTGGATGTTTTACTAGTATAAGACCAAATCGATACGATCCAACCTAATGTTTATTGCTAGATTCCGTATGTAAAATGATTGATTCCAAATGGGTCGAATAAGAGTGTTTCAAACATGCCGCTAGAGTTAACTTTAGGACCTTTGGATAACTTGATTCATTTATCAATTCAAGTAACCACTAATAATTTTGAAATTGTAGTAGAATACGAGATAAAGATGGCGGGTCGAGGGTGACCCCTTTTTTTTCTGGATAGGAAATCATCAAATTACTCGTACTTCTACCGCTCTGGGCAGACCGGAAGGGAGCGTCAGACTCTTACTGACTAAAACCGACCCGTGTTCCTCTTAGTGCCCTTTGCGTTCTAGGGCCGCGGTGACTCATTAGAACAAATTCCGCAACATCGAGGGTGACCCTATCGACAGGATTGCTCTACACTAGCCCGAAGCCCGGAGAAATAGAAGGAAGAAAAAACGCTTTACAAGCAATGGGAAAGAACAGGCTGAAATTAAATAAATCTAAATATATATAACTCAAAAGGGACTGACTGACTGACATAGTGATCTATCAACGCACAGCCCAAACCACTGAACGGATCGGGCTAAAATTTGGCATGCAGGTAGATATTATGACGTGTCTACGTCATAATATTTACCTGCATGCCAAATTTCAAAAATTTTTGAAAATTCGTCCCCTAAGGGGGTGCAAAAGGGGTTAACATTTTGTATGGAACTCCACGCGAACGAAGTCGCGGGCATAAGCTAGTAATAGTATACATACCTAATGTGTGTCCAGAAGAAAATGGCGTGACCTAAAGGATTGGTCAGATATTGCAAAAGGATGGAGAACAGTGGAAGGAAGGAAAGGAGGCCTCTGTCCTGCAGTAGGAACCCAAACCTAGATTAAGCTCCACTTTGTACGTTTCTTTGTACATACGCTATCCTGTTATAATAGTATTTGAATGTTTTATGTACAATAAAGATTAAGAATAAGAACAGACTCATAATAATAATAATATTTCCAGGTCCAGGAATGAATCGCACCACCGAGTTCTCAGAGAAAACAAAGCGATCCCTATCGGTGGTGGTAGCGTCCCCATCTTCTGGCTTCTTCGGCTACAAGGAGACAAGATGTCAGCTGAGTATACAGGGCGCCGACTGCGCAGCCAAGCATCTGGATCTTAGGAAGGGGAAAACGCAGGTGATATTTATTACATTTTGCTATTTTAATATGTATGAAAACAGCACGCATTAAACTGTCTATGACTATGTCTGATCTGTGACTAGTTCAACGAGTAGACTAGTACCTTAGATAAGCACTAATGAGATGAACATGCGATGAACAGCAAGTGTTAATCGACTTGGTCAAATAAGTACGTATATCTTTTGTCACGAGGATGATGAGATAGTTGGGACATACTATATTACCGCTGGCCTCGTTATGGAAGAACTTTACCAAAGATATGGAACGGGCACAGCTGCACACACAGACAAATCTAGACAAAGCGCCCAACATAGAAAAGTTGGAACTACCTCGAGAAAAACCGTAATCATTTAAGGCGAATGGAGTCCGCTGCTGCACAAATGCCTTCCTCACGCGTCGTCGGTGGCTTTTGACCGAAAGGCTTCTGTTTTCCGCTGATACTCCATGACGTAGCAAAACCTTTCGGCCTCATCGCCTAACCGGTCTGTAACCAAGTTTGGCAATGCTATGGAGCTATGTTGGTAACCTTGCTTCGAAAAAAACCTTGGTGTATACTTAAACTTCAAGTATAACAAAAATAAAAACATTTCGCTTCTTCTAGGAAGCTCGGGTAAAAACCTACCGGACAACACAACATAAGGTTTATACTTGAAAACGGCTATCCACAGGCCAATGACAAAAAAATGAAGGAAACCGAAATCGATAGCAACAATTTTAGAACTCGGCCGTGACTCTAATATGGTGGATAAACTATTAATACGCTAATGTTCATTCACATTCAAGGCTTCACTTAATTCGGACAGATTGCAAAATTCCGTTACGGTTACTTAATAGTTTAATGCCATGTTCGTCTGATGCATGGTTTTAGTAGGCCAACATCCCTGGTCCCCTTTGGAGGAAAATCATCAAATGACTTCTTCCGCTCAGGGCGGATTGGAAGGTAGTGTCGGACTCTAACCCAACAGTGACCCTTTCGAACATCTTCTGCAACCCTGGCAGGCACTGGGCCTGGCGGGCCCTGTTTACTATGCTGACATCCCTATGAGGCGCGCGTGGAATACAACACGCCGTCGATCAGACCTGTATGACGGCGAGCCACCCAACACTTACCGTCCGCAGGCCTAAGGTGGCCGGGAATTGCCCTGCGTCTCTCCCGACGTCCGGGGCGTCTTCTTCTGTTGTGGCAGCTAGGGCGTGAGATTTGCCCCTCCATCACGCGGCCTGGCTCCTCATTCATTAGCATTACTCAAAATCAAAATGAAAAGTCATTTATTCAAACGGCTGAGAGGCAGCACTTTTTGAACGTCAAATTTTACATAAAGACAGTCCCCCAAAACGCCCACCCGTCACCACTTCCTAGTGTTTTAGCTGGGAAGAAGAAGTGGCGCAACAAACTCCCCAGCAACACATTTGTCTATTGCGTTATAAGAACTTGAATTTATACAATAGTATGCAAAGTCATTAATACATTACAAAGCTAGAAAAAAAAAATAATTATCCAACATGGAAATCATAAAAACCGACTTCTAAACAAAAAAAAAAACAAAAAGTACCTATAAAATAACTTAAATTTCGGAACTCGGTTTTTTTGGTTGCTTTTTTGTTGTTGAACACACCGACTTCCGAAATTAAAGTTATTTTATACTTTTTGGTTTTTTTGTTTAGAAGTCGGTTTTATTTTTTGTAAAAAGGTTTTTTATTTTTCACTTTTTAGTGGTTTACTCCCAGCTAAACATACCCATCACAGCGTACGTGGTATAAATTGGTGTAAACAATAAACAAACATGCGATTCAGCTATCCCGACAGATTTGCTATCATTTATTGAAATTAACAAAAAACCGCTTGTTCGATTTCGATAAAATTTTCAAGGGACCATTTGGGAAGTACACCCTTTCCAACAAAAAAAGAATTTTTCAAATCGGTTGGCAAGCGACGGAGTTATGGGCGAACAAACATTAAAAAAAAAAAAAACATACTAACATCCGAATTGAGAACCTCCTCCTTTTTTAGAAGTCGGTTAAAAAACAATTCACCATAAAACATTGTAAAGAGTAGATTGAGTCAATAAAGTAAAAACAGATTGACGTACATAGTCATCAAAAATAAAAAGTAAAACAATATTATATGAACTCGTATAACCCGTCATAAGCTAACTTATAGAGAATGAATAAATATAATAAAAATACTTCTTCACAGAAGGATCCCAGAACCCCTAGACTTAAGCCTTAGAGTTAATAGCACTTTCAAGGTATGCAAAACCTGATAGTTTGAGCTGACTAACATTCGTAGATTCGTAGAAAATCCTATAGGTAGTCTAACAGACTAGGAGGCTCAGTAACTGGGTTACAGTAACCCATAACTTTTGCAGGTCAAAAAGGCCGTGACTACATGTAAAATACTTACTTAAACAGGTTCAGTGTTTGCACAGCATACACAATAGTTAAACAATCGGTGAATACCACACATGTGGGTAATGGGACTGTGAATCGACTAAAGCCCTACAGCCCCAAACATAAAACCAACCTTAGGTACTCATTACTATTAAATTTTAGGTGATGATCAGCGGTTACCTGGACGGCTCGTTCTCTCCGATGGTGCGCTCCTTCATGGCCCTGTACCTTGGTCTAGGACGAAACGTCATCGTGTTGGAGATATTCCCGATATTGGTGCGATCTTATCCTATGTAAGTAATTGATTAATATTATTTATTTATGCCTAGATAATAGGGCAACTACCGTCTCATCCCGGGAAGTTGAAAGACTAGATACCCTATATTCTATTTAAACGCATTGTATAGCGGTTACAAGCTTGAGGTAGTGAGTTCGATTTTTGAGTCGGTTAGTGTTAATGTTATTTTAACATCTGAGAGTCGTCACATAGCGGAGATGGTCTAATGAGGATGAATAATGTGAGAAATTAATACATTAGAGGTCGTTTAAAAGTGGCGCCAGTGACGCAAAAGTTGAAAGGGAACCGCTTGTCTTGGTATGGTTATGTGAAAAGGAGGGATGAAACGCATGTAATTAAAAGGGTATGAACATAAATGTGGCAACAGAAAAGAAGGATGGATTGTGTGAAGAGTGATATGTAAGAAAAGGGAGTTAGTGATAGCGTGACGACTGACAGGACAGAATGGAAGAAAAAAAACGTGTTGTGCCGACCCCAAGTAACAGGGATGAGGGCAGGAAGATGATGATTCGTTACTATAGCAGACTAGAATCCGGATTTTTGTGCGATTAAAGGCCCGCACCGGTGTATAATGTGGTTGTACACCTCTGCTTAAACCCTTCGGTGATTAAAAAGTGACGTTATATTAAGTATTAGCTCCACATTGATCGTGGAAAAAAGGTAATTCTTATGTCTCGTAGTATCGTGGCAAACTTTTAACGATATTAGCCACTGAGCTGGTGGAGCGATTAACTATATCAGCCATTTTCTTAGCGCAAGCCGAAACAATAACACTCATTATATCAACACAAGCATAGTAAATAAACTTAACAGTACAATTTATAAGTATAGCTAGCCATAAATCTGAAAGTAACAAGCCCTGCATGTTATATAACACCGCTTCTCGCGCGTTTCATTAAGGAACATACCATAAAGGGAGCGAACGAAGCAAGCAGTTCAAGTCATTAGCCAATACCTACAAACTGGTTGAGGACCGAGTACTGGCTGATTTTCTGGATCTTAAACCTGTTTGGGTTTTTTTTTTTAAATACTAGCCATGCTTTCTGGTTGTACCGGCTAAGTATACATGGAAAAGTGTAAGGTGTGAGGATTATTAGGTGCGTATGTTTTCACCCTTTAATGCTGAAGAAATAATGAAAAATATAGAAAAGCTGAAAAAAGAGAAAAGTCCAGGATTAGACAACATACCTAACGAAGCATTGATATATGGAAGACATCTTCTGATACGCTCTCTGATTACTCTATTCAACAAAATTCTGGATTTACAAGAGGTACCTACAAAATGGGCGAAATCACGAATAATACTTATATATAAAAAAGGGGACCCAGCCGATGTAAATAACTACCGCCCAATCAGCCTATTACCAACGCTATATAAACTGTTCGCTATGTGTCTGGAGAAAAGAATAGAGCCAATTGTTGAAGCGAGCCAACCTGTGGAGCAGGCAGGCTTCCGTCATGGATACTCCACAATAGACCATATACATACGCTAGAGCAAATAATAGAAAAACATGTAGAATTTAAGAGTCATCTCTACCTCGCTTACGTCGATTATGCGAAAGCATTTGACTCTATCTCGCATGCAAGTATTTGGGACGCATTAGAACATCAAAATATCTCTAAAATATATATCAACATTATCAAAGATATATATAGAAAAAGCACAAGCTGTGTTAAGCTAGATAGGTCCTAATGACCAGAATTTAACATCCGTAGAGGAGTGAAACAGGGCGACCCACTATCGCCAAAGATAGCTGTTCTTCAAAATATCATGAAAGAACTAGATTGGAGCAGGAAAGGAATAGTTATAGATGGGAACTATCTTAGCAACCTCAGATTCGCGGATGATATAGTCCTCTTCGCAAAGACAGCGAAGAAGCTAGAAGAAATGCTGACAGAATTAAGCGCCGCTAGCGAAAACATAGGCTTACAACTAAACACGTCGAAGACAAAAGTATGTACAAACGGTCCGAAAAACCCTATCATAATCAAACAAACACCGATCGAATATACCGAGAGATATATCTATCTCGGAAAGCAGATATCGTTCAAAGACACAAGACACATAGAAGAACTAGAGAGACGCATAAAAATGACCTGGAAAAAGTACTGGAGTTTCAAAGAAATTTTAAAATCCAGGCTATCGATGCCACTAAAGAAAAAAGTGATGGATTCGAGTCTTCTGCCCTGCCTGACTTACGATGCACAAACTTGGATTGTCAACAAAAGCACCATGACAAAGATACGCTCGTGTCAGCGAGGTATGGAGAGGAGCATCCTTGGCATCAAATTAATAGAAAAACAAAATAGTAAAAAAATCAGGCACAGAACAAAAGTAATTGACGCAGTACAACACGCCCAACAATTGAAGTGGAGATGGGCAGGACATATCGCTCGCTCTTCCGACGAAAGATGGACTAAGCGAGTGACAAACTGGCAAGGACCTGGAGAAAAAAGACCTAAAGGTAGACCAAAGACTAGGTGGAACGACGACTTACACAAGACAGCAGGAAAATACTGGATGGACACGGCAATGAACAGAAATAAATGGAGGCAATTGGAGGAGGCCTATACCCGAAAGGGGCCAGGACAAGAATAACAGTATTAATAAAAATAAAAAATAAAAAAAACTTAATGTTACAAATGATAGAAATTTTGAGGAACATAATTATTTTACTAATTTAATTTAATTTAACTTTAATTTAATTTGAAAAATTTGATTTTAACTCTATATTATTAATTTAATTTAATTTGTCTTGGAAAATATATAAAGGCTTAAATAAATAAAATAAATAAATGTTTTCAGGGTGGGCTTTTTAACGATGAATGACTCATTTTATAAATAACCAAATACCCTGTGATTGTGAAGATCATTAGGTTTTTTCATATTCCAGAACAAAAAACAAAATACTGAAATTCTGTTGGGGTTGTAGGATGCAGATATAATCGATAGGAAATCTATGCAGTTTTTTGCTAAGATATTCTGATTTGTACAAGTTTAAACAATGAAAAAATCTAAGTACCTAGGTAAGAATATATAGACGACCTCTCAATTCAGCCTCGGACTGAAAGTAATGTCGTCCCATTCCTAAATCTGTTTGTTTATTATTTTGTAACCGAATTCGTAAAAAGGATTTCAAGTCGACCGTATTTTTTTCTTTTTTTATGTTTGTTACTTCATAACTTTTTACTGGGTGTACCGATTTTGATGATTATTTTTATATTCGAAAGCTGGTGCTTGCCATATGGTCCCATGTAAATATAGTAAGATCTGGCGACGAGTATTTGATTTCTGTTTCTTCGTTTTTTGACTCCGAGTTCTAACATTAGTTATTTTAAGTAGGTATAGGTACATAGATCTTCTGGGTTTTTTATTTAGAAGTCGGTTGTATTTTTTCTGGTACAGACAACTGTGGCCTGCACTTAGTTTCTTATGTTAAAAATAACATTTACATTCCCATGAGATCTCAATATGCTAATTACTAGCTCGTCATTGGTCTTACTGCGAGGGAGTAGCGATTTGAGGAAAAAATTAAACTTAATTAAAGTTAAAAAGCGATTTCTCGCTTTATCCGTACTTAGAAAATCCCACGTCGCTTTATGGAAAATTGAAGTGCATCTTGCAGTGGCCGATCTAGGGATCTCTTAACCGAATGTGGTTAGCCGCCGTAGAAAAAATAGGGCAAAGCGGTGATTCAGAGAATCATCCCAAATAGTAGAGCCCCTTTTTTTTTTTTTTTTTTCTGGTTGGGTAATCATCAAATGACTTCTCCCGCTCTGGGCGGAGCGGAAGGGAGTGTCAGACTCTTACTGACTAAAACCCACCCGTGATCCTTCTTGTGCCCTTTGCGTTCCAGGGCTGCGGTGACTCTTTCGAACAAAATCCGCAACCCTAGCAGGCACTGACCCTATGGGGCCCCGTCTACGTTGCTGACGGCTCTTTGAGGCGCGCGTGGAACACGACGCGCCGTCGACTCGGGCCTGGTTGCTATCGGACGGCGAGCCACCCATAGCTCGCCATCCGCAGGCCCGCGCCTACGGTGGCCGGGAATCGCCCTGCGTTTCCCGATGCCCGGGGCGTCTTCTTCTGTTGCGGCGGCTGGGGCGTGAGGTTTCCCTCTCACGCACGCGTTCCGCCTCCTCCTTTGCTAGCATTACTGCTTCGCAGAAGGAGGCGACCGCTTCCCATGCCTCCTCGCTCCGGACCATGGCTTGAACCAGGGCCGGACGCGAGAGGTTGCCACCGCCTCGACGAGGACACGGCGGTGCTCCGCCCAAGCAGGGCAGACCTCCACCGTATGCTCCACCGTGTCCTCCGGGCGATCCACACAGTGATGACACCCGGACGTGTCCTCCCGCTGGATCCGACACAGGTACCTCCCGAAACAGCCGTGTCCGGTAAGCACCTGCGTCAGGCGGAAGGTGAGGACGCCGTGACGTCTCTCCAGCCACGCCTCAAAGAGGGGACTTATCGCCGCAATAGTGGCGTGCCCAGCACTGGGTTGCGATAGTCGCTGTCTCCAAACCTCCGTGAGATCCCGCCGGAACTCCGTCCGCTGCGCAGCAATTTGCCGCGGCAGCAGAGTTTCACCCCGGCTTAGCGCCTCCACGCGCAACGCGTAGACGTGCGCGAAATAGTAGAGCCCCTACGCAGGGTATCCCCACTTTCTTTGCTGTCCTTTATGCCCAAACTCCGCACCTTACAGGACCTGAATATAGCTAACGACAGGCAGGTCCAAGTCCACGAACTGGACGGACAGAAAAGTTGAGTCAATAGTCACAAAAAGAAGATTAGAAAAGAATATGACGCTTGTATAAATTTCTTTAAAAATATCTTTGGCTGTAAACACGTATCGAACGTAGGTACTATACTCGTAGTAGGCGTTGCGGAATTTGTTTGAAAGAGTCACCGCGGAACTCAAAGGGTACGAGGAGGAAGAGGAACACGTGTAGGTTTTATTCAGAAAGAGACTGACACTCCCTTCCGCTCCGCTCAGAGCGGAAGAAGTCATTTGTTGATTTCCCAACCAGAACAAAATGGTACTGTGGTAGGAGCCAGATAAATTTGCAATTAAGTTCATTAACCTTTCCCTGATAGTTCTTCGGTACACGGAAAACATATTATGATTCTTATGAAGACAGCTTTATATCTCTCCGTTTTGCAAATTTATTTGTCGTCTACCACAAAATGTTCGTAACCGACTGCCTACACGGTGACGGCTAAGCGCATGTTAGTATTTTTGTTGTTTTTTTTTCCAAATATACCTTCGATCAAGTGTTATCCCCGCTGACAGTGAGACAAGTGCCTTATAAAGCGTCCTACGCACATGCGGCGCATCTCCCGGTTGGTGGCGTGCTACTTCTTGCCCCCGCTCGCACACGCAAAAGGAAACGCGTAATTTGCCGTCCCGAGGCACTTGCAACTTGTATTGAGATGGATATGCATGTTTATTGACAGTCGCGGACCATTATATAGATATACGAGAGTACGAGACTTTAGAAGTCTCGTGTGGTCGCAGGCACTTCTCGTGTTTGTTAAGGTCGGTAAAAAATGTAATCGCCTTCACACGATATGAGAGAGTTTTAAGGAAAAACTTACCTTTGAAACGTTTTGTTTAGGCAGTTGCTAACATGCACATACACACAATATGCGAGAGTAAAGAAATCGTCGTTCCTTTGTCTTTATTATGCTCAAGTGCCATTTTGCCTTGGACAACCCAAGAAGAACTAATTCAAAGGGGCAATTGGAACTTTCGCTATACGCTAAACGCTTTTCGGGTAAGAAGATTGACTTTCTGGTTTCCGTTCCCTAACTAACAGCATGACAGGCTAACAAACTAACATAGCTGTTCAAAATTCCAGAGCCGCCCGCATCACGAAGCCTCTCGGCGAGTTGCTGGGCGAGTTCCTGGCCTCGCTGACCTTCCAAATCTTATCTCCTCGGCGGCTGGAGCTGGTGGGCGCGAGCCTAGGCGCCCACATCGCGTCGTTCGCGTCCGACACCTACCGCCAGCTGACCGGCCGACGACCCGCTAGGCTTACTGGTTTGTAGTATGATTTTATAGGAAGGGAGTGTTATGCTAAAGCATTATGGATTATTAGATAGCATTTAAAGGCGTGATACGTAATACAAATGCTGTCGCTTTTCGCAATTACCGAAGAGTACTGACTTAAAAAGTCAGGCATAAGTACATCGCCTGTCGACACTATTACAGTTTACCCATCTTCTTTTAAAAAAAACAAGGTATCTACTATAAAATCCACTCTTTCGTTTTATTTTTAAGGTTCCTTACTTTAACAGGAAAAAACGGAACCCTTATAGGATAGCTTTGTCGTCCGTCCATCCGTCGTCTGTCTATCAGGACCCTTTATCTCTGGAACGCTTAGAGGTATCGAGTTAAAATCTCTACAGTCCCTTGAAGCTGTGAGAAAATCAAACTTTCTATGTAACGGAAAAAAGATACGGTCGTTTGTGCCGCAAAAAACGTATATTTCGACACTTTCAAGGGAATCATAATTTATAGGATAGGTACTTTCTGTTGATCTACACCGATGAAATTTGGCAAGAATATAGATCTTACAGTACAAGTACAGGAAAAAGACTGAAAATTGGGAGCTTTTAATAAGCTTCGATCGGAAAAAAAACCGTACAAGTCCGGTCCGCACTTGTCCGGTTTTTTTCCATTTCATTATACATATATGTACTTATGTACCTATATTAGACAAATAAAACGAAAAAGTAAAGGGTACCTACGGGTACAGGAATGTAGATTCAAATACAACACCTTCTAATGCCTATATCGAACTTTGCAGCCGCCATTAAGTTTGCATCGTACTCTAACATCGCGATGGTATTCTTGTTGATGATGTACATACCTACAAGCAGGTCTAAGTGCTAGTTATAGTAAATATGAACATCAAATAAAGATACCTGGCGACCTATTATGACGTCTTAAATCCATCATGATTCCTGTGTCAGAGAGAGACGGAGTTACACAAGACGAATAGCACTATCTCTTTCCCTCACACGAATCATGATAGCATTGGCACTTCGTAATACGGCCACAGGCCTCAACCAGTAAATGCACGTATTTATCTAGGCTTAGATCCAGCCGGTCCGTGTTTCCGCAACGTGCCGCCCACTTCCCGCTTGCACGTCGAGGCGGCGCATCATGTGGACGTACTACACACGAACATCGACGGCTTCGGGATCGCGGATCCGCTGGGACATGTCGACTTCTATGCTAATGGGGGTAAGTTGTTATGGGGGTGAGTTCTAACAGTAGGGGCATCAGTGAACCGATACAGTGAATGACGTGGACGTGCTACACACAAACATCGACTACTTCGGCATTGCAGAGCCGCTGGGACATGTCGACTTTTATGCGAATGTGGGTAAGTTGTTACGGGGGTAAGTTGTTACGGGGGGTAAGTTGTTACGGGGGTAAGTTGTGAAGACAAGCCGTACATAGAAAAAAAAGAACGGCGACTAGGTATAACGTATCTACTTGCTTACTGAACATTTTCTTTTTTCCAGGTGAATACCAGCCAGCTATAAAAGGAGACTTCATAATGCCATGCTTCCAACTATGCAGCCACGTTCGATCAGCGTTCTACTGGCTCCTATCATACAATAACCCCGATAAATTCGTCGCAGTCCAGTGCGACTCGGTCGCAGACGCAAGAATCGGCGATTGCTATGAAGGAACTATAAGGACTAATGCTCTGGGACCTAAAACTAACTTTAGTAAACCAGGGGTGTATTATTTACCCACGAATGCTAAGGCGCCCTATTTTATGGGGTTGAATGGCTTGAAGAAGAGAAAGTTTGGCGTCAATGATTATTTGATGATGCCAGCGCCTGATGAAGATATGATCATATGAATGGGCCATAAGAGCTGATATAGTTGAATAATGATAAGACGTGAATAGAAGCTACAATACAGCCATCATATTAAATGCAATTAGGCTATAAGTATTAGAATAGTGTTGACGAGTAATGATCTCCAATTATAGCTGATAACTCACCCACTATTTTCAATCTGTGGCATATTATGTACTTTTTGGGTACTAAAGCAGTAAGTAGTATCGTTTTATGAAGTTACGTAAATGTAGAGGAGTGAAAATCGAAATATTTTGTGAGAAGAAAGAAGAGCCCACCTATTCCAAACAGTTGTGTTTCTGTCAACAGAAAATAGGAAAAGCCGTATGATTGTAAAATATCGCAGGAAATTGTAAACTATTATCTCTTAATAAGAAACGGATATATCGGAAACTATTGAATTTGGATGGGACTTATTCTCTACAAAACGATATTTTCATAATATAACAAGAAATTATGACCTAATGAAGAATTATTACAATCTCACGGAATCTGCAATCTCCTGGTGACATTTCCAATCTTACATAAGAATAAGCTGTACTTATATGTACCTATAACAAACATACCTATAGTATGATCTATATCTAAGTTGAGTTTTGTGTCTATATGCTGTGAATTTGTATATTCTGATGCGTTGATTTGAGTTTATATTGTTATTGAATCGAAACTTAAGTCTACTAATATTGTAAAGAGGAAAGATGTTTTTGTTTATAATAAGCTTCAATTATTTTTCACCAATGGAAAGCTGCATTATCAGCAAATGACAAAGACTGTATTCTACCCCATATTCTCACGGGAACTACGCGGGTGAAACCGCGACGTTGCTAGTACTAAATAAAACCAAAAACTAATACAAGAGCAATTTTATTGTAAATTTCATCACAATACGCGTTAACAACAACTAGTTATTATGTTCCAGTTAGGCCGACAGACTGCTTCGGTACAAAATCTATCTAAGAAGGTATTATGTACAATACGCTGCTTTAGTTCAATCGAACTCGTTGCGCAAGCGCAACATTGGAAGCCATTCATAATAATATTACGATATAAAGACTACTATGAAATTCGTGTATTACATTAATTGATATTACCTTAAAACTGGTTGATTTCATATAAAGATTATTATTCAAAAATTACATTGACAAACAAAAAAAATATACCATGAACTATTTGCGCAAATCAAAATACGAATAAAAAATAATATCATAGCAATCTCGTAAATTGCATCTTAAATAAATCGGTCATTATTACATTTTCCAATAAATAGTTAATCTATAAAAATAACCTATTAAGAATAACAATCAAATAACACAGATATATGTATATTGTAAAGCGCTATATTTCATCAAAACCAAGCGATAGTTATTGGCCGTAACAATCCATTCAGATCTCAAAATCATAATATAAAAAATAATAAATTAAATCTGTGTCGAGTGTGTACTACCTTAAAACGGTATATTTGACGTAAATAAATTTAAGGCGACGCACAAGCACCAAACGCAGCGTATTCGTTATAAAAGCTTTATAAAGAAATCTAAAAATAGGATTTTATTGGAATGTGACTATGAGAAATAGATGCCAATTTGCAAATTTCAATAGTTACACTCGCCGAACATAAAGGTTAAGCACGTCACGCAAAACACAATAAATTCGTGCTTTACCTTTTCTTTCCGCGACTGTATCTTACATTTCATAACTACTTTTACTTAGATTATAAAATGTAGAAAAAATTATGTATTAGGTATCAAAATGGAGATATATAAAATTGGGATCGCTAACTACAATATAGGGGACTGGTCCCAAGAAGAAAAACTTTATTCGAATTTATGGTTATTACATCGATATGACATTTTTTTACATCCAAGTTGGTATCAGCACTAAAATAGTTGCTATAACTTCATATGGAATACATCAAATGAGGCGTGTTATTATATATTTAAAGTTATCACTCGGCAATCGCTTTTGTTGTACAATTCAGTGATACACATTTCCACATTACACACGGCTTAAACACTCGTTATATGATATGTGCTCTATAATATTTGGACAGACTAATATCCATCTGATTTAGGCCAATTTCATTCATACCAGTACTTTGTATACAATCGATCAATGAAAAGGTACGCATGCGTATGTATGCTTTAGATATTATTTAAATCATTTAAAAATTGTCAATAAATACCTTACGTGCTTAACCTTTACATTCAGCAACTGTACTTGTAGTGTCACTTTGAACCGAAAATCGATCGCAATTATTTTCTGCCAGGAACGCAAATGTTACGTACCTCTTGCGGTTGATAATAATATTTTGTCCAATACAATAAGCAATTAAACGCTAAACCTTTTAACAAATTCAACTAAAAAGTTTTAGAACTAACATTATTCTGACGGGAAAAAGAGACAGAACTATACAGATGTATACAGCTTCCCTCTCATTCGCTAGTTCTAAAACTCTCTTACTCAACTCAGACCAACATCTCGCTACCTTTGAAGCATCACCCCGTAAGGCATTTTGGCACTAACACGTATTATTAAAAAGGTATTTACAAATTATTATTATAGAAACACGGAACTACTCAATACTGAGGATTAATATCGAAGCCTAGCTTTACTGAGAACGGAATACTGAAATCTGTGAATATTTTAATACAAAAATGGTTATTTAGGATCCTTTACATCGTTTTATGTGGTAATGGCGAATACATTCATATATTTTAGTTACCAAAAGTTTATTTTATTTTATGTGTATATTGTTAGATTAGCATTGAAATATAAAATGTACATGTTTCTAGTTAAATAATGTAACCAACATCAAAAAAGTTTTAAAAGCACTATGTTTTTCTTTTAAATGCGAAGAATCTGTAGTATTGGCTTGAATATTTTAGTAAAACGAACAGATAAAGGACGCAATATATTGTAATAATATAAATGTAATATTTTGGTATCCCTTTTTCATAGGAAAATACTTCATTTCAAGGCAGGTATTTATTTGACTGCGAAAAACAAGCTTTCTTCGTATAAATCGAGGCAATACATGGAGTAACGTGGTTATATCGTACGTTTAAGATTAGAAAACACGGCTTGTTTTACGCTGAAAATCTATTGTCGATCCAAATCACGAGGAATAATCACAATTTCATATAAAACCTTATATCTACGTTCATAAGAGTTATACTTGCTCGTGATTTAGAACAACAAAAGGTTTGGGTCACACTTAACACAGCTGCGATACGGGTCGTATTACTTATGTTCGATATGAAGTCGCTTACGGAAACATTGACGTATCGTAGCTGCATTCAGTGCGGTCCAAGCAAAGTGAAGTCACATATTCGGTTCAATAGACCTATCACGTAATGGGGATATCAGTGCTCCAGAGGGCGGAGCGCGAGAGCACTAGCTACCGCGGTATGTACTCCAGCGGGTACCAGGCGACGGTCTCCTGCCGGAGCGGCAACGTGTTCAGCGGAATGACAACGCCGCCTAGAAACTGGTTCTCCTGCAAGGAGTCATAGTTCCACACTGTTGCTTGAAGACTCCGGTTAGTGACTACTTCGAGTGGTAGCCGGTATTCTAACATTTCCATGAATGAGGGATGCGAGTTTCGTTTTAGAACGCGCGTTTTCCTTTTTGTTTCCTTTGTTGGGTCAGGTACTAGGTACACCTGGGGAAAAAAAGAGAGAGTAAGATATATTGAGTATACAGTGACAACGTATAAATCTCATTTGGTTGGACAGGAATAATATGATTATTGACCGTCATCCGGCTAGCCTTTTCCCAACTATATTGGGGTCGGCTCCAAGTCATGCCGGATTCAACTGAATACCAGTATTTTACGTAGAGCGGCTGCCTACCAGACCTCCACAACCCATTAACTGGGGAACACGGTACTTCATGGCAAGACTGCTGTCAATTTTCTGGCTTCTGACAATCCGTAATGACTGCCAAAGATCTCCAAATGACAGCCGGGCCCAACGGCTTGACGTGCTTTCCGAGGCACGGAGAAGTCTCGTTATGTTAAGATGGTCAACCATCCACAGACCAACCTCGGCAAGCGTTGCTTAACCTCAAACATCGACCCTGCGGCTGTTATAATTTAGTCACGAGCTCCTCAATGATTATTGGCCGTATCAAGTAAAAAATAATAATTTGAAAAACCGAAAAATAATCCAACGTATCCGTTTGTCCGTCGATGTCCCTTAGACCCGGTATAATATGAAAGTCCATTTTATCAATGAAAAATTAGCATAATCGACCAAAACACATTAGTTTAACTTGAGCTACGAAAACCGCTATTACATCTAAAGATATATATTACAAAGAAAGAAAAAATATTATTTGGGAATCGCTCAAGACAAACAAAAAAAAAAGTAAACAAAATAAGTAAAATAAAACTACTAGTAAAAACAAAATTCCATTCCATTTTGAACCATCTTAGAATTATCTAATATCAAAAGTCAGTACTACTTTTACTTTGTATCTTGATACTGAAAAAGAGATGTTGTTTTACCTTAACATAAGGGTTGGGCGGCAGTCCTTGAGGCGTCAACGCGAGCGACTGCGCGTGTAATATCAATACGGATAACACTCCACTCGCGTACTGTACGGAAAGCTTCAGTGATCCCGAGCCGTTGTTCTCTGGTTCCGCTGTTTCACCTGTAAGTTAGGAAAGATACATCAGTACATCTATACTAATATTATAAAGAATAAAATCAAAAACTACTGGACCGATTTCAAAAATTCTTTCACCATTAGAATGCTACATTCACCCTGAGTAACATATACTATATATAATATATTTTACACCGGTATTCCCACGGCAACGGGAACTACGCGGGTGAAACCGCGAGGCGCTGCTAGTATTTAATATTAGAGGAGCGAGAAAGTTCTGGGTTGCTTTTACCCTCGCCATGCCCATGCTCTAAGCCGAGGTCCGTAATCCACAGGTGGTGCACTTAGTGAATAGTCGATTCGTTTTACGGTTCTTGTAGCACTGGTTAGCTTGTGGTGGCCTTAATAAAAGTTTAAAACCTCTAGCTACCAATGCCAGTCCGGTTAAGCAGACACCAACGAAAACTGCTAGAGGCCCCTCACAAAAGGTCTTAGATCTGCTTGCACCACAAAGCACTAAATACATACATTTGTAGAAAAACAAATTTAAAACATGTTCACTCATCCACCAACTGGGCCCATAGATTAAAGCACACTCTCTCAAATCGACATGTGCCGTGTCGTATAACACAATCTTTAAAGTTGTTGGAAACAGAACAAATTTATAAATGCGTTAAACGTTATATGAGTTTGTTCCGTTTTGCTAGCGAGGCTTACTTAATGTTGGCACAGTCGCCATAAAATAGGTGCTTTTATTTTATTCCAAACGCCACCATACAAAAGCAATCGCGGTTTTTAAAGCTGTGAGCGAGACACCGCAAAATTTACTATTGAGCTTTTAGAAATCTCATACTTAATATTCACACTTACACTATTACATTTTGTCATAATCGCACCGACAGAGGGCGCCATCCGGTTTTACTGAGCAAATGATCGCGTCGATCGTGTATTCCAGCGATGGTCACTTTTTATTAGGACGACGCCTTAGCGTTTAGCAAAACGAATACATTTATTAATACTGACCTCGCCTCCTCTGCGGCTCCACATCCTGCTGATCCCTCAGCAGCGGATGGAAGAACGTATAAACGAGATCGGAGTGCGCGATCTCATCGGCCAGACTGAACAGAGACGTGAGGAACGCTTGCACGTCTCCGAAGCGCCGGTCTGCTACCTGACGGATGTTTGAGCGACCCACGTACACTCCTGATGGTAAACTGGAATGATGCAAATTTATTATAATATTTGAACGCTAGGCGACAACATAAAAGAGAAAGAAAGAAGAAGCGGGAGCGAGAGGGGGAAGAGCTCGTGGCTAAATTATAACAGCCGCACGGGTCCATCTTCGAGGTTAAGCAACGCTTGCCGAAGTTGGTCTGTGGATGGGTGACCATCTTAACATAACGAGATTTCTCTGTGCCTCGGAAAGCACGTTAAGCCGTTGGTCCCGGCTGACATTTGGAGATCTTTAGCAGTCGTTACGGATTGTCAGAAGCCAGAAAATCTGACACCAGTCTTGTCAAGAAGTACCGTTTTCCCCAGTTAATGGGTTGTAGAGGTCTACTTGTAGAGGAATACTGGTATTCAGCTGAATCCGGCTCGACTGGGAGCCGACCCCAATATAGTTGGAAAAGGCTAGGCAGATGATGATGCTAGGCGACAACGTAACTTGACTCCTACCGGACGGACTGGAATATATGTGGTAAAGGGCTTTTGCTTTTCAGATAAGTTTTTTTTAATAGGTTTTGCGGTGTGGTAGAAAATTTACGAGATATTATAACTGTCTTTGGTATTGTACCTTGTGTGGTATCATGTCTTTGATATTGCAGATCTAGAATTCCCTGGTTTAATCTGTGTTTCCAGATAGCTACAACATAGGGGACTAAGTCAAGAGTGAATATGTTTCTTCTAGAGTTCTAGGCAAGCGTGTTTCATCGTCGACCAATCATTGCTTTTCGTTAGATGAGATTGTGGTCAACCATGAGCCTATCAACAATATTAAAAAAGAATTGCCAAAGTCGTTGTCGGCCATTGAAATGAGAAACAAATATATTACAATTTAAAGCGACTAATATTTTATGAAATTGATTGAGTCAGGCGTTACTTTGCGGAAATCCATTTTAAATTTGAAAATGAAAACAATATATCTAGTTTTAATTTCCGCGAATATTAGTGGGTTGCAGGTATGCACCTCCCTCCCGCCCGCTATATTATGCACATGCAAGATTACTGGGCAAATGCAAGGATTTTAAGCACATGCAGGAAGGCAATGCAAAACCCAACACCATTACCGACACGTGTTTCGCCTCTCCACGAGGCATCCTCAGGGGACGTGTTGACTCGCTGACCGTTGAGTTGCGACTGAGCATTTAGTACAAGGCACCCCCCTTTTATACACTGCCACCGTTGGTTATTTGTGTACAACTACCCACAAACATTCGCAGTAAAGGGGAAGAAACCAAATTCGTCTGGTCATTCAACAGTGCAAAATTATTATTATTACTATGTTTAAAAATCTCTAATTGTGAAAAAAATCTCTATTTGTGATAAGGGTTTCCGGCTGTGTGTTTTAGAACAATTAGAGATTTTTAAACATAGTAATAATAATAATTTTGCACTGTTGAATGACCAGACGAATTTGGTTTCTTCCCCTTTACTGCGAATGTTTGTGGGTAGTTGTACACAAATAACCAACGGTGGCAGTGTATAAAAGGGGGGTGCCTTGTACTAAATGCTCAGTCGCAACTCAACGGTCAGCGAGTCAACACGTCCCCTGAGGATGCCTCGTGGAGAGGCGAAACACGTGTCGGTAATGGTGTTGGGTTTTGCATTGCCTTCCTGCATGTGCTTAAAATCCTTGCATTTGCCCAGTAATCTTGCATGTGCATAATATAGCGGGCGGGAGGGAGGTGCATACCTGCAACCCACTAATATTCGCGGAAATTAAAACTAGATATATTGTTTTCATTTTCAAATTTAATATTTTATGATTGGTCGGTGGCTAATGATGATACTTTCAGGACCAGAAATGGACGAAAACTGATAATGAAACTGAATTTAACATACATTCAAGAATCAATAGAATATACTGAAGATATTTTCATATCATCCGGGTTTTTTTCCAGATTAGAAGTTGTGTAATAGACACGTTTAACATCAATGTTTAATTGCTTGTGGAGGCAAACAAATAGAAAATTCAATTGAATTATTTTCTTCGCCTAAAGCCTTTATACCTGATATCCCCTATCTATCAAAACCACGTCGTAACCTCAATTTATCAGGTGTCAAACATATCAATATAGAAAAGATACACCAATCAAACAATGACTAACGTTTTAAAGGAAAATATCAGAAAACCAGAACTGTAATATATTTATCTGTATACTTACCTAAATTCAGCTAACATGGTATTTTCGTTTCACGTCAACAAAATCGTTTTATCATCGTTTTACGTTTAACAAAATTAATCCCTTGATAGTACTGTAATAAATTAACATACATTATTCAACATGAACAGTATTTATGAATGTCAGAATACCTACAAGTTTCCGCTAATGGGCCATTTTTAGGCTAGTTATAGCATTTTTAATTTTGAGTCCGACAAGTCAAAACCTTTAACTATAGAACTTTTTTGTCAATTTATAATATCACATTACTGGGCGTAGGTCATCCCAACTGCCTTCCACACTTCGCTTCTTCTTAAAATTAAGAGATTAAAAAACATCCAAATTGAAATGAAAATGTGTCTTTCATTAATTTTTTTTTCAACTTAATTACTAGGGGGTTTGTGTTACCTCATTTACATATAATAATAGTATATTTTAATCATATTTATTCGATACAAAAACGGGTACATTAAAAATCTATTATTTCGCCTATCAGTCCAAAACTAGATCATAGGCATAAAACGATAACTCTGCCGCCGCCGCAAATTGATGCGCAGCGGACGGAGCTCCGGCAGGATCTCAAGTAGGTATGGAGACAGGAGACAGCAAAAAGGACGAGGACCCATAGGATCAGTACCTACTAGGTTTGCGGAATATATTCGAAAGTCGCCGCGGACCAGAAACGCAAAGGGCACTAGAAGGATCACAGTTGGGTTTTAGTCAGTAACATTCTGACACTTCCTTGCTCGGCCGAGATCGGGAGAAGTCATTTGATGATTTCCCATCGAGAAAAAAAGAAGGCTTATAACGATAACAAATGATTAGAAAACGAGAATAACCGTAACGCGAATTCCCAGCAAGCATTGTACCTGTATATCCGGACGCTTGATTACCTACATACAATAATTTGAGTGTGATAAGATTACAGTCATTATTCGAGGATCTCACCTTATCTTATCTGTTAACACAGCCGTATTGATTTAAACAGTAATGGCTGAACGAGTGTTCTCACCACTTACTTTGTTTATTTGCATTAAGAGTTTTGTGTTTGTTTAAGTTATAAGGGTGTTATTAGAAACTGTTCACAAACACGTAAGTAGGAATCTGCTACATTTTTTTAAATATTTTTCCTTATAATATTATTCAGAATTTCTAATAATTCATTCAATCAAATACCCGGCACATCGGTATGAATCATTTTCCCTATCTAACAGTAACACAACCTTATCTGTTCACGGTCCTTTTTCAACATTCTTTCAGTTGACAACACAGTGTGCTACATAGCAACCCTAGCGATCTTCTGTCGTTTTATGTGTCAGTGAAATGTTCGGGTTCAGACATTCTCTCAACTTCTTTAACGGGTCCAGAGCCAAAACGAGGAAAGACAAAGATGATATCGGCTCGATTGTTTCCATCACGGGCGCTTACAGGACTAACAGAGATGAATTCTTTGGTACGTATTATTATACATATCCTACATCAAATTGATATTATAATCCCCGGCCCTTTAATGGAATTTTGTAGTTAAATTGCAGGTTAATCCCATGTAAATGTTAGGAATAGATGATCTTTATTAATACATGATCTGCCCACTCTTATTTTTTTATTTAACTACTTTCCTTGGCTATGGCTAGATTGATGATGTATGTATGTGTTCCAAATATTTGGCCACTTTTAACGTAATCTTTATGCAACTTTCAGGGTCTCATAACTACTCTGACGTACAGAGGAAGTCAACACCGAATGCCAACTACAATATACCGACTACTAGTTCAGGGCAAACAACAACACCATTGCGACAAGCGAAAAGTACCAGTGACTTAGTTATGGACAAAAACCTGCCACCGAACTTACGACCACAGAACCCAGGCGTCTCACAAGACCCCCGCGGAGCTGAACTAGAACGTAACAATAGACCCCAAGAAGCTCCCATACGACCCGAGAGGAAACTAGACGCTCAAGTAAGGGTAGACAAAAAAAGACTCGCAGAACAAAAGAAACTAGAAAAACAGCGCATAGAAGAACAAAAGAAATTGGAAAAGCAGAGACAGGAAGAACTTAAAAAGAGAGAAAAAGAGCTAATGAAACAAGAGAAACTGCGGAAAGAGAGGGAAAAGAAAGAGGCTCAGGTGGCAAAGAAGAAAAAGCAGGCGCCACAGCGACCTGTCGCGAATCCTTTGGCACAAGCAAGTGGGAGCGCAGCAAATCCCTTAGCTCAAGGGTCTACAAACACTCTAGAAAGTTCTATAAGTAAGACTAGCGGGCCTCCACCATACTCGGCGGGAGAACCAGAAGGAGAGAAAGATAGCAGTGGAAATGTGACTTATACCAAGCCTGTGGATACTGGCAGTTGGGACATAATTTCCAAACATAGGGAAAACATAAGCCGGCCAGCGGCTGCGAGACCAACGCCACCAACTAAGCAAACGGTGATGGACTTGAACTACAAAGTGGGTGACGATAATAAAGAAAATAGTGAAGCTTGACATAGTTTAATGTTAGTTTAAGTTAGTTAAGATATTTCTAAGTTTGTTATGATCCCTTGGTATGTTTAAATAATGTTTATGGAGAAATAAATTTATATTTTTATAGTTTGTTGAAATCATTTTGGTTTTAAGCAGGAATGATTTAAACACGAATGGAATACTAAAGAAGCAATAAACAGTTCCATAACCTACTACAGTGCAGTTATCCGACACCCATGGTTATTATGTAACATAGCAAAACTGAGGTCAAGGTCAAAGCCTTACTCATTTTTCATTCTAGGTCTCATTCGCAAAAACCTAGAGCATAACGTGCTATGCGGAGCTTCGCCCCAAAAATCCCTAAAACAAACATATGTATGTTTCTACATGCCGCATATTCCAGTTCATGTTCAAATATACGATATCATATACATATATATTTATCAATAAACTGAATTGCATGTAAAACCCAAGCGGTTCTAAAGTTTTGTTTTGAATCTAATCGACTTTACCGATAGTAACAAGTTTAATCTAATCTTTAACATTACTTGTCTTATGTAACAAGAATTCTTTGGGGCAGTAATTCGGTGATGGTGCGCTTGTTCAGAGCAGAAGTACTTTTAAAAGGCCATCATGATGCAATTTTCAAAAGGTTTTTTGTAGCTACCCTCGCGATTGACTACTGTCTGACCTGATGGTAAACGATGTTGTGGTGGAAGATTCAACACGCTTGCATTAAATCATCCTAATAATAAAATTATTCCTAGCTCGATATTTCTATCAGGAAACTAAGACTATGATATTTATTAATTCTTAATTCTGGGCAGGTTTAGTCATCACGTCAGTTGGATAGACATAAAAACCCTATCTTGTCTTAACGTAAGCTCCTAAATTGACAGGTGTCTGTAATACCTGTAGTTGTATCATAAGGAAAAACTTTAGTGACATTTCCAAGTTATTATTTATCTTAATTAATATTTATCAATAATTATATCGACACGATAAAAATAACGATAATGATGAATTTTACTAACGAGCTCAAATAAATCATAATCCTAACTAATGAGCTTGTTTGCAAATTCTCCAGGAGGTATACCACCGCTAGTACTTGATACTAAGCCGGCGCGCTTACTTTCTTAAAAAAAAAAGAAATATTTTAGTCCATACTTTCAAAGATATAAAATTAACTTTAGGCATATATGCGTCCAAATATTATAAGGCAGTGAATTATTTAGTTTAGTCGTCAGTTACAGTCCTAGATCAAGTGACAATGGGCGCGTCCTCGCCTTCCGCCAGACGCAGGTACTCACAGGACACGGATGTTTCGGGATTTACCTGCTTCGGAATCGGCGGGAGGACACGTCCGGGTATCAACACTGAGTCGATCGCCCGGAGGACACGGTGGAGCATACGGTTGAGGTCTGCTCTGCTTGGGCGAAGCAATGCCGGGTTCTTATCGAGGCGGTCGGCGACGGCGACCTCACGCATCCGGCCCTGGTTCAATCCATGGTCCGGAGCGAGGAGGCATGAGAAGTGGTAACGCTAGCTAGCGAAGAAAGAGGCAGACCACGTGAGGGATATGGAAACCTCACGCCCCAGCCGTCGCAACAGAAGAAGTCGCTCCGGGCGTCGGGAAACGCAGGGCGATTCCCGGCCACCGTAGCTATGGGTGGCTCGCCGTCCCCAGACCCAGATAGACGGCCTCAAATAGTTGTCAGCAAAGAAGACGGAGCCCCATAGGGTCAGTGCCTGCTAGTGTTGCGGAATCTGTTCGAAAGAGTCACCGCGACCCTGGAACGCAAACGGCAATCGAAGAAGCACGGGTGGGTTAGGTTAGTCAGTAAGAGTCTGACACTCCCTTCAGCTCCGCCCACAGAAGAACAAGTCACGTGATAATTTCCCAACCATATAAAGGTCAAGTGACAAAGAAATCAATAAGATTGTCTATCAAGGTAGATATATCCTCCCCCAGAGTGCCAACCAGCCCGGTCTCCATGCCAGCCAAATTTTCAAACCATCGATCCATCGTGCCGCATTGCGCCCCACACTACGTTTGCATACACAGTCTCCACTCTAATACCTGCCTGCTCCATCGACCGTCTGTCCGTCTACAGATATGGCCGGCCCACTTCCACTTCAGCATGCTAATTGTTCGCGCAATGTCAGTTACTTTAGTTCTCTAGACTTCGTTGCGAATTCCAGTTACATTCACATTCCAGCACTGCTCTCCATTGCACACTGAGCAACCTTGAATTTGTGGACAAATCCTATGGTGTCCACGTTTCAGCTCCGTAAGTCATTACGGGTAGGACGCACTGGTCATAGACCAGATATTTTCCAGAGTAAAAGAGAGATGGAGCTATGCAGTATTGATATCTTTATCTATTTTTCGTATTGGAATGAACTCCGTTAATCTCTCTTATAATTTCACTCTGGGCTTAATATTTTATTGATAAGTTCCAAATCCCAGTTCATGGAAAGCACTAATGTGATCGACGACGAGGCTTGCTTACCTAGAAGTAACCTATTCACTCTTGGATTCTCCAAAAAGACTCCCTGATTGTATCAGGAAACACAGAGATCAACAGGGAATCGTTTTTGTCATACTTGTATCCCGAGATAGGGCGCCATAAGCAAATTTATTATTATGTTCTTACCTGTGAACCTTAGCCAAGGGAAAGTGCAGACAGATCTTCTGGTAGAGCTCAGTGAAATGCTTGTAAGAGCGGTACAGCACGAAGGGCGTAGTCTGTCCTTGTCTGAAGATACGAAGGGCGTATACATAGTGCTTTTCTGGGTCGTAACGCTTCTCGAAGCCGAGGCATTCCACGCTTACTAAGCGACCTTCTTGGGCCATGCTGTGGATTAGAAAAGTATAACATTACTGTTTTAGCTGTCGCACAGTGTAATGGCACCCTAAAGGAACATACTAAGTAACCGAATAACGAATGTTCTGTGTTAAACAAAGGCGTGAGATTTTTATGCTGTTACATCACCTGTGTATTCGTCATTGAGTCACAAACATTTTCAATACCGTTCCCTTGTATCTCGTTAGCAAGGATGACTACCCCCGATTTCTGAATTAAACAAGTGTAGAATTTCTCAAAGTCATTCAAGCAGAGTCTGACACGTTGACGTGTGAGATATCTTTATTTCCCTTAAATATTCATTCACTTACATGGGAGAGTTCAAAAACTAAAATTAAAACATTATTGCACTTAAAAACTTACACACTGTAAAAATATTTGTTGCAAGAATTTTAACTCAAAAAAATATTTCATAAGTGTAGGGTAGTCACTAATAATATAACACAGCTAAAACGTTAACATACTCACACTCACATTACTCAAAATACTCAATTTAGAAACCTGTTGTTTGTTTTTTATACAGAATCATTTTTATTATATATATGTTCAATTTTACATCATACAGAAGCGTTTAGCATTCCTGTGATAAACTGTAAACATACTAGGATATCAACTCGGGACTAAACATACATACGTCCGTCTCGAAGTTGGCACATTATACCTCACGAGGCAGTTATTTATAAAACCCTAATTTACTTACGTGTAAGTCCGTGGCATAAACGATAGTAGTTCAGAAGTGTTGTTGCTTTGATCACCACTCGCGCGCAGCTGTGCCAAGTTGTGCAGGAAGAAGTTGATTGGTGTGAACCTGAATAAAGTTCAATATAACATGTTTATTTATATTGGATGATCTTTTTGCATGACAAATCACCTGATTTGTTTAGAAAGTATAGTCCATTTCTTAGATTCGAGAGTAGTCTTTTCAAGACGAAAACCTCCTTAAATGTATTGACACTTTTTGGCAGCAGTTCTTACTCAATTTTCAAAGAACGGCATATTTCGAATGCAATCTTAAACTGCGACGATTGACCAAAGGCTATTAGACATTGATCACGTAACATTTCGACAACGTTTGTTAATCCCATACACTTTTGACGTTTTTCATTGCCTGGTGGCATGTCATTTGTCCTCTTTTATGGCCAAATTTGTTCTTAGAACGTGTAGTCTGTCATGTCCACAGTCACACATACTTGCTCTTGAGTGAGGAGTGGATGAGCCTGGCGAAGGCTGCGGCCGCCTCGGCGTTGGTGGCCGCCGGCAGCAGCGCCGCGCGCACGTAGCTCACCGCCGCGCTCGTCACGCCCGTCACTCCCGACATCGCCATCTGCGCACAACCATACGGACTTCAAATCACTCTTATGCTCTTCAACGAAATTCAATCCCGGTGGCCAATTTCGTCGGAGATTAGCCAAGTATGCAAGGGCAAACACAGGTACGCTCTCTGTTCCATTGTTGTCATAGTCTGATGAGACGGCTTCAGACACCATCGGGGAGAGATAAGACCCAGGACTCATCATTAAAGGTGATTATAGCGCATGGGGTTTGCGAACATAGTCGATACCCACCTTTACGTGCTTTACGAGTCATAGGGGTGTTACACCATTAAATTCCAAACTCCGGGTTGTTACTGAGAAATTACATTTTCGTCCGACTGCAGGCTAAGGACAAGGTTTCAAAAGGGCTCACAACTGACGAGGCTTAAGAACGAATTATGATGTGAAGTTTTTCCTTGGTTCTTGGGCACCGGTACAAGGCCTCGGAAGATTTTGATTGATTTTATTATACCGGAGCCCATAGTTGTGCATCATATTCTGAAGTTAAATACGTCCAGAAACCGTTATGCGCTCCGACTACGTCGAAAGCCATGCAGCACAGCTCCACGAAGTGCTGGAAGCGCTGCGTGGCTGTCAGAACACTTACCAAAGCGAACAGGTCCAGTATGTGATCGTGATGCGCTCGGACCACGTTGAAGGCCATGCAGCACAGCTCCACGAAGTGCTGGAAGCGCTGCGTGGCTGTCAGAACACTTACCAAAGCGAACAGGTCCAGTATGTGATCGTGATGCGCTCGGACCACGTTGAAGGCCATGCAGCACAGCTCCACGAAGTGCTGGAAGCGCTGCGTGGCTGTCAGAACACTTACCAAAGCGAACAGGTCCAGTATGTGATCGTGATGCGCTCGGACCACGTTGAAGGCCATGCAGCACAGCTCCACGAAGTGCTGGAAGCGCTGCGTGGCTGTCAAAACACTTACCAAAGCGAACAGGTCCAGTATGTGATCGTGATGTGCTCGGACCACGTCGAAAGCCATGCAGCACAGCTCCAAGAAGTGCTGGAAGCGCTGCGGCGCTGTCAGAACACTTACCAAAGCGAACAGGTCCAGTATGTGATCGTGATGCGCTCGGACCACATTGAAGGCCATGCAGCACAGCTCCACAAAGTGCTGGAAGCGCTGCGTGGGTCTGTCACCTCCGTTGATGACGTATACCATGTCGTGGGTTAGCACGAAGGGCGCTCGATCTCTGTTGACAGAACAATCAATTTGAAGATTCCAAACACTTATGCATGTTTTTTTATCCAGCAATTGCTGTTCCACTCCTGGGCAATAGCATCCTTAAAGTTTTCGCAGATATTCTTCTCTCGTCTCGTCTTGTCTCAAATATGGTATTTTTAAGTATAATTAAAAACTGTGGAAAGTAGCACAACTAGTTTTCAAACATTGTGTAAGACGAAGCATGAGACAAGTAAGGATCGTTGCAATTAGTGTTATATACTCAAAATAATACAAACAGAGATACGTTTGCTCTTTTAGCAGTACCTGTAGAACTATATGTATTACTTGCAGCGCCCCGCGGTTTTACCCGCGTAGTTCCCGTTCCCGTGGGAATATGGGGGTAAAATATAGCCTATGTTACTCAGGGTGAATGTAGCATTCTAATGTAGAAAGATTTTTTTAAATCAGTCCAGTAGTTTTTGAGTTTATTCTTTACATACAAAAATACAAATCTTTCCTCATTATAATATTATTATTACAGTATTAGTATAGATAATTTGAACTATTTGGTATCTGCCAGCGGCTTCAATCGCGAGAAAGTCGGAAATAATGTCAATCAGACTGAGTTACTTTTGCATTTATAATAATAGTAAGGATAATGCCACTATGAATTACCTTTTAAAGTTACCAAACATCTGCGCGTCTCCGAGGAACTTGCCGAAATCTATGTGGAACAGGTGCCCCGATGTCTTTAACATGATGTTATCGTTGTGTCGGTCGCAGATGCCTAGCAAGTATGTCGCCACGCTGTAGCCGGCGCATGACGCTACAAAAAAAAGCAAATATTTTATTTTCAACATGGCCTAGTACTTACTATTAAAACCACGTTTTCGTTTTCATTGCATATTCCTCGAATGTCAATTAGGCCTTATCTCCTGCGACATTTTGTTTAGTTTAGTTTACAACTAGATTGCAGTCAAACTACGTCGACCAGTTGATATCATCGATGTCAGTGCAAAACATAATCGATGATCGAACGATGAACATAATCCGGGAACCATAAACTTTTATCAACATCCTCCATTCAAAAGGGATGGTACTCCATCTATACGGGTTTTGTGTCAGGTGGGTAACTGCCCGACAGTTGGTGTAGGGCTTGTATACGTTCAAATCACGCGGAGAAATTTCATATCGCCCGACTATACAATAAAACTTACAAATCTTTCAGAAGTACGATAAAAACAGCGGTATTTCGCTATCTCACCTGTAAAATTATCCCTGGCACGTTGATATTCGAGTTCAGAGGGGTTATGTTTCGCCAACCATTCTGCAATGGGTTTGTCCTTGAAAGATCCTGTAAGACCCCATTCCGTTTGTATAGCGCGAAGAGTTTCCGCTTCCGAGACTATTTCGATCATACCTGAAAAACAAACGTTATGCAGTGAGGTGATTAGACGTTCAGAACAAGTTTACTCACATTTTTCGCAAGTCTACATGTCGTTAAACTCAATTTTGTTTTTCACCCCAGAAGGAGACTATTTTTATATGATTTTATTAAGATTGCATTCACATTTTTTGCTGTTCAAAATGTGCATGCGGGTTTGATTGCTACGCGTTACAGGAAACTATTGGAACTGCGTATCATCGATTCTGAATCGCTGTGATTTTCGCTACATACATAGTATAAGACAACGTCTTTTTTGGCGTTGGCCTGTATCTGTTTCTCCGTCCTTGTTTCTCCATTTTGATAAGACTTTCACGTAGAAAGAGCGATAAACGAAACAGGGTTTTGTATATGTATAATTTACACCCGTGCGAAGCTGGGGCGAGTGCTTGTTCCACAATATAATACCAAAATACCAGGGAATCTACATAAGTATTAAAACCGTCATGATTCTAGTGTGCGAGAGAGATGGAGGTATAAGAGACGCATAGCACTATCTCTTTTTGACACGCGGAATCATGATATTCATGATGGCATACGCTCGTCATAGTAACCTGACTTTACTAAAGATAGAAAATAATATTTGTTTACCCCTCTTATCGCTCGTAGGCAGAGCTTGGAAGGTGACTATTCGCAGATCTAAGCCAGCTCTCAGCCATAAACTGTCCATGACTTTGATTACTTGCAAAACTAACGCGTCCTGTCGCAAGTCGTCGCCAACCTGGTGAGTAATAATAATAGTGCATGAATCACAAACTAATACTTTAAATTGAAAATGTCTGCTCTGAGTAAAAGAAAGGGACTATCTATTTTCAAATCCTATATCACAGTCGTACAAATAATTTCATCATCATCTTCCTGTCTGTTTATATTCCTCCATTCCTTTTCTACTATCCCTCTCCATCCATCCAAATTTATATTTTACTAGCTTTTGCCTGCAACTTCGCTCGCGTTAAAGTAGCCTATAACCGTCTTAAGGGTCCCATATATCTCTAAGAGATGTAGTAAGCAAATAAGACGGGCCCGCATAGGGTCAGTGCCTGCTAGGGTCGCGGAATTTTTTCGAAAGAATCACCGCGGCCCTGGAACGCAAAAGGCACTAGGAGAAACACAGGTGGGTTTTAATCAGTATGAGTCTGACACTCCCTTCCGCTCCATCCAAAGGGGATGAAATCATTTCACAATTTGCCATCCATAAAAAAGATCCCGTCTATCACTGTACATATGGAATATCATCAAAATCGGTTCAGCGATTTAGATTTGAAAACATAAGAAAAGAATATCACTTTCGCATTTATTATACTATGTAGGATTGAATAACAAACATAACGAAATATATTTGTTTACGTAATAGCCACCAACCCGCACTGGGCCCGCGTGGTGGATTACGGCCCATTCCCTCTCCTAGAAAGGAGGCCTGTGTCCCAGTTGTGGGAACATTAAAAGGCTGATTATACGTAATAAGGGTGTGTGACAAATTGTTTATTTCTTACCTTGAACATAGCAGGGATTACGGCGTTATCACTACCGATGAAGTTTATCTTGAGTGGTAGTGTATTCGACGCGAAGTACATACATGACCTAAATCCAATACAATGTTTTAGTTAATCAAAAGAAATTGTTAATTTAGAGAACGATAACGACTGCTCAATGCAACGATTTCTTTTTCAAACCCTTCTAAGCTAGCGCTTTAGCGGCGTAGAAGCGTACATTGAATATACGCTGTGTCCGAAACAATAATAATTCGATTTCTCAACACATTATTTGTATTCTGCCCGGTCCACAATGCTTCAGTCCATTTCTGTATTGAATTGGATAAAATCTGTCTAAATTATTCCAGTAATTTTGAAATTTTTGAAATAAAGTGTTGAAAAAAAAAGAAATAAAGCAGCTAAGAAAACTTTACGGCGGCCGAACGGCTATTTACTTATTCATTTCAATCACGTACAGCCACATTACATACATTACACAATTTAAAACAAACTTAATAACAAAAGAACGAATGCATATGCCGTTTACACGATTCCAGCTATACACCTATTCCAGAGCGTGCTGATTTAAACATAGATTGCCAGTCCAGGCTGGTTTGGATCACTGGTGAAATAATTTCTGAAATGAAACTTTCTAGCACAGCTACAAGGAAAACAGTATGTTTTTTTTCATTGTCACTATTTGTTTCATGTGTATATAACTGGTGCACTTTCTGCTTCGGCTGCATCCAGTTATACTGGAAGCCGACCCCAACATATTTGGAAGAAGGCTAGGCAGAATGAATATAGCTGATGGCCTAATGTCAAAGAAATGTTATTTTCCGGCTTCCTTACTGGAATAACGTGCACTCAGGTTTTTACCTCCCAACGGCGTCCGCCCAGTTTGAGAATCTAAATATACATAACTCAAAAGTGACTGACTGACTGACATACTGATCTATCAATGCACAGCCCAAACCACTGAACGGATCGGGCTGAAATTTGGCATGCAGGTAGATGTTATGACGTAGGCATCCGCTAAGAGAGTATTTTGATTAATTCTACCCCCAAGGGGATAAAATAGGGGATGAAACTTTGTATGAAACTTTGTCAATTTTAAACCGATCGGGCTGAGAGTTTCAAAATCGGGGGTAAAGTAACTATTCCACGCGGACGAAGTCGCGGGCAGAAGCTAGTAAGATATAAGAGACTCACTTGACGTCCACGTCGTGCACATACTTGTGCAGCGCCAGCGGCAGCGCGGCGGGCTGCAGGCGCAGGCTGGCCGCCAGCTTGTCGCTGCCGGCGCTCAGCGCGCGCTGCCGCCCGCCGTCCTTAGCGTCCTTTACCGCCTGCGCTACTTCTGATAGTGTCTGTGGGAGGATACATTACTATATACAGAACTAAGGAGGAAGGAACTTAGCGCGAAAACAATTGCTATTTCCGGTGCGGAATATCATGTGTCATGGAAAGCAAGTTTGAAACTTAGTTTTATAATGAGTTGAGTTGGAATGCGTAAGATGTGAAATTTATAAATTCCCAGTGTATTTTTTTTTTTTCATTATTGTACACCATAACAGCTCATAAAATATACAATGATAAAAAGTTAATGTACAAAGGCGAGCTTAACTCAGAGTTGAGTTTTCTTCCAAAAAAGTTCTTACTTTACTTATTTTCTTGTCAATAACCTGCTTACATTTTCTTCTGGTCTTTCGACTGGAACGTGCAGTGCAAAACAATACCCGCGCATTACTCCACCCCTCACCCCACGCGTCACGTGAACGTGAGCGACTCTCGACGTATTCAGAGCCGCCACAAAATTTACATCAGGCTGTAGGATAGCTCTAAAATTTGCTTCGGTAAAGGGTATTGCTCATTATTGGCTTAACGTGGACAAGTTGCTATGCGAAAAGTATTTTTACGAAAAAATATAATTAAAACTAAAATGAATATTTTTTTTATTCTCGTTGCAGGAAGTTAAATATAAAAACAAGTCGTTTAATAAGTATTTAAGCCGATTGAGTTTAAAAAGCGTCGCCATTTTATGGTTGGCGACCGATTCTGTGTGGCCACATTAATAATAATTGTGATTTCAATCGATTATTAAAGATAATAATCGATTGCTAAAACTGAGTAAAAAGTATGTATTTTCTTAAAAATCTGTAATCAAGTTTTTTTTCAAAAGGTTTTACACTTATGTTCCTTTAATTACATTAAAAACAAACAAAACACTCATCGTTTTAGGCCATCAAATCATTTTACATCCGATTATAGTATTAGTTTGATCGTTGTCAAATCGATTCTTTTTTATTACCTGGCAACACTACTAACTGTCAATAATGACAAATCTAGATAACGAATTGAAAATATTATTTATGAAGTGTATTGTGAATGTTGTTTCAGTTATTTTTGCGAAGGTTTTGGTTTTTGTTATAGTTATAATTGACTCTGATACCACTTCAATTGACGACCCGTGTTTACCCTTGGACACTGAATCTGCTTATGACGATGACCCTGGCGCTGTTTTGTTAAACGTGAAACCTTGAAGGTTTACCCTTATCTGGCAATTGCACTCTATTACGAGGAAAAATTCAAAGCAGGCACATAAGCCGAAAATTATATTTCGTATAGGTATATTATAATTAATATAATCTGCAAGGCAGAGAAGCAATTACTCAATATTGTTGCAATTGCCTTGTAGGGCGAAGAACGGTGGGTTGCTGTGCTCACGTTATGACCACAATATGGTACTTAAGCTGGGCAAGGCATGAAAATAATATTAGGCCGCCTGCCCATTTTTTAGATGATATTTTATTAATTTACCATTCGGATTAAAAATATTAATTTTATTTTTTCCATTTAAATGACCTTAGGATATGTTACTACCGGATTCAAAATAAGATAATATCATGATTAAAAAGGCAAATGATTTATTTTGGAAAATAAACACTCATAATTGTAACTTTTTCAGCGACAAGTTTTAGCAATAGACATGCTAAATATGAACTATTTTTACACTCTCCTGCAACCTTATTACTATAATTCATTTCTTTTACGTATAAACTATTAAAAACCCTAGTCATTAAATATTATACTTAATGTTCATGTTAAGCCAAATTGCCCTAACAAACTGAGCAAGCCCTTTGGGGTGGTGAAGCATGATGACAAGAAAGCGGGAAAATAGTGCAATATTATACTGTAGTGGTATGTGTGCGCATTGAATCGAGAGGACCCTAGGATAATGTGGGGTTGACGGTTTTATATAATATGGGGTGGATGATGTACCTACGTATAATGTTCAAATCATGCTGAGAACTTTAATAGCGTGATGTAAGATTCATGTGATGTCAAAGGCTATATTTTTTGTAGTTCGAATGTCCGCGGTATAGATGCTGCACGATACCTTCACAAGTAGCTGCTGCCTCAGCAGAGTGCTCTGCAGGTTCTCGCCGCAGACGGCGAGCAGAGCGCGCAGCAGCAGCCTGTAGCGCCACGTGGCCGCTATACCGGCGTCGGCTTCGTGCCCCTCCGCTGCCGCCTCTTCTAGACTGATGCCTAGATACTCCTGGTTGGGATCCTGGATGAAGAAGATTATTTTGACTATACGAAGCTTACTTACTAACTGAAATAACCACTCTCTGATTGATGCGACTCTAACAATCATCGGAGGCTGAAAAATCACCTTCAACAGGCGGGAAAGATGGTCTACCGGCCGACCGATTAACTGAGAACGTGCCAGAGGTAGCTGTGCTGTACTGGACACATGTTGACGTCCGGCAGTCAGCAACAGCAACGTCTGAGCTGTCGCTCAGTCACCACAGCTCCCCGTAACGTGCAGCTCCCACAGGCACAATTTCAGTCAGTCAGGCACGGTCGACCTATCGTAACATGAGCTATACAGGGGATAGCTTGCTCATCCGTAAGTTATCTTGCATTTTTCAGATGTAATCAACATGTTGTATGCACAGATTCAGGTTTACCAGTACACTTCTGTGACAAACTTCATGATAAATGACATGATGATTATACTCACTTGAGGTATGTTTGGTAAAGAGTGGACTAACAGCCAGAACAGTCGATGAGCAACCGCTGGCCCGGAGAGGGCGCGTGATAGTAATAATTCTGAAAAATAATAAACAGTTTTGATGACTTAAACTTCTTTAACATTTTACACGCGATCTCACTGCATTTCTTTAATTTTTGTCACTGTTAAGCTACTTTTTTTCCCTGGTATTTTTTTTTTAATTATTGAACGAAGCAATTATTCTTTACATGGGAACACAGTTACAGTTTCAAAAAGTCCGCCTAACACTTAAGTTTGATTTTATGACTCAACAGCCAGGCATCATGCTGCCTCTATAAGTTCAAAGTTATGTACGACGTACGTTTCTACAAGTACTTAAGTTAGCAACTATGGAATATTAAAGATAAGTTTTCGTTTTGAAAGACAAGTACGGACCGGCGACCGGGCTGGCCTCGTAGGTCTCGTGGCGCAGCGCCTGCACGAGCTGCGGCATGACGCGGCACAGCTCGTCGTCCGACATCTCGTTGATGAGCTGCGTCGCAGTCTCGCGGACCGCGTTGTCTGGGAAACTGAAATATTTAATCACACAATGAATACGACTTGTTTATTTTTTCTATAAATTTTCGGATGCGATTCCGCAGTGACAGTGGTATCAGTTAGCGTAGATTTTAATATATATTTTGAAAAAAAGAGAGTCGATACGCTAGCTATAATAATCGTCACTAATTGGTTAATTCCTTATTAAGCGTAATTTAGGTTGTGGTTAGAGTGCACTGTGCACTCTAACCACAACCTAAATTACGCTTAATGGACTCGTTACCAGTTGTGCACTGTGCACAACTGGTAACGAGTCCATTTTCATATCCTTTGCATTATGAATAAGAAAAGACAAGTAATTTTTACACAATCAAAATTGAAACTTTTTGTTTTAATCGCGTTCAAAGGCGACGGTTTCTCCTAGTTTCAGCAGCACGATCAATTTATTTGGGGTCCGACACATCATGTCTTCCAAAATATTACTCCATCATACCAATATTACCTTTTTGCCATTTTGTAAGACACATTCGCACAAAATGTTTGCACTGTAACACCAATCCTTAATCAGTGCACATATGCCAACCACTTTAATGAAAGTCTAGTCTGTCTTTCCTGATAGCTACAACCTTTTTTTTTTTGTTTTCGGGGGGAAACCTTCAAGAGGCGCCTGGACTTTTGGGGAAAAGATCAGGGAGTGTGGGATTTTTACCTCACTAAAACCACCCCTCTTAAAAGACCACTCCGGAACCCCCTCTGTGCGACGCCTGTTAGGGCACATCCCTGGGGAAACTGTAAAGGGGTTTTGATAGCTACAACCTTGAGTCTTTAAGTCAAGTGTGAATAGGTTACTTCTAGGCTCCATCTTCAACCACATCATCGCTTACCATCAGGTGAGATAATGGTCAAACGCGTGCCTATCAATAGTAAAAAAAAAAACTATTCTAAATCTAAAAACTTACCAGGGTAACAGCAAATGCATAGCGTTCAAAGGTGACGGTTTCTCCCACAGTTTCAGCAGCGCGATCAGCTGTTCTCTGTGTTCTCCATACCAGTTGGTGGCCGCCATCAGTACTAGAGGCAACGCACCGGCTAGTTGTACTAGGTACTGGCGTTTTTCCCACATTATCTGTAAAAAGTAAATCTTTTAGTATAAGCTTTTAGCAAGCCAGAGAAGGGTTGAAGTTTTTGTTTAATTCTCACATTGAAATTTGAAAACAAAACTTGTCATGTAGAAGAACCACACAGGATAGATAAAAATAGATGCGACTATACTAGTCTAGTTCGTTTGTGGACATAACCAATTCCGTTTTATATTTTAAACGCCAGAGCATAGATGCTGGGGAGTTTGTTGCGCCACTTCTTCTCAGCTAAAACACTAGGAAGTGGTGAAGGGCGAGCGTTTTGGAGGACTGAGTTTATGTAAGATGTTCTAGAAGTACTGGCTCTCAGCCTAGTTTGTATAAATAACTTTTGATTTTGTGAATATACGGGTTCATGCCGCCATGGCCTTAATACAGTCAGGGGGATATTATAGTTATAATGAATCTGACCTCTCGACATTCGCTGGGCATCCTCTGGTAGGCGCCCTGCTCGATAAGGTGTAACAACTGTGACTGCGTGTGTCCGTCCAGACTGTCGAACTTGGGCAGCTCGTCCTGGGTCAATGGCCTCTGTCGCCCTTCCTCGCCGTTCGTCCATTTTACACCATTGTGTGCGTATAAAGGAATTTCTAAAAATATATTATAGAACGTATTTGTAAATCAGTATGAAGGCTAGGCAAAACAGAGAAAATTAAGAACACTCATGAATGTCATGTGCACCAGAATCACAAAAAAAAAAATGAGGTAACGAATGTGAGCAATTATTGCAACATTTATGGGTTGTACACTTCACGATTTCAGCCGAAAGAGGTCCACTGTAGAACATAGGCCTCCCTAAATATGACCACATCGAGCGGTCTTAAGCTTCTTGCATCAAGTATATTCCCGACCCCGACTGCATTCCACGGTTATAAGAGCGTGAGACTTTTGACTGGTAGTCCACTAGGACGTGCATGCGTGCATTTCAATCAAATTATATCTGTGATGTCCACATATAAGCGTGGCTCACCGATGTTGACGACGGGGAAGGTCCCGCTGGGCGAGTGCAGCGGGTGCGGCGCCGGCCCGATGCGCCGGTCGCAGTACGTGGGCCACAGCGGCAGCACGTAGTTGCCTGACGCTAGCATGCTGGAAGAAACAAAAATCACCATCATATGCCTAGCCTTTTCCCAACTATACCGGGGTCAGCTCCCAGACAAGCCGGTTTCAGCTGAATACCAGTATTTTGCGTGGAGCGGCTGAAGAAACAAAAATATAATCAATTATTTACTCTCTGTTTTTCCACCGCAAGGATTTCCATTATTTAATGAACTCGATCTTGCACCAACATGGATAAATCCCGCCTATAAGCGTCAAACTAAATAATTTTAACAATGTTATGTTTGATAAAAAAAAAAATATTTGGTATATAAATATTTAATACTAATATTGTATGAGATGTTCTTGTAATTTTATATAATAACACAAATTAATTTAATTAAAGACAGAATGTATATGGATAATTATAAAAACTGAAATAAATAAAATAATGATAAACTGAACATATTTAAGGGGCGCTAAAATAATATGGCGTTGCCGATTACCAGAGCAACAAGAAAATTGAAAAGAATTCAAAGTTAAGCCCCTTTATCTAAAAATGTATTTAAAATAAAAATATCTGAACAAAGTTAGGTGTATTAGGACAGTCAAAACCCTTCAAAACATGCAAACTCAACTTCAAACATGCTTTATAGGACACAGGCCATAGAACAAATTTATAAACGCCACACAAAATGGTCGCTAAAAATATACATACCCATCAAAATCAAACATTTGTATAGCGGCCCAGCCCAATTCACTCAACTCGTACTGCACATCACCGTTCTCTTCACTTTCCTGGTTGTTTATCTGATTGCTGTCATTGTTCTGGTGTTGGCTGTCCACTGTTCGCTGAGAACGACCGTACAGGGTGATGACCAACCGAGATTCTCGAGGTAAATTGTTCACGGGAAGATCTTCTAAGTTTAGCCTAAAAACAAGAAAATTAAAATAGTTCTTGATTGCATTAATTATACGCTTTCTGCATACAAGTTTTGATTTGAAAAAAAAAAAATGTTGACACTAGACAGTAATTTCTTCAAATAAAAACAAAAGTACCCGAAAGTAAGAGGCGCTATGATTTCCGAAAGCTACTTTTTAATTGTATTTATTACATCATATAGTTAAATATTAATATAATAGTTAAAATATTTACGAGCCAATTGTGACAAAACATTCATTTGTGTTTATTTCAACCAAAAATATTTTCATCTACACTCGCCAGTATCGCATTTTAGTACCTGTTATGTAACTAGATGGCGTTGGCGTCGAGTTAGAAGTCGCTATGGTTTCGTTACCGCGATAAGTACTAGTTCGCTACGTGATATGTTTACGGCCTGCTAAATGTTCCACGAAAGCTGGACAAAGGCCTTTCCTATTTATATTTTTGAAATTAGCGAATCGCACGACAGGGCGATAGCTATTCTAATGCTCGTAATGAATTCGTGTTACTGAAACACTAGTATGAACCTATGAAGATTAATTTAATGCGATTGTGATGTCGAACGCATCGACTGCAGTTTCCGAGGCATCGGTTCTTTTGCCAGTCTAATACTGTTAAAATCATAATTATTACGCTATCGACACCAGCACTTTACATGGAGCAAGTGCCTAACTGCCCCTTAGTTGCTTTTAATTTTATTTGTTTATAGCCTCTGTTCCACTGCAGGGCAAGGGCCTCCTTTTCTTTGTTCCATTCCTCATGGTTTTGGGCATATGTGGTCCAATCCTGATAGATGCCGAGCTCGTCCATTACTTTCCACTTGGAATTTTTTGGCAAACCTTCACCAGTTACCAGCTTTCTACTTTAAAGTTCCCTAAAACTGGCTGTAAACTCACCAAGTATCAAATATGATCCTAGGGTAGAAACCACCGCTCTCTATCTTCGACGCTTGAGTGACATGCAATGACTTCAGCGGCCGGGTTCCGTAGTACACTTGTGCATGGAACAGGTAGTCTTCGTACAGCGAGGGCGCCCAGCACAGCGGCAGGCAGTGGACTGCCTCGATACAGAACAGTGTTGTCTCTGATATCGTGTGAGCTGGGACCGCTTCTGGAAAATAAAGATTATGGTTTTTAAGTAGTGGTCAACCACGCTCGAATCTTCTTTTTCTGACATTTTTGGTCAAAAAATCGCCTTCGTTATCGACTAAAGCCAAAGCTTCTTTTTTCGTTTCCGACTGAAAATCCATTTTCAGTCTCATACTATTTTTAACGGGGCACCGAGCTTTTTATACACAAAAACGCGCTTTTATAACGGTTGTTTGAAGTAGTAAACAATTAAATTAAAATCTAAGGAAATAAATTGGTATTATTGGCCATATATACTAGGCAGTATACACGATGGAAACACGATTTGATAAAGTTAGCTCGATAGAATAAATTCACAAAGTTATCTCTAAAAAACACAACAAACGCTTAGTACGGCGTGAATACTTCGCGAAAGGTCATCAGTTTTTTAATAATGACAAAACTACATGTTTTATAGAACGTATACACTTTACATTTTCAAAATATGTATTTGTTTAACAATAAGAAGGAAATACCTAAATTCGCGCGAATTTTGCCCATTATAAGCAGAGCCGCCGCGCCGCCCTCCTGTCCGCGTTAGTCCGCCGTTGGCCATCGGACGGGGAGCTTGTGTCGCTTGCGCTCACGCGCGGATTTAATAACGTAACGAAGAAAATTGTATGAAAATGAATTGTAGCGTATTTGAAATGGGGAACAAAGTAAAGAAATCAAGACAAAGAAGGGGTTGGCGAAAAACCAATGCTAAATAAACGCTTGCATGAAGAAATGAATTAGGGTAAGGCCACCAAAATTGTCAAATATAATATCACAAAAGTAACACAACAGATTTTCTGTTACCGTTACACAAATGTAACCCAAAAGTAGGTAACACATCTTTTGCGTAAAGGTGGTTTCATAATGGTTAAATAAATAACCTTAAATAATACAAGATATTTTTTTGCTGTAGTAGTAATGAAATACGATTTTTCAACGATATACTTACCTTAAATTGTAATAATGAACTCGAATAAAAACATGACACAAATCTGTCATACAGCATTTTTATTTATTTATTTTTTATGTACACACAATATACTAAAAATAAACTTTTTACAAAAAATAAAACCGACTTCTAAACAAAAAAAACCAAAAAGTATAAAATAACTTTAATTTCGGAACTCGGTGTTTTTGGTTGCTTTTTTGTTGTTGAACACACCGATTTCCGAAATTAAAGTTATTTTATACTTTTTGGTTTTTTAGTTTAGAAGTCGGTTTTATTTTTTGTAAAAAGTTTATTTATTTTTCACTTTTTAGTGGTTCACTCCTAGCTAAACATACCCATCACAGCGTACGTGTTATAAATTGGTGTAAACAATAAACAAATATGCGATTTCAGCTATCCCGACAGATTTGCTATCATTTATTGAAATTAACAAAAAAAACCGCTTGTTCGATTTCGATAAAATAAATGGGACCATTTGGGAAGTCAACCAACCAAACCAACAAAAAAAGAATTTTCCAAATCGGTTGGCAAGCGACGGAGTTATGCGCGAACAAACATTAAAAAAAAATACAAACATCCGAATTGAGAACCTCCTCCTTTTTTAAAAGTCGGTTAAAAATAGAAAATTTTGTATAGAAACCAAGAGCACAAAGATACTGCTTATTTCGGATTCGTTATTTTTAACTTTTCAATTTTTCAATCTTTCAATTTTCAGGGTAAATTTCATGGAAGACCGATTACAAAATTTATCAAACTCTAGAATTGCAAGTTCAGAAACTAATTATTTTTATGAAATAAGTGTTACTTTCATCCCAAACCAGATTTGTTGATAATTATAGAAATTATAATTACATCAAATGTTCTGTTTTATTATAGGATGCCAATTACACCGAAACAAAATTGTTGTCTTCCAGCAGAGATTCACTAAAAATAATTATATACTAACCGTTGGTATTGTACATAACAATTTTGCTGGCTTCTTTATTCCCGAAGAAGTCTTGCCATAACGAACAAAGTACTTACCGTGTAACTTCATTATCAGAAATTCAATAGAATCTGCCTGCAAAAACATACTTCGACTTTTAATTCTATTCTTGACACTTGACAGTTCAAAGAAAAATAATGTTACGTGTTTTGAAGACAAGTTATTAAAAGTCGCATGGTCCTCATATAACGTATTGTGTACATATGTCAGAGGTTCATTTCATGTTAGTCTGGCGGCTTTAGTTCTTTATGTGGCCTACCCAAATGTCTTTACTTTGGCATTGAGCGTCAAATCGTTGAGCTCTTTAAATTCGAGCTACATGATAACTGACAAATGCTTGCACTGTTTGGACAGGTTCACTCAAATCTCAAACGCCGGAGTACCCCAAGGCGGTGTCCTCTCTCCTCTAGTGTTCTCGCTATTTAGTACCGATATTCCCACTAGTACTAAGACACAGCTAGCTCTGTTTGCTAACGACACGGCGATCTATTGCTCCAGCAATAGCGAGAAAGCAATAGCCGGCCACCTCCAGAGATCCGCGAACGCACTAGGCGCTTGGTTCCGGAAGTGGAGAGTGGAAGTCAACCCAGAGAAGAGTCAGGCGATCTTGTTTTACAAGCCCCAGACTCGTCTCTTCCCACCACGTCCCAGCCCAATCACGTTATTTGGCAAGCCGATCCCTTGGGTGGAGCAAGCCAAATATCTAGGTGTGATCCCCTACTGAAAGCTTACTTTCGGAGAGCACATAAAGACGGTACGCAGTCGTGCCGTTTTCGCTCTCGGTAGGCTTCATTACATCCTGAATGCACGCAGCAAGCTATACCTCAAATGCAAACTACGCATTTTCACCACGTGCATACGCCCGATAATGACTTGTATACGTGTATAGCCTTCGCACACGCTAAGCCTCAGCAGATCCATAGGTTGCAGGTTATCCAAAATCGGTTTCTTCGAAAGGTTAAGGAGCCCCGTGGTACGTTAGGAATGAGCGACTCCATGTCGACCTCCGCATCCCCACCATCAAACAGTTCATGAAACGTTTTTCAAAGCGTTTCATAGAGTCCGCTGAAAAGCACCAGAACCCCCTTATCGTATCGGCTACCAGATACACGCCCTCCCAGATCAGCAAGATCCGCCGACCGCGGCATACCCTTGTTGAGCCCGATGACCCCATCACCCAGAACCAAGAGAGTAGTAGGGAAACCAGTACTCTTAGGAAAAACAAACACAGACCGCGTTCCGTATACCGGCCTCGCCGACGAGGTACATCGCGACGCCCCCGTCAAAACCCTCTTTTGCCTAACGAGCCGGCCTGCGCCGCTGAGCCATTACCGTTAAATCACCAAAATAATATCAACCTGACCCAGCCTGTCCCTTGCTGCCCTCCCTCAATGACCCTGCTAAGCCGAGGCCCGTGTCCTTAGCGAGCGGTCATTTAGGTTTTAAGTAGTTTTTAGCCCTGGCTGGGGGCTTTAAATTCATTTGAGACCACCACAGGATCTATCAGTTACGCAGTAGCCTTAGTGTGCTGAACTGCGAGTGATAATACCGAGAGCTTTTTTTAAAAAAAAAAGCTCTCGGGATCATCGAAACATTGGACATCGTACGAACAACATATGCACAGAAACTGTCGCGTTCCGTATCGTTGAGTTGTATAGGTACCTACAGTGTGTGATTCGCTAGTGTGACTGACTTGTTCGTGAATTGCAATCTGATTTGAACTGCAAACCGTTTTAATATTGCGGTATAACCAACACTACCCTTATTACGCCCACAGTACTAATTAAAATGTGCCTGATGCTAACGAGAGACAGACATGCCTTCTCCGACAAGTACATTTGTGAAATTAATTGAATATAGTTTATTCTTACACCAACTCAAATAGCTGTTTTTTATTAAAATCTGTCAAATTTACCGTCAAGTTACTGAATGGAATTAAAAGTCGAACCTTACGTACTAACGAAAGTAGTTTTTACTGAATCTACTTTGAAGAATAAATAATTTGAAATTGAAAATAAAAGGTCGACTACTGGGATTTTTACCCTACTTATATAGCCGATAAGTTACTATACGCGCGGCGCGCGGTCGGCGCGGCTCTCTTGCCGGTGTGCCTCACGCACACATATACGGAGCGCATAGAATACCTAAAATCGATTAGCGCTAGAAACTCGGTGCGCCCTTAAAGCCTACTTTCTGAATAGTCTTGTTAAATTATAATTTAGCATTGAATAATACATTAAACATATAGAAATTCCAGAGTGACCAAGACAAGTTTCTTGGAACTTTAATGCTCACGTCTATAATTAATTTTAAATAGTTTTCACCAGATTCACTATAAATCACTACTGCAGTGCTTGTGGCTTTTTATAACGAGCAGTTAAAAATGGATGATTTTAATGGTTCCGAACGTTTTTAACTTTTTTATGTTTATAAATAAGAAAAATTTTACTGTATTTTTTATAAAAGTTTACTGATTATATATTTTTTTGAAAACCATACTATTTTAAGTGTAATTATCTCGGGGGCGTTCGTCAAGACGAGCCAGCAAAAGAAGAAAGGGAAGGAAAACTTGCCCTTATTCAAAGTTTCTTTGTATTTTCAAACCCAGTTTGGGTCTACATAACACTAGAGAAGCCAACATTCAAATACTTGCGCTCTGGACAGAGTGTGATACGAGGTTTCGCGACTTAGAGAAGAAAATGTTCGAGGAGGTGAGGACTCAATCGATCTATAAAAGATCTACTCCGAGGAAAACGAGTTGTCAACTTCAACTTACTGCTGCGTGACCACCTCGCGCCTGGTCGAGCCGCGCAGGGAGACCGAGCAGTAGGGCCCGTTGTCGGCCTGGATCTTAACAGTAGCACTTACTCTGCGTATTGTTCGGCGTGAGGTAGTGCGTGTCAGTGAGCTTGAAGTCCAACAGCCGCGTGCGTCCGTACAGCGCCAGTAGCGCGCGCACGGCGTCCCGCACTCTCGCGCACTGCTGCGTGACCACCTCGCGCCTGGTCGAGCCGCGCAGGGAGACCGAGCAGTAGGGCCCGTTGTCGGCCTGGATCTTAACAGTAGCACTTACTCTGCGTATTGTTCGGCGTGAGGTAGTGCGTGTCAGTGAGCTTGAAGTCCAACAGCCGCGTGCGTCCGTACAGCGCCAGTAGCGCGCGCACGGCGTCCCGCACTCTCGCGCACTGCTGCGTGACCACCTCGCGCCTGGTCGAGCCGCGCAGGGAGACCGAGCAGTAGGGCCCGTTGTCGGCCTGGATCTTAACAGTAGCACTTACTCTGCGTATTGTTCGGCGTGAGGTAGTGCGTGTCAGTGAGCTTGAAGTCCAACAGCCGCGTGCGTCCGTACAGCGCCAGTAGCGCGCGCACGGCGTCCCGCACTCTCGCGCACTGCTGCGTGACCACCTCGCGCCTGGTCGAGCCGCGCAGGGAGACCGAGCAGTAGGGCCCGTTGTCGGCCTGGATCTTAACAGTAGCACTTACTCTGCGTATTGTTCGGCGTGAGGTAGTGCGTGTCAGTGAGCTTGAAGTCCAACAGCCGCGTGCGTCCGTACAGCGCCAGTAGCGCGCGCACGGCGTCCCGCACTCTCGCGCACTGCTGCGTGACCACCTCGCGCCTGGTCGAGCCGCGCAGACAGACCGAGCAGTAGGGCCCGTTGTCGGCCTGGATCTTAACAGTAGCACTTACTCTGCGTATTGTTCGGCGTGAGGTAGTGCGTGTCAGTGAGCTTGAAGTCCAACAGCCGCGTGCGTCCGTACAGCGCCAGTAGCGCGCGCACGGCGTCCCGCACTCTCGCGCACTGCTGCGTGACCACCTCGCGCCTGGTCGAGCCGCGCAGGGAGACCGAGCAGTAGGGCCCGTTGTCGGCCTGGATCTTAACAGTAGCACTTACTCTGCGTATTGTTCGGCGTGAGGTAGTGCGTGTCAGTGAGCTTAAAGTCCAACAGCCGCGTGCGTCCGTACAGCGCCAGTAGCGCGCGCACGGCGTCCCGCACTCTCGCGCACTGCTGCGTGACCACCTCGCGCCTGGTCGAGCCGCGCAGACAGACCGAGCAGTAGGGCCCGTTGTCGGCCTGGATCTTAACAGTAGCACTTACTCTGCGTATTGTTCGGCGTGAGGTAGTGCGTGTCAGTGAGCTTGAAGTCCAACAGCCGCGTGCGTCCGTACAGCGCCAGTAGCGCGCGCACGGCGTCCCGCACTCTCGCGCACTGCTGCGTGACCACCTCGCGCCTGGTCGAGCCGCGCAGACAGACCGAGCAGTAGGGCCCGTTGTCGGCCTGGATCTTAACAGTAGCACTTACTCTGCGTATTGTTCGGCGTGAGGTAGTGCGTGTCAGTGAGCTTGAAGTCCAACAGCCGCGTGCGTCCGTACAGCGCCAGTAGCGCGCGCACGGCGTCCCGCACTCTCGCGCACTGCTGCGTGACCACCTCGCGCCTGGTCGAGCCGCGCAGGGAGACCGAGCAGTAGGGCCCGTTGTCGGCCTGGATCTTAACAGTAGCACTTACTCTGCGTATTGTTCGGCGTGAGGTAGTGCGTGTCAGTGAGCTTGAAGTCCAACAGCCGCGTGCGTCCGTACAGCGCCAGTAGCGCGCGCACGGCGTCCCGCACTCTCGCGCACTGCTGCGTGACCACCTCGCGCCTGGTCGAGCCGCGCAGGGAGACCGAGCAGTAGGGCCCGTTGTCGGCCTGGATCTTAACAGTAGCACTTACTCTGCGTATTGTTCGGCGTGAGGTAGTGCGTGTCAGTGAGCTTGAAGTCCAACAGCCGCGTGCGTCCGTACAGCGCCAGTAGCGCGCGCACGGCGTCCCGCACTCTCGCGCACTGCTGCGTGACCACCTCGCGCCTGGTCGAGCCGCGCAGGGAGACCGAGCAGTAGGGCCCGTTGTCGGCCTGGATCTTAACAGTAGCACTTACTCTGCGTATTGTTCGGCGTGAGGTAGTGCGTGTCAGTGAGCTTGAAGTCCAACAGCCGCGTGCGTCCGTACAGCGCCAGTAGCGCGCGCACGGCGTCCCGCACTCTCGCGCACTGCTGCGTGACCACCTCGCGCCTGGTCGAGCCGCGCAGGGAGACCGAGCAGTAGGGCCCGTTGTCGGCCTGGATCTTAACAGTAGCACTTACTCTGCGTATTGTTCGGCGTGAGGTAGTGCGTGTCAGTGAGCTTGAAGTCCAACAGCCGCGTGCGTCCGTACAGCGCCAGTAGCGCGCGCACGGCGTCCCGCACTCTCGCGCACTGCTGCGTGACCACCTCGCGCCTGGTCGAGCCGCGCAGGGAGACCGAGCAGTAGGGCCCGTTGTCGGCCTGGATCTTAACAGTAGCACTTACTCTGCGTATTGTTCGGCGTGAGGTAGTGCGTGTCAGTGAGCTTGAAGTCCAACAGCCGCGTGCGTCCGTACAGCGCCAGTAGCGCGCGCACGGCGTCCCGCACTCTCGCGCACTGCTGCGTGACCACCTCGCGCCTGGTCGAGCCGCGCAGGGAGACCGAGCAGTAGGGCCCGTTGTCGGCCTGGATCTTAACAGTAGCACTTACTCTGCGTATTGTTCGGCGTGAGGTAGTGCGTGTCAGTGAGCTTGAAGTCCAACAGCCGCGTGCGTCCGTACAGCGCCAGTAGCGCGCGCACGGCGTCCCGCACTCTCGCGCACTGCTGCGTGACCACCTCGCGCCTGGTCGAGCCGCGCAGGGAGACCGAGCAGTAGGGCCCGTTGTCGGCCTGGATCTTAACAGTAGCACTTACTCTGCGTATTGTTCGGCGTGAGGTAGTGCGTGTCAGTGAGCTTGAAGTCCAACAGCCGCGTGCGTCCGTACAGCGCCAGTAGCGCGCGCACGGCGTCCCGCACTCTCGCGCACTGCTGCGTGACCACCTCGCGCCTGGTCGAGCCGCGCAGGGAGACCGAGCAGTAGGGCCCGTTGTCGGCCTGGATCTCGGGCGTCATGCCGTTGTTGTTGCCCTGGAAGGCGCAGCGGTAATATTCTAGGTATAGTTTAGGAATGTTTTGAATCGTACCTGTATGCTAGAAATGTGATTCAAGACACACTGAAATACTAATACTTGCTATACAAATCAGAATATATTCAGAGGTGGAGGAGGGAGGAATTTCCGTCTACAAACATGTTATTTCTTTTCGCGAACAGTATATTCGACAGCCCCGTGCCTCGGAAACCACGGTGGGCCTGCGCTAGATCTCTCTCCGGTCGTGTCGGCTTGCCGTGCCATCAGTCTATGAGAGTGATGGAACAGAGAGTGCATCCGTGTTCGCGCACACACTTATGCTCTATGATATATCCCGCGTCGATAGCTGTTTCGTATTACGTTGAGGTTAACGCAAATCGATCATGTCTATTTTTATTATTATTCGACAGTTAAAATGTATGAACACAATTCTATTTAAGTTTCAACAGTAAATAGTGTTTTGCTTTAGTCGCTGACTTTGTAAATGTATCTGTCTAAACCCTATTTCTCTGTTCTCAATACATCTTTTTTTGACACAAGCCACTTTTATAAGAAGGAAAGGGATCTGATGGTAGATGATATTTATCGTCGATTTTTTCAATAATCATATCTTTATTTGATTTCCATGATGTTATACAAAATCTTACTGGTATTTTTCTAGACTTCTAGGACTTTTATACAACGTCAATTATAATGTTTCTCGTACCTGTGCAGTACAGGCCTGCGCGAACGCGTTGAGAGTATGCGTGACGTGCAGGGTCTCGACTCCGCCGGCTAGCGCACAGATAGCCTTCACCGCCTGGAACACGCCCTTGGGGGAGCAGCTGCCCTCCGCGCCCGTCACGCCGATCGCGCGGGATAACTCGCCTTCCAGGGTTTCTGGAAAAGTTCGTAAGGCATTATTGAATGAGTTTTCATAGTAAATCAGTCAATAGTCTTTGATAAATACCATGAACAGGATACTAGTTCATGGACCTACACAGAAAGAACTTGTTTGAGTATCCTTATAAGATACTAGCAGCGCCCCGCGGTTTCACCAGCATAAGTTTTGATCCCGTGGGAATATCGGGGCAAAAATATCCTATATGTTAATCCTGGTTATAAACCATCTGTGTGCCAAATTTCATCCAAATCCGTACAGGAGTTTTTGCGTGAAAGAGTTACAAACATCCATCCATCCATACTTTCGCGTTTAAATATTAGTAGGATTACATTATTATTTTGTAGGTAGACTCTAAACTCCTCCTAAGCGGCTGGAAAGATTCAAACAAGATTTTTTGTATGATTAAGTGCCATAGATTTAGATCCACAATTGGACTCGGAAGGCGAGACTCAATGCAATCGGGTTCTAGTTCGTTTTACGAATAGCCAACAATCAGCACAACGTCTGTCGGGACCACTAGTATAATTTATTTACTCACCTAACAATATAGACAAGTTGTCAAAGGACAACTGCGGCGCGGCTCCGTGGCACGGCAGCAGGTCATCGAGCGTCAGGTGCGCGTCCCTAGCGTCGTCACGCTAACATAGTGACTGTAATAACATAGTAATGAGTGACTCACCCAACAATATAGACAAGTTGTCAAAGGACAACTGCGGCGCGGCTCCGTGGCACGGCAGCAGGTCATCGAGCGTCAGGTGCGCGTCCCTAGCGTCGTCCCGCTAACATAGTGTCTGTACTAACATAGTAATGAGTGACTCACCTAACAATATAGACAAGTTGTCAAAGGACAACTGCGGCGCGGCTCCGTGGCACGGCAGCAGGTCATCGAGCGTCAGGTGCGCGTCCCTAGCGTCGTCCCGCTAACATAGTGTCTGTACTAACATAGTAATGAGTGACTCACCTAACAATATAGACAAGTTGTCAAAGGACAACTGCGGCGCGGCTCCGTGGCACGGCAGCAGGTCATCGAGCGTCAGGTGCGCGTCCCTAGCGTCGTCCCGCTAACATAGTGTCTGTACTAACATAGTAATGAGTGACTCACCTAACAATATAGACAAGTTGTCAAAGGACAACTGCGGCGCGGCTCCGTGGCACGGCAGCAGGTCATCGAGCGTCAGGTGCGCGTCCCTAGCGTCGTCCCGCTAACATAGTGTCTGTACTAACATAGTAATGAGTGACTCACCTAACAATATAGACAAGTTGTCAAAGGACAACTGCGGCGCGGCTCCGTGGCACGGCAGCAGGTCATCGAGCGTCAGGTGCGCGTCCCTAGCGTCGTCACGCTAACATAGTGTCTGTACTAACATAGTAATGAGTGACTCACCTAACAATATAGACAAGTTGTCAAAGGACAACTGCGGCGCGGCTCCGTGGCACGGCAGCAGGTCATCGAGCGTCAGGTGCGCGGCCCTAACGTCGTCCCGCTAACATAGTGTCTGTACTAACATAGTAATGAGTGACTCACCTAACAATATAGACAAGTTGTCAAAGGACAACTGCGGCGCGGCTCCGTGGCACGGCAGCAGGTCATCGAGCGTCAGGTGCGCGTCCCTAGCGTCGTCCCGCTAACATAGTGTCTGTACTAACATAGTAATGAGTGACTCACCTAACAATATAGACAAGTTGTCAAAGGACAACTGCGGCGCGGCTCCGTGGCACGGCAGCAGGTCATCGAGCGTCAGGTGCGCGTCCCTAGCGTCGTCACGCTAACATAGTGTCTGTACTAACATAGTAATGAGTGACTCACCTAACAATATAGACAAGTTGTCAAAGGACAACTGCGGCGCGGCTCCGTGGCACGGCAGCAGGTCATCGAGCGTCAGGTGCGCGTCCCTAGCGTCGTCACGCTAACATAGTGTCTGTACTAACATAGTAATGAGTGACTCACCTAACAATATAGACAAGTTGTCAAAGGACAACTGCGGCGCGGCTCCGTGGCACGGCAGCAGGTCATCGAGCGTCAGGTGCGCGTCCCTAGCGTCGTCCCGCTCGGTCCGCGCTAACACGTTGTCTTTGCCTTCAGTAAGACTTAGCGTCACGTCTTTCTCTAAACGCACGCATTCCCGTATGTAGTCGTATTCACTCAGGCAACTGCCGGGTGTTAAGTATTCTTTTGCTCCCCATACCTGGAAAACAGAGAAATGGAATGTATGATGAATTAAATTTCGGACACTTTCCAACCATACATACGCTTTAAGATTTTAAAAGCTTGGTTCATTTGAAAATATGACAGTGCAACGAATTCGCTTACAAACTACAATCACAGCTGAATCTAGGCAATATACGCATCAGCGGGCGTACCATGACGTCTTAAAACGTGAGTCTTCCGAGCGAAAAAAAGGGATGGAGCTATATAGGGTGTATAACTCTATCCCTCTTTCTCGCTCGGAAGACTCACGTTTTAACACCTCATGGTACGCCCGCAGGTTTGTGTAGAAAAGTGTAATCAGAAACAATTATTTAGAAGCAGCGAGGGCAATCATTTGAACGTTTAAAAAAATAATAACAGGACGTTAACTTACCCGCAACATATATTCAGACATATCTTCTCTAATGTCCTCATCAAGAGAACACACTACAGTTAATATCACATGTTCCACTGTCGATTCCACTGAAAACCGAAAACGATATCGTAAGTACAGAATAAACTATCTAAATATATATAACTCAAAAGTGACTGACTGACATAGTGATCTATCAACGCACAGCTCAAACCACTGAACGGATCAGGCTGAAATTTGACATGCAGGTAGATGTTATGGCGTAGGCATCCGCTAAGAAAGGATTTTGATTAATTCTACCCCCAAGGGGATAAAATAGGGGATGAAAGTTTGAATGAAACTTTGTCAATTTTAAACCGATCGGGCTGAGGCTTCAAAATCGGGGGTAAATAACTATATATATACCACGCGGACGAAGTCGCGGGCAGAAGCTAGTTTTTATATAATACTAGCAGCGCCCCGCGGTGTTATACGCGTAGTTGCCGTTCCCATGGGAATACGGGGATAAAATATGTTACTCAGGGTGAATGTAGCTTTCTAGTGGTGAAAGAATTTTTGAAATCGGTACAGTAGTTTTTGAGTTTATTCGTTACATACAAAAATACAAATCTTTCCTCTTTATAATATAAGTATAGAAATATTCGAAGAAATACTATTTTCATATGAACGTTCGGAACGGAAATAAATAACACGATACACCCCATCGTAAAACCGGTACTTTCGAGCTGTCTACAAATTACATGTAAACAATTTGAAAGTGTCGGACATTTTGGCCCTTTGGCTCCAAAAATGAACTTTACTCAGGCGGGACAGAACCTACTATTGCTTACCATCAGAGGTAAAGGTGATGGGTTCGTCGGAGTGAGCGTGGTGGACTAGAATCTTGATGCTGGTGTTCGGTGGGTACTTGCCGCCCGAGCGCGCCGCTATCACGTGGCCCGGGTTCGTCTTCTCGTCTAGATAGTTAAATCTTTCTGAAAAAACAAAATTGTATTAATAAACTAGAAACGCCTTAAGACAAGCTACGAACACTATGTTTGGTACACATATCACACTTCAGCTGTTAAAATGTTTATCGAGTACCTCATACTAGTACAGTTTACTTGTGCAAGACGTACTGGCATTAAAGAAAGTCGTATTTACAAAATAAATACTGATTAGCAATTTCTTCAAAATTCATATCCTCTTAGGAATACTTCAACTCTTCCTATCAACGTATTCACTGTTTAAATTAATCATATGATTAATAAGTTTATAAATAAGTCCCTAATGACCTTCCTTGGTACCGACCCAGTATGATCGTTCACAAACTTGTGTTAAATTCAGCGTATTTTGACGAACCGACTAAATGGCGAACATAAACTTATTTATTAGTATTAGTTTACACTTACTTCTAACATCCAGAACCATTTTGAGAAAAGCTTTGTGCTCGCTATCATAATTTCTTGTTCTCGTTTTCACTATGCAGTCGTAAAGCTTATTCTGAAACATATTAAAATGGAGTAAAATTTCAAGGAAGATTTTTTCCACCAACCACTGCAACTTCCGAAAAACCAGAATCATCAGTGGCGACCTACAGGAAAAAGTGAAGCTCGACGAAGCCCAGAGAAACGACTCAAGTCTTGAACACCGCAAAAAGAACAGCAGGTGAAGAAAAACATAATTAGCCTTCTTAACAACTAATATTATACAGAATATCTAGCCATATTGTTAAACGAAACTTAAAAAAAAATTGTCAGTTTATTTTTGTAACCTAATAAGTCATTAATAATAATTATTGTTTCAATAAGGAAAACGGTACGCAATAGTAATTACTTACAGTGGTAGACCTCAACGCCACAGCCGGCACGCTAGGTATCGACTTGGGCGGCGGCGATGGAAGCATGGTGTCCTTCTTGTTAATGGTCGCATAGACGGCCGCATCTCGCATCTCTGTCTCTCCGTACAGAAAGTCGAGTGGGTCGTACTCTTCATACACGCTGCTCGAACCCTCGCTTGAAGCTGCTGCATGTTCTGTGTTTTTGTTAAAAGATTTTTTAACTTACTTCTAGTAGTGAAGTTTTTTACTTTTTACGACTGGCAATTTATGTAGCACTGGTAACCTTGTAAGCTTTAGGTGTCGTTCTAATAAAAAAAAATCATTGCGCGAATATGAGGTCGTCGCGTTCATTTGTATGGCCAACACGGTTGCGTTCGCGACGACAAAGGGCGCCGTCCGGTTTTGCTGAACAAATGATCGCGTCGATCGCGTATTCGCGCGACGATCGCTTTGTACTAGGACGATGCCTTAGTCAACCAACTTCCAGTGGTGTATCAAAGAGATTTTTTTATGCAACTATTCACTGCACTGGCCATGTTAGTTTGAAGTCAAATTTATACGCACGAGCAACGCCTAAATGCAAAACATAAAACAATTATCCTCTTTCAACTGTAAGCAGTTGAAAATTTTCCACATTATTAGATTATAGGTACACAACAACCCCATCCCCTGCCAATGGTCTTTTCCCTTTAATAGCTCATGCCCACTCCAGGTTATCCAAACGCTGTTTCGCTATTGGTTATTTTGAATACTAGTCCGCTGTATGCAATTGTAAAAAAACCTACCACCTATTTTAAAATTACCCTCTGTCTTCCCAGTCATTAAGTAACCCGCTCCTATTGACGATACCCACTCGAATGAAGTTTTCATTCAAAATTATGACACCCATATTATCACCAATACACTGAAGGCCATAAAAGACAAATACCAAGTGCAACCTTCATAACAATCCGGTGTTTTGATTTAGAAAATTAGAACATTCTGCCATACAATATTAGACACCAATAACAAAATGCAATGTTCTTAATTATGAGTTGCGAAAGACACTTGTTTTCAAAGAAACTGCATCAAAGTACAAGGTTTATTAAACCTTCAACATTAAATATTTTTCAAAAAAGCCAAACCAGAAAAAGAATTTGACAAAGGATCAAATGACTGAATTTAAAAAAAAATTATCGAAATACTGAAAAAGGAGTGAAGTAACGAGAAGAAAAATAAAGCATACATTGAGAATTTGAGACTAACTTTTTATTAGGGTAGTGTTTTTGATCGATTTTTTAACTATTTTCTTTTAGCCCAACCAATTTAACAGTCGATAAAAAGACTAAATACTTTTTACTATTACATTAAGTAAATCATTTTTGATATCTTGGCATTTTCCAAAAATATTTAAAAAAATACCATGTATTTTGATGTAGTTCCTTTGAACGCTGTGTGAAATGGTAGAAAGTCGAATTGAGTCACAAACACGTGCAAGTGTCCAAAATAATGAACATTGTAATATGAATAATGAGCATGGACTTAGAATTGAGAATATTTTTTATACTTACAAAATATTACTGCTACTTATGCGGAGCAGTGGATTTAAAAGAACCTACATTATACACATAGGAATTCATACTGATTTAATGAGTACAATATGTCCGTATGATGATTTATTATTTTTAAATACATCACGTCTTCACATAGATATTTCCAAGAATGTATTATTTTCTACAAAGTAAGGATGATAAAATGATTAAAATGCTGTTTTCATACTGCTTATAATTTCTGTATATTCGTAACCTTCTGTGAACCCGATTTTTTAAAGCTTAGGTACTTTTATTTAAAAAATACTTTACTCAAACTAAATTATCAAGCAAAACCTTACAGACGCGATAACAGTCACAGCTTTGTAAGGGCGCTAAAAAAATATTGGATGCGTATTTTTTGCCATTGTAAATCGATAAAAACAGGTAAGCGCGTCAAAGTTAAAAAGTATGGATTGATGACGTCACATTTGAGGAAAAGTGTTCTAAAATGTGACGTCACGCGAGTTTTCCTTGTTTTTGGTCTATGTGAAAAAAAGAAAAAATACGTGCCCTATACTTTTTGGGAAATCTATCTGACAGACTTATTAGACTTTTTTCAGGAGTACCCAATTGCGTAACACATTCAATCGCAAATTCCTTTCAAAATCAATTCGAGCGACGATTTTTTATACAAACGAAGCAATGGATCACGTATTTCCTTATTTGCAAGAGAGAGCGTGATTTAATATGTTACACAATTTGTCTGGCTTTCAGAAACCGTCAGTCCTCCAACCAAATCTCGCTTCCAAGTCCATATGAAAATGCAAAACAAACCACTCACCGATATTATCTTTCTCAGTTAGTAGTGGATCAAAGGCTTCAAGCACACTGACTCTAACGCTACCTGACGCCGACGAGTTGCGTCCGAAGTCGATGAGATTCATTGACTTGGGCAGGCTACCTACTGTGTCCGAGGCTTCGTTTGACTGAAAAATATGAAAAGACAATTATTAATAGCATAAATAGCAAAATATTGGGCTCAAGAAAATGATCGGTCGAATGGACGTTTTGAGTTTTTTTTTTTTTATAAATGTTATAACCTCACCTACATAGTTACCGATATTTGGGTAATTCTTTGGGCTACACCGAAACGTTACAAGGAAGGAAAAGTAGTTTTCCTATTTCCTCATCCTTACTTATATATAAAAACAATAGTGAGTTTGATAAATTGCCGTACCGTTTTTTGGAACAGTGGTAAACCCCTTTTTTTTGCTTGATGGGAAATCGTCAAATGACTTCTCCCACTCCGGAGCGGACGGAACTCTTACTGACTAAAACCCACCCGTGCTCCTCCATGTGCCCTTTGCGTTCCAGTGCCGCGGCGACTCTTTCAGACCCTGTAGTCGGTTATAGGCTACTTGTTTGCTCAAATCTATGCATATTAACAAGAGCTAAGCTGCCGTGCCGGTATAAGCTAGTAATAATATTGATATGATGACAATTTTTCAAAACGTCTTCTAAGTTCCGCAGGGTATAGATATAATTATTATGTCTAGATTTAAATGCTTATAACAGGTCATGACGGACCTCGATAAGTCCGCCATAACAGGAGGACCAATGTTTTAAATTTGCGTCATATGACTCAAAATTGTATCTCCCATCATTGGTCGGGAAAACGATAAATCAACTATTGACATTAATTGCTATCAGTGAAGCCGACAAAATTATTTACTTACAGGAAATACAGCTTGCAGTTAAATACAATTAGATGCAATACAGAAATTATAACAACATTGTTTGTGATAATTTCTGATATTATTTGCCTCACTACCAATTTATGCCTTATTTATCCGACTGATTAAATAATTGGCGTGGGCTTGTATGTTGTGTAATAGTCATGATGTTTAAATTAACTATTGGAGTGCATTAACCCTTTATAATAAACTAGTAGCACCTCACGGGGATAAAATATAGCCTATGTCACCCAGGGATAGTGTAGCTTACCAACAGTGAAAGAATTTTTCAAATCGGTTCGGTAGTTTCGGAGCCTATTCAATGCAAACAATCAAATCTTTCCTCTTTATAATATTAGTATAGAAGATGAATACACACAGAGGATAGAAAAATAATAAGATATTACACTCACCGCAATACTCACTTCCGATAACTTCCTAGAACTATTACTGCCTTCGACTCTATCCTTTGCAGGCTCTGGCTTAGCCACCGGCACCGTCTGGTTCACACTACTATTGTTCTTCACTACATTATTATTCGTACTATTATTCACAAAATTCACGTTCGCCGGATTGTGCTGCTGGACAGGCGGGTAAGAGTGCGCTTGATTCTGACTCAGCTGCGGGTATATATTAATTGGCCTCGGAGGTCGCGAGATCATGTTTGTTGTGCTATAGTTGTACGCTGGCGGTGCGGGGTACGCGTAAGGCGATGGTGAAGCCATCCGCGTTTGAGTGTACTGTACGGGGTACATGGGGTTTACAGCCACGAAGGTAGGAGGCATGTCTGGGGGTACGCCGACGGGTGGCGCGTAGTAGGCGTAGTTGGGCATCGCTGCTGGTATCGATGTCGGCGGTTGAGCCGTCGGCATTGGCGCCGGCATGCCATACGGCGTAGGCATAGGGTACGGCGGTATCGCATTGTACGGCGGCTGATAGTTGTACGGGTACGACGGCGCGTAATAGCCCGGCCGCTGATTATAGGGTTGATTGTTCATTGTGGCGGCCGGCTCGGTCGTGTTTAATGCTAGCTCTTCAGTCTGCTGACCTAACCTGGGAAGCGGAGAGACAATTGTTAGGTATTATGTTAAACAGTACTGTTACTGTACTCATACATAATTTTGATTAATGATGCAGTGATTTTCCCTTAAATATATGTGTAGGCTAACTATGAAAACATTAACGATCGTTTTGTCCATTGTGAGGAATATCAATGACATAATTATGTTTGTGAATATATTTTTTGTAGTATGACGTCGTGGACTTTTTGTAGGTAGCTATTGACATATTCTCTAAATCTGTAGTATATTGTTTTGTTCTATCATCAATAGTTTTCGCAGAGCACGCGATGTAAGGAATTTTGTTAGCTCGTCTTTTCCGACCCCTTCCAACAATCATTATCATTATCAAACCTTAACGAATTATACGTATAAACACCGAATTAAAATCCGTTGCGTAATTTAAGAAATAGAATTGTTGTTTTTTTTTAAATTATAGTACTTTGCACAGGAGTAAATCTTAGTGTGGGGCAAAGTCTTTGCCCCACACTAAGATTTACTCCTGTATCGTGGGTGCGTTCACAAACATGAATACTCACATACACAACACACCCAGACCCGGAACAATTATATGTAGGCCATACAAACATTTGTTCCGTGCGGGGATCGAACCCGCGACACGTAGCGCAGCAGCCGAACGCTCAACCACTACGCCAACCGTGTCGTTTAATTAATTAAACATGAATAGTATTGCACCTTAATATTATTATTCATATGTTGTCGATTCTTATCAACAAAATCAATCAAGTAAGCTTACAGATTGTTTTTATCAAACAATGAGACCTATCGATTATTATATCTTGTAAATGAATATTGAACTACAAGAAACAAATGTAATCTGCCTCTGGACAAAGTGCAACAATACTGCACAGTGTTATTTCATTGAATAAAAGCAACATGGGCGCAAAACTTAAAAACCTAAATGTTATCAGATTAAAATTGTTTTAAAAAAACATGACATACTTCTTGTTGTTAGAGTCCATAGCGAAGTAAATACCAAGTCGAAACTAAACACTATTATTGCACAAAAAACACAATTTGCAATCTCAATTAGTCAAGCACAATTTACGAATGTTTCACACACAAGAAACAGATTGCCTTCAGTAAATATATAATAATTATTTATTAATTTCGATACTCACTTGTTAATCTGTTCAATATACTCCTTCAGCTTAACATGCGGTTCTTTGGGAGCATTTTTGCTTGTAGGACTCGAAAATGATATCAAGTCGCTACTCTCGTCCCTTGTTGGACTGGTTCCAGTCGATCTGACGAATTGAGACAAAAATATATGAACATCACTGTTGTCGCCAGTGACTTGGCTTGCCTGCAGGGCAACCGGCATCAGGTATGACGATTTAATTTGTTCGAATTAATAATATTGATTAAAAAATTGTGTCATACTCATACTGTCATAACATCTTCATTCAATAAACAGGTGTTGTGTAGATAGTTGTACCATTTTTTGGAATTACGTTTTACATGGTATGTAAAACGTACACGTATTTATATGTCTTACATGCTTACTCATTGAACTAAGATAGGAGCGAAATCATGCTGTTTTGTTTTGTTTGATGTTGTAATAGTCTCCGTATATCATAGAGCCTACTGTACCCCGTTTAATTTCTTCAACCCCGTTTTTGGACGAAATTTATCGCTAAATTAACCGGACACATTGACTAGCGCGCGTTAATTAATGTTTGGTCGAACTAATTATCAAAAGCCTATCACATAACTACTATTATAGTGGTTAATTTGTGACTTTTCAATATTATTGTATTATCGTTTCATAAACCGTATGCTAATCTTCTTTGCAAAATAGGGAATATTCTAGTACCGATAATGCCTGATACCAGAAGAATTCAAACTGATGTTATCTTCGTGACTCATACCGCAATTGCCATTGTGCCAGTACAAAACAGGAATGTCTATAATAATAATCCAATTCACATTTAATATAAAAGCCCTAACAAACAATCCATATTACCAGTTTATGCTCAATAACCAAGTCACAAATATTCACGTTATCTAAAAAATATTAAATGTTGTTAACATTACTTATATTTTTTATCAGAATGACTGAAAATTCTTACTCATATTATAATTGTAAAGTCAAGGCCATACACTGTATGCCAAAGATAAACAATAATTTTACTATTTGAGCACTGTTGGTTGGATGGAGGACTTTTGTTTTCTTTTAATGTAAACTAAAAAAGGTAGAGAAAAGAATTTCCCAAATATTATTATTTTAATAATGAAAGTTCTCATCTTTACTTTATGAATTTAACATCTAAGCTCGTCTAAGGAGGTTACATGTTATCAGTTGTTATCGATGTTATTATATGTAAATAAAGAATAAACCTGGAATTTTATATTGGTTTAATAAGTTGGACGGTAAATATGTGTCCTATTAACAAAAAAGGGTACAAAAACTAAAAGGTTGAACTAATATTTGAATAATGCTGTTTATATCAAAACATATTAAAGCCAGTAAATCACAATAAAGAATCCATTGGCTTGGTTAAAGCATGTTGATACAACATTTCTTATCAGGACATATCAGATATCTGACAGTGACATATTGAAAGACATGCATTTGATATCTGCATAGTAGAATTCTGTTGATTATTTACCTGGGACCGTCAGAGATGGACGATCGTCCTCGTGGAGACTTGCGCGGCGGCGGCGGCAACGCAGGCGGCGGCCCGTCAGGCTCCTCGCGCCTTCGAGCACTAACGCTGGCCACCTCGTGGACATTATCTACCCAATATTAGCGAGATAAGCCAATCAATAATGATTATTAGAGATATCAATAGTTTTTCTTAAAGATAAGAAAGTGAAAGAGATAAACATTCTGTGAAATAAAAATACAAAACAATTTCTGAAATGATTATTCAGCCAAAAGTATTTCATAGTTTCAAACCATAATTTCTTTTCTACATCTATCAAGCATTATACTTTCATACAAAGAAGATACAGATATCATGGTTCAATTTAATCAGTGAGGTCGTTGACTTTTCACTTCCCTTTTGATTGATGTACATGCAGACATTTTGCTGAACTGACAATGCTTATTAATTTTTCTTGTTTACATCGCATCAATTGATCTCGTTGTGCCAATAAAAGGTCAGTTAGTCACTCCCATTGCTATATTTGTGTACCAGTAAAAGTGATTGGTATGAATAAGTAGTAATTCTCTGAATAGTTATTTAAGTTCAAATAATTTTAGATTGAGGAAAATTTGACCTGACTGCAGCCTGAAAGTAGTAAATACAAAAGTACCTATTTTATATCCTCACAGCAAAGTTAATCTATAAATATATATTAAATCTAAGAATGGATTTTACAAAACTATCCCTAAGAGGGTAAAAGGGGGTGAAAATTGTACTAAATTCTAATAGACGAAGTTGCAGGCGAAGTACTTATTAAATATAATTATGATGGCGCTTATTTACCTACAAAATGCCATTGAATTGAAATGTCTATTATGTATAGTCAATTTTATTATGATAACAAATTCCAGATGTTTTGATGTTACTGCATAGTAACATTCTATTACTAATAACAATACTAGCTATGATTTTATATTGTTCATAAATAGTTAGGGAATCATTAAAGTGACTTATCATTTCCTAAACTTGGATAGTTTGCATAATTGTCAGATTGTGTTCAAGTTAATGTTTAGTTATAGTAGTATTCTCATAATTGTTATTTCTTATACAAGAAGACACAAATTGATCTTTTAAATTTATGCAACTACTATAATAATATGTATTTATAAACAGTTAAGTTTAATTTTGATATTAAATAGGGTAGTTGACTAAAAAATTCTAATTAGTCCGTCAGATAGATTTCCAAAAAATATTGGACACGTATTTTTTATTTTTTCACGTAAACAAAAAATGAAGACGATACAGTCCGTTGAAAACTCGTGTGACGTCACTACTCGCTACAATTTTTAACGAGCCGTGACGTCACAAGCCCCCACTCCTGATCTTTGATGCTTTGTATCTTCGTCAGTTTTTATAGATTTGATAAAGGAAAAAATACGTGTCCAATATTTTTTTATAATCTAACTGACGGACTAAACATAATCATATATTTTTTACTCAGGAAACATCCCTATTGTTGCATTCATTATTATATTATGCAAACTTTTTATTTCTGCATAGTAACAGTGAGTTCAAACTGAAATAGTTTTGTTATGATGATTTCTTTAGCACTGGCTTTATTAACCTGTTAACATTAATACAGGCATTCACATAGGCAGTTATGAAATACTAAAGCATGAATGCCGAATTACGCTATCATTAACACAATACATGAAAGGTAGCTGTGTGAAATGTTTGCAAAGCCTTGGATCATCAGTATCTCGCGGAGTAAACAAAGTTACGTCAGTTACCTGCGCTAGATAGTAGTTTCTGCCTACGGAACTGATCTAGAGCCAGACTTTCTAAACTCAAAGCCTGGGCCTTCTCCAAATCCGCTTGGAACTGAAGATCGTAGTCAGACATTATCGGACTCCCTTCAACATGTATCTACAACATTCACAGAACGAGCGTGGGAATTAAAACAATAATACCACTGTTTAGCGATGAGCACATAACACTACACAAAAACTTTAGATCCAAACTTATAAGCGGCATACGAGCGACTCTTGTTATATCGCCCTTTGTCTTACCAAAGGATTCTCCCCGATAACGCTATATTTGCTTAATTTTCTCTACATAATACAATTTTGGATGAGTCTCGGCTCTATTTTATTTTATTATTTTACTGGGTCAATTCAATTTGTATGCATCATTCGAAAGATAATACGACTAAATTAGGAACATATACTTCAAAAAGTTTGACAGTTGGATCCTCGTCTATTCGCCAGAGAAAGAAAGAGAAGCGTTAATTCAAACAATCACAATGATGGCTTTTACATTTAGCTGCATAATAATGGTGACGTTACTCTTGTCAAACACGTTCTTAAATCGACTAATTGTTATCGAGATACTAAAACACATTACAAACAATAAACGATTTTACCAAGGGCTTTATTTGCTGAAAAATATTAAAGATTTTCTAAGTATTTTATAAACTTTATAATAAATCAAATATCTAAATAAAATTAAAAAAAAAAACAATATAAAATCTAAGAAAAAAGTTCATAGAAAATAACAATTCTAAAGGTGGTAACAGCGAACATTTTTTTAATGTAGAGGTACCTACCCTTTATTTTTAATGTTTATCTAAGCTCGTGGCTAAATAATAACAGCCGCAGGACACCAGTCTTACTCGGTTACCGTTAGTGGGTTGTGGAGGTCAGATATGCAGTTGCTCCACATAAACTACTGTAAAGGAAAAAGGTTTAGCAGATGATGATGTACGCCTATATATAACCATGACCATGTTGAATAAAACTTGTGCCATATGACATGAAACTTCTAGTTGACACTTCCCGTAACCCAAGAGCTGGCTTTTACTTTGGCCCAGTGGTCTCGAACCTTCCGATGTTATAGTATTTCTACCGACATGCGCTCTGTTCTACCGAAATATAACGATTTTTCTACGATTTCAGAATATAACTACATGGAAATTCTCCCGATTTTTCTACCGATTTTACACTTTTAAGTTGGCAACCCTTTTCATTTATGTTTAATGTTACGGGGAAGCCCTCAATAGTAAGTATAGATGGATCTAGTGCAGAATGTGATATAATTTGGGGAATACCCTTGGGGCTGCCCTCTCGAGAATTTACCTGACTATACAGTTTTATTTTTTATTCCATTAATTTTCTTAATCTTGACTTTGAAGAGAGGGTAACTTTCCTAAAGAGTGCCTACAATTTCCAAAAAATATTGGACACGTATTTCCTTTTTTTTTCACGTAAACAAAAAACGAAGACTATACAGTGCGTTGAATGCTCGTGTAACGTCACTAAGTGCTCCAATCAAAGAGGCTCCAATTTTAACCACGGCGTGACGTCACAAGCCCACTCCTGAACTTTGATGCTTTTTAACTTCGTCATTTTTTATATATTTGTTAAAGCAAAAAAATACGTGTCCAATATTATTCGATAATCTAACTGTCGAACTAATTAGAATCATATTTTTTATACTCCGGAAACATCCATAATAAATAAATGATAAAGAATTCAAGACTAAGTTTACTATTGATCGACATCACTTCGACAACGTGTTTATAAATCTACTATATAAAAAATATAATTAAATAACCACTGACTGACTGATTGACATAATTGTTCTCCCACTTGCCGTGCTAGAAGGGGAAAACTTTTTATGGGGTTGTATAGAAGGTGTCAGGGTGAGTATGGGAAAAATCTGAAACTACCCCTTTTCAACCCCCTTCTTTCAACCCCATTGCTTATCTCAGAAACCTGACGGTGAAGAGAAAAATGGTTTTCGGGGTTGTATAGCGGGTGTCTGGATGAGAATAAAACGAAAAAAAAATTACCCCTTTTCAACCCCTTTTTACAACCCCTTTGCGTATCTCAGAAATCTGACATTTTAGAGAAAAATGGTTTTCGGGGTTGTATAGAGGGTATTTGGGTGAGTATATGGCCGATAAAAAATTCAACCCTATTCAACCCTTTTCAACCCCCTACTTTCCACCCCTTTGCGTATCTCAGAAACTTGACATTGAAGAGAAAAATGGTTTTCGGGGTTATATAGAGGGTATCTGGATGAGAATATGGCCAATAAAAAATTCAACCCTATTCAACCCTTTTCAACCCGCTTGTTTCAACCCCTTGGCATATCTCAGAAACCTGACATTGTAGAGAAAAATGGTTTTCGGGGTTGTATAGAGGACATCTGGATGAATATATGGCCAAAAAATTCAACCCTTTTCAACCCCCTTCTTTCAACCCCTGTGCGTAACTCAGAAATCTGACATTGTAGAGATAATAATTGTAAGTAAAAAAATACTAAAAAGACACCGTGAGTTGCTTGCAACTCGCGCCCCCAAGCGAAATACTAGTCTACTATATAAAAATAAGTCGGGTTTTCCTTCCTGACGCTGTAACTCCAGAACGCACGAACCGATTTCCACGGTTTTGCATTCGTTGGAAAGGTCTCGGGCTCCGTGAGGTTTATAGAAAAAAAAATTCTGGAAAAATTTGAACAGAAAGAAGGGAAATCTTTTTAATTTTTTTTATATATGGCAAAACAACGTTTGCTGGGTCAGCTAGTTATGTATAAAATATGTTTACGTTCGGATACAAGATTTAAGACCACTTATTAATAATTATAATTCAGAATAAATAATTTCAAAATGAACTAACCAGAAGGGCATTACATTTAGGTAATAAAATCTAGCGCCACTGAAAGGCATACCTACCTACTTATCAATATTGTAGGTATTGAGAACAGTTTTAACTTCATAGAGCAAGTCTATATGACCCTGTGAGATCTGACCGCCACTCTTTACTTTTTCCCCTTTATAATACGTTCAAGATAAATGAGTATACGTGTCTTGGAAACGACACCTCAGCCCCTTACAAACTTGAAGAAAACTGAGTTTCTATAGCAAATATTACCCGGCCCACCGCCCATTACAGGCTGTACCTAGTGACAATTTGCATTCAACTATATACAGTGTGAAATTTTAATGGTTGTTTTCCCGAAGCGAAATGAGTTTGTATCGGTAATACAATCGATTTAAATATATAAAAAATATTAGACTCCATAAATGGCAGATTAACAATTGTGATAAACAAAACTCGAAAGCGACTTGAACCAACAGTAGTGCATCGCGCGATATGTAGGTACGCGGTGGCACGTGCGTCTCATGTAGGTATCTACCTACTTTATGTCTAGTGCACTACTATTGATTCTCGCTCTTTCGAGTTTATGAACACTTTTTTAATGATTTGAAAAAAAAAACATTTTTTTTTTTAGTTTAACTTTGTGTTTCGATAGTACTACTGATGGGTAATCGTCCTGCCGCGGGAAAACAACCATTAAGATTTCACACTGTATATACATACCTATATAATCTACAATAAAAATCCATCAATTTGTTACTCATCATTATTTTTTATTCCTCGACGACGTACAGAAATTATCTTTGGCAGATTAGGAAAAACTGAGACAGACCTGAGTTGTGGACTAAGTTACTAATATAGCATTGTCTGTTAGAATTTGTTTAATGCGTTTTACTATCACACGTCCTGTTACTGCTGGTGAAGACAAATAACCTTCATTATTCGAAGCACCTGAAAAAGCACAACGCTTAATATCTTCAACACACCACTTGCATTTGGTACATTCACATTCTGGTGGGTCTGGCGAGGCCAATACCTGAGGGCCCTGGTGGACACAAGTACGGCGTGGTTGACTTTTTTTGTTTGCTACGCTTTTTTCTCGCAACTTTACGGCGAGTAACACTTCCTTTAACCGGTGAATTGCTTCCTTCCGCATCTGGGTTTGAATTAGCCTTTAATGTCCTCTTGTGTGTAACTGAAGCTCGTTGGACAAAATTAAATGTAGGCCTCTTTGTCTTTATAGGTGAATTAATTCTAGATGAATTTGCGAAAACATTAGGATAGTCATCCTTTCTTTCAGACGTTGTAGCTCGATGCCCTGAGGACTGTTTAGGTAAGAATAAACTTTTAGCCCTCTTAAATTTCTTCCTCCTATGGTACTTTTTCACTTTCTTAAGGTTAAGATCCAATTTATTTTGGGAATGTTCTTCACCTTCATCACTTTCTTTCCTTTCGGTTTTCTGTAAATATTTTATTAAAATCTTCGTAACATCATTTTAGCACTGAGTTAGGAGATGTCAGACAGCAATATACATTTTATAAGTACAATTCAAAAGCAGCACAATTGCTATTTTGGCCTGAAAATCAGTTTGGTCTGTGATACAACAGTATGGGGAAACAGTACCTGAGGGGAAAGTCTGCAAATACACGTACCTACATATCTACGCTATTGACACTGTATGTTTTTTTATTTTTATTAAGAGTTGTTTTTATAAACATTGTGTCCTAATGCGTGGTGTAAAGAAAAAAAGTGACATACTTAATTAATGAAGCTGTAAAGTGCTTTAAACAACGACCATGTTTATAGTCGTTGGCTTTAAGGTTCCAGCTCTTGCAAAACAAACATTATATACCTTTTAAATTGCGCTACAAGACCAGGTTCCTTAACTTCTGTGTCGATTCAGACAGTACCGGCCTTTTCAAGAACGTTTAAAGGGATCGACGGTCATAATTTGAGGCGGCTTATGCAAGCTACTATAAAGGTACCTACAGACACCTATATAGTTCTAAAGTCCCATTCACCTTCACACACTTAACAATAAGTACCTAACCTGTTCATAAAACATATCATCTGCATCCTGCCGATCGCAGAAGTCTAATATTTTCTTGCAGACTGTCCGTAGGTTCCTTATTCTCTCCTTCTTCCTCTTTCCTATCACACATCTGTCCACTTCGTCTAGTCTTAGTGTTCTGCAAAAGGACAGTTTATCAATTATACTCTTTAGAAGCCTCTTTAGAAGTGTGGTTCTGAGGAGTCTAAGAAGGTAACGTGGGATAAAAACAGGCTGGTGCCTGTTTTTGTTCCACGTTACCTCCTTAGACTTAGACAACACTTGAGGTGCTCCTTTCCATTATACCTTATATTTAGGGGTTCAAAACTAAAAAATCTTAATAACTTCGACAATTCGAAAACTATACCCAAAATAATAATGTAATTATTTAAATGTTAACAATTTGTAACAATATAAATCTATCTAATAGCCTCAGTGGATCTTCTTGTTATATTTATATTCCGATTGATCATGTCAATTTTTGATTCTCACAAAGGTCCTTGCGTTGATGAAATCATTGCAAATCAGCTCTTGTACCTATAAGTAGTAGGAATAACCCATTTCAAGAAACGCACTCAAGTTCATACCTATCGGTCACCATGCATTTGGACCCACGGAACCATTTCAAAGCCATAGCGACGCCCATATTCGTAACGTATCTAGTCGGTAAATAGTAGTTTGCTTGATTTGACGGTATCTAGAGTTTGCTTGATTTGACGGTATCATTCTTTTCTACCTTTTTCTTTGACTTCTTCCGCTCTGGGTGGAGCGGAAGGGAGTGTCAGACAGGTCAGACTCTCACTGCCTAAAACCCATCAGTTTTCCTCCTAATACCCTTTGCGTTCCAGGGCTACGGTTACTCTTTCGAACAAATTCCACAAACCTGGCAAGTTATTTTGTACCCACCACTTCTTGATGTGCGGTTAACTATGACTAGATTTAAGTTTAGCAGTTATACCTGTTTAAGTAGAGATCCTCTGATTTAAAATTGAGTGGCCCACCATAAATCATTTGTAGAAAAAAGGAGGTGGGAATGTATTTTACAAGAAAAGGGTATTAGTTTTCTGTGCCAAGGAGGTGAAATTGGAAGATTTATACATACTTGATGACTTTTGGTTTGGCCATGATATTGTCAACGTCCTTTTCGTCAATCTGCATGGCTGTGTCCCAGATGTTTTTGAAGAGTTGGCGCCTGTCCGCATAACTTTCTTCCTTTGTCATAATCTCCATAATGTCATGTAGATACTATTTCTAGGCGGTCAGCGCTATACGTTATCCATGTAATTTTGATGACAATAGAAACTTATATTTACGGTTATTTTTTATGTTTTAAGATTTTGTTTTCATATTATTTTGAATGCATTTTTTGCGTTTTTTGTTACTTTTCTTATGTTATTGATTTTTTTGAGATTGAGAGACTGAATTTTTGTATTGATGATGTAATATCACCATTGTCACGCTGACATGGAAAGTGACTTTAGAGTGACATCAAAGAGAATCAATAACTACGTAAGATGACAAATTAAATAAGTACCTAAATCAACCTTGGTTTTTATAGATTTTAAGAGTTTCGTGCAACCGTATTATTGTTTATTTTAATTAATTATTAGTCGATTTTTTTCCAAGTGTTAACAAACAGTTGCAGTTGTGCTCGACCTATGGCTCGGGAGAAGGCACAGCTCCCTGACGTTTCGTGCGACACAGGTCCTTTCGGGGCATGGCTGCTTCGGGAACTTCCTGTGTCGCTTAGGCAGGGAGCCGGACGCTCGGTGTCACCACAGCGTCGACTGTCGGGAGGATACGGCGCGGCATACGCTGGCAGTGTGCCGCTTGGGAGGAGCCGCGCCGTGCCCTCATCTCTGTGGCAGGCAGTGATCTCTCGCTACCGGCCGTAGTTCAATCTATGGTCGGCGGCGAGGAGTCCTGGGACGCGGTGGTCTCCTTCTGCGAAACAGTTATCTCGCAGAAGGAGGTAGCGGAACGGGAAAGGGTGATCTCGACCTCTCTCCCCGCCCGCAGCAGGCGCACCGGGCGTCGGAGGAGGGCGTACGCTGCCCTCTACCGGCCCCCCTAACTGGGTCCAGGGGCGGCGGACTTGGGGACGTCTGTCGCCCCCAATTCATAAGGACACGAGGTGGCGGCGCGTGGTGTTCCGGATCGCCCCTCTTTGACGTCGCGGAGGGAGTCAAACACCTCACTCCCTCCGCAGACAAGGGTGGCCCGCAGAGGCGGGCTGGCACCAGCCGGGGATTACGGATGTCGCATTCGTTCTCGCGATCCGCAGCGTTGGTGAGAGATGGAACAACGGGGTGGTTTTAGTCAGTAAGAGTCTGACAGACCCCTCTGCCCGCCCCAGGGTGGAGGACATCCATGAGGATTTCCCCCGATAAAAAAAGGGTTGCATAACTAATGATGCCTTCAACATATTTCGGTTGGTTTATGTAGGAAACCAGGCAACGCAACAAGTTGGTACGAACTTACGAAGTTGTCGATCGCCTTGAATGTCGTTCAGTAGGCGGGAAGCTCTTGGCGAAAGCTTTCCTCCATTAAAAATACACACGCGCTCACGAAAGAAACTATTCGAATTTCTTTTGGAAAACTTGAATTATAAAATGGTCCTTCGGCAATATTAAAAACCGCGGGCTTTCTTTTTTCCAAATGTAAATAAAATATACAATTTTTGCCAATTTTCTAACTTTGAAATGTCGAAACCATGCCGGTCAAATATGACCCGAACACTTTGTGGGTGGCTCTCAATCAGTACAGTGATAGTAACATCTTCGAAGTATATCCGAAGCTGCTGGCCCAGCTGTTCCTGCAGGAGGAGGCTGCAAGACAAGATGGTGACACCAGTGAGGCGGAGAAACTGGTCCTTCCCAGCGACAAGGACTATAGGCTGCAAAAATACTTTGTTCTTGTCGAATTACAGAAAGAATTGGAAGAGTAAGTTTCAGCTTATCTACTTTTGCAAAAAATTAAGACGTGTTTAGATGACCCCAAGTCACACGACAGAATAGCAAAGACTTAGTGATTTGTGAAAAATATATTTTCCCCTTTTGGAACATTCAAAATTGAAAAGGGAACGCAAATAAGTACCTAATAAATACTACACAGTGCCTAACTATCTCTATCTATGGTAAGGTAAGGTAACTGGTTTTGTCCAAGTTTTTTCGCTAGGTATAGCCACCCACTTTCTTGTCCAGGAACAGATCTGCAATTGCAGATAATTCTTTTCTATAGGAATCAAGTCGTGGTCTGCCACGAAGTCACTCAATGAGACCCAATCATCGATTTTATTTTCCGCATAAATTGTTTCCTCTCGCAATTCTATGTAACAAACTAAGTTTTCCAAACTAGCCTTGCATTCGGAAGTAGTTATTCACTTATCGTAGAACGAGGAAGTTCCGATACAAAACTCATTAACCGTTAGATTAGCTTCACGTAAAACAAACTGTTACAACCCTGATTGCGTGGTCCCGCAGCCCCATACGGCTTGGCCCTGACCTACACACATAATAACACTGTAAACCGCTTCAATGTACCAGACACCTTCTAATGTGAATGACATTCCATTAATTGGATGGAACACCTTTGCGAGACAGTTCTAAATATAGATGTAAGGCCTATTGTTATGTTTTTATTTTATTTTAGTAATTAGTTAACAGTCATTTGCTGTGATATCAGCAAAATTGGTGTGAAGGATTTTTTTTCTGAGTCTATTGACAGCACTAAAACAGCAGACAGCAGAAAAATATAGGGACCCATACTTCCAATGCTTGCAGATATAATCCTAATAGCTATAGCCTTGTTTATTATAGATATCTATGGCTATAGCACTCACAGAGCATATGGCACTAATCTTCAAAACTGTTCATATGATGACCGTGTTCAATTATATAAAAAGCTGTGTATGAAATCTGAACACGCCTGAACAGCGATTAAATCTAATTCTAATGTTCAAATATGTTGGTTCCTAGGTACTTATCTATATATGTATCTGCCATAAAATACTACTACATGTACATAGGTACTAGCACAATTATTGTATTTTCCAAAATTAATTTGTATTTATCACTTTTGGTGCCTGACTTCACCTGAGTTACGTAACCACATAAGGCTCGACGCGAATCACATACGTTGCATGTACAGACACAATACCATTATTTCAGCGAATGCATAGAACTACCGACAGCACTAAATTGTTCTGCTGGTACAAAATATACCAAATCGAAGTGCATTGCTCACGCTAGAAAAGAACTTTAGAAACAGTGTTGTAAATATATAAATCTAATATGAAAATGAAATACCTATAAAGCTATAAGTAGGTACCTAGGTTCTTATTACAAAGGACCACGTTTTTACTTCGACTTGCTTAGGGTAAACTCAAGTAGCCCAAGCTCAAGCACAAAAGGCTTGTTTTTTGAATATTCACGGAGTTTTTGTAAATTGCTAATTACGGCCGAACCCATATAACCGATCTATCACATACTGGAGATAGAAAAACAAATGAAACAACAGAAAACCTATATAATTTTTCTGTTGTTTCATTTGTTTTTCTATCTCCAGAGATAGATCGGTTATTGGGTTCGGCCGTTAGTGCCTATGTGTCTTTGACTGACCATGACCCACTAAGATATAGATATAAAGACGTCATTGTTACTGGTCTCGATACGATCAAACGAATTCTCATCAGACCACAACTTGCGGATAATACTCTTGACAGCTTCTCGACAGCTTTTTAGGCGTATCTATACCTAAACATGACCTAAACCAAGTTCTGGCCATAATTATAATTATAGGTATAACGGTGCAATAAAAAAAATACAAATCCCGTCAAAACAGTTGCAAGTGTCACCTCATGTCAAACAAATAAAACAGAAACATTGAACAGATCACGTCCCAAAAAAAGCAATCAACGAATTATATTTAAATTATTTAGCGTTATTTATTTTATTACTTAGTTTTAATTAATTTTAATAAAGCTGTATAAAAACCCGATAAATTCCACGAAATTCCATATCGAATACAAAATGCAGGTGATATTTCTTTAGACCATGGCTCAATACCACAAATGGAAGCTATTTTAGAACAGGAGAGTCCTCGAGATTCGTAAGTGTCTAAATGTTTAGTACCTACCACGGGCGTCATGTAGAATGTAGAAAGAGACTCAAATGCCACCGTGCTGTGGCTATGGCACTGTCAGCAGTCTTATCCCTCCATCGATAAGTACCAAACTTAAATGTTGATAAATCGAATGTCTTACGAAATAGGATTCGTAAGAAATTCGATTTATCAACATTTACAACACTAGGAAGTGGTGACGGGTGGGCGTTTTGGGGGACTGTCTTTATGTAAAATTTGACGTTCAAAACGTGCTGTCTCTCAGCCTAGTTTAAATAAATGACTTTTTTTTTCTGTTCCTCATTGTGATTTTTAAATAGTTCACTGGGCGTTTGTACATTCTGTTACAAACTGGATTACTGACCACAAAATACCTTTAAACTTCCACCAACCCTTCCAACCCTTCGTTATATACCTAAAACCTTATCCTTCCCTAGGGACGAAGATGGTAACAAGGTGGCAAAACCATCATTGGAGGAACCGGTGGAAGAATGGGCACCATGGTCACTTGTCGTGGCCAGCAAGAACCCACACGCGCCTCCACCGGTTGCCGTCAAAACAACGCCAGGACCAGCTTGGGACATTGGACAGGTAGATAAAATAACAAGTTGACTATGTCAGTATTGTTTCACACTTGTTTAAAACCGGGAGGAATGCAAGGAAGAAACGGAGGCCTCTGCTCTGTAGTGAAACGGAATAGGCGAAAATCTGTACACGTTTTAAAATCGTAGGCTCGCCGTGTCTATACCTACATTGAGTATTTTTACAAAAGTTGAAAATTTTGAAAAAACCCATCACGGTAAAAACATAATTGAAAAAGAATTAAATACCTAATTAATAAAAAGCCCCGACTTGCAGCATTAATGTAACCCAAGATTATCCGTCAGGGCTACCATTAACGGCCGAACCCAATAACCGATCTATCACATACTGGAGATAGAAAAACAAATGATACAACAGAAAAATCAAGAAAAATTATATAGGTTTTCTGTTGTTTCATTTGTTTTTCTATCTCCAGTATGTGATAGATCGGTTATTGGGTTCGGCCGTATAATGAGCTAGTTTTGCAGATAGAGATTGGCTGTCCCCCACGGATATTCTTGGGTTAAGTTCAAGTCACAAAGTAAACAACTTTGTGACCTGAACTAAAATGGCAGTTGAGAGCATGTCATGCTCGCTCAAATGTCTCGCTGATGGTGGCGCATGTGTGCGATCATTCGGTTCCCTTCAAAATGGTTGAGCTAAATGGTGCCGATACACGCGTCATGTTCGCGAACGGGCGCTATCGGTTGAGACTGATCACCTCTTAACTGCCACTGACTTGTTTTGATCTTTATATTTTGAATTGTTTTATAGGTTCCTTTTTTTTCTTTGTATTATCCTCACATATTGAAGCAGCAAGGATGTAACCAAGGTTATATAATACAGAACATGATTTAAAAGAGTGTCCGTGGAGTTTCTTGCACTTTCTTCTCCCTAGAGATCTACGCTTTGGAATGTGCAGATGTGTAGCTTCACCTCTTTCGACTTGACAATTAAGTGCCTGTAGAGGGTTTAATTTAAATAAATGCTTCGAGTTTGAGTTTTAATGGGAGACTAAACGAATTCTCAAAATACCCCAATAAAAGCCGCGTGCGTTACTGCAGCGGAGTGATGTCGCTTTTCGGGATTTCAGCTTGACAGATAATTAGTACCCCATCTCGTGTAAATGTGCCCGAAATTTAGAATTTGTGCGTCCAGCCGATCCAAAGATATTCACGAAAAACAGATTCCGCTGGAGTAACGTTACCCCAGCCCAGCGGCATGTTTTTTAACCGGTGGTCGTAGCTGAGTACAAACTAGCTGCTTACATAGATCACATTTGTGCCTAATTGTGCCCAAAAAATGAAATTTGTGCGTCTTGAGGTTTCAGAGTTATTCAAGATGCCGCTGGGGTAACGTTTAGCAAATTGCTGTACCTCTCAAACGGCGTGACATATAACCACGATTTTTTTTACTACGGTGGGTCTTAATTTGTGCTTATGCTGTGTAACTTTATTTCTTCTAAAATCGACACCATTAGAAAATAAGAAATTATTTTCAAATACCCTAAAATCGATCCTGGCGCTTCAATGAGAAACTCTAGAAACTTACCAATTATGGTGGCTTGTACCTTTTATGACCTCAAAGCATTATGCGAAATTAGATGTTTCTATTCCAACTCCTCATGGAGATATTCCATTTTAATTAAAATCTGGCTTGGCTAAAATGTAACACTCCAATACATGAGTTATTATTGAGTGACGGTAATTATGATTCGACAAATAATTAGTACCTTTATTCAATTGCTTATCCTTAAAGTTTCAGCTGAAAAATCCTTGTAACTACAAAGATATAAGCAGAAAATCATAGGAAAAGAAATTTCACGATTAACCGAACAAATTAGAATGGCTGTATAAAAGCGGCCGTGCAATACATGGAGCCAACCTTCTTAAATTTGTTGTAAAAAATTTGGTTTTTAGAAACAGTCTCGCACAAAAGTGTTACATACAATTATTTATTGGTTTGTTAAACACGTACGTACATAAGCACAGTATGTAAGCCATATTATATTGAGGACTAGCAAGTCTATAACTTTATTTATTATATTATAAACACACCTACAGCAATTCAATAAAGACTTTACTACCTTTGCATATTTGTCAGTAAATGGTATTTTAAATGCTAGAAAAGATAATCACGACATAACAATAAATTATTCAAAACAATTGCTCCTAAATTGATCCTTATTACATGCATCGTTCTTATGCCATAAACCAAACTATAACACACACGTGCACAATAATATTACACACTACTGCATACTAGAAGTTTGAAGTAGGCTGTGTTATTTATTCTTATTATATTTGGCGTTTTTAAAAAATCTTACGCGCCATTTCGCGTGTGTGAGCATTGTTTTTTTTTTCCCGTAAGTAATTCAAGCCATTGTGTGTATAATCACGACTCGTGTACTTTCTGATTTTAAGGTAAGTTTTTAATTATTTTTTCATACCACTTGCTAAAAAAAAAGTGACATTCTATGCTACAAAAAGCGAACATAACAATAGCCATTTTTAATCTGTTAAAAACAGGGAAAGAAAATTTTACTTAATATCATTCATCCTCTAGGGGGAGAATGTGATTTAAATTTGGAATACCTACTTACCGAAATTTATACTGAACTACACCTGTGTTTACACCATTGAGTTTGTATATAAAGCATTAGGTATACATACATCTTTTTGAAAAAGGAATACGCATTTATTATGCAGATATGATTATTAAATAAAATTACGAAAACCGACGAGGCAGTAAGAGCTTGATGCCTTTGCTTTTCCGACAAAAAAATATTAGTCTAGGAATTTGCCACGTTTTTGTTTTCTTCAAATACATACATAAGCGTTAAGTTTATTTTAATAAATGCTTATCTAATATTCTTATTGTGTTAATTTTTTCGCAAATGGTACGAAAAGTAGAGTATTTTCCTCGGTGACAAAGCTGTCTTAGTCTTGGGTGAACTTAAATCCCTCGCTACATTCAGGACTCGTCTTAAATCCCTCGCTTCGCTCGTGATTTAAGTTTTTAATAATCTACTAATCTGTTTGTCTTTAGATTCACAAGATTTTGACATATGACACAGTAGCTGAGTCGACGGGGTGTTGCATATTACGTCATGGATTTCAGAAATTATTTCTCGGCATTTTAATTAATCTATACTAATATTATAAAGCTGAAGAGTTTGTTTGTTTGTTTGTTTGAACGCGCTAATCTCAGGAACTACTGGTTCGAATTGAAAAATTCTTTTTGGGTTGAATAGACCATTTATCGAGGAAGGCTTTAGGCTATATATCATTACGCTTAAGCCAATAGGAGCGGAGCAGCGATAAAGAATGTTTTAAAATCGGGCATTCCACGGGGACGAAGTCGCGGACAGAAGCTAGTTGTAAATAAATTTGCGAAGCGGAAGGGAGTGTCAGAATCTTACTGACTAAAACCCACCCGTGATTCTTCTTGTGCTCTTTGCGTTCCAGGGCTACGGTGACTCGAACAAATTCCGCAACTCTGATAACTCCCTATGTTACATATTTATATAAAAGTAAGTAAAAAGTTATTCAAACCATTTGTACGCACCTGTACCCATCAAAATTTAATAATAATACTTAACATTTAAGAAGGTTGGCACAATGTACTGCACGGCCGCTTTTATACAGTCATTCTAATTTGTTCGGTTAATCGTGAAATTTCTTTTCCTATGATTTTCTGCTTATATCTTTGTAGTTACAAGGATTTTTCAGCTGAAACTTTAAGGATAAGCAATTGAATAAAGGTACTAATTATTTGTCGAATCATAATAACCGTCACTCAATAATAACTCATGTATTGGAGTGTTACATTTTAGCCAAGCCAGATTTTAATTAAAATGGAATATCTCCATGAGGAGTTGGAATATAAACATCTAATTTCGCATGATGCTTTGAGGTCATAAAAGGTACAAGCCACCATAATTGGTAAGTTTCTAGAGTTTCTCATTGAAGCGCCAGGATCGATTTTAGGGTATTTGAAAATAATTTCTTATTTTCTAATGGTGTCGATTTTAGAAGAAATAAAGTTACACAGCATAAGCACAAATTAAGACCCACCGTAGTAAAAAAAATCGTGGTTATATGTCATGCCGTTTGAGAGGTACAGCAATTTGCTAAACGTTACCCCAGCGGCATCTTGAATAACTCTGAAACCTCAAGACGCACAAATTTCATTTTTTGGGCACAATTAGGCACAAATGTGATCTATGTAAGCAGCTAGTTTGTACTCAGCTACGACCACCGGTTAAAAAACATGCCGCTGGGGTAACGTTACTCCAGCGGAATCTGTTTTTCGTGAATATCTTTGGATCGGCTGGACGCACAAATTCTAAATTTCGGGCACATTTACACGAGATGGGGTACTAATTATCTGTCAAGCTGAAATCCCGAAAAGCGACATCATTCCGCTGCAGTAACGCACGCATAAAAGCCGGTTAGGCCGGACACCGTCTGATCAAGCTAGTTCTAAAAGCCTATGTCCTAATGCGAAAATCATAAGTTCTGTAATTAGGGGCCTGGGGTTGCACCCACGGGCAGGGACGATGCGCAATGTTAGGTGCGTCGCAACTTCTACGACAAGACGAAAGTGTTCAACTTCTGAATTATATCTATGCTCTAAATGTTAATCATCTGACTAGCCTTTTTCGTACTATATTGAAGTTGGCTTCCAGTCAACCCGGATTCAGCTTGGCAAGACTGCTGGTTTCAGATTTTCTGACTCGTGACAGTCCGTAACGACTGCTAAATATTTTCAAATGGCAGCTGGGATAACGTCTTAACGTCCTTTCCGACGCACGGAGGAGTCTTGGTATGTTAAGACGGTCACCCATCCAAAGACCGACCTCGGCAAGTGTTGCTTAACCTAGAACAGCGATCCTTGTATTATTTATCCAGGAGCTTCGCCAGTTCTCTGAGTCATAAAACAATCGTTTTGGAAAAAAAACAACTTGAGTACCAAGTACGAAATTAAGAATCAACTCGATTCGAGGTACCAGGAGAAATCAGGGCTGATCGGCATTTTAAACAGAAAATGTGATACAGTCAGTGCCCTGTGTATCCTTCTTTTTATTACTACGTACATCTTATCTATGTTAAACATTTTTTCCGACATGCACGTGAACGAAGTCGCGGGCACAGCTTTCATAAAAATCAATTCACAAAATTAAAAGATATTGAATTTCTAAGTTTAATAAGAAACTTCAAAGTCCTTTGAGTGATCGTCGTGCTGACTGAATCCTGCCGGCATCACGTAAAAAGAACAAAACCAATTGGTAAAAAAATATTTCAGTTACTGATAGAACCATTGGTCTAAAACAAGCTGCTTTTACTATTCTACTAGCAAACTTAAATAAGCAAAAGTTTGCCACAATAATGAGGTCTCTAATATAACATAAACTATTTAAGAGATTCCTATTAAGATTTCAAACAAGTCCGTAACAGTCAAGGCTTGAGCTATGCTAACATCAGCAGAGCCTTGTAATACTGTATTACGAACCAATAATGGTGTCTCAGATATGGATAGTAGGCGTTGATATTTCCACATTCATCGCTTCTAAACACGCGCTACTTTGGCTTTTAAAGAATCTTATTTTGATTCGCACTCTGTAGGTATTACAGGTGAACGTAAATGAAATACGGCTCCGTTAACACCTTGCTCATTATAAGGAAAGCTGGAAGACTGAATAGAAATCCAGATAGGATCTATCGACATTTGGCGTGGTGATTTGTTGTCGTTAAATCGATTGACTGATATGCTAACTGCTATAAAAGCGGTTTCTCCGGGTGACTTTTTTTTTGGATCCCCTCTTTCGCCGTTTCCTCTGACAACAATATGAAACTGTCAAGATAATATCTTCATCTATTTGCAGGTGCTAAAAGCTGCCCGTCTACTCTGCAAGCCACCGCGGCCCGTTGATTTCAGTGACGAACAAGAGATGCGCTGCGTTTACTCTCTAATTTACGAAGTCTTCCGATGTAAGTTTACCATATCTTTCTGTAATGTAGGTAACTACGAACACAGCAAGGTTTTCATTTCAATTTACCGGTGCCATGTCAAAATTACAACCACAAATCCCTCGCGTGAAACTTTTCTGCATCGCCGAAGCCGTTACAAATAGAAAATAAACCTATAAAAACACCATATAACACTATATAAAAAGTTCCCTTGCGTGAATCTACTTGTAAATGACTGACAAATAGCATATATCAGTCGTAAAGCGTTCATTTAACATCACGGGCCACGACGAAGCGAAAGTCGAATAAAAGTGAAGTGTCACGAAGTTCCGAAGTAGGCTCATGGTTGCTGCTTGTAAATTAACAAAACGCCATGCTAAGCTACTTTATTGCAGTTACAAAGCGTTATTGAACTTTATCAAATTGATGCCTACACGATAAAGTTGCGATAAATAGCGTGCCAACTTAAACTAGTTTCTTTGCTATTAATATAGCGTTTGTATTTTCATTTTGGTGTTGATATCAGCTCGCTTGATCTAAAAACCTTATTGTGGTAGGTCTTAATCAAGTTATGTCAAATATTCACAATATTGGAACTCGTTCAAAATTCCTATGAAACACCGGAAGACTTTAGTCACGTAAAATAATCTACGAAAGTAGGTATTTGCTTTCTGAATTTATGAGTACCTTGGAAAAAATATCAAACGAAAGTTGATTTTTTGCTTGATGATATGTCCCTATATCTAGCAAATAAAATACTCAGACTCCTACTTGCTGAAGTCCCATTCTGGTGACTCTGCAACTATTTTGCCGTTAAAAGCTTTTGCGTACCTAAGGTTCGCCTCGGTCGGAACTTTACCTACAATTTCCTAGAACTGAGGTCTCACTCTAGTCTAGGTATGTATGATCGATTCGGTTTCTGCATCTGCTGAAAACCCGGCTACTACTACGCCAGCTAGAGCAAATAAAGATTTATTTACAATACTGCCGTTATATCTAAAGCCGATATATTCTGATCTGTGTTCGCCAAAATAAAAATGCCATGAATTCTCTGCTTTTGCCCTTTTTATTATTCAGCACTTTGGACGTCTATCCATATAGAAGTTTACTGTCACGCGACATTTATTTTTGCTTGAATTTCGCTTTCGTAACATTTATGTTTCGAAGTAACGTTAAAAGTTTATTTTTTCAGATAAAACTATATTGGATCAAGCTCTGGAAGACATAGGATTTTTGCAAGGTCATCGCGGGGTGAGTATTTGATGGTTTTGTTAATAATCTAGTAATTTCTGCGTCTTCTGTTTGAAAGAATGCATACGATCAACCTCTGGATGGTGTCAATTAAAGAGAGGTCATCTCAAAGATTCCCTACATTGACGAGAAGGTTCAGCAACGCAGATGACAGTATGGTTTCAGAGAAATACTTGTTCAGCGCAAAAACCAGCGGGGATGTAGTTCGTTCCTTGAGAGCAGAAAAAATTGACCTTATGACACGGCGACTTTTTGTAGCGATGCGAACGCGCGTTCGCATCGATACAGTCGCGATACGGTCGCTAGCTGTTTGCCATCGCCCACACCACGATTCTCAGTTGCAATGCAAACGCGATACTCTGGTGGTTCTGTCGCGATTCAGTAATGGCACAAAAATGCCACAGTTGCAAGATGGACTCCGTTGAGGCAACATTAGTCACGTTATTTTTTGGTGCTGCTTTTACGTAAGCAGCCGAAGTGTGATGCACCATGATGCTCGGTTCTCCACTCACGCGTTACCCTCCCTCCGTTCTCTCCCCGATGTAGGTTCACACGGTCACGCGTTTGCATCGATACAGTCGCGATGCTGTAGCGCGTTTGCATTGTTACAAAAAGTCGCCGTGGGCGAGGGCCCGAAGTATTGTCTCCCAGTAGGGAGATGACAATCTGGGCTCATTTAACGCCTCCAAAACGCAGGCGTGTCTTTTTACCACCAACACTCCTACTTTTCGGGGTTCATCTGTTCCTGTAACTGATCCGAGCTCCTAGGCATGGAGTTGGCTGGGCACGCTACTATTGTGGCGATAAGTCCCCTCTTTGAGGAGTGGCTGGAGAGACGTCACGGTGTCCTCACCTTCCGCCTGACGCAGGTGCTCACCGGACACGGCTGTTTCGGGAGGTACCTGCGTCGGATCCAGCGGGAGGACACGTCCGGGTGTCATCACTGTGTGGATCTCCCGGAGGACACGGTGGAGCATACGGTGGAGGTCTGCCCTGCTTGGGCGGAGCACCGCCGTATCCTCGTCGAGGCGATCGGCGGCGGCGACCTCTCGCGTCCGGCCCTGGTTCAAGCCATGGTCCGGAGCGAGGAGGCATGGGAAGCGGTCGCCTCCTTCTGCGAAGCAGTAATGCTAGCGAAGGAGGAGGCGGAACGCGTGCGTGAGAGGGAAACCTCACGCCCCAGCCGCCGCAACAGAAGAAGACGCAAGTTACCATGATGTTGCTATTCCACCAATTGTTTCCAATCGTCTTTTATAATGCGCACAGCAAATGAGTGGCTCTCTGCCTGCGTCTGTGTTTCCGAACGCATTCAACCCTCTCTTCAAAGTTAAAGTGAAAAGACTTCTGAATAAGCTCATTCCATCGTCGAATTTGTCTCTGTCACCTCTGACCTAGACTAGAGTCAAAAGCAAACCCATCTCAAAAAAAAAGTATAAAAAAACCCGTGTCAACAACAGAATTTGTACTTTATGGATTTGAATCGGAAACTGGATCTGTCTTCACCGACTTTTCATTGCGTTTTTGTGAAAAAATATAACAACGAATACTAAGCATTAGCGTACCAAGACTGTAATCAGTATAAATTTGCTACAGTTGGCCAAAAATGTTGCCAACTTCAATTGTTTTTACCGTTCTTGAACTTGTAATAAGATTGACGAAGGTCTTTTTTACCCGAAGCGGTTGTCAAGGTTGTATATTTAGCCCTCATTACGAGTAATAACCCCCAGTTAGGGTAGGTTCGACAAGATGTTACAATAAAAAGTATGCCCCATCTAACTCGCATTACGGCGTTCTCGTGACCAAAACCATTTCTTTTTCGAATGTTGAGAATGCTCACGAAAATGAGCTCTATATTTATGACCATTTATTCCTATAAGCGAGCGAAAAAATCAGCATTTTGTAGATTTCGAAACTGATACAAATGGTTTCTATTAATAAAAACACGAATCGTCGTGTTCGAGACGTTTTGCGGAGACACCATTTAATTGGTGTTGGAACAAATAGGGAATTAATTATAATCCTGCTTGTTTTATGTAGGATGGTATTTATCAATAACAATTTTTTTTCACTTGTAGCATTAAACCTGCTGGTGCTACTGCTAAACCTGCTGAGATCGTATTCTTATGCTGATGCACCAACAGTTTTAAATCTCATTTTCAGTTCCTGGAGCACCGTCACACGGTATGGCTGTTCTTGATGGAGTTAGCAAGGCGGCGATGGAGAGCACGGCCGAGGAATGAGATCGAACGAGCCACGCAACTCTTGGAGGAGAACGGATACCCTTTCAAGAACATAGAGAGTGTCATTTGGGAGCAAAGGGTGCACCTCGCAGCCGCCATAGCAAGGATCCGAATAAAAAATCGAGCTTTCTCGTAAGTTATACGATTGCTTTATGTGAAAAGCTATACCTAGACCAGTGTTTATTTTGAATGTAAAACCTTGAAAGAGTGTGTGCTTTCGAATTAAATGGTTAAAAATCTCAGAGTCATAAAATAGACATACCTAAATGTAGGTATGTATGTACGGAATTCGGTCAATATTTTGAGTAACTCGATCCTTGGGTAGAACCACAAGAAGAAGTAAAACCACGAAGCCATCATTTTGTCATACCAACCCAAATAAAAAGTGTACAGTGTTTACGCAAAAATCGAAGGGTAGAATAACAAACATTTACATATGTATAAAGGTCATTACAATGTTTTATTGTCTGCAGACTATCGGATTTATTGCCAGCCCATCTGCGTGAGGAACGAGTGTCGGCCTGTGTCAACAAGGACACTGTCACTGGTTGGGTCAACACTTTCAAAGCTAAGTTAGTACTGGTTTGCTCTTTTTTTTTAGTTTTGAGACAAATTCCAGCCCATTATTTTATTCCTCGGTTATTGACTCTACTAATCCGTGCTTGGACTATCTTGGATTGTCTGTCTAGAAAGGATGGTAACTTCTGGTTTAAGATGCAACCTCTTTGAATCTGCGTTTCCAATGAACCAACTGCAGAATTATTTCACTACGTGGATCTGACTTGCCTATTAGCAATCAAAGTTGAGTTTTCCTGTAACTTAGACTGAATCGTTGCTGGCTAGTTTGCTGTGCCACTTTTTCTTCAGACTTGACTTTACTTTGCGGCGTTCAAGTTAGTAGTTCAAGTGCTGACTATAGCCGACTTTATAAATATTGAGTATTCAACCGCAACTCTTTTTCAGAAAAGTGGCGTTGCTCGTGAAGAGATTACATGAGTTGGGCTACACGTACAGCAACTCTCGCCAACTTTGTGCAGGGGAGTACAGATTTGATCGTGTCTGTCCAAGGTGGGCCTTCTTTATTGTCTTAACTTGTATTATCGCCCGTGGTCTCGCTTTTGGGTAAAGTGAATTTAGTTGTAGGTATCTGTCACTGGAAAATTGCAAACGCAGTAATATTTCAAATTATATCGCGTGAAATTGTAAATTATTATTGCAATAAGACATTGATATACTGAAAACAATTGAATTTGGATGGGATTTATTGTACACGAAACGATTTTTTCATAATATATCGAGAAATATATAATCTTGTAAAGATCTCACGGACTCTACAATTTTCTGGTGACATCCATTGCCTTCAACTAACTACCAAAACTAAACTTATTTATAAAAAAAAAACATACATGTGTATTGTGTGTGTGTATTCACACGTGGTAGAAGTGAAACCTTCAAAAATGTTGGCTTCAAGATAATGAGACGAAGTGACAGTAAAAAGAGACAGACACATGAATTTACGTGTCTGTCTCTTTTTCGTTTCATAAACTTTCAAATCACAATGCTAAAGAAGTTTTCACTTCAATAAATGTTCGTTTTTCGATATTTTTTTTTTAGATTTATCACTCTGCGCCCACCAGAAAATGGCAGCATTGGACAAATGGAACTTGTTAGAGATGGAGTAATTGTGCTTCAGGTAACTATATTTTGGACCTACTTCTGTTAATTTCATTACACTCTATACTCCATTCACAATAAGATTAGACATTGGAACAAAATTGTTTACAGTCCGTTCAACCGATTTTTACTTTTATTCCGTAGTCATAAGGATGGCGTAGTCATAAGCAAAAACGTGATTATAATACCAACAATTTACTGCAGCTACCATGTGTCATGCCACCAACGCAATATAGAAGTCAAAATCGGTTGAACGGACTGTAAAAAAGATGTATTTCAATGTCTATCTTATCGTGCATGGGGTATAGATCTTGACCTTTGCCTTACTCTTGTCCTAATCATTACTTTGTTTTATTTTCACTTGGACCTGACGTTACACAAATCCTACTTCATGGTAACTATGTTGATAACAAGGAGGATCTCTCTTTTCAATGGAGGTTTGCGGGACTTTTCACTTTATTCCACATACTCCGTTATCCTCAGCTCTGTGTCTGCGCCGTATACAAATTATTGTTTCTTGCATTAGGAGCGTGAATTCTGCGAAGGTGCATCAACTTTATGCCGCGCTCTCCGTGCTAACTCTCTCCGAGGCGTGGTGGCGCAAACACACGCGTCTTCGCCTCGCTGCTCGGCATACCTTGCTGCTCAACTGCGGGAATTAGCCGCAGTCCTCAAAGCAAAGGCGCCAGCAGCACCAGTGACACCTGAACTCGGGAAACTAGTCGTGTTTGGAGCTGGTGACAAGTACGTAAACGGTCACGTATCCCAGAGCGACTAAGGAGGAACACACGTTTTCTCTCGGTTGTAGATTTTTCAGCCAATGATTTTGTATAACCGAATTTTGAGGGAAATCTTCGTTTCACACGCATGCACCTTTTTCCAGACCGATTTCTAACTGTCATTTCTTGACTGTTTTGCATTCTCTCTCATACCCTTTCTTGTGTCTTTCTTCTAGAGTGCAGAGCTACTTGTGTGCTCTACGCGAACTCGGCATCGAAGCTTCAGAGGGTTCACAATCCGGGGCTCCCGTGTGTGTCATCAGTGACGCAGTACATTGTGACACTCCCGCAGTTATAAACGCGTTAGACGGAGTTGTGGCTGTGTTAGCCACTCCACCGAACTCCTACTCTGCCGTTACAGATCCCATTGATCTTGTTTGCGGACGCGGTGGAGACCTTACAATGCTTGAGGTAGAGTCAACACTGCATAAATTGTACCTAAATTAAGAGTCTGGGAGAATGGGGTATGTAAACATAATCGCATTATTATGCTACAGATTCTCACGGAATCGGAAATAGATGTTAAAGGCAAGGAGCGCGTGCAATTGATATTGGAAGAACAGAAGAAAACTTTAAAATCACTGATGTCGAAACCTCAGGTAATTTACAAACAACAAACGTCTATACTCATTTTTAAATCCCAACTGCTTCAGGTTTATTTGAATTTTAGATCCAACTGATATTGTACGAGACTCATTCAGCATTGGAAGCCGAAAATCAGGCGCAGATAACGCGGGCAGTGGCGGAAGCGAATAGATTGGCACGGGAACGACATGCGTTTCTGAAAAAGAAGCACCGACATACTGTGAGTTAACCGAATGTTTTCCTCCAGAAACTTCCTAAAATAGTAACTATTGCCTATCAATTGACACAGTTCTGATCCAAATTTCTCAAACATACCTATCGTTTTTCCAGAGTCCACAAAAGCAAGTTACCCAATCAAGTGTCAATGAAACCGTTGTTGTGAACGAAGCTGTCGTCACTAATGAAACCGTCGCAGCAAACGAATCGATGACTTCGCTAACTACAGTATCTGCCACCGATAAAGACGATCTAGACGAGGAGTCCATCTGTGAATGTAATGAGGAAAAGATTCCCTCTTCCTGTTCTCCACCTAGCACAGCCAAGAGCAAGCCTAGTGACGCTGTTCTGAAGAAACGAGCTGAGAGTATGGGAGCACAGTCACGGCTGGGGACCTCGAAAGCAAGACCTATCCCTGAAATGCCCAATCATGACGTTCCAAGAGACCCAGACAAAGATAGTCCTAATGTTGTTGTAAGTACAGAACATTAAAAATGTAATAGGACTTTGTGTGTACCCTCTATTATAATTTTGGAATTATCTTCATTGTTCCAGGTGCCATGTTGTGATTTATTTGAAATAAGGACGCTGCCAAATCTGGGGAATGGTTTGGATATCAATTATATCCTGGACAGAGACGGATGCTACCTAGGCCTTATCCAGAGGAAGGTTGGTATTTGCATCTTACACATTTTGATATCTGTTTTGGCCTTGGTATAAAGCGACTGCCTAACGCATCTGTGTACTACAAACAACATTTCGTGTCTTCTTTGATCTAAATTCGTATGGAATAGTGTTAACTGGTTTTCTGCTTATAAATAAATATTCTACTTGAAATTCAAAGACAATGTTTGACCTAGCCGCTATTGCTCGCTAGTTTCGAGAGCCAGACCTTGAACAACGATAGGTTGCTCGCAGGAGATCACCCGGCTCGACGCTAAGTTTATGATCCGCGTGGCGGAAGACCGCGGATTGTTCGGGCCAGGCGCGGGCGCGTCACAGCCACAGCGACGCAAGCGTGTTGAGACCGCACAGCTTTCGCCAAGGAGAAGACGACGCAAGGCTAGCTTTGAGGTGATATACCTTCATCATTCTTATTTATTTATTCAAACCAATAAAAAAACACCCTTAATGGATGCAACAATGCCTCAACCTCAATTACTTTCTTTCATTAAATCTAATTTTCTATAGAGATCCCGATATATCTATTAATAACGGTATAATTGTTGCATAATGCTTCTCAGGTGGAGCGAGTAGCAGCCCCGACATACGCGTCAATGTCGCGCGCCACACGCCGCGGCAGCGCGCCCGGCAGTCTGACGCCGGTGCGATGTGACGCCGTGCGCTGCGAGCGACACGCGCGACAACAGGCCGCCGCCGCCGCCGTCACCGCCGCCGCTTGCACGTGTAACGCTAGACACAGGTAGTACAGCCGGTCTAGTTTATTAATAATACACCGTGTAAATTGAGTAGAGAGACCATGAAGTTGACTGTCATTCCATCGAGTCTGTATGGTTTGAGAGCACATTTCATGTTCACTTCACTTCATTTTACGCGGCGAGATGTTTACAGAATCACACTGTTGGCTTACCCATAGAGCACCGACAGGCGCCGTCCTAACACAATTTGTTGGGCGACAATACCCAAAGGCGTCTCTCGGCTTGATGACGCGAACGGGTATGCCATACAAATGAACGTGACGATCGCGTATTCTCACGATAATTGCTTTGTATTAGTGCGACGCCTCATTCTGTAGTGGCTTCTGCTGCCATCTACAGCAAAAGCCACTAAAGAATGGTCAAAACTATTCAAACAAACCAGCGGTCAGTGTCACCGTGCCACTTCTGACTAAGGCTATGGGAGCCGAAACATGTGCCATTACTATTCCTGGACGCATAATAATTACCGATACTCACAGGTTTAGTACCATGTAATCAGTAAAATTCCGGTCATCTGTCTTTTTAAAACCGACTTAGTCACCTGAGTCTATGCCTCTTGGTTTTTCTTTATAAATTAGAAAATTCGTTCCAAAACACGTTTTCCTCTCCCATTCGGCGTAGAATATGGGACCTTTATTGCCTTGTTGATCTGTTCAAATATAAATTGAAGCGTCGCATGGTTAAAGCCAGATAAGTATGTTACAAACATTACATGCGCTGGGGACGCATGCATCACATGACATGCTTGTAAGACGCGGGGCTGGAGTAACGTGCGTCGTTGACAGTGTACTTGAACATACATATAGGTAGTTTAAAAACTTGAATTAAAACGAAAACAAATAAATTAATACCAGTGTTAAGGTACAATTCCGAAGGCGACGGCAGCGGCACTGTCGCCATCTTCGGAACGGTTTTCATAGAATAGGGTTTTTGACTACCATCAAAGATGTACGTGTAAAAAAAATATTTTAAAATTAATTACTAAAATAATACATTTGTGAAAAATCAAGAAGTTCTTAATACCGTATTACATATAAAGCGACCACTTATCGCTGAGGTGTTTCATTGCGGTTGGGCGGCACTGCCGCTACCGTCTGCCTTCCCCTCGGAATTGTACCTTCATTGCAATGTTGCTTTCAAAACGTTCGTCCGTAGATACCGCCGCTCGTCGGCGAGTGGCGCGTCAGGGGCGCCGGGCGAGCCCCCGCGCCTGCCGGAGCCGCCGTGCCGCCAACCGTTCCCGCTCGTCGTACACGAGCTAAGCCTCAAAGCCGTTCTCCAACATAAGATTTTTGCTTCCTGATTTTGTACTAGACTAGAATTTGACACTGTAACTTTAGCCTAAAGGACTTCATAGACACACGTCAGTCACTTCATCGCCATCTCGCCGACCAGCGGGTGCCGAGTGCATGTGAATATCTTGGAAGCGACTAACGATCACACACGGACCTAAGTTTTCGCAATGGACGATTTAACGGGATATTAAAAAAAAACGGTTTTTGCATTTCGGATTGGATTACCTAAGCAGTTTTTTATTACTAATGCTTTTTTTAAAGGGGACAAGAGCAAGCGAAGCGAATTTCAAAATGGATCGCAACCACAGTAAAAATATGGAACAGTATGGAAACTAAGCCCATTTGTTGAAATAATTACCTACGCTCCAGTAGAGAGTTAGGGTTGTCACTTTTAATGTTTGTAATAAGTGTTTTATTGGAACGAAGTTCTTTAACACGGCTTGCGGTAGGAGTTGACTGGGAGAAATATTCACGCGAAAATGTGGTAGTGCATGTTATTCCATGCGACTTTCTTCTTTGGTCAAAATGTAAATAAAGCCATTGTAAAAAAGAAAAATATTTACAAACTGTTGTAAATATTGTTTATCATTTCTATGCCATTTTATTCCATTTCAATTATAATATCTGCCCTATTTGATGAAGGATTTCTGTATGTTGAAAAATTATTGTTACCTACTTATTTTGTGAAGTAAGTTCCTATGTGTATGTTTCGAAGGGTAGATTTCCTTTGCCAAGACTAGAATATAATGTTGTCGTCAAATTATAGTCATTTATTTTTTCATACTCATAAGAATTCATTTATTCTATATGTTATATAAATTATAATACAATATAAATTACAATCAGTATTCGGTATAAGGATTTAATACTAGTATTAAAAATCCCACGAGCGCTATCTCTAGAGAGCGTAAGCGAAAAGTCATAGGCATTATAATAGCGTAGGTATTATCTATGAACACGGCACCCGCCACTGAGAGCACCGCGAAGGTCCCTTAGCGGCCTCGTAGATGCGCGCATCTGTGTGAGTGTGCCGTTTCGATCGTTTGTTCGTAGTTTCTGTACTGTTCCATATTTCTACTGTGTCGCAACGTAAAGGTTTCTATTTGTACAAAAACGAAATTGACAGGATCGACGATTACTCATTAGAACACACGAGCAAAACGAACACAAACATTTTAGCACCAGAAAAAAGATCTACATTCGATTTTCTATCGACAATAATTTCTTTGTAAAACGCATAAAAACTTGACAATTGAGGATATAAGAGCGAGCGTAGCGAGCTCAACAGTTGACATACCAAACAGTTTGGTTAAAACAAAGACCCGGGACAGTAGCACGGGGATCCCCCCTGTGTCCTCATGGTCGTGGCGTGATGGGCCGGTGCGATGAATTCTACTTAATTTCTTTGAGGTGACTGACGTTTGCGTATGTACCTTCTTCGGTTGGTATCAGTTGTTCAGAACAGACATTGTTTAAAGTCGGAAGTCACTTTTTTTTTATTTTTCATTATCCAATTTTCTGAGACGACAAATAGATTTATTAATATGGTGATTCGCTGTAAAACTTAAGACGATTGACAGATTCAGAAATCGTCTGTTGTTATAACTCACCCGTTAATAATTACTAATGAAATATACAGTTTATTGATCAATTTGAAACTATTTTCTCTTTAGACTATTATTTATTCCACAATATAAACTTTCATAACCAACTTTTTGTTTTATTGAACACGTGGCGCTACCTTATGACGGAGAACTCGAAATAAAACTTGTGAGGGGTTTTTCACGTTATTTCAGCATTTGACTTCAATTTTTAGCAGGCGTACCATGAGGTGTTAAAACGTGAGTCTTACGAGCGAGAAAGAGGGATAGAGACACCCTATATAGAGCGCCCGCAGGCTTCCCAATACGCCCCTTTTGTAATTATGCCTTGATAGATCTCATGTCTTCAAATCCTGGAGTTCAAGAAGAATAATAGAAGTACCGATCTAAAAACTTACATAGTGTATTGAACCTCATTTCCGCAGCGTAATGCAGATATAATCTAACAAGTTAAAAAGAAAACGGAGGCAGACCTTGCTCTGTCTTAGCTTTAAAAATAAAAAGAACAAAAAAACTGTATAAATAAAACAAACTTTATTTATTAATGTTACAAAGACCGTAAGAGGCTCATTTACAACAATATTCGTTTGTTCAACGTTATCACTATAAGCGCGTCACATTAAAGCATTCCGAATCCTTTCGAGTAGCTTATTGCTTTCATCAGTCTGTCTTGTAGTTTGTCCTTTGTCTCGTATTCGGGTAGCAGCAGCACGTTGAAGCAGGTGTGCGCGGTGGGCAGGCGGTCGCAGTCCGGGCCGTTCCGAGCGATCACGAGCTTGAGGTGGCTCAGGCCGCCCACGGGCACGCGGTCGGAGCCAGTCGTGAACTGAAGGAGCTTCCTTTTGTCGTCCAGCGACAAACTGTGAACGAGGCTCCAGAAGTCTTTTATTGTTTGAGAGTCGGATGTATAGCCGCCGTCGTATTCTGTTGATTTTTCTAGCTCGTTAAAGTCGAAGTTCTGTAAATAAATAAGTTTTTTTAGCCTCTGTTTTTTCTTTCAATACCACAATTGGTGTTGATAAAAAAAAAACTTTTTACTTATCTCACTGTAAAATAGGGACGTACTCATGTGCACTGTACTTAGCGTGGGGCATTACTATTTGTGTGATGGGCATGATAAAGATTCGTAAAACCATGGGTTTTACGAATCTTTACGTCAAGTGACATTAGCCCAACTCGGAACTCGATTCACGTCAAATACTTATCGGTTACAGTAAAATTGATTAGAACACAAACACAATTCATAAGGTATCAACAGCATCAGATTTTAGAATCATCTTCAAGCAAATTAGTTATAGTTGAGAATTTATATCTATTTTCAACTATTACTAACTTGCCCGTATCGAATCGAAGGTCTAATGATCTAATGAGGACCTATCGAGGTTCCTATTCACGAGGTAAAGATAATATTAAGTAAGTGGTCCCCACGTACCTTGCTGCCACAGACCAGCATCTCGACCTCCTCGGGGCGGAACAGCGCCGCCAGCGGGCTCTCGTCCGTCACCATGAGGAAGCCGCGCCGGAACGCCTTGAACTGGCTCTCCACCGACTCGTTCAGCAAGAAATCCGAGTACAGTTCTACGAATTCCTGAAATATAACGTTGGTGAAGTTGCTAGGTTAGGAATATTAAGGACGAATGTGAAAATATATAGGAAGTATGCGAACATGAGAAGGGAAATGATAAAATATCAATGACGAAAGTATTACACACCAATATCAAGGAGGAATTTTAAATTCTCAATGGGAGGTGTGCTGTAAATTCTAAAAGAAGAGAAAATACTAAGAGGTTTTGAAAATTTAAAAGGGATATTTAAAAACATCTCTGGGGAAAATGTGGAATAATTATAGGGAACATGCACGGGGTAGACTATACCATCTAGCGTTGCAAATCTGAAACTTATAAGTAAAATATATTTGACATTGTCGCGACTGTGCTGCCACCTATAGTTTCTGCATATTCCCTGGTAACTTAAAACTAAAATATCAAAGAATAATGGCATATTGTTCTTACCCATTTATTTTCCTGAGTAACAAATATGTTATCTCCATTTTCTTTGAGATCATGGAAGATGGCATTTCCAAAGACGTCCTGATAACAGATCCTGAACGTCTGGTAGTATACTTCTTCTAAATCGCTACCTGTGTAGTCGAGCATGTCTTTTAAACCATTGTAAAGGGTCTGGAAGGAATAAACCATTATTAATTAGTGTAAGTCGAACAGCATGGCCTATGTTATCTACAGTATCATAAGTTAAATTAAATGATAAAAACTTTTAATATCAGTAATGTATGACTGAGGAGTAACTATGAAACATACGCTTTTGCAGATAGACTCTCAAGGTCATCCAAATCTATCATCATAAACAAACTAGAGCAAAACAAACGACCTTGCAACTTGACGTAGACACGCATGATGTAAGTTTTAAGTGCAGTAACAGATAACGAACGCGCGATCACGAAATGCAACAACTAAAGTATGACTACTCACAGGATTCCAATCCGCCAAGTCTTCGAACGAGCCCTTCTTGCCCATAAGCTTCCTATACACAACCATGGGGAAGTTGACGGCGAGGATAACGTTGTTGTATATCGCGAGCCCGAGCACTATGCCGATCAACGTGAACTGTGCCTCGGTCTCGAATGATGTCATGTTGAACCTGGAAGATGAGATGTGGTTTGTTTCAGTTGTATTCGTCTTACTTTTTATGAACGCGAAAGTTTGGATGGCTGTTTTAACTCGATAGTTAAAAAAATGTAATTAGTCCGTCGGATAGATTTCCAAAAAATATTGGACACGTACTTTTTCTTTTTTCACGTAAACAAAAAATGAAGACGATACAGTGCGTTGAAAACTCGTGTGACGTAGTGACGTCGGTAAAAATTGTAGCGAGTAGTGACTCGCTACAATTTTTACCGACAAGCCCCAACTCCTGATCTTTGAAGCTTTGTATCTTCGTCAGTTTTTATAGATTTGATAAAGGAACGTGTCCAATATTTTTCTATAATCTAACTGACGGAATAACATAATCCTATATTTTTTACTCAGGAAACATCCTTATTACAACAAAATGGCTGTACGCATATAAGTGAATTTTAGCACAGAGATAGATTATAGTCTGGAATAGCATATTGGTTTTATACCGGAAGTATGTTCCCTTGGGATAATTTCCGCCTTACACGCGGGCGAAGCGGCTGGCAAAAGCAAATATGTATCCGTGGGAAATTGCAAAGGGAGAAAGGGATCTGGTAATGGTATCAAGATCGACATAATTAACTATTGCCTCCATTGATCCAATTATTCTTTTAGAAATCTCTATCCCAAACCTTAATGCCAAACCTAAATGTTCGTTTATATGTATGGAGATATGGTAAAGCCTCCATCGTTACAATGTGAAAAGGGATGGCAGGCCAAATAACTCAAGTATAGCGCATTCTCGCACTGGGGAAATGACGCTGAATGTATAGTATGCCGATCACATCGACTTTTTTAGTGCTAAGATGATTTTTTTAGTGTCGCTATGATGCAGAGTGAATCATTTTGAAAGAATAGCACAGCAGTAGAAACAAGTTCAATATAACCTAGCTGTAAAACAAAACATACCATACAGTATGCGAGTCAGGTTGTTGCGTGAACATGCCGTAGTCAGCATTGAAGATTTCTTCTACAATGAGCTGGAAGAACTCCTTGGACACACCTCCTTCATCCACACCCTGTTCCCCTTCAAACTCGACCACCAGCTGCTTCTTCAGGTCGAGAGCTCGCTCCATGGCTACCATTTCCAGCTGAAGATTGAGGGTACAAACATTAGTGATTCTGTATTATAGCTTATTTTCATGTCAGCGTGTAAAATGATTCAACCAGTTACTTTCCAATTCACAATGGTTTGTCTCTAGTTTTAATACAGCAACTAGCTTTGTTTTTAAAAGATACACCTTGAGCTGAATAATGATAATTTAAGTGTTAGCACGAGACCCATAAATAATACCAATCCAACAGTAGTAGGATTACGAAGAACCAACATACCATATAATGATTTTATAACAAAAAGTCATGTTGCTGTTTGTCATGTGTAGCACTGAAAATCATACCATGGTACCAGACTCAATATTTATTTATCTCCTGCATCATCACATCATCATCATCATCATCACAGATGACAGACATAGCCTATTGTTGTCAATTGTCCTGCAGTTTAAAGCACTGAATTTTCTATCTACAATCATATAAATTATGTTAGCTTTTCCTAGGGATTGTCTGTGGTAACGCAGAGGTCACTTGGGCTGCATTTCTTGGGGCACAAAAAGCAGGTCTTCTAGACGTAAAAGGCTAGCTGCTGAGTCATCCAGTTAGAGAGAGTTAGGGAATGCTAGTTACGGCCGAACCCAATAACCGATCTATCACATACTGGAGATAGAAAAACAAATGAAACAACAGAAAACCTATATAATTTTTCTGTTGTTTCATTTGTTTTTCCATCTCCAGTATGTGATAGATCGGTTATTGGGTTCGGCCGCTAGTCAGAAGTGTCACGGTGACACTCACTGACACGCTGGTTTGTTTGAATAGTTTTGACTATTCTTTAGTGGCTTTTGCTGCAAATGAACGCACCCCGACGAGCGCGTCGTCGATGATGTTGGCGCGGCGCACTTTGAGGCGCAGGAAGGGCATGGGCGGCGCGGCGCCCACCACGGCGTGCAGCAGCGACACGCGCCGCTCCGAGTACATGCGGATGCGGTTCTCGTAGTACAGCCCCAGCGACTTCGTGGCCACCGTCAGGATGAACGGGTACCGCAGGAACGCGAACTTTTTACCTGCAATGTTCAAATTGACGATATGTCAATATTATGTACAGTTTCGTCACGAAAATTGCTATATTGTACACAACATTATTGCAAAAAATAAAGTAATGTTGTATTCTTCCTGTAAGTTGTTGTTTGTTTTTTATAAAAGTCAAATATTAATTTATTTAGTATTATAATAATTTGGAAAAAATTAATGATATGTACCGACAGTTGAGGTTTGCTATTTTTGTGGTACCTTTAGGCTAAACCTGGTATTACATTATAAAACCCCATATTTTTTTGCATATTTGGCACTTTTTCATTACCTAGAAAACTTTTTAAGCGTTTCTATTAAGCACTTGTTGCATAGATACATAGTTACAATGTTTAAATGAAGGCTTACCTTTACTTATTTCCGTCTTAAAATTACCAAAGTCTATGTCCATTTCAATAGTATCACTAAGAGGTTCATTGTAGAATTCCTCAAATGGCAGGTATGGCTTTCTAGCATCTAAAACATTTATATCTAATTCAATGGCTGAAACAAAACAATCTTACATTAATATTTGGTGCAATAAGCATATAGCATAGCGGGTGGCAAGGCATATCAGCAATATTAAATCTTGTCATACAACTATTTCTGTAGAATAGAGGCTCTCTCTTTCCATAACGACAGAGAAGAGGAAATTAAATACTTTCAGCAACATGAATGATAAATAAATGCTTATCTAAAGGCATTCACTTGCATGCGATCCAGATACGAGAAGAGTCGGTTCGAAGTAATCTACATACTTGTAAGTAACTCCCCCCGAAATCAGAACTTGTTGAATTCGGATAGAACTCAAATTCGGATTAGATGCAGTGCATATAAAAATCTCTTGGGCACGAGCATACCGCGGCTATAGAATACAAATTCTATGGCTTCCTGTGATTAATTAATTCTTAAAATCAACCTTACCGGCGTGTCTTTAAAGTTGACATTTGTCACACAGATTTTCATATTTCTTTACAAAGACTATCAGAAATTACAATGCCAGGAAATTACATCCACATAGCTAAATACAGGAGCATATTTACCTAAGGGGTCGTCAGGCTGCAAATTCTTCGAGGCCTTCATAGACGATGGTGGGTATAAATGACCAAGCACGTTCTCCAGTGGGTCCTGTTGGTTCGACAGCACTATCGCCTCTTCACGTAAGTTGTTTGCTTCCATCAGGCCGGCTAGCATGTTTGCGTAGTATACTATCTGTGGATTGAAGTTTGATTCGTCAGTTCAGCTATTTTCAACCTTACAACAACTACGATAAGGCTCATTGTTATGTTAACAACTACCGACACGTCCTGGCTTCGCATGTGTGCAAAATCTCTACTACATTATGCATATAAACCTCCCTCTTTAATTAAATACCTATTTAAAAAAAACCGCATCAATACCCGTTGCGTAGTTTTAAAGATCTATGCATACATAGACAGGAACAGACAGCGGGAAGCGACTTTGTTTTATACTGTATGGTGTTGATACAAATTCAGAAGTAAAGTAACTGTAACAGACTGGAACTGTTCCCAACAGTGAAATAAAATTTTCAAATAGGTCAAGTAGTTTCGGAGCCTATTCAATGCAAACAAACAAACAAAAATACAATCAAATCTTTCCTCTTTATAATATTAGTGTAGAAGTGTAGATTGACACAGTGACACAATTGAATTCAAACTCAAAGATTTATTTCAAGTAAACCATTTAGAGGCAGTTTTGAACTGTTGAGGACGGTAAGTAAAAAAAATGAGGCTTGGGTCAGTTAGATCTCTATGAAGAAGAATGAGCAAGAAACTTCATCGACTTTTATTTTAAATGCTGAAAGTTTTAACAATTTACCTTCATAAACTTGGTTGCCATGGTAACAACCTCGTCATCTTGCACTTGGAACTGCCTGGTATAGTTGGTGGATATAACCCTAAGGGTTATGAGCTGCTGCAGCGTCTCCAATATGTGACGCAGACTGTCCTTGCAATGATTCGCCCAGATGCGTGCCAGCCTTGCTTGACCTGCCAACATTATCCACCAAATGTAGGTCTGGTTCTCACCCCGAAGGAACCCGAGGATATTATCATTAATAAACTTTATTTTCATTGAGATAAAGTATAAAATTCAGTGAACATCAGATGCTCTGGCATCCAAAATCGTGCAAGCACGTGTTCTTTCGCACTTTACCCATAATACCCATAAGATTTACTATTCAATTTCATAAGGTTCAGTTTGCAATGATCCACAAAAGTTTTGTATCACATAATTTTTACCACACTTAAGTGTTTTCAAAGATCCTGCTATAAGTCAAAAGGAAAAGTTGATTACGTTGCCATGTGCGATAAGACTGCCCATTTTGGACATGTTTTTGACATTTTTTCTCCTGTTTATTATGATATGATGACAATACAGTATAAATAAAAATATTAATTAACTAGCTTATGCCCGCGACTTCGTTCGCGTGGAGTTCCATACAAAATTTTAACCCCTTTTTCACCCCATTAGGGGACGAATTTTCAAAAATCCTTTCTTAGCGGATGCCTACGTCATAATATCTACCTGCATGCCAAATTTCAGCCCGAACCGTTCAGTGGTTTGGGCTGTGCGTTGATAGATCACTATGTCAGTCAGTCAGTCCCTTTTGGGTTATATATATTTCAATCATACCTTTAATGGTCAGATGCTCAGCAGCCTGGCACAGCGCGGGCAGCGCTATCTCCAGATAGTCGCTGCAGCCCAGGTCCGGCACCTCGAACGCGATCACGAAGCAGTTCACCGCGTCCTCCACGCTCATCTTCTTCGTTATTCGCAAGTCTATGCACATGTTGTCTGCTAGCGTCTTCAGTGACGTCACTAACGCTGAACTGTAATATTCTGATGGCACCTACGACAAAACTATTTTGTTAGGTTTGGTTGGACTGATGTATATTCGATGTACGAAATGTGGTGTATTTACGCTTGTCTATTATATCTCGAAAAATTCAAACGAAATCGCCATTCTCGATTCTATTAAATGACTTGAATATTGTGTTGGATACTCAGGCTAGTTTTACTTATAGCAATCAACAAGGGCAGAATTAAAAAGACCAATAAACTAGATAATTATGCAAACACCAATTTCAATAAATCGTTTTGTGCTTTATAGAGTTGAGCATGTCGCTCAACTCTATAAAGCACAAAACGATTTATGTGATGTAAAAAAGATGCGTCGGTTTTAAGAGCTATAATTGGTGAAGGGACTTCACTTACTTTGGCGAGGTATTGAAAGGCTCTGCGACACGAGGCCACATCTAACTCCGGCCCCGCCACGCTATCCACGTCTTTGTCCGGATCACTTGATAAACACATTGCTTTTGACTCCTTATCTAAAACACATAAAAGCATACATTTTCAATCGAGACCTCAACTTGGAGGGGTGCGATATAGGGGTGGCGCGAGTTTGTGATCTAGTCTTGTTCCTAGTAATTACATTTTCTGCCAGGATTGTGAATTTTTTCGATAGTCACCGCAGCCCTGGAATGCAAAGGGCATTTGGAAGAACACGGGTGGGTTTTAGTCAGTAAGAGTCTGACACTCCCTTCCGCTCCGCCCAGAGCGGCAGAAGTCATTTGATGACTTCCCATAAAAAAAGTATGTCCATTTTACAAATAAGACGGTTATTTTTCGGGACATGTCATTCCTACAAAAGCACCTTGTTTCTTCGTGACTCTCACCGGATGACTTAATAGAAGGCGATTGTTGCGCGAATACGCGATTGTAGCAATTATTTGTTCGGCGAGCTCACACGATATGGAACGCCCCAACACAAGACACGAGTTCGGTTGTAGTCAAGCATTCACTGACATGCCTGGTTTTTAAGTGGTAATTATTGACAATGGGCGAGCCAACACCCATCAGCTTCCTATGAGGACAGCGCTTCAGTCATACAATATAATCCATTGAAAAATTGTACAAAAACATGAAGAACTTTTGCACAAGTTGCATCATTATTATGTTCTTGAACTGTATCACTTTGAATGTTATAAATTTCATTAAAGATTTAATTGTTTAACAACAAAGCAAACTCACCTTCATTCATGTTCGCATCTTCATCACTACTGCTGCCGCCCTTGCTGGCGAAACACCGGGCCAGTATGGCCGGTTGTGTGAACGCTTCGCCCAGCGCCCTGATCAGGGGCTCCCGCACTTTAGTCTGCAGACACTCCTCACACAACTCATACATACGCTCCTCTGTCAACGGAGCACCATCTAGCAAGGAAATTATCAAATCGTCAAGTCTTTTCATTAACCATCTAAAATTTTCCAAATCCATCTTCCGTTTGATAAATTTATTCAGACTGATGTATGGAGAAAGTATCGGATTAGCTAGGAGCAAATACTCGAAACGAAAACGAATAAGTGAATGATCAATATTGATGGATATGATGCTTTATATGAAAGTAACTTATGTTGAAAGTAATTAACTAAATTATGAATAAAATGACAGTAATTATGTTATTAAAAATATGATAATTTACATAATTGGATGAACTCTTTTTTGAGGTAACCCATTAGGATTTTAAAGAATCTATTTATCTTTGAACACTTACGATTCATTAGCATTGTGCATGATTATGTTATGTAGTTAATGTTGATTAAGCTTTAGGTGAAGTTGGCATTACGCTACTTTGCCAAATTTCTATGTATCAGGATGTGTTTCATACTTGAGAAATATTTTGAGATATTATGTAAGTCAATCGTAAGCATTTGAAAGCATTTCATTCCTTGTTAGGGGTGATTTTTTCAAGTGTGTGGATAGCCAAAACCCGAGCGCGATTACATGAAAACCAAAACAGCATCATTGGAACTTTTGAAAAATCGGTATTCCTACCTAGGAATCGAACTGGTTGGTTTTGAGAAAAAAAAAAACCGTGTATTGAAATTCTGGGAAATAATAACATGGCAAACTAAAGGTAAGAGGCATCATTAGCAACAAAATTCGAACTTTGAAATTTCGGTCTATACCTTAGCTACCTTAACTACTTATTTATTTTTTTAAATCCAGTTGCAGTTGTAGATTCTCGGGTCCGATGTTGATGAAAACTAAAACTGCATCACTAGAAAAAAATAACCTTACCTATTAAACATTACGTGATCATTTATCACGTAATGTTTAATAGGTAGGGTTTTTTTATCAAGAAAAATCAATCGGTTCTATCCTTGGCTAGGAATACCGATTTTTCAAAAAACTCAATGATGCAGTGTTAGTTTTCACAACAAACCAGCAAATACTTGACTGCTATCAAAATTTACATGAATGAATAGTTTTTAAAATAATGTTACTTAAATAGTACAACTGAAGCTCTACCATGACGTCTTAAATCCATCATGATGTGTGTGAGGGAAAGGGACAGTGCTATTAGTCTTGTGTAACTCCGTCTCTCTCTGACACAGGATTCTTGATGGATTTAAGACGTCATGGTAGGGCAGCTGGTGACTGAAGAAAGCGTTTATTTGCGCTGAGGTTGAAAAAATAGACAAAATCGGTGGAAAAATAGTAATTTTCATCCTTTTGAAGTTATTATTCTATCATTGACACTGAAAACGTGGACATCGCAAAAAGAAAGTATTGTCTTTTTTACGATTTTAAAACACCCAGAATTCCATTGAGATTTTTATCATTTCTTTAAAAGTTGTTTTGAGAAAGTCAAGTGGAATACTCTGACAATAACAATGAAGTTACTGAAGTGTAATAATAAATCACTACAGAAAAAAGAAAGATTATAACAAGCAGAAATTCTTACTGTTATGACTACGAGTTTTGGATTCCTCTTGGTGAGATAAGTTATGACTAGTTTGTGGTTCCTCCTGCCTGGAGGTGCTCTCCCTCACTACCAGGGTAGTGGAGGGCGCCTCCTTGTCCTTGTTGTCCTCACTGTCTCTTCCGCTTGCAGTGTTACATGTTGTGCTGAACAAAATAAACAGGTGTTATTGAAGATAAATAAAATAAAAGGTATTTACTGTCACAGAACAGACATACATACAAAAATATATGATGTTTATTATTGAATTTCCGTCACGGTAACTATCTACTGTGGCGCTAGTACGAGTTTTTTGCGTACTCAATCGCGTTATTATAAATGTCACTTTGTATTGAAATCGGATATCTACTGGCTGAAATATTTTTTTCTACACAAATTGGCATACGTTAGCGTCTACGTTATACGTCCTTTTTTTTCTGGATGGGAAATCGTCAAATGACTTCTCCCGCTCTGGGCGGAGCGGAAGGGAGTGTCAGACTCTTACTGACTAAAACCCACCCGTGATCCTTCTTGTGCCCTTTGCGTTCCAGGGCCGCGGTGACTTTTTCGAACAAATTCCGCAACCCCAGCAGGCACTGACCCCGTCTTCGTTGCTGACGGCTCTTTGAGGCGCGCGTGGAACACTACGCGCCGTCGACTCGGGCCTGGTTGCTATCGGACGGCGAGCCACCCATAGCTCACCATCCGCAGGCCCGCGCCTACGGTGGCCGGGAATCGCCTCGACGAGGACACGGCGTTGCTCCGCCCAAGCAGGGCAGACCTCCACCGTATGCTCCACCGTGTTCTCTGGGCAATCTACACAGTGTTGTCACCCGGACGTGTCCTCCCGCTGGATCCGACACAGGTCCCGAAACAGCCGTGTCCGGTGAGCACCTGCGTCAGGCGGAATGTGAGGACGCCGTGGCGTCTCTCCAACCACTCCTCAAAGAGGGGAATTATCGCCGCAATAGTGGCGTGCCCAGCGCTGGGTTGCGACAGTCGCTGTCTCCATACTTCCGTGAGATCCCGCCGGAGCTCCGTCCGCTGCGCAGCAATTTGCCACGGCAGCAGAGTTTCACCCCGGACGTTATACCTCCTACGTACTAAAGTAGGAATAACGTACGCAAGCATGTGTGCAAACAAAAGTGCGCTCTGTTACTTTGCTCTTATTGTCTGTTGGAATGGGGTCCAACATGACTAGGAATGAATAAGGTGCGTGACTTACGAGATGAAAACCCAACAACTATCCGCCCGACCTGGGAATCGAACCCGGGGCCACACACGCTTATCAGTCTCGCTTGCGTCGCGTGACCAACAGGGCAGAATATTATTAGAGGATGACTGGAATAGTACACACTCGTCAGGTAGAAAACTTTAACGGACGTTTTGGCCAATTGTCAACCAATTTGGATGATTCTTATTTGGTGATTATTGCATATCTGTTTATTGTTTACACCAGTTTATAACATAAGTTCACGCTAGTACGCTGTGAAGGAGGAGGCTGAGGTGTACAAGTCAACCATATTTATGATGTCATCTATTCGGCCATAACTTTATTGTTTATGAACCAGTCTTGTTGATCCTTTTTGCATTGGGTCTTTTGAAGCACCTGAGCCATAGGTTTTGCTTGTATTTTCTATATGCGGTATATTTCATATGTGTCGGCTTGATAGAAACCAAATAACAAAAAAGAAACTAAATAATGACTACAAAAAATATGAGTTACATCCACGCAAAACAGATTTCACTCAGTATGGTAGGTCGAGATCCACTAGTAGGTACATTGAACTGGCCCAAATATCACCATCATGATAATCATGAGTTCCTAATTTGGAAGTTTTGGTTAGATGGGCTCAGTGAACGCAAATAAAACGTGGAAGCATTCCTAACTCAAATGACCCAAAGCAAATTGCGCCGGCGGAGCTTACCGATTGCGCCGCTCACGTGTTTAGTTCGTCCGCAGTAGGCGACAGTGGCGGTCGATTATTATTTACCGGATTTTGTTTAAAGTTGCCTTCTGGTGCAGTGAAGTGGTGTAAAATACATCACATTTATATAAAAATAATGCTGGAATTCGTTTTCACGTGTAAATACATCGCTATTTATTAAAGAATCATGACCAGTTTTGACCTGAAATTTTTCTAACGCGTCTAGTGACGTAAAAATTCTTAAAAAATTGCATATTTTTTGCTTTATTCGTATCACTTAATTGAATTTTCAAATAAAGCCAGGAAAAAAAACTATGTTACTATGTCTATCATTCTCAATAGACCTTTGGAAACGAAACATGTTTTACACACGTTCCGTTTCATAGAATACGAAAAACTTGTTCGTTCGACATGTGGTTAATTTATGTTGAAAATAACCAACTGGTATTATTTTAGTTTCCATACCTATTAATTTATGCCTAGCTATGATTTTTTTATGGTTTTAGGAAGAATAAATAAGTATACAGGTTACAGCTTTTGCGTAAAACAAACTTCTTTAGCCGCAACGTTACGTGAATGACAGGTTGACATTTAACTGACGTTTTGACGTTTGACGTTTAGTCTTTCATTTGCTCTTGTTAATTGTACTGGATTATTGATACACTTACCACTTGCATTTTCTACGGATTTCGACACCTACCTACCACTTATGATTCTGGCCTGTGTTCTACGGAAACTGATTCATTGCTTTTTGATTGGGAGCTAAGACGTACAGCTGAATGCAGGGAGGCGACCCCAATATAGTTGGGAAAAGACTAGGCAGATGATGATGAATGGGAGCTAAGACGTTATCGATACGAAAGCGTTATGGAGCTTTCTACGAATTTCTTCGTATTAACAGCAACATATGGGTCAACACGCTTCGGCGTTATCGGGCCATTCATCTTGATAGCAGAGTCATCTCGTCAATTAGCACTTGGATATCTCCAGTAATCGTAAGTATAATAAAAATCAAGTACCTAACGATTTAGTATTCAGTCAACGAACGCTATTAAAAAATGATTGATATGCAGTAGTGGTAAAGCATACTTTTTAAGTTACATGATAAATAGAACTAGTACTACTAGAAATAGGTGATACTCCGAAGCAACCCACTGACCTAATGTGTTAGTTATGTATGTTTAAGCTAGTGTTCTATAAGACAGCTGTTAAAATACAAATTAAATATTCCTAGTTTCTCTGTAGGCTTAAAAATCTCATAATTGACTTGTTTTTCAGATAACAGTAGAAGATTACATTTGTGAAGCGTGCTTAGATGTATCCATGCAGACTATGAATTCCTAGATTTATAGAAACACTGAGAGTGATCCATCTGCTAGTTCATCTCGCCATGGTCATACTCGGGTATGTCCCATTTGTGGTTGATCATCAAGAAAAGTCATCATGTCTCACATTAAGGATGATCAACTTGATTTGAACTACTGTAGAACCTTGTCACAATTTGGTCGTGTCATGCCTGTTGGTTGCGATTTAAAAGACAAGCTCTTTCAACTCTGCAAGAGGATGAGAGAAGAGGCTTAGATGGTGATGAGACTCTTCAAGGTCAAGCAATTGAACAAGAAGTGGAACAGTCTATCAATCAATATACAGTTTGGTAGAAAATGGTACTAATGTGCGAGAACGCATTAGAGACTATTGCTGCAACTGCATTGTAAGAGGTCGCACTGTAAGTTGTTGTGCACGTTATGACGTTGGTGTGGTACTTAGGTTGGGCCAGGCTTAAAACTAACATTGTAGCTCCTGCGGCATTTTCAGATGAAGTGGTTGTACGAGAAGACATTGAATAAATACCTAATAATAAATCAAATCCTGTTTTTTATTTAATTTACCTGTCTTTGTCTGAACATGTAGGTAGGCAGCTCTTTTCGTTATCTAGGTTGTAATGGCCCAGAGGTTAATACCTCGCGTCTCATGCTTGAAGCTGTGAATTCAAATTCCGGCAAGTACCAATGTGTCTTTTTCAATGCGTAAGTTTTCTAAGTTTATCTTGGACATGGCTTGAATGACACCTGGACTTATTTATATAATAATCAATAAGTCACAAATCGCCAACCAGTGCTGACCAAGCGTGATGATTATCTAATGCTCATTCCTTCTCTATATAAGAAGAAGCTTTGCCCAGCAGTTGGACAGTAATAGACTGATATTATTAACTCTGCATTGGCAGGATATTACAAGAATATAACTGCTGTTTGCAACCGCTCGCCGATTTGATGGTGATATCAATCACTCAGAAATAAATCCTTCAGTGTACTGAAGAAGGATTTATTTCTGAGTGATTGTTACTGTTAGATTAAAAAACAATTTGATTTTAGTATCGTATAGTTTTTGAGGTTATAACAACTGTCAGAAGAGGTTTGACAGCTGTTATAACCTCAAAAGCTTATTTACATAATAGCACTTTTCCCTGGGCTCTAAATGAAAAAATGATAAGTTATTGTGTTATTTTAAACAATAATTGTTTTTATAAAACACTACTTGTCGATAGACGCGACCTGTTAAATAAATCATTTGACAGGTCAATCAATGTATGGAAAGTGGGCATGATTCTTTCTATTAAAAATGGAGTCGTTTAATAAATTGTGCCACGATTTTACGAAGTCAGTGGGGATGATGCTATGACAACCAAACAATTTATTTTTCTACCTGACAATAATGCAGTGACATTTATTATTTTGATTACAAGCTAAGATACAATACCCACCATTTTTTTCTATGGGGACGGTACTATGCAAGATATAGGTACAAGTTATTGTAGGTAAAAGTTACTTTTACATAAAAGTTCGTATTATAAAACATAAGACTTTCTTCTTTCAAATTATCTACCTCTCTCGATTGACTAGAAATAGAGACAGTGGAATTTGGTTAAAATGAAAATCTACAATGGCGGCTGCGAAATAGTGTTTTAAATAATACGTGAGGACGATAGTCCCCCGACCTCGCACGATATTTATGCTTCTTTAATTCACTATATTTTCTTTTAGATGTCCACAAGATCAATTTCACTTTTTTACCAGCGACGTGACGTCACCTACCTCCACTCTTGAACTTGAATGTGCTTTATCTTTATAATTATTTTACGATTTGAAATGACAAAAAATTACGTGACCAATAGTTTTTGAAAATCCAAGAGACGAACAAAATAGAATAATGATTTTTATAAGTAGTAAAATACCCAATTCTATATTTTAATACCATCGCTATCACGATTAATTTTTGTGTTGCACCTTTATTACATAAAACATCCCAGGCGACGGTTGGTGGATACAGTGACGTCACAAAAATGTCGTTTACGGCCTACATATTACATGGTAATTTAAACCCAATTTTTTAACAATAAGGTCCATTTTTCACTGCAGCATAATATTAATAATATTGTTCGGGAATCAACGACGGGGTTTCGACGTGTGATTTTTTTTTTGTGATTTTGTGTTAAGACTTGCGGTTAGATCCATTGAAGTAATGCTTCCATGTTTATTTTCGTTCACTGGATGGGCCACAGTCCAGTCAAATTTGAAATCACTATATTAAATAGCAGTCAAACTTACCTAGCACTAGAATCACAGCCGCTGGCCTCGGTTCGAGGGACTTTGTTGGGCAGTGTGTCGCAGAGGCGAGCCTCTTTGTAGAACAGTTTAATGGCCTCTGCAGCTGCTTCATTTGGTGATAAATTCCTGGCCTGTGAAGGTTGTAGTTTTATTATCATTGTAATGCTGAATTACTGATGGTATTTAATTTGGATAGAGAATAACACTAATAGTTTTTTATTAAATAAGTCAATATCAAAAACTGCAAATCCTGTAAGTACTTTAAATAAAGCTGCACAGTTGCCATTCTACAGAAATTTTTAGATACATGGCTTTTCATAGAACAACAAGCAAACAATGAAATCTTTATCAATAAAACTTTATCACCAAAATGTATGTGTGCATAACTTCAGAACGACTGCACTAAATTGGATAATTATTTTTTTGTTGTATTTGTTATTGTCAGAACAAGAATTGTATGAGAGAAAAATTACATTATGACCCTTAAGATCCCAGCAAAATACAAAAACAACAGGTGAAACAATGGGACACAGCCTACTAGTGAGCTGAATAAGTTCATTTAACATCATTCATGTCCCTTGACTTCTAGTGGTTTTTAAGAGGAAACCTTAATTTGATTATCAGATGTTTTGAAAAGAATCATTGACTTAAAATTAGTTATCTTGTATCGGGGGGCACGGCAGTGCCCCTGCCAAGTCGAGCTAAACCTGACATCATACAGATAAAATATTTTTATCCTTATAATAGTAGTGTCTTTATACACAGGTTTTTCCAACGCAGATAAGTTAGAAACATGAAGATCAATCAATGAAAGTAAAGCAACTGACAATAAGGAAAATTAAAAAAATAAATAAAAGGTATCAGCCAGCCAGTGCCACATATGTATATAAATCAATCAATTTAGCTTTTTCTTTTACTTTCAATAGGACTTAAGTCTCTCAACAACCTTGGAGTAAATATTGATTTTCTGTCATGCATAATGACAAGGTAAACAAAACAAAATAAAAGGATTTTTTTACCTCTCCGCTTGATGCACAGTACTGATTGTCACAGTTGGGGTTGCCACAGCCATCAAGTAGCTGGTAAAAATACCTCTCAATCAGCTGTCTAGCGGCAGCGCGCTTCATAATGTCTTGTGTACGGGTGACACCTGTACCAGGGCATAAACTCGACGTAGCTTCTTCTTCAGTATTATTTGGGGCAGGGTTTTTTGACGATGATGCTTCGCTCCCCCTTCAAATACATACACAAACATTGTACACGATTCCTCCTGTCGATGCGACGCAATTTGAGCACAAAACAAAAAACGAAAATAGCAAGTAATGCCTGACCTAACCTTTGTTATTATTACGCATCACTTAATTTTAGCCAAAAATGTTTGTTCACAATAATAATCTACTGAAGTAGAGGCGAAAATAACAATAAAAAAAGTTACGCAGAAAATGAAAAAGAAAAATAAAATTACCTTGAAGCTTCGTCAGTTTCGCTTTTCGAGTTCATAGAAATTAATGCTCTTCGAATCAAAACAACCCCTAATCGATGTGTTACATAAATGCAATAGGGTAAAACTATACATCCACCAGTAATCTAGTCTTTTTATTGTTTTCTTTAATGACACTGCAGGTATACAAAAATACCAACAACTTTTCTATTCTCTTCCATTCTATTCTATTTTCTGTCAATTTTGTCAACCATTTTGAATTTCGGCACTACGTTAAACGCAAACCTACACTACAGTCGACATCATATAAACACTTTTCTGGTTGAAGTTTTCTAATATACACTCAAATTAAAAACAAACATGTCAGTCAATTGATATGGATCTCCTTATCAGTACTTGTCACTACTCTTTAGATTCATTAAATGTCGGCACACAAAAGTCCGTGCAAAAATTATAATTAAGCGTAGAACGGAGTAAACAAACACTTCTTGCTCTATAGCTTAGATCTATGGTCATGATTACAGATAACGAAAATAAATTAATCAATACAAAAACGTTATTTCGGGGATTACTACGTTATCATAGGTTCTTTTTACTCCGGAACAGTGATTATTTTTGGACATCTCTATTAGATTGTCTTTGCTTTACTCCTGTCAGTAATCCGCCTGTCAGACGTCAGTGCTGTCATCATTTTGTGTTCAATGTTGTGGCTTGTTTAGTGTTTGTTGTGCTAAAATCAAAATTTAACCATATAGGTTGTACAAATTACGTGCTTCTCATATAACCAAATAGTTGGAAATACCTGACACGATGACGGAGGTTATAGCTGCTGAAGAAGATCCACAAAAACGTGTGATGAAAATTCTGAAAGGCTTTCAAGTGTATCCTTTTTAATGAAGTTTGGGTCAATATGTTGCGTGAAATGGCCACATTTTTATGTAATATATTTAGCTTTAAGATGATAAATCTAAAGACGTAAATCGCTGATGAATTTGACCTTTTTGAGGTGAAAAACAATTCTGGCCAGCTTTTTCATCAGTCCTAATCCAAACAATCAAAGCTAGAAATAGGAAAGAATATATAAATGTTAAGCTTTATAAACACCATTAGTCATCCATTTTAAATTCAAATGGTACCAAATACTATAAATATGATTGTACTGTTTGAGTATTTTCCACATTTCACTGAATTTCTTGATTCCATGCTTATTTTCCTATGTAAAAAAATAAAAACTCTTACTGACATAATTAAATATTTAATTATTCTTTAGAATTTCTTTTGTTACCATATTGTATCGATTTTTCCTTAACAAACTCTTCCAACAGTAACTGGATGAACCTGCGAGATGCTGATTCAGGTTAGTTCAATCTTATCTGTCATTTTGTTCTATTATTAATAAAACATTTATTTTCAAGTTACAAACATCATAGTGTTAGTAGTGACTTAGAAACTGTGTATGAGATCTTTATTCACACTAGTCATATAACTAAGACTTAAATCATTAGTTAATACCTTTCTGATCCCATCTTTTCTATTTTGAACACAGATATAATAAATAAAACAAAATTATCTCATAAATATTTCAGGCAAGATCCTGTGGCAAAACAATGAAGACATGTCAAGCCCTGATATAGAACACGAGGCTCGGGTCCCCAAGCGCATCCTGAAGTGCCGAGTTGTGTCCCGGGAAATGAACTTCAGCTCTGTTGAAATATTGGAGCGATTCCGGATTGAGCAGGTAAAACAAAGGTTTCGAATGCATTATATCATAACCAGTGATCGGAATAGGTAGGGCTATTTAATTTCGGATATTTTACAGGATTCAGACTGATACTACAGGATTTTATAAAAATGGTTTATGTAAGCCAATAAGCACAAGCTCGCGTCATTTCCGCTTTGTTGAGACGCGTACTATCGCCGCGTTATGGAAACAAAAGAAAAGAAAAAAAACAATAGTGGGGTGTTTCTGTCACTAGAGTGACGCACCTGTTTTTGTCTCTTTCTAGACTAGAATTCAATTCTTTACCAACAGTAACTTGTTGTCTCTCTCAATTACACCGGTTCTTAGAGTGCGCTTGTTTGTGTTTTGTTGTGGTGGAAGTGTAATCTTTCATTAATCTCGAAGGCGAGAGTAGTTTTTTATGATTTTACTACTTAAAAACCAAATCCCAGGACTTGGGGAATATCCATATTATTCTAACCTATGGCAAGTACATAAAACAGCTCAATGTAAAGGAACAATGTAAAGATCTGTCAATAAAGTATTGCTTATAAGACTGATCTATGCCATTTATGGCAAATGCACATTCCCATGTAACATTTATACAAACACCCCTCTAATAATTATAATCTATAAATAATTCGCTTCGACTCTGTCTCGTACAAGAGTCCTAGCATTATGCTGAGCGACAGCCGTTTTGCGCAAATGTGACGCATACCTTCCCAAGTTTTAACGATTATATTTGTTTTAGTTTTAAGCTTTATTTTTAAATTATTTGGTGTGCATCACGCTTGGCGCAAATAAACAGTTTTTCTTTCTTTCTTTTTTTCTAATTAATTTTATCATACTGTTATTGTGTCTTAAGTTATTATACACTTTTGTCCTTTTTCAGAAAGTCCTCTTCAAAGGCCGTTGCTTGGAGGAGTGGTTCTTCGAGTTTGGCTATGTGATCCCTAACTCCACCAACACCTGGCAATCCGTAATCGAATCTGCTCCCGAATCTCAGATGATGCCTGCTAATGTCCTCAAGTGAGTATATATTTATATTTATTTTAGTAAGTACCTATTATCCCTACTAATATATAAATGTGAATGTAAGTTTGTTTGTTACGCTTTCACGCGAAAACTACTCAACCGATTTTAAAAATTCTTTCACTTCTAGAAAGCTACATTCACCCTGAGTAACATAGGCTATATTTTATCCCCGTATTCCCACGGGAACGGGAACTACGCGGGTGAAACCGCGGGGCGCTGTTAGTTATATTATAAAGCTGAAGAGTTTGTTTGTTCGGTTGAACTAAACTAAAAACTAAATTTAAACGTATTTTAGTTTTGAATAGCTAATTTATCGAGGAAGGCTATAAAACATCACGCTACGAGCAATAGGAGCAGGTCATCAATAAAAATGTTGCAAAAACAAGGGTTTTTTTCTCTTATGTGACGCAGACAAAGTTGCACAAGTCAGCAGACAAAATATAAAATCTTCACCAATCTGGACTGGCTTCTGCTTGTTGTTTCAAGTCGCTGTTTGAACTCAGACGAATCCCAAGCCGGACGTGATTACGCCTGTCGAGTATTATTTAAGACAAGCGACTATTTCCGCCAGCTTAGCTGCTTTCATTAAAGTTGTTTGACTTAATTGGTGCAAGCGAATTTATTAAGAATCTTCTACCTATTTTTAAGTTGCCTATCATATCACAAGCAAGTGCCCTGTTTTATATATATAGAATAGATTTTAGGTTTAAATTGCAATGAGTAACGCGACCTTGTGATAACATTGTTTGTCCCTTTGGAGATACATTTTGTTTTACTTCTGAATGATTAAAAACGCATTTAATTATTATTTTGCAGTGGGAACGTCGTCATTGAAAGCAAGTTCTTCGATGGAGACCTTCTGATAACCACATCGCGTGTCCGACTATTCTACGTTTAATGTACAACCACACAAAAAAGCATTTACTAGTCACACATAAATTTAATGCATTTCCTCTACAATCCTGTTATTTTTGTTACTCTATATTAATTGACACTTCGTCCCGTTTAATTTAAAATCACAAGTGACCTTTCAGTGAGGTTTTGAAATCGGTCCCCTATTAATAGTTTAATAAGGCTTCCAGGTAATGATTGAGGTGGTTGAACACATTTAAAATCACCAGTTATGCATTCCTTTACAATCCACACATTGACAAATACATTTCAGCCATTGTGGTGCAAAAATAATTGTCAATTGAAAAAAAATCTAATTACTTAGCCATTATTTACAAAACGCATTTTCTAAGATACTATGTAGTTCCTACAAATTTTTGTACGCAACAATTTTCACAACTGTGTTCTATTTTTACTGATTTTGAAAATACACTTATTACTTTTAAATATACGAATCTGAAATCATAACTTTGTTTTAAGGCACTTTTAGATTAGAACTAAAATGTTGGTTAAGAAATATTTTTGAATTAAACAGAAAAAGGTTTTTCGTGAATTAGTAAATACACTTTGACGTTCTGAATGTATAGTAGGCACCAATTATTTCGGTTTATCAAAAACATAATCAAATTATGATAATTGATATTACAGGAATAAAATGTAATGTAATATTTATGAGTATTATAGTTTTTAAGTTTGAAATACATTTATTAGTAAGGTATGCCTAAAATGTGTTTCTTTCTAATTGGCTGTTATTATTATTATTAAGTTTAAACCCAGAATAATATTATTATCCCTCCTTTTACTGGATGGTAAATCATCAAACGAATTCTCCCGCGGCTTCTGAGCGGAGCAGAAGGGAGGGTCAGACTCTTACTGACTAAAACCCACCCGTGTTCCTCCTAGTGCCCTTTGTGTTCTAGGGGCCCCGTCTCTTCAATCGTCACCTTCAAGTATTCGCTGCAACAGCCTTCTAACCAATTATGCTTACTTAAACTGAAACCCACCATCGGGCTGATGGTTGATGTTGATTTAAAGTTGGATGTAGATTATTCATACCATTAGCGAATCCATTGAGATCTAGCTAAGGGTCTACAGCCTCCAAAACACTTTTCGAAATGTCAAAGTCAAAGAGGCTTGTTATGCATTAAGCAAATATTTTTTGTGGTTATATAGTGTTACTACTTTGCTAAAACCTCCTCTCAGCGGATTCAGGCCCCCCAAACGACAATCCTGTATCAAAGATGGAAGAAGTAAGAGGCTTATAGGCCTGCTGATACCATATACAAAGCTATACCACAGATAATATGTTGGTACTATCGTACGTACAAGTGCCACCTAGTGAGTAGATAACTCACGACATCCTAGTTATTGCTATTGGAACACAGATGTCCGTCACACCATCAGGTGAAAGTATTGCTTCAGGTTATAAACGCGGGCCGAACCACTAAATAAAAACTTGTTTTCGTTTTGTGCTACCAGACTACTACATTGGGACTTTTTATAGAAAAAGACTTGATCGATGCTAAAAACGTTACCTACGCCATCTGTCGTGTTAAAAGGCATGTCCACTAAAGTGATTTGCTGCCAAGTTTTAAACTAGAACAGTAGATGACGCTACGTGTAGATTAAATTTATTTTATTGAAAGAATTTAATTCAGGTTGTTAAGTTATTTGGCAAGATAATAATAATACCGTTCCTAAGAATATATTTTAAAAACAACAGCAATGGGCACATTATTTTTTAATGTCATTTACCAGCAGAACTGAGTCTTGATCTTTGCATTTTAGTAACTCTTTGTTCCGATAGATGGCATTTCACTATCATTCAAGCGGTTCTTATTGTACTACCCACATTATCAATTTCCATATTCATATGAGATTACTTGTGTCTTCGTGTAGGATACAAGTCATCTTAGTTGCAAGATCTATTCATTATGCTTTTGCATGAATTACTTATGGTGGGTAGGTTACTTACAGCTTGTGTCGTGGGGCCGCAATGAAATGCCTTTTTGAGATCTAGGGTTGCCAGTTTGACTCAATGGCTGAATATCAGACACCGATACTAAATAATGAGGCTGTTAAATCAACGATAATTGTTTAATGTGATGTCATAGGTTTTTATAGGGTACACAATAGTAGGCGTTTCCCTGTCGCACGTGAATTACCTTCCATACTACAATCTCACATCCTCTAATAAATTAATAATGCCATTCATACAAGTTATAACAATCAATGCGTGTTCTGCTATTGGTAAATCATGACTCGATCCCGTATCTCATTAGTACGCTGACACGTTTAATAATATTACCATAGAGGAAATGAAAAGCGCTTTACATGGCGCGTCAGTCGCAGGAAAAGCCAGCACTGAGCGGGCACGACAGGAACTTTTAGTAAATGAAATCATTGCTGGCGAGGCGTACATCCTCTTTAGTAAGAACCGCTTGACGGATTTCTTCGTACAACACCGACGCCGGAGGAAGCACAGTCGTTTCGATGCGCATCACACACAACACTTCGCATATAAATAATAGAAATTATCTAATTATGTGCCGGCGAGTACTAGACTCGGACTTGTTGGGAATTGTAATATTAGTGCTGGCCACCGAACAATAATAATTATTACGATGACATTATGATAAATATTGAACGCTTTTTTTCGATAGGAAGGTCGATGTTATCGGTTACAGCTATTACACATTGTAATGTAACGATAAGCTACCTAAGTATGTACACATTAGGTTTAGGTGGCAGTTGATATGCTGCCTTGTTATTTATACTTACTAGAATTCTTAAAATTAGAGCAAGAGCAACTAACTATGGGGTATAATAAACCATGGAAACTACATGAGATTAGGTTATAAATCGTCAAAAATGTAGTGACTTATTCAAAGAAGCAGAGACGTTGTAAATCGATTCCTGAAATTCAAGACTTAATAGGCAAGAGTTTGATTTATGTTCCGTTATTTTGTTTGAATATCAATTTCCTATAATGTAGGCAGGTTGGTATTCTAACTGAGGGGCAAAAGAAAACCACTTAGTTTGGTGTGTTATTTGTAATGTTACTGACAGGTAAGTATTAAATTAGTCCACATTGAGTTCTAAAGTTGTAGCGACGCCGGCGCAGCCCAGCGCTCGCCGGATGAACACCAAATGTGTGATATTTTTAGGAATGTTGATTGCCCTCTTCCTGTTTCCGGCATGAACGAGTCGCTCTGATCTGCCGACTAGCTCTCATACAAAACTGCTAATTAGTGATGAATAATTAATAGTAGTAACTTGATGACATGTAAATCGCTTGATATAATTTGATTTGAGCCGCCAGTTTAGCATGTACAGTGATAAAAACTGTAACGATTGATTATGGTTTTACAATTATTATTTTTTCACACGTTCGATTATGTGCCTGCTTGCCATACTCGTTTTGTTTTATTAGCAGCTTCACACACGCATAATATACATATTTGCTATCTAGCGCAGCACAGTAGGTAGTGATTAAACATTAATTTAAACTTAACGGGCTTCCTTTTCCAGACTAGAACTCCACTTGAGGCTAATCCTAGCCATTTTGTTTGTACGAATATGCCAGGAATTTACGAAAAAGTGATTTTTTTTTTTGGGATACAGGGCCGCATCGTGGCCCAACATGAAAACACGTGAACAATTCATCAAGAGGACAATTCCTACAGATCTATTTCAGTCGTCCTTGTTCCTCGTCAAGAGAGCTACGAGCCTGTGACCCTCCCAATTCCAACGTAATGATATCATCTACGACGCGGCACCGGAAATTTTATGGACTTCCCATTAACACTTAACCACGTCTTCTGTATCATACGACCCAGGCGGCAGACGCTTGCCTGATAAATTTCTTTGACTGGATGGTCAAGTTAATTCAAACTGAAACTAATCAGCAAAACACATGATTTTAGATAATTTGTTACTGATAGGTTCAACTATTTTCTGTATAAATAGAGGATCATTTTCTCATGTCTCCACGTGTTAAGTAGGTACCTACCTTTTTTTTTGGATGGGAAATCATCAAATGACATCTCCCGCTCTGGGCGGAGCGGAAGGGAGTGTCAGGCTCTTACTGACTAAAACAACCCACCCGTGATCCTTCTTGTGCCCTTTGCGTTCCAGGGCCGCGGTCGCAAAGTTCGTTCAAATAGCTAATGCCAGTCCGAAGTTCCGACAGACATCGACACGTGTTTTCTGTTAGTTCAGCAATGCGTTGAGCGAAAGGAAGAGCCTTTTTCCAACCACGTGTCCCTTCCAGCAAGTTCGTTCAGTGGATATCCAAATTGTAGTTTAGGTACTGACGGATTTGACGGGCACAAGAAGGATCACAGGTGGGTTTTAGTCAGTAAGAGTCTGACACTCCCTTCCGCTCCGCCCAGAGCGGGAGAAGTCATTTGATGATTTCCCATCCAGAAAAAAAAAGGTACTGACGGATTTCGTAACTAAAATCATGGTTCATTCAAGTTCATTTCAATTATTAATTAGTTTTAAATTAAATTACTTAGAGTAGATAAAACCAGAGATATTGCAATTAACAGATATATATGTTCGTAGATAAGAAAGTACGTATGTAGACGCGATCTTTTCCGAGCCACGTGTTCGGTTAGTTAAGTGCATTATCTAGGCTCGTAATCTAGTCCTACCATAACACAGTCAACTTGATGAAGCTGTATAATGCAAATGGAGAACTTAAACATGCGAGGAACATCAATATCTAACGCCATTCGATAGGGTAAGTAAGGTTATTTACCTATCTATTTTTAGAATTCATTCAACTTGCTTATGAGTAGTGTTATCTAAAACAAACTGGGCTCTAACCTAATTGACATAAATGTAGTTAAACTGAGTTCAAGTCATGAATAACATTTAAAATTATTACCTCCGAATAACCTATAACTGTCCAACTGTTCTGCTCGTGAGTTAGTTTTCGTGGAATGGGTTGTTTAAAAATAAATTATAAATATATTATTTTTCATTTAACTAACAATTTCAATTGTTCATAAAACGTTCGCGTTCGTTAGGCCCCCACACCACATCGCTACCTACATCGCTGAATATATCAGCTAAATAATAAAAAATCTATAAGATTATAAGTTGGTGAACAATTTTCGCGGTTAATCAGTAAAAAAGCGCGAAAGGTATAATTTGTCAGTAGAAGGCAGAATAAATAATGCCTTGGCCAGGATACGGCGACGATGGCTGCGCGAGTGGCCGCGGGTCAGCGTCCTCTCGCCCCCCCGCGCGTCCCTCACGACGTCACGACTGCTACGTCACTTGCTGCAGTGGTTTATCTGATAGTGACAGTTTGATGATCAATACTATCATTACTATTATAAAGTACCTTCCCTATACGTGCTATAGCTAAGTGAGATTTGAACTGAAATCAAGTATATTGATGGATATGTAGAATTTTATTGATATCAATATTGTTTATTAGAATTTAATCACAGTTGACAGGGGAAAAGATTCCATTCGAAAATATCGTAAAACATAATAATATCAATTAGATTTATATTAATTCCTCGCTGGCGAATATTGCATAACCTACTGAAGAGTAGTAGATCATAAGTGTCCAAGTACGAAATGAAAGAATGTTGGGCTGGGTAATCGTGTAGTCACAAAAGCAAAAATTCTAAAGCTCTACGTATAATAACCTAACAAAATTAGACAACTTATTAATTTGACTTTTAGACACCTAACACCTACAGTTGGGTTCTATCTAATACGTCACATTTTAGAATCTTCTAGTTTGTATCAGGTTAGCGCACTGTTAAGCTCTTTCGAGGCTGTTCAATCTAAAGGATATCTACGCGAAAAGTGAAAGCTTTAGAAGAAGAAAGACATCAGAAGTGGGATTGAGAAAGTTGATTGAGAACGTTCGGCCGAATGATCTTTCGCCCGAAGGACGTTTGGCAGAAATCGTCAGTTCTAAAAGACCATGTTCACTCAAAAATACTTTCGTCAGTTGGTAATTCTATCATGAATCCCTTTAGATGCGGTAACAGTACTATCACTCCACACATCTTACTATCGGTAAAACATGTTCCTGCATTGGCTAAAGTTCCTAACTCAAATTTAGGCAATCAAGCACGCAAGATAGAGCAGCAGCCTACTCATCATCCTACATTTTTACAATGATATAAAAGTCACAAGAACAAAAACTTCAGAGCCTTTTGATGTCCCAATAAAAGTCATACAAAATCAATGTTTTGGAGATGACAGCGTTGCGGCTGTCGTGACCACGGGAGCGGACGCACCGGACCGTTGCTGAGGGTAGCTGTAAAAAACTATGAGCGCTCGACTATAACACTGTCCAAAAAGAACCATAGATACTCACTTTTGACGCTGTTTCTATTTTGAACTTCGAAGATCGTCTATGGCCATGTTTTTGAATTGGTGATTTGGTATGATCAGTTGATCACAGATGAGAAAAGATCGCTAGGTTGGATTGTGTGATTCTTTAAGGCCTTGTCCATTACGAAGAAAATAAAAAGAACATCGTTTAATTTGGTCGGAGACCGTGTAGCCATTTCCGGGTTTATTTGAACGCATGGCAAATCTACACGCAAAGTATGTATCCTTCAAAGCTGTTACATGTATCTATGCGAACAGTGAACGATTTAGAAGAAGAAAGATTGAAAAAGTTGATGTCTGACGCGTGTAAAGAACACATCATATTAAACAATGGACCTTTAAAGCTTGTAGGTAGGTATAACAAATAAAACAAACCCATACTTTTAACTGATAATTACAGCCATTGCAATCTCGCAACGGACAATACATACAAATAAAGTGATGTCGTAAACATCTGACCGCTGAATATAAATTTTTATGCTGTCAGTACAATGAGACACTGCAGTTTGTCAAAGGCGACGTTGTTTCAAATATATTGCACTAACTTACATAATAAATCTTCGAACAATGCTTTTGCAAGATTAGGTATAGTTTGATATCGAAATTATTTTTAAAATTCTTTGTAATTTGTAATGGAAGTTTTTTTGATCAGTTAATTATGGAAACAGTTGTATTTTTCAGTTGGGTACTAGCTGCATAATTGCTAAGATATTATCATGCAATGATTGTAACGTTTAGGTACTTAGCTATGTTTATTGTCCTACTATTTGAGATTCTGTTAATTTTTAGAAAGTGGTTTTAGTGCCCTTTGGTTGTCAGAGTAGCCAAAAATTCTTGATAAGTTTTGGGGTTCCAAAGTTCTTATAACTTCCCGCCACTCGACGCTCTCATGAACGACCTCTATTATAGTTACTAGGTTCTGCCAGCGGCTCCGCCCGCGTAAAGTTCGAGTATTATCCCAAGGGAACATATTCCCGTGAAAAAAATACTATATCCTATTCCAGGATGCATGGTCTGCGTCATAGTATGCCATCCCTTTTCACTCTAGATAGAGTTTTTCAGGAAATGTCGATAAAGGAGTTTTGTTACTTATATCAAAGAGCATTAAGATCAAGTGTCAAGTAAAACTGACCACAAACTAAAACATTCGATTCCTCAGTTTAGAGGTTGAATTTATGAAATACTAGCAGCGCCCCGCGGTTTCACTCGCATAGTTCTCGTTCCCGTGGGAATATGGGGACGAAATATAGGTAGCTTATGTCACCCGGGGATAGTGTAGCTTCCCAACAGTGAAATAATTTTTCAAATCGGTTCAGTAGTTTCGGAGTTATAATGTTAGTATAGCTTCATCTCTAGGTCCATGGGTTTACCCTGGGCATTTATATGAAAACCTGTTATTATTTTGGAGAAACGAAAATTATATCGGTTTAGGATACCTAATTTAGGAGTAGTGATGTGTAAAGTTTTATGCTTTATTTTATGTTTTCAATCAAAAGAATTAAACCTTCGATACAAACTTTGACCCGTCGTAAATGGTCTTTTGGGGGAAGATGTGAAATACGAATAATGACCCCTTTATTATTTGAAGTTCGGCTAGTAGGTATTAGTACGTTAAGTTTCAAGTAGGTGCCCCAAGGAATAAGATTCTTCTGTACAAACTTTAGCACCCCATAAATCCTGTTATTGTTGTGAAAAATGAATAATGACGATCTTAATTACACTAGTCAACAAAAAAAAATGTGAGCAACTAGAAAACGTTAAATAAATTATGTTAAAGAACATAAATATAAGTTTCATAGAACTGAAATTAGAATTATTTAGAAACGCATAGTTTCCTGTAATATAATTTTGAAGTGGAGCTTTGAGACGCAAACTGAAGTTTTCAGGTGGTTCTATTACCTACAGGTGCATTATCAATTTCAAGGATTGGTTGTTTAGCAGATTGCACGTCAAGATACTCAACTACCTATCCTTTTATATTAAAACATGCCAAAATACAAATACATTTATTTGTTGTAAATTTTATGGTGAGGTCGTTTCGGAAAAATTTCAGCCCCTGCAGTTGGGTTACGGCTCCAAAGGGGGCTGTGAGGCTGCCGTACACGCGTTATCGACCTACCTAAATTCTGGTAAAGGAGAGGTCATCCTGAAGGTTGACATCAAAAATGCATTTAATTCTGTAAATAGGGACACCTTGCTGGCTGAAACTAAAAAAGAAATACTTACCTCAAATTTTCAGTTTTCTCTGGCAATGTTATAGACAACCATCGAAATTACTATATCGGGACAAACTTTTGGAATCCGCTGTTGGTTGCCAACAAGGTGATCCCCTCGGGCCAGTGATCTTCAGTTTAGCTATTCATCCCATTATTCGACAGCTAAATTCTAAATTTAATGTTTGGTATCTCGACGATGGAACCCTTGGAGGCGATGTAAATTCTGTATTAACTGATCTTCAATTTTTGAATGATCATTTTCATTCTATAGGACTTGACCTGAACTTTTCCAAATGCGAATTATTTTTATCTGACAGTACTGACCGACATCTAACGCTTTCTAAATTCAACGCAATAGCCCCTGAAATCAAAATTATGGACAAAAGTTCTCTTCGCCTCCTTGGGTCGCCAATCTTTGAAAATTCCTTTCCCAACTTTATCGAAGAAAAAATTCAAAATTTCAATGACGTGTCTGAAAGATTGTTCCAAATTAACATGCATTCGGCCATCACCATCATTCGTTACTGCTGTTTCGGCTCTAAATTAACTTATTTCCTTCGTGCTTCCCATCTATGGAATTACCCTCACCTTTTAGACAAAATGGACCAAATTATCAAACATACACTGTCTTCAATTTTAAATGTGACCATGGACGACCGAGTTTGGGCACAAGCTACTCTTCCCATCCGTATGGGAGGTCTCGGCGTCCGCAAAATTTCCAGTATTAGTTTACCGGCTTTCATATCCTCGGTTCACGGCACTGATAAATTAATCAGGAATATTCTAGCTCCCACACTGGTTGATTTTGAAGTGCCGTACTTCTCCGAGGCCGTGAATGCATGGAGACTCGCTTGCCCGAATTCAAATCCTCCCGACAACCCATCAAACCAGAGACGGTGGGATGAGCCGCTTTGCAGAGAAGTTCAGAAAAAGCTTATTGCTACTTCTGCTACTCCTGTGGAGCGTGCGCGCCTGCTGGCTGTGGGCGAGTGGGAGTCGGGCCTCTGGCTTCACGCACTACCGTCGTCGAATATAGGCACCTTGTTCGACGATACTACTTTCCGCGTCGCTGCTTCCCTTCGTTTAGGCGCTTCTTGTTGCTCTCCTCATCGCTGTCACTGTGGCGAAGCTGTCAACAGCCTCGGGCACCACGGCCTGTCATGCAGCCGTAGTGCGGGTCGCATAGCACGGCACGCAAACATCAACGACATTATCCGACGTGCTCTTGTTGCCGTCGGCGTTCCTGCCGTATTAGAACCCAATGGCCTGGCACGCGACGATGGCAAGCGACCGGACGGTATGTCTTTATTTCCATGGAAGATGGGTAGGCCTTTAGTGTGGGACGCTACTTGTGTCGATACTCTTGCGCCATCCCATCTTCCTAACTCGTCGTGTTGTGCTGGTGCTACAGCTGCGGCTGCTGAGAACCTCAAACGGCGGAAATATAATAACCTAGTCGGCAATTATATGTTTGAGCCGTTTGGGGTTGAAACTCTCGGACCGTGGGGTCCGAGTGCTCATGCGTTATTTAAAGAACTTGCTAAACGTTTGGTTGACACTTCGCGTGACCCAAGGGCTGGATTTTACTTCGGTCAAAGGATAAGCATTGCCATACAACGTGGCAATGCCGCCAGTCTATTGGGTTCACTTCCAGTCGATAGCGATGCGGACGAGTTTTTTGACGCCATTTTGTAGTTAGGAGAATTTTAGTTTATTTTTAGGTTAAGTGTATATATGCCAAAATTAAGCTCACATCTTTTTTGTAACCCTATGTTACAGATTTTTTTTGTGCTTTAAAATACTTTCACCATAAATTCAAAGGAACTTGTCAGAATCATTTGAATACTTTGTCCAGATTATATAAAAAGAAAAAAACGTAGTAAACTGAAAAATAGCTACAAAAAAAAACCTGAACTAACGAGGTAAAGGGAAAATTTTGAAATGCTAATGACGCACAGAAACTACATACGTTTTATAGGTTTTTCTCCATGAAACCGAACTTCCTGTCTGCTCACTTTTATTTATCCGTATACCTATGTAGGCAACGTACCTGAAGGAGCAGATACCGAGTACCTTAAGAACCAACAATCAAACAATAAAAACGTACCTACACATGTACTTCAAACGACCTCCCATAAAACAAAACAGTTTAATGATTCAACTGATCATTTCTGTGGGATAGATTTGGTCGTCTCAAGGATCTGGCGCGGCGCGCATTTTGATCGTGACATCGTCTTCCTGGTATAGTCCAGGTTACATCACAACTTGTTAATAAGGTGCGATGGATTTGAAATATGAAATCGGTTATCGATTAATTATCGATTCATCGTAAGTGCGCGGCCATCTTGGCAGTAAGTGCGCGGCCGTTCCCGCGCGCGGCTTCCGGCGCGCGCGTGCGCTTGCATGCTAATGTTCGCGCATGCGCCGTGTCCTGTTCGCCGCATGTGCGTTCCACTTCGACGTCTGTTTCATCAGCATAGGGCGGACTCTTGACAGAATATCTGTACACTATTTGGTATATGTATATCATCAGATTTGGTTCTGTAACTTTGACCATATCTACATAACCACCATCTCCTCTCCGTTATCTCTGAACCAAAGATCCTACCATCACAGAACCAGTCGACAGCATTATTAATGGTGCTCACAGTTGGCAGTTTCCTGTTAGGCGATACGCATATGAAATTCAAAAATGTTCACGTAATTTTGAATATAAAAACCTTTACTGGCCCAAGTACAGGGGCAATTCATACCACATCCTTCCTAAAGCCAGACCTCTTTCTTGCAACATGTTCTGTTTTTTTATACCTACTTATTTGATTGTATAACATATATTGAATAAATATTTTACGATTAGATATCATTTAAAAACCAGAGAAAAATCATTGGCTAACAAACAGAATGTCTTAAGCCTTACTTCCATGGGGGTAATCAGAAACGACTGAATACCACCTTCTACGACCTTTGCATACTCCTTTTGCTTCGTTTACCATACTGACAGACACGATTTTTCACCAATTCCCAAACCGTGCAGGTCCTACAGAAAAATAATCATAGGTAAATGAATACAAGACCAACAATGTTCCAATTTAGATAGAACTACAAAAATGGTAAAGACCGTTAGAGTTTTTTTTTACCTTTACAGTTTATTCAAGGTTAAAGTTTTTGCCTAACATGTTCTATACACGCTGTATTCTCGTCACGAGTGATGACCAAGTGAGACTGCACGGCTGCGCAGGCGCTGTCGGGGCGTCGCAAACACATAACTCACCAACAGCAATAACAGATAATACCACTCATTCAGTGCCAATCGCTTTGTTCACACTATATCTACTTGGAAATAGATATACCTATGTTCAATAGTATTTAATGTAGAAGAAATACGTTCATGATTGACGTAGCTCAGTTAAGTGATCGACATTGAATCTAATTAGGTAGTGTGCAATGCAATGCCATACTTAGAAGCAAATAAACCAAACTCCCAACCGCAAAATCCTATATTTTAGTGAGAAATAAACCAAATTGTTGGTCTCTTCGAGCCCTTTATTTTAATAAAGGTAGGTAGGTACCACAAATGACTATGACTCAAAAAAACAAATAAATATCTTTCCTAACTGTGGCTGTATCATGTAGTTTTTTTATTTATTATTCTAAAATATGGGCTATGCCACTTCCCAATTTAAGTCAACTCTAATGACATTTGTTAAAATCTATTCATCCGTTTAGGTAACAGGACGTGCCAAAGAAATACTTGCTTACATCCTCTCGAAAAATATAACCCTCCTGGGGCTGTCAGGAAAAAAAGTAAACAATTATGACAAATGTATAAACCTATAAACGCATTTTTGACAGTTTCGACTGTCACTACTATACATATCTGTCATTCTGCATAAAAAATTAAATACCTATGCTTAGTGATGAGTTGATGACATACGGATTTTGAATACAGAATTTAAACAATTCGAATGCACTGCACTCTGGGCCTCAAGTCTGCTATTACAATAGTGTCAGAATGGTCTGTCATTGATCTCATAATGGTCGATTTTGACAAGTTTCGTAATCTACTAATATAATAGCGTCATTATGACTTTCCAATGGTCAACCACTGACACTCCATTGAAAGAATGGTAATCTCGTATATAATGACAAATGAATGACAGACGTATGCGGTGATCTGCTAAAATTTTGAGAGTTCCTTTGATCAGTGATCTACTATTAGAATGACGTTTTGCAGAGACTTCTTTAAATAGCTCGGTTATCAAAAAGTATTACGAGACCATTGACCGACCAACGATCGACCATTATGAATTTAGCAGATTACGAACGTTTAACAAAATTACAATGGGATCGTGTTGGAACGACAAATTTATAAAAATAGCAGACTTGGGGCCCTGGTCCTCTGTCAAATCGATAAAGTTGTTCCTTGATTTTGCCGCATCTCTAGGTATTTGGTATGTAAAGTGATACCTAGCCTAGATCTAATCTTAGCACTTGTTTTGACTAGACGCACAAGGATAAAACTTAATTTAAGATGGATCGCCAGTTGACTCATGAATACTTAAACATTCGTTTTTATAGGAATAACCAACCGTTATACGTAATACTCACAACAGTAAGTCAACGTTGGAAAGTCATAAATAACCAAAAAAAGACCTTGGAGACCTATACACATACTATGTATCTAGATTTTGTTCCAACTCCAAAAACTACCCCAAAATCCTTCCAATGTGTAAAAAATACAAGCTATAAGTATTTAGGAACTGACTGACCACCACTGTAAATAAAGTTATATATAAATAAATAAGTATAATCTACAGAAAACGAAAAGCTTTCTTTGAGGGGCTGAAAGAAACGATTCGCTTTAATTTGTTCAAACTTAGCCATTATAGAAGGCACAGCCCTTGGCAAAAGTTGCTACAAATGCTACAATATATAATGTATTTTGCAACATATAGGTAACCCTTCGTAGCGAAACAACATAGTTTTTATTGAAATCGCTGCATGCACCCCCGCGGGAGGCGGTAAAGGAAATGACATGTGGTTCCCGAATTATACGCAGTAAGACATAGCATGGATACGCCCCGCACCGGTTTATGTGTTTTATTTATTTATTTATTTATGTACACACAATATACTTAAAAAATATGTAAAGAAACCAAGAACACAAAGGTACCTACTGCTTATTTCTATAGAAATTTCTTCCAGCAGACCTGCGACAGAAGATTGGATAAGAAACGTAGAGACAGTGTGTAGAGAGACAGAGAAGGAAATTTAAAATAGACTATACTAACTCAACTAAAACTTATTACTATTATATATGTACATAACTTATTATTATTACATATAATTTTATTGTTTTAGTGTGAGCCGTTCGACGATCACACTATTCTTGTTAGTTTAAATTTTTAATTATACAATAATCTCCATCTCCATTTTTTATAAGAGATTCTCTCTATGTGCATATTTGTATGACATAATTTGATGGTATAAAAAATATACGTCCACATTGAGTTTTCGAGAGCAGTGGTGGCCGAATGGTAACGGTTCAAACCCAGCCAGGCGCATTACTTTGTGCAATTAATTTCATTACCACTTCTCTCAAAACGGTGAAGGAAAACATCATGAGGAAACTGGCATGTCCTAGAACCAAAAATTCGAAGACATGTGACATACCAACCCACACTGGGCTCGCGTGGTGGATTACGGCCCATTCCCTCTCCTAGAGGGGAGGCCTGTGTCCCAGCAGTGGAACCATTAAAAGGTATTCGTAAACATTTTAGTTTAACCACTACTGAAATTGCTTAAACTTTGTTGGGATAAACGTGTGATAGCATGCCGCTGATTGGCTGTTTACGGATATTTTACGACCACATCCATGCTAAACCTTACCTGGCTATGGGCCGCACACCTGCCGAAACATTCCTTCTCCCAAACTTCGGCACTATACATCCCACCAATTTGGGTTCCCGGCACATTCAGCCCGGACATTTAACAACAATGGACATTTGATTCATCAAGTTTACCCTGCAGCCTGCGCCTGAGCCGCTTTTTGTTTTATAGTAAATCATATTTAGGTGCCGGTTACAGCCGGTTATGGCCGTTCAGTTTGAATTCAGATTCGTTATCAGATGTGAATCGGTTTTTTCTTGAGACTTTGGGATACTCATTCATTACTGTTTCTACACAAACTTAATAAATTTTGAATGTGGAGGTTTTTGCTCCATTCAATTTTTTGCTGCATGTTCTGTATTTTTTTAGCAGCGTAGTTTTCAATTTACGATATTAAACCGAAACATTATTCCTATGCCTGATATACTCGTACTTATTGTTAGAAGTACCGATCGAGTATTTTATTGGATACTAGGATTCTCGTTTTAGAGCTTGTATCGTGCATTGAATTACGCCACTAATTTGGAGTTCTTTGATTTTGTTGTAAAAAACAAGCCCATATTCTCCAAACCGTAAAAACCGAATACATAAAGCTTTTCTGAGTTAGGTTCTACTGGTTCTACTTTGCTAAGTAGGTAGGTAAGAACGAATTTGGCAACTTTGAAATCAAGGACAGATTTTCGAAATGACTACTTAGTTAATGCAACGAAAATTATTTAGCCACTGATGCACAGATTAACAACGTCTCTATTATTAGTCTTTGCAAAATAATTTCGAACCATCTTAAATCTATTCTTTAAAACTCTTCGTCCGTGACCAAAGAAACGTTCTTTTCGTTACATTTAAGCAACTGTTAAAATAAAAAATAAAGCATGTGAGGGAACAAAGTGTATTTGCTTATTATTTGTGACGGGGTGTCGCGCGGGTTGGGGGGACGCGCGGGCCGCGGGCTCGCTTTGTTTGCAGGCACGCGCGCAGCCTCGCAGGACCCACTCCTGCGCAAGCCTGGTCAATCTTTGAATGTTTACTTTTAAACGTACATGTTTTTTCGTTTTATTGTTAGGCTTAACTGAAGGTCTTTGGGTCATTCGTGACTATTTTGAAATTGGACTAGAGGCTTAAGTATTTGTTTTCGTCATGGTGTGCTTTGACTATTTATTTAGCTTTCACGAAGTCTCTCTCTCTCAAGATTGGCTTATGCTCATTTCATAACTCAGACCTCTCAACCTTTTTTCTTGTCTCCTCACCATGTTTTTTTCGCCTCTCAGTCGAGACGCTTAAGATAGTATTCTGATTTCATAAGTTTATCCCTTTCTCATTCTTTATTAGACACAATATACATAACAGGACAGATTTCTGCTTATGTATGTAATTTCCTCTTCTTCTCCTGTTACATGTCCAAATAGTGAAGCTCGGTCATCTTTCGGTTCACTTAATAACTTGCCTCTGCATATCTTCGGCAAATATCCTGCAAACAATTCAAAAAAGACAAAAAGCCCAGCATCACCACTACAAGTTTGCACCATCTCACTGTTAACCGTGTACATAAACGCGTCAGTTTGCGTTTCGCGTTACATAACGAGTTACGAGGTTCGATGTCCGCCTCGCAACCTTTAAGGTCGAGCGGGCGGCCTCAAGCCCCTTTATTTACCCATACAAGACTTGCGACTCAGTCCTTGAGTGAAATGAAATGAGCTTACAATAGGTGGGTAGGTACTTACTTACTTGTGCATATGTATGTTGTGGCAACTGCGTTCGGTTCTGGGCGAATGTTTTTCTGAGCTCAAGGAATTTTGAGACCATAATCGGCGGTAAAAGCAGTTCGGCCAGCCATGAGAGTTAATATAATGGATGAAGAAATAGCGCTAGATTTCTTGGAACTGTAGACCTGGCTCATCATTAGGGTGAAACACGAAAACAATAGAAAAGGTTGTTATTGACGATCAAGAATATATGGTTTGGGGTCTCGTCATATTCTAAGTTAACTTTTGGAAAATTGATAGTTTTATACGGATTGGAATCTTTCCTTCAAAGGCATTTTTGGTGGTCGTGTCAAATCTGTAACGACTAACGTCCACATCTGTATATTGCAGCCAAGTCCAAATGTGGACATTAATTAATATAATTACTGTAGCAGGCAGTCTTCTTTAAAGTTCTTCATTCATTTGGCGCTGATGAATTGGTATTACTTCTGATTGTAGGATTCTCCTTATCCTTATGCAGGTCCCTAGGGATATAATATTTCACTGATTCACTGTAACACCTGGCACAGGTACAGGCACCGATCACTATCGACAAGTGTCAACTTACAACTTACAGATTGACGGCTGCCCTACCACCAGTGTCCATGAGACAATGAATAATTATCTATTATTTAGATACTACACTGATGGTTACAAAAAAAACTTGAATCAAGTTTAATGTCTCATTATTTATATCGCGGATCTTTTTACTTCCTTGTTTCTAATACTGCACACTACAGACCATTATCCTTAAATATTGAAACAACAATTATGCTGTTAACTTATTATCACTATACTTTAATGGCGATATCGGCCTTGGATTCGTTTCCACCCATTGTTGGCCATACTTAGCACAGTTTTTCTACCGAATATGACTACCATTGTGTTCATCAGGTAAGCATTTGGCCAAAATGGGATACAACGGAAGTAATTCCGTAGTTACAACTTTACAAGCAAGGACAATATTTTACGAGCCACGCTAATAACTGTCGAATGCATCACTTCCTTCCGGACCCTTGCGAAAGACCTATTGTGTAACCTCAAAGCTTTTTTACCATTCATACCTTCAAATCCGCTCAAATTATGACCATGTGCGTACGACAGTTTCGACACGACCGCACATTAGGAGCCGAAATTGTAAGCGATTTTAAACTATGTTGCTTTACATGTAAATACGATAATAGCATGCGAGATCGAATACTTGCCATAACTGCGAGGATTGTGAACAGTACAAAACGGAAGGAAGCGCAATAGAGCTGTAAAAGGACCGCCGGGTGTCGCTCTATGAATAGATATATTTCGCTATTCGTGCCTTCGCCATGGTTTCGCAGCTGAATGAGTGAATCAGGCGGTTTTTAGTTTTGATGGGAAGCGAGTGCGTGAGCGATGGATCGATTCGGGGCTTAGCAGCAGCGCGCGGGCGTCGTGGGCCGGCGGGGCGCGGAGGGCGCGGAGGGCGCGGGGGACGGTTTCCGGCCGCGCGGGCGCAGCGTGGGAACGCGCACCCACCTACAAGACTGCTCCTCGGATTAAATGACGGGCACTAATTAATTTAAGTTTGCGGCATGTAAAAATAGAGATCCGTGCTAGATACAGCAGGGAGAGTGGTTATACCTACTCGCTTGCAGTTACTTATTGACTTGCTCCAACAACTTTATGCGCGCAAAGTTGCTCTATTCTATATGTATGAACCTGATTTCAGAATCCGTTTCTTGTTTATTTCAAGTTTATTAACTGACACTGCTGAGAACTACGTTCTAGCTAACGATTAATTTATATTCTCAATGATTTTTTTTGTAGCCAAGTAACGTGCAAATTTAATTGCATGGGTTCCACAATGTGCAATGTTGTTTCATTTATTTCCAGACGATCGCAGTCTGCTGCTGGCCGTAGACCATTATCTTATGACTCATCATCCACTGCACCTGCCAAAAAGCAAATTAAAGTAAAAAAGTGCAATCTCAAAGATAAGACGAACTTCTTGGAAAATTAAGCTCGCAGCTCTTCGTGTGATGTAAGAGTTGATGTATCGGCCAGCACTATATCGAGTACCTATATCGACTATCGGTAACTATACATGCACATTTCGCAGAAGTGGTTCACCCTTTGTTCGCTCAAGAGGCAAGATGTCGACGCACCTGGCCAGCCAGATGCTCCATTCAGGGCGAAGCTGAATTTTATGAATCGCCGACGATCCACTCTCAGCCCATTCACTACATATTTTTTGTTTTGTACAACATGTGGCTAGGTAGATAAATTGGAACTTGGAGCACACTTCGAAAGGTTTTAAGTTTTAAGTAGGTAAGTGAAATTCTTGAAGAGATTTAAAAATACATACTTGAAGGTTTATGCAAAGTGCCTCTCCAGATAAAATAGGGTGTAGAGCCAAAGGATTTTCATAGGGATGTAGCAACGCACTTGGTCCGGGGTTGTTGGTAAATCTGAATGTCCATTTGAATCTGTTGTTGTGATCCCACTTCATAGGAAATGCCATTTGTTTGTAATTCCTTGCTTACCTACATAATCTTTGAATTTGTACTTTCAACCTATTTATCTCGGGCGTAAATTATTTTTCCATTCTGGTAGACTGTTTATTTTAGTATCAGCACAGGAAGTCATAATGAGTCCATTATTTATTAATCAATATTTAAACAATGTTGTAGTACAACATAAACAGTAATCCAATTGACCTTTCAAAGGGCTTATCTCAGCCAGAACCGGAACAAATGAACTAAGTATCAAACATATTCAAATATTATTTGTATTAAACGTTCAGTATAAACAAGATTCGTTTCTGTAATCAAAACAATTTAATGACAATTTATAACTGGCCTTATCGCAGTTCGGTTCATTCATAACTTTAGTGATAAGTTAGCAAATAAATTCATTATGTTATCTCTGTGTACCGATCAGGGTGTATTATAATGAGAATTGGATATCAACTGTCATATATCCCGCAACCTGTAAGTGTCAATTGATGGCTGATCGGCGGATTTGAGATAAAAAAAAAACAAACGTAAGCGTGGGTAGAGCCGGTGTTCGTCGTACAATCGTTCTCGTACATTAATTTCGTAAACAGGAAATTATCCTCGTACACATGCAGGCTGATGACGGTGGCACACATAAGTGTAGGATGGGAAACATACACATGTACCTATACAGTTTTGTTAAAGGCCAAAGGTGAAACACGGGAAATGGGGAACAACGATGTACCTAGCTGCAAGTTAAAGGTACCTCTAAGGTATGTCGGTAACTTAGAAACAATTTAGGTTTAGAATTATCGACGTGACTGTTCAGACTATCTTATTTTCAGATTTGTCTATTTGTTCCAGCTTTCAAAGTTCAGCAGGGTTGCTGACAAAATAACACAAAACATACAGTTTTCCGAACTTAGGTAATCAATTACTCCTAAAAGAACCATAAACTACGACATCAGTGCGTCACTCGCTTCAACTTCACAGTCTACGCATTCCATCATCGATTCATCACTTACATGACATTTTAGTTCCACACGTCCCGAGCCTGACCCGTGACGTAGACACAAACGAGATTACAAACTATGACGTTGGCTGAACCGCCCGTGACGTATGCGCCACACCTTTAGGAAAGCAGGTGACCTAATGACCTATGACATCTATTCTTGGACTAAATCGACCCGATACAAATATAGACATCCTGTACACGCCCTGTTTCCGCCCTCCCTGCAACTAAATATCTATATATCTATACTGCATTAAAACTAATGCAAAGGGCATTAGTTTTAATACAGTATAGAGTGGAAAGGTCAAAGCTTTTATTTTACAGACCCTCCTAAGCACTTAGTGAAAGGTCAGGAAGCTAGTTCATCAGTTTTAGATATTGGTAACGAAAACCTAACTATGTAAGTGTTATTTTAGAAACTGGAGGATTAGTAATCGGTGTTTCTATGTATGTATATGTTGGCGGCACCTTTTGTAACAGTGATCTTTAATTTAACTATTTATACAACATGGGTGTTTTGAAGTTTACTATCGAATGTTTATCCTTTAAGATACTAGATGATTTAAAGATTTAGAATTACAGTGCAATTGTACAAATACGATATTGTTCTGTGGGATTTAAGACTTCCAACAGTCTTAAATGTTTATCTTTCTCTTTTATTTTTCAGGGTAGGTACTGCACCTACACATTGAAATTTAAAAATATATTTGCGTTAATTATTAAACCGGATTGTCTCATACTGAATGGTATAAGCTCCCACGACAATACAGCAATAAATGCCATGCAGTGTGAACTATCACATACTGAGAGATGCCGCCTTATTCCGTGAAAAACATTGAAGGTATGAAGAAAAAGTTCCCAAAGGAAATTGTTAGCAACTGTAGCTTGGCTCTACATTAACTGTCTGGCCATGTAAAAAGTAAAAAGCAGAATATTGTTCTCCGAGCTACCATTTTTAATTACGAGAGATGAATGGGCCGTTTTGCGCAAAAGGGAACAGAGTCTGCGCTTGTAGACTTGCAATAATAAGAACACGACTCTCTGTGGACTTATTATTAATAGTGTAATTTAATTTTAGTTCAGCTTAGTTATGCCAATGAAAGAAGTGGAGTGTGGGCTAAAAGTTGAGATTAATTTTTGATCTTTTTCAACTATTTTTTCTATAGGTAGGTACTAATAGTATGAAGCCGAAGAGTTCGTTTTTTGTTCAGTTGAACCTCGGGAAGTGTGTGAATTGAACAGTTATTTTAGTGTAGAGTTTGATAACACCTTCTACGACTATAACAGGAGCGGCCGCATCAATGAAAAATGTTGTAAAAACGGTTTTATCTCTGTCTTATGTGATGCAGACGAAGTTACGTGAGTAAGCTAGTAGGTAGGTACCTTAGTCTTTATTTTTGAAGGTGATTATCAAATAAGGAATTTAATTTATTATTTACTATTTTTCCTGACGTTTAAACTCCTTTTGTCCCATCTGGAGCCTGGACTAGTAATCATCATGATTGTCGCAACAATAATTTAAAGTAACCGTATGAGCACAGTTGCGTGCAGCGTCAACCTTCGCGTGCCACCATTATTTTGTTTACGCCGAAACGAAACTAATTCAGTTGGACACACTACTTGCTTTATTAATGAAAGAGCGGAGGTGGGGCATTCGTTGCCTGTAACGGAACTTACATAATTATTGGTAAACCTCGTCGGCTTCTGTTCAGATACAACATTATCCACATCTGAGACAAGGGAGTTTCAACTTTACAGCCTAAATGTAGAGTTTCATTTGTTTTAGTTTGATTACGGTTGTTACGATGTTTTGCTACGGGGTTTTTATGAAGTGAATGAAGCACCAGCTGTCGGTTGCAAGTCAGCCCACACTGTGCGTTAAAAGGCATTGTATTTCGCAAATATCAGTCGATTATATCAATGGATTTAGTTTTTGTATCAGCTTAGTCATTGTTGCACATAATTCTGTGTTAAAGTGGAAATGCGTTGGCAGATATTTTGTGGTAGGTATAACGTATTGAAGCGCTAGAATTTGCTTGAGTGGATAATTTAATATGGGAGTAGCAATTAGTAACAACTGAATGTGTATAGGTATAGTGAAACACTTATGTACAGTTAAATTCCCATCGGATTTGCTTACTCAGCTAAAAAAATTACAGCAAGGAAGTAAAGAACTTTGGTTCGTTTAGTAAGTCGAATCAGCACAAAGGAACCTGAGCTCGCTACCAATACTGCAGTTTCTACGGGCAGACACGACCTTCAAGTATACCTACTCATACTTGAACGTCGTGTCTGCCCATATTGAACAGTTATTTTAGTGTAGAGTTTGATAACACCTTCTACGACTATAACAGGAGCGGCCGCATCAATGAAAAATGTTGTAAAAACGTTTTTTTTTCTCTGTCTTGTTTGTTAAGAGTAGCCCAATAATTAGGTTGGTGGTGGCTGACCAGTCGCATGACCTACAACGCAACCTAGACAACGATCCGTTTGAGGTTATGCGACTCGGTGAGGGTATTTTGCAAGGTTTGCACCCTCCTAACCTGAAGATACAAACCAGGGCCGAGGTTGGATATTGTAGACAAAGATATAAGAACAATGATATAGAAGACATTGAAAAGTAAACGCAAATACACCTAAGCATAAGCATAATCAGTCTATCAATGTCCCCACTGCTGGGACACAGGCCTACCCTCTAGGAAAGGGAACGGGCCGTAATCCACCACGCGGGCTCAGTGCGGGTTGGTGAATGTCACATGTCTTCGAATTTTTGGTTCTAGGACATGCCGGTTTCATCACGATGTTTTCCTTCTCCGTTTTGAGACCGGAGTTCATAACAACTGAAGAATTAGAAATACAAGGCACTTAGAGAACAGGTTAAAGAAATGCGGAAAAGAACGAGGACTATTTTGAGCGTGGCGCTATAAAGAGAAGAAAGGTATGCATTTATTAGTGCAATTAACTATATCTACTTAATGGTTTAGTACCGCCATTATTCGTTTTCGTTTTCCTGCTATACTAGTTACAATTTGCGTATAGATATAAATATAAATGTTAATGGTTATCGATAGTTGCTGATACACGAGAAATGAGCCATTAATCATAGAAGCCTTTGGTACTGGTTTTGTGGTCCAGCAGGGTTCAATCAAGTCAGAATAGTGGAATTGGGTTTTTCTGTCAAGAAGGAAACTTTAATTATTACCTGATAGTGTAACGCTAACTACAAGAGTGACTCGACGAAATGACATCGTATCAGCAAAAATGAAAGTCAAATGTTCACAATGACGATGGTCAGTCCCAAACATTTTTAACTAGAGCCAAGGATGGATGTTATTCCTATCCTCAATTTCGACAGACGGTCTATGGACCTTCAGGACCTCAGATTAGACTCAATGCGATGATGAAACTTTGGAGCTCATCGTACCCGGCCATTTAACCCTGGACTAAATATGTTCATAAGTACTTGAAAACCCATTCATAAGTTCGTACCGGTCCAAAGAAACGTCGGCCCCACAAATAATTAGATATCCAATCTACTTGTAGCACTTGAAACTAGAACTCATTGATTGTTAGGTGAGAGGTTACTTCGTTACTGAAAATTAAATGAATCATCAATTAGCAACAATTTCATAGCAGATGGTACCTACTCCATTCAACACATCTCCTTGCTTTAGATAGTCACAATAACGGCTTCGTTTATATTAGACATCGGGAGATTCTGCTACAAGGGATACTAAATCAATTCACTGGTCGATCATTGGATATGTAAGCAATAAGACATACCAAGTAAGGTAGCACTTCTTGCATATTGCATAAAGCTCGCCACTATATGTCAGCATAGAATTAAACAAATATATTTCAAGTTTCAACAACCTGGCTCATGACATAGGTCACATCTCAAGACAGGTAATAACTATTAGAACCTCATTTGAAGTCGATACACGATCGCAACGAGTTCCGTACCTACCCGTATCACATCGTAGCATCGTACATCTAAGCTCTATGTTATAATTATGTATGTATATTACTCGTAATGGAAACTAGATTGTCCAGCTACACCACTCACAATGTTAATGCCACGAATACCAAATAAGCCTTCTGGACCCATTAATTATGGAGACGTGCCATTTAAAACTATAAATCAGCTATAAAAACGAAACTATTTATTTATTGACCTCCTTGATTATTACTATTTTGTTTCCGTCGAATTTGAAACGATTTTTTTTTATTATTTGTAATGCGGGCCATCATTATATTTTTGTCGGATGACATTTAGATGAAATTGATTTTGAACATTCCTCAGAGTACTTTTTAGATTCTACATTAGCCAAGCTTTGTTTTACATTCAACTGTTTAAAATATATTAATAGGGTCTATCAGCAGACTCATTCATCTAAAAAAAAAAATATTATCATAATAAAAGATTGTTTTGCATTTAAGCTAAGTAATACGAATTTGTCATGAGACCGAAATGTTTTCAAGAAACATGCATTTAGATAATACCGCAATAAAAATAGTACAGAAACTCACAGTTGGTCGGTATATAAAAATACCTTCCCCTCGGCTTCATTCAGTGAACACACGGCGGCATATTAACCGACCAAATGTAAAATAAGTTTATACACTTTATTTTATTGAAATGCCTGCATACCTCAGTAAATTGTCGTTTTACTTTCATTCATGAATTAGAAGTTACGGTTAGTTCCTCCGTAACTCTCCCACGCTGAATGAATGAAGTGCGCTTGCACATGATTCAAGGAGCGAAAGAAAGGGGCGCGTCACTTCCGGAGCGAGGCGTATGGCGCTACTTCCGGCCGTCACCGGATACGCATGTTCCCTGTTCGCATCAATTATTATTTCCTTCTTAATGTTTCCTTTCATAAAAGCTTCATTTTTAACGTCTTTGAAATAGAGAAGTGACATGTCAAGACCGTTACATATTTGAAATTTGAAAAAAAAAAACTTTGTTTTTTGAATTATTATGATCGCTCATTCCAATGATTTCAATATGAACACTGTGATTGTAATTCCGCCCATCAAAATTCTCCTTATAACCGAAATCGAAATAAAAATAACATTGTAGGCAGACCTTAAAAAGAAAACACGTGGGCTCGATAACTGGAATTTGCCAAAACAGCTTTGTCGTTAAAGCTTACTTTCAGACGGACGTAGGTTGAATTCACTGTGCTGCGCCTCATATCTCGCCATATTTGATCACGATAAGCTTAGGCTACATAAAAATAAAAGAAGCTTCTCTGATGCTCAAACCAAAGAGACCTACGTAACCCATCGTACTTCCCCGAAACAACTAGGCCCCGTAGGTTTCAGAAACTTCCTTTTAATTTCGCTCGTCAAATATAGTTTAAATTAGGTGATCTGATTGGATATTGTATTTCTGATAGCCAATCAAAGCAGTTATATTTCTATACTATAGAATTTATAAATCAATATTAATAAGAAGAGAAGAAGAGCGGAAGTACCTAACACAAGCAAAAATGTTGCTTAAAAGTTACTTCCTATCTATATAACACATAAGTGGATAAATAGAATAGAATAGAAAAACTTTTATTCAGAACAGACACAGCACAACGGTTACAAACACAAATGAAATAAAATTCTATTTTTATAGCAGTTCAGAGACTTATCAAGTTATCACTTATATAAGGCATTCAGAAGTTACTATCTGTACTCTATTTTTAGTTCTACTGATTTACGTTAGCAACCGGTCCTGTATTCTCTTCGACTCTCCGCCCGAGCGAGAAATATCAGATCAACCCTAAGGAATATCCCTTACATCATATAATTAAGTCTTCTTAATTTTCAGATCATTCGTGAAATAATGCTTTACAACACAACCAAAATAATCCTTCAGTTTAGATTAGATGACTATGGTTTTCATGGATGTTTCAATGGATTACGGCCCATTCCCTCTCCTAGAGAGGAAGCCTGTGTCCCAGCAGTGGGAACATTAAAAGGATGATTATGATATTGTTTTCATTGTTGTCCGCTAATTGGATTTGTCACCGGCAAATCGCAAAAGTCGTATCTGAGATTATAAAATGTCTTGAGGGATTGTAAACTCTCGATAAACTGACAACAGAACATTTGGAATACTTTTTTACGCGTCAAAATTCAAAGTCATTCCGAGATTATGGATTAGCAAGTAACGAAACGTTAAGTCTTACAATTTCAACATTCTAACCAGGGTTTAGAAAACCTAACATGAATGGCATAACGAGATTACGGGAGCTAAGTTCGCTTGCCTCGATCACAATTTCTCGGAATGACTTCGAGATATTGTAGACTAGAAAATTTTGATGTGTAAAATGTATTCCAAATGTTCATTTGACAATTCAAGAGAATATCGAGAGTTTACAACCACAAGATATTTTGCAACTATCCGATGCAGATATAAAGGACAAAGCTGTGCCAATATTGGGGTAGTTCTCAACAGAGTCTAGATTTAAAACCATAGTCGGGTTTAATCTACGCTCTGTTGAGAATTACCCTTTGAGTAGTGTCCAATTACATCAGATGCAATTAATCCAACACGTGCGGATGTGACGAGCTTACCTTCCAGCAATGCCAGTATGATGGAAGAAATCTGTATTTTATACCCACTCGGTAATTCTCCTCCATATGCCAAAGTGTAAAACCCTAAGGCAGAGATAACTATGTTTTCTAACACCTGTCGCCGTCAAAGCAGGAGTGAACTAGCATCTTCTGGACCCGCTTATTCAATCAAATAAGATCGAGGTCACTCAGCTGTCTCATCAAGAAAAATAACATAATTTCAACTACAATTCTAATGCTTATTTTTGTCTTAGCTTTGCAAGCCATTGACAAATAATCTTGTTCCAATTTATTGCAGTAAAACAGGACAGATACTATGCCTTGAATTGCCTTGCCCAGTAGCTCCTCAAACGCGATTGGTTCCCGCCAAGTGGGACCCCTCGCTATGACGTAGGTTGCTGACGGTGCTACCCGACCCTGACCTGCAGGAAATGGGTCAAGCCACCTAGATACTCCTCCCACAATTCCGCTGTTCAATTCCTGGTCAATCAATTATAAACAATAATGCTGAACGAAAATTGTCCTTAAATTATTTCTTTTCTCGGAAGCTAACTAAAACTTAACATTGGCGGCACTGCTTTCACAGTCAATAAAATTGTTTCCATTGCACTTTGTGTAAGTAGTTATTCTCTCTCTGTCTAACATTGGGTTTTGTGAAATGGGTGACAAGGACGGATAGCGGAAGTAAAATAAGAATGGAGTCGGGGTTCATTCATTGATGTTTCCGCCGCCATCAATGGGTGGATACAAAATAAGGGAGTGCAGAAGGCTCTGACCATAAAAGCATATAAAAGTGCGATAAACATCTACTTACTAATGAGTGTAGCCAAGTATACCAAGGCAAAAAATATATGAAAATTGATTGATGGGAATTTTTCATGATCAGACAGACAATAAAAAACGTTACAACGCAGAGTGGTCGTTACTTTTGAATTTCGGATACCTACTTAGATTACATTGTCAAAAAGATACTTCGATTATTTGCAAGTATCAGATCGGCGAGGTACTACCGTATCATATTGATAGAACTTCTGTACCTACTTATGTATGTAGTAATAGGTATTCACGAGTGCAACCACTCAATACCATTATTGTCGCTTGTTTGCGGGACTGTTTAGATAAATTTAATGAAGGCAGAGCTGAAACTCAAATAACGCGTTTTTGAATATACGCGCATTTGAAGGATAGGTATCTTATTTTTTAAATTTCTATGAAGGTTTTTGCCGCATAAACTGTAAGTTAATTAAGGATATTTTACTGTTATCTGTAGTTTGCTTTTGACTCCTTTATTCTGCAAGTAATGGAACAACCCTTGTGACATTAGCCCCAGTACAACCCATCATGGTTCTCTAGTTTGGTGGCCCAGGACCGACTTGAGCGCGGCACAAAAAGACCTCGAGAAGTTGCAACAACTTGCCTGCGTGGCAATCACTAGCAACATGAGAACAGCACCCACTGTGGCCCTGCAGGCTATGTTGGGGCTACCACCTCTCCACTTTATAGTACGGGAGGAAGTTAAGGCACAAACAACTAATTTAAACAGTACATAAGTATCAAAAACAAAAAAAAAACTTTTTTATTTACTGGTTCGATTCAGTACTAAATATCTGCCTAGCCTTTTCCAAACTATATTGGGATCAGCTTCCATCAGTCAATCGAGATTCATCTGAATATCGGTATTTAACGTGAAACCCTATCTCACCTCCACAACCCAGTAACTGGGTAATTCGGTATTATGTAAAAAGACTGGAGCTTGAAAAGCTGTAATGACTGCCAAAAATCTATAAACGATAACTGGGCTCAACGACTTAACGTGCCTTCCCAGGCCCCGAGGATTTTGACATGTTAAGTAAGATAGCCACCCATCCACAGACTGATCTCGCATACAGTTGCTTAACCATGAAGATCGAACCGTGCGACTGTTATAATTTAGCGACGAGCTCCTCTTTCAATTAGTTTCCTCATTCTCAATGAAAATTGTGTGTTTTTGGACTGGACGAAAATAATGAAGAATAAACTTGATTAAGCAGTTTCTTTGTTTCGTAGCTTGAAGGCTTATTACCATTTGTTCGAAAGTCTGTTTTGTTTATATTGATTCGAGGTAGGTACCAGGAGATACGTGGTCTGGTCCGTATTTCAACTGGAAGATATGTTAAATCAGTGTCCGGCCTCTTCCTATGTTCTTAATTCTGAGAGAGATCCGGTAACGCAAGATATTAACTGAACGCGACTTACACCTAAACGATATGCAAGACAGATATAACCCGCATTTTCAGTCTCTAAAAATAGTCCAAAATAATCAATAGATTTCTATCTACTGACATCATGAAACAACGTCACGTTCTTCGTCAAATTCTATTAAGTTTCAGTGCCTTGAAACAAAATAGAATTTGATTGAATTCCAGAATTAAGTAAAAACGTGTATGAAAACAAAATACTTACTCCATCTTAACAAGCTCGAGGGTCGCCCAACTAAGCATGTCATTCAATAAACAAAATAACATTGCTGATGTAAAACTGATATATTAGGGAAACTGGAACCTTAGTCCTTAGGAATAGAGACTCTCTTGATAAGCTAGTGACGGCCAATCTTGCTGGTGACGTAACGGGAGTACCCGAGCGTTCATTGAGATGTCATGTCGCAACCCCGAAGCCCTCCGTACAACCTCACCCCTTGTCCTGTTAATTTACCCCTCCCGCTGTGACGTCAGGGGTAATTTCGTCACACTAAATAAAATGCCACTTTCTAGATTAGTTTTCGGATAACGTTTTGGGTGCGGTAAATTTTTCAGTTTTATTGTTTGGCGTCTACTGGAATCGTATTTGTTATTGATTTTGATATTTTTGGTTAATGGAATATTGCGTGTCCTTTGTGTATTAGCCAATTTGTAAGTTATAATAGTAAAATAGACTAGTGGGACTATATGGGGTTATTAATTTTTTTTTTTCAGATTTCAAATGTGAGGGTTGTACCTATATGTTTACTTTTGACATGAATGTTTACTTTTTAAAGTATTCTTTTTATTTTATTACAATTTCTTATTTTGACATGAATGCTTACTTTGTAAAGTATTATATTTTTTAATTTATTTACTATTGTGAATATGAGGACTATATGGGTTATTATTGCTTTTTCCTCTTCAACTATTTTTTTTTCCTTTTTTTTTTTTAGCGTTGTCTGGCTGTTTGAGTTTTTTTGTGGCCTACCCAAATGTCCTTTCATTGGCATTGTTCGTCGAGTCGTTGAGCTCCTTATTGGTTCTAAGTTGAGCTACTCGACTACTGACCAAGGCTTGCAATGAATGGACAGGTCCACTCAAATCTGCGTGGTTCTTTCCTCAAAAGACCACTTCAGACACTGACATGGTCCTCATATAACGTATTGTGAATGTGAGGACCATGTAGATCGCTATGTTAGGGGTTCATTTCTTGTTAGTCTGGCGGTTTGAGTTCTTTATGTGGCCTACCCAAATGTCCTTACTTTAGTATTGATCGTCAAATCGACGAGCTCCTTAAAGTTCTAAGTTTGAGCTACTCGGTAACTGACAAATGCTTGCACTGTCTGGACAGGTCAACTCAAATCTGTGTGGTACTTTCCTCAAAAGACCACTTCAGACACCAACCTACATGGTTCTCATATGATTTGACCAGTACAATTGTATGGACTTTAAAAGAGACCTTGGACCTCTGAGTTTGTTTCGGTGTTTCTTCTCAGGGTAGTCAGCTAGGAAACACCGGCCTCATCTAGTTTATAACGACCAAAAATATTGACGTGTAAAAGTGTTATTTACAACCTACTTACAAAATAAATATCATTTATCATTTATCATTATATATGCTGCTGCCTTTTCGTTGAAAAACATCAGTTTTCACCTATTTCTGTTCTACAGTCCCTATCAGAGAAAACTTGAAGTTACTTTTTTATCTTGAACTCTCATTTCAAATAAGTAGGGCTCATACTGCTGCGTTAGTGTTGTGACCTTAGTCTAAAGTGAATTGTACATTTTATTAGAAAATGTATTTTATTTTCTAGTCATTCTTAGGTCATCTTAGTTGCAATCACCTAAAATCCCCGATTACACACCACAACAGATTATTAGGCAGAAATGAAATACGAAGAAATTGTCACTTATAGACTGGTTGTATGGAGGCCAAGGTTCTTCCAGGCGGGAAAAACGTTTTCCGCAACTGCAATTTAAGCTCGTAGGAACACGCTGGTAGTGACTGGTCAAACTCGAAATTAACTTGAAGTCGTGCAAGGAGTGGGAGCGTGCAGTTCACAGAAGATTTGAAGAAGTGAACATATGTGCCTGCCGAAGCCCCAAAGCTTGAAAGACACCATCGTGTAGGTACATCGGTTAAACTTTGCACGTGAACAAAAAAACTTTGTCGCTTTTGGGGCATGAACCAATGGGTGACTACAGGAGGTTTTTAAACCAGATTGATGGAAGACAGCGAATATGGAGATGCAAAAGAGAAAGTTACAATAATAATCGTGAGTCTTATTTTGAAAATACTGGGGGCGGCCCAGTTATGGTTTACCATAACATACTCAAATTTTCGAGGTTGTTTCGTTTCGTCTTTCTTGCAGGTTTGTACATAACTTGAAAATATTACTCTTATGTCTGAATAAATAGGATCTTACCTATCCGAGAACATTTCGAGCTCGCTTTTGCACCCAATTAACCGGGGTACATGTGTACCTGTACAAGTGTACACCCAGGTATATTCCGAGATGGGGTGCTCAAACTCACTAGGCTCGCTGTAACCCCCACAGTTGTCCAGCTTATGTACGTATAAGTCGTCAAAGCAACATCTGTTTAAATGATATAAAGACGATGAAACGTATCCGAGACAAAAAACATTTTTTTTTCGTGTTTGCTTCCCCCGCCCTAGCATCCTTAGCTCTCTAGTTTACGCCATCTGTATGTTTGTGTTATAAGAAGCAAATCAAGCATATCCGAGAAAAATAAAAATTTTTTTTCGGGCTCGTTTCGCTCACTCTGGCATCCTTATTTCTCCAGGTTACGCTTAAAAGACAAATAAACGATTCTTATTGAGATGTGAATGCGAACGTTACTTACAAATTTTGGAAATGGCCCTCTGTATGTATGTATGTACTAGCAACGCCCCGCGGTTTCACCCGCGTAGTTCCCGTTCCCGTGGGAATACAATATAACCTATGTTACTCAGGGTGAATGTAGCTTTTTAATGGTGAAAGATTTTTTTGATATCGGTCCAGTAGTTTTTGAGTTTATTCGTTACATACAAATCTTTCCTCTATAATATTAGTATAGATTTATGATAAAAGGTTGAGCAAGCGTGCTCAAACGTCACTCCACCGTTTTGCCTGCCAGAACTCAAAGGTCTTGTTGACCGGGTCGTTGTAAATTTTGTAAACGTTTCCTTTTCACGAATGCAATGAGGTACCATTGATTGTGAGCGGGTCAAAAAACAAAGGTTGTTTTAGTGAAAAAAAAACTCTCTCATTTCTCGATTTACTGTAGGTAGGTACACATGTGAGCTGGTCCCCCCATAGTTCTTTGCTGCGACCGCACCTGAGAATGGCAGGCTTTTCCTGCCTGAGATACAATAAGTGGGTGATTCTTTGAAAATGTGCATATCACGCGGCCCTCCCCAAATAACTACTTTGTGAGGTATAAAGTTATCTTTTTTTTTTATTTCACATAAAACATAGTTCCAGCACTATATACAGATGTACATAATATGTTCCTATTGCTATAAACAACTAAGTTATCTTTATAAACGTTCCTCAAATCTCATCACCATTTGTGTTCCAATTCCCGGATTTTAGCAGTTCATGTTCGAAAAGTTATAAATATACCTTAAAGAACGTAATTTTAAGTAGCAATTTAGATAGTACACGACATGTTTTACTGTTTAACAAAACTATATACATTAAAGAACACTTTTAGGTAATGTTTAGTGACTTTGAAAATTGTCCCAACACTTTGTACTCACTACCATTTGTACACACAGTCGCATGATTATTTTTAAGCGTAATGTATTGTTAAAAGTGCAATTTCTCCTCGATCACGTATGGTTCCACGTCTCGACTCGTGCGGGTCACACGTCAAATAATGTTTTGGTGCCAATTTTAGCGTACCTTAACCGCCCAGAAATAGTGTTTGGCAAATAAAAATCTCCTCACCGTTCGAGTTTCCCGTGGTCAGTCTATTATTTTTATTAATCATTTGTAAGCTTTTTAATAGTCGCTATAGGATACTTTTTGCTTTGATTAAGTTCCAAAATTATTAACTCCGGTAAAGAACGTATAATGTGAGAAAGTGTACAAATACCTAATTACCATTTATATAATTACCATTTTTTCCCGTTCGTATTTTAGCAAACGGTAATGAGCCCTTGAAAATGGTAATTAGTACTAGTATAAGCTGGACTCTTATTACATTGAAACTCATTGCTTCGCTAGGCCAGCCAAAGGTCGAATTGTCAGGAGTTGGGACTCGAGGTGGCGCTGCACAAATCCGGGGCTATGTGTTTTGACGGCCCTCAAACTGAACGGCTCCCAAACTGAACCGGACTGGGGCCGCTCTCTAGCGGCTCCTGCCCAACCTTGGGAGTCCAGACGCCTCTTACTGGAGGCTCTACGCAGGGATCGTTCGTTTCATAGCCCCTTACGGGGTGCCGGTGTGGGCCGTCGCGCGTCGCTCCAAAAGCGACCGGCGGCCATGCTGAACGTATGCCAGAGGGTCATAGCAATTAATACGTGTGGTGCGGGGATACCGCACGATTTCCCGCGAAGCGCAGCCTTCTTCCTGGCCTACCAACGTGGGATCTGGAGGCAACAGTCCTTGCATACATGCACGATTTGCGCGTGGAGATGCAACGCCAGGGTGAAAGTGCGCTGGGCACGCCACTATTGCGGTGATAAGTCCCCTCTTTGAGGCGTGGCTGGAGAGACGTCACGGCGTTCTCACCTTCCGCCTGACGCAGGTGCTCACCGGACACGGCTGTTTCGGGAGGTACCTGTGTCGGATCCAGCGGGAGGACACGTCCGGGTGTCATCACTGTGTGGATCGCCCGGAAGACACGCTGAAGCACACGGTGGAGGTCTGCCCTGCTTGGGCGGAGCACCGCCGTGTCCTCGTCGAGGCGATCGGCCGCGGCGACCTCTCGTGTCCGGCCCTGGTTCAAGCCATGGTCGGGAGCGAGGAGGCATGGGAGGCGATCGCCTCCTTCTGCGATGCAGTAATGCTAGCGAAGAAGGAGGCGGAGCGCGTGAGAGAGAGGGAAGCCCCTCGCTCCAGCCGCCGCAACAGAAGAAGACGCCCCGGGCGTCGCCGTCGGGAAACGCAGGGCGATTCCCGGCCACCGTAGGCGCGGGCCTGCGGATAGCGAGCTATGGGTGGCTCGCCGTCCGATAGCAACCAGGCCCGAGTCGACGGCGGCGCGTCGTGTTCCACGCGCGCCTCAAAGAGCCGTCAGCAAAGAAGACGGGATCCCATAGGGTCAGTGCCTGCTAGGGTTGCGGAATTTGTTCGAAAGAGTCACCGCAGCCCTGGAACGCAAAGGGCACAAGAAGGATCACGGGTGGGTTTTAGTCAGTAAGAGTCTGACACTCCCTTCCGCTCCGCCCAGAGCGGGAGAAGTCATTTGAAGATTTCCCATCCGGAAAAAAAAAAGGGTGAAAGTGCGCTGCCGCGACAGGTCACCGCATGGCAGACAGAGCCCCGGTGGGATCTCATGGTGAAATGGCGTCAGCGACAATCGCAACCCAGTGCTGGCACGCCACAATTATGGCGGTGAGTCCCCTCTTTGAGCGGCTGGAAAGACCTCACGGCGTTCTTACCTTCCGCATGACGCAGGTCCTCACCGGACATGGCAAGTTCGGGAGGTTCCTGTACCGGATTCGTGCGGTAGTGACGTCCGGGTGTTGCCACTGTGCGGAACGCCCGGAGGACACGGTGGAGCACACAGTTGAGGTGTGACCTGCTTGTGCTTGAGGGGCGATCTTCGGCGGAGACCTCCCGCGCCAGGCCTTGGTCCAAGGCGAAGAGAAGAGGCAGGCGGTTGCCTTATTTTAGTTGATTTTATTCGAACTATTATACTATATTCTTCTTAATTAAGAATGCCGGTTGAGTTTTGAGTGTTTTTTTTTTTATAAAATCACGTCACTAAATAGTTAAGTTTTATGTCGTTTATTGTCAACTAAATAATTAATAATTATGTGATTCGAGTATATTATTCATGTTAGTCCTAATTACCAATAATGAAACCTAATTACCATTTTTTAAATGCTAATTACCGTATGTTTCATATCTCATCACCGTTCGACGAAAATTTTCGGCTTCAGTTTCAGACCTATACAGCAATTAAAATACTGTGCGTTTCATTTATTTCGTTAATCTGAACTATTAACTACACATTAAATCCAAAAAACTTGTAATTGGAAGCAATATTTGAACTTAATTTACGTATCCTGAATATGTCTATCTTCAAATATTCACCCAAGTAACGTAATTCTCAGCAAGTCCAGATGGATGGAAACGTTAGAGCACGACGCCGACGGGGGGAACTATAGTTATTATTAGTTATTCATTTATTTAATGTTAAATCTCAATATTCTTAAATTTTTAACAGTGTTTGTGTTATCACAAAAAAAATATTGAGTAACTGCACTTTGTTTTAATTTTGATTAGCATAAGCATACCTATCTATGCTAATCAAAATTAAAACAATTATTATTATTTTTAATAAAGATTAGTGTTTTCTTCATGTCTGATTATATTATTTTCAATATTCACTTTACTATGTTTAACTTAGCCTTTTTTCTGTTCCGCTAATTGTGCCGCTGTGTGTTTTGGTATTCCGACAGCCCAGTCAAACCTTACGTTCATGTATCAATATCCTCCTCCTAGACTTCTAGTCTAGTATAAAACTGCGTCCGTGACGCAGTTACTGTTATGTAAATAATATTTCAATATTTTCTTTCAGAGTAGTTATGTACCTAATGCTAGACTAGTATCCATTGCACCAATGACGAAACAGTCGAGTCCACTTTAATCGATCGTGTCTGGGCTCTGGCCTAAAGTTTGACGTCACTAAGTGCGTCACTGTTCTAGGTTTCGTGAGCTACGAAAAACAGGGGTCAATGCATTTTGTCTAAACCGAGGGAACTTGCATTGTTATACACTTTACTTTACTTTTGTTTGCGTCGCTCAAGTCTTAGCTGGATAGCTTAGGTACCGATGCTTCTTCTTCTCAGAAAGTTAACAGCTGTTTAAATGCCCGTGGAGTGCTACAGTGTTTTTTGAGCTGTATTTTGTAACTTTTGGCGTCCAAAAGCAGCTGAAGCTCAGCCTAATAGTCTCAAAGTATGAGCGCTAGATAGTATTTTCCGAAATTCTTCTAAAGGAATAACAAAGTAGGTAGCTTCCCCTTCACGTAGACTACCAGATATGGCAGAGTTGGGAACACGATTAGATGCTAATGTAGAAAGCTGCCAAATATTTTCTGTGTTTTAATTAGTTTCGATACCGTGTATTATTTTTTACCTACTTACATAATGGTACTTACATAGTGTATTTACATATCCATTAAATTACCTATACAAACACCATCATTCATAAATTATAGCGATTACGTCAACGCTAATGGACTTCATTCATGATAGAAGTTCCTACACATAAAAAATATTTCGATACACGAATACTGATATAATAACTTACAATCACAATGTAAATCGGTAAAGCTAGCCAGCGATAGTTTCGTAAACAGTCTCGTGTAACGCTCAGGTTTCCGGATAGCACGGTGTGTAATTTAAAGCTCAGAACATTACTAGCAAGCAACTAGATAATATTACTTCAACGGCACAAAATACAAGAGTTGTGAATGAAACAGTGCGCGTCCGGCGGGTCGGTAAGCGGCGCGAATGGGAGCGGAAGCCCGCGGTTAGTCCACTTCCTGTTTCCTGCAGGGCCGAGAGCGACGCACGCGCAGCCGAGCGCGCCCGACCGTGGCCGATCTAACACGAGCGCGCCCGACCCACTCCGACTACCACCGAAGCTACGACGCACCGCCACATCACGCTATGATTTTTCACTGACGACACGTCGAGAAAATGGAAAATATTCTACTGTCGCCAGCGCATAAATTGATTCTCTGAAGAGCCTATTTTCTATGTATGTTATTCTACTTGTTGTTTATGGGACCATGTTTTTGCGTAGAGGAATTTCAAATCTCAATAAGTTACACATACGTGATAAAACATACAAAAGTAATAGAAATTGACCATCGCAGTATCAGCTACTTAGGCTACCCCCATCATTATCATTATTATCCTGTTAGAGTTTATACAGAACAGTTATCTATTATTATTGTAGGTGAGAGACACTGACTGCTTAAGAGCAACGTGTATGGTGCCGCAAATTCTTGTATAATTTCATAAGTCTTGCAATTAAAGGGCATTTTTATTCCCTGTAGGTTAATTCTCATAGGTTTAGCTGTGGTTAAGTTTTTCTTTGTCTGAATAAGTTCAAAACTCAGTATATAATACTTAGCAATAAAGTATGAAGATATGATTGAATGACAGCTCTTTTTAAAGTGTGATTCGCTGTTTTCCTTAAAGATAATGAATAGGTATAAGAAAAACCACGTGGTACTAAATCTTTACATAGATGCGTAGGTAGCTTCTTGGAAAAAAGGGAAACTTTATAAGTATCTAAACCTACAGAATTAAGTATTATAAAATCGGACGCGTTTATACCCGGTTTGAATGACGACATAGTTGATGATAACATTTCAACAATCAACAGATTAGATTATTGGATAGGTAAATCTTGTATCAGATATAAGTCTATAGTAGTAGAATTATGATCCTTTCACTATTCTATCGATAAGGAAATTCATTAATTAGTATGTTTGGTCGTTTTATCCTTTGATCGCCCTCGCCTTGGCTACTGGATGTTATTTTCTCTCTCCAATACATTTGACTTCTGGCTTCTCATATGTAGTTGTCATAATACATACTAAGGTCAGTGTCCACTAAGGTCATCAGCATCACACATCTAAAGCCTCCTCTTGCTGCGCGGAACAATCTACTTACATTTGTTTTTTCATCTACATCTAGCCATCGAAATAAAAAAAAATCACAATTCGAAATATTCTTCGTAACGGACCTCCAATTCCATATTTAAAAGTGTGATGCCGTCAGAGCCCTATCGCGTCGCACATTAATTGCCCAAATGCGAATAACAATTTGTTATAAGTATATAGCTGCCGATTCGCCTACACGCCGCCTACGCAGCGCCCACGGCCCCGGCTCCTCTTGGAACAGACGGACGTAGTAGCGTAGGCTCGTACTGTGGGCGCGAGAGTATGTACACTGCAGAGTCGACACTTCCTTTGAAGGTGATAATAGGGTTTAAACAATGGGAAATTCTATGAGCGATATTGTCAAAATGTTCAAAATAAATGTTGGGACTTTCGCCAGCTGGTGAAAATATACGTATGTACCTACCATCTAATAAGACGATTCAGTCTCCATCTGTCTCTTAGAAAAGTTAACTCAACGAATCACGAGATTTTTTCCTCCAACTCCTTCAAAGCAGGAATGTGTATTCACGGAACATTACTTATTGTCTAAATTATTGCCACTGATCATCAGTCCACCAATGTAGACGAAAGATAAGAAACAAAACCATATAATTTGACCTAAACGATAGCCTATGGATTTCTAGGGCCACAAAACAAGTAAAATGTGGTCAGCTCAGTAAGAGTAGTATGTCTAAAGGTGAGAACAATTGTACCTACTGTTGAGGATGCTGTAACATCCAACAGTAAAATATAATAAAATGTAGAGGACAATGATGTTGAAATCGGTACCTATCATCATACATATACCCAATACAGTACACCCCCTCCTTGGTGTTATTCAGCGTGGCAACAAAGTACGCGTGAGTTATAAATACAATCAATCAATCGACCATAACACTTAATTTGTAAGGTCAATCAATCAAATCATTGATGTTCTTGAATGCGACTCTCAACCGTTGAATGGAAATCTTTTTGCAGATTCATTTTTCAATTTATATAATTATGTCAAACATCTCTCACAACAGTTGATTACAAATTGATACTAGGACGTTTTTCATCGATATGAAACCAAAAAGTTACTACTACCAGTTTTGATATTTATACGTATATTGTAAAAAGTGCCCCATCGATATTAAAATTTTGATTCTTATTGTTATAAAAGTAAACAGACAGTAATCTATTTTTTCAAAAGATTATAGTTCCAAAATTAGTTCATTTGATGTCTGCATCAATATCATCAAAAAGACGTAAAAGATAAAGCTGAGGTATCTATTCCACATTACTGACACATGGTGAAGCAGAGTGGAACGTCTCCGACTCTACTAATCTTTGCGATTATCCTTTTGTGTCGAACAAGGGGCTAGCGACAAGCCGATTCAATTGCGCCAACACGGACTGTTTCTAGACTTACGCGCAGAATTAATTAGATTGTAGACCACTGTTATTATCCTTGCTACTCGTACCTCTTGTGTTCTAATGACACAACTTTACTAGCACAACTTTATCTTCACAATCGTTTGTAACACTAACTCCAAGAAAACATTTTCTGACAGTACGATACAAGCGATACAAGATTCCACGGACCGCGTCATTGAAAAGTTGCTCGTGTCGGCACAACGTACCTAAGATTATGAATCAATACGCGCAAAACATAAATCAATGGACTCTATTACGTCACACAATCACTCCGAACGTTTTCAACAAATTCAACAATTATTTGAAATGCACCGATGTTATTTGAATATTATGTATAATGTAGTGAGCACAAACAAATCATTAAACATGTATTAGCTGTTACCTCACGTGTTGGGTAAACAGAGTTGGTATTACGTTACACTCAGGGCACGATTATGAAAGAGCCTCGGATTACCATGGCTTAGGTCTTAACTAAGAGAGCAGGGGGGGAGGGGAGACTCACCACAACCGCCCTAGTTCCCTTCCCTCACACTACTGCTCCATTCACTACTACGTAGGCTAAGGGGGAGATTATACGTTGCTTATAGAGGGATATTTGCATAATCATATTCAAGAGGCGAACTTGGAAATTCCTGAACGTCTAATTTCTGGATGTTTTTGTTATTTGAAACTTGATTTGTGAACTTAACGTTCAAGTGCGCATGAATTGCATTCTATTTTTAGTTAATATCTGTCAAAGGCGAATTATGATTACAAACAGATATTTTAATTGAATTCAACACTCAGTTTTATTGTACCACTATTGCCATCTAGGTGACCTGGAGCATTTAGGTACCTACTCTTAATATACAACGAAACATTAAAGTTTTCGTCTCAAGCTACGAAATCAACATTACTACAACTGCGATAACTAAAAACAGTCACAATTTAAACGAGTCGAATAAGAGTAGCGCTGCATGAGTTAGTCTAGCGGCTTGTTTTATACATGTGTTAAAGAAACTAAAGCAGTTTACGTAACCCCTACAAATCATTGAAAGACTAGGGGAGGGGTTGGGGTGGCGCGTAGGCCGCTGTATGAATGAACGGAGAACGTCACGCGAACGTTGCGTGTTTTTCAACACGATAGAGATCGATAGTGGCATTTTTGTTAGATTGTTGGAGATGTAACATCTTGAGATGAAAAAGGACACATTAAAACATTTAAATATGACTTGGATGATGAAGAAAAAAGGGTAAGGGTTCTGTGATTTACTGACAAACCTCATTGAGAGAGCTAAGATTATCGTTCTGACGATCGATATTCAGCTGTAGTTGAGAGGTAAACATCAATATTCTCAAAACAAATCCCATAATCTGTCTCAGAATCCGTTGAGGCAGGTCGCCGACCGATTCATCTCCAAATCTGCATACGTTTAGCCACGACCAGCCGTGCGTCATATTTCCGAAGTCGGTTCAATCCGCAAACAAAGGTCACATTGTCAAACGGGATGCCGGATGCGGGAGCGGTTCGTATCTCGGCATCGGGCCGGTGTCCGGCCGGACGAGAACGGACGCGCGTCCGCTTTGTACCACCACATCCGATTACGATGGAATTTACACTCGTATTGTCATGCAATGGCAATGTCGATTACACTTGCACTCGCATTCATACGCCGACGGTCAAATTGCCGGTTTCCTCCTCCACTGAGTGATTTGGGACGTTTGTAGTAATTTCTGTTTGCGTAAACGGCCATGCTAACTACCTATGTTATTATTGTTCTCATTTGTGGAAACTTGTGCCAGTTGCACAAGCTGATACCTAGTTAGAATCAAAACATTTTGAACTTCAATGCTGTTGTTTTTGTGATGAAATTCTGAAGTTCTAAATAAGTAGGCTCTAGACAATTCAACATTGGTACCGGTTACGGGACTTACCGGACGACCCTGGCGAGTCATTATTAGAAGAGTATGCCTCCTAAGGGCGTTTACGCACTGCGTCCGATCCGAATCCGAATATGAGTTCCGAATTTTATCCTGATTGGAAATGTACTGAATTCGGACGGACGGAATTCGGATCTAGCGCGTAGAGCTTTCTAGAAGTAGTACTTACGGCGACTTGGGACCGACAGTTTTCGGATGCAGTGCGGAACCGCTCTAAAGGGTCCTGTGTTGTCCATCCATCAGACAGAACAATCAGCCTCGACTTTTTTATGTTGGGGTCGACTTCAATTCTAACGAAATACAGTTGATATCGGTACTTACTATTCGTATTTGCCACTACCCAATTACAGGTTAACGAAACTATTGGAAAAATTGATTGTCAGAATTTTGGACTGCTTTATGAGATAATTAATACCTACTTAGAAAAAGGTCGGTGAGTTTTGTCTTACTGACAGTCTTTTGACGAAATTTTACATTCCAAATATACTTATTATTTTTCAATGAACTGCATGTTTTGTTCCGACGAATTCAGTGTCTATTAAAGTAACTTATTAAGTAGGTATCATTATCACCGTGGCGGTGTCGTAACCGGAGCTCTTCCTGTGTTCATATTATATTATAAATGCATTGTAATTGTAACTATACTTAATAGAACAGTAGATACTCCATATGATATGTGATAACCCCGATCGCGTATACCTAGCCTATAGCTTCTCTATTATTATTTCTAATGGTTGATACATCGGTTTGTAGTAGGTAACATTTCTCTTATAAGTTGATCACGAGGAATTCTCAGAAGCCGATATATGTATGTAGATAAACATCACCCAACCATATTTCCCCAATTCTTCACTTAGGTACCTAATTAAGAAGAACGCCTATAAGAAAAATATTAATAGTCATTACCACAAAATCACTTTTGACGACTACCTAAAAAGTAAGTAGGTAGGTACCTATATATCAGCAGCTCCAGAGCTTCATCATAGATCGAGGAATAATGAAACTGCTTCTTAGAATTGTAAAGAATAGGTCGGTAATCTTACCAGAATTGGAAAGAATAGGTAGGTAGGTAATTTATAATTTAACTGTCCATCATAACTACATGCAAAGCCAATTTCAATTCAGGGAACATCTTGCAGGTACTTAACTATTGGTTTAAGATCAAGATCCTACCAAATTGTTTAGAGAATTTCAAGACAGAAATCCTCATAGGGCTGTATGTGTTCTTGAATCTAATAGTACCTACTTACGTACAAACCGTGTTAAAAATGAACTACATATACATAGTAATGCATTCAACGTCTCATGGCGTTGTTGCTAGTGTTATTGCGCAGGAGTGGAACTGACTGACAACACAGGTCCGCGTGAAAGTTGCCCGTGCCGTGAAATTTATAATATTGCATTAATCATTAGCGTCATTATATATTTGAATTATTTCGTTGTTGTTATGACTGTTATGCGTCCGGTTGTTCTACTTGTTCTGTACCTACCTACAAATCTTGGAGAAATTGCGTTATTAGTAGGTACCGTTACATCTTAACTTTATGTCTATAATTATCTACATATAGTTCACGAAGTAGAAGTCTTCTAATGGAAGTTACGTGTACTAGAAATAAAAAAAATCTCTCGTTCTTGGTTCCTTCAGAAAATAGTTACATAGCATAGGTAAAACAATTTAGACAACACAGTAGATAGTAATACAGTGGACACTCGAAATAGCTGAATAACTTGTGTTCTTAAATTGATATTATGCAATTAGGAAAACTAACTAGACAGACTGACACTTCTAACTCGTCCTCACCATAACTAAGATGTAATTTTATTATTCCTTAGGATGTTTGATAGTTCAAAGGTGTACCTACCTACCTACCTAGGTACTGCTTTTTCTTGTGTGAGCTAATTCAAGAGGATAAACTAGAGGAGGAAATTACCTGTGTGTGTGTGTGTTTCCTGTTCTTGTAATGATAGCTTAGGCATTACTTGTTTTGAAAATCTTCGCCACTAAAAGCAGCCTTTATTTTGCATCAAACGAAAGAAACAAGAGTCAAATGTTGATTCATTCACGTTTAATTCAAACAACAAACTTCAACCCACTGCGCATGCCTGCTACAAACTGTCGAAATGTAAAGAAGGAAGCAAAGTATCTAGGCACATACAGTGCTGTATCTAACAGATATCTCAGCTAAAACTAGTTACCACAAGTTAAATAGCGAACTTACGTCTATACCACATATAATAGGATAAAGTGGTGGCTCCCACGAGACAACCCACACAAAAACTTGTTCGCACCAAGACGTTTCCATTGAAAGGGTGACAGTCGCGTTCCTAGCGCATTCGAGTTCTCTTTGCCCTTTGAGTTTGCGCCTTTCCTTCGATTATCGATTCTGAATAGGAATATCATTTGAGAGTCTACATATTTTTAGATCGCTAGTTCGAAATAGACACACGACGTGTGAATTTTAATATAGGTACTTACCTACTTATTCCATTTTAAGAACACATGAGCGCAGAGCACATGGCGTTAGAGACATCAAAACAAACAAGGTGCTCTGATATGAATGGGTGAGAGCAGCAAGCTCCACTACAGACTCGTATTGGCACTTTAGCAGTGCCAGTAGTTACGAAGCCGACGACGCCTACATTGAGGACGATTTTTTTATCTACACTGTGCCGACGCATGACCCGATGACCGTAGTTTGCAACGTCGCCAATTTGTACGAGATATCGTCCGCCTCTTGCACATGATAACTCGCTACCCACTCGCTGCGGCCGCCGCGCGACATTCAAATCTCAATAATATCCAAAGTATGGTTTTGTTTCGTGTTCCAAATTTGATTATTCTTCAGTAATTTACCTGTCTTGGATTGGTAATTTACTGAAGAATATTAAAATTTTGAAAGTCGGTTGTAAAATAATACAGATTTTTATAACGTTGATTATTTAGAAAATTAAGCACAATATTATAGTATGTTCACTTTCAGAACGAAATTTATACACATGAAGTAAGTACCACACTAACTAAGTTAAAGTACCTATATTTCGAGAATATTAAAGATCATTTTGTTGTTTTGTGTTTATAGAGCGACATGTATGTACCTACATATGTCGGACTTGATAAAATGAATGGCGATGGCGTCGAAGCGACTCCACTGCCCACTCACACTAATAACGATTGTGATAGGTAATAAACTCTGAAAGTGAAATTGATGACTCATGTACCTACCTATTCTATGATATCACTTATTTAACGCAAAAATATTATTAAGACTGAATTAAGATTTTATAGAGGTAGAGACTAAATGAACGCACTATAATATAAGTACCTATATATAACGCATACATACATATAGGTAGGTAGGTAATATTATTGGATTTGTTTTTTTTTTATTGCTGAATAATGTAGATACCTACTATTTTCATTTAACTTACAACTGAATATACTTCGTGATTATTTAACAGTTCGCATTTAAAAAAAATATTTACCTACCTATGAAGGCGTTTCTTGATAACCATATTTTTTACTTGGTACTTCGTCAAACTTGTTCCCAATTTGTTTCGACTATAATTTTTGTTATCCATTTAAATTGTAGTTCCTTCAATTTCTTATTGTAATTAGGTAGGTACTTTCATTTTATAGATTCAGACTTGAGTTATTTATTTTAGTTGTCGCGTTTTTCTTGATTGGTTTTACTCAAATCAGAAAATCTAACAAGATAGATTTTAAAGTAACACCTTGCAAAGCAATTTTTATTATTCCTTCAAAATCTGTATCTAGATACAGTGACATTTGACACTGATCATCCAGAAATTGGACCACTATCCCGTGAGAGCAACTTGCGTTAGTTAAAGCTGTATATTACCTATGTATTTTTATAAAATATGAGGCAGGTAGATATAATATTTTATGTGACGAATAAAAAACATCTCGCCCATTGTGACTGACGTCAGTATTCGAAGTGGAAGCCGCTTCCTTCTGAATCTTTTATTTATAGACGATTGATTGATGAAGCGAAACATCGTATATGAATGAATCGATTTATGGTTTCGTTGAGCAGACACTGTTTATGTGCCTTGACGTCAAGAATCTTAAATGGGAAAAGAATAAAGTCCCTTCGAATTCATAAAATCAGTAAGGAATATTTTATAGCCCGCCCGAAGCTGCGCAGCCGCAGCGCACTATGAATGACAGCTCCTCTCTACTCGACCGCTCATTGTCTTATTCATAGGAGCTGGTAAAGTTCGTCAGAGTGTACGAATGTTATCTTACGCGCAGTCGTCGAACTTCGTAAACAAGGAAAAATAAGATTGGGTGTCTAATAAATTTTACATGACATAATTTATGTAACATCGAGACAGACGCTCGTAAAAATGACACTATGCTGCTGTCTCTAATTATCATTTAATTTTTGTAGTCTAATTTCTATGATGAGATAGGTTAGCAACTGTCGGTGGTGGTTATAGTGATTACCCAACAGTTGTTATCTGTTCGTTGGGCAGAATGTGGCCTGTTTGAAGCGCCGCGAGTGCCGCGACTTCCTGCGCGATGACCCGCCAGCCACTTTATCGGCTACGCTCGCGACCGACTCACTGCAGCTATGCGTACAAACGATCGCCAAACTTCTTGCCCCCTTTTCTTATTTTCTATTCATTTTTAGAACTCAAACATACAGATGGCAAATATTTACTCCTACTTACTAAGAAAGTGATTTCTTTTAGGGATGCCAAATCCGAGTAGCAAAAAATATTTGAAAGATGGATATATACCAAGATAATTGTATTAAGATAAGTACCTACCTAAGTATGACAATCGTTCCAGACTGGGGAGCTGAATGGTAAAAAATAAATTATGATTCCGCAATATCTTGATGATATAGGATAGGAATATAAAAACCAATTGATTAAATCGATGTTGCTACACACACAAGTAGGTACGTACTCTTCATTGTTTGATAATCTTACACATACGAGTATAAAATATTTCAATTGTTAATTTCTAAACCTGTCGTTTATAAGGAATATTTTAACGTTAGAAAACACAATAGCGTGTGTCACTGGATCGGAATGTTCAGCCAATGATCGAAAGCTGTCAGGTTCGGCCCATTATATTCTTTATAAGGGATTCTTATGAAGGCACACCAGTCGTATTTTTAATAAACCCGCTTTATAAATAGCTAGCTACTAGAATGTTGATCATGCACCTACTCACAGGTAATGAAATCAGGTTTAGGGACCAAATTAAATTATTTGCAAAGGAAATGAACTTACTGAACCTTAAGATATGAATACCCTCAACAATACCTACAAAGTGAACATCGAAGAAATCAAACTGGCAGTGCATGATGCATCTCAGGGCACAGGTCAAGGAATGCGCTCGATAACTGGCGAGATTTGACAGTGAAATAACGATAGTCTTGTACAAAGTGTATATCAAACCAGAATGTACCACAAATGGCAGCCGTGGTCACAAATCAACCTGACAATGGCGTGGATGATCCATCTCCTCCGTAGCAGAGGTCAACCGACCGACTCCGGCGCAGTCCGACACATTTCATGATACTTTTTTATACTTACTTATAAAAAAAAACACTAGTTATGCTGAATCAAACAGGTCCATCTATTATTATAAATTATAATACATCAACGTTGACATATTTATTACACAGGAAATCAAAAAGTGTTTTTTGATTCAAAAACCGACGGACGGACTACGTTTGATGCAAAATAGAACATTAAAATTCCCTATGTCATATGCTTACGGCACAACATGAATAAATGGCCAGTTTTATAATGTTGTACCTTGATGTAAGCATGACATGCTAGGATATAAAAGAAGCAAAGCTTGGCAAAAAAGAGTTTGGACAAAAGGGGGGCGTCACTGTCACACCTGGTTATGGCATTTTTAATGAGTTAGCAAAAGAAAAAAATCAAATCGTTAAAATAAATAATTGATTACAATCAACGCCACCTGCGAATTAATCAAAATCGGGAAGTAGATGTAATCCACAAAAAAGTTCCATCTGTCACCTATTCTTTAATTAAGCGCTTATTTTTAGGAAACCAATTTAGGAAACAGGATAGTGTAATTGAAGTTAGAGGCCGATTTAGTTCGATTTCCTAAATTGTATCCTAAAAATTGGATAGTGTATTGAGCGCTTTGGCTTTGGCAAGCTTTGAATTCATATTAAATTTAATTAACTCTTGTAGAGCCAGACAAATCCTAGGGCCGAGCAATTCTTGAAGAGAGTTCCTAAATTTCTATCTACTTTGAAGATCCTAGAAATAATGTTTTAATAAACTAAAAAATATGTATGAAAGTAGGAACTTAATATCATAGTTGCTTTTTAACCGACTTCTAAAAAAGGAGGAGGTTCTCAACTCGGATGTTTGTATTTTTTTTTTATGTTTGTTCGCGCATAACTCCGTCGCTTGTCAACCGATTTGAAAAATTCTTTTTTTGTTGGAAAGGGTATACCTACTTCCCAAATGGTCCCATGAAATATGTACTTTGTCTACTTTGACGACCTCTTAGTTTACTCTGCAAAGGAGCTGTACGTTTTTTTTACACCAATGTGATTGGTTCGTTTAGGAGGGGGAGGGGAGGGGGTGTAGGTACCACTAAAAAGTGAAAAATAAAAAACTTTTTACAAAAAAATACAACCGACTTTTACACAAAAAATCAAAAAAGTGCAAAATAACTTTAATTTCGGAAGTCGGTGTTCAAAAAACGAAAAAGCGACCACAAACACCGAGTTCCGAAATTAAAGTTATTTTGCACTTTTTTGATTTTTTGTGTAAAAGTCGGTTGTATTTTTTTGTAAAAAGTTTTTTTATATGAAATACTCTTGTTAGGTTATGATAGAGTAAAATTTAAATGAAAAAGAACAAGATGACATTTTTGCAGTATTCCCAACACAAACACGTTAGCAATGATAAAAAAAATACTTTATTTGCCTATTTTAAGATTAGAAAGAACTGTGCCCCGTTTAAAGGTGGTTTTGGGCCATGGGCGTGCAGGATTAAATTGTATACCAATAAAAAGTATTAGGTCAGTGCAATACCAATGTCGTGTTTTTTTAACCTTGCATTGAATGCGTGAGGCCTTAGAGGAGGTCCAGTTGTATGATTTTGAGACACCAAAATTTATGTTTTATAAAAAAAAAAATCTGTACATATAATTAAAGCGCCTCAAGTCTTTTAGCGTCTAGAGCACCTCCTCGTGGTGACGGTGGTAACGGTCAGAAGTATGATTTTGACCAGCTAAGAATTACTCCGTCATGGCAAGAAGATTAAAAGATTCGATGCGTTGTGATGCCTCTGGAGTCCACCCTGGAGAGGAAGAGATCCAAGCATCGGATGCAGCGGGAGGAAGTGGTCAGCTTCTGGTTCGGGGACACCCCAAAAGGACTAAGTTGTTTTTCTTGTGGAGTAAATCTTATGAGAAATAGAAAACGTTTGCAGATATATACTCTTTCTGGTTCTGAAATAAATGGAGAAGCCTATGAATATTTTCAAAGGCTTCCCTCCAGTAGCAGTCGTTCCTTAAGTCCAAATGATTGTGTATGTCAGAAATTTTGGCAGAGGTTTATTCGAAATAGTCCAAAAATAACGATAATATTATATAATAATAATGAAATACAATCTATCGAAGAAAGTTCTGAAGAAACAAAAGATCTTATCAGACTTGACATGTCAAGAGCATGCATTTTCGGCTGTCATCCAGGATGGTTCCGGAGACAAGAGCGCAAGTATTATCAGATTTTCGATTTTCCAACCCCCAAGATGCAAGAGTCTTTTCTGATCACAATAACTTTCACTAGACAGAGATTCCTCGAGAATTAAGAAAAATTTTAGCAGCAGCTCAAATAACTGATATGGTAGATATATTGAAGAGAGGGATGATTAATACAGTTAATAAACACATCATCAACTTAGCAGAAAAAAAAAACATAGCAGGTAAAGATTCAATAAAAGGTTACTATTGTAGTTGTAAAAATGGTGCGCGAACCATCGGTTCCTGTGTTCACGTAATTACTATAATCTGGTTTTTAGGGTATGTAAAACATCATTATGTACAAATAAATCCACCATCAGAAGATCTAGAAAATATATTTATAAGATTTGAAAGTTCAGATGAAGAGGATGCTGAAAAATAATTTTGATTTTTCAACATATTGTAAACTGAGGCGCATTCGCTGAACGGCACTAAAAATATTTTCTGATCATATACTCCTCTGAAGTAAAACACTGGTATAGAAATTATCGCTGCACGTCATATGGCCCAAATCGGGGCATAGTTCTTTATGAAATATCTAATTCCCTTTACAATTACGCCCAATAACCAATAATATCCTTTAATCACATCGCCAGGCCTCATCCGGCCATCTAACAACACTGTCGACAGCCTGTCAACATCTGTTGTTCCAATTTAAAACGATCTAACAGTAGCCGTACGCACTAGTTACGTGTTAAATTAGCAGCGGGGAACAATCCAGGCCATGCGGGGAAAATATTAAAGTAGTGGAAGCTATTATATTGTAGAGTAAAGTAGTAATACTACTAAATAGTAACAGTTTGCGCAGTGTGCTACATAAATATGCTTCGTATCTAGTCTAATTCTTTATTTAGGTACGTAATTGTATCTACATTCTTTGTAGTAAACAAAATAAGTAGATAACTATACCTTTAAAGGTTAAATGCCCAGGGACCCTTGTCATTAGCTTTTATTCTCATCATAAAGGAGTTATTCGCTTAGAGTGACGCTCGTTCGACGATGACGTTCAGATCAAATGAACGAACCACACTATTTTACAGTTTATTCCTGTCACGACTTATTCAAACCTTCTGTTTCATTGAAATCATAAATAATTAATATTCACAAAGAAAAACCTATCAATGTCTGTGATTCAAAAGGCGCATGACAGTATTTTATTACTTGCGTACGTGAGGGAAGAAGGAAGAGAGTAACAGGAGGCGTGCTCTGAACATCCCGGATGGTGACGGTAAAAGGAAACGGGCGCGACGCGGTACTGCCGCTGAGGACGCGTTGAACCGCCGCCACTTCCTTCCAAACGAACACATCGTACTTCACTTACTCGTATGAAGATATTTCATTCCCATGATAGTGCTATCGTAAATATCCATTTTCCAATTTGATTTTTTGCAATTTGCGAAAAAAGACATTTTAAAAACGTTGATTGAACATTTTAAAAACAGTGATCATAAAATTATTATAATGACCGTTGATGATTGAGGACGCACTTAGATACTTACTAATTCCATGGTGCAGATTGAGATGATCGGCATGATAACCAAAAATAAATTATCCGTCATAGACAATCAACGACGTTTTGAATTTTTGACAACCTTGACATCTTGATTGGAAATGTCATTTCAAAATTTGAATGCTGCGTTGAAAAGTTTTGATTTGATCGGACTTTGTTTTTGTGATTCCTTTTAGAAAAAAAAAAGATACCTACATTTAGATATTTATTGACAATAAATACCGTGCTGCCGAGATGAGCGATAGCTCCCACCGCCGCGTCGTTAAGTTTTATTCAATAATTATTATATTAATTATAGATTATTTTTTTAAACGGTAATATGTCAGTGTGTTTACTTTCTTGCTTTAACTCAAAATTGCTTTCTTAATGCCTGATTGTTTGTACTTGGGCCGTTCCTATTGAAGACCAAGGCAAGGCCGAGCCGTGGGGTCCGAGTGCTCTTGCGTATTTTAAAGAACTTAACGTTTAGTGACTCTTCGCCTGACGCGTGGCTGGCTTTTACTTCGAACAGAGGCTAAGGATTGCCATACAAAGTGGCCATGCCACCAGTCGTTTGGGCTCACTTCTAGTAGCTAGCCATTTAATTTTAAGCATATACATACCTAGTTAGATTAGCATTGAAATATAAAATGTACACGTTTCACACATAATGGTGTCTTGAATAATGAAATGTCAATAAGATTCAAATACTTATTTGAACAGCATATGATACAAAAAGTATGTAAACATTGATAAAATAATTGCTGATGTCTTACAGTTATTTTATTTTAGATTTCTCTTATAAAAACATGATTCAAAAAGTTTCTTGCTATATTATTAACTCCAGTGGATTTACCTCACAGTTAACAATAAACAATTCATACTGTATTATGTCTTCAGTACAAATTGTTTCATTGTAAAATGTTATAGTATGCCGTTGGTCTCTTATATGAACAACCCAAGTAGTCAAAGAGTAGTAATTGCTCGGGTGGTCTTAGTTAATGCTATTTTATATATATAATTGCTTTTTGCCACTATATTTTATAGTACATATCTATCTATGTGACAAGTGGATTCTGTGATAACAATTTTTTTTTAATATTTATGTGTTGTGCAGTTTGTACATACCTATGTTAATGTGAATTGTGTTTTAAATATCATTATTAAATGTGCAAAAAGTGCTTACAAAGTCATAAAAGCAGGAGTGCAGTTTTTTGTTTGGTTGATCAAAGGTGAGGCCTTCAGTGACTGCTAGAAATGAGACCTGCATCACAATTGTAAGTAACAAATTCTGATTATGTTTTAGTAAACTATTAGAAATGATTACTGTGGCTGATTTAGAACACCAGGAATAGAAAAAAACAAACATAGTGTAGTAAACATTCGTATTTATAATATAATGTTGTCGTTTTATTTACAAATAAATACAAATTCAGTTAATAAATAAATGGTAAATTATCTACATCTTAATAAGTATGTTTTATATCTCATTTCTTAATCTTCTCTGGATTTTTGTGGAATCCAAAATACTAACGTTAACGTTTTCTTATGACACGTTACGGTCTCAAGAAAATTTGAGACTTTCGACGTTCGGGCGACACGTTCACGTACATTCACACTATACGACTATATTTACAAGGTACTCGTAGACGATTCACTCAGTGAGCACGGGGCGCTCGTCCGACGCCGGCCCCGCGCCACTACACACCACTCGCACCAGGCACAGCAATCACTGAGTCCACCCCCGCGCAGTCCGAAGCTCTCCGCTCGCAAATAAATATTTGTACAACGCGGTCGCGCCGCTCGACTCGGCGCTTCGGAGGGCGCGGGCGGCGCGCGGCGGGACTAGATAATACTGGAGAGCCGCGGAGGGGGCTCGGGGCAGCGGCAGCCGGAGCGGCGGCAGCGCGCGTACAGCGCCGCGCCCGCCGCCGCGCAGCCGCGCAGGGGCCAGTACAGCCACAGGCACGGCAGCGGCAGCGCCAGCGCGCCCACGCACGCCAGCCGCGGCCCGCACGCGCACGGCTCGCCCGCTTCCTCCTCGCCGCTCCCGCAGTGGTAGAACAGCGCTTTCACGCAACACATGCACGACGCGTAGTCGACGCACGCCTCGGCGCTGCACAGGCACGAGCCGCACAGCCAGCGGGACGGCAGCGGGCGCGGGCGCGCGCACTGCTCGCAGCGGCAGCGGCCGCAGGTGTCGCACACTATCGAATCGGCCGCGAGGGCGCCGGCGCGCCGCTTGTCGGCCGCGGCGGCCGGCTGCGTCGTCACCGGCTTGAGCGGCTGATGCGCGGCCGTGTGAGGAGGCGCGGGCGCGGCGTGCGCTCGCCGCGGAGCCTCCACGTAGGCGTTCCGCTCGCGCTCGGCCTCTGGTCGCGGCCGCAGCAACGACACGGTGGGCTGGCGCGCGCCCGTCGGCCTGTGGACGCGCGCCGCCGGCTTGGGCGGCCGGGGCGGCGCCGCCGGCCCGCCATACTCATCCATCGAGTACGGCTAACGGCTCTCCGGGCCGTCGCCTTCCTGTTCCCTCATCGTCCCCACCTGCCGAGCGAACACGCAATCACATTAGATAACAGATCACGTTATTAAACATATAAAACTAGACTAAATAACTAAACAGTTCTCACTTTCATCCACATCCATAACGTCAAAACCTAGAGAAACATGGTCCATTGACTGAAACTTATATTCAATGCCTGTCTGCTTCGTCCCTCAATCGTTAGTAACAAACGAGATAAGTATTTTTTGCGGTATTAAAGAAATCAGGCGACTTAACCTTATTATCGTTTTTACTAAAACGATTCAAAACGATATTAGACTTGATATAGTATTAGTATTAGACTTAAAAATCATCAATTAACCAACAACGTTGTTTCCACTCCATTACGGCATTGTTTAATGATAACTACCATACATACTTTACTACATACGGCAAATAGTTATAAGTACCAAAGTTACATTGCATTATATTCATGAATCAAATTATTGAAAAAATGTGTTGTAGTCTTGAGCAACTGTCAGATTCTGGTTAATTAAAACTGCGTGTTTGTCTTGTTTCAAAACCACTTTAAGACTGATCTTTATTTCTAAGCTCACTTATGGGGTATTTAGTATTCACAATAATTAGGACTTAACGTTTGCATACTAAAATAGAAAGTGCAAGTAGATTACCCTACTGAGCAATGTAGTGAGGTAATCATGTCAAAATTAGCGAAAATTTGTAATCGTCAAGTAGCGTCTTAGAATGAAAACTTCTTGAAGCTTCTTTATCAAACCTTTTTTCACGCCTTTACTGCTTCGGTTGAAACTTTCTATATATTTCTTTAATTCAGTCACGTACTCCGAGTCATTACAGTGTATGACCGTTTTTGTCTAACAGACTCGTCTCTTTAAGAGATTGTATTCAACCATTCAAGGGTATTGAAACTATATTCACTTTGGAAAGTTAAGTTTGATACATTAATTATTTCCTTTTTACAGTTTTATCTTTGCAATGTAGTAATGGCATACGGTGATTTATGATAACAATATATTAGCGTTATTTTATTCTCATCTTATCGATTTCAGTCATAGGTCAATAGTCAATACGAATTTAAATATATTTTATCTCTTATTTAAGAAAATAGTAGACAGATACCAAATACTACTGGTTTAACCTGCTTAGCTCTCAAATGTATTCAATATTACACCCATTAAGCTAATTATATATTTTCTTCGATCTTCCAGGCAGCTAGCGCACTTTCTGCTTAGTCTATGCATGGAGCGTTTTTAATTATTGAAGCCGTTTGAATTACATATGCGTGTTTCACTTAATTGATAACCTTAATACACATTATATAAATAGTTCTCAATGAACACATTATCTCAAAGCCTCTCGTGAATGTTGGGAAATGTCTAGTACAATTACATTAAAATGTTATTTTTTGGTTTTAATAAAACTCGCTTTTACTGTGGGAATATGTTTCTTCCACCATCCAGAGCTAAATTTTGTATTTTAAGAATTCTATAGCGAGAGAAAAGTGAAACTTTTTTTATATTATTTTATAGCTTTTTTGTGTATTGGTAAAAATCAGATGATCTTGAGGTTTTGCTGAATAAAAAACAGAATTTGGTACACAAGTTCTTAAATAGGAAAGCAACTGAATTCTGTAGAAATGAGTTATGATCTTGGACAGTTAAGCATACGTAGTGTTCGTGGAAAAATATCTGTATAAAAACGAATGAAGAATGACTAACATTATTTCATGTAAAAAATAGAAAGGTGTTGTGCTAGTTTGCGTTTGTTAGTACAATAATTGAAGACTACAAATACAAAGACATGTCTTACGTTAAGAAGAACGTACATGTGTAAGTACATTGTTGTAATCTTGATGAATGCGATGCTACTCCTACTCACATTCAAATACAAATAATGTGTAAGTAGTTATGACCTTTTTGTAAAATTCATAAGTTGATTCTATCGAATTCTTTTGAGTGCTTTTGATACTAAGTATGTATCTTACTCAAATGCGTTTACAATCTAAAAAGATTTACGTAAAACTAGCCGTTACATTACCAATTATATTCTTATTTTGTTTTGTCTAAATATACTTCTTATCTGTAGAGTTCGTTACAAAATATTAACAGTTTATGTGACCATTGTTTACAATTTGTTCTTTATCTGCGTTCACAGTTATCAACTCTCTGTCGAAATTCGTGTCTCTGTTGCTATAATAATGCGGCTATATTCATAATGGTCTTGGCTTAATTAAGCTATTTGTTTTTAATACCCGCTTAAATAGTTATTGTTTGGCTATGAAGAATGGAAAACGATTATTACATTCATGTAGTTTTTGAGTACTATACGATTACGTTTTTTGTTCAGTATAAATTACAAACGCCGTATAAATAGATTTGAATCATACAATAAATGAAAGCATTATTATTAACTCGTTTGTTGAGAACGTTCTCGCTATGAGCGCTGATCGTTGCACGTGTGCCGGTCGCCAGGCGGCGAAGCGAGGCGTCGCCTCTCGTCATTCATGTTAGTTTGATTTCATCGCTATCCATGTAATTTCTACTTATGCATAACTACTGATCTACATGCAAAAAGTAGCTGCTCGAATCTGCTGAGAGTTCTGTGTCCTTACAAACAGACGGTTCGACCGGTGGGCGAGGAGTCCTACGTCAGGACACCGTGTGTACTTACGAAGCAGACATTCCACGGTCACACATCTCCTACACACATCGCTCCACACACAAGGGCACTCGGGCCAAGCGGCCCAACACACAACACTGAGGCTACTTGTCGCCTAGCGACCAAGTGGTCGTGCCGCACCGAAACCGCGCCGGAAGATTCACTGACACACAAAAATACGGCAGAACCACCGAATTTCGGCCGCGCAAATCCACGGGAAGGTTCATGAGACTGGCGCGGTCCGGAGCGGCACCTGGCGCGGGCGGGGGGCGGCCCACGCACCGGCCTCGATTCTCGTCCGCCCGCCGCGCGGTTATCACTGCAATATGGCCGCTACTCACTTCCTCGCTGAAGTTCTTCGTTGATTTCTACTCCTAATCTCGACGACGGCGTTTTTTGTATCCGTTCCGAACTCGTGCGGATTCACTGCACTTATTCTTATACACATTTTAATGGAAAACCGGGAGCGCTAGGGCTACGCTCCGACGAAACGACCGTTCCGTTCGATGGCACATTCCGCACTGGCGTCGGCCGCGGGTGCGGGTCGGCGGGAGAGGCCGCCCTCCCTTCGCCGCGCATCACGCCGCCCGCGCCTCGCCTTTTTATGAATGGAAGGCGGCCATACTGAATGAACCGCGTACACGGAGCGGTTGGCCGCTATTTTCGCGGGCGAGAGCGACGTTAGGGGTCCGGGGGGCGGAGGCCGGAAGCGGGCTGCGAGCGCTCGCGGTGCCAAATTTTGCGGCGCGGGCGGCGGCAGCGGATGTGCTCGTTTACCAAGCTTCCGGCGAGATCCCCCCGCGCAGCCGCATCCGGGAATTGGGTTTCCGGTCGGCGAGAGTCGCAGCACCGGGATACCACCCACATTCGTCTTGCAACTGCACCGTACTTTCAGTTGTAAAAATCTACGAACCTCGTATCCAATATCGAAGTTGAAATAACATGCAAATTCAATTAAATGCCGTATATCGTTAAGTGTAAGCCTTATGAACACGCACAACAATATTTTTATTTATACAGAAGCAAGCATTATTAGCATTCTATTTCAGATTAACGATGTTTTGAAATTCATGGGCACGTAACGTTTCCATTCACTACTATATTTTGGTAAGCGCGTGGTCGAGAGACGCGCCGCCGACGACGACGACGGCATCTGTTATCGCGAGCGGTAATTTTCGCAAGGTTGCAGCGACAATAAGGCGCGTTGTGCACGCCGCGTCTCTGTGTCAAGGACATGCGATAACGCAGCGCCACACCGCCACGGATGTCACATTACAACCTATCACCATTAACACGCAGTTAGATTTCACAAATCTTATGGCTGTGCAAAACGATCAACGCTCAGGATTAGAAATATGTTCGTAGGGATTAGAATATCTCAACCATTTTTGAAATTTTTGTGAATAGAGTTTAGTAACTGCTTGACGTGAGTTCAGTAGCTATTACAAAATTTTCCTTGAAATGTTCTAAATCGAACTTCTACTGTTAACTAAACTACATCCCCCAGCGCCCCGAACATAGGTATTTATGATCAACTGAAACTAATATACTACGCAAATTTCATTAGGATATTATGTAAATGGTTTACAATTAATGGGTATTAAGAAGAAACGAGGAACTTGATATCGGTAAAACTTACATTATTAAATAACCAAATTAGAACAAAAGAACGTGCAGTTACTGTGACGATGAATGGATGGGACCAACGAATGACTATACCTTTACAAAAAATATTTGTCTACCTGAGGTTGTACATTCGCTTCAGATTCTATTGTTACATATGTTGCTTGGGTAAAGCTTAGGTTCTACTCTCGATTCAAACAATTTATCTGACCAGCTGAACTGATGTCATTTCTTTTTATTTCTATTATTTCGTTTCCATGATACAGACACTTTAGAAAGTCGAATTTTGTGCACAGATCCAATTTTGCTTCCACTAAATGAAATATGTATTTATAAGTAGCATAGATATACCTACTAACTTCATTTTAACTTATATTCTGTTGCTAATATTTTATTCCTATGTTTTCATTGAAATTGAGCGTATCTATACTCATTGTTACTCACGTACTTATACAATAAATATTGTGGTGACTAAAGATACTTGTTAATCATCTTTCTGCTCTTTTCCTATGTTACTACTTCATGGACCGCACATTTTCTTTTCTTGTTCCATTCTCTCCTATCGACCGTCACGATATCACTGATTCCATTCATATCCTTTCATGTAATCTACTTTCTTCTATATAAATTCTGTGCATTATAATAATTACAAATAACTCGACAAATGCCAGTAATATCACAATTAGGTAGCACGTATAGTTAAAAAATAAAAGTCGTCTCTCGTATTTATATGTCAAATATGTATATTGACATTGCTTCCGAGCTTTAATCATTCTTTTGTTCATGCACTCATTCTTCCATCAATTTCAAGCAGCACTTCTCATTGAATTCATAATTTACGAAAAGTGATGCCAATCATGGAAGAACAATGACAATGGGTGGCCTAAATAGGTATTCATCGTTAGTGAAAACGATACCATTGCCTTCCAAGCTGAACGCTGTACCTGTATGGCCGTACTTCATGGAATGTAATAGTCCACCCACTATTCTGGAGCCTTGTCCAGACAATGGGGTTAATAAGAATTCAGTTTTCGCCGTACATGGCTCCTGTTACCCTTTGTTATATTTCTATGGGATGTAAGCACATTAACTCAACACCTATGCATTCAAGATATCAAGCCACGTCGCGTTGTCATGCTATCGTAATAATATTTATTTTCTGCGGTGCATGTACACTTTCTTTCCAAAATTCCGTGCTAATAATAGTCGTTACTTGGATCATTATGGATAAAAGTGTTCTCATGGCAGAGTAGGCGGTGTAATCGTTGGCCCAGTCGATAGAAATCAGGTTTCGTTTGTTATTCTGAAGGCGGTGCGAGTCGACTCGAAGCGGAAGCCGCCTTCGCCTCCGCCCGCACTTTCCATCCGCCATTGCTTGCACCTATGCAGCTAAATTGGTTCCATCTGTTTTATAACTATGGAGCTACATTGATGTTTTAGGAATTAAAATTACTTTCGACGCCTGCACAGAATATAACGACGATTTTCTGTTAAAAATCAAGGTTCAAGAGATTTTTATATCGGTTAAAGTCATAATAGATAGATTTTTGAATTAATTTATAGTCTAGTGAAGTTTTGCTTTTGGCGACGCCACGTGTTATCTCCATTGTCATTGTTTTTCAAATATATTTATCCTTCCTGCTACGGTCGAACGATTTTATCTCGTTTTCTTTATGCTCAAAAACTTCAGTTATTGCAAAGATAAGTGTATGATATTATAATTTATTCATTCCAACATACCTATATTACGAAATAACGTATCTAATTACATAATAGTATTGTTTTGTACATAAAAGTTATCTTTGCCGAGTTTAAGAGCACGATTATTTAAGTAGGTAGTTATCTGTCTAAATGTATTATCGCGTTGTATTTTTGAATCGTTTGATAATATTAGAGTACTAACGCCGTGGACGCGTTGAAAATAATACCGGATGTTTGTCACAGATAAAAGAAACGTGAATGAGAGCGTTGCGACTAATATCGGTGCGATCCGCGCATGTTTTGCGTCCGTTCGACTTGGGTCGTCGCGCTTCAAGTATTTCTTGAACGCAGTCGAATTTAACCGAATAATTTAAATCAGATAGTTCATCTATGACTACAAACAAAACCAACCTCTTATTGCGTCAATTATGTAGTTTTTTAGTGTTTCGGAGGCTTTGAGAAGTCTGTTTATTTCTATCGATCTCGTTATGGATTAAGTAGGTTAGGTTTAATAATTTTACGTAATAAGTATTTAATTTGTATTATCATTTTTTTTCCTATTTCAATGCAATGTGTTTTGAGAATGAATCTTATTCTCTTAACCATCTTTTGCTTTCATAAGGTTTCTTATGTTATTTAAGTAAAAACCACTCCATACGCGTGGGCTGTGGTCTTAATGAGTTGTTTTCATTAATGTCTCATAAAAAAATAAACGCATTCACCTCTAATGTATGTTGGAAGCGCGCACCACGATTTTTTATCATGCGATAATTTTGTCGCAGGAATGCAACGTATGAGTTAGTACGGCAGTGCGCGCACATTCGAGTAATAAATCGCAGCGATTTTAAAAATCGTGATTAAATATTAGTCATAATTTGCTGCGTTTGCTTGCGACGTAATTATCCGGAAAGTAAACTGCAGCGTATAGGAGCGCTCGGGCAGTCCAGCGCACATTCGTTTTTCGTTCTTTCAAAATTAACATGTTGGCGTTTGCATCTCCACCGGAGTCTCAATGTGAAACTAGGCTAGCCGTCAAACATAGTATGATTACAATAAAAGAAATCTAGTAGGTATCTCTGTATTCAATATGAGGTCCAGCAATCTGCCAAATGTTTGAATTTTCGTTTTTTTTTTGGTTATACATAAAGATAATTGTATTCCTGATCCCGAGAAAAGAATAAGAACAAATCTTTAATAAATCTGTACACTGTAAAAGGATAAGTCTAGTATTGATGATTTTTTTCTTATTCCCTTCCGACGTAGGTATTAAATATCAATCAAGCATACTTCTATGTGAATCCATTGTGACTGTACTTTCTGCGATATTTTACTGCGTGATTCTAAAATCGTGTCGCAAGAAGTAAAATCGTGGTGTGCGCCAAGCTTTACGAAGTATAAGCCCACGTATTGCATCCCTCCTACACAATAAATATGTACATACGTATAGAATAATTTGTAATTATTTTCTGCCATGTGTTGGCTGTGGGTAGGTATGTACGAGTGTGTACTGTACTTACATAACAACCGAGAGATAAACTTGCGTCTGAGCACGAGTTTTAATAGCAATATTTTAAATTAATTGACCAGTGATCGGGCTATTACGTAATAACAAAAGCTAGAATGAAGGATCTCGTTGAATGGTCGAGTATCGTGCACGACTCAGTCCATTCATGGCACACACTCATCGTCGGTGACCTTAGCCGTTCCTATCCCATGTGGTTATTTAATACACACGGCAAACTATCATTTACATCGTGTATCAAACTTCTGTACATAATATTATATCATTGCGTTTGCGTAAGAAGGACTGTAATAGCGTGCCTACACAATTGACAGATGGGATACTAAAATGTTATTGTGCGTACGAGCCCCGCCGGTGATGTGTGGTAGTGAAGAATATTTGTCGCCATGTAATTAAGATGACGAAACATTATTCTCGCGGTTCGTTCAGTGTTTCATTAAACGGTGTATGAGCAATTAAAAATGGCTACATCTATGTTTGTGTATCAAAGATGGTATTCGGTGTATTCTTGTTTTAATTGAAGGCAATTATATAAATTCCACGTAGCGGTCGGGTGAGGGCGTGCAAGTGAGGTGTGGGGATGAGGGGGGGGGGGTCGGAGCGGACGAGGCGGTCGACCTTCCGTGAGGCCGTCCGTCCGCGTCGTCGTCCGCCGGGCGGCCCTCCGTGCCACTCCGTTGCTTGCCATCGCGACGACTATTACAGCTCGCAGCGACCGAGCGCAGGAAGCCACACCACTTCACTCGACCCGCATGCCAAACTAACAGTGACGTACCAAATTGAAGACACGTTTACGACCTTTAAATTACATATCCTTTTTACATCACCTTCCAACCAACTGCCTTCAGTTATTTAAAAACGTCTCGTACACCCTCGTATCTTCTCTCTCTACTTTTAACTTTTTGTCGTTTGCTGTTCTTGATACATTTTCCTACCGTTTGTAACAGAAGCTCGAAAACCTTAGTCATTAAGCTTGTCGTCCTGTCACCGTACATTTATTTTGATAATACCTTAGGTAAACCGTGCCTTTACAAAATCTATAGAAATAGAATAGCAACGGTTCCTTTGCGTTGTGTAACTCTAACACTTTTGACAAAAAATGGGCACAATCAAACCTAAACTGTAACTATTTGTGTCGTAGCTGTTATACATTCTCGAAACATGGTGAACTGTTGGTGGTTGGTGGTGAGAGGATGGCAATTTGTGTTCTTGCCCATAACAATTTTAAGTCTTCTACATTCTAAAACTCGTGATTAGAAAATACCAAAGTAATGACGTGTGCGGCCAGAATGGACAATGTTCACTCGAAAAGCAAAAGTAGCTGTGACAGAGAGCGAGTGGAGCGTCCACAGCACGCAGTAGGGCCAATGACATCACTTTCCACCTTGAATATGCCTTAACTATCTCCGCTGCGTTATTGGATACTACACTTTATGACTCACGAAATAGATCACAAAGTCGTTTCCGACACCAATAGTTTTGCTCCATTACTTCCATCGGTGGATATATGTACCATTATTTCTACAGTCCTATCTGTCCAAGTTGAAAAATTAAAATACTAGTATGTAACGTGTAATGGCTTAACATTGCTCATTGGTTACTTTAAAATGTAAAGGATATTGTCGCCTTTGTTTTTGTATTTATGTGAGTTGTTTGGTGCGTATATCCGGTTCAGCCTTTTCACTTTGAGTGATAGAAAATGAATCAAAGTCGGCGGAAGTTATTAGACAGAAGTTCGTGTTCCATCTGGAATCTTATCTTCCTCTGTTTAGAACTGTATTTAATTATCCTTTCTTTGAAGTAAACATTTCAAAATTCGCATGAGTTCACCTTTAGTTTAGAGAGAGAGAGTTTTGCCCGGATAATAATCGAAAAGATTTCCCTGATAATAGTGTGTTCATCCCAAAATCCTTTGTACTAATTTGCGAAGTTTCTTTTTCTTCTGCTCCCACAGACGAGATATTGTTCCAAGAAACAATAATAGGTAATTTATTAACTACGTTGGACCTACTAACAACCTCGGTTAACTCAATTTAGCTCATTTTAATGGCGTTTCTTCTACTCGACAAATAATTTGCAAAATGCAACATTGTTGAAGTCGGTTGCAGTCAAAAATCTTTATCTCGTTATAATACGAGTATATACTACGTTATTTATGATATTCCGATTTTTCGTATTTTAGATCTTGAACTGATTCAGACTAAAAAGCTTGGATTCGAAAGAATATGAAGGACTAGCTTCATATTCTTTCAGTAATTAGAAGAAGTACTATGGACCTGGTATTGCATATTATCTATGTACTTATGTACATAAATTCTCAATAAACGGTTTTCACTCAAAGATATACATGCTGTGATACATTGAAATCATTTGCATCTTCATCATAAATTACACCTTAAAACCCAGTAACAAGCTATAAAGAAGTTCTACTCTTGATGACGTTCGTAGCCAAACTGACTCCTGCCGGTGGTAGGTAAGCAGTGGTAACTGGTGAAGCTGTACGGAGGTGTCGTGATTTACACCTTGGCGGCGTTGCGGCTAGGTGCGGCGCCCCGTGGGCGAACGGGCCAGCCTCTGCCCACGCACCTCCCGCGCCCGGGCGTCGAGCAGCGTCGCCGCAAATTCCGAGCCCACCACTACTCTGCGTCCCACACCCGTGCTGTTAAGGTCTACATCGATTGACCAATGTGTCGTCGATCGTCCCAGCGTCGAAGGGGCTGGTTTATTTAGCTTTTTAATTTAGCTGCAACACCTAACTTTGCCCGACCACACCATCGACTAGTGAAGATATAAACTGTTGGAAAGTCCAATGTCTGGGGTTTTCCAACAGTTTATATTGATAACAAATCACAAGTGTGCATGGTTTTCCTGTTTTTAAACTTAATGTTTTGGCTGATACTCAGAACTCAATCGGTCTTGAGCTTCAATCATGAATGAGCATTTTCCTTTTACATTAGTTATTAAATTAGATGCAAAGATGATGCGCATTTATTCCTGCGAAGATCGTAAATTAAAACACTTTCTCATATTTTTTTTTGCCGCTAAATAAGAGTAAGGTTTTCCTTATCAGTGGACCTGGTCCTTAACAATTACGACGACGTATTCGCATATGACATATGACAAGACTATTGGTTGCCACTCGGCTTGCTCTCTGTCATCCTTTCACAACAACCGTTTCTGACTGTAGCAGAACCGGTATTCGTTTGTCCCTATAGTGGACGATATTTCTGCAAAATTTCACTAAATCAGTTTTATGTATCTCTTTATTTTTGTAATTTTCGCTTTGTTCAATTGAGATTGAGACATATGATTTTATAACTTTTCGAAAAATTTTAACGCGAAATAAGTCATAATTTTTGCAATTGTATTCATTGTATTGTGCAAGACAGGAGGTTTTAATAATAATACCTCGTGTTTAATTACGTTACTGATACTATTTTTCCGCATTCTTGTGCATGGTTCGTTAGTCTTGGGTCATACCGGTAGTATTCATAACAGTAGCTACAGAAGGCGTGTAAGATTGTTCGGTTTTTTTAAGTTATAAAAATAACCAGGTTTTTGCGCCACTTCGTATGCGCATTTTCCGTTCCCGAAGGAATTTCGGGAAATATTCATAAATGCCAAATTTCAGCATTCTACGACCAGTATTGGGATGCTGAGAGCAGTGGTGGCCGACTGGTAACAGCCCCGACTTACGAATTGTAGATCGCGGGTTCAAACCCAGCCAGGCGCATTACTTTGTGTAATTAATTTCATTGCCACTGCTCTCGAAACGGTGAAGGAAAACATCGCGAGGAAATCGGCATGTCCTAAACCAAAAATTCGAAGACATGTGACATTCACCAACCCGCACTGGACCCGTGTGGTGGATTACGGCCCATTTCCTCTCCTAGAGAGGAGGCCTGTGTCCCAGCAGTGGGAACATTAAAAAGGCTTATGCTATGGATTATGTTATTCCCTGCTTCCCTTTGTCTGTTAGCCACTCGGAGTTTTATACATACTTATACATATGTTGATAGTCATAATTATGTAGTTTAATACCGCCTGTTTGCTTTACTCACCTACATATCACGTGGAACACAGAATCAGCATCTGGAAAGAAAATGTTACATTAAACTTAAACCAATTATAATAGATATTATAATAAGTAATTTGCCAGTCTCGTAATCCCGATGTTCAAACAAATACAATTTTGAAAAGGTTTGTTAGAGTGTAATTTTGTATGTGTCAACTAGATTAATGTCCATTGTACACACTGTTGACGCTTTTATGTCGATGGAGCAGTGGCCAAAGTCGTATACAGTGTTTGCCTGAGAAATGTTTGAAGATACAAGCAGTTTTGTGTTACTTATGAGTAAAAAATTGAAGACTTAGAATTCGGATAAGAAAAACGTTCATTTGATATAAAATATTCAACATGAATGAATAAACAATTCCACGTTCATAGCGTTAATCAATGAGTTGCATGCAGGCAAGAGTCCGAGTCGATGTCGAGCTCATTGATCGATCGACTCGATACAGCGCACTACAGGCGCGCGGCGTCTGTTCACATTGCTCACACGCAAACAAAACCGGATGGTGCACACTAGTGTCGGGTGCCGGAGTGTGCGTGCGTGCGCGAAGGATTTCCTACCGCCCCGCGCCCGCGCCCGCGTCCCGCCACAGACCTGTTGCGCCGCTACCGGAGTTACGCCGCATAGTTACCAGACTTGATATGCCTGCTCCGCGCCGTATCGACTCAGCGCCGAGCACACGCACACCACGACAAACCGTTCGAACACTTAATTATTATCATGGCGCAGCACTCGTGAAATTGCTGTGAATCTCGCCTGGTCTCATCGACATCTTTTATTAATCTGATATCTTCCATTACCGGTTGCACTGAAGTAAAACATCTAACCCGTTCGATTTATAGCCCCTCTTATGGATGCAGCCGGATACATGACATCATGTGATGCTAATTCACTCAGACGGCGCTATCATTTAGTATTATAAATCTTCTAAGGAATAGACCGTTTTATTAGAGTTCCTCAACGAATGTTGATATTGAATATATTAAAATAAGTTTATTAACTTTGATTACATTTTTCCTTTATTTTGTCTAGCTTGATTATGAAAAACAATAACTCGAGATGATTCGTCACAAGAATAGTTAGTAGTAAGTTTAATTTAGAGTTGTAATTCTATTGTGTATTACTGACTTCAAAAAAGGAGGAGGTTCTCAGTTCAATAGTATTTTTTAATCTTTGTTTATAATTCCGTCATTTGTTAACAGATTTGAAACATTCTCATTTATGTGAAAGGACTTTCCAATTGGGACCATAGAAATTTCATCAAAATCAGTTCAAAGGTTTGAGTTTGAATCGAAAACCGTGAACAAAATAAAGTCATCCAAGTAAACGAAATTGCGTATTTTGCTTTCCTGTGACATTCTAGTGGTGATTTTGAGCTTTGTATACCACCATAGTGAAAAATTATGTATAAAAGTTTTTATAAAGCTTAAAATTAATATATATAAGTATATAATATTGAAATTTTTAAAACGATGAATAAACACTTATACGTAATCATTATAATTACAAGCGAATTAAATTGTTTTTATTTAGGGCTGTTCGCTCACACCGCTGCATTTTTCTTATCTTAGCATTTTATACCCGTCGTAACTTTTAAACGAAAGGTCCGATTTGAGTTATTTATAGAGGAATTTACATGTACAAAATCTACCTTGATTATTAACTATAATACATTGATACGAATTTCTTCATCATCTTTCGATTTTACGTGTTTTGTTGACTAGTTGTTTCAGTATTTGTTGTCAGTGATTTGAACAAAAAGCCGTTATTGTGACTTAATTACAGTAGTTCGATCGCGGAGTATTTTGTGGGTATTGACAAGTACTAAAAACCCGTAACACATTATTTATATATTTCAGCCAATTTACACAAAATCTTAACAAATCATACACTTAAAAATTGTTCTTAAAAACCCCATCCGTTGGTACAGACATAAGGAAAGACGCGCTGGCGAACGTTGTTTTATAATCTATAGTGATTCTTTTACCGAGCAACCGTTACCAAAGTGCTTGCGGTTTATCCAAATATTATTATTTTTCTAAAGCAAGGACGGTAATGATACAGTCCTTGCTTTAGAAAAATGATGAACATAGGTGTAGGTCACGTCCAATTTTCCAAAAAAAAAAAATAGCAATGTACAACGTATATAGATATAGAAACTTGCAAAGGTTATTAGCAATTCTAGTCTCCTAATAAATCATTGTAAAAACCCAATTTACCTAATAGCTGGTATGAATAAACAGAGTTGGTATCCTATTTGCCACAAAATATGTATTAACAAACGGTTGTCCATACTATGTTTCAGGCAGTTAGTTGGCGGTTGTGGACTGTACAAGAAAAGAACGATGGTCGCAAGCTAAGCACAGCGAAAAAACAGGTAGCGCCGTTCCACCGTATCGATCTTTAAGTTATTTTTCTTATTTATCTTTTTTATCTGGAGCTCCGCTCCGTGTCTCGGTCCCGAACGGAAGTTGTAACGATTTTTAATCGTAGCAAGTATCTCGGCCGGCCGGTTCGTATAGCCGCTTTGGACAAGAGTTTATATTATATTTTTTGTAAACAACCACCGGAAACGGGCTAGAGAACTCACTGCTCTGGAACACATATCTTCCATTACGTCTGTCTCTCGGTTCTCAGTAATAATGATAAGGAATATAGATAACACTCAACGTTAAAACAAGATCTACGACATTTGGTTTCATTTAAGAATGGTTGGGAAAAACTTGCAACACATTCTAATTAAAAGGATCACTACATGATATCGATCGACTTGCCGCAACTAAGACGGTTGTAGATGGTATCAATGACAGTAGCTGACCCCGCATAAGACAGACTGTAAATTGCGACGATGTATTTTTATAACATTTTTCTGCCAATAGCGAAGCGTGGGCGCGTGATAATGGCCCGAAATATACACGTTCTCAACGCCCACCCGGACCATCGAGAATATTACTCCACAAATAAATATTATTATCCGAGTATGTGTCCGCTGGATGTTGTAGGTCCAACTAAGTTAGAACTCTATATAAAAACTAGTATTTCGCTTGGGGGCGCGAGTTGCGAGCAACTCGCGTTGTCTTTTTAGTATTTTTTTACTAACAATTATTATCTCTACAATGTCAGATTTCTGAGTTACGCAAAGGGGTTGAAAGAAGGGGGTTGAAAAGGGTTGAATTTTTTTTGCCCATATTTTCATCCAGATGCCCTCTATATAACCCCGAAAACCATTTTTCTCTACAATGTCAGGTTTCTGAGATATGCCAAGGGGTTGAAACAAGGGGGTTGAAAAGGGTTGAATAGGGTTGAATTTTTTATTGGCCATATACTCACCCAGATACCCTCTACACAACCCCGAAAACCATTTTTCTCTACAATGTCAGGTTTCTGAGATATGCCAAGGGGTTGAAACAAGGGGGTTGAAAAGGGTTGAATAGGGTTGAATTTTTTATTGGCCATATACTCATCCAGATACCCTCTATACAACCCCGAAAACCATTTTTCGCTTCACCGTCAGGTTTCTGAGATAAGCAATGGGGTTGAAAGAAGGGGGTTGAAAAGGGGTAGTTTCAGATTTTTCCCATGCTCACCCCGACACCTTCTATACAAACCCATAAAAAGTTTTCCCCTCCTAGCACGGCAAGTGGGAGAACAATTATGTCAATCACTAGATCAGTGAGTGGTTTTTTAATTATATATAATATAACTAGTATTTCGCTTGGGGGCGCGAGTTGCGAGCAACTCGCGTTGTCTTTTCAGTATTTTTACTCACCTAGATACCCTCTATATAACCCCGAAAACCATTTTTCTCTACAATGTCAGGTTTCTGAGATACGCAAAGGGGTTGAAAGTAGGGGGTTGAAAAGGGTTGAATAGGGTTGAATTTTTTATTGGCCATATACTCATGCAAATACGCTCTATACAACCCCGAAAACCATTTTTCTCTAAAATGTCAGATTTCTGAGATACGCAAAGGGGTTGTAAAAAAGGGGTTGAAAAGGGGTAATTTTTTTTTCGTTTTATACTCATCCAGACACCCTCTATACAACCCCGAAAACCATTTTTCTCTACTATGTCAGATTTCTGAGATACGCAAAGGGGTTGAAAGAAGGGGGTTGAAAAGGGTTGATTTTTTATTGGCCATATACTCACCCAGATACCCTCTATACAACCCCGAAAACCATTTTTCTCTACAATGTCAGGTTTCTGAGATATGCCAAGGGGTTGAAACAAGGGGGTTGAAAAGGGTTGAAGAGGGTTGAATTTTTTATTGGCTATATACTCACCCAAATACCTTCTATACAACCCCGAAAACCATTTTTCTCTAAAATGTCAGATTTCTTAGATACGCAATGGGGTTGTAAAAAGGGGTTGAAAAGGGGTATTTTTTTTTTCGTTTTATACTCATCCAGACACCCTCTATACAACCCCGAAAACCATTTTTCTCTTTACCATCAGCTTTCTGAGATAAGCAATGGGGTTGAAAGAAGGGGGTTGAAAAGGGGTAGTTTCAGATTTTTCCCATACTCACCCCGACACCTTCTATACAACCCCATAAAAAGTTTTCCCCTCCTAGCACGGCAAGTGGGAGAACAATTATGTCAATCAGTGAGTGAGTGAGTGGTTATTTTTTAATTATATATAATATAAAATTTTTTATTGGCCATATACTCATGCAAATACGCTCTATACAACCCCGAAAACCATTTTTCTCTAAAATGTCAGATTTCTGAGATACGCAAAGGGGTTGTAAAAAAGGGGTTGAAAAGGGGTAATTTTTTTTTCGTTTTATACTCATCCAGACACCCTCTATACAACCCCGAAAACCATTTTTCTCTACTATGTCAGATTTCTGAGATACGCAAAGGGGTTGAAAGAAGGGGGTTGAAAAGGGTTGATTTTTTATTGGCCATATACTCACCCAGATACCCTCTATACAACCCCGAAAACCATTTTTCTCTACAATGTCAGGTTTCTGAGATATGCCAAGGGGTTGAAACAAGGGGGTTGAAAAGGGTTGAAGAGGGTTGAATTTTTTATTGGCTATATACTCACCCAAATACCTTCTATACAACCCCGAAAACCATTTTTCTCTAAAATGTCAGATTTCTTAGATACGCAATGGGGTTGTAAAAAGGGGTTGAAAAGGGGTATTTTTTTTTTCGTTTTATACTCATCCAGACACCCTCTATACAACCCCGAAAACCATTTTTCTCTTTACCATCAGCTTTCTGAGATAAGCAATGGGGTTGAAAGAAGGGGGTTGAAAAGGGGTAGTTTCAGATTTTTCCCATACTCACCCCGACACCTTCTATACAACCCCATAAAAAGTTTTCCCCTCCTAGCACGGCAAGTGGGAGAACAATTATGTCAATCAGTGAGTGAGTGAGTGGTTATTTTTTAATTATATATAATATAACTAGTATTTCGCTTGGGGGCGCGAGTTGCAAGCAACTCGCGGTGTCTTTTTTAGTATTTTTTGACTAATAATTATTATTTCTCTGTGAAAATACGCAAAGGAGTTAAAAGAAGGGGGTTGAAAACGGTTTAATAGGGTTGATTTTTTTATTGGCCATATACTCACCCAGATACCCTGCTGCCTGTTTCTGCTATAATGACGATATCGTCTGCAAATCGCAAGTGAGAGATGTACTCGCCAATCTTCATTATTCATCATCAAAATTAAACGCACATTATGCAGGCAAGCATATTATAAGTTGGGGGATTACATTGAAGATAATAATGCTTGGCTAAATGCCGGTCCTGCTCCACAGCCTCAACCACTTGGATAAACAAGTTTAGGATTTTATATTGAAAGAGATGCTCGCCCTTTTTTTATTTTTTGTCTCATTTATTTATTCTTTTTTTTTATATATAATATTAATTTGATAATTAATAATTTCTCTTTTTTTTTTTTACTTGTAGTTGCTTGGTTTTTGTAAACCATAGTTTTGTATAATGTAGAAGCATTTTATTTTCAAATATTGTAAATGTGAGTACCATGGAGCCATTTACATGTGATAAGTTATAGTTTACTTAGTGACTTGAACTAAAATGGCAGTTGAGAGCATGTCATGCTTGCTCAAATGTTTCGCTGATGGTGGCGTGTGTGTTGGATCATTCGGTTCCCTTCAAAATGGTTGAGCTAAATGGTGCCAATACACGCGTCATGTTCGTGAACGGACGCCGTCGGTTGAGACTGGTCACCTCTTAACTGCCATTGACTTGTTTTAATCTTTATACTTTGAATTGTTTTTATAGTTTCCTTTTTTTTTTTTTTCATTGTCCTCACATATAGAAGCGACCAAGGATGTAACCAAGGTTATGTAATACAGAACATAATTTAAAAGAGTGTCCGTGGAGTTTCTTGCACGTTCTTTTCCATAGAGATCTACGCTTTGGAACGTGCAGATAGCTTCACCTCTTTCGACTTGACAATTCAAAAGTGCCTGTAAAGGGTTTAATTGAAATAAATGCTTTGAATCTTGAATCTTTGAATCCGCCATTGATGTTAATGCCACGTTCTTTCCAGTTCAGCGTCTTGAACATATCTTCCATTGCATTAGTGAACAATTTCGGGGAAATAACATCCCCTTGTCTCACTCCTCGATGCAACGGTATGGTACTTGTTTGCTGATTCTGTATAATCTGCCGCACTGTGTGGATGTGGTCTATGGTGCCATATCCGCTCTGAAACCCAGCCTGCTCCGGTGGTTGGAATTCGTCGAGTCTTCGCGCAAGACGGTTCGTGATCACTCTTGAAAACAGCTTATAGACGTGACGAGGGATATGGGTCGATAGTTCTTCAACAGGGTCTTGTTTCCCTTTTTGAAGAACAAAACGACCACACTTCTACTCCACGCCTCTGGAGTTCTCCCTTCAAATAGGACAGCATTAAAAAGCTTCTGGAGCTCCCTAAGTACGGGGTTACCTCCAGCTTTCAGCAGCTCTGTGGTAACGCCGTCTTCTCCAGGGGCTTTTCCATTTTTAAGCTGCCCAAGAGCGATCTCGATTTCGCCAATACTGACTTCTGGCAGGTCTTCAGTGAAATGGCGTGTCAATGTGGCTCTAAGACCCTCATTTTCGGGATCAGGACGAGATGCATGCGATGCGTATAACCGGCTATAGAAGTCCTCCACTTCCGAAAGGACTGCTGGCTTCGAAGAAACGACTTCTCCACTTGCTGTGGTCAACTTCGTCAGGTGGCTTCTTCCGAGAGATTGTACGAATACCTTTGACCCCCGATTCTGCTCGATTGCTCTTTCGGTTGAAAGAGCATTGAAGCGCCGGAGGTCGCGTCGTACGTGTTTGTTGATCTCTCGGTTTAGAAACCGCTTTGCCGACGAAGTGGTGGGTGGGTTTTCACGTCGTTCCTTCATTAGCCCTAAAGTCCCTTCTGAAAGCTTGGACTTCTTGCCCTTACGCTGCATATCACAGAATCTCATACCTTCTTCCCTGAGGATCCGAGTCACATTTTCGAGGTTCTGGTTTACGTCTCTTGTGGTTTCCACGGCAGCGAATCGGTTTACCAGGTTTGCATGGAACGTTTCAGATCCTGCCATGGTTTTTAGAGCAGAGTTAGTCGGAGTCTGGACTTCATCAGATAGACACGTTCGGCCTTGAAGTTAATATTCAGAGAGCCTCGTACAAGTCGGTGATCGCTACCGGTATTGAACCTATTGATCACGGAGACGTCTCTGAATATATGCCTTTTGTCCATTATGATGAAGTCGATCTCATTTTTGGTCATAGTGTCGGGGCTTTGCCACGACCACTTCCTAACACACACTATACAACCTCGAAAACTATTTTTCTCTACTATGTCAGGTTTCTGAGATACGCAAAGGGGTTTCAAAGGGTTGTATTTTTTAATTGCCATATACTTGTCCAAATACCCTCCATACAAACCTGAAAACCGTTTTGCTCTACTATGTCAGGTATCTGAGATACGCAAAGGGGTTGAAAGAAGGGGGTTGAAAAGGGTCGATTTTTTTATAGGCCATATACTCACCCAGATACCCTCTATACAACCCCGAAAACCATTTTTCTCTACGATGACAGCTTTCTGAGATGGGTCTACCCTTTATAGCAGAACTTAATGTCATAATATTATTTTGCATAACAACGGATAGCATAATCTTCACTACGCAGAAAATTGTTTGGTGTACCCTCATTTATCATACATTAAAAAGTCATAATTTTGTAAGTCAGAATCATCTTTAGGCATAAATTTCATATCCATAATGATTAAAAAGTAGAACCATCTTATCGCAGAAAGTTCACAGTCAGAATTGTCTTTTGGCAAACATTTCATATCGGTAGTCATTAAAAGGCAGAACTGGCATATTTCCGAAAGTTAACAGAATCATCTTTTGTCATACATTTTGACATCCATAAATAGAAAGACACATCAGTTAAATTACAGAAAATTCAGTTACAATAATTTTGCATTTCTTACCAGAACAATAAAATTTGTACAAGCAAGCATGCAGCATACAAGCAAGCACGCAGCATGCAAGCAAGCAAGCAGCATGCAAGCAATCATGCAGCATGCAAGCAAGCAAGCAACATGCAGCATGCATGGTTTCTGTCACGGCTACAGCGCTGCGGGGTTCCGGCGGTCCCACGCGTGTTTATCGTTGCAGATGGGTTTAACGCTCACCACCGCAGCTTCGGCTTGCTGCCCGGCTTCGCCGGCCAGCCTCAGCCGCGGCGGCGAGTGTTACAACCACCTGCTCCTCAACTCGCGGGCCGCCTCACCCCTCCGCGTCTTCGCGGTTTTAAATTACACTCTAGGGGTGGGGCAGACAAGACTACGTGGAGTCGGTTTTGCAGCGATTTGTTTCTGTCACTAAATTTTTAGTAAAAAGCGTTTACTGTTAAGACAATGTTTAAATTTTAATATAAGTACCTAAGATTAGATACAAATGCTTTTTTTATGGAAATGTTTAAAGAGATTCATCCCAGGTGAAATTCTGCCATCTTCATAATATGCCATGTGAAATTATGCAAAATGATCGTTGTTCCAAGTAAACATTGTGCTAAACGAAATTATGCAATGTTTTAACAATGCTAAAGGTAATGCCAAATAAAATTCTGCCATCCTAATAGTATGCCATTGTAAATTCGGGCATATAAATATTCGGCCAAACAATAGTTATACTAAATATTTTTTATGCCTTACAAATACTCGTTTAAAAAAGATTATGCCAAGTGTGTTATGCCAAGTAAAATTCGGAGCAACAAGATTCTGGCAGATAGAGAGGAACCCTTCTGAGATACGCAAAAGGGTTTTTTTTAAATTTACAGTTCATTACCGCGGACTTGGTGGTCCGCGCCTTTTTTTACAGGTTAAACTTGTTTAGATTTTTTTTTACATTACATATGGTATGTGCTTCCACATAGGACACTTTTCCTTAATCTACGCACAAGTTATTCCTGTGAGCATACAATAAAAGCATTTCGTAGCTTATGGTCTATGTGAGTCCATCATTTTTTTTCTTTTTTTTTTCTTTGTGTTTTTATTTTGTTTTTTTTTTTAATGTTTCTTTTTGTTTTTTTTTTTTATATGTATAATCTTCAGACTTTTGTTCTAAATTACTTATTACTATATTAGTTAAAACACGGATGTTTTGACACACTTAAAACAAATGGATATACATAAAGGGGTGATGCATGGCAGTTTGAGCCGGCCAACCTCGACCTTGCGGGAACGTGAGTATGACAGACTCACTCTGCCATGCAGCTTTACATAATGGTATTAATACAGAGTTTGGGTGGAGTTTATTATTGGGGACAGGGATTAGTTTAGGTGGGCCTAATGACCAGGGACTTCGCTAGTTTCTTCTTTCTTCGCAGGGAAGGAGAAAAGCTGGGTATAAGCTTCTGCATAGGCTCAAGCCGACCTAGAGCCCGAATACCTATCTCACCTTGCCTTGCAGCTCTGATCAACGGAAGCACCAGCAAAACGACCATAAAAGGTAGCAAGTATGCTGCACTGCCCCAAATGGTAGTTGCCACTCACCGATGCCGTATAATGCGAACCAAAGGGAAGACGATCGCATTATTCGAGTGGAGAGAGGAGACTCCATTTGCCCAGGCGAGCTCACTGCTCCAACAAATCAGAGAGGCAGGAGAACACACGGTCACAGCTCGCACTATAAGTGTTGACGCGGTGGTGGTCGGAGGGGAAAGAGGAGACGTCGCAGACCGCTTCGGCTGTTTAAAAGCCTCAGAACAGCATGAGTTAGTCGTCTATGAGGACAGAGGGGAAAGTTTGAGCTTTCTCAGAGCCCCAAGAGACCCAACAGCCAGCGCGACGAGCTCCAGAACGAGTCCGACCACTCAAAGTGGATCCGAGAGGGCCCAGGAGAAGGCAGCCGCCGAAAAAGCTGCAAAGGAGCAGAGCAAAACTACCAGCCCAGAGGACCAAGCCCGGTCGAGGAGTCGCCTGAAAGCAATCGGCACTTTCCTCAGTTCTCTACTCCCTAGCACCAGCCGCAAATCACAAGCTGATAAGCAGGGGGAAGCAGTGGAGAGGTTCTTCAGAAAAACACCAAGAGAACCATCACCGAAGAAGCCCACACCAACAAGAGCCGACAAAGGGCATGTTATCCCACCGACCCTCGCAGCCAATTCAGGCACTACGGACCACGTGAAGAGCGCTTTCCTCGAGTACATAGCAATCGTGAGAGCGACCAGAGAGGTTAATCTCATGACATGCAAGAAGATCCTGCAGACCTTCCAGAGAAACACTGAAGGACTGCTAAGGGTACTGCTCGAGGAGGCCGAGGCGGCCGTATACGACAACGTCAAATCTCAAGTCATCATAGGAGAAATGACGGGGTCGTATATGGCAGCTTTCAGCGCGGAGAGTGGCTTTGTGACCCTGTACGAGGAGGAAACGGGGCGCTCAGGCAAAATAAAATTCAGAGCACCGAACACCGACCCGATACTGATTACCGCCAAGTGTACCAAAATCATGCTGGATGACAAGATCCTTGAAATGGCTCAGTCCATTCTGGGGACTTCAGACATCCAGGAGCATTGGGCGGTACCCAGTATCAGGTGGGTAAACGCAACGGAGTTCCGGGTTGCGGCAAGACAACCTGGGTGGTGAAACACTTCGACGAGGAAAAGGACGTTGTGGCCACCACGACAACTGAAACTGCCAAAGATCTCAGGGAGAAGCTTGCGCACCGCTTAGGAGACCGAGTAAAGACAAAGGTGCGCACTATGGCCTCAATCTTAGTAAATGGGTTCAGGAAACAAGAGAAATGCTACCGCCTCACGGTAGACGAGGCAGAGTGAACCTATTCGAGTTAAGGTATACCCGTCCATTTATGGTGGCTGGCATCACCCAGGAACTCCTCTGCACAGCAAGCATATTATAAGTTGGGGGATTACATTGAAGATAATAATGCTTGGCTAAATGCCGGTCCTGCTCCACAGCCTCAACCACTTGGATAAACAAGTTTAGGATTTTATATTGAAAGAGATGCTCGCCCTTTTTTTATTTTTTGTCTCATTTATTTATTCTTTTTTTTTATATATAATATTAATTTGATAATTAATAATTTCTCTTTTTTTTTTTTACTTGTAGTTGCTTGGTTTTTGTAAACCATAGTTTTGTATAATGTAGAAGCATTTTATTTTCAAATATTGTAAATGTGAGTACCATGGAGCCATTTACATGTGATAAGTTATAGTTTACTTAGTGACTTGAACTAAAATGGCAGTTGAGAGCATGTCATGCTTGCTCAAATGTTTCGCTGATGGTGGCGTGTGTGTTGGATCATTCGGTTCCCTTCAAAATGGTTGAGCTAAATGGTGCCAATACACGCGTCATGTTCGTGAACGGACGCCGTCGGTTGAGACTGGTCACCTCTTAACTGCCATTGACTTGTTTTAATCTTTATACTTTGAATTGTTTTTATAGTTTCCTTTTTTTTTTTTTGCATTGTCCTCACATATAGAAGCGACCAAGGATGTAACCAAGGTTATGTAATACAGAACATAATTTAAAAGAGTGTCCGTGGAGTTTCTTGCACGTTCTTTTCCATAGAGATCTACGCTTTGGAACGTGCAGATAGCTTCACCTCTTTCGACTTGACAATTCAAAAGTGCCTGTAAAGGGTTTAATTGAAATAAATGCTTTGAATCTTGAATCTTTGAATCCGCCATTGATGTTAATGCCACGTTCTTTCCAGTTCAGCGTCTTGAACATATCTTCCATTGCATTAGTGAACAATTTCGGGGAAATAACATCCCCTTGTCTCACTCCTCGATGCAACGGTATGGTACTTGTTTGCTGATTCTGTATAATCTGCCGCACTGTGTGGATGTGGTCTATGGTGCCATATCCGCTCTGAAACCCAGCCTGCTCCGGTGGTTGGAATTCGTCGAGTCTTCGCGCAAGACGGTTCGTGATCACTCTTGAAAACAGCTTATAGACGTGACGAGGGATATGGGTCGATAGTTCTTCAACAGGGTCTTGTTTCCCTTTTTGAAGAACAAAACGACCACACTTCTACTCCACGCCTCTGGAGTTCTCCCTTCAAATAGGACAGCATTAAAAAGCTTCTGGAGCTCCCTAAGTACGGGGTTACCTCCAGCTTTCAGCAGCTCTGTGGTAACGCCGTCTTCTCCAGGGGCTTTTCCATTTTTAAGCTGCCCAAGAGCGATCTCGATTTCGCCAATACTGACTTCTGGCAGGTCTTCAGTGAAATGGCGTGTCAATGTGGCTCTAAGACCCTCATTTTCGGGATCAGGACGAGATGCATGCGATGCGTATAACCGGCTATAGAAGTCCTCCACTTCCGAAAGGACTGCTGGCTTCGAAGAAACGACTTCTCCACTTGCTGTGGTCAACTTCGTCAGGTGGCTTCTTCCGAGAGATTGTACGAATACCTTTGACCCCCGATTCTGCTCGATTGCTCTTTCAACTGAAAGAGCATTGAAGCGCCGGAGGTCGCGTCGTACGTGTTTGTTGATCTCTCGGTTTAGAAACCGCTTTGCCGACGAAGTGGTGGGTGGGTTTTCACGTCGTTCCTTCATTAGCCCTAAAGTCCCTTCTGAAAGCTTGGACTTCTTGCCCTTACGCTGCATATCACAGAATCTCATACCTTCTTCCCTGAGGATCCGAGTCACATTTTCGAGGTTCTGGTTTACGTCTCTTGTGGTTTCCACGGCAGCGAATCGGTTTACCAGGTTTGCATGGAACGTTTCAGATCCTGCCATGGTTTTTAGAGCAGAGTTAGTCGGAGTCTGGACTTCATCAGATAGACACGTTCGGCCTTGAAGTTAATATTCAGAGAGCCTCGTACAAGTCGGTGATCGCTACCGGTATTGAACCTATTGATCACGGAGACGTCTCTGAATATATGCCTTTTGTCCATTATGATGAAGTCGATCTCATTTTTGGTCATAGTGTCGGGGCTTTGCCACGACCACTTCCTAACACACACTATACAACCTCGAAAACTATTTTTCTCTACTATGTCAGGTTTCTGAGATACGCAAAGGGGTTTCAAAGGGTTGTATTTTTTAATTGCCATATACTTGTCCAAATACCCTCCATACAAACCTGAAAACCGTTTTGCTCTACTATGTCAGGTATCTGAGATACGCAAAGGGGTTGAAAGAAGGGGGTTGAAAAGGGTCGATTTTTTTATAGGCCATATACTCACCCAGATACCCTCTATACAACCCCGAAAACCATTTTTCTCTACGATGACAGCTTTCTGAGATGGGTCTACCCTTTATAGCAGAACTTAATGTCATAATATTATTTTGCATAACAACGGATAGCATAATCTTCACTACGCAGAAAATTGTTTGGTGTACCCTCATTTATCATACATTAAAAAGTCATAATTTTGTAAGTCAGAATCATCTTTAGGCATAAATTTCATATCCATAATGATTAAAAAGTAGAACCATCTTATCGCAGAAAGTTCACAGTCAGAATTGTCTTTTGGCAAACATTTCATATCGGTAGTCATTAAAAGGCAGAACTGGCATATTTCCGAAAGTTAACAGAATCATCTTTTGTCATACATTTTGACATCCATAAATAGAAAGACACATCAGTTAAATTACAGAAAATTCAGTTACAATAATTTTGCATTTCTTACCAGAACAATAAAATTTGTACAAGCAAGCATGCAGCATACAAGCAAGCACGCAGCATGCAAGCAAGCAAGCAGCATGCAAGCAATCATGCAGCATGCAAGCAAGCAAGCAACATGCAGCATGCATGGTTTCTGTCACGGCTACAGCGCTGCGGGGTTCCGGCGGTCCCACGCGTGTTTATCGTTGCAGATGGGTTTAACGCTCACCACCGCAGCTTCGGCTTGCTGCCCGGCTTCGCCGGCCAGCCTCAGCCGCGGCGGCGAGTGTTACAACCACCTGCTCCTCAACTCGCGGGCCGCCTCACCCCTCCGCGTCTTCGCGGTTTTAAATTACACTCTAGGGGTGGGGCAGACAAGACTACGTGGAGTCGGTTTTGCAGCGATTTGTTTCTGTCACTAAATTTTTAGTAAAAAGCGTTTACTGTTAAGACAATGTTTAAATTTTAATATAAGTACCTAAGATTAGATACAAATGCTTTTTTTATGGAAATGTTTAAAGAGATTCATCCCAGGTGAAATTCTGCCATCTTCATAATATGCCATGTGAAATTATGCAAAATGATCGTTGTTCCAAGTAAACATTGTGCTAAACGAAATTATGCAATGTTTTAACAATGCTAAAGGTAATGCCAAATAAAATTCTGCCATCCTAATAGTATGCCATTGTAAATTCGGGCATATAAATATTCGGCCAAACAATAGTTATACTAAATATTTTTTATGCCTTACAAATACTCGTTTAAAAAAGATTATGCCAAGTGTGTTATGCCAAGTAAAATTCGGAGCAACAAGATTCTGGCAGATAGAGAGGAACCCTTCTGAGATACGCAAAAGGGTTTTTTTTAAATTTACAGTTCATTACCGCGGACTTGGTGGTCCGCGCCTTTTTTTACAGGTTAAACTTGTTTAGATTTTTTTTTACATTACATATGGTATGTGCTTCCACATAGGACACTTTTCCTTAATCTACGCACAAGTTATTCCTGTGAGCATACAATAAAAGCATTTCGTAGCTTATGGTCTATGTGAGTCCATCATTTTTTTTCTTTTTTTTTTCTTTGTGTTTTTATTTTGTTTTTTTTTTAATGTTTCTTTTTGTTTTTTTTTTTTATATGTATAATCTTCAGACTTTTGTTCTAAATTACTTATTACTATATTAGTTAAAACACGGATGTTTTGACACACTTAAAACAAATGGATATACATAAAGGGGTGATGCATGGCAGTTTGAGCCGGCCAACCTCGACCTTGCGGGAACGTGAGTATGACAGACTCACTCTGCCATGCAGCTTTACATAATGGTATTAATACAGAGTTTGGGTGGAGTTTATTATTGGGGACAGGGATTAGTTTAGGTGGGCCTAATGACCAGGGACTTCGCTAGTTTCTTCTTTCTTCGCAGGGAAGGAGAAAAGCTGGGTATAAGCTTCTGCATAGGCTCAAGCCGACCTAGAGCCCGAATACCTATCTCACCTTGCCTTGCAGCTCTGATCAACGGAAGCACCAGCAAAACGACCATAAAAGGTAGCAAGTATGCTGCACTGCCCCAAATGGTAGTTGCCACTCACCGATGCCGTATAATGCGAACCAAAGGGAAGACGATCGCATTATTCGAGTGGAGAGAGGAGACTCCATTTGCCCAGGCGAGCTCACTGCTCCAACAAATCAGAGAGGCAGGAGAACACACGGTCACAGCTCGCACTATAAGTGTTGACGCGGTGGTGGTCGGAGGGGAAAGAGGAGACGTCGCAGACCGCTTCGGCTGTTTAAAAGCCTCAGAACAGCATGAGTTAGTCGTCTATGAGGACAGAGGGGAAAGTTTGAGCTTTCTCAGAGCCCCAAGAGACCCAACAGCCAGCGCGACGAGCTCCAGAACGAGTCCGACCACTCAAAGTGGATCCGAGAGGGCCCAGGAGAAGGCAGCCGCCGAAAAAGCTGCAAAGGAGCAGAGCAAAACTACCAGCCCAGAGGACCAAGCCCGGTCGAGGAGTCGCCTGAAAGCAATCGGCACTTTCCTCAGTTCTCTACTCCCTAGCACCAGCCGCAAATCACAAGCTGATAAGCAGGGGGAAGCAGTGGAGAGGTTCTTCAGAAAAACACCAAGAGAACCATCACCGAAGAAGCCCACACCAACAAGAGCCGACAAAGGGCATGTTATCCCACCGACCCTCGCAGCCAATTCAGGCACTACGGACCACGTGAAGAGCGCTTTCCTCGAGTACATAGCAATCGTGAGAGCGACCAGAGAGGTTAATCTCATGACATGCAAGAAGATCCTGCAGACCTTCCAGAGAAACACTGAAGGACTGCTAAGGGTACTGCTCGAGGAGGCCGAGGCGGCCGTATACGACAACGTCAAATCTCAAGTCATCATAGGAGAAATGACGGGGTCGTATATGGCAGCTTTCAGCGCGGAGAGTGGCTTTGTGACCCTGTACGAGGAGGAAACGGGGCGCTCAGGCAAAATAAAATTCAGAGCACCGAACACCGACCCGATACTGATTACCGCCAAGTGTACCAAAATCATGCTGGATGACAAGATCCTTGAAATGGCTCAGTCCATTCTGGGGACTTCAGACATCCAGGAGCATTGGGCGGTACCCAGTATCAGGTGGGTAAACGCAACGGAGTTCCGGGTTGCGGCAAGACAACCTGGGTGGTGAAACACTTCGACGAGGAAAAGGACGTTGTGGCCACCACGACAACTGAAACTGCCAAAGATCTCAGGGAGAAGCTTGCGCACCGCTTAGGAGACCGAGTAAAGACAAAGGTGCGCACTATGGCCTCAATCTTAGTAAATGGGTTCAGGAAACAAGAGAAATGCTACCGCCTCACGGTAGACGAGGCAGAGTGAACCTATTCGAGTTAAGGTATACCCGTCCATTTATGGTGGCTGGCATCACCCAGGAACTCCTCTGCACAGCAAGCATATTATAAGTTGGGGGATTACATTGAAGATAATAATGCTTGGCTAAATGCCGGTCCTGCTCCACAGCCTCAACCACTTGGATAAACAAGTTTAGGATTTTATATTGAAAGAGATGCTCGCCCTTTTTTTATTTTTTGTCTCATTTATTTATTCTTTTTTTTTATATATAATATTAATTTGATAATTAATAATTTCTCTTTTTTTTTTTTTCTTGTAGTTGCTTGGTTTTTGTAAACCATAGTTTTGTATAATGTAGAAGCATTTTATTTTCAAATATTGTAAATGTGAGTACCATGGAGCCATTTACATGTGATAAGTTATAGTTTACTTAGTGACTTGAACTAAAATGGCAGTTGAGAGCATGTCATGCTTGCTCAAATGTTTCGCTGATGGTGGCGTGTGTGTTGGATCATTCGGTTCCCTTCAAAATGGTTGAGCTAAATGGTGCCAATACACGCGTCATGTTCGTGAACGGACGCCGTCGGTTGAGACTGGTCACCTCTTAACTGCCATTGACTTGTTTTAATCTTTATACTTTGAATTGTTTTTATAGTTTCCTTTTTTTTTTTTTGCATTGTCCTCACATATAGAAGCGACCAAGGATGTAACCAAGGTTATGTAATACAGAACATAATTTAAAAGAGTGTCCGTGGAGTTTCTTGCACGTTCTTTTCCATAGAGATCTACGCTTTGGAACGTGCAGATAGCTTCACCTCTTTCGACTTGACAATTCAAAAGTGCCTGTAAAGGGTTTAATTGAAATAAATGCTTTGAATCTTGAATCTTTGAATCCGCCATTGATGTTAATGCCACGTTCTTTCCAGTTCAGCGTCTTGAACATATCTTCCATTGCATTAGTGAACAATTTCGGGGAAATAACATCCCCTTGTCTCACTCCTCGATGCAACGGTATGGTACTTGTTTGCTGATTCTGTATAATCTGCCGCACTGTGTGGATGTGGTCTATGGTGCCATATCCGCTCTGAAACCCAGCCTGCTCCGGTGGTTGGAATTCGTCGAGTCTTCGCGCAAGACGGTTCGTGATCACTCTTGAAAACAGCTTATAGACGTGACGAGGGATATGGGTCGATAGTTCTTCAACAGGGTCTTGTTTCCCTTTTTGAAGAACAAAACGACCACACTTCTACTCCACGCCTCTGGAGTTCTCCCTTCAAATAGGACAGCATTAAAAAGCTTCTGGAGCTCCCTAAGTACGGGGTTACCTCCAGCTTTCAGCAGCTCTGTGGTAACGCCGTCTTCTCCAGGGGCTTTTCCATTTTTAAGCTGCCCAAGAGCGATCTCGATTTCGCCAATACTGACTTCTGGCAGGTCTTCAGTGAAATGGCGTGTCAATGTGGCTCTAAGACCCTCATTTTCGGGATCAGGACGAGATGCATGCGATGCGTATAACCGGCTATAGAAGTCCTCCACTTCCGAAAGGACTGCTGGCTTCGAAGAAACGACTTCTCCACTTGCTGTGGTCAACTTCGTCAGGTGGCTTCTTCCGAGAGATTGTACGAATACCTTTGACCCCCGATTCTGCTCGATTGCTCTTTCAACTGAAAGAGCATTGAAGCGCCGGAGGTCGCGTCGTACGTGTTTGTTGATCTCTCGGTTTAGAAACCGCTTTGCCGACGAAGTGGTGGGTGGGTTTTCACGTCGTTCCTTCATTAGCCCTAAAGTCCCTTCTGAAAGCTTGGACTTCTTGCCCTTACGCTGCATATCACAGAATCTCATACCTTCTTCCCTGAGGATCCGAGTCACATTTTCGAGGTTCTGGTTTACGTCTCTTGTGGTTTCCACGGCAGCGAATCGGTTTACCAGGTTTGCATGGAACGTTTCAGATCCTGCCATGGTTTTTAGAGCAGAGTTAGTCGGAGTCTGGACTTCATCAGATAGACACGTTCGGCCTTGAAGTTAATATTCAGAGAGCCTCGTACAAGTCGGTGATCGCTACCGGTATTGAACCTATTGATCACGGAGACGTCTCTGAATATATGCCTTTTGTCCATTATGATGAAGTCGATCTCATTTTTGGTCATAGTGTCGGGGCTTTGCCACGACCACTTCCTAACACACACTATACAACCTCGAAAACTATTTTTCTCTACTATGTCAGGTTTCTGAGATACGCAAAGGGGTTTCAAAGGGTTGTATTTTTTAATTGCCATATACTTGTCCAAATACCCTCCATACAAACCTGAAAACCGTTTTGCTCTACTATGTCAGGTATCTGAGATACGCAAAGGGGTTGAAAGAAGGGGGTTGAAAAGGGTCGATTTTTTTATAGGCCATATACTCACCCAGATACCCTCTATACAACCCCGAAAACCATTTTTCTCTACGATGACAGCTTTCTGAGATGGGTCTACCCTTTATAGCAGAACTTAATGTCATAATATTATTTTGCATAACAACGGATAGCATAATCTTCACTACGCAGAAAATTGTTTGGTGTACCCTCATTTATCATACATTAAAAAGTCATAATTTTGTAAGTCAGAATCATCTTTAGGCATAAATTTCATATCCATAATGATTAAAAAGTAGAACCATCTTATCGCAGAAAGTTCACAGTCAGAATTGTCTTTTGGCAAACATTTCATATCGGTAGTCATTAAAAGGCAGAACTGGCATATTTCCGAAAGTTAACAGAATCATCTTTTGTCATACATTTTGACATCCATAAATAGAAAGACACATCAGTTAAATTACAGAAAATTCAGTTACAATAATTTTGCATTTCTTACCAGAACAATAAAATTTGTACAAGCAAGCATGCAGCATACAAGCAAGCACGCAGCATGCAAGCAAGCAAGCAGCATGCAAGCAATCATGCAGCATGCAAGCAAGCAAGCAACATGCAGCATGCATGGTTTCTGTCACGGCTACAGCGCTGCGGGGTTCCGGCGGTCCCACGCGTGTTTATCGTTGCAGATGGGTTTAACGCTCACCACCGCAGCTTCGGCTTGCTGCCCGGCTTCGCCGGCCAGCCTCAGCCGCGGCGGCGAGTGTTACAACCACCTGCTCCTCAACTCGCGGGCCGCCTCACCCCTCCGCGCCTTCGCGGTTTTAAATTACACTCTAGGGGTGGGGCAGACAAGACTACGTGGAGTCGGTTTTGCAGCGATTTGTTTCTGTCACTAAATTTTTAGTAAAAAGCGTTTACTGTTAAGACAATGTTTAAATTTTAATATAAGTACCTAAGATTAGATACAAATGCTTTTTTTATGGAAATGTTTAAAGAGATTCATCCCAGGTGAAATTCTGCCATCTTCATAATATGCCATGTGAAATTATGCAAAATGATCGTTGTTCCAAGTAAACATTGTGCTAAACGAAATTATGCAATGTTTTAACAATGCTAAAGGTAATGCCAAATAAAATTCTGCCATCCTAATAGTATGCCATTGTAAATTCGGGCATATAAATATTCGGCCAAACAATAGTTATACTAAATATTTTTTATGCCTTACAAATACTCGTTTAAAAAAGATTATGCCAAGTGTGTTATGCCAAGTAAAATTCGGAGCAACAAGATTCTGGCAGATAGAGAGGAACCCTTCTGAGATACGCAAAAGGGTTTTTTTTAAATTTACAGTTCATTACCGCGGACTTGGTGGTCCGCGCCTTTTTTTACAGGTTAAACTTGTTTAGATTTTTTTTTACATTACATATGGTATGTGCTTCCACATAGGACACTTTTCCTTAATCTACGCACAAGTTATTCCTGTGAGCATACAATAAAAGCATTTCGTAGCTTATGGTCTATGTGAGTCCATCATTTTTTTTCTTTTTTTTTTCTTTGTGTTTTTATTTTGTTTTTTTTTTAATGTTTCTTTTTGTTTTTTTTTTTTATATGTATAATCTTCAGACTTTTGTTCTAAATTACTTATTACTATATTAGTTAAAACACGGATGTTTTGACACACTTAAAACAAATGGATATACATAAAGGGGTGATGCATGGCAGTTTGAGCCGGCCAACCTCGACCTTGCGGGAACGTGAGTATGACAGACTCACTCTGCCATGCAGCTTTACATAATGGTATTAATACAGAGTTTGGGTGGAGTTTATTATTGGGGACAGGGATTAGTTTAGGTGGGCCTAATGACCAGGGACTTCGCTAGTTTCTTCTTTCTTCGCAGGGAAGGAGAAAAGCTGGGTATAAGCTTCTGCATAGGCTCAAGCCGACCTAGAGCCCGAATACCTATCTCACCTTGCCTTGCAGCTCTGATCAACGGAAGCACCAGCAAAACGACCATAAAAGGTAGCAAGTATGCTGCACTGCCCCAAATGGTAGTTGCCACTCACCGATGCCGTATAATGCGAACCAAAGGGAAGACGATCGCATTATTCGAGTGGAGAGAGGAGACTCCATTTGCCCAGGCGAGCTCACTGCTCCAACAAATCAGAGAGGCAGGAGAACACACGGTCACAGCTCGCACTATAAGTGTTGACGCGGTGGTGGTCGGAGGGGAAAGAGGAGACGTCGCAGACCGCTTCGGCTGTTTAAAAGCCTCAGAACAGCATGAGTTAGTCGTCTATGAGGACAGAGGGGAAAGTTTGAGCTTTCTCAGAGCCCCAAGAGACCCAACAGCCAGCGCGACGAGCTCCAGAACGAGTCCGACCACTCAAAGTGGATCCGAGAGGGCCCAGGAGAAGGCAGCCGCCGAAAAAGCTGCAAAGGAGCAGAGCAAAACTACCAGCCCAGAGGACCAAGCCCGGTCGAGGAGTCGCCTGAAAGCAATCGGCACTTTCCTCAGTTCTCTACTCCCTAGCACCAGCCGCAAATCACAAGCTGATAAGCAGGGGGAAGCAGTGGAGAGGTTCTTCAGAAAAACACCAAGAGAACCATCACCGAAGAAGCCCACACCAACAAGAGCCGACAAAGGGCATGTTATCCCACCGACCCTCGCAGCCAATTCAGGCACTACGGACCACGTGAAGAGCGCTTTCCTCGAGTACATAGCAATCGTGAGAGCGACCAGAGAGGTTAATCTCATGACATGCAAGAAGATCCTGCAGACCTTCCAGAGAAACACTGAAGGACTGCTAAGGGTACTGCTCGAGGAGGCCGAGGCGGCCGTATACGACAACGTCAAATCTCAAGTCATCATAGGAGAAATGACGGGGTCGTATATGGCAGCTTTCAGCGCGGAGAGTGGCTTTGTGACCCTGTACGAGGAGGAAACGGGGCGCTCAGGCAAAATAAAATTCAGAGCACCGAACACCGACCCGATACTGATTACCGCCAAGTGTACCAAAATCATGCTGGATGACAAGATCCTTGAAATGGCTCAGTCCATTCTGGGGACTTCAGACATCCAGGAGCATTGGGCGGTACCCAGTATCAGGTGGGTAAACGCAACGGAGTTCCGGGTTGCGGCAAGACAACCTGGGTGGTGAAACACTTCGACGAGGAAAAGGACGTTGTGGCCACCACGACAACTGAAACTGCCAAAGATCTCAGGGAGAAGCTTGCGCACCGCTTAGGAGACCGAGTAAAGACAAAGGTGCGCACTATGGCCTCAATCTTAGTAAATGGGTTCAGGAAACAAGAGAAATGCTACCGCCTCACGGTAGACGAGGCAGAGTGAACCTATTCGAGTTAAGGTATACCCGTCCATTTATGGTGGCTGGCATCACCCAGGAACTCCTCTGCACACATCGCAACCCGATGGATGGGCAGTAACGCGCGTTCTCGCTGATGTTGCTCGCGAACGGTGCTGAATTCCTGAGGTTTCTTGGGGAGACGATAGGCGGTGGGGTCTTGGGGGGGGTCTCGTGCGGAGGTAAGAGGGGGTGGGGTCTTGGTGGGGGCCTTGGGGGGTCTCGTGGGGAGGTGATGGGTGGTGGGGTCTTAGGAGTGGGGGTCTTGGGGGGTCTCGTGGGGAGGTGAGGGGTGGTGGGGTCTTGGGAGTGGGGGTCTTGGGGAATCGTCCTTCGTGTGGTAGTTTGGAGGTTTAAGTTGGGGTATACCCAGGTTGGGAGGGGGTGGTCGTGAAAAGTAAGCGGGGGGGGTAAAGCTCGCGAACGGTGCTGAATTCCGGGATTCGCTAGGGGCCAGATTTTAGGGCTCTTTATGCTCTTTCAAACGACACCAATCTCGGTCTTCTAGCACCAGGGGTTACGAAGATAACTTGCGGGGGGGTGAAGTAGTCCCGAGGGGGGAGGGGGGGAGGGAAAGGTTTCGTGGGGAGACGACAGGCGGTGGGGTCTTGGGGGTCTCGTGCGGAGGTAAGAGGGGGTGGGGTCTTGGTGGAGGGTCTTTGGGGGTCTCGTGGGGAGGTGATGGATGGTGGGGTCTTGGGAGTGGGGGTCTTGGGGGGTCTCGTGGGGAGGTGATGGGTGGTGGGGTCTTGGGAGAGTGGGTCTTGGGGGGTCTCGTGGAGAGGTGAGGGGTGGTGGGGTCTTGGGAGTGGGGGTCTTGGGGGATCGTCACTCGTGTGGTGGTTTGGAGGTTTAAGTTGGAGGGGGTATTCCCAGGTTGAGTGGGGGTGGTTGTGAAAAGTAAGGGGTGGGTAAAGCTCGCGAACGGTGCTGAATTCCGGGATTCGCTAGGGGCCAGATTTTAGGGCTCTTTATGCCCTTTCAAACGACACCAATCTCGGTCTTCTAGCACCAGGGGTTACGAAGATAACTTGCGGGGGGGTGAGGTAGTCCCGAAGGGGGAGGGGGGGAGGGAAAGGTTTCGTGGGGAGACGATAGGCGGTGGGGTCTTGGGTGGGGGTCTTGGGGCGACTCGTGCGGAGGTAAGAGGGGGTGGGGTCTTGGTGGGGGTCTTGGGGGGTCTTGGGGGTCTCGTGGGGAGGTGATGGGTGGTGGTGTCTTGGGAGTGGGGGTCTTGAGGGATCGTCACTCGTGTGGTGGTTTGGAGGTTTAAGTTGGAGGGGGTATTCCCAGGTTGGAAGGGGGTGGTTGTGAAAAGTAAGGGGGGGGGGGGGTAAAGCTCGCGAACGGTGCTGAATTCCGGGATTCGCTAGGGGCCAGATTTTAGGGCTCTTAATGCCCTTTCAAACGACACCAATCTCGGTCTTCTAGCACCAGGGGTTACGTAGATAACTTGCGGGGGGTGAGGTAGTCCCGAGGGGGGAGGGGGGGGTTTCGTGGGGAGACGATAAGCGGTGGGGTCTTGGGGGGTCTCGTGCGGAGGTAAGAGTGGGTGGGGTCTTGGTGGGGGGTCTTGGGGGTCTCGTGGGGTAGGGTGAAGGGTTCAGGAGTTCCCTCAGGACTTACGTATACATATATATGGTGCGGAGCTGGAGCGGATTCTTCACGTCGGTCCGCGTGATGGCTGGTGTGGTAGAATAATTCTTCGGCCGGCTTCGGAGTCTTCACACAAGGCTAATTAATATATTAAAGAAAAGCACGTGGTGACAAAAAGTGTGGTTATACCACGCGGTTTGAGGTTGTTTTTTGGTAATAACCTCGTGCTTTTTGGCAATCTTGGTACCTTTATGTCTTTATTGGTTTCCCTCCGATTTCCAAGATTCTTACGCCGTTGAATTTGCCTTCGCCTCCTCTCTCTGGGTGAATGTGGGAGAGGTAATCCGACTACGCAAAGGAGTTGAAAGAAGGGGGTCGATAAGGGTTGGATAGGGTTGAATTTTTTAGTGGTCATATAGTCATCCAGACACCTTCTATACAACCCCGAAAACCATTTTTCTCTACAATGTCAGGTTTCCGAGATATGCCAAGGGGTTGAAACAAGGGGGTTGAAAAGGATGGAATAGGGTTGAATTTTTTACTGGCTATATACTCATCCAGACACCCTCTATACAACCCCGAAAACCATTTTTCTCTAGAATGTCAGGTTTCTGAGATACGCAAAGGGGTTGAAACAAGGGGGTTGAAAAGGGTTGAATAGGGCTGATTTTTTTATTGGTCGTATACTCATCCAGATACCCTCTATACAACCCCGAAGACCATTTTTCTCTAAAATGTCAGGTTTCTGAGATACGCAAAGAGGTTGAAACAAGGGGGTTGAAAAGGATTGAATAGGGTTGAATTTTTAGTGGTCATATACTCATCCAGACACCTTCTATATAACCCCGAAAACCATTTTTCTCTACAATGTCAGGTTTCCGAGATATGCCAAGGGGTTGAAAGTAGGGGGTTGAAAAGGATTGAATAGGGTTGAATTGTTTAGTGGCCATATACTTATCCAGACACCTTCTATACAACCCTGAAAACCATTTTTCTCTACAATGTCAGGTTTCTGAGATATGCCCAGGGGTTGAAACAAGGGGGTTGAAAAGGGTTGAATAGGGTTGAATTTTTTATTGGCCATATACTCATCTAGATACCCTCTATATAACCCCGAAAACCATTTTTCTCTTCAATGTCAAGTTTCTGAGATACGCAAAGGGGTTGAAACAAGGGGGTTGAAAAGGGGTAGTTTTTTTTTCGTTTTCTACTCATCCAAACACCCTCTATACAACCCCGAAAACCATTTTTCTCTTCGACGTCAGGTTTCTGAGATAAGCGATGGGGTTGAAAGAAGGGGGTTGAAAAGGGTTGAATAGGGTTGAATTTTTTATTGGCCATATACTCACCCAGATACCCTCTATACAACCCCGAAAACCATTTTTCTCTAAAATGTCAGATTTCTGAGATACGCAAAGGGGTTGTAAAAAGGGGTTGAAAAGGGGTAGTTTTTTTTTTCGCTTTCTAGTCATCCAAACACCCTCTATACAACCCCGAAAACCATTTTTCTCTTCGACGTCAGGTTTCTGAGATGAGCAATGGGGTTGAAAGAAGGGGGTTGAAAAGGGGTAGTTTCAGATTTTTCCCATACTCACCCCGACACCTTCTATACAACCCCATAAAAAGTTTTCCCCTCCTAGCACGGCAAGTGGGAGAACAATTATGTCAATCAGTCAGTGAGTGGTTATTTAATTATATATAATATAATAACTAGTATTTCGCTTGAGGGCGCGAGTTGCAAGCAACTCGCGGTGTCTTTTTTAGTAATTTTTTACTAACAATTATTATTTCTCTGTGAAAATACGCAAAGGGGTTAAAAGAAGGGGGTTGAAAACGGTTAAATAGGGTTGAATTTTGATTCGCCATATACTCACCCAGATGCCCTCTATACAACCCCGAAGACCATTTTTCTCTAAAATGTCAAGCTTCTGGGTTACGCAAAGGGGTTGAAACAAGGGGGTTGAAACAAGGGGGTTGAAAAGGGTTTAATAGGGTTGATTTTTTTATTTTTATTGGCCATATACTCACCCAGATACCCTGCTGCCTGTTTCTGCTATAATGACGATATCGTCTGCAAATCGCAAGTGAGAGATGTACTCGCCATTGATGTTAATGCCACGTTCTTTCCAGTTCAGCGTCTTGAACATATCCTCCATTGCATTAGTGAACAATTTCGGGGAAATAACATCCCCTTGTCTCACTCCTCGATGCAACGGTATGGTACTTGTTTGCTGATTCTGTACTTGAACGGACATGGTGGCGGCCTCGTAGAGACATCTCATCACTTGGATGTATCGCCAGTTTACTTGGCAGCGCTGCAGGGACTCCAGAACAGACCAGATTTCAACAGAGTCAAAGGCCTTTTCATAGTCCACAAATGCTAGACACAGGGGCTGATTGTACTCTTCGGTCTTCTGTATAATCTGCCACACTGTGTGGATGTGGTCTATGGTGCCATATCCGCTCCGAAACCCAGCCTGCTCCGGTGGTTGGAATTCTTCTCCACGCCTCTGGAGTTCTCCCTTCAAATAGGACAGCGATAAAAAGCTTCTGGAGCTCCCTAAGTACGGGGTTACCTCCAGCTTTCAGCAGCTCTGTGGTAACGCCGTCTTCTCCAGGGGCTTTTCCATTTTTAAGCTGCCCAAGAGCGATCTCGATTTCGCCAATACTGACTTCTGGCAGGTCTTCGGTGAAATGGCGTGTCAATGTGGCTCTAAGACCCTCATTTTCGGGATCAGGACGAGATGCATGTGATGCGTATAACCGGCTATAGAAGTCCTCCACTTCCGAAAGGACTGCTGGCTTCGAAGAAACGAATTCTCCACTTGCTGTGGTCAACTTCGTCAGGTGGCTTCTTCCGAGAGATTGTACGAACACCTTTGACCCCCGATTCTGCTCGATTGCTCTTTCAACCGAAAGAGCATTGTCGCGTCGTACGTGTTTGTTGATCTCTCGGTTTAGAAACCGCTTTGCCGACGAAGTGGTGGGTGGGTTTTCACGTCGTTCCTTCATTAGCCCTAAAGTTCATTCTGAAAGCTTGGACTTCTTGCCCTTACGCTGCATATCACAGAATCTCATACCTTCTTCCCTGAGGATCCGAGTCACATTTTCGAGGTTCTGGTTTACGTCTGTTGTGGTTTCCACGGCAGCGAATCGGTTTACCAGGTTTGCCTGGAACGTTTCAGATCCTGCCATGGTTTAGAGCAGAGTTGGTCGGAGTCTGGACTTCATCAGCTAGACACGTTCGGCCTTGAAGTTAATATTCAGAGAGCCTCGTACAAGTCGGTGATCGCTACCACCTATTGATCACGGAGACGTCTCTGAATATATGCCTCTTGTCCGTTATGATGAAGTCGATCTCATTTTTGGTCATAGTGTCGGGGCTTTGCCACGTCCACTTCCTAACACACACTATACAACCTCGAAAACTATTTTTCTCTACTATGTCAGGTTTCTGAGATACGCAAAGGGGTTGAAAAGGGTTGTATTTTTTAATACATAAATACTTGTCCAAATACCCTCCATACAAACCTGAAAACCGTTTTGCTCTACTATGTCAGGTTTCTGAGATACGCAAAGGGGTTGAATAAAACAATCCATACATGCTCTGTGTGACACAGATGTTCACAGAACTGTATTTGTTCATAAACTGTATCTCAAAGTGTGTGTATCCTAGAAACTAAGATGTATTTTTGCATGCAAAATAAAATAAACATTATTATTATTATCAGTTATCTTTTTTTTTCTCAGCTCTATTTTGGCTGGTTTTTACCACATTTACGGGCCAAGCCAAGTAAATGTAGCGTGTGTGCGTTTAATGGATTGTGTGATGAGGTCCTAGGTACTTCGTTGTCATCTATCTGCATACATTTTCTGACAATTCTGCATGTATTTAGAATCGCAGCCTTTTGCAATGTTTTGTAGAGGGTTTCTGTAAGATCTAATAATTTTAAACTATGGAGGAGATAATTTGGGATAACAACCGTGGTGGAAAGTACTATTGGCACTACATATACTTTTTCTTGACGCCAGATTCTCATAACTTCATCTTTGAGTTCTGCGTATTTACTTATTTTTTCAGTGATCGTCTTCTGAATGTTATGTGTATTGAAATAAGTTATTTTATTTATGTTATCCTGTAATGTTATATTCGGTCTATTATAATGTATGGTTCTGTCGGTGAGAATGGCACGGCCGTAGTAGAGCTTATGTGTAGTACTTTCTAAAATGGTTTGTGGTGTATAGTTGTAGTAAGGGGTTTTAGTGTTTTGAATGAGTGCGTGTTTGAGAGCTAGTTTTTGATGGATGACGTTTGCTACTTGGTTATGCCTATGAGTGTAATCGGTCTGCGTGAGTGTTGTGCAGGCGCCAGTAATATGCTGAATGGTTTCAGGTTGGGTGTGACACTTGCGACATTTATCGTTTGTTACTGTAGGGTCTTTAATTATATATTTTCTGTAAAAAACATTGTGTTAATGATCTGTTATTATTATTATTATTTCCTTTATTCATTACATAAATACACATAAATTACATTTTTAAATATTAAAATACAAAAAATATTTAAAAATATAAAAAATAGTAGCCCACCGGTATCGGGAACAGGGTCCAAGCTACCGGCGGTCAGGGCCCCAGAGAGAGGAACCTCCTAACAATGCGAGCCGTGTCCAGAAGTACCGCTTTCTGGATCAAGCCCTTGATCCAGCTGCCTAAAGAGAGCCTCTTAAGGTGTTGGTCGAGGCTCTTGGCTATTAAGCCATTGACGGAAACGACTATCGGTACAATGATTGCTGAATCCACATCCCACATGTCGACAACCTCGCGAGCCAAGTCATTTAATTTGCTTATCTCTCTCGGCTTTCACGAGGTTCTCGTCATGTGGAACAGTTATGTCTACAATCATTGCACGCCTCACGATTCGGTCCACCACCACTATATCAGGCTTATTGGCAACAATAGTCCTGTCAGTGATGATGGACCGATCCCAGTACAATGTGATATTGCCATTATCGAGAACTGGGTCGGACACATACCTGTAGTACGGCACCTCCGATTCCACAAGTGAGTATTTTAGAGCAAGTTGCTGGTGGATAATCCTGGCTACGAGGTTGTGCCTATGCAAATACTCTCAATACTTATTATTGTTATTATGTAATCCCGAAGACCATTTTTCTCTACAATGTCAAGTTTCTGAGATACGCAAAGGGGTTGAAAGTAGGGGGTTGAAAAGGGTTGAATAGGGTTGAATTTTTTATTGGCCATATACTCATACAGACACCTTTTATACAACCCCGAATAACATTTTTCTCTAAAATGTCAGATTTCTGAGATACGCAATGGGGTTGAAAGAAGGGGGTTGAAAAGGGGTGATTTTTTTATAGGCCATATACTCACCTAGATACCCTCTATACAACCCCGAAAACCATTTTTCTCTACGATGTCAGCTTTTTGAGATGGGTCTACCCTTTATAGCAGAACTTTTAATGTCATAATATTATTTTGCATAACAACGGATAGCATGATCTTCACTTCGCAGAAAATTGTTTGGTGTACCCTCATTTATCATACATTAAAAAGTCATAATTTTGTAAGTCAGAATCATCTTTAGGCATAAATTTCATATCCATAATGATTAAAAAGTAGAACCATCTTATCGCAGAAAGTTCACAGTCAGAATTGTCTTTTGGCAAACATTTCATATCGGTAGTCATTAAAAGGCAGAACTGGCATATTTCCGAAAGTTAACAGAATCATCTTTTGCCATGCATTTTGACATCCATAAATAGAAAGACACATCTGTTATATTACAGAAAATTCAGTTACAATAATTTTGCATTTCTTACCAGAACAATAAAATTTGTACAAGCAAGCATGCAGCATGCAAGCAAGCACGCAGCATGCAAGCAAGCAAGCAGCATGCAAGCAAGCATGCAGCATGCAAGCAAGCAAGCAACATGCAGCATGCATGGTTTCTGTCACGGCTACGGCGCTGCGGGGTTCCGGCGGTCCCACGCGAGTTTATCGTTGCAGATGGGTTTAACGCTCACCACCGCAGCTTCGGCTTGCTGCCCGGCTTCGCCGGCCAGCCTCAGCCGCGGCGGCGAGTGTTACAACCACCTGCTCCTCAAATCGCGGGCCGCCTCACCCCTCCGCGCCTTCGCGGTTTTAAATTACACTCTAGGGGTAGGGCAGACAAGACTACGTGGAGTCGGTTTTGCAGCGATTCGCTTCTGTCACTAAATTTTTAGTAAAAATCGTTTACTGTTAAGACAATGTTTAAATTTTAATATACCTAAGATTAGATACAAATGCTTGTTTTATGGAAATGGTTAAATAGATTCATCCCAGGTGAAATTCTGCCATCTTCATAGTATGCCAAGTGAAATTTATTATGCAAAATGATCGTTGTTCCAAGTAAACATTGTGCTAAACGAAATTATGCGATGTTTTAACAATGCTAAAGGTAATTATGCCAAATAAAATTCTGCCATCCTAATAGTATGCTATTGTAAAATCGGGCATATAAATATTCGGCCAAACAATAGTTATACTAAATATAAATACCTTTATATATTCCTTATAAATACTCGTTTAAAAAAGATTATGCCAAGTGTGTTATGCCAAGTAAAATTCGGAGCAACAAGATTCTGCCAGATAACCCTTCTGAGATACGCAAAAGGGTTTTTTTTTTATTTACAGTTCATTACCGCGGACTTGGTGGTCCGCGCCTTTTTTACAGGTTAAACTTGTTTAGTTTATTTTTTTTTACATTACATATAGTATGTGCTTCCACATAGGACACTTTTCCTTAATCTACGCACAAGTTATTCCTGTGAGCATACAATAAAAGCATTTCGTAGCTTATGGTCTATGTGAGTCCATCATTTTTTTTCTTTTTTTTTCTTTGTGTTTTTATTTTGTTTTTTTTTTAATGTTTCTTTTTGTTTTTTGTTTTTTTTTTTTTTTTATGTTACTATATTAGTTAAAACACGGATGTTTTGACACACTTAAAACAAATGGATATACATAAAGGGGTGATGCATGGCAGTTTCAGCCGGCCAACCTCGACCTTGCGGGAACGTGAGTATGACAGACTCACTCTGCCATGCAGCTTTACATAATGGTATTTTATTTAACATTATGGAGAAAACAGAGTTTGGGTGGAGTTTATTATTGGGGACAGGGATTAGTTTAGGTGGGCCTAATGACCAGGGACTTCGCTAGTTTCTTCTTTCTTCGCAGGGAAGGAGAAAAGCTGGGTATAAGCTTCTGCATAGGCTCAAGCCGACCTAGAGCCCGAATACCTATCTCACCTGGCCTTGCAGCTCTGATCAACGGAAGCACCAGCAAAACGACCATAAAAGGTAGCAAGTATGCTGCACACCCCAAATGGTAGTTGCCACTCACCGATGCTGTATAATGCGAACCAAAGGGAAGACGATCGCATTATTCGAGTGGAGAGAGGTGACCCCCAAGAGACCCAACAGCCAGCGCGACGAGCTCCAGAACGAGTCCGACCACTCAAAGTGGATCCGAGAGGGCCCAGGAGAAGGCAGCCGCCGAAAAAGCTGCAAAGGAGCAGAGCAAAACTACCAGCCCAGAGGACCAAGCCCGGTAGAGGAGTCGCCTGAAAGCAATCGGCACTTTCCTCAGTTCTCTACTCCCTAGCACCAGCCGCAAATCACAAACTGATAAGCAGGGGGAAGCAGTGGAGAGGTTCTTCAGAAAAACACCAAGAGAACCATCACCGAAGAAGCCCACACCAACAAGAGCCGACAAAGGGCATGTTATCCCACCGACCCTCGCAGCCAATTCAGGCACTACGGACCACGTGAAGAGCGCTTTCCTCGAGTACATAGCAATCGTGAGAACGACCAGAGAGGTTAATCTCATGACATGCAAGAAGATCCTGCAGACCTTCCAGAGAAACACTGAAGGACTGCTAAGGGTAATTACTGCTCGAGGAGGCCGAGGTGGCCGTATACGACAACGTCAAATCTCAAGTCATCATAGGAGAAATGACGGGGTCGTATATGGCAGCTTTCAGCGCGGAGAGTGGCTTTGTGACCCTGTACGAGGAGGAAACGGAGCGCTCAGGCAAAATAAAATTCAGAGCACCGAACACCGACCCGATACTGATTACCGCCAAGTGTACCAAAATCATGCTGGATGACAAGATCCTTGAAATGGCTCAGTCCATTCTGGGGACTTCAGACATCCAGGAGCATTGGGCGGTACCCAGTATCAGGTGGTGAAACACTTCGACGAGGAAAAGGACGTTGTGGCAACCACGACAACTGAAGCTGCCAAAGATCTCAGGGAGAAGCTTGCGCACCGCTTAGGAGACCGAGTAAAGACAAAGGTGCGCACTATGGCCTCAATCTTAGTAAACGGGTTCAGGAAACAAGAGAAATGCTACCGCCTCACGGTAGACGAGGCTCTTATGAACCACTTTGGGGCCATAGTCATCGCAGTAAAGTTGTCTGGAGCAAGCGAGATTGTCCTTATCGGACCATTTTTGGACAGAGTGAACCTATTCGAGTTAAGGTATACCCGTCCATATATGGGGTCACCCAGGAACTCCTCTGCACACATCGCAACCCGATGGATGGGCAGTAACGCGCGTTCTCGCTGATGTTGCTCGCAAACGGTGCTGAATTCCGGGATTCGCTAGGGGCCAGATTTTAGGGCTCTTTATGCCCTTTCAAACGACACCAATCTCGGTCTTCTAGCACCAGGGGTAACAAAGATAACTTGCGGGGGGGTGAGGTAGTCCCGAGAGGGGAGGGGGAGGGGGAGGTTTCGTGGGGAGACGAAAGGCGGTGGGGTCTTGGGTGGGGGTCTTGGGGGGTCTCGTGCGGAGGTAAGATGGGCTGGGGTCTTGGTGGGGGGTCATGGGGGGGTCTCGTGGGGAGTTGATGGGTGGTGGGGTCTTGAGAGTGGGGGTCTTGGGGGGTCTCGTGGGGAGGTGAGGGGTGGTGGGGTCTTGGGAGTAGGGGTCTTGGGGGATCGTCACTCGTGTGGTGGTTTGGAGGTTTAAGTTGGAGGGGGTATCCCCAGGTTGGGAGGGGGTGGTTGAGAAAAGTAAGGGGGGGGTAAAGCTCGCGAACGGTGCTGAATTCCGGGATTCGCTAGGGGCCAGATTTTAGGGCTCTTTATGCCCTTTCAAATGACACCAATCTCGGTCTTCTAGCACCAGGGGTTAATAAGATAACTTGCGGGGGGGTGAGGTAGTCCCGAAGGGGGAGGGGGGAGGGGGAGGTTTCGTGGGGAGACGATAGGCGGTGGGGTCTTGGGTGGGGGTCTTGGGGGGGTCTCGTGCGGAGGTAAGAGAGGGTGGGGTCTTGGTGGGGGGTCATGGGGGGTCTCGTAGGGAGGTGAGGGGTGGTGGGGTCTTGGGAGTGGGGGTCTTGGGGGATCGTCACTCGTGTGGTGGTTTGGAGGTTTAAGTTGGAGGGGGTATCCCCAGGTTGGGAGGGGGTGGTAATGAAAAGTAAGGGGGGGGTAAAGCTCGCGAACGGTGCTGAATTCCGGGATTCGCTAGGAGCCAGATTTTAGGGCTCTTTATGCCCTTTCAGACGACACCAATCTCGGTCTTCTAGCACCAGGGGTTACGAAGATAACTTGCAGGGGGGTGAGGTAGTCCCGAGGGGGGAGGGGGGGAGGGGGGAGGGGGAGGTTTCGTGGGGAAACGATAGGCGGGGTAGGGTGAAGGGTTCAGGAGTTCCCTCAGGACTTACGTATGCGCTGGTGCGGAGCTGGAGCGGATTCTTCACGTCGGTCCGCGTGATGGCTGGTGTGGTAGAATAATTCTTCGGACAAGGCTGATACATTAAAGAAAAGCACGTGGTGACAAAAAGTGTGGTTATACCACGCGGTTTGAGGTTGTTTTTTGGTAATAACCTCGTGCTTTTTGGCGATCTTGGTACCTTTATGTCTTTATTGGTTTCCCTCCGATTTCCAAGATTCTTACGCCGTTGAATTTGCCTTCGCCTCCTCTTTCTGGGTTAATGTGGGAGAGGTAAACCGACTACGCAAAGGGGTTGAAAGAAGGGGGTCGATAAGGGTTGAATAGGGTTGAATTTTTTATTGGTCGTATAATTATCCAGATACCCTCTATACAACCCCGAAGACCATTTTTCTCTAAAATGTCAGGTTTCTGAGATACGCAAAGGGGTTGAAACAGGGGGGTTGAAAAGGGTTGAATAGGGTTGATTTTTTTGGCCATATACTCATCCAGATACCCTCTATACAACCCCGAAAACCATTTTTCTCTACAATGTCAGCTTTCTGAGATACGCAAAGGGGTTGAAACAAGGGGGTTGAAAAGGGTTGAATAGGGTTGATTTTTTTGACCATATACTCATCCAGACACCTTCTATACAACCCCGAAGACCATTTTCCTCTAGAATGTCAGGTTTCTGAGATACGCAAAGGGGTTGAAAGAAGGGGGTTGAAAAGGGTTGAATTTTTTTTGGCCATATATTCATCCAGATGCCCTCTATACAACCCCGAAAACCATTTATCTCTACAATATCAGGTTTCTGAAATATGCCAAGGGGTTGAAACAAGGGGGATGAAAAGGGTTGAATAGGGTGAATATTTTATTCGTCATATACTCATCCAGATACCCTCTATACAACCCCGAAGTCTATTTTTTTCTACAATGTCAAGTTTCTGAGATACGTAAAGGGGTTGAAAGTAGGGGGTTGAAAAGGATTGAATAGGGTTGAATTTTTTCGTGGCCATATACTCATCCAGACACCTTCTATACAACCCCGAAAACCATTTTTCTCTACAATGCCAGGTTTCCGAGATATGCCAAGGTGTTGAAACAAGGGGGTTGAAAAGGGTTGAATAGGGTTGAATTTTTTACTGGCTATATACTCATCCAAACACCCTCTATACAACCCCGAAAACAATTTTTCTCTAGAATGTCAGGTTTCTGAGATACGCAAAGGGGTTGAAACAAGGGGGTTGAAAAGGGTTGAATAGGGTTGATTTTTTTATTGGCCATATACTCACCCAGATACCCTCTATACAACCCCGAAAACCATTTTTCTCTAAAATGTCAGATTTCTGAGATACGCAAAGGGGTTGTAAAAAGGGGGTTGAAAAGGGGTAGTTTTTTTTTTCGTTTTCTACTCATCCAAACACCCTCTATACAACCCCGAAAACCATTTTTCTCTTCGACGTCAGGTTTCTGAGATAAGCGATGGGGTTGAAAGAAGGGGGTTGAAAAGGGGTAGTTTCAGATTTTTCCCATACTCACCCCGACACCTTCTATACAACCCCATAAAAAGTTTTCCCCTCCTAGCACGGCAAGTGGGAGAACAATTATGTCAATCAGTCAGTGGTTATTTAATTGTATATAATATAACTAGTATTTCGCTTGGGGGCGCGAGTTGCAAGCAACCCGCGGTGTCTTTTTAGTATTTTTTGACTGACAACAAACGGGGTGAAAGTAGGGGGTTGAAAAGGGTTGATTTTTTTATTGTTCGTATACTCATCCAGATACCCTCTATACAACCCCGAAGACCATTTTTCTCTAAAATGTCAGGTTTCTGAGATACGCAAAGGGGTTGAAACAAGGGGGTTGAAAAGGATTGAATAGGGTTGAATTTTTTAGTGGTCATATACTCATCCAGACACCTTCTATACAACCCCGAAAACCATTTTTCTCTACAATGTCAGGTTTCCGAGATATGCCAAGGGGTTGAAAGTAGGGGGTTGAAAAGGATTGAATAGGGTTGAATTTTTTAGTGGCCATATACTCATCCAGACACCTTCTATACAACCCCGAAAACCATTTTTCTCTACAATGTCAGGTTTCCGAGATATGCCAAGGGGTTGAAACAAGGGGGTTGAAAAGGGTTGAATAGGGTTGAATTTTTTATTGGCTATATACTCATCCAGACACCCTCTATACAACCCCGAAAACCATTTTGCTCTAAAATGTCAGATTTCTGAGATACGCAAAGGGGTTGTAAAAAGGGGGTTAAAAAGGGGTAGTTTTTTTTTTCGTTTTCTACTCATCCTAACACCCTCTATACAACCCCGAAAACCATTTTTCTCTTCGACGTCAGGTTTCTGAGATAAGCAATGGGGTTGAAAGAAGGGGGTTGAAAAGGGGTAGTTTCAGATTTTTCCCATACTCACCCCGACACCTTCTATACAACCCCATAAAAAGTTTTCCCCTCCTGGCACGGGAAGTGGGAGAACAATTATGTCAATCAGTCAGTGAGTGAGTGGTTTTTTAATTATATATAATATAACTAGTATTTCGCTTGGGGGCGCGAGTTGCAAGCAACCCGCGGTGTCTTTTTAGTATTTTTTGACTAACAATTATTATTTCCCTGTGAAAATAATAATTTGTGTCAGGTTTCTGAGTTACGCAAAGGGGTTGAAAGTAGGGGGTTGAAAAGGGTTGAATTTTTTATTGGCCATATACTCATCCAGACAACCTCTATACAACCCCGAAAACCAGTTTTCTCTTCAATGTCAGGTTTCTGAGATATGCCAAGGGGTTGAAAAGGGTTGAATAGGGTTGAATTTTTTATTGGCCATATACTCATCCAGATACTCTCTATACAACCCCGAAAACCATTTTTCTCTAAAATGACAGATTTCTGAGATACGCAAAGGGGTTGTAAAAAGGGGGTTGAAAAGGGGTAATTTTTTTTTTCGTTTTATACTCATCCAGACACCCTCTATACGACCCCGGAAACCATTTTTCTCTTCGCCATCAGGTTTCTGAGATAAGCAATGGGGTTGAAAGAAGGGGGTTGAAAAGGGGTAGTTTCAGATTTTTCCCATACTCACCCCGACACCTTCTATACAACCCCATAAAATGTTTTCCCCTCCTAGCACGGGAAGTGGGAGAACAATTATGTCAATCAGTCAATCAATCAATCAGTGAGTGGTTTTTTAATTATATATAATATAACTAGTATTTCGCTTGGGGGCGCGAGTTGCAAGCAACCCGCGGTGTCATTTTAGTATTTTTAGTAACAATTATTATCTCTACAATGTCAGATTTCTGAGTTACGCAAAGGGGTTGAAAGAAGGGGGTTGAAAAGGGTTGAATTTTTTTTGGCCATATATTCATCCAGATGTCCTCTATACAACCCCGAAGACCATTTTTCTCTACAATGTCAGGTTTCTGAGTTACGCAAAGGGGTTGAAAGAAGAGGGTTGAAAAGGGTTGAATTTTTATTGGCCATATACTCACCCAGATACCCTCTATACAACCCCGAAAACCATTTTTCTCTACAATGTCAGGTTTCCGAGATATGCCAAGGGGTTGAAACAAGGGGGTTGAAAAGGGTTGAATAGGGTTGAATTTTTTATTGGCCATATACTCATCCAGACACCTTCTATACAACCCCGAAGACCATTTTTCTCTACAATGTCAGGTTTCTGAGATACGCAAAGGGGTTGAAAGTAGGGGGTTGAAAAGGGTTGAATAGGGTTGAATTTTTTATTGGCCATATACTCATCCAAACACCCTCTATACAACCCCGAAAACCATTTTTCTCTAAAATGTCAGATTTCTGAGATACGCAAAGGGGTTGTAAAAAGGGGGTTGAAAAGGGGTAGTTTTTTTTTTCGTTTTCTACTCATCCAAACACCCTCTATACAACCCCGAAAACCATTTTTCTCTTCGACGTCAGGTTGCCGAGATAAGCAATGGGGTTGAAAGAAGGGGGTTGAAAAGGGGTAGTTTCAGATTTTTCCCATACTCACCCCGACACCTTCTATACAACCCCATAAAAAGTTTTCCCCTCCTAGCACGGCAAGTGGGAGAACAATTATGTCAATCAGTCAGTGAGTGAGTGGTTATTTAATTATATATAATATAACTAGTATTTCGCTTGGGGGCGCGAGTTGCAAGCAACCCGCGGTGTCTTTTTAGTATTTTTAGTAACAATTATTATCTCTACAATGTCAGGTTTCTGAGTTACGCAAAGGGGTTGAAAAGGGTTGAATTTTTTTTTGCCTTATTTTTATCCAGATGCCCTCTATACAACCCCGAAAACTATTTTTCTCTACAATGTCAGGTTTCTGAGTTACGCAAAGGGGTTGAAAGAAGGGGGTTGAAAAGGGTTGAATTTTTTTGGCCATATTTTCATCCAGACACGCTCTATACAACCCCGAAGACCATTTTTCTCTACAATGTCAAGTTTCTGAGATACGCAAAGGGGTTGAAAGTAGGGGGTTGAAAAGGGTTGAATAGGGTTGAATTTTTTATTGGCCATATACTCATCCAAACACCCTCTATACAACCCCGAAAACCATTTTTCTCTAAAATGTCAGATTTCTGAGACACGCAAAGGGGTTGTAAAAAGGGGGTTGAAAAGGGGTATTTTTTTTTTCGTTTTATACTCACCCAGACACCCTCTATACAACCCCGAAAACCATTTTTCTCTTCAACGTCAGGTTTCTGAGATAAGCAATGGGGTTGAAAGAAGGGGGTTGAAAAGGGGTAGTTTCAGATTTTTCCCATACTCACCCCGACACCTTCTATACAACCCCATAAAAAGTTTTCCCCTCCTAGCACGGCAAGTGGGAGAACAATTATGTCAATCAGTCAATCAATCAGTCAATCAGTGAGTGGTTTTTTAATTGTATATAATATAACTAGTATTTCGCTTGGGGGCGCGAGTTGCAAGCAACCCGCGGTGTCTTTTTAGTATTTTTTGACTAACAACAAAGGGGTTGAAAGTAGGGGGTTGAATAGGATTGAATAGGGTTGAATTTTTTAGTGGCCATATACTCATCCAGACACCTTCTATACAACCCCGAAAACCATTTTTCTCTACAATGTCAGGTTTCTGAGATACGCAAAGGGGTTGAAACAAGGGGGTTGAAAAGGGTTGAATAGGGTTGATTTTTTTACTGGCCATATACTCATCCAGACACCCTCTATACAACCCCGAAAACCATTTTTCTCTAGAATGTCAGGTTTCTGAGATACGCAAAGGGGTTGAAACAAGGGGGTTGAAAAGGGTTGAATAGGGTTGATTTTTTTACTGGCCATATACTCATCCAGACACCCTCTATACAACCCCGAAAACCATTTTTCTCTACAATGTCAGGTTTCTGAGATACGCAAAGGGGTTGAAACAAGGGGGTTGAAAAGGGTTGAATAGGGTTGATTTTTTTACTGGCCATATACTCATCCAGACACTCTCTATACAACCCCGAAAACCATTTTTCTCTAGAATGTCAGGTTTCTGAGATACGCAAAGGGGTTGAAACAAGGGGGTTGAAAAGGGTTGAATAGGGTTGATTTTTTTATTGGCCATATACTCACCCAGATACCCTCTATACAATCCCGTAAACCATTTTTCTCTAAAATGTCAGATTTCCGAGATACGCAAAGGGGTTGTAAAAAGGGGGTTGAAAAGGGGTAATTTTTTTTTCGTTTTATTCTCACCCAGACACCTTCTATACAACCCCGAAAACCATTTTTCTCTTCGACGTCAGGTTTCCGAGATAAGCAATGGGGTTGAAAGAAGGGGGTTGAAAAGGGGTAGTTTCAGATTTTTCCCATACTCACACCGACAACTTCTATACAACTCCATAAAAAGTTTTCCCCTCCTAGCACGGGAAGTGGGAGAACAATTATGTCAATCAGTGAGTGAGTGGTTATTTAATTATATATAATATAACTAGTATTTCGCTTGGGGGCGCGAGTTGCAAGCAACCCGCGGTGTCTTTTTAGTATTTTTTGACTAACAACAAAGGGGTTGAAAGTAGGGGGTTGAAAAGGGTTGAATTTTTATTGGCCATATATTCATCTAAATACCCTTTATACAACCCCCAAAACCATTTTTCTCTACAATGTCAGGTTTCTGAGTTACGCAAAGGGGTTGAAAGAAGGGGGTTGAAAAGGGTTGAATTTTTTAATCATCATTTTCTCATCCAAACACCCTCTATACAACCCCGAAAACCATTTTTCTCTACAATGTCAGGTTTCTGAGATATGCCAAGGGGTTGAAACAAGGGGGTTGAAAAGGGTTGAAAAGGGTTGAATTTTTTATTGGCCATATACTCATCCAGATACCCTCTATACAACCCCGAAGACCATTTTTCTCTACAATGTCAGGTTTCTGAGATATGCCAAGGGGTTGAAACAAGGGGGTTGAAAAGGGTTGAATAGGGTTGAATTTTTTAGTGGCCATACGCTCATCCAGATACCCTCTATACAACCCCGAAGACCATTTTTCTCTAGAATGTCAGGTTTCTGAGATACGCAAAGGGGTTGAAACAAAGGGGTTGAAAAGGGTTGATTTTTTTATTGGCCTTACAATCATCCAGATACCCTCTATACAACCCTGAAAACCATTTTTCTCTAAAATGTCAGATTTCTGAGATACGCAAAGGGGTTGAAACAAGGGGGTTGAAAAGGGCTAATTTTTTTTTCGTTTTATACTCACCCAAACACCCTCTATACAACTCCGAAAACCATTTTTCTCTTTGACGTCAGGTTTCTGAGATAAGCAACGGGGTTGAAAGTAGGGGGTTGAATAGGGTTGAATTTTTTAAACGTCATTTTCTCATCCAAACACCCTCTATACAACCCCGAAAACTATTTTTCTCTACAATGTCAGGTTTCTGAGTTACGCAAAGGGGTTGTAAAAAGGGGGTTGAATAGGGTTGAATTTTTTTTGGCCATATACTCACCCAGGTACCTTCTATACAACCCCGAAAACCATTTTTCTCTACAATGTCAGGTTTCTGAGATATGCCCAGGGGTTGAAACAAGGGGGTTGAAAAGGGTTGAATAGGGTTGAATTTTTTATTGGCCATATACTCATCTAGATACCCTCTATATAACCCCGAAAACCATTTTTCTCTTCAATGTCAAGTTTCTGAGATACGCAAAGGGGTTGAAACAAGGGGGTTGAAAAGGGGTAGTTTTTTTTTCGTTTTCTACTCATCCAAACACCCTCTATACAACCCCGAAAACCATTTTTCTCTTCGACGTCAGGTTTCTGAGATAAGCAATGGGGTTGAACGAAGGGGGTTGAAAAGGGGTAGTTTCAGATTTTTCCCATACTCACCCCGACACCTTCTATACAACCCCATATAAAGTTTTCCCCTCCTAGCACGGGAAGTGGGAGAACAATTATGTCAATCAGTCAGTCAATCAATCAGTCAGTGGTTTTTTAATTGTATATAATATAACTAGTATTTCGCTTGGGGGCGCGAGTTGCAAGCAACCCGCGGTGTCTTTTTAGTATTTTTTCTCATCCAAACATCCTCTATACAACCCCGAAGACCATTTTTCTCTACAATGTCAGGTTTCTGAGTTACGCAAAGGGGTTGAAAGAAGGGGGTTGAAAAGGGTTGAATTTTTTTTAGCCATATTTTCATCCAGATGCCCTCTATACAACCCCGAAAACCATTTTTCTCTACAATGTCAGGTTTCTGAGTTACGCAAAGGGGTTGAAAGAAGGGGGTTGAAAAGGGTTGAATTTTTTTTGGCCATATTTTCATCCAGACACCCTCTATACAACCCCGAAGACCATTTTTCTCTACAATGTCAAGTTTCTGAGATACGCAAAGGGGTTGAAAGTAGGGGGTTGAAAAGGGTTGAATAGGGTTGAATTTTTTATTGGCCATATACTCATCCAAACACCCTCTATACAACCCCGAAAACCATTTTTCTCTAAAATGTCAGATTTCTGAGATACTGTTACAATTTAAAAATTTATCCTCTAGTGGTTTGGTGGTGAAAAAGAAATTACACAACAACTGTGGTAAACAATGTATATTGATAATCTTTTAGAAACTTAATTTTATTCAAATACACTCAAACCTACTATTGCCAGCCAGCTAAAACTTCAGTAGGAGGAGCTATGGTCGTGGGGAGCTAGAGATAAGCACAGGTACTGTTCCGTTTGAGGGTGATAATTAAATTCTACAAGTTCAGTATTAAGTTAGAATAAGAACCTTCCTTCCAGTTATTGTACTAGATACTAAGTAAAGATAAATGGGCGCCAGGGACTGGAAGAGTCCCAGATCCCGGAGCCGACGGAGGTGTCCAATATACTTCCAGATGAATGTGGAATGTCGAATCCAAGATCCTCAATTTAAATAGGATAAGGGCCGGGTTCCACTGTTGAAAACCGGACTAAGGTAACCAATTGGTTCTTACAGGAACCGTATGAAAATAAATATCAAAAGTAGAAGTAGGAATAAAAGAAAATAAAAATAAAAAAAAACCGTCCCGCCTGCGCTATCGCTTGACGGGTCCGCCAGCCGCACAGTCGTCTCCGTGAGAGGCTTCTAGTGGACTCGAGGAACGGGTCTCGCGTTCAGGCCCCAGATGCTCCTCTAGATTCTGGCAGCGAGACGAATCTCCCGAGGTGCCTCTCCTGGAATCGACAATACGGAGGCCTAATAATATAAAAGGGAAAACTAATTTACCACCATGAGGTGATGGAGCTGGGACAACTAGAAGGCCAAACATTGGCCTGAGGGGTGAGAATAGGAATATGGATTACCCACGTGGCATCCATAAACTCCACAACAGGTGTTATTTGCGTTCCCTAAGCTATAGTCTAATACTGTGAATAACATGGTGAATTTCCTATGGCACATCTTTGATAAATAGTCAGCAGGGAAATACTCACGGTTGGCTTGGGAAGAGAGCACTTGACTGCGAGATCCTCGGCTGGCTGGAAAGCTGTCTGTGCTTGCGCAACTAGGAATCCTGTAATAAATATCCAGGGATCACGACAATATCCTTATAACAACCAGGGGAGGGCCTACAGACCACTTCCACGCACTATTACGAACAAATCCTTACCTTTTTAAAACATGGGATGAGATTTGTAGTTTCTCTTAAGCGGGTTCAAGGGTAAATGGACGCCAATTAACACCAACGCCCTTCTATAACAAGGCAGTCCAAGGCCAACCGGAACTAGACGGAGCATTTCTAAAATCTCCCCTCTTCTCGGGTAAAATGACTAGAATATCAATATTACACTAAGACACTTAACTTTTGAAAATCACTAACAGCTGTTCAGAGTGACGTTTAAACGCTGAAACAATAAGAACCTTCATGATCCTGACCGAAAAACAAATTCTTTGTAATTTAAAATACCAAAACTATCAAGATCAAGATATTGATTGGGGTAATTAACTCAGAATATTAAATGGGGAAATTAAGAATCTACGACCTTGCTACATTATGCTAAAGACAATTCACAGATTAAAAATAGATTTATTTGACAGCGAACATTCCAGATAGAAGTCTATACTAAAAAAATGGATATGACTTCCGCTTACGGTTATTTAGTTTATTATGATTTTTATTACCGAAAGCTGAAAATTAATAAGGATTGTTCCGTATAATATCATTTCGAGAATTAGCAATATCATGTTAAAATATCGATTAAAACTACAACTGTGAATCGGCAACCACCAGATGTCGCCTCTAACTGACAGACAGTGACGTTCGACGGAATGACATTTGGAATGTAAACAATCCTAACTTGATTACAATATTATTTATCTAATTTATTATGCAAACCTGTTTAATTGGATTTATTGTAAGAAAGTGTTAACCGAAGAGTCTAGTGACAAAATACAGTTGAAGGAACGAGTCCTCCTATCAAGTGCAGGCCAAAGTCAATTGTACAAACTACTTGGGAACCTGATTATGTACGACTAATGTTTTCAGGTAAATGCCACTTTACTCACAAGAAACGAAGCTGTTTTATACCAACCTGTGGTAGGTACAAAAAATACAACGTAACAGTACCTCCCCAACCACCAGAGATTTGACCAGCTAGGGCAAATCTCGACGCTGGCCCTCCAGCGTCAAAGTCTCCAAAGTACCAACCACACTTACAAAAATCTACAACGTTCATGCCTGAAAACATGAACCGAGAAAGAAAAAGAAAGAATTATATGTGGAAGCCAGTCGTGCACCGGTTAATACACAACATCCTCCAAGCTGATATAAACTGGATACTTAGGTAGTTATGGTAGGTAAATACACAAATCACACAGAATTCGGTCACACTTCAAATATAGAGTAACAAACCGCTCTATTAGGAGACATTGTAGTAGGCTTTGGTTGTCGGGTCTACAATTCCGCCCGTGTTTTATGGCTTATTTTTAGTTATCCATGAGACCTGTGTAATATAATATTTCCCCTGGAGCAAGTCGAATCTATTTACGAACATATAAAAGACGAGCCTCAAAGAGAGTATAAATGTGTAACTAACTCCCAAAGTACCAGTTACCCAGTCTGACCTACTATATTTATATAGGAAAGACCACCCTACACCATCGTATACCACCTTTCACATTCTAAATAAGAATATCGATACCTAAGCTGAGCTGGTACCCAAATAATACATAAAAAAAATGTTACAAAGTAACGATAATTGGCTAACCGTCTTCCTTAAAAGGAAATTGACGGTTATTCCGCCCCTGAAAAAAAAATACCAACTAAAACGTTTTCCATCAATGCAGCCTACACGCCCGCCATTACGGCCTCCAATCTCAGGACTATCATTATGCTGCCTTACCAGCAATCCGGAGGTTAATATCTCAACACAGATGTCAATCCTGCCACAACCACAGACTACCAACAACTTTGAAATAAACGCCTTTCCTACTCCTAAATACAGTTTACAAATGTGAACACAGTAGGAACCTGTGTACCACTACAAACCGAAAAGACAGTGAAAAATATAGTAATTCTCCTGTATTCTAGCACCGTGCACATACAGTCACCAATGCTAAAAATAAAAACCAGCAACCTCAAGGCATATACAGCCCTCAATGGTTACTTAACCAACTAATTCTAACTAATTTATATATGTTAGTTTAAATTCTAATAAAATAAAATAAATTATTCCTGGCCACATGGTGATTTCAAATCCTTGATATGCCATGTGCCAAGGTTTTTACCGGAACTACAGCCTTCCAATTCATACACTAAGGGTGAAAGTTTTTTCCTAATTATACATCTCTCATATTTAGGAGCTAATTTTGCCATGAAGAACTTGGAAGCGTCACTCTGGGGATATGTTTTTTTCCACACAGTGTCGCCTACCTCAAACTCCGCGTGCCTCCTACTACTGTTATAATAACGAGCACTACGTTTATGTGATTTTATGAGCGCGTCCTTTACTTTATCGAAGATACTATCCAATGCCCCTAGCTGATTTGCATATGAACTGCGGGAAGCACAAGCTAGCGTGGGCTGTCCAACGGTATCTTTGCCGAAGACATCACCACTACTAACTGCCTCTCTGCCATGTACTAGGAAGAACGGGGTAAAACGAGTAACTTCATTTGTGGAGGTGTTCATAGCGAACTGAATCTTAGAGATGTTAACATCCCAGGATCGATGATCATCCTCCACGAGTATTGATACCGCGGTCATTATGGTACGGTTATAGCGTTCCACGGTATTCACGCTTGGGCAATAACGAGGTGTGAAGTGAACTTGAGGAATTTTGTACTTCTCTAGTAGTGAACGAATCTCATTACCCGTGAATTGCGTCCCGTTGTCTGCTATCACCGTACGGGGTATACCGTGTACCAGGAAAACGCCGTCTTCTAGTTTCTGCACTATAGCCTTACCAACGGCTCTACGTAAGGGAAACAGTAAACAGTACTTCGTAAAACAGCACACGACAACTAAAAGATATGTGAATCCTGCTCTAGACCGTGGCAACGGACCTACCAAGTCAATGCTAATGGTTTGAAATGGCTTGGAACACTCTTTCGCATCACCCAAGAGACCGGGAATAGGTAATTGTGAGTGTTTATATGCGGCGCATGTATCACATTTACCAACGTAGCTAATCACATCCTTGTACATGTTAGGCCAGTAGTATCGGAGTGCAAGTCTCTTATAGGTTTTAAATACACCGAAATGTGGTGACAATTCGCCACTATGGTGACTCTTTAATAATTCTTGCCTATTTCCCTCCGGTACCACCTGCTTCCAATCATAGTCACTAGCCACACCGAATTTATTTTTTGCATAACGGTAAAGTTTACCCTCTTTAATAAAAAAATTTGGGCACGATCTAGGCATACTGACACATTTATCCCACAACCTTTTAAACCACTCGTCAGTGTCGGACACACTAATTTCCAGCACCGGAACGCCACGAGATAAGGCATCTGGAACCACATTGTCCCTGCCTTTGCGGTGTTCAATGGTAAAGTTATATGGTGATAACCGACAACCCCAACGAGCTAACCGACCAGAGGGATTGGTTAAATTAAAGAACCATTTTAAACTAGAGTGGTCGGTTATCACTTTAAACGCAGGACCGCCTTCCACGTAAGGACGAAAGTGTTCCACGGCGAATACCACAGCGAGGGCCTCACGCTCCGTTGCTGAATAATTGCGTTCCGCCGGATTAAGCGAACGGCTGCAGTAGGCTATTGGGTGCTCCTCCCCATTTATAACCTGAGTCAGAGTGCCCGCTATCCCAAAACTGGATGCGTCACAATGAATCTCAAAAGGCTGAGCGAAATCTGGACAAGCCAATACTGGAGCCGACACCAATGCTTCTTTCAAGGTTAAGAACGCGGTTTTTGTCGGGCCCCACGTTGGGCGCCACTGTTACAATTTAAAAATTTATCCTCTAGTGGTTTGGTGGTGAAAAAGAAATTACACAACAACTGTGGTAAACAATGTATATTGATAATCTTTTAGAAACTTAATTTTATTCAAATACACTCAAACCTACTATTGCCAGCCAGCTAAAACTTCAGTAGGAGGAGCTATGGTCGTGGGGAGCTAGAGATAAGCACAGGTACTGTTCCGTTTGAGGGTGATAATTAAATTCTACAAGTTCAGTATTAAGTTAGAATAAGAACCTTCCTTCCAGTTATTGTACTAGATACTAAGTAAAGATAAATGGGCGCCAGGGACTGGAAGAGTCCCAGATCCCGGAGCCGACGGAGGTGTCCAATATACTTCCAGATGAATGTGGAATGTCGAATCCAAGATCCTCAATTTAAATAGGATAAGGGCCGGGTTCCACTGTTGAAAACCGGACTAAGGTAACCAATTGGTTCTTACAGGAACCGTATGAAAATAAATATCAAAAGTAGAAGTAGGAATAAAAGAAAATAAAAATAAAAAAAAACCGTCCCGCCTGCGCTATCGCTTGACGGGTCCGCCAGCCGCACAGTCGTCTCCGTGAGAGGCTTCTAGTGGACTCGAGGAACGGGTCTCGCGTTCAGGCCCCAGATGCTCCTCTAGATTCTGGCAGCGAGACGAATCTCCCGAGGTGCCTCTCCTGGAATCGACAATACGGAGGCCTAATAATATAAAAGGGAAAACTAATTTACCACCATGAGGTGATGGAGCTGGGACAACTAGAAGGCCAAACATTGGCCTGAGGGGTGAGAATAGGAATATGGATTACCCACGTGGCATCCATAAACTCCACAACAGGTGTTATTTGCGTTCCCTAAGCTATAGTCTAATACTGTGAATAACATGGTGAATTTCCTATGGCACATCTTTGATAAATAGTCAGCAGGGAAATACTCACGGTTGGCTTGGGAAGAGAGCACTTGACTGCGAGATCCTCGGCTGGCTGGAAAGCTGTCTGTGCTTGCGCAACTAGGAATCCTGTAATAAATATCCAGGGATCACGACAATATCCTTATAACAACCAGGGGAGGGCCTACAGACCACTTCCACGCACTATTACGAACAAATCCTTACCTTTTTAAAACATGGGATGAGATTTGTAGTTTCTCTTAAGCGGGTTCAAGGGTAAATGGACGCCAATTAACACCAACGCCCTTCTATAACAAGGCAGTCCAAGGCCAACCGGAACTAGACGGAGCATTTCTAAAATCTCCCCTCTTCTCGGGTAAAATGACTAGAATATCAATATTACACTAAGACACTTAACTTTTGAAAATCACTAACAGCTGTTCAGAGTGACGTTTAAACGCTGAAACAATAAGAACCTTCATGATCCTGACCGAAAAACAAATTCTTTGTAATTTAAAATACCAAAACTATCAAGATCAAGATATTGATTGGGGTAATTAACTCAGAATATTAAATGGGGAAATTAAGAATCTACGACCTTGCTACATTATGCTAAAGACAATTCACAGATTAAAAATAGATTTATTTGACAGCGAACATTCCAGATAGAAGTCTATACTAAAAAAATGGATATGACTTCCGCTTACGGTTATTTAGTTTATTATGATTTTTATTACCGAAAGCTGAAAATTAATAAGGATTGTTCCGTATAATATCATTTCGAGAATTAGCAATATCATGTTAAAATATCGATTAAAACTACAACTGTGAATCGGCAACCACCAGATGTCGCCTCTAACTGACAGACAGTGACGTTCGACGGAATGACATTTGGAATGTAAACAATCCTAACTTGATTACAATATTATTTATCTAATTTATTATGCAAACCTGTTTAATTGGATTTATTGTAAGAAAGTGTTAACCGAAGAGTCTAGTGACAAAATACAGTTGAAGGAACGAGTCCTCCTATCAAGTGCAGGCCAAAGTCAATTGTACAAACTACTTGGGAACCTGATTATGTACGACTAATGTTTTCAGGTAAATGCCACTTTACTCACAAGAAACGAAGCTGTTTTATACCAACCTGTGGTAGGTACAAAAAATACAACGTAACAATACGCAAAGGGGTTGTAAAAAGGGGGTTGAAAAGGGGTAGTTTTTTTTTCGTTTTCTACTCATCCAAACACCCTACATACAACCCCGAAAACCATTTTTCTCTTCGACTTCAGGTTTCTGAGATAAGCAATGGGGTTGAAAGAAGGGGGTTGAAAAGGGGTAGTTTCAGATTTTTCCCATACTCACCCCGACACCTTCTATACAACCCCATATAAAGTTTTCCCCTCCTAGCACGGGAAGTGGGAGAACAATTATGTCAATCAGTCAGTCAATCAATCAGTCAGTGGTTTTTTAATTGTATATAATATAATAATAATAACATCGCCTCCAATTATAACAGGAAATTGTTTTAGAAAGCACAAAATTGTTATCCTGGATATGATAAATATATTACTGGCAAGAGAGCTGTGGGAAACTTCTTACTTTAGAGCTGCTTTCCATCGAAATATAGTTTTCAAACTTATTTTACAATTGTAATCATCTTAAAGTTACCGATAAAAGGGCCAACTCTAATAATTTTTAAACAATGTTCGCAGTCGCAAATTGTCAAAACGCCTAAATATCCGTACATTTATGGCAGATTACGACTGAGATGCAAATGCGAACATTGCTTTAAAATGAGTAGAATTGACACTAAGATGTTTTCATATGAATTATAATTAAACTGGAATTGATCTTGCGCAGTTCTCTATCAAAGCTTACCTGAAGGTTGCAATTCGCACAACGTGTAGTGTGTGTGTATTTGGACTATTGACAAGAAAAAACTTCAAGGATAAATGATATTGATAATGTTACAAATCAAAGTTGACTTTTTGTAATGACATAAAACATTGCAAGAAATATTTATAATATCTTGTGTATGTATCTATTGTAGATTCTCAATTCAAAATTATTTTTTTAGAGATAAACAGATAGAATACGAGACTTGGTCATTTTTTTAGAAGTCAATTCCTATAGGATTTAACTGCTTGGACGGTTGGACTTCTATATAAAGGGTTCGGATTCGTTTTCTGGTAGAGCTTTGTTTTTAATGTTCTGTCAACCAAACATTGTGACTCCTCTTCTAAAGAAAGTTACATTACGTTTTACGAAATATCAGGAATTGCTGATAATGACTCAACGTTCCCTAAGTTATAGTAACTCAGCCTGCACCTATTACATCGTCTATCTTACTGAAAGATTGGCTGTCAAGATGAAGAGTTCCGTACGTTGTCGCGGACCGGCGCCGCCGAGTATTTATATCCCTTTGAAGCACCCGCTTCTTCTGTTTTAGCTGTTAAAGTTTACTTAATCTATAGTAACTTTCTGTTTTAAATATTGAAAATAGACGAATAGGTTAAAAATCTTTCTAACGTATTGTGATCGACCTTACTTGAATTTAATATTCAATTTATTAAGTACCTATAATACAATGACAATCTGGAAATATGTATCTACCTAAATGTTAATGTGGTGTGCATCGTAAGCGAATGTTACGTTGCCTGTGCTGTGCTGTAATATTTCTACAGATACAAGGTTCTGGTAATCATTCAGTGATGGTTGCCTATTTTTGGATATTTTAACTAAGTATCATCAGAGAAGTCAACAAAATTATATTACTGAATCATTAACTTTGCGGTAGCGGATGTCGAAAGTTGTTCAGGATCTGAGTGCTAGTCCCCTGGTTTCGATTTTATAACTATCTAGTGTAAATCAGATTTTATAGTAGGTAGGTATACCTTCCATGAGAAATCGATAGCACATTTTGATATCTAGTAGGTATTATAAATATTTTTCTGATTGTAGATCAACCTTTATTTTCTAAACTTCTTGATTGCTGGCTACTGGGTGTATAAGATTGCAGCTCGAGATATAATTTTAGCTGTCTCAGGATAGTCCGCTGATGCATTAATTTCGCCACGACGCGGATTAATCGATAATAGTCGCCTATTTTATATTTTATCAATCGCTTGAATAAAAAAATCTGGGTATTGGGCGAGCTTGAGCCCCTTAGCTTCCCCCCTTAAATCCGCCGATATCTTTAATATTACGTAGCTTCTGTTACAAATAATGCTCACAAACTATTTTATGTCATAAGACTTTAGCGTTAGGAACGCATCAAGTGGCATTCGATATTCAGTGGAGGTAAGTGTAGAATGTCTTCTACACATCGACATCCCGGCAACGGAGCGGTCGCCGAAGAACCAGTTTCATTTAATCATCATAATTGCGTCCTCCGTTAAGCCTATCCCGCGCTTGAATGTAGTAGAGACGAGAGCACACATGTATCGCTCAACATGACACTATTCAACTCAATTTCAAACTTTTATGAAACATATTTTTGAGATTCAGATTGTTATCTGTAGGTATTCGGTTGTTTTTATAACCCAAGACATGAATGAAGCTTTCTGAAGTCGTAGAGATAAAATGGTCTCTGAATCGAAATTAAACATCACTGTTGAATAATATGCCAATATTTATATTTATCTACACGCAGAGCAGTTAAAATTACGTTATTTATATATTAATTTTTTGCTAAATTCTCTAGCATATAGTCGGTCGTTATTGGTCGCTTTGATAAGGTGACACAATGTGTTATCTGTGTGCGCTACACAAGAACGAGAAAAAATATTTAGTCAAAATCTATCAAGGCCATGCCTTACGCGGAACTCTCAATTCACAAGTAAGGTTTGATATATTGATACGCGCCAAGTTGGACAATGACAAATAAGTTAGTGAGGACATTTAAAGGATATCTGCTACTAACTGTCTATCAGCTATCTTAAGGTAAATTTGCTGATATAAAATATTTCATCCGGCTGTCTGATGGCAATAAAACAACTTCAATTACCCAATTCGTGCATATTTTGTTCATCTCAATGCGCATTTATCACAGCTACGAAATCTAAAATGTTTTGCTTGTTAGATAAATCGGGGTCTCTGGTAAGTCGAAATTTAAAGCTCATTGGCTGCAGCCAGTGAATAAGGGCTTCAATTTGAGTCAGTTTCTTCCCAGAGCAAGTCACGACATAATATGCTTCGTGTTGTTTCCCGCTGCGAGCTAGACTTCTTATGGGTCACTTTTTACGGCAATTTTAAAAATTCATTCTATACAAGCTATCATGACGACAACATAACTAGATATGCGTACCTACCCACACAAAAGTTATGAATATCAACTACTGGTGTTTGATTCTGCAGATATTTAAGCTTATCATAAGTATACTAATAAACAAAAAAAACTTTTCCGCAACTGAATCGTACCTCCTGTGACCATTACATTATAGCGAGTGCTCTCGTTTCTTTGTAATACTTATACACACGTCCGTGCTTCCCAGTTGTGACGTAAAATAGCTTTTGGTAATTCCGCTAGCCCCCGTAGAGGCGTAGTGTCGAACAGACGGCGGCGGCGCGGTAAACAGGAAGCGGTGTCGGCTAAGCGAGTGTTGGCAACTCTTCAACTACCACGTGGTATCGCTGACGACGCGTTGCACACTCGCAATATTTGACTAACATTACGCTGATGATGAATTTTAAATATTTTTTTTTATCGCTGTTTAGAATTACTTTTCGACTGTTTATTCAACTTAATATCAGTATATCCAAACTAGCAAAAATACAGTTCATACAGAAGAGTATAGAGGTAGAGATGGTATGAAAACTTAAATGATAAACAGAGAACAAAGTTTGGACAAATACCGCTTTACCGCTGTAGTATTATCGGATTGTTGACGAATGTTAAATATAGTAAGTTACTGCAACTCCACTATTAATAGTCTCCGGTCTTGACCGGTACTAGTGACGGAATAATTATTTCTATAATAGCCACATGTATAATCTGGTATTCTCTAAAGAACTTTTTGTTTATCGAAAAAATGTGACAAAAACTAGCGCGTTCCGTCCGCGGGCCACATGGTCAGGGTTGGAACAAAAGGCGCGTCAGAATATGCGCTACAGATGTGCTATGTGGTCCACATGTCACGAACAATGCTTGCCTTCTTCGAGCGCGAGACATTACACTCGTTAACGAGACAGTAATTATTCGATCTGTTCTTAAATAAATCCTAAAAATCTTGAATTCAGTTGATTTCTTAGCAGAAAAAAAATACCTTCACCATAATTATAGGTATATAACTATAATATGTCGCTAAAAGTTGCTTTATTGGATTTATTTAAAGATAATTTAATAAATTCTTTATTAGTGGTCGAAGGCCATTATAACACTCCAGTAAAACATAAATATCTATAGCTAATCTATTGACTGACTGATTTTTAACTATTTAATATTTTAACGTGCTAGCAATAACTACTCGAACACTGCACTATGCACGAAAAAATAAAATGATACTATAATAAATTAAGCAGACTTTTATAATTTCTAATTAATTTAGCAACTTAGGTACATTTAGAACTCATCACTGAATGACTGTTAAAATAGACTTAACATTGATGACTGCTTGCTGCGGTACTTTTTACCACGTCACAGTTTTAAATGTTATAATAATAGGCCCATAAAAATAATTCATAGTACCTAGTGTACATTTTTTATTGAGGCACCGATAATGAGTGCGATTCAGTTTGACAAAAATACAATGATAGCTTATGAATGAATTAGTGAATGACAGTTCGGCCATGTTTGTTTACGCGTGCGCAGCACATCGCACGGTCGGCTCAAGTCGGGTGCGCTCGCCATCGCTCGCCGCCTCGAAATAGCACGGCACCAGCACCGAAGAGTGCGGTCGACGACCCTGCGCCCTGCCACACCGAAATATTGGACCTATACTGCGATTCAATCCTTTCTCTGATTATTATGATACAGGTCACTAATATGCTCTCGGTCACCACGTGTACTTCCTGTTAAATCTCAGTATTAGAATAAATATTAAATGTTCCTTTCACGTTATACTTCTAAAGATAAATATCTGTCCTGATCCTCATTTGCTTCATAGGGCATGATAATCCTTGTAAATAAATGATTATTATGATTGTAACTTAGTGTTCCTTCCTACCTACGTTATAAATCGAATATCTAATCATCACAGCGCCATCTGGAGGCGCTCTGGTGAAAGTGGGTGTAGTAACCGTTAAAACTAGCATGATTGTTTATTTGTAATGATGTATGTACTTGAATTATGTATCTAATTTATTGTTGTAAATCTAATGACAATGTTAATTTGTTGTGGAGAATGCTTATTTTAGTTTTGAATTTATCGATTTAAATTTGACAGTTAGTCATTCCCCAGTTAATGGGTTATGAAGGTCTGGTAGGCAGCCGCTCCACGTAAAATACTGGTATTCAGCTGAGCCGGAATAAAGTTGGGAAAAGGCTAGACAGAAGAGAGTATCTGTCATCTTTAACATAAATGTATAGATAGTTTTTGTTGACCACTTCTTAAGTGTTTCGAATGATATTGAGCAATTTTTTTTTTGGCACCTATAGTTTTCATGAAGTAGCTACAAATAGGTTTTAAACACACAGTCGTACGCGCGGATGCTGTTTGTAAGATGCTGGGCTCGAATTATTCACACGATCGTTTAAGTTATTGAAATTAAAGTCACCAACAACTTTTATTGTCTACTCACTCGATAGATAGATAAGCAGAGCCTTTAGTCTGTACTTCTTTATAAACAGAGAGACTATCGTTTAGCTACCAATACACTACCTACACCACGACTTCGAGCTACTTACTCAATCATGTCTGATGATAGTTCGTTGGTAGGATTAATATTTTCTTCTAATTTCTTTAAATATGATAATCCTAGTAATCCACAGACTCACTATAGCTAAATCTACAACCATGGGTATTTCAATGGTAATTTAATCATATAAACTCGTTTTAAGTGACAAACGGAATCAAAGCATCGTCTATTGAAGTGGTAAACATGACAAAAAAAAATTGTTGATAACATTAATCACTCTCGGTTTTTCCCTGAAATTTGCAAAAAAACTCACTTTGGTCAGAATTCTCGGAACTTTTCACCAGATACTGAGTTGAGCTGTTCATGTAACAGACTTACTAATCACAGTCACTTGTACGTAAGACGTCTAGTCTGTGTGTGAATTACAGATTAATATTCATGGCTAACCAAACCATGTGCACACTGAGATGGGATAAGACGTGACTTTAATTAATGCGTTTTATTTAGCTTGCTTTGATTCTTCAGCAGCTTTGCCTTCAATGGTAAGTTCGCTTGGTTGTACAGTACCTAGGTAGTTATGCCGATCTGCTAGATTTATGTTTTAACACAATTAAGAAGACTGTTAGCGATTAAAAAATAAAACCACCTAGAACAATCAGTCCGAAAGTCGAAATGTTTAAATAAATGAAATCGCTGAGTCTTTTTAATGCCGTATGCAGGTTAAAATTTCCTGTTCAATGGCGTGTCGCAGACCTCGTACCTATATAAAACTGTTTTCTGCATAATATTTAACAAAGCTTTTAGCCTATCTGGTGCAAACTTTGCCTCCTTAAAATTCCCTAAAGGCAGTTACTTATTTCCTATAAATAAATTAAAAGAATTACACAAATTCTTTAATTTTGCCCGGTAGAAATTTTCGTTTGAATGATTCAAACGGACAAGAGAATTGCATACAGACCAACATTCCTCAGGTCTGCGGCTTTTCCCTGTATGACTCCCATTTCTCAGATGCATATTTAAGCCGTTATATCTCAAGACATTCCTGTTTCCGGCGCCTAGTGATTACCGCATGGCATTTCTTAGAGTTTTCATATGATACTTATATCGTTTCCGGCACGAGCATACATTTTATTCTTAGTAAACACTACAGAATTCAACTCTTTCAAACGACTTTCGACTTTAGTTTCCTAGAAATAGAGGATATTTACTCATAGATACCATCGGAAATAGTGTTTGGTAATGGCATGTTTTTGGAATGACTGTATGAATTAACCGATAAAATATGTGCATCATTTTCTATGATGATGTTAATGATGAAACGATATAATAACTCTTTCCCAATGTTTCTTTTTCTAGAGTTGAGACAAATGTTTATTTTGCATCATACCTTCACTGACAATAATAACAAAGTTCCAAACTTGATCAGATACATCCGATATTCGACGACAATCGCAATAAAAAGAAATTTATGAATATGTAGGTACCTGTATCCTCATTAACATTTTAAAAATAATATTAAAAATAAAAATAATCTCCCGTAAACTACAAAATATTTCTAAAACTCGCCTGTTGAATAAAGTTCAATTCTCAACACTTTTTCAAAAGACGAATCAACTGCATGCTAAAACCAGAAATAAGTTTTGGATTATAAACGGTTATACTCTTATATAAATGTCTAGAATAAAGCTAGGTACCCGTTGATTTGGACTAGATAGATGTGTTGGCGCATATTTCCGTATCGACCTTTCAAGCGTCTCGCGCCTGTCTATCCGTCTCAAAGTATTTTTGTAGTGAAGTTCATATAACTTGGTTAGTTATTTTTATCAAATGAATAGGTAATTGTCATTTGTTTTATTGAAGCCCCTGTTAGCGACTTCGCTTCGGGATGAAAGGTAAGTATCTTATGTCCGATTCTGGGACATCTTCTACTCATGTGCCAAGTTTCTTCAAAATCCCTTCAGCCTGAGTTCTTCAGGTGAGTAAAGTAACAGCCATACCTACTAATATTATAAATATGAAAGAGTTACTTTCACATTTATAATATTAGTAATATTAGTTTTGTTTGGCGAATAATCCGGAGGGTTTACCAAAAAGTTCGAACAGTGTCACTGTCTGTTACGTCCAAAATATTCATTTCTGAAAATGTATTGCTCCTGTTCTTATCTTTTGAGCTATTTGGCAGTTTTAACGTCTTTTCCTATATAAAGAAATTAGCTAACATCATTGAATATTGTAACTTCATTATATTTAGTGCTTCCAATGCAATAATAATATGTGCGTGTGTGTTAATGTGTAGATGATAAATGGAATGATCTCCGTGGGTCGCGCAGCCGCACCCACAGTGGTATCCACACCTACAACACTTGTACCAACGTATCCCTATTCAGAGAATGTGGTTCCACCTACTACGGTTGCACAAGCATTGATATTCAATATCTACACAGGTAATCACATGATAACTGTCGCACAATGGAACCGACCGCACTGATGATTAAATACATTGATTAATTTGTGGAAATTTCCTGGTTTTGTATATGCTATGCTAGTCAACTTGTATGGTCTGTGATTTGCATTCTGGTCTGGGATTGAATCCATGTTTAGAATAGATAGCCAGGTTGTTGTCAACTGACGATACCTTTCAGTTTATTTATAGCAACAGCCGGGATTTGCTTAGAACGTTTCTGAACTCGTAAAGGCTTTATCATAATGCCAGTAAAATAACTATGTAGGGATGTCACCAAGCACTCTTGCTTCAGGTATCAAAATCTCCGGTGTAAACGAAATGATAATTTGAATTAAAATGTCAGTTGACTTTCATCACGTGGCATCAACGTGAACAAATCGCTTGCTAAACTTCCAGGAACATAACGTAATCAGATTTAGCAAAAACTGTTTGTACACTAACAAAATGCCAAACAAACAATATAGTAATTATAAATCAGAGATTATTTTATTGGAGAACATGGTATTTTATGACCATTTTAGGCCACCGTTTTAATAAGAGGGCCATCTGTGTTAAAGTTTCCTAAGCACCTATACCTAATGTTATAATAATATGGGACTTGATGATTAAAACCAGCCGTGGGCAGCATGCTATTCAGCGCGCCTACGTATCTCTGTTCTACCTCCAATTTTGTCGTATCGTTTCGCAACGCCATACAATCCATGCCTGGCTGTTAGTACCAAATTCTTAACCCACAGAGTAACCCGTGGGCAGGAGGAAAGTGGACCGAGCCGATACTCGACTGTTATGCAACACATCAATATGGCATGCACCTTATTGGATGCGAAAGTTGACGGCACCGTCCTTCACAAGGCAATGGCATTCAGTCCAGCTCTGAAAGCCGTAGACCTAGTGTTCTTTCCTAACTACCGTTTGAATCCCGCCGCAAATGTTTAGGTTTCAGACTCCTTGTGAGTGAAATTAAAAGGGGCAGTCAGCAATTTTTATTATATTTCATGTCTAATGTCACATCTCATTGAATCAAGCGACTATCAAAAAACGTGATCTGTACCGGTGTACCGTCTTTAAGCTAACTATTGTACGATCTATATTTATTGAACGCTTTATTTAGGTTCCTACTAGCAGCTAGTTAAGTTTCCAGACCTAATCAGACAACTTAATACAGGATAGATTGCGATCAACGTTGTGATGCTCTAGTCTAGAACAATCTACCTTTGAATATCATCCCACATTCACCCACTACTGACTGCAGAACCTTTGTTAATGCCACCTACGTAGCTAAACCCAGCCTGCCCTGATCAGGATACAATTGGAAAACTATTGACCATGTCTAAGTCAACTATAAAATCGTTGAATTATACTTTATGACTTAATTTTAATGAGGCCTGTACTGTTTAAAAGGCCAGGTATCCTTCAGTTGTCGAGTTGCCCACGCCTCCGACTCAATTAGCAGTCTCAAGAGTTGTTATATTTCACAAAAACGAGAATAACGATTTGTTTACGCTTTGATATTTTTATTTCTTTTGCTGTATTGCCGTAAACAGCAATACTGCCTACGCCCGTACCAGAAGTCCTTTGTGAGTTCGTTATCAGAAGGTTACAACCACCGGCCCATGACTGAATTGATAAATACCTACATTTGTTTTGTAAAGGTTTGCAATAAATATTCGGCAGTTGGTGAATTTCATGAAACGTTGGTAATTAATTGCTTTATTTATGATTCCGATGGATTTTTTATCATTGTTTTTTGCGGTTCGAAATTAAGCAAAACGTTTTCTCCTGAATGTATTAAATATTTGAAGGAATAAATTTGTTATTTGATCTAGATATGTAAGAAGCGCATAATTACGTCTCGTCATAACTTTAGGTACTGTTATTTTAGATAATGGGCCCATAATGCTGCCGTCAATAGCATAGTTACAGTAAGTCTAATTTTGGCCTAGAGCATACTTACTGCAACTATGCTATTGACGGCAGAATGGGTCTAGGAATTTCGTAAGCTAAGAGATATGATATCGTTTAATTTTTGTGAGAGACCAAACGTGCATGATCATAATTTTTGTGAGTGCAATTTATTAAAAGAAGGTCCAAATACAATACATGCAATTTATTGTTAAGAAAATTGGGAACTAAAAAATTGATTGAGTCAGGCGTTACTTTGCGGAAATCCATTTTTAATTTGAAAATGAAAACAATATATCTAGTTTTAATTTCCGCGAATATTAGTGGGTTGCAGGTATGCACCTCCCTCCCGCCCGCTATATTATGCACATGCAAGATTACTAGGCAAATGCAAGGATTTTAAGCACATGCAGGAAGGCAATGCAAAACCCAACACCATTACCGACACGTGTTTCGCCTCTCCACGAGGCATCCTCAGGGGACGTGTTGACTCGCTGACCGTTGAGTTGCGACTGAGAAATTAGTTTTTTTTTTTTTTTTTTTTGAATGGACTACTCGCAGTTCAGCACATTGAGGCTGGTTACTGCTCAACCGGGCAATCCCGTGGTTGCCTTAGATTCTAAGGCCCCCAGCCGGGGCAAGAAATTAGTACAAGGCACCCCCCTTTTATACACTGCCACCGTTGGTTATTTGTGTACAACTACCCACAAACATACGCAGTAAAGGGGAAGAAACCAAATTCGTCTGGTCATTCAACAGTGCAAAATTATTATTATTCCTATGTTTCAAAATCTCTAATTGTTCCAAAACACACAGCCGGAAACCCTTATCACAAACATGTAGTATATTAAAACTATTGTTATCGCGCAATGAATGGCCGGTATCAATTAAATGTTTCGCGAAATTCGATTTGTCCGAATGGCCATTTCTATACGCGGCAACATGTTCCCCATACCTTATGTCAAAGTTACGGCCCGTCTGACCCACATATACCCCGTTGCATTCATCACAGACCAGCCTATACACCCCAGACAAAAAAAAATAAAAAATAGAAAATAGTAAAAAGTCTGGGGTGTATAGGCTGGTCTGTGATGAATGCAACGGGGTATATGTGGGTCAGACGGGCCGTAACTTTGACATAAGGTATGGGGAACATGTTGCCGCGTATAGAAATGGCCATTCGGACAAATCGAATTTCGCGAAACATTTAATTGATACCGGCCATTCATTGCGCGATAACAATAGTTTTAATATACTACATGTTTGTGATAAGGGTTTCCGGCTGTGTGTTTTGGAACAATTAGAGATTTTGAAACATAGGAATAATAATAATTTTGCACTGTTGAATGACCAGACGAATTTGGTTTCTTCCCCTTTACTGCGTATGTTTGTGGGTAGTTGTACACAAATAACCAACGGTGGCAGTGTATAAAAGGGGGGTGCCTTGTACTAATTTCTTGCCCCGGCTGGGGGCCTTAGAATCTAAGGCAACCACGGGATTGCCCGGTTGAGCAGTAACCAGCCTCAATGTGCTGAACTGCGAGTAGTCCATTCAAAAAAAAAAAAAAAAAAAAACTAATTTCTCAGTCGCAACTCAACGGTCAGCGAGTCAACACGTCCCCTGAGGATGCCTCGTGGAGAGGCGAAACACGTGTCGGTAATGGTGTTGGGTTTTGCATTGCCTTCCTACATGTGCTTAAAATCCTTGCATTTGCCCAGTAATCTTGCATGTGCATAATATAGCGGGCGGGAGGGAGGTGCATACCTGCAACCCACTAATATTCGCGGAAATTAAAACTAGATATATTGTTTTCATTTTCAAATTGGGAACTATTTTTTCTTTTTGAGTCCAAAGTTAGGTTAGGAACGTATCTACACCTAGTTTAGAAGTCTAGGGAATTTAAGAATGACCTAAGTTATTAAGCTTTTTTTTATTTTAGACATTGAGTCACGCTTCTAGTGATTGTTTGATTGGATAACTAGGGTAAGTGCTCCAGTGAATGAACACTTAAGCAATCTTTGAACTTCAAAAAATTATTACACTATGTTATCTCTAATGTATACGGTCCAAATCTATATTTTAGTAATGTAAATATACTAAACTATATTTTTAAAGTTAGAGTTATAATATTACCTGGATACATTCTTAGATATTGAGCAATAAATTGAAAAATACCCTAAAACACCAGTGAATGAACGAAATTTTCTAGTAAATGAACGAAATAAAACCAGTGAATGAACATAATAGATTTTTATTTTGGTAATTTAAAGAATTTTTGTTATTATAAGATGTATAGTTAAAAAATCAACTAAATAAATAAACATAAATTCTCTGCCTCTGAATCTGTTATAGAAATAAAAAAGTCGTGTATTTACATCCTTACTCAATAATTTTATAACTTTATAGGTCTAACAGACACGTCTTTTGGTTGAAAGTAAATATAAAATATATTCAATATCAAATGTCTCATATATATACCTTATATGTATCGAAATCTAATATCTACTTTAAGTATATATATTATATAAATATAACAACTATGCGTATCTAATTATTTAGATAACATTACAACAAGGTTTTTTAAAGTTTGCTGAATATTTCAGCAAACTTTCACCAACCTTATTATTATATTAAGCAATTAACGTAGTAGAATCACAAAATAAAAAATAACAACGCTAAATAATTTAAAAAAAAACTGAGATATTGACAATTATGAGTCTTAATTTGTCAATATCTCAGTTTTTTTTTATTATTTAGCGTTGTTATTTTTTATTCTACGTCTCTAAATGTAGCATTATATCATCATCAACAGCCTGTTGCAGTCCACTGCCGGACATAGGCCTCTCCTATTGCACGCCACTTAGATCTATTTTTGGCTTCTCGCATCCAGTTTCTGCCAGCCGTCCTGCGCAAATCGTCACTCCACCGTGCCGGAGGAGGTCTTACACTACGTTTGCTGAGACGCGGTCTCCACTATAGAACTCGTTTACCCCAACGATTGTCGGTTCTACGACCATTGCCACTTCAGCTTACTAATCCGGTGGGCTATATCGATGACCTTGCTTCTCTGATGGATCACCTCATTCCTGATGCGATCCCTCAGAGACACACCGAGCATAGCCCTTTCCATAGCCCGTTGAGCGACTTTGAGCTTCTGGACCGTACGAGCCGTCAGTGTCCACGTTTCGGCTCCGTATGCCATGACGGGTAGGACACACTGATTGAAGACTTCCGTCTTTAGGCATTGTGGGATCGACGATGTAAAGACTTGAAGTAGCTTCCCAAATGCTGCATAGCTGAATTCTTCTATATACCTCGCCCTCAAAGTTGTTTCTAGCTAACTGCAATGTTTGCCCGAGGTACACATATTTTTGAACAACTTCGAGAATGGCACCGTGAATCGAAATCGGTTCCGGTAGAACATGTTCGTTGAACATGACCTTGGTTTTATCCAAGTTTATCCGTAGGCCGATGCGTACAGAAGAGTCAGCCAGGTCATTCAGCATGTATGTTGTAGGTCTTGCAGCGTTTCTGCTATGATGACGATATCGTCTGCAAATCGCAAGTTGTGAGAGATGTATTCGCCATTGATGTTAATGCCACGTTTTTTCCAGTTCAGCGTCTTGAACGCATCCTCCACTGCATTAGTGTTAGTTTTGGGAAATAACATCCCCTTGTTTCACTCCTCGATGCAACGGTATGGGACTTGTTTGCTGATTCTGTACTTGAACGGACATGGTTGCGGCCTCGTAGAGACATCTCATCACTTGGATGTATCGCCAGTCTACTTGGCAGCGCTGCAGGGACTCCAGAACAGACTACAGAGAGAGATTTCAACCAAGTGAAAGGCCTTTTCATAGTCCACAAGTGTTAGATTCAGGGGCTGATTATACTCTTCGGTCTTCTGTATAATCTGCCGCACTGTGTGGATGTAGTCTATAGTGCCGTATCCGCTCCGAAACCCAGCCTGTTCCGGTGGTTGGAATTCGTCGAGACTTCGCGCAAGATGGTTCGTGATCACTCTTGAAAACAGCTTATAGGCGTGGCTTAGAAGAGATATGGGTCGATAGTTCTTCAACAGGGTCTTGTCTCCCTTTTTGAAGAACAAGACGACCACACTTCTATTCCATGCATCTGGAGTTCTCCCTTCAAACAGGACAGCGTTAAACAGCTTCCTCAGCCACTGTAAGTTCGGATGAAGGGCTCATTTTTCTTAGCAAGGGCACCTTATAGTTACTTTATTATGTAGAGTAAATTTTGGTATCTTAAAAACATTACTTGCTTTATTAATAGTAAGTTCTCCATTAAGAATGGACGTCGTTACTCTTTAAATAAAATTTTAAATCTTAATGTGTTTTCTAACTGAATTATGGTGTGTTCATTTACTGGTTACATTTTAGAGACGAAAACCAATATTTGAACATGACTAAAAATATTAGTTCATTCATTGGATTTTGTGAACCAGTAAATGAACACACCTGTCCCAATACTGGCCTAAAGATTATAAATCTATTGTTCAAACGACTCCCAAAACATGGATATTATAGCATAAAAATAAGGTACATATTTCAATAAAAATGTAAAATTTGCTTTTGTCCAGTGAATGAACGGCCGTTCATTCACTGGATTTTAAACGGTTTTCGCTTCCAATGCTGGGACATCTAATAATTTACGTTAAACCGGCTAGAATGTCAATAAAATTGATTTCAGATATATATTAAAACTATGCACTATTTGAATAAATAAATAACTTGCAGAGTATATTTAAATTACGGCTACATTGTGATAACAAACATTTCGTGTCTCACCCTAGGCCTTAATTCTTGCTCGAACAAAATCACGTTACACTGATACTGCAAACTTTAAATGCTTGCCATTTTTAAATAAACAGTAACATAAGAAACGAATGTTGTGATTCTAATAGAATATAGAGTTGAAATTGCGAAAAAAAATACTGCGTTGGGTAGAAATATCTCAGTTTCTTATTTTTTTGAAATAACTTCATTTTGTTCATTCACTGGGGTGTGTTCATTCACTGGAGCACTTACCCTAGATGTTTTTGAACAGAAATTGCATCTTTCAAAATGAGAACCCCTAGGCCAACGTCCCCAATCGGCAGCATTAATTATGCATCGCGAGTACATCCACCGGGACGCATTTAAAAGTCGTGAATGATGTATTGCGAACGATATGGTGCGGTGAGTTCAGTTCAGAGTGCAGGAGGCGAGTTGGGGTACTTCCTGCGGTTGCGTGACACGCGCCCCCCTTATCGTGTTCATTGATAGATTTATCTGGACGAGGTCGAGTTGTCCGCTCCTCGATCCGCACAGCGCACTAGTCACGCGCGCACTCTCGCGCAAAATATCACGATTCACGTAGCATTCGCTACTGCGTAAACTACCCAACTCCTTAGGCGTAAACTACCTAACTATATTTAGGTAGATGCAGTCCCTTCTGAAAATTAATTACTATCTGATCGCAGCCTTTCAACGGAATCAATCTAAAAGGAAGATTTATAAACAGAAGGCCGACGCTGTCACAAACAGTGCACTGTTGTCATTCAGCGAAATCAGTTTCCGCGAAAAGGACCTCCCCATTTGGTCAGCGATGAGCGATGTCGTGCTGACTCGTGTTACATCCAATACATTACATGATTACACATATTTACTGAAATTGTATATACCGAAAATAGCATCTCAATTTTTTTCTGTGTTTATTTTCGCTCAATCATTTCTTTGCCGTCGTTTTAAATTTCGAGCCTAGTCAATTTTTTTTTATCACAATTCACTCAACATTATCTTTGGCAAAAAAACAAGACTGGCGCCACGTTGATAATCAACTAGGTACCCAAGTTTTTTAAAAGCCCGTCGTATTGCCTTTTAAGAGAGATAACGTTAATTCTTTTAGAGCAACGGTATCTCGTTGGAAGTCCTTACTTAAATCGATTCTTATCTCTGGAATTGTATACGGATAGCTGATTTTTTGTCATGTCCATTTAGCACGTGTTTTGTCATGTTGTTTGAAAGCCGGGTGTCGTAAAGATCGTTCGTTTCGACATTATAGTGACGCGTCACAACTACCTAGAAACGATGAAAGAGGAGAACCGCTTCCTGTATTCATGGTATAGGTGTAGGGTATCAGCACACCGTTGCCGGCGCTGCTGTGTAGCGGTGTGTACGTATAGCAACCTACGTGCAACGGGACACTGCTATTGCTAACCTAACGACTGCTGACGACTTATAATTTCCTGGCAATGTTCTTTGAATCTTTGCAGAAGAAATACACAAGGTTTAGATAACGCTTACTCTATACACGATTGTCTACGGACTTGACTGCAGGAAGAGCCTGTGATGAAAATGAATAACGCGTTGCGTAGGAAATTATGACTTAAGCGGTTAAATTGACGAAATGGTGGTACGTCACCCAATGTATATCATCTCAACAACAGTTAAATATATCTAATAAATTATCTCCAAGTAGCCAATCGACTGTCATCGCACGTTAAGAGAACGTTTTGTGTCTCGAGATACATTTGAAAGTGATTATTTTAATGAATGAAACCAAAGCACATTTGTTCAAGGTCGGTATTCGGGACGTGTTTTTAAAGAGTGGTATAAATACATAGATGACGCACCGAGAGGAGATCCGGTGTGTGTGCTGGTGGAAAGCAGTGGCACAGTATGTTCGTGCGGAGTGTCACTCGCGGTGCGCAGACGCCGGCGCCGCGTGGAGCGCGCGGCCGTTCGGCGGCCGACTGTTTCAGCTCGCCAACACTCAATGCTCCCCATTCATTCGCACGCATGAATGAACGACATTTAGCACGTGGCCGAAAAAATATACTGAAACTGTCGTCTAGTTCGACGGTAATGTAGAACCGACCTTGCAGCTAGACTGTAAGACCTACTAGTTTCAGTAACACTCAAGAGCTCTTAGAAATCTATTATTTAACTGTTGTACTTCAACGTGGTTGTTTAGATTTATTATTTTTTAACTAGGATAAAATAGAGTTAGGTAATTTAATTTTTATTTTGTCTTCTTGATTTTCACACCCAATTAGGGTTGTAACACCCAGAGTTGCAACTCAAGTTTTAGAAATTATAACAGGATTACTCCTGATCGTCGCAAGTGTATACGCAAATACATTCAGATTACTTTATTTTTATTACTTATTTATATTATTTATTATTAATAGGTAATAGGTATTTACTTCAATGGATCCGTCTGGCAAATTGCAGCCGCGGTGCTGAACCGGGGAATATAACGATTGGGAAGTCGTTCGAAGCCAAATTTAGCATACTATCACAAATCTTTTCTTATAATGAAAAAAAAAAACATCATTTTCAAGTTCGAAAACCCTATCCGGCCAGACTGACAATTTAAACAAAAAGGTTAAGACGAAAGTTTTGTAGCACATTCTGCTTTTCTTGTAATGCAATGTCCAAGTTCCAATGGTTCCAATGAATGGTTGGATATATGAACATAGCATACAAAAAAAATGTTTTTATATAACATATGATTTTTCGAAGTTAAAAAAAAAATCCTTTTTCTTATCAGTTTATACTTAAGAAAATATACTTTGGTGCTATGTTGGTTTGGTAATAATTTCTGCATAAAACCGCATAGTGTACCAGCTACGATCGCAATTAAAGTATTTTATAACGAGAAGGGAAAATAATGGCACCTAGATAAAAGTTTCTATAGGTACGGTCTAGGTCTACCCGTGTGCATAGTTTATAGAAATAATTCACCATTTAGGCGTGATTGACTAACAAAAACAAAATCAAGACTTCAATTTATAATATGTATTAGTTGGATTATAGTTGGGAAGCTAAATAAGATTTTGTGTAGGTAAATGAAAATGTAATAATACAATTTTGTTCTTAAAGGCTTATCATAAATTCTAACGGCGGTCAGGTAAGTATCTAATATGATTATTAGATATGTAGATACACAAATCAGCTTAGCCTATACTGGGTCAATTTCCAGTCTAACATGATCAAGCTGAGTATTTTACATGCAGCGTCTGTTTATCAGACTTCCACACCACGAAAACCCTTGGAAATACTGGATTCAGATTTTCTGGCTACTTAGTATCCTTAACGACTAACAAAGATCTTCAAAATGTGAGATTGTCAATAATGCGACGGGCCCATTTAGGCCTACGTTCCTTCCATAAACAAATAATTTTTGCTACTTACGCACTAATGATCGTTAATTTCACAGAAATCACTTAAGCTGAACACTGAACTTTCTATTTCAATGACTTCCACACTTCACTTATAACGAGTCACTCTCCAAGCCAAGCCGGCATCGCGCGAAACTGATGTTCCTATCATGAGGAAGTCCGATGAGCTTTGAACGGGACAGTTCCTGAACGGGAGCTGCCAGGCCCACGCATGCGCCCCGCACTCCGGGGCGTGACCTAGACCCTGAAAACACCACCCCCTCGCCCACGCAAACCATGTTTCCATGGATACGAGCTCGAAAATCTTCCAAAAAAAACGCCAAAAACATGCAGAAACACCTTTGAAAAACTACGATAAGTCAACAGCAATTAAAAACTCATGACTTTTTTATGAGCTGCTTTTCCCAGTTCACTTCCCTTTTCCGAAGAATATCGTCGGTGCAAAATACGTCATAAGGAAACGCAGTGAAGAAAGTTGATCGGTGCCTACATTGGTGGCTCCACCCAATCAACGAAGCTGCTAGCCTCGCATTGGTGTTTCCTAGAATGGGATGAGAAATGATGACCTTCTTGGTGAATTATTTATTGACGACAAACAAGACCTACCTAGATAGTATTGCAGCCTGGCATGACCAACAAAATAACAGTGGGTACCAAACCTACCTAATATGTGGCTACATTATGTATCATGTATCATCAACCACCAGCTTCAATACGACAGGTATACAAAACTGCATTTTTTAACCTTTACCTAAATGTTTAAGAGCCCAAAGAGCTGTGAAAATAAAAAATATGATACCTGCAATGTTATCTGCCCTACTTCGACAATGGTGAAGCTTACGATTTGGACGACACATATGAATAGAACACAGACAGTTACAGGACTTATCCGTAGATAAGTCCTGTAACTGTCCGTGTTGCAACATTTCTTCTTAACCCGTAGGTTAAGAAGAAATGTTGCAAGTATAACTGGGGAGTTTGTTGCGCCACTTCTTCCCAGCTAAAACACTAGGAAGTGGTGACGGGAGAGCGTTTTGGGACTGTCTTTATGTAAAATTTGACGTTTAAAAAGTGCTGTCTCTCAGCCTAGTTTGAATAAATGACTTTTGATTTTGATTTTTGATTTACTTAACTGTTTAAAATTCAAGAAGCTCAGACTGACACCAGCGTAGGAATTGTCTGTCGACAAAAAGATTGAAAAGTTTTAAATTCACGATGATTCAATATATGCTGTTACTTGAGTGTATTCGTTTTATGTAGGTACTAGGTATCACATGAGCTATGCTATCACCTATAAACATACCCAGAAAGAAATAATGATTGCTATCGATCCAGGCAGACCTTACGACGTTATTTGCCTGTGAAGATAAGGGCAAGATAAATAAACTGAAAATTATGTACCTACCTAACAAGTTTGATGGAGACTAACTGAACGAGCTTTTAACACAATTCCTACCACTCCTAGCTTAAAAGGGTATAGAGCTCTCCCATTAATATAACGACTTAAGTACTAATGTACCTATCCACCTAATTAGCTCCCTGAAACTTTAGTATCTACTTACCTAATGCCTTCCGCGTAATAACGATTATAAATACTGCATATTAATTTATCATGATTGTTTGAAAACTTTCCACAAGGGACCTGCTCTGAAGAAATGCAAAGGTTTTGAATATGATAGAAAAGAGAACTGCAAAGAAAAGTACAAATCTGGCTTATGGCTATAGAAGAAAACTCAATAAATCACAAAACGAACGAAAGATCAGTAACGAATCTAGTTGTCTTAATTGTTCTGAAGCTCACTTGTAACAAATTGTTTCTAATATTCGAAGAAGATGTTAGCGAGAAGGTCGATTTCTTATTCATGAATCAGAATAGTAACAACTAGAGACTTTTTCCGATGTCTCATGTAATCGATGATTGAAATTACGATAATTGACTCTCGAATGATTTTTCTAACTTCCTGTTTATTAACCGCAATCCGCGGAACACTTCATGGATGTCATCCTAAACGCCGATGTCAACTGAAACCAAAACAAAATGTATACAATAATGACGGCAACGTAATGAATTGGTCATATTTCAGTGAATTATCTGACCAGTCGTCTGTTACCTACGGTCCTGATAAGGTTTTTATATCTACTTATCTAATTCTGTCCACTGAATCTTTAATTTAGCCCGGAATCATCCTCTGCTGGGTCTTTTTTTTTTTTTTGGATGGGAAATCATCAAATGACCCCTCCCGCCCTGGGTGGAGCGGAGGGAGTGTCAGACTTTTACTGACTAAAACCCACCCGTGATCCTTCTTGTGCCCTATGCGTTCCAGGGCCGCGGTAACTCTTTCGAACAAATTCCGCAACCCTAGCAGGCACCGACCCTATGGGGCCCCGTCCTCGGTGCTGACGGCTCCTTGAGGCGCGCGTGGAACACAACGTGTCGTCGACTCAACCTGGTATCGGACGGCGAGCCACCCACGCTCACCGTCCCCAGGCATCAGCCACTGCGCAATAGCACATCCTCTGCTGGGTCCTGGGCCTCCGCTTTCCTCTGCCATACTTCCCTGTTCTATAATTAATCTGTTTACTTATGCATAACGAAGTAGTTGTTGTTCGAAGGTGCTTTAATTAGGTCAGAACAATGTCAATAATGCTCTTATTACTATTATCAACTGATTAGTTTTAATCACGGATAGGACCTACTACCAGATTTCATAAACAGCATAGCTGCTTCTGCGAAGTCACAGCCTTCTTCGTACATCGTTTTGATGATTAAGTAGGTAGGTACCAATTCTGATGAACTTCTGGGATGTTGTATGGAACTACCTCCTTCCATCCCGACCTCGTATATTGACATAGACCAAGTAACATTCTATCAGCGAAAACGATCGCCGAAAACTCAAATCATGCGCATGTGCGATTGACATGGGCTACCAAATCTCATAGAATTTTGGAGTTTTGACTATCGTTGCTGATAGAAAGTAACTTTTTAATTAAATTGTGAAATCTAAAATTTTTCTTTCATAGTATCTTCTACCTTCGTAGTTCTGTCAACTATTGTTGCTGTCGCAATATTTTTGACATCTATGGATAATCTAGACACTGTCAGTAGTCTTCTTGAGCCTAACGTTCGATAATGTTGAATTATATCCACCGTTCGATCTTTAGTCAAGAATAGAACAAAAGAGTTGACTGTTAGAAATTTCTCAATTATAACTGGGGATTGGAACCGTGCCCAATAAATAACAATAGGATTTGGTATCTGTATACCCTGTATTTACAGCTCTGCTGCTGAGTTACAAAATCTTTGTGGTAAAAATGGACTGAGAAAGTGAACTGCGTTGACTTGAGCCTTAAATTGTTTTCGAGGAAGATTCGTTTTCACCTGACTTGCCACAAACTGAACACGGTATTAGTTCAAGAAAATTTATTTCGCTCAAAAAATATACCATTATTCATGAGGAAAAACATAATAATTAAGATAAGCTTCTGCCCCGACTTCGTCCGCTTGGAATAGTTACTAACCCCCCCGATTCTTTGTGATATTGATTCGTTCGTGGGAGAAGTGGTGGTAGGCGGCCGACGTGATGGCACAGTGGTGGCATGCTCGTGAGCTGCGTGCGGTACTGGACAGTACCTACTTGGACATTTTAACATTACTTTATTTTTCTAAAATAAACGTAGCTTAAGTTACTGCTTATTACCTATATCAGCTACCTGCCAATAAAAGTCCTGTCAAAATCGGTCCAGCCATTTCAGAGATTAGCCGGAACAAACAGACAGACAAAATATGCAAAAAAATGTCATTTTGGTGTATGTACCGTATATATTCATATATGCATGTAGTAAAAAGCGGTTATTTCAATATTACAAACAGACGCTCCAATTTTATTTATATGTATAGATAAGCGCCGGTTTCGCTTGGTAATAACCACCGTTGTGGTTGGGCATGAACCATGCGAAACTTAAGCGGAATTTCGCACTAGTGTTTTAAATTGAACAAGGAGATAAAAACTAGCTTGCTGGGCGGTCCTTCCAATCGTTCATTTTCTCATCAATCAGTTTTAGTTTAATAATTAGTGCTATTACCAATTTATTGTATAGCTTCTTGAAACTTACCCCGTCTTTGTTTATAAATGTGATGAAACGCCTTTTCCCAGTGCTGCGCAGTTCAATTAATCCAATATGGAATCTATTGGGTTTAACTTGGGTCTTTTTAGCTTCCGTCAATATTTCGGTCTTGAATGTATTCCAATTAGTTGGGTTATAAGTAAATTGCGATTACTGCTCACTATATTGACGAGTTTTAAAGAGAAAAATAATACAAACATAATTTTATTACTTTGTAATTTAATAAAAGTTCTTCAATATAAGAATATGTCCGATTCCATCTATATAATACAAAGCGTTTCAAAAAGGGAAATACCTACGTACAAAATACAACCTCCATGGACTTCTATTCCGATTACCATCACGTTCAGTGCTCGATCCCTGTATGTAGTACATACGAGGAAAATATTCCAAACCGCATTCAAATTTCAACGAAAATATACTATTTTCGTACAATAGACGACCTCCTTTCCAACGGATAGGTAGACAGTGCCCCTAGTGGAGTGAACAGTATCGTAGCTACTTATATTTAGTAAGACAGTGAATATTTAAAACATTTTATCTACATCAGAAGCACCGTTCCAAGGTATTGCCTCACAACAACGTTATTGACATCGAGATCGTTTATTGCACTACTTCACGTTATAATTAAGACATGAAAAGATTTCTCATTATATTTATTTACATAAAACTACAAAATTTTATTGTAAATAACTCATGTGAACATTTTATTTACAAAGGATCATTCTTCACCAAGAAGTATTCTTTAAAATGAACTGAAGACATATTGGTAATTTTTTATAAAATTTGACATTCAGCGTCCAAAAATCCTTTCGTTCCAACCAAATCATAAGAACACGTGGCGTTGATAATAAATAAACAAACATGTATAATACTATTTACAGTGCGTCTCGAAATATGAGATATTCGACAATTTTGCCATTCATGATACGGTAGTTACAAGACGTGGCAGTACGTAATTCATCAGATAAGATAAAATAAAATACAAGGCTTAGCCATGACATTGACATTCGCATTTTCCCACCAATATGTTAGAACAGCTTCGGATAAATTCACGTTAGTATTACAAAACTTGATAACAAAATGTAGAGTGGTGAGATTCTATGATACAACGGAGAGGGGACTAGGGTTAGATGGAACAGACAAAGCTTTGACGAAATGTATCTACGTCGTAATATATTAATTGGAGAGCTTCACCGTGTGGGGGAGGGCGGTGGGATTACAATATCTGGAAGAGTTTCTTCAGCTCGACCATCAGCTGCCAGTCGGTCTTGATGAGGTCATCACGGAAATAGTCCTTGCATGCGTCGATACTGGCACGGGATATCTGGAACAATAAAGAGTTGCTCAATAAATGTCACCATACAAAACTTAGTTTGATCTTGAGGGCAAAACTCCCTACTATTCATTCTATCTAACAAAGTACCTAGTCAACCAGAACTACTGGTATTTACTACTACTACTAATTGTGAGCATGCAAAAATATCCTCGTTTTTAAATAAAAAAACATTCCAAGATTCCCATTAAAACTCAAATAGATTAACTTTGATGATCTTTGCCGCCAATTTAGATGTTTAAATGCATTGCAGATACTAAACCAACTACAGAAAACAGTAAACAGAATGCCCGTTATTAAGGTTAAAACCATTCATGTTTTAACATAGTAATAGGTCTCATAAATAATTTCTCTGGAAAAAGTTAATTAACTCATTGAACGTCACAATGAATTTAAAAATTGCAAAATTTAATTGCGGCTTACCAAGACATCCGTTAAACTGGTTCGAAGCGAGACACCTTCGAAGCTAAAAATAGCGGGTCCATGTTGAATGTACAAGTGGTTCATTCAGGTCGACCCAGTTTGGGGCGCATCGATTCAGCACTCCGGGGTGAATGGGGGTTTTGACGTCATAGAGAAAATAGAACAGGTTGTGCAAGCAAGGAATTGGGTCACAAGTACCCCTCGCCCCTGTCATGGCGGCGACGACCCCGGTGCAGCCTGCCCGGGCCTCGAGCTAGCGACATTGGATCCGGCGAGCAAATCATATTATCAGCCGCTGGAAAATATGGGAAACTGCGGCGTGTATTTTTAGACTGAGGGACGGGCGATAAATAAGACGTACAAGGTGAAGAGCCGAAGGTCAGGCGAATTTATATATTGGGTGCTTGGGAAATTCAAATTTTGCAGGAGTAAAGCTGATCAATCTTGTTTTTTTTACAATGCGCCACTGTGTTAGTTATTTGTTTACTATTTCTGTTGTTACTAACAAATTATAGTACCTATCTATCCATCAAATACACGGAAATTAAAACGAGTAAAATTAACCCAAAATACATTTGATGATATCAAACAACCCTCAACTCCCTAAAAAACCTGAATATTTAAAATTTTATTTTGAAATAATGTCCTGTCTAGGTATTTTACCCACTCATGAAATCATTCAAAACACGAACTTTACTTAACTGGTCTCAGTCGGTACATGAACAATGTGAGCCCCATCAATGAAACCGCACAGCAAAATATCAATGGGGCTTCTAGAATGGGCCTGACCCGGTCACCGCGCCTGTGTGCGGCTTGACGATACGATGCGTCTGTGTGGCCCCTTACGACTGTATAGAGAGTACAACGAAACGCATGGCCCTTCTAAAATGTGTACAAGTACCAAGAGTGTTATAAAGTACCCAGTACTTAGTACGATGTTTCGTTATGTCGATTGTTATCTTTTGTGTGTGTATGTCTGCAACCTTTGAGTTGAGTGACTGCAGTCATTATAGCATAAAATGTTATTCGTAAACAATACTATGAAAGTATATTTTCATGTTATACAACTTAGTTCAGTGTTAGTTGAGTGAAAATATCTACAAAAATAAAAGATGGCATATTCCAGGAAATTCTCTATGAATTAAGAAAAAAGAATTCTAGAAACTATCTATTTAATTGATACATTTGAGTCTTAACAGCCTTAAAAGAAATGAAGAGCCGAAATTGCGACACCCAACACCAGTCGTAAACGTTACTCATTGTCATTACACATCCACTTGTGTCGTTTTGTAATTACATTGATGAGTTCACATCAATGTAATTACAATACGACACAAGTCCTGCATCACGATGACGTCCTCTGTATTTGGACTTGGAAAGTTTTACGTGGTCCGACTCGGTCAAGACTTCATGGAGGAAAACTAAAAATGAGACGCAAATGGAAGGGGATAATCAGTTAAGCAACTTATCGACCAGCGTAGATAGCATCTATCTCGAATATCGAAGGTAGGGATAAAATTGTTGTGTAAGAAATTGAAATTAAATTGCGCCAACAGCTATTTCCAAGGACTGCGAATCAGAACACCAGTTTCATTCATGAACTGTCCCGGATGAATATTGAGAGCAGAGATAGATGGAAACTTCTTCTATTCGATTCCTTTGATTGGCAACACAATTGGCAAGTTAAATTTAATGAATAGTGAAATCACCGATGAAATATGCAACAAATGATTAAGAAAATCGTCTAAACTGTTCTAAATTACATAAGAAATGTGTTTATTTTCTATTTAAACTGTTAAAAACACATAATAAGTGTAAGAGTGGTTCGACATCAAAGTGATTCAATTCATACAAGTGGTCAAGAGATCGTATGGAAAACTATGACGTCATAAAGTATCCAAAAATACACCGGCCTTCGCTCGGTTGACGGAAAATCGTCCAGTTCACATTGAGTGCTTTTATATTGTGCAAAGGAAAGATTGATGTTTTCCACTAATCGAAAACAAAACAGGAAGCTTTTTATGTAGTGTTTAGAGGTTTCAAAGTGAACTGACTATAGTTTATTCTAGGAAACATGAGAAGGCATTGCTGAATATTTGTATGTATAGGAGTAACGTAATATGTTTGCTCCTAGTCGGAATAAGAATGAAGCAATATCTTGCAACACGACATGTGTATTTCAATTAAATCTCCCATGTGATTATTGCGTGCTCCTAGTTCATCTTCTGTGCTCACGAGTATCGTACTAAGTAGCGGTTACAAATACCATTGATGCAACGAGCGATTCCAATTTAGTCCTCATCAGACCAATGACTTCTTTTGTTTCTAAACGAAACAATTTGCAACTTCCACTAAATTAAACTAATGAATGATATGAAAAATGTTTCTTTCAACCAATTCAAGGTAATCCTCATATAAAATTAGGTTATAATATTAATCTCGAGATCGTCTAATATTAAAAAAAGAACAACCAATTTTCAAAAAGCTGTGTTTCATGTCACAGAGCGTTTTCTGACACGTTGTATAATTTAAATCTTGTAAAAAAGTAAAGAAGCGAGAAAAATGTAATCATAAACAGACTTGGAATATCTGGCGTAAGAGCAAGCTTAGCAACAGACCGCTCGTATATTACTGATATCGTATAACTGTAACAGGTATAGCCTGCTTCCCCTGGCGGCTCGGTTCCCCTCGACCCAGTGACCTGAGCATCCCCCCGGCCGCCCCCGCTGCAGGCGATCAATGGAGCCGCAAGCCCGCCTTCACCATTGATACGAACCTTCTACTTGCATTGATACAATGCTTTAGTAGTAGGTATGAATGAAAATACTCAATTAGCTTCTTTACTTTAGTTCTGCGGGCCGCAGCTGTTGTCATCACACTAATATAATGTGATACGCACACACTCACAAAATGCACGTCGATTCATTTTGTCGAATTCGTCGTGCAGAAAGACGCACGAGCTTAGAATATACATCGTATCGGTTAGAAAGGTCGATGCTATGAACATAATGATACGAGAATAAATAGACTATTTTCTAATTGAATGGACACTGATGAATGAATACTAATGTTTGTCACATTACGGATTGATAACTTTTATCTACAAAGCAGACTAAGGTCTACTAGGAGCCATTTAATCACTGTGTCACACGGTACCAAATTATGTATGTATGTAAGAGTATGTATGTATCGTTCACGTTCACATGACTAGAATCGATTCTAATACAAAGTGAGTGGGAACCGCTTAGAACTACTAATAGTAATAACGTATTCGATGTTCTGATACTAAACCGTTCGAGTTTATCAGAAATCCAGCCATTACGAGGTAAACAGACCATCAATTAATCTGATATCTTTCAAAAATACACGTGACGAGAAACGTTATCGAGCGTCTGTTAATACTAGCAGCATAGCATCTTGTTTCTTGATATTCAGGAGCCGAAACAACTGACGCTGCTTGTTTTATTAGAAAATCAACATGTAAACAGTCGGTTGTGAGTATTCATGCTTTTTGCTCATACCACTGAAGCGCGGACCTGCCAGATTGGCAGTAGCCGACTGCTGTTGCAGCTTCTGTTTATTCATAACTATCAATAGTCGATACAATGTTGCCGAAACGCAACAAAACGTATACAATCACGAGTCGACACGGCGCTTCCGTTCTCGTCTAGAATACAAATATTTGCACACAACACGAGCCAGGGAGCCATCATGGGAACACAATACATGATTTATTTTTTCAGTTTTTGTTCGTTTGTCAGCTTTTAAAGAAAAACATCGATAAATTCCTTTAGATTCATTCTGTTATCGTGAATATTAGAGCTTGAAATTATTGAGCATTTCTGGTTGGCATTCAGGAATGAATGGGTTTCGATAATTTGAGGAAAACCTTATCCAAAGCAAACGCAAACATGCATTGAAATACACAGACAACTGTATCGGTTTGCTAAACTTTATTCAACAGTCCTGGAAACCTGAAACTTCGATATGCCATACCGTCACCAGTGAAGCAAGACTTGCCTAGGTAAATAATCCTCTGTGTCGAATGCAATGCGTTCTAATAATAGCCGTATCAATCGGTGCCATTTGTCTATAGAGCTAAAATGGTACCGATATCTTGTGCAATGTGCAGCCCATTCATTAAAGCGACACCCGTGACATATAGCGGGCTTTACACACGCGCCGACTGTTCAAGACCGCCGCGCCGCACAAACGTAGGCGTTTTCGTCGATTGATGTACGAGTGCTAAAAGAATTCGTAATATCTATAAAACTTTCACACGTCATGTGAAATGTATTGTTTATTTTCATTGAAATATCAGATATAAACTTTTTTGTTAAGTGTTTTAGAATCTGGATCTGAACCGCGTTCTAGGTTATCGTGTTACTTTCAAAATATTTATAGTGCTGGTTGCGAAGTTTATTCTGATTCATACGAATTATTCAGGTAATTCTTTGTAGTAGAATGTTTTGTTCCTATATAATAAAATAAAAACATCGTTTTACCCGAACAGTTTATATTTAAATTCGCTGCAGTTATAACCGCTCGTCTGTATCGTGTCTTGGGTGTCTACCAAGTACCAACAGATTAATCAATTGACGACATCAATTTGTAGTTATAATAGCCGCTCTATTGTCCTTTAGGACTTAAATTAAGACTTTCTAAATCGAAGCTTTGCATTTAGATGTGGTGAGTAAATTAACATTTGGGTACGAAAGCATTATGGTAGCAACTAATTTAATTTAACATTCGCTGTGTAATTTATTGGGTATCTCTTTTAAAAAAGTTTTACTGTATATAACTTGCAATGTATGTACATGTATGTTTGTTCGGGTGGAATCTTCCTACACAATTTTGAAGCAGATATCTTCAACCGATGTAGCTGAAATTTTGTATACACGTTTAGTTTGGATGACAATACACGATAAGCTGTGACGACATTCTAAATCCAATATGGCGGACCATCCAAGATGGCGGAATAGTTATTTTTAATGCATTTCTATAATATGGGTAATAATGGGTATCAAATGAAAGGGCTTGTGTAACTCGAAAACTAATGTGACGTCATTCTAAATCCAATATGGCGGAACATCCAAGATGGCGGAATAGCAATTTTTTATGCACTTCGGCAACTTCTATATTAAAATACACAATTTATATGATCATAAAACCTTGTCGCGAGGTTTGCGTAAGTGCCTTTAAGTATTTCATTGAACTGAAATTAACGAATCAATAAACTTAACAGATTAAGTTACTCAATGAAATAGGTACTACTTTATTTACACAAGTAAATCGCGCGATAAGCTTTTATGATCATATAAATTGTGTTTAATGAGGCTATGAGTATTCTATTCTATTCTATAAGTTGATAAAAATATTTAAGAAAAAAGCTTTTTTTGCTTTTCATTTTCTGTTTCAACATATGATCGAGTTCGCTGTACAGTTCACTATTCAATAGTCTATACATATAAAATGACCGGTACATATTTCTGATAAGTAAGGTTAAACACACAAACACCGCGGCTTTTTCCATCAGGGTAGCCGTCCTAGACTTACGAAGACGATGACGATCAATATCTAATGACCGTCGGAAAGGTACAGGCAATGGCAATGCACGCCCATTTAAAACACTCGAGACAACCATGCGAGACCGAGACCCATGTGATTAGAAAACTATATTAATATGTCTCGATAGGTAAACGTTTTATTGAGGATCGACACCTGCCAAGAACCCCAATCATTTCATACCATTGCACAGTTTAATGATAATTCTGCACGGAAACAAGCGCGCACTGACTGCCCTGCCATCTATTACGTAGCACATAAACTATTGGCGCAATTTTCATTCATCACCGGCGCTCGTTCACATATCGTCGTCATAAATATTTTGCAACGATAAAACTATCAACAGTACGCGTTGATTCATTGGCTTGTATTGTAATTCTGATTGACTGGGCTTCTGGAAAATCCTTACACATTTGAATTGAATTTTCCTTATGAATCATCATCATATTTTTTTCCGCGTATAAATTAAATTGCTTGTTATCGTAGATCAATCATTTTATAATTTTACCGAGAATCAAGGAATATTATCAGGATAAGTTTACATATGTATATCTGCCACCGAGTTTGCGGCATATTTATTTGATGCCTCGATATGGTCTCAGGTTATTCAAGTGGCTGCCATAGCCATTAGTCATCTAATTCGCGGTGTACACAGGGTTGCAATTGTTTTTTAGGTGGGTGTGGATGGGTAAATCACAAACTATAAAAAATAACGAAATCACAGAACGAAATAGAGTCTGGCCAAGTCTCGTTACTAGACTTGAGTTATGAAGTTGCGGCGATAAGTCCCCCTTTGAGGACTGGTTGGAGAGGCGTCCGCGCTTTCCGCCTTACGTAGGTACTCACCGAACACGGATGTTTCGGGAGGAACCTGTTTCAAATTCGGCGGGAGGACACGTCCGGGTGTCAACACTGTTGTCAAGTGACTGGAGGACACGAGGGAGCATGCGGTGGAGGTCTGCCCTACTTGGACAGAGAAACGCCACGTCCTCATCGAGGCGAACGGGAGCGGATTCTGGCAAAGATTCAATCCATGGTCCGGAGCGAGGAGACATGGGAAGCGGTCACCACCTTCTGCGAAGCAGTAATGCTAGCGACGAGGTAGACTGCGCCAGGAAGAGAGGAACTTCTTGCCCCAACCGCAACAGAAGAAGCCCCGGGCGTCGGGAGTCGCAGGGCGATTCCTGGCCACCGTGCGCCGTAGGCGTGGGCCTGCGGACAGCGTGCTACGGGTAGCTCGCCGTCCGATAGCAAGCAGGTCCAGGTCGACGGCGCGTTGTGTTCAAAGAGAAAAAAGATGTCGGCAAATAAGACGGACCCCATAGGGGCAGTGCCTGCTAGGGTTGCGGAATTTGTTTGAAAGAGTCACCGCGGCTGGGTTTAAGTCAGTAAGAGTCTGACACTCCCTTCCGCTCCGCCCCGAGCGGAAGAGGTCATTTGATGATTTGCCATCCAAAAAAAGGGTGTAGCTTTCTCTATGGGGATGGGGCCCTGAGGGTCTAAAAAATCAAAAAGATAACTAGGTTTTGTCCGGGTTTCACGCACAATTTCAGATGCCTATCTCTCATTCGAAAAGCTAGTAATTAGATGTTTCGGGCACGAATTATATTTGCGATCCGTCCAATGTTAATTAGATTTTTATTTTCGTCGCATGCTAAGGGGGTGTCTGGACCCCCTAAACACCCCCACGCATTACATATGCCCATGAGTATACAGGTAGCTCAATATGTTCTCAAGGTAATGAGGAAGCGGCCGTATCCAGTATAGGCATCGAGTTCTATTTTCGTTGCACAGTCATAAGTAGGTCATATTATATACGAGTATGTCCCAAATCTGAAGAATAGCACGATTTTGGGCGATAGAGCGTTTTCCTCAACCATTTCCGGCCACGTGTTGCTACGCTGCTAGAATTTAACACGTGTCACCAAATTCTCGGAACTTGAGATCGCGTATTGCTCTGGTATTATCAATGTCGTCAAAGTGTGGGAAAATCAGCCATCTGGGAACTGGGAAGCAACCGTACTTCTCTGACCGATACCATGAGCGTCAAGTCCGGTTGCACTTCATTACACAAATAAATGGTCTATGTCTGTTGTCAACTACCTACTTCATTATTTACCACCAGGTGTGATAGTGGTCGAACGGAAGCCTAACAAAGCAATATATTACTTCACTGGGAAAAATCTATTGTCAGCTAATTACCTATTGGACACATTTCATTAATAAAAAATAAGCATTGGGACTTTTTCTACTTCTGAACTTTGATGCACTTTATTTTTGTATTTTTTTAATTGGTTTGAAAAAGAAAAAAATATTTGTGTAATATTTTTTGAAAATTCAACTTACGGTCCATATGACATTATTAATTTCTATACAGCAAAATTACTTCTTTTGATCGAAACTTGGAAATCACCTACGAGGCCGACAAGGTATGCTGTAATAACAAAATCTTGAATTCTAGACTTACCTTGCTGACTAGGAAATCAGTCTCATCGAAATGTCTGCCGAACATCTTGGGCGACTCTCCGGGGATGGGCTCGATCTTGATGCACACCTCCTGGCCCTTGCGAGCCGTCTCCACTTGCTTGTGGTTGACCTCGATAGATGTCACTATACCCAGCTCGATGAACTGTGGGTAAAAATGAAGGTTAGAATTTATAATCTCATCATCTGCCTAGCCTTTTTCCCAACTATATTGGGGACGGCTTCCAGTAATACCAGATTCAGCTGAATACCATTATTTAACGTGGAGCGGCTACCTACCAGATCTCCACAACCCAATAACTGGGTAACACGATACTTGGCAAGACTGGTGTCAGATTTTCTGGCTTCTGACAATCCGTAACGGCTGCCAAAGATCTAAAAAAACAGCCAGGACCAACGGCTTAACGTGCTTTCCGAAGCAGGGAGGAAACTCCATATGTTAAGATGGTCACCCATCCACAGACCAACCTTGGCAAGCGTTGCTTAACCATGAAGATCGAACTGTGCGGCTGTTATTCTTTACCCACGAGCTCCTCAAATTTGTTAGAATTTACAATCTGTTCCGTAATAATTGAAGAAACCTGACTCGATATTTTCCAGCAGTCATGTTTACAGCTGGGTTCACATTACAATGTCGATCGAATCTTTTCAAGCATATGTCATAACCTAACGAGATATGTAGCCAAACAGCGGCTAATTGCTAAGCAGAAAGCCCATCTTGTGTCAGTTCTCTCTCTTCTCACTCACTTCAAATCTAATTTACTATGGAACTTTAACTTTACTAACTAACTTCATTTACTAATTTCTTTGAACTCGGGTTGCGCGGTTGCCCTGCTCGCCACTCCCTAAGGCCGCCACTGGGTCGAGGCACTGGTGTCTTAAAATGGGTTAACTTACTTCTTGGCTGGGTACGCAGATAGGTGTTCCTTCCTTCACGATGCCAGCTTCAACCATGACACCAGCGACGATAGGATCACGAGAGTTGAACACGAACTGAGGCAATATCTGTGGACAAATAATACTTTGTAAGTAGACACACTTTAACATACCAACAGACAGAGCCTTGAGGCAAACACACGGCAAAATAATGTATAATAATGTGCTACCAAACCATTGGCCCACTATTAGGCCTTTTTTTGGATGGCAATCATAAAACATAGCTTTGCTCTCAGTCAGTCAGACTTGAACGACTAAAACCCACCCAGGATCCTTCTAGTGCCCTTTGCGTTCCAGTGTCGCTTCAAAATTCCGCAATAGCCAACAATTAGGCCTACAACAACTAGCCGGGGTACCATCGTGCATGTTTGAATTTACTGTTCCCTAACTCGTGATAGCAAGATGAAAAGTGGGGTTTTAGGGATGTGTGTGAACTCCTATCGCTTCCTCGCCATCACTTCCTCGCGGTAGGCAGTGAAGCTATCTCTCTCTAACACACGTCAACTAAAAGGGACAGCATACCTTCAGTTTGCAGGGGAACACGGCGATATGTTTGAACTCCTCTCGCTTCCTCGCCTTCAGTTCCTCGCGGTAGGCAGTGAACTTGTCGAACAAGTGATAAATGATGTCTGCTGCGAATATCTTTACGCCTAAGTTATCGGCCATCTCTTGAGCATCGCGTTCGATCTGTGTCAAACAAAACATTTGTTACTGGCGAATATTTTAGTAGCTAGTTGTGGGATGATGTGTATCGACAAGAAATTATCAAATTTTAATAAGAGCTAAAAATAATAAACAGATTCTAATAAAAGCTAACATATAAAACTTACCTTAACGTCGAACGCCAGTATGACAGCGTATTGGGAGTCGTGCTCCAACATGGCGGACGCTTTCATGACGTCACGCTTCACAACCGGCCCTATCCTAATCGCAGAATACTGAAAAAAATGTACAAAATTAAAACTTTAGATTTTAGGGCGAGTTTTAGTTTAGGTAGTAAAGAAATAGGCATGCCTGCAATCACACTGGTGATCCCACCACTACCACCCTTCAATAAGATCGGCTAGTATTACTATTACAGCGCGTGACTACGGTGCCCGAGGTGACGTTTGAGCTACTGGCGGGCTGGTGTCTGGTCGGGAGCAGTTCCACACGTCACAGTCCATGCACCGACTGCCTCATAGACTAAACCCAGTAGACCAATAGTAGTATTGGTCACATCTAAACTAAAACATTATAAAGAGCAGTAGAGTCACATTTACTTACGGGAATTTTACTAGTCCTAAGGAACTCAAGCAGGGCTTCTAGAGAGCCGAGAGTGGAGGCCTGCACGTACACGCCGCGCTCCGTCAGCTTGATAGACGATAGCGCCGACTTCAGCTCGCGGGCCACCTCCTCTCTGGAAGTAAAAAAAAAATTGTAAATGAGAGTCTACAGGGTTCCGTACACAAAGGCTAATTGGAACCTATTAATAAGCCTCCACTGTCTGTCGTCAGCGGGCTATATCTCATGAGCCGTTAATAGGTAGGCAGTTGTAATTATCAGAATGTGTACGGAACCTTTCGTGCACGAGTCCGACTCGCACTTTTACCGGTTTTTTATAGTTTGTGCCTATACAATATAACCGGCCTACAAGTCGAAGAGAATAATGACTGGAATGAAATATCTGTGTAGACTAAGAATCCCGCCTTTAGCTATCGGGTTTCTTTCTGCATTTCGTCAGGTGCTTTCCGTTTCTGACTGCGTCAGCAAATAGTATTTTTTTAGGTTTTTTTTTTCATCAGAAAAAAATAGGCGTTTTTGAGGAGCTCGAGGCTAAAATATATCAGCCGCACGGGTCGTTGATGAATGAAGACGGTCTGCGGATGACCATCTTAACGTAACGAGACTTCTCCGTGCCTCGGATACCACGTTAAGCATTGGTCCCGGCTGTCATTTGAAGATCTTTGGCAGTAGTTACGGATTTTCAGAAGCCAGAAAAGTCTGATCCCATGTTCCCATCAACTGTAGAGGTCTGGTAGGCAGCTGCTTCACGTAAATTACTGGTAATTCAGCTAAATCCGGCTAGACTGGGAGCCGACCCCAATATAGTTGGGAAAAGGCTAGGCAATTTTCAGTCTGTTTGCTTTACTTACTTGAGCACTTCAACTTCATCCGGCTTCTGGGCGATCTGTAGATTCAGACCAGCTATGGCCTTTTCTAACTCCTTGGCTGCAATCTTCACACCCTGAGCGCCCACTACCTCTTTGTGCTCGATGTATGCGTTCTATAAACAAAAAATAGTATAGGTTAAAATTAAAGTGTGTACATATTTAAATGGACCCAACTATAAGAATGGTTACGGACTATATGGAGATATAGCTTATTTGCTTACCATTGTACAATTGCTTTTAAAAATGTTAGTACAATAAAGTATATTATAAATAAATATGATTATAGTTTGTCACATAAAACAGTATCCCACACCAGTGTACCGTGTACGACTAACTTCTGTATAAGCCAACAGATTCGGGCGTATCATACACCCAGAATAGAATAGAATACTCTTTATTATGTACACCATACAAGTTACAGAAAATATAGACAAAGAAAACATTACATAGGGCACAGGAGGGATGGCGGGGGTTTGGGTAGGGACATTACCCAGTTTCGTTGTAGAAACGAAATATTGTGTTTTCTTATTCAAAATAAGCCATGTCGTGGGTAGCCAGTACTGAATTCTTAAACGTTTTTAAAGGTGATTAGTATCTTACCTTAACCCTCAACTCCTTCATTGGCTGCGGCATGAGTAGAGATCGAATCTGCGTGACGATAGGACCGTCGGTCCCTGCCAGTATCATAGTGTCACCCTCGTGCAGCGTGCCGTTGATCAGGATTGTGTCTATGGTCGTGCCCAGACCGGGGATTGCTTTGACCTGTTGAAAAGGAATGGTGTGATATAGACAAGAAACAAAAAAAAGCAATAACGATCTGGCAGCCATATCACATGTGGCGGACCTAAATGGTTTATACATGGAAGACACAAAAAGTTGAGGGCACATTTATTAGTAGTTTAGTTTGATTAAATTTGGTTTAGTTTTGCCTAGTCTTCTCTACTGCATTTAATTTAGCAATAAATATTAAGTCAATTAAAAAAAAAACAGGTATAACCTACTGGGCCTAGACTCCTAGAGGAAGGTGACGGCAATCGTGATACAGGGCAATCCTAGTACAAATGCCAACATTCTCCTTTGACACTTTTTAGTGTCAGTCCTTACACATTTTAAACATTTAATGTAATGTTTAAAATGTGTAAGGACCTGTAGAAACGATTTCTCGTAATAATGATTTTATCTATACTAATATTATAAAGAGGAAAGATTTGTATTTTTGTATGTAACGAATAAACTCATAAACTACTGGATCTATTTCAAAAATTCTTTCACCATTAGAAAGTTACATTCACCCTGAGTAACATAGGCTATATTTTATCCCCATATTCCCACGGGAACGGGTACTGCGCGGGTAAAACCGCGGGGCGCTGCTAGTTATTAATATTTATATTTATTTCGAAATCAGTTTCCATCTCATTCAGGTAACCTCATACATACCTCGAACAACTGGCAAAACGTGGGAGTAAATGGAATCCACTGCTGGCAGAGGATTTTGTGATAACAAATCAAAATGCGAAATTATCTCTATGTTAGCAATTACACATATACAGAAGCTTCTCGCAGAATGACAAAATTTCTTTTCTAAAGAGCCTAGAGTAGCCTTTAGTAAACCTTACAGCACACAAGAATACATACCTCAAGCACAGTGGCTAGCAGCTGGTGCGAGAACACGAGCCTCTTGTGCAGCGGGCCCTCGCAGGCCTGCACGATCATGGCCAGCAGGTTGCCCATGCCCTCGCCCGTCACCGCCGACGTGGGCACCAGCGACACGTACGTGCGCGGGTCCGGGTTCTCGTAGAATAAGGCGGCGTTTAGACCCTGGGAACAAATAATAAAAGATGCAAAAATTCCGGGAAGAGGGAAGAACAATTATTTATACGAACGAATCATATGTAGATTCGTCCCATTCATCGTATTAGGCATGGTCAGATGGCACAACAAAAGGCCTAAAAAAGCCTATATCAAAAGGGCAACGAATTGTGATAGTCCACGCAGGAACTGAGACAGGTTTTGTGCCAAATGCCCTGCTCACATTTAAAGCAGGCACTAAGTCTGGGGACTACCACGATAATATGAATTATGAAAATTATGAAAAATGGCTTCGCACGCAGTTAATTCCTAACATTCGTCCTAAATCAAACTGACAAATGTAGCAAATTTCCAGGTTTGAAAGCTTTATTTAACAAACATGCTGCCGCTGCCATCAACACGCCAGAACATCTATCCCCTGAACGAGAACTGCAGACTCACTGCCCAATTTGTGTAACGTGTTTCGGCAAATGTAATGAGATTTCTTTGCCTACGAATTGCTTCCAATGAAGTGTAGTAGTGAAGTGAAAACTGTGATTTGACACTTTAGGCTGCTGTAAAAATAATCAGACTTTATGGCTATCCTCTAACCATCACAAACACAACTACTCTTTGTTGCCCGTCAAGCACATGTACGTACACCTTCCAGGATTTAAATGAGGCCAATAATAGAGCTGTACAGGTTTATAAAAACAGGTTAGACTTAGATTAAATCGTCATGAAAGGAAAAAAAAGACAGTTTTCATTGTGATGAGGGTAGTTTTAGATTTAGACGAAGTAGTAATGAATCAAGTGCATATGTGCACAAACCGATTGGGAAAAAACGCTTGTTTAGATCTTTTTTAGCGTCGCGTCAACCGGTGTATTTCTATAGTGATTTAACTACTGAACTAAATTAGTGCAGTTTTTGTTTAACTGTAAGTACAAACAGAAATTTCAAATAAACATTTATGGTTGATCTACAAAATAGCGTGAAAGCGATCTATAGAAAACTCTTTCTCTAGCTTATCAACGCCAGCTAATTTGGGTCATGCCAAGGATCCTATATCTATTACTAGCTTCTGCCCTTTAGCCGACGTAAAGACGAAAATTTGCTCAAGGGGTATGCACCTTTGAGATAAAAAGTATTTGATGTCTTATTCAGAGTGCTAAGTTTCTTCCAGATCCGTTTATCCATTAATACGTGATAAACAGGCTAATTCACATTTATAATATTGCCCCCGGCTTCGCTTGCATTAACCGGCTCCTGTGTCACATCTACCTCTATACAAAAATGTATCAATAAGCGCTAGAGCATAACGGACAAACTCGCTTTCGAATTCAATTTGGATAGTAGTCGATAATTCAAATGACCTGTTCAGAAAACTGCAGCATGACATCCTTGCTCCTCTTCTCGAACTCCAACTGAGTGTTGGGCTGCTGCATCTTGAGGATATCCCTAACGTCTTTCCGTTGCGCGCTCTGCCAGTCATACAGACGATCGATCTTGTTCAGCGCCACCAGGAACGGCGTCTTCTTCTGTTTCAGGAGGTTTATTGACTCTATGGTTTGGGGCTCCAGGCCGTGCATTATGTCTACCACCTGTATTAGAAAAAACACGTCGTTAGTTTTGCGCACAGAATGGTATTACCGATTTTTATTTTGTTTCAGGACATCGAGTTTATTTTTTTATTTTTTCGTTTATAGTTTCACAAATTATGTTTATGACACGCAAGGATGCATGAGTGCCATTCATGAATATTTTCACAGCAAGAGTCAGTAATTAGCAATTATAATTTCCTACCCTTGCAAAAGACATTACTTCCATCTATACTAATATTATAAAGCTGAAGAGTTTGTTTGTTTGTTTGAACGCGCTAATCTCAGGAACTACTGGTTCGAATTGAAAAATTCTTTTTGGGTTGAATAGACCATTTATCGAGGAAGGCTTTAGGCTATATATCATCACGCTTAAGCCAATAGGAGCGGAGCAGCGATAAGGAATGTTTTAAAATCGGGGATTCCACGGGGACGAAGTCGCGGGCAGCAGCTAGTACAAAATAAAAGTGCCTAGTCTTTTCTCAACTACGTTGGCATCGGCTTCCTTTCCTTCCTAGATGAAACTGAATAACAGTACCTTTCTGTCCAGTTGTTGTTTGTGAATATAAACAAAAAAAAAAACTGCTAAATTAAACTTTATTACTTACGAGAATAGCAATATCGCAGAGCGAAGACCCTCTATTCCTCAAGTTACTGAAGGACTCGTGCCCTGGAGTGTCGATAATCAGCAGGCCAGGCAACTTGAATGCTATTTCGTTTACCTGGAAAATAAAAACCATACTTTTACAATCTAAAGACTACGAGACTGCCTTATCTGCGAAAGTCGGAGCGATTTTTATCGATTACATTTCTCTAAATATTATGCATATTTCTCCAAAAGCATGAAAACGTTGGTGCCTGGAAAATAACTATTACCATGATAAGCCAATCTATTTGTGATAATTATTACTTTTATTTTATTGCTTAAGCTCTTATATCATTATTTCGCCTGATGTAAGTTGTGATGGTCATGTTTACCTACAAAAACCTTTACACTTGTTTCAAAGGATGCGAGTTACACTAATCCTCGCCGCGATTTCAAAATTCTCCGCGCGATTTAAACATAATATTATACAACAGCCCGTCAAACATCGGGCTTTTGCCCAACAAACACAAAACCCGTCCGAACATCCTCTCTTTTGAATGGAGTCTTCGGGTTTTTCGACCTTGTACCCCATAACGAGTTTTATTTACTCACCCCCTTAACATGTTTAGTCTGCTCCTTAATATTCTCAATAGGAACATTGGTGGCTCCAATCTGCTGGGTAATACCACCAGCCTCGCCATCCTGCACGTTGGTACGTCGCAGCTTATCCAAGATCTTAGTCTTGCCTGTGTCGACGTGGCCTAGGACGCAGACTACGGCAGCCCGGAGAGGGTTGTTGGTTTTGTTCGCCTCGTTGTCTTGACGGCGTTTCTGGGGATGTAAATTGAAAATTGGTTAAGTTATTCGAGTAAGATAACCATGTGAAAGAGATATAGTTTTGGCAAAGGTATGTGAATTTAGAATGGTTATTATTTTGTTTGGGAAAACAGCTGTCCGCCTTATGACCAGACATGAGACTTGAGAACAATTCTGTACTATTATTCTTTCTAATTTGTTTTTGTTGATGTTGTTTCTTGTCTGTGTCGAATGTTTTCTATTCTATTCAATATCTGACATTTCAAAGATTCCTCTAGTATTCCTAGAGGTATAGATAATTGTTTTAAATATTCGTTAGTCTGGTTTACTACTCTTTGCTTTGGGGGCTAACGATCTTGACTTTCAATTCGCAAAACAACCTTCCTTGCGGCAGAAATATGTAAGTATGGTGGTATGGGGATCAATTTTGATAATCAGTGGCAAAGTGCCTTTACCTCTAATCTCTTCAAGACAAGTTCCCTCTTCTTCTGTGCATCAGTCAAACCATCGTCATCGTCCGAGTCCTCTTCAGAGCTATCATCGTCTTCATCTGAGCTGTCGTCTTCCTCTTCTGAGCTTTCTTCTTCTTCTACCTTCTGGAAAAGAAAACATGATTATATCAGAACAAATTACGTGGATGCACTAATGCACTTAGGTATCAAAGTAATAAAATTGATAGGTTCAGAAAAAAAAAACAGCTTGCAAAAAGCAGGTCTGATGATTTATTGAGGGTTGCAAGATGGCTGGAAAGGCTTTAAGTCACCCAAAGGGCAAAGGAAAGGGAGTGCTCGAATCAGAAATGAATATATCCACAGGAGACCTAAGTTTACCGACATAGAGAATGTGTAGGATCTATAGGTAGGCAGGACAGAAGTGTTACTCTAGTATTCTAAACGTTTCGAATATGCGACACTAGATGACATAGTCAACGCCGTGCACGTTCCCTATAGCCCGAAGAATTGCCATACTAAACTGACAATGGACATCCGACAAGTGGTCATTGACAATGGGTGACCTCATTCACAGAACAGATGAAATAGTATCTAAAGGTTCTGGAGGGTTGACCGCCTACTGAAAGACGCAGCGTTGAAAGGCCTACTACAAGGTGGACCGATGAACTGGTGAGACGGAAAATCACTAGATGCGATACACTGAGGACCACAAAATGTAAGCGACACTTTGGGGGCCCATGTCCAGCAATGGACGTCATTCGGCTGAAATGAAGATGGGCAGCGGGAGACTAGTCGTTTTCGCGATGCTTGGAATGTTCAGCAGTAGACAGATTTTGACTGACAGCTATTACTCAGTTCAGTAATGAATTGTTCGAATATATTAATAGTGAAATTAAAGAGAGCAAGAGCTTGTTTACTTACTTCTTTACTTTTATCCTGAGCAGGCACTCTCTTCTCCTCTTTGACAGGAGTTTGTGGAGGCTCAGGCTGCTGAGGTTCTTCATCTTCCGAAGACTCCGCGTCCCAAGCATCCTTCACTGAATCTGTATCAGATTCCTTCTTTTCCTCAACTTTAGGGGAATCCTCCTAGAAAATTGTTAGATTAGTCAAATGGTTTTGGATTAGGATCTTATATACTTGGTGCACCATCCTCACATATATGAAGTATTTTTTGTATACCAAATATTGTAAAACATTTATTTGAAAAGAGTAACTATGGAGTTTCTTGTCCATTCTTCTCCATAAGAATCTACCTTTGCGAATGGACGCTAAAGTCACTTAATTATGGTAACTTTTAATGATGACGTTCAAAAGTGCCGTTTAATGGCCTAATTGAAATAAACGTTTTGACTTTTTGAATCTCCGCCGACCAGAGGGGCAGTTTCCTTATTTATAATGAATGCTTTCGCTTCGCAGTCGCCAATTGTCAAAATCACTTCTAATTTCCTTACATATTGACAAGTAATTCACATTGTTTGCTGCTGACATATATTGTGACTCGACTTTGAACAATAAACTGAAATTATTGATTGGTTAAAAAACGTTTGTATATAAAACTTGAGATAAGGTATTAATCTCTAATATAATTTTGAAGATATTCTGTTCATTATTATCTTACTAGTTGTAAATTATGTTAATATCAATAGTGCTACATCATGGTTACTACATTTACAAAGCTATAATATGCTATCATAGTTCTATATGTATGAAATAAAGTGGTGTAGGAACAGTAAGCTAATTCCAGACTCACTATGCTTATTAGAAAAAAACTGACTTCACAAATATAAAAGATTTTTATAAAATCCTTACCTTTTTGTCTTTACCTTCAGCCTTTAATTCAATCTTCTTTTCCTCAGAAGGAGTAACAGGTGCTTCTTGTGACATCTGTGTCTTTAGCTTGACAGGCTTCACCCTAGTGCCAGGCCTGAGTGGTTTCTTCTCAGCTGAACCAACCTCTATACCCTGAGCCTTAAGAGAATCCAACAAAGCTTGAGCCCTCGCCTTTTCAGCCTTCTGCTTCGGAGTCAACAACTTTCCTTCAGCCTTTAATCTCTCTTTCCTCTCCTTTTCTTTCTGCTTTTTCCTTTCTTTTCTCTCTTTTTCTAACCTTATAGCTTCCAGTCTCTGATTTTCGCGTTCCTCTTCTTGCTTTATCCTTTCCTCCTCTTCTTTTTTAAGACGCTCTTCCTCTTCTTGGACCTTCTTTAAAGCCTCTTGCATAGCAGCAATAGTCTTTTTAGTTGGACCCTTCTTTCCTTTATCATCTTTTTCTTCTTTCTTGTCGCCCTTCTTCTTCTTTTTCTTTCCTTCAATAGGGGCATCAGCATCTAGATCTTTTTCCTCAGATGGTTCCTTGGCAGCACTTTCTTCTTTAACTTCCTCTGCAGGTTTGCTCTTAACTGGTTCAGGAGCCTTAGCATCAGTAGGGTCTTTCTTAACTTCTTGGTCCTTTTCCTTCTTTTTAGCTTCTAGTTTCTTTTGCTTTTCCCGTTCTTTCTTCTCTTTTTTCTTTTGTGCAGCAGTTTTTATTGTGACATCATTTTCATTGTCACTTCCTTCTTTATCATCCTCCTTTTCAGGTTCTGGTTTTGGCTCCTCTTTTTTGGCCTTCTTTTTTGCTTTAGGCTTTTCTTCTACAACTTCTGCCTTTTCGGGTTCAGCAGGAGCAGGAGTGGGTTCTTTCTTTACTCCAGCATATTCCATTTCTAATTCAGCTAATACTTTTTCTATGTCATCATCACTATCGTTCTTATTTCGTCTGCCTTTTTTGCCTTTCTTGCCAGCAGGTTCTTTCTTTTCTTGGGTGGGTTTTTTTTGTGGTTTCTGCATGGGTCGTTCGTCATCTGATGATGGAGGAGCTTCAGGTGGGGAATCATCGCCATCTTCTATTTCTAACATAGAGAAGACACTCTTCTTTTCTTCTTTCTTTTTATTATTTTTCTTTGGCTTTTGCTCCAATTCTTCTGAATCATCTGTAATTAAAGATCAAATGAGATATAACCTGTGTGTCTTTAGACATGCATCTGGCCGAGAGTAATGTTTTGAAAGTCTAGAATACTATTACAACATAAAGCACAAAGAGGAAAACATTACCATTTATCTATTTTAAGAATGGCATGCCCTTTTTTATATAATACCTACCTATTACCTTACAGTCAACAAAGCTACTGTTTGTTGAAATATTATGACCTCTGTATCTTTCGAATATGCATCTATTGTAGACTAAATGTTTTAAAAAATAAAGGAGTCTTGACTGTTATAACAATATAAACAAGAATATTGTTTCTTTAAAGCAAGAATGGCATGCCCTTTATATGAATTATATTATACCATACAGTCAACAAAATCACACACACAGGTCAAAATATAATTGAATTTTAGACTTGTTGGAAGTTTCAAATAACAGTGTTCTGAATAAAATTCAGATTGGAGAATAAATCCACACTTGCAAACACTAAGAATAGTAATACTATTTAAGGAAAAGTTTACAGTAAAAAATATTGTCATGTGGGGTGATGGATAGACCTTTAAAGGGAGGGTCAGACTTACTGACTAAATACATCCATGGTCCTCCCAATTCTTTTTGTGTCCAAGGGACACAGCAACCCTTTTAAAAAAATTCCACAACTTTCAAAGAAATTCTGCAACTTTTGAACTGCTTAAGGTCTACTTGCAGTAGACAGAGTTGTTTTACTAACTCCAGAGTAGTTTTAGTTGCTAATATGGGCCCAATAGTTTTGTTGCATTTGGGTCTAACAAACAAATTTTAAAAGTTACACTAGTAGGAAATAGAATTCTTACCATCATCACTGCTAACATCCTTTTTCTTGCGAGACTTATTCGAGATTGAGACATTTTTTATATTCTTTGTGACTTCTTTGACATCGTCATCAACAGACTTCTTGTGTTTGGCCTTCGCTTTAGGCTTTTCTTCTTCACTATCAGACTCAACCAATATTCTGAAAATGATTAAACAGTTTAGAATTACTTTACATTACAACATAATGTGAAATTGTATTATAGATATTATTTCATGAGTCAGCACAAGAAGTGCCTCAGTAAAAATAAAATTATATTTTTTATATTTTATCATAACATTAGCCAAGTACCTATCAAGTATTAGTTATATCTTGGAATCAATAATACTTAAACAAGTATTTAGAGATCTTTAAGCCATTTCTAATAGCTGCTAAGCAGTATTAAATCATTTTACTGAGCCCTGATCCCAGCTGCAGGCAAAACATATAGTTTATTTTCAATAATTTACTCCTCAAATTGGACCTTAGGTTCTACCTATTGTATATTGTTTGTAAATAATTGCTGCGATTCCTGAAAGGATAACTTACATTACAGCAATATCAAAGCAATCACATGAAGTATTGTTTACTGGGTGTTGGAAAAATGACTATTTTAGAAACCTTATAACAAACAATAAAGGAAAAATTACTACTGTACGTAAGCATATCGACGTGGTCTATAATAAACAGAAAAAAACATATGAATTCATTCAATTCTAAAAATCAAAAATAGTGACTGGTTAACCTATAACCACTTACTTCTTCGCCTTCTGCGCCGGTTTAACACTATCGATATTTGTAGTTTCTACATCACTGTCACTAGAATTAAACAAACAATGTGAATATCGCATAAGAAAATTGGCAAACAACATCGAAAACATATGCCATTGATGAAACTTACCCCTCATCTACTGTCGAGTTCTTCTTCCCCTTTTTAGCCTTCCCCATTTTGTTAGTATGCTATACTAAGTCACAATGCCTGGGATATAATGGTCTGTTATCGTATATTTTGCGAACTCTATCATGTGAAACGTGATCACTGCACAGGATAGCCCTTGCAGCCGAAAATTAATACGATCGAGTAGTCGTCAAAGAGGTAGTCGTCGTGTCCGTCCTGCACTCACGTCACGTCACATTACACCACAGAAAAAGGAAAGGAAAGGCAGCGAGAAAAAAATAGAGCAGTCCATACACCGATATCACAGATTACTGATATACTAATACTTACGTTCTTGCGAATACAACTAAAGTAACAGGTTTGAATAACTGTTTCTAATACTTTATTTCTATGAAAACTTGCTTATAAATGAATTTTAGACAGGCGTTTTTAGGCGTTCAGGAGTTTTTATATTACTGATTGCCAGGAAAGATCTCCCTTCCTCTTCTTTTCATCAATCTCTCTCTAGAAATCCAGGGACTGCGTAAAGTTTTAAGTTCGCAAGCTGCAACAGCTTTAGATGGATAAGGTTTGCTCTGCTCAGCTGTTGCTTATTCCAAATCGAATTGAAAAGATTACCTACCTATCCGTCGAATTCGTTGGCAAAATTTCAACAAAATGCCTGATGGCGATGTCATAGACGTGCTTTTTTATGAGTCTCATAGATCTAAAAATCTAAAAGCTGTGCGATATCCGCGACCAACTACTGGGCCACTTCAACTTCGCCTGAATCATCATTTTTCGTTAATGTTCTGCTCCCATTGGTCGTAGCGTGATGTTATATGGCCTTCCTCGATAAATTGGTTACACAAGACTTGACAAGACTTAAAATATTTTTTTAATTAATTCAATACAGTATTTCCTGAAATTAGCGCGTTCAACTAACCATCAGTATCGTATAAATTAGTCTATGGCACTACGTTGTTTCAAAACCTTATGGCTCAAAACACTAGTTTTCAATATAAGAAAACTCTATTTACACACGAGGACATGAAGAAAAAAAAAAACAAAAATCAACGGGAATGACAGCCGAAGATATAAAATTTTTAGTCAATTTATTTTTTGTTTCATAATAATCAATATGTACAAAGGGTTTACACGAATATTTTCTCTCCACTGTGCAGAAAAAGTACAACCATGTGTTCCTCCTATTCTAAGAAAAAATGTGTTATGTACGCGAAAAGGTGGTTATAATATAGGTTATATTTTCCTACGAACGAAGAAACACGACAAAAGTGCTCCTGCGGCCCTATTTGTTCCCGTACCAGTGAAACCCAATCCTGATGACATAAACATTGGAGCTGAAATCACAGGACGTCTTAAGAAGCAAGATCTTCTGAAGATTCTTAACAAATTCTATCAGAAACCAGAGGTCAGAGAATTGGCTTCAACCAATGGGTTAGATGACCAGCTGTTGCATCAGGCTTTTTTGTCGTTCAGGAGACATTGCTTAGAACACGATTTGCCGCCTGATTTACATATAGTCATAAGTGATATTATACAAGGTGGGAATCTTCTGTGTCATTATTTTTTCAGATCTTTAACATTATTTTTTACACAAGTGTAATAAATACATGTATTTATTTATGTAATGTACAAAATAATGAAAGTATTTTTAATAATATTAAGCCTAACTACTACTTTTTAATAATAATTAAAAATTCAAGCTGCCTGACTAGACTAATAAAAAAATAAAAATGGAATGTATCTGTAATACATCATTAAAAAAAACCATGATATCATTAATTGTTCTAAGATCAACATATTTGATAAACTTTTTATTGTTGTTTAAGGAGCGGGCCATGTGGATGATTTGTTTCCTTATTTCCTGAGACATGCAAGGCAGGCGTTCCCCCATTTAGACTGTTTAGATGACCTGAAAAAGATTTCTGACCTCAGAACCCCTGCTAGCTGGTTTGTAGTTTATTCAATTTTTTTTTTATGTTTATACTATACTACTTCATATTATTTATTTAATTTGCATGAATATGGGGATGACATGAACTTAATCTTTAAAGCTATACCACTAAAAGATAGGCTTTCCTGTGTCCCAGTGCTGGCTATACCTGACCAGATTTTTCCATAATTTTGTATTAGTTCAATAATTTTTGCACACGATTTCCCTGCAAACATGTACTGATTGCTACTGGTCTTTTAGTCTTCTAAATAAATAAAAAAAGGGGTTATGATAAATTTTGTTGTGTTCAATGACAACAGTGTATAGTTTCTTAAACATTGCTTGGGGAGAACTTAGCACCGCAATTGGACTAAATAAGTTAACAAATAATCCTTTGAGTTTATGAAGACAAACTTGCTATCATATCAGTTTTAAATAATGGTTCCTGTGTCATTGGATGACATGACCCTTATAAACTTTATCTTTATCTCCATCCAGACAGACTATACTAGTTAGGCAATATATTAGTGCCAGGGTTGTCACATTACTGCTTGCCAGCCTATTATTATTGTATTTTTTTCAGGTTCGCCTCTTGAGATTTTTCACTTGATCTTAATGTTATAGTTAATGTGTACACATGAGTATCCAAGAGGTACCATCAAATTTTGGAGCTGGAGTTTACTCCAACTATATTATCATATCCAGACCGTTAGGAAAGCTCAACACATCTATCTGGATGGGAGAGTTATGGATACTCATATACTCACCAACAGCGTGTCAGTTTTACAATCTCTAGACAAGAATTATACTACCTCAAATTTCATACAAGAATGCCACAATGCCCTAGAACACGTTACGGTGATCAACCGCAACACTGTGACGTTGCAGTGGATAAAGGGACACAGCGGATCACTACCAAACAATGCGGCTGAACAGCGGGCCAGAAGGGGATCTGATTGACTGTACAGTTATTGTGTTTCAGAGGTGTCTGTGCTTGCTCAGCATTCATTATTTTATTTTAATGTTCCAATTTTTTACTTACTAAATTAAATAGCAACTAAAGGTCACAGCGAAAAAAAATACAATTTACAATTATAAATGTTATGCAGGTATCCTGAAGCAAGATCAATAAACAGAAAAATAGTGTTCCATGCTGGTCCAACAAACTCAGGCAAGACTTATCATGCATTGGAGAAGTTCCTAAGTGCAAAATCTGGTGTTTACTGCGGCCCATTAAAACTGTTAGCTACTGAAATATACCATAAGTCTAATAAACGGGTAAGTAATTTAATTAATTACGAAGGACCAACAAAATTGTATGGCGCCCAGTCTATTTGAGCAATAACGTTAAGTATATTCTACAACTTTAGCATTGGTAAGTCTCAAATAGCTGCGGGAAAAAGTTATGGCCAAATAAAATGATGGCATGACGTTTTCATTTCTTTTAGTGGTAAAATATGCATGGACCCCAGCCAAAACCTATATATGTATAATACTTAATAACTAAGCAAGTGATTCTTTAACGGAGCGTGTAAAACAGCATATTTCATTCATTTTTTTATTATTTATTTATGAATTTCCATATTAAATTTGAAACCGTTTGCTCTGTCACTTCGTTCATTCGAAGATCAGGATCAAACAGCATCTATCTTTTCTAATTTTTATTTTCTAATATTGTATTTGTTACACTAAAATGCAATTAATGTGTTATTATAATGTAACATTTTATTTGGCCATAACATTTTTCACACAGCTATTTGAGAATTGCTACCTTAGTAACAACATTATAAAATAAAAAAATATTTTCCCACAACATATTGCTTAACATTATTGGTCATATAGGTTGAATGGAACATTTGTGGGCTAGGTCAAAGGGGCAATGTGATTAGAATTTTACTATTTTTCATTTAAACATTTAAAAAAATGCAAAAATCACAATTACAAGTAGAATCATTTCAGAAACAAACCAAGGAGTTATAGTTTAACTGGCAAACGAATGTGAACCTTGTTCTTATTGAAATAGAGTACAATATTTTTAAGCAACACACAGCATAATTAATGTATTTGTTCTGGCCCCGTAATTCTGCCTGTATGGTGTTTAAGGTTTGGCTCATCTTGTGCTATCTATATTTTTGCAGGGCACACCGTGCGACCTTATAACAGGAGAAGAAAGAAGGCACGCATCATTGTACTCATCGGTAACAAATACTGACGAGGGAAAGTTCGAAACACCGGATGAGGATAACATGTTACAGCATCATGCTACAGAACTAACGGCTTCTAGTCATGTTGCTTGTACAGTGGAAATGACGTCCCTTAATAACAGATGTGAGTTTAAACTAGTGCTTTACTTTGATAGTAGTAAGGAGCAATGTTTGAACATTACTAGAAGAAAATACCATTTCCAATGGCCATATACGTTTGAAATATTCCCCTTTTATTTATCAGCTTCAGTGGCATCTTTTTACGGAACCATTCTGACTTTATGGGGACATTTATCGACTTGTGTGCAATAGACAAAGTCCAAAATTTTTAAAATAGCGGCTGACCAGGATAAATATGCCTAATAAAATTACCATTTTTTTAATATATTATTTTTACATTTGTTTTTGTTGCCAACAGATGAAGTAGCAATTATTGATGAAATACAAATGATTGGTGATAGAGGAAGAGGTTGGGCGTGGACAAGAGCGATATTAGGTAGTTACAATACCTATTTTGATAAACAAAAATGTGCATTAACCATGTGGAAATAAAGTATAATATAATTTGTTTGCTTTGTAGGACTACAAGCTGACGAGATACATTTGTGTGGAGAAACTGGTGCTATAAATCTCATAGAAGAAATATGTAACACTACTGGTGAAGAAATAGAAGTAAGTAATTTTTGAATTATTGTTTTATAAAATACACTTTGTTATTTAGGCATAAGCTTAGACACACAGATTGGGACACTGTGCACTTTGCTTAACTGTTGCTCCACAGGGTGAGGTTCTTAGTGTCACTGAACCTTTTTAACCTACTTCCAAAGGAGGAAGTTCTCAAACTGACTGTTTTTTTTTGTTTTGTCTAGTGTGTGCCTACCTCATAACTTTTTACTGGGTGTACCGATTTTGATAATTCTGTTTTTATTCGAAAGCTGGTGCTTATCATGTGGTCCTATTTAATTAAGTAATTAATAATCGTCAGATCTCACTCAAATTTAAATTTGAGTCTGACAACTAATATTTGATTCATCTCTAATAATGCATGGCTTCGACTACGTTGATGATGTTCTTATTCTCCCTTGTCGACGTAAAAGAACTTAAAAAAAAATTGTATGATGGTTTGGAAGAGCATCTTAGGATTTCGAGGTGGTCCCTTTCAAGTTTGGTGAAGATCTGATGAAGAACGGAGGTAGGAAACGGAACTCTGTCATTTATTGAAGAGTCTTCCGAAATTGCTGAAATCGCACGTTTGTTTATTGTTTACACCAGTTTATAACACGTGCGCTGTGATGGACACGTTTAGCTGTGGGGCGTCACCACTAAAAATTGAAAAATAAAAATATTCCTTTGCACTGTGGCATTTGTCTGCAGCCGGTCTCATTTTCATAAGACTGAAATAAATATGATCAAATTTACATGTGTATGACAATGCAATATAATTGGTATTAGTCCAAATTAAAAATATTCTTTAGAGCTTGATAAGAATTGTAAACACAGTACCCACGTCACAAAATAATCTTGGAACTAGTCCACTTTCAAGAGAGACTTAGACAATGCAATGACAATTTTTCATAGATGTTATTCTAGGACTAATTTGCGCCTCACTTGTGTTTTATAAGCAAATTAATTGCTTAATTTTTTAACTTTCCTAAATCATGACATACCATTTTCCGTCTACAGGTACGCAACTACAAAAGACTAACAGAACTGAAAGTGGAGGACACCCCGCTAGGATCGCTGGATAACGTGAAACCAGGCGACTGTATAGTGTGTTTCAATAAAAACGACATTTACAGTGTAAGTCGAGCCATTGAACAGAGGTCAGTCCCACGTTGAGGCAGGTATCCAATTACTAAAGTATTATAGAAAGGAATGTGATTTTAAACGTCTATGTTGACGTTTGTATACATGAACCAAACAAATATGAAAAATCAACACAACAAGCTAACATATAAAATGAATTTTCTCAATGGTAGCTTTTTATTAGGACGATATCTCAGCCTATCGTCATCTGCCTAGCCTTTTCCCAATGACAGCCGGGACCAACGGCTTAACGTGCTTTCTGAGGCACGGAGGAAACTTTCTATGTTAAGATGTTCACCCAGCCACTGACCATTCTGGCAAGCATTGCTTAACCAGGAAGATCTACCCGTGCGTTGTTCTCGTTGCATGCTTATATGTAGGCATTAGCCCTTCGCCCGCGACTTCGTCTGCGCAGATTTAGTAAACACAATTTCCACCATACACCATATTTCCATCAACGTTAACGTTGCGTTAGCGGAAAAATCGTCAACGACCCATCACTATCTCACACCCTATAAGGAACCTACCTGCCAAATTTTAAGGTTGCAGGTGTTATAGTTTCTGAGATTTCGTGATTAATCAGTGTGTGGTATTTCGCTTTTATACATATACTAGCTGACCCGGCAAACGTTGTTTAGCCACATAAAAAAAATAGGGTGGGTACACCTTTAAAATTTAGAGGCATGAAAAATAGATGTTGTCCGATTCGCTACCCTAGCCGATATGCTCGCTAAGATTCACGAAAATCGGTCGAGCCATTTCGGAGGAGTTCAGCCACAAACACCGTGACACGAGAATTTTATATATTAGTTTGCGAGTAATCATTATACAATTATTATAAAAGTATACATAGACATTTAAAATCACGATACCTGCAGTATGATACATTTTGTGCCAGTTCAATTTTATTTTACTTATTGCGATATCGTCGATGTACCTATTATGTTTTGGCAACTTGAATATTGGTATCAAAGTATCATAATTTATGAGTTCATGATTTTGTGTATTTTTAGTTGGAATTTAGTTCAGATCATTCGTCAGTAATGAGTCTGTATGCATTCATATAAGAATAGAGGTTAGTAATTAAAAACATTAAATTATATAGATTAACTCTACATGTGTCATTCTATAAAACTACATCAAATAGAATTTAGATTGGGATTGCCTTTTTAAAATTAGAAAGCCGTGTATTATCTTCAAATAGCTGGTGATTGTTTCAGGGGCCAAGAAGTGGCGGTGATATACGGAAGTCTTCCGCCTGGCACGAAGCTGGCTCAAGCCAACAAGTTTAATGACCCCAATAGCTCGTGTAAGGTGATGGTCGCTACCGACGCTATCGGGCTTGGTATCAATTTGTAAGTAATGTGTCATTTCTAACCTTGAATCTGGGCCAAACCATGATTCCTTTCAACTAGAGTTGAGATGAAATGCAATATTGTCATTCATAGCGAATATACTACTAATTGTATTAGTAGTTATATGCACACATGGCATGCTTTGGCACCACTCATTATGATGTTCTATTTTTGTTTTCACTTGCGGCCCGCCCCAGCGTTGTAAACATAAACAATAAGTAAATAACATGTATGACAACACAACATGTGCAAAGATTTTTTGTTACAAAACATCTTTCCTTTTATAATATCTCATAAGCTTTGAAACTACTGGACAGATTTAAATTTTTTTTTCACTAATAGAAAGTTAAAACATCAGCGAGCAACATAGGTTATATTTTATCTGCATACTAGCGACCCGCCCTGGTTTCGCACGGGTGCAATGTAGATACTAATTTTTCCTCTACTATAATATGCATGTATTATACATATAAACCTTCCTCTTCAATCACTCTATCTATTTAAAAAAACCGCATCAAAATCTGTTGCGTATTTTTAAGCATACATAGGGACAGAGAAAGCGACTTTGTTTTATACTATGTAGTGATAGTGATATCCACGGGAACGGCAACAGTATACCTAGTAGTCTGAAATAATATACCTATCAAATTAAGAAATCATTTTTCAAACAGGTGTAATGGTTCACTCGTACCATATTATTCACACATTTTACTCTTTACTTCTTTTCATAAAATGTGGATTTAATTTATTTGTTTTAGGAGTATAAGAAGAATAATATTCTATTCTCTTATAAAGCCAATTGTGAATGAAGATGGAGATAAAGAAATGGATGTAATAAGTATATCTCAAGCTTTACAAATAGCTGGTAAGTGAATTGTCTTGATCTTAAGTGTTTGTGATGTTCTCACTAAAGAATGTCATTTTTGTCCTCGATATTTAAATTAAGACTGCTTACCTAATTCATTCATTTCATTAGGGAAGTTGAAGTTTGCCACTTAAATTTTTGATAAAATAACTCGCACTATTATAAGGCCGATATTCGTAGATCGATCTTTGACAAGATAGCAGTTTTTATGAATATGAATGTTATCTTAAATCTGCTTATTTTCCCATTCGTTTGAATTATTTGCTAACGTATATAGCTAAGTAAAATCTATGAATTTTGCCAAAATTGACATATCTACAATGTCAAGCTTTTCCAAAAGCTATGTTTTTGACTGTAGATCTTTAAGAGCACCCATTTTATGTCAGCTTTGATAAAACTAATGATTCATAAATATAAATACCAGGTCGAGCCGGCCGCTACGGCAGTGCGTGGGAGACGGGCTACGTGACGACGTACAAGCCTGAAGACTTGGCCACGTTAAAACAGCTGCTGTCCAACTCGCCCGACCCCGTCACGCAAGCCGGCCTGCACCCCACCGCCGAACAGATGGAGATGTACGCGTATCATCTACCTCATGCCAGCCTTAGTAGTTTAATGGTGAGTCTTCATCGTGAATATCTTGTTTCTGCTCAGGTAGGTAATGTCTCACTTTGCATGGCCAAGAGGACTTCTTATCACTCTTGTTCCGTTGAAACTGGGCAATCGTCTTAATCGTCAACATTAAAATTAACTATCTTGACATAATTTTAACTTTGACGATCAATTTTATTTTTAATAAAAATATTCTAATAATCCACTTCCATAATATGTTGGCTAAAAATTAACTTTAGGTAAATATGACGACACGGTTGGCGCAGTGGTTGGACGTTCGGCTGCTGCATTACGTGTCGCGGGTTCGATCCCCGCACGGAACAAATTTTCGTACGGCTTACAGATAATAGGGATGTTTCCTGAGTAATATATTTTTTACTCAGGAAACATCCCTATTATCTGTAAGCTATGATTATATCTGTAAGATTATGTTTAGTCCGTCAGTTAGATTATAGAAAAATATTGGACCCGTATTTTTTCCTTTATCAAATCTATAAAAACTGACGATATCTTCGTCAGTTTTTGCAAAGCATCAGGAGAGGGGGCTTGTGACGTCACGGTTCGGTAAAAATTGTAGCGAGTAGTGACGTAACACGAGTTTTCAACGCACTGTATCGTCTTCATTTTTTGTTTACGTGAATACGGAAAAAATATGTGTCCAATATTTTTTGGAAATCTATCCGACGGACTAATTCGATTTTTTTAGTTAAATACCCTATTGTTTTGGGTCTGGGTGTCTTTTGTATGTGAGTTTACATGTTTGTGATCGCACCCACGATATAAGAGTAAATCATAGAGTGGGGCGGAACGTTTTAAAAAAATAGGCATCCGACTATTGACACTCGAGTCATAAAAACACATATCGCGAGAAAACACCGATCATCAAAACTTTGTTAATCTTCTACTAAGACTTCTGCTTTTATGTAATAAATACATTTTCACCCCAGTGGGTGAAGAAATACTATTTAATGGAATTTACTAATCAGTAATAGTAAATTCCATTAAATAGTAATTCTTATGAAATTTGGACAAACCTTAAAATAAGATAATACTTTATGAATCAGTGGGTGAATATTTTTATACAAAAATAATGTCCAAATAGAGTTACAAAATGTGGCTAAAATGTGCAGCGGCTCTGTCGTAAATTATCCTAAGGGAACATATTATACATCCACAATTAAAAAAGGAAGCCTTTTCTACATCAGACTATAATCTATCTGTGTCAAATTTCATTCTGGTTAGTTCAGCCGTTCTGGAGTGATTGAGTAGGTACAGTAACAAACGTCCATCCATCCACCCGAACTTTCGCATTTTTAATAGTAATATAGTACCTACTGGTAGTAGTACTAGTAGTTGAGCGATTGGCTGCTGCGCTGCGTGCCACCGCCACCGGTTCGATATCCACACGTTTTACAGATAGTTGTTCCGGGTCTGGCTGTTTGTGTCTGTGAGTTTGTAAGTTTGTAAACGTACCTACGATACAGGATAAATTCCTAGAGTGGGGGCAACGCTTTTTTAAGTTAAATAGTAAACAAATTTATTGATTTGTTTATGCCTGTTTTATGACTTAGCGGCAGCTAAATATATGTCTAAATTAAAGCGCGTTGTTATATTTACAACGCTCAACCGTGTGCCGAGAGTAAAAGAACTAACAGGGCAGTCACAAATCAGATACTTAAGTAGGAATATTCTTTACTAGCAGCGCCTCGCGGTTTTACCCGCGTAGTTCCTGTTCCCGTGGGAATATGGGGATAAAATATAGCCTTTGTTACTCAGGGTGAATGTAGCTTTCTAATGGTGAAAGAACTTTTGAAATCGGTCCAGTAGTTACATACAAATCTATGCTCTTTATAATATTAGTATAGAAGTATAGATTGTACACGCATCACCACCATCCATTTCCGTTCCAGGATATATTTGTCCACCTGTGCACCGTGGACGTGTCGCTGTACTTTATGTGCAACACGGAAGGCTTCAAGTTCTTAGCGGAGATGATTCAGCATGTGCCTCTACCGCTGCGAGCTCGCTACGTCTTCTGTTGCGCGCCTATCAATAACAAACTGCCCTTTGTTTGTGCTACATTCCTAAAGGTTTGTGCTGAATTTGACCTTACGAGACATTTTACAGAGTTGAATGAAGTTACTTTATCAGAATTCAGAATCAGTTCAATATTCAGTTTTGGAATAACAAACTCTCTGTTGTATAAAACAAAGTTCAAATTCTATTTCAAGCCATACTGTTTTCAGGACTTTTTAATATACATAGGTTGTTTGTTTAATACACAAAGATAAATTCATGAATAAGTTCTAAGTTCACTCAATAGTGTAATTATTTATTTAATTTTATTTTTGTAGATGTGCAAATCATTGAATATGCAAAAATTTCATAACATGTTCAGATTGTGCTGTACATTTCTTAACATTTTTAATAGTGATACTTTGACTCTAGCACCGCGTAGACGCGCCAGTAAAATGGTATTAGGCCTATAAAATATGTGTGTATCTTCAGATGGTGCGACAGTACAGTCGCAATGAGCCAATTAATAAGCACTGGATATGCAACGCGGTGGAGTGGCCGCTGCCGCATCCCAAGACTATCATGGACCTGGTACATCTGGAGGCCGTGTTTGATGTGCTGGAGCTGTATCTATGGTTGAGGTATGTATCAATCATTAGTTTACTAGACAGAAATATATATAAATACAATACAATGAGGACTGATTTTTCAATACTTAGATACCTAAAATTTATTTGGAGATTAAATTATAGGGAACCTGCACGGCGTAGACCGTATCATCTAGCGATGTACTGAAGAAAATTTTACGTTATCATATATTTACGTTTTATATTTGACAATCACGCTTCATTGCTTACCTACAATCCTACATGCTCCCATTAGGGGAATGTGCGGGGCGCGCACACTGCCATCTAGTAGCGTAAATTCGAAACTTTCACGTTTATAAATACATGACGTTGACACTTATTTGCTGCTACCTGTAGAGAACGTGCACGGCGTAAACTATGCCATCTAGTGTTACAAATCTGAAACTTTTACGTTGTAAATATTTGACCTGTGCTGCCACCTATACTTCCTGCACCCTCCGTTTAGGAGAATGTGCACGAAGTAGACTGTGCTTCCATCTAGCGTTACAAATTTGAAACTTATAAGTAAAATATACTTGACATTGACGAGTCTGTGCGGTCACCTATAGTTTCTGCACGTTCCCTATAGTTGCTCGCTCCCTATGTATGGCGGAATTAAACATTCGCTCGACATTCTCTCGGCGGCGCATCGTTTGCTTATTATGATGTGAAAGCCAATATATATTTATACACACACAAAACACTTAGAAAAAAACGAACGTTATACAACGTGTAACAGAACAAACGCAATACCTTTAAAGGGGTCATTGTACTTATAATTATGAACAACTCCCTTTTTTGTTGACAGTTACCGATTCCCCGATATGTTTCCCGACGTGGAGCAGGTGCGTAGTATGGAGGTTGACTTGGACGCCATCATTCAGCAAGGAATATTCCAAATTACCAGGTAAAATAACAGTGTGGCTTGCTATCTATAATTGCTAGAAAATTTAGAGGAGACGCAAAGTTAAATACAGGATCAAGTAAGAGAACCTAGTTAGCTGTTCATGAGATTAAGAGTTTTTTTTTTGTATTATATTCTTTGGATATTATCAATTTGACCATGATAATGATTTCATAATCATTAGCAGATTCTTAAGCCAAATTTTGATTGGCAAAGAATGCCCAACCGCTTAAGCATAACCATAACCGAAGCCAAAGGAGGTTTATTTTATTAGGAGAATTTATGTCACAATTATTAACACACATAAATCTGACACGTCTTAACCGATAGCAGGTGTCTTTCTGTATGTGGTTACAAAATAATTAATTTCTTCAGGTTGCTAAGAAACTCGGAACAAGTACTCCGTGACGATCCACAAATTCAAGCTTTAACTCAGAAGAGAGCGACCCGCACTGCTGCTGGGTCGCACTCGAAAGCCAAAGGTGATGAGCTCAGATTATCGGAAATGCTCGTGGCCAGGGTAAGCATAATAATATACAATGGGTTCTTTACGAGAATGCTCATGAACGTGAAAACTCGTTAGGAAGAAGTTTATAAACATATTCGATATTTGGAGTTATAAAAATATGTACCTAATTGATCATTTATCGGATGGTTAAATCCGATAAATGATCAATTAGGTACATATTTTTTAATGTTGGTGGTTTTTACGTATTCAAAGATTGGTGCAGACTAGCAAAGAAATTAATTCTTAATTCTTCATTATACAACAAACAACTTATAATGCAGAAAAATAGGTCGCCTTTGTACCTACGTGAACTTTTTTCTTGAAATTGGTCAACAACATTTTGATTTGGCCAGCCTTCTCCAACTTCTTACTAAAGCAATAACTGAGAAAATGTTTCATTTATTTACAGGGCCTAATAACGCCGCAGATGTTGAAGAAACTCCAACAAGAATTGTCTTCTGAAAAGAAACCAGAAAGAAGTAGACCAAATAGAAATAGGAGGAAATGATGCTTTAAAATGTTTGTAAATACTTTTAGTATAAAATTATAAAAAGTACTTTTAACTCGCAATAAAAATGTTCCCGAGATCTAGTTTAATTTTGTACGTGTTTTTTTTTCTTGGTGTCTAATATATGCTATTTATTGTATTATATTATATAACATTTTAGTCGATCTGCGTTTCTTTGTATTAAAACTTTTATATTGAAAGCTAGGCAAAAAGTTAAATACGAGTTACCTAAATCACTGTAATTGACTTAACAGTACCGATTCTGCAGCAAATAATTGCAAAAAACATGCTGATTTGGTAAAATATTTACAAAATAACTTTTTCGCACAAACAAGGTACCAAATATTAATAGGGCAATCATTTAACACAATAGATTGTTTATACAGTGCGTGTCGTCTTTTATCACGGTTGGTTACATAAATTACCTTATTAATTATTGGCACCGCATCACCCTTTGGTACCCTATTGGCACAATAAAACACAATAGTAATAGATTTCACAGCCCACTTATGAACGGCGAAATTAACATAACACAAATAATAACATGGTGTTACGTTGTCATTTATCATTGATACCTACATACGCCGCCAACAGTCAGTAAGGCTAAGGGAGCACGCGATTCGTTACATATCGACAGATATTACTTTTACTTGAGTAATTAAAGTTCAGAGTAATCATATTCATTAGTTATTTGTAGGTATCAAGTTTATCGACGTCGCACGTAAACGGCGACCTATGACATGCAATTATCTTAGTGTTGAGGGTAGTCGATGTTATAATGGGTCGGTACGCTTTGCGATGTTAATCGTCAACCCAGCTTTGTGCTGACACTTGAAAATGTGTAAATATAATCAATTTCTCGTGATTTTAGTGTTAATAACACTGAACTTACCATTTAAAATACAAGGTAATTATTCGCAGACGTTTTAAAATGAATCATATTTATAGGTATGATTAAAAAAAGTGTCAACTTTAAAATATTTTGAACAGCTTTCAGAGTGTTTTATGTGAAAGGTGTGGAAACTATTTTGGCGCTAGAAAATGAGCAGATTAATATAGAATGTAAGACGGATATGCCTTTGACTTACTGTGGATTCTTACATCCTTCTGGGAAGCGATATTCGTAAGTACTTATGTTCCAAGTCGATACGAAGGGAGTTTCATATAAAATAATGAGATGAGCAATAAGTTGAAAAGGCTTTGGATAAAAATATACTCTTTGGTTGCTGAATAGCCGCGAGTGCCGCCGAGACAGTCCGGAGGTCCTGGTTATAAGTTGTATTATAGAGTTCACAATGTTCTTAAATTGCATGAACTTTAGATTTCATAATCAGCTTCGTAATCTGTTTGCACGCTTTTGTATAAATTCAAGTACTTCCAACTTAACAGACGATGATGAGAGATGTGTTGCTGGGGAGTTTTTTGTGCCACTTCTTCCGTTCCGTTCCGTTGTAAAATTTGACGTTCAAAAAGTGCTTGCATGCTCAGCTTAGCCTTATTTGAATTTTGATTTTAGCCCCAGTTGTTTATAACCCTTATACATCTCATTTAATTTGGGGTCAGTGTAATATATCTTCAATAGTTCTTTATTAGTCGTCATCCGAGTACTCACCAAGTTTCTAACCAATAATTGAAGCAGTGTCCATTAATCTTTCGAATCTTTCTGTTTCTACTCGTGACAACATTTTCGGAATTACCTAACTCATACGATTTCATCAAAACTTCTGAGTCCCGGTGCTACTTTCAGACTGCAGAATATCATGATTTGCCTCAAGCATCGCCAGATCCACCAGTCCTATGTATTACTCACAGAACAGAAAAAAACAGTAGAAATCGCATAACGTATAAATTACTATCAGAACCAGCGTGCCTTAACAAACACATCTTCAAGTTAATCATATTATGTCACACTAGCAAATTCGTTTTGTGATTGGTCCATGCCAAAAAGTCTCTATAGTCAGTCCCTATTAAAAAAAAAAGTGCAACTACATCATATAAATAGAGTTCATTATTGTCAATCTTTTGTAGGTATTAAATCTTATATTTCCGTGAAAGCTCGTAGGCATAGTTTTACTAGCAAGTTCCGCTATTCGACGCTAGATGTCACTAAATTGTAATATATTCAATTGTATGCAGTATGGCATTGAACATAAGATAGATATTTGTTTATAGAGTTGATCGCTATTATGATATTCGCTAGTGATGCACAACATCGTAACCTTACTTATCGATATTTAATTATATACGTGCATTCCGTTTATATTTATATTCGTATTCCATAAGCATAACATTCTTCGTATTTGGCGAAAACTATACACTGATAGCTGAATACGCTGATGCTAAAACACAGATTAAACTCAATTAGTCAGGTACTATTACCGAATTTTCCAACCCACTTATACAAAGCAAAATTATCTTTAAATGGAGAAAAAGTTTCATAAAATCAATTTAATTTTACTAAATCAGATTTTTTCACATGTTTTACATAAGTAAAAAATAACAAAACAAAATTAAAATCTAAACGAATTACCGAAATGTACCTTTATACGCGTGTTACGTCCGATCGACCGCTTAATGAATATTTTTTTGATAGCTTTACTTCTTTAGCTTCTGCTAGATGGTCACCTATTAATCCTGTACCCATGTCAATATATCCATGAAACCATCCCATTCAATTCTTCTACTTATAGTCATTTTTTAAGTACTAGTGAAGCTAATATTGGATGACTTGATGAATCCGCTTTAAGTTTTAAAGCTGTAAATGACTCTTTTGTGAAACCAGGATCTCCACCGATATTAGCATACCATTTTGTTAAGGTTTGTGGATGAGGCAAAGAGCAATCAAACGTACTACGCACGTATTTATAGGCTTTCGGTGAGTAATAATGTAGAGTAAGGGCGAAGCTGCGAAGTTCTGGCGAATACATGCTTATGCATACTCTCACGATATTTCATTTTCAACGGATATAAATAAATCTATCTGTTTAACATCAAATAATATTACTATTAATTAATTTTGAATTTTTATTTGATAAGGTTTGAAACATCGACAACTCGTTATCGATAACGTCTTTCTCTAATCTAGTAGCAAACTGTCACATGACATAGGATGGAATCTTCTAGAATAACAGGTTTGATGTGAAAGAAAGTAGACCTTATGGTTTAAATCATAGATTCTACTTTTGTTTAGCGTTTTTGAATAAAAATGTAAGCAATGTTTTATCATATATTAATTAAAATAAAATAAAATAGTACTTAATTATGATACGATATACCACTATGGGATACATTTTTGGTACGGCTATCGTTTTTATACTCTAAAACAGCACAATACGGCATATTTGATTTTATTTCGGATTTTCGAGAGTAAGTGACGTGAACGCAGTCGGAACTAGACTGATATGCGCGACAGCGCTTGGGCGCCTACAATTGCGGAGCTACGCAATACTAGGGCTACGCGTGCCCCGCCTACTTGCGACTTCTACTGTTTTTTTTCTGTTCTGTGGTATTACTCATATAGTCTATGCTACTCATCTCATTTCTTATTATATATTCATATATATTCAGTCAGTGGCCCTAAGTTTAAGCATGGGTTGATCTTTAGGCCTCCCTAACTAAAAAAAAGCATCTTTTCACACGACACTGAAATTAGCTACATACTCATATTGTTATCGGCAGCCTTGTGTTGCTCTTCCAATCTCGCTTAGGTGGAGGTTATCTTAAGTTTGTTACAAAAAATTGTTTACTTTAGCAATGGCTAATCAAAAATTGAAACTATTAAATTTGAATGATGCGAAATAAGTAGGTCTCTGTTTTTCAAAATTTTCGTTCCGAAAACTACATTTAAAAAACATATCACTTCGCTAATAGGTTTTCAGGCACCACCCTCAATGCCGGTCACTGCGCCATAAAAATTCAAGCCACTAAAAACGATACAGGAGAATGGCGGTGCCACATCGGAACGCAAGTCACTGGCTTGGAAATGATGCAGACCATCCAAGTTAGGGTGGTGATGGAAGTTGCAGCAGTCCAGCAGAATATTACCGCAGTTCATGGCAAGCCCATGACGATAGCATGCACGACTACGAAAGGATTGGTGCCGTTAAGTTACTGCAGATTTGAGCCGCCCAATGGGCAACCGTTTAGCATTAATTCTGACGTGACTAGTAAAAAGTAAGTAATCCCTAGCCAGTAAATCAAATCAGTCTCCTGACTATAAGAGTGTACCTCCTCACTATGACCCCTTCTAATTTTTGCCGAAAAGTGCACATTTTTGCACTTTTCGGCAAAGACTAGAAGGTGTATTATTAAGGCCTGTTTCAAACACGGAAACAGTCGTACCTACGGGCTTGACGCAGAATGTGCACTTCGCAAAATGAGAACTTCGCAAAATCACTCACTTGATAAAACGAATGTGAATTTTATCACAATGGGTCAAAATAAAAACCGTTTGCTTACAATTTTCTTTTTATTATTTTGCACGAGTTTTAGCACGATAACAGAAGTTTGAACTAATTTATTAAATTACCTACTATAAGAAATAATTGATTTTGCAACTGGTTCGTTTCAGTCCAATCCTGGGAAGATATTATTTCCCGACCAACATGAGTTTAGATCGTGGTGACTGCGCTGTGACCATTCGGAAGGTGAAATACGAGGATTTGGGCACATGGACCTGCGGGGCTGGCCTTGATGATGGCCAGGAGCATATTGATTTCATTCAATTCGAGGTCGAAGGTGCGTAAAATCGAAATATTATAAGAAAAAACCCTAAACAGTATTCAATTGGTGGCAGCTCAGATAGTACCAGACCCGCTTCGATGGTGTGTTGTGATCCACGCGTGCCTCAAAGAGATCGCGGTCCGTCTACTATGCGTCAGCGTAGTAAACCCAGTGCCTGCCCTGGTTGGGGAATTGTTTGAAATAGTACCGCAGCCCTGGAACTCAAAGGGCATTTGAAGGAAAAGGGTGGGTTTCAATCAGTATCTATCAGTCTGACACTCACTTTGACCAGAGTGGATACCACAAAAAATAAAAAATGTACTGATTGCACCAAGTTGGTCTTAAAACTAAATAATTTACTATCCAACGTCGCCAAGTTATTGAATGCAGTAAACTGCTCTCGAAAATTATTTTGTCTGCTAGTATTACCTACTAGTATTTTTGGTGTTGTATTTTATACCTTCAAAAACAAACATTTATCACTGTTTTTAGGGCTGTATGCTATGACGACAGCATCAGCAACAGGCATAACTTTCGGAGCATTCGGGATTTTTGGTTTGTTGGGAGTTCTCGGCGTTTTCGCGTGGAAAAAGCGACAGTTTCTAGGAGCTGTGAGGCAGGACGTTGAGGAAGCAGAAGGTCATGAATTGGAACAGCTCCCAGTTAGCCCAAGCCCTCGGAGAAGTCCTACACCCAGTAGGAGCTTACCACAAGTCGTTATCGAGTCGCCTTCCGAGCCTAGCGCGTCACCCTTGATACGTCAATCTGAGGCGTGATCGGGCATTGTATAGTAAGATTAAAACTTAAGGGCGGGTCGGTACGCAAGGCGAATTATGCTGTGTGCAGTGAGTAAGGTACTTCACTGCTGCATTAAGTTTGAATATAACTAAGTACATCTGAGTGATCATGAAATGAAAACTCGACTTCAACATATTGTTTCCTTCACACTGCCAAATAGAAATTAAATAAGTTTCCCACCTAACACAAAATCTCAGTCTTTTTACGAAAATAACATTGTTTTATACATGTTTTCCTATGTTAATTCTTGGTTGACGATAATAGTATTCTTCAAAAAGACAAAATAAATAGTAGTTATATAATAATGTAAGTTAAGGAATTGTATGAATAAAATGTAATAAGAGAATCTGTTATTTTGTCAATATTATATTTAAATATAATGACTATTAAATAAACTTACGAGTTATTTATTACGCCTAAACACCAAATGCTCCAAATATATCTTGTTTATAATGGAAATTAGGATTATTTTCACTTGCTTACATACTAGGATGGTTTAACAAAGCAGCTAGTCTTTCCATGTTGACTGAATATACAGAATGGCAGGATATAACATTTTTATGTGTGAGAAGTGTGTTGTAAAACTCCTCTATGGTCAGTTTGTCATCATTTGGTTCTGTGTTGGCACTGAAAACATATGTAAAAACAGTTACTATTAATAGACACAGTAAAATACTTTTTTTTTCTTGAGATTGCTGCATTCAGGAGGAAAAGATTAGCAGTATCCCTTCAAATGTTTCGCTTAAAACAACTAAACTGGCAATGGTAAGGTTTTTGGGGTTTAAAGAGGATATTCAGAGCATCAGTTCCATACTGAATTGAGAAGATTAGATTATTAAAATGATATTAAAGTTCAGTTCTCACCTGCAAGCAATTTCAAACACTGCAGAGTGTTCCATTTCATCTATTGTGGGTGGACACCGCGGTCCAAGCAAATCAGTCATCCCTTCGTCCACACTGACTCTCCCTTCACTCTGAGGATCATACAGCTTTGACGTATTCCTCAACCACATGTTGGGCACATCTGTACCAACATCGTACATAAAGTTTCTGTTGTGCATCTTGTAGCCCTTTCTTTGTGATACTACAGCAGTGATGACATTCTTTAGGAAGTGTTGTACAGCCACAACAATTGCATCTGCAGCGTCATCTTCAGCACCTTCAAGTCCAGTCTCCCATGCTGCTAACATGAAGCGGCCCACTACTAGAGCATGATCTGGTAGGAAAATTTCCTGGGAAAAACAGATATTTGATTGAATTAATATAAAGTTGAAGGTGTTTATTGCTTTTAAATTATTTTTAATGTTACCTGAGCAGCATATTTAACACCATCACTGCCAGCTCCTGGTGGTGAATTTGGAGGCAAATATTCCAGCAAGTCGACAGGCTCGAAGTTAGACTTTTCAGACGTTCGAGAACTCCTCTTATGCCTCCTACTGTTCCTATTATGTGAACTAGCCTTTTCTTGAGCGATGGATATAGACGCTTCTGCCAATCCCTCCACTTTGTTCAACAAAGCCAGTAAGAATTCATTGTGGTAGTGCACTTGGTCGGAAGACAGCAGTTTTCGAGCTTCAGCATCAAACTCTTCTTTAGTTAACTTCATTCGAAACCATTGTTTCATGTGACTGAAATATTTTGTAGATTTCTCACCAAGTACCTCGTTTAGCTTGCGCCTAGCAATATTAAGTTGTTCGGATGACATGCTTCAGTTTTTTTTTTGTTTATTATAAATACTTCAATTATTTTGCACAAAAACAAAAACCACTCTTGACAACTGTAGATTGTATTGATAATGTCACTGTCATCTGTCATGCTCATGCACACATGTGTTTTCTTCTGGTGCGTTCAGATACGTGACTTGGATCTCACATGGAATAATTTGGAGACATCAGATACTTCGGTGTTTAAATTGAACAAACGTCACTCAGTGTGTTGTTTGAAGGCTAAATGTATTTGTGAATTGCATATGCCAAATGTCGATGAAAAACTGTTTTTCATCAATGACCCAGTGATTTTTACCCATTTGATTATTTTATAACTGAACTGAACGCAACTGTTGACTTCCCTTCAGGGTAAAAAAAAACTAGTCAGCTGAGCTGTCAGTTGTCTGGCTTGTCCGGATTGTTTGAAAAACTTATTGTTTTAAGCTAAAATTGTGTGTTGACGAAAAGCAAAATGTCTCTAAATTTTTTACTAAACTCAGGCAAAACAAATTCAATCATGAAAGGTAAGAATGAGTAAAACTAAGTTTTGAGGTTATGTTATTATTGAAGATTGAATTTATAATTTACTTACTCCGTATTTTATTTCAGAATTTGTCCGTAATGCCAGTAAAAAGACTGGTGGTAGTACATCCAACACAAACTGCTCAGTGAAGCCGAAGCGTAGAGGGTGGAAGGTGCAAGATGGACACTTCGTTCAAGCTGGTCATATGTTAGCCACCCAAAGGACGCCTAGGTTCCACCCAGGATTGAATGTAAGTGTATCTTAATTATTATTAAATGACTAGATGACTATTAAATGACTGGAATATAGGTATAGAACTTTGTAATAAGAAGGTAAAAGGAAAGGTAGCAAATAAATCACTTCAACTCAAGGGTTGAATTAATTATTCAATATTCTAAATACTTTTTCGCATTATATTGTGATATTGAAAATATAAGTATTATTTTAATGTTAAAATCTTAAATAGTAATAGGTATTCCCATTTATATATCTTTTCTTATTTCATCACAATAGGGATGTTTCCTGAGTAAAAAATATATGATTATGTTTAGTCCGTCAGTTAGATTATAGAAAAATATTGGACACGTATTTTTTCCTTTATCAAATCTATAAAAATTGACGAAGATGCAAAGCATCAAAGATCAGGAGTGGGGGCTTGTGACGTTACGGCTCGGTAAAAATTGTAGCGAGTAGTGACGTCACACGAGTTTTCAACGCTCTGTATCGGCTTCATTTTTTGTTTACGTGAAAAAAGAAAAAATACGTGTCCAATATTTTTTGGAAATCTATCTGACGGACTAATTAGATTTTTTTAGTCAACTACCCTATTTATTTATTTTCAGGTTGGTATGGGAAAAAACGGCACCCTCTTTGCGATGGAAGCTGGCAAGGTAATAGTGACCTGTGAGAAGTTTGACCCCAATTGGGAACACACATGGGTGCAGAGAATCTATGGCGGACGGGAACAACAGACCATATTGAAGAAGTACTACAACATACTACCTGAACCTCAACATCAGAGATTTAAACTTGTTAATGAAGTTTGATTGTGTTTTAGTGTTATTTATTTTTATTAGGAAATATAATTTTAGTTGATTGTAAATTGTGTTGTTATTTACTAATTTTTTTAAAAGCTTTCAATTAGAGGAAGATTGATTTGTTTGTAGGAAATCAATTACATGTGAGTATGACCCTATAGAGATAGGAGAAATTTTAAAATTTACTTTTATTTAAGTAGTAGTAGGTAGTGAGCTATTCATGAAGTAAAACAAGTTATTACAGTGATAATAACTCTTATAAGATTACCAGCAGCGCCCCGCGGTTTCACCCGCATAAGTTTCGACCCCGTGGGAATATCGGGGTAAAAATATCCTATATTATATGTTAATCCTGGTTATCAACCATCTGTGTGCTTAATTTCATCCAGATCCGTTCAGTAGTTTTTGCGTGAAAGAGTAACAAACATCCATCCATACTTACAAACTTTCGCGTTTATAATATTAAGTAGGATTGTCTGTAATAGTACCTACACAATAGAGCAATGAAATTGCAAGCCTTTACGACTACGTCTCGATGGCACACTCCGCGCCAATCTGCAGCTGCCTCCATATTTTCTGCAAAACTACTTGGCACCTGCTAAAGATGTTCAAGCAAAATACGATAAATTTTTCAGGCATGAACATTTACAAGATGGGGTCTGCTTCCTAAACTTATTTAATTTTTTTGTAGAAATGTAGTAACTAGTATCTAGGTAGGTAAGCATTTTGTAGAAAATGTAGATCTATAGGTTCTACTTGAATGCTAAGTACAAATTACGTTGGCGGTAATTGTCTTTTTGGCTACGGGTAGAAAGCGCTGTTAGCGTACCTACTCAAAATGAGAGAGGAGAATAATCATACTTATATAAAAAAAGCTGCACTGCAGAACAACAATTTGTTATATGTTATAAACCTTAATGTGTCAATGTTTTGTGCCGCGAGGTCTCCCCACAGCCTTCCATCTACCTCAAAGCCTTCCAGAAATAAATATCCCACCAAAAATATTTTCATGTAAAAATGTTGCCAAGACGATTATATAAAGCCAAGCTCTAAAGACTGCACGCTACATAACCGAAGCATATCATTCGTGCTGTAAACTAAGGGCACCACACACCAACGGTAAGGGTAACCCTTGGTGGAACGCCGAATTGAACAAACTCAGAAGTACACTACGCAAACAATTCAACAGAGCAAAAAATACAAGACTTCCAGAAGACTGGGAGGCATACAAAGAAACCCAATACACCTTCAAGAAACAAATCAGAACCGCCAGAAGAACTGCCTGGCGGAATTTCTGTGAATCCATTGAGTCGAACAGCGAAGCGACACGTGTAAGGAAGATCTTATCAACCGAACAAGATCGCACGCTGGGTACACTGAAAAAACCTGATAACACGTACACACAAACAGATCAAGAGACCAGCAGGGTTCTTCTCGAAACGCACTTCCCTGACTGCAACCTCCTAGAGGACAGAACATGGGCGAGCGAAACGGGACGGACCCCTGACGATCAAGACTGGTCTACAGCCCGTAACTTAGTGACAGAAGAACGAATAGCATGGGCCATAAAGACTTTCCAACCGTACAAATCCGCAGGTTTAGATGGCATCTTCCCAGCACTATTACAATGGGGAGAGAGCACCCTAACACCATGGTTACTAGACATCTACCAGGCTTGCATAGCGCACGGATACGTACCGCTGTCATGGCGCGAGGTGAAAGTCATTTTCATCCCAAAGCCCGGCAAAACGGACTATACACAACCCAAAGCATACAGACCTATAAGTCTAACATCCTTCCTACTGAAAACCCTGGAGAGGCTCTGTGACAGATATATTCGGGATGGACCCCTGCGCCAATACCCGCTTCACAGACAACAACACGCATACTCCGCGGGGAAATCAACAGAGTCTGCACTGCATGCCGTGGTCTCAAAGATCGAATGCGCGTTTGACCAGAAATGCTCCTCACTAGCTGTCTTCATTGACATCGAGGGCGCCTTTGACAAAACCACGTTCCAGAGCATCAACACAGCCCTTGGGAAGCATGGCGTGAACACGACCTTGAGTGGCTGGATCACAAACATGCTCAAGCAAAGAGCTGTACAAGTCACCATAAATGACACAAAGAGGGCCATTGTAGCGAAAGGCTGCCCCCAAGGTGGTGTCCTTTCACCACTATTATGGAACCTCGTTGCAGATAACTTACTCAAAAAACTCAACGATAAAGGATACTTTACCGTTGGCTACGCAGATGACATAACCATAATAATAAATGGTAAACACGAAAACACACTGTGCAACCTCATGCGCCAGGCCTTGAAAATAGTAGAGGACTGGTGTCAAGAATATCAGCTGACAGTGAACCCCACCAAAACAGAACTCGTTCTCTTTACCAAAAAGAGGAAACTGCCGACATTAGAACTACCACGGTTCTTCGGCACTACTCTAAGCCTCTCAACTGGAACCAAATACCTGGGTATCTATTTGGACAAGCAGCTGAATTGGGCAAAGCACACTGAATACATCACTAAAAAAGCCAGCCTATGTATGTGGCAATGCAAACGCATGCTAGGAAAAAATTGGGGCATTAGTCCCAAGACAACTCACTGGCTATACACCACAGTCATCAGACCAATAATCACTTATGGCTCTCTAGTCTGGTGGCCCAGGACCGACTTGAGCACGACACAAAAGGATCTTGAGAAGTTGCAGCGACTTGCCTGCGTGGCAATCACCAGCAGCATGAGAACAGCACCCACTGCGGCTTTGCAGGCTATGCTGGGGCTACCACCTCTACACCTGATAGTACGAGAGGAAGCGGCCCTAGCGGCCTTTAGACTTAGCGCGCTGGGCACTTTAAGAACAGACTCTAGAATCAAACACACGCGTATCATGGAAGATGCCGTCAAACGACAACCCATGATGACATCATCCAATGATAAGGCTCAAAAAATGCACTATTTCCAAAAGCACTACCACATAGTGCTCACACAAGAACCACAAGACCACTCAGGCCTCAAAGAGCTGAGAATTTACACTGATGGGTCAAAAACAAACACCGGAACTGGAGCTGGAGTTTACTCCATCGACCTCAATATTAAGATATCCAGACCACTAGGAAAGCTCAACACCGTCTATCAGGCGGAATGTGTAGCTATCATCCTGGCGGTCCATGCCATAGAAGCCAGGAGAGTTATGGATACACATATTCGTATACTCTCCGACAGCGCCTCAGTACTACAATCACTAGATAAGAACTACACTACCTCGAAACTCATACAAGAATGCCACAACGCCTTAGAACGTGTCACGGTGAGTAACCGCAACACCGTGACGCTGCAGTGGATAAAGGGACACAGCGGATCACTAGGAAACGATGCGGCCGATGAGCTGGCTAGAAGGGGATCCGGAACGGTGGCCGTTGGACCCGAACCCATAGTTCCACTCCCCTTCACTCAGCTACGCACATGGCTACGAGAACACACACACACACAAGCAGAACGATGGTGGTCCTCGGTATCTGGCTGTAGGCAGTCCAAGGAGTTTATGCCAACCCTGGACTGGAAACTGACCAGGCGCCTTCTGCGCATGGATAGAAGCAGCCTGCGAATGGTGGCGGGGACCATCACCGGACACTGCTCACTGAACAAACACCTACACACGACAGGTATCACAGACAGTCCTCTGTGCAGAGCATGCATGGAGGAGGAGGAAACGGTGTCGCATGTGCTCCTTGAGTGCACAGGTGTGGCCGAGATACGAAGGCATACAATGGGGACACCGAGTTCACTTGCAGAGATGCTGAACAGACTGAGTGGACTGATCTGCTTCTGGAGGGAGGTCGGCTGGTTGGAGTGACGGCCGCCATGGCTCACGCACAATGGTCCAATATTAGGACTAAGTGCGGAAACCAAAACCCTAATAGATAGATAGATAGATAGACTGCACGCTCTATACCTACAATCTCTACACTACACTTTACTCAAAATATATGAAAAAGTTGTCAGATCTCGTGTAGAGCCAAGATTTTTGATCTATGCCCTAGCTTTACCTTGCGCTTCGCTTGGCTCGTCTTGGTGGGATACAATCTTACGGAGTTTGCAATTTTCCGTTGACAGATATATAAATTCCACCGTCGAACCTGACAAGATTGCCCAATTATTCTGAGATTGCCCAGAAACGCACTTTTGACAATTATTTCAAAGTAGGTACGGCAATTTTTCGTTGATTATTATAACTATGGAAGTTACGAAACTAACGAATACCGAAGTTTCGAAGGTTTCTGCAAAATGGTTAAACTTGGCCCGCGGTCCAAACTGATTTATTGCACACAAACAGTCATTGCATTAAATCATAATTTATTATATCGACGGTTAAAAGGAAGTAAAAGCGACATTTTGGTCAAAAATGAGTTATATATGCCATCCTACGTAAAATTTTCCGCTCTTTCGAATGCGCTTACTCTCATGGCTCTACGATGAGTTTTTTGGCGCTTATGCCCTAGCAAAAAAAATCGTTTTCATAATATTAGTTTTCGTAACCGACGAAAATTCAAGTAATTTTTGCTACAAAGGTGCTTGTGCCCCTACAAAAATGATTTATTTTGTGTTTGTTGTTGGTAATGCTTTTTTACTTCATAAGGGTGTCGAGCTCTCGGTTGTTTATGCCTTTTAAGCTTTTCCCTCACAAAGTACAAACGTTGTTTATAGCCTACTTCCATTTCGTAATTTAACATAGCTATGGCGCTTGTACCCTATATACGAAATTCATTTTCATATTACTCTGTCAGTTATACCCTATTACCATTCAATACTTTATGGAAGCTATGCAGGTTATGCTCTATTACCTAAATTTATTTTAATATCACACTGTTGGTTATACCTTACTTCCGCGTACAATATAAATACAGTTTTGTCGATAATATCTTATTACTTAAATTAAATTAGATATCATGGTGTCGATTATAACCACATTATAACCTACTTCCACGTTCTACAATCATACTTATACGTCACTTATACTACAATACCCAATAAGCTTTTTATTATTTACTATTATGTTTGTTACCTTTTTAAATGTTTAATATTACGGATACATACCAAGTGTTCGTAATTAATTCTTAAGTTCCCTACCTGCTAGCTGCAGTATTAGCTACCTACCCATCATCATCATCATCATCAACAGCCTGTTGCAGTCCACTGCTGGACATAGGCCTCTCCAATTGCACGCCACTTAGATCTATTTTCGGCTTCTCGCATCCAGTTTCTGCCAGCCGTCCTGCGCAAATCGTCACTCCACCGTGCGTCTCGGCAAACGTAGTGTAGAACGTCCTACATTACGTTTGCCGAGACGCGGTCTCCACTCTAGAACTCGTTTACCCCAACGGTTGTCGGTTAATATGGCCAGCCCACTGCCACTTCAGCTTACTAATCCGGTAGGCTATATCGATGACCTTGCTTCTCTGACGGATCACCTCATTTCTGATGCGATCCCTCAGAGACACACCGAGCATAGCCCTTTCCAAAGCCCACTGAGCGACTTTAAGCTTGTAGACCATACGAGCCGTCAGTCTCTACGTTTCTGCTCCGTATGCCATGACGGGTAGGACGCACTGATTGAAGACTTTCGTCTTTAGGCACTGTGGAATCGACGATGTAAAGACTCGACGTAGCTTCGCAAACGCTGCCCAGCCTAACTGAATTCTTCTATTCACCTCGCCCTCAAAGTTGTTTCTACCTAACTGCAATGTCTGCCCGAGGTACACATATTTTTGAACAACTTCAGGAATTGCACCGTGAATCGCAATCGGTTCCGGTAGAACATTTTCGTTGAACATGACCTTGGTTTTAATAAAGTCAAAGTCAAAATGTTTACTGCGAAACAATGTTTATGTTACAGAAAAGTCAGCAAGATCATTCAGCATCTGTTGTAGGTCCTGCAGCGTTTCTGCCATGATGACGATATCATCTACAAATCGCAAGTAAGAGATGTATTCGCCATTGATGTTAATGCTACGTTCGTTCCAGTTTAGCGTCTTGAACATATCCTCCATTGCATTAGTGAATAATTTCGGGGAAATAACATCCCCTTGTCTCACTCCTCGATGCAACGGTATGGGACTTGTTTGCTGATTCTGTACTTGAACGGACATGGTGGCGGCCTCGTAGAGACATCTCATCACTTGGATGTATCACCAGTCTACTTGGCAGCGCTGCAGGGACTTCAGAACAGACCAGATTTCAACCGAGTCAAAGGCCTTTTCATGATTCACAAATGCTAGACACAGGGGCTGATTATACTCTTCGGTCTTCTGTATAATCTGCCGCACTGTGTGGATGTGGTCTATGCGGCCGTATCCGCTCCGAAACCCAGCCTGTTCTGGTAGTTTGAATTCGTCGAGCTTTCGCGCAAGACGGTTCATAATCACTCTTGAAAACAGCTTATAGACTTGGCTTTGAAGGGATATGGGTCGATAGTTCTTCAATAGGGTCTTGTCTCCCTTTTTGAAGAACGGAGTAGAAGTGTGGTTATCTTAACCACACTTCTACTCCACGCCTCTGAAATTCTCCCTTCAAACAGGACAGCGTTAAACAGCTTCTGGAAATCCGTTAGTACGGGTTTACCTCCAGCTTTCAGCAGCTCTGTGGTAACGCCGTCTTCTCCAGGGGCTTTTCCATTTTTAAGCTACCCAAGAGCGATCTCGATTTCGCCAATACTGACTTATTTATTTATTAAAACTTTACGCACTAGTAAAAAAAAACTGTACAAAGCGGACTTAATGCCATAGGACTTCTGGCAGGTCTTCGGTTAAATGGCGTGTCTATGTGGCTCCCCCTCATTTTTGGGATCAGGACGAGATGCATGCGATGCGTATAACCGGCTATAGAAGTCCTCCACTTCCTAAAAGACTACTGGCTTCAAAGAAACAACTTCTCCACTTGCTGTGGTCAACTTCATCAGGTGGCTTCTTCCAAAAGACTGTACGAACACCTTTGACCCCCGATTCTGCTCGATTGCTCTTTCAACCGAAGGAACATTGAAGCCCCGGAGGTCCTGTCGTACGTGCTTGTTGATCTCTCAGTTTAGAAATCGCTTTGCCAACGAAGTGTCGGGTGGGCTTTCACGTCATTCCTTCATTAGCCCTAAAGCTTGGATTTCTTGCCCTTACGCTGCATATCACAGAATCTCGTACCCTTTTCCCTGAGGATCCGAGTCACATTTTAGAGGTTCTGGTTTACGTCTGTTGTGGTTTCCACGGCAGCGAATCGGTTTTACAGGTTTGCCTGGAACGTTTCAGATCATGCCATGGTTTGGAGCAGAGTTGGTCGGAGTCTGGATTTATCAGACGGACACGTTCGGCCTTGAAGTTAATATTCAGAGAGCCTCGGATAAGTCGGTGATCGCTACAGGTATTGAACCTATTGATCACGGAGACGTCTCTGAATATATGCCTCTTGTCATTCATGATGAAGTCGATCTCATGTTTGGTCATAGTGTCGGGGCTTTGTCACGTCCACTTCCTTTGGGGCTGTTTCTTGAAAAAGGAGTTCATCAAGAACAACCCCTCCCGTTCGAGGAAGTTGACGAGGATTTGCCCCCTATGATTTCTGCTTCCAAATCCATGGTACCTATCCTATTACCTATTCGCAGCAATACTGTACTCCCACTTTGGCATTAAAGTCAACATGACAACGATGTACTATGTCTTTGTAGTGAAGTGGAGGGCTCTCGATATGTCATCGAACATATTTTCCACTTCGTCGTCCGAGTGTGTCGAGGTTGGTGCGTACACTACCTTGAGGCTATACCTCTCGGTGAGCTTCACAATAAGGTACGCTACCCTGTTCGACACACTTAACATTTCCACAAAGTTGTTAGATAGGACTTGTTTACCAGAAACCCAACGCCGCCTTGCGATTGTTGGTCTCCCTCGCGGAAGTACATCAGATGACCCGATTCCAGGGATAACCCTGGAATCGGGTCATCTGATGTACTGGATGTGCTTGGGGGAGGACACCATAAGGTGTCCATGTCATGTCAATGTCTTTTTTTATTTAAAAAAATCCTACTATCCGCTTGTTAGTAAATAGGTAAGTAGGTGACATGAAAATGACTATAATGACGAACTATCATCTTTGAAATCTACTATTTAGTGTAAATTAGAATCACTTTAACGGGTAGGGTATACTGAAACAGGCCCCTAAGACTAAGGATTCTTAGTCTTTTTGTATGAAAATCGACTCCCTAATACTTTTAAAATACTTCACCCTATTTTACGAGTTAGGGACAAAATTACAGTGTAGTGTAATACCCGTTTTAGCTCTTATCCTGATGAAGGATCGTGTTGGTTGCGCTACTTCATTATTTTTGGGGTGTCTTTTCATCCATATTTCCATAGACTCACGCAATGCCAAATGTTGATTATTCTTCTTTTCCTTTGCTTTCAAGCGACATTGTGCGTCACTAATGTCTTATATCCTGGTATTGTTTTGAAAGCCGACTGTTTCTTGTGCTCTATTAGCTTCCATACAACCACTGTGAAAAGTACCTTATCCTTCTTTTCCTATAACACTTATTGAACTGTCTAGTCTCTTATACCCTTTTACCTTGCTGTGTGAGAAATCAGTATGTCGCTTAGGCTTCTTATCCTTTAATATTTTACTTTGTCATTTGTATCTTATGCCATATTTCCTCATTAGAAAATTAAAAGCTATTGTCATAAGCGACAAAAACCACTTTAAATAGCGTAAAATCATTAAAACTAAAAATACCGGTAAATACTCCATTTTTTTCTGATTTTATAACTGTTTTAGTTTTCACGATATCTTAATAAATAACAAAATTACGTCAGTTTTTCTAAAATTTAAAACTTTGAACGGCTCTCCTGAACATTTCACTTTTTGTCGCTTATACCCTATTTCCTTTTAACCGTCGATATGTAGGTAAATAAAATAACATTTATCAATGACTAGCTGCTGCCCGCGACTTCGTCCCCGTGGAATCCCCGATTTTAAAACATTCTTTATCGCTGCTCCGCTCCTATTGGCTTAAGCGTGATGATTTATAGCCTAAAGCCTTCCTCGATAAATGGTCTATTCAACCCAAAAATAATTTTTCAATTCGAACCAGTAGTTCCTGAGATTAGCGCGTTCAAACAAACAAACAAACAAACAAACAAACTCTTCAGCTTTATAATATTAGTATAGATGTAACAATATCACAAACTGAAAGTAGGTAATATTAATTATTTAAAAAAATATTTAAGTTTAGTAAAAAGTCGCAATAAATTTGGTCAAAGTTGTTTAGCGGCACCTGTCGACACACCGTTACGAAACCGTGTTCTACTTCTCCATATTTCCAGTACCCAAACCTTCAGGATAGCTAAGGACAAATTTTATTGGCCTAATAAATATCTCGCGACTGTAAATCATAACATATTGCTAACGCGAACCGTGTAAGGTATTTCAAGAGAAATATATAATTTAACTTGAGTTGGTTCTAGTTTTACATGTGTTTAGTTGTTAGAAAAGGTATCTGGAGTGACTAAGTATAACAGCCTCTTGAGTAGATCTTCATGAAGTCAAGCTTAATGAGAGCGATCTATGGATGGTTAACCATCTATCATACCAATACTTGTCCTTGTAAGTGAAACCCAGAAGCACGACAAGATGTTGGATCATTTATAGATCTTTGATAGTCGCGGTTGTTGCGATAGTCAAAAACCTAGTGGATGTCAATTCTGCCTAATTGCATTGCTAATTGCCCAATTGTGACTCCTTTGCATTACTGCTTCGCAGAAGGAGGTGACCGCTTCCCATGCTTCTTCGATCCGGACCATGGATTGAACCAGGGTCGGACACGAGAGGTCGCTACCGCCGCCGATCGTCTCAACGAGGACACGGCGTTGCTCCGCCCAAATAGTGCAAACCTCCATCGTATACTCCACCGAGTCCTCCGGGCAATCCACACCATGTTGACACTCGGACGTGTCCTCCCGCTGGATCCGACACAGGTACCTCACGAAACAGCCGTGTCCGGTGAGCACTTGCGACAGGCGGAAGGTGAGGACTCAGTGCGTGGCGTCACTCCAACCACTCCTTAAAGAGGGGACTTATCGCCACAATGGAGGTGTGCCCAATAGACCTACACGCCTAGGACCTCGGGCCTCAGAAATAACTTTAGCAGTTCCCGGAATCTTTGCTTCGCTCTAGAACACCCATTTGAGAGAACGCACTCAATTACCAATCATACTGTATACGGGATACAGTTTGAAAATGGTAAGGAATGGGAGCCGAGCGGTGTTTAGTCTAAGGTCAGTCTCATTCATTTGTGTGCTTGTTGAAATAACATTTTAGTTGGGTTTTTTATGGGATAAATATTAAACTCGAAGAAAAAGATTATTGCAGGTAAAAATCGTAAAAGGACACGTACAGCCACATACAAAGTACTAAACTGTATAAAGTACAGTCGGCACCAGATGTCAGTAATTCGAGCGTGTAGAATAAAAAAAGACCCTAGGGAGAGGAGATTGGCGATTTTCCGGTCCTGAAATGACGTCCGGCCGGTACGGATGTTGACCGTACTGGGCTGCGCCTCTCGTCAGCGACTGGATAAAGGTGAAAACTGTATCCATGGAATTAGGTTGGGACAGTAGGGTAGAATTAACCTAGTTGAGATCCGAAAGCTGAATCGCGGAAGCAGGGTTTTCTTTCTTTTGTAACGTGCGAAGTTATCATGCACCGGTAAATCTTTCTGCTAGGGTTGTTGAGAGGTAAGATCCTATAGGCTTGGTTGTATGTATGGCCAGTGTATGTCTACTATCTTTTTATTTTAAGACTTATGTAGATATTGTAGATGCATCGATGCTTACCTGCTTACTTACTGCATTACTATATTTTGTTATGATTGGCAGCTCTTCTGGGTGTTTACCTTCCTTCCATAACTATTTCGAGTCAATATTTAACACATGAGTTAGCTTTTTTTATTCTGGATGGGAAATCATCAAAATTACTTTTACCATACCGCTCTGGGCAGAGCGAAAGGGAGAATAGAATAGAATATGTACACGTACACCATATAAGTTACAGAAAATATAGAGTGCCCGATTCTACTCATCGCATCTTATTGCCTAAAATTTTAAATAATATTTTGGTACGTCAAATACTTGTCAGTTACTCGTATCTTACGGTTCTTAGGGGAATACTACTTAAGATGAAGTATGAAATTGTAGTAAATGCGTGTTTTTATGTTTAACTAGCAGCGCCGCGCGGTTTCACCCGCGTAGTTCCCGTTCCCGTGGGAATACGGGGAGAAAATATAGCCTATGTTATTCAGGGTGAATGTAGCTTGCTAGAGTTGCGGAATTTGTTCGAAAGAGTTACCGCGGCCCTGGAACGCAAAGGGCACAAGAAGGATCACGGGTGGGTTTTAGTCAGTAAGAGTCTGACACTCCCTTCCGCTCCGCCCAGAGCGGGAGAAGTCATTTGATGATTTCCCATACAGGAAAAAAAGGGTGAATGTAGCTTTCTAATGGTGAAAGAATTTTTGAAATCGGTCCAGTAGTTTTTGAGTTTATTCGTTACATACATAAATACAAATCTTTCCTCTTTATAATATTAGTATAGATATAGATTTAAATAGATACTGTTAGTAACTACTGAGGCGAATTCGCGGGAGCGCTGTGAAGGGACCAACACGTGAGGACGAGCTAGTTAGTAACAGCGAACTAAGTAGGTTACGTTAATAATGCTTCCGTTGGATCAGAATGTTTAACGATAATACCTACGGCATAATTTGTGATAGTACCTACACCTAACCTTTTTAACGCTTTTTGATCATTCGATTTATTTAGGAAAATAATAATCTTTGCTGAATTACATGCTTTTTGAAGTGGCCCCTACCTAAGCATGCCTTGGTAGGTAGGTACTATGGGACCAAACCTGAAATCGCGAAAAAAAAAACAGCTGTTCCCTACATTTTGATTAGTTATACGAACATATATAAATGTAAGGAACAACTGATTTGTTTTTCGTGATTTCAGGTTTGGTCCCATAGTAAAAGTTCTTCCTCTCCTGTTCTGTTCTCCAGTTCTGACCTCTTAAGAGTTGTTGGTGTTTTATAAATAACCCTGTAAGTATAACTAGTTACGTCCATATGTTTTTTTTTCTATGAACTGATAATAATGGTTTTCTCTTGGTTCCTTGAAGTTAAAATACGTTGTATTGTAAGTAATTGCAGTTAACTGAAAACTGCTAGATCTCTCTATTCAGAAAGTAGAATTTCCATTCTAAACATACAGATGATGGTTTTCCTTTTTTATTCGTAAAAACTATAATACAATATATAAGTTTTCCAACACAAGGAAAATATTATTGTTCCGTGCTTTTATCTACTCACACGCAACGTGAGGACCAAAATCCGCCATTTTCATTATCACAAAGCATTTTCAGTCGTCACCTCGGAGCTCCGTTCCCCTCACTGCAGTTTGAAGGGTGCTTACTGTGCTCAGCCTTTCCCACTTGTAATTTTTCTCTGCCGCCATATTGCAATTTTCGCCCAATAACACCCGACGTTAGGGTCGTCATACAACACTTTTCTATTATAAAACTATTCATGTTGTATTAGGCATATGTATATATATATATTTTTTGTTGGTAAGTACCTATTGAAGTGAAAACAATAAAATTGACAATTAGGAGGGACAAATGAAATTATAATGGAAGTTTTTTCTTTTTTTCGTTAGTTTTTTATGATCTGACGACCCTAAGTAACACCGGGTGCCGGTTATAACTCAAGGGCTAAATTAAACTTTTTGCTTGAGGACGTAAGTTGTCATGTGCGAACGACTTTTATGGATTAGTTTGTTTCAGTCTGATTATTATTTCGGATGTTTAGATCGCGTCGAGGTTTTCTGCGGAGGGCTGTTTTTTTATGTATTTTATTGAGCATAAAAGTTAAAGGGGTAATTGAATAGGTTTATTTGTAGAGGAAAGACTTTTTCTTTAAAGCTGTATCTCTTGAGTTCTTAGTATTGGATTTAATAACTGGTAGGTAACTGGCTGGATACCTATTAGTTTGAGAAATTGGATTTGCAAGTAACTATATTAGTCACAATTATCTATATTTTCATATAGATAATTGTGACTAATACTCCCAACCAACCAACTTATCCCCTGCGCCATGTGATTAACTATCTTTGGGTAAATTTGGTTAATTAGAAACTAGATTGATATCAATCTAGTACCTACTTAACCGAAGTTACCTAAGAGCACGTTTGCTTTCTCAAACATCACTAAAGAATCTTGCACTACAATTCAGAAAGAAAAATCTGGATGATAATCTCTTCGTTACATTTATGCAATGCTGAGTGAGGAACGAGTATTCTTTCCATTTTTCACACCCATTCCGATCTTAAAGTCTTCAAGCCTCCACTCAACATTCGAGGCGTTTTTAAAAGTGAAACGTTTGTGTTGTTTCTCTACTCGAATTTCAACCATAAAGATGGATGGCGAGGGTTCATTCTCATGTTGTAGGGTGTTCTACTCCAATTATAGTATCCGAGATAACGCTCTGGCAGTGTCTCAGTAATGAAAGACAGCGAGACTGACTTGGTGACATAGTGTTATTCATAGAGGATAACTATCAAGGCATTTGGTTTGTTCCAGCGTCTGCCTTGTTTGTTGTTATGTGTTTGACGTGTTTGTGACGTAAGTTAGACGTCAGTTAGTACCTACTAGGAATGTGAGGTATTGACTTCTTAACAATGCAAGATATTTGACTGGCTTTATAGTTTTCTAGTAGTATGACAGCCTAAAGTCGGGGAATATTGGCCTAATACTGAGTGTGCGTACAAGCATGTTATAGGGAATTAGATTTTGGATATCTTGAGGTACTTATAGGTATTTGTAGCCATAGGTATATGTAGGTATTGAAGTTCAAAGTTTACGAAAGAGCTCGAACATGCAGAAAAATTGTCTTTTTGTCACAACAAAAAAAGACTCGTAACATAATTAAGCCACCACGTCCCATTTAACTTACAAACAGGCTGTTACAATACAGAAACAAAATAAAAACTCACAGTAAAGACTTCTAAGTTGTAGCACTTTACGTACTTCGTTACCTAAATCCGACCCCTTAGGGACACAGGCCCTTGCGAAACTTTGCCCTTTTTAATCCACCTGTACGTGTTTTACGATCGTCAACTTTTTCGTTATAAAAAGTTTAGAGTCAGTAATAAACATTCGTATAATGAACGCGGCCGTTCTCGTTCCTTGTTACTGAGCGACTTATTGTTTTAATCTATTAAGGGTCTGTTGACCTTTTTAATCTGTGGCGTGGTGCATGTGGAAAATGCGCGGGAAATGATGACAACTTTCTGACGTAAAGCGAGTTTAATGAGTTGTTATAATAATGGAGTTGGCAAGCATTTATCTACGTTTAGAATTTAATATACTTTATTCGGAATTTACCTATGTTTTGTGTATCTAGGTATTAGGTATTCTTCCAGATTCATGAAACATGAAAGGTTTAAGTAACTAGGTCGGATTGATCGTCTAAAAATTAAAATACTACCGCAGCTTACGGAGTGATATTGCCAAACGTTCGGAATGACTGGCCACCTCGTAAACTTTCAACCGAGCATCGAACACCTTTACGAAAGCATCCACATCGGTATAGCATTAAGGCTATCGATTCGCCTCCAACGTTAGGTGATTTACATCGTAGCCTACGTAATTCGTTGCCCTGACGGACGTCCTGTATAAATCAACGTTGGACCCCCGCTAACCGGACATTTATCTCGGCTCTACGATAAAAAACTACGGCGCCGTAGGGGGACCTGCCATGGACGGATACATTGCCGTGATTATTTGCTTTCCACGAGATTGAACTGTGATGCGAGCCATCATTATTTTTTTAACATTTAAATGAAGGCTGTTTCAGTGAGTGCTGGCTTGTGTAAACAGAGGTTACATGGAGTTATTGATACATTCATGTTTCAACATTCGCGAATAAGTTACCTACCTAGTTATGGTTGGAAATGCAATTTGCATAACTACACTTACGGCGAGGTAAATCTTTTTCGAAGTAGCGCAAAATAAAATGCATATCCAACTCTACTTTTCTTCAAACAGCGCACGTTAGCAACCCAAGAGCAGATTTTAAATTCAATTCCAGTCTTCAACATCAAGTTACGAGCAAGAAATGAAACTAAAATTCCACATCATCTTAGAAGACAGATGATCCATATTACCTGGCCGCTAAGCTTAAGACCCCTGCACTCTGGAGGATTTTATATTATGATTCATTGAGATTTTTTCAGTCGAGTCTCGGTTGAGTAACGCAAAAAGATTGCGACATCGAGTATAATATTCATGGAAAGGCATAATTTAATTCCCCGAGACAGTACGGGGCGGGTCGAGCCCGTTGGAGATTAGACTCTTGTCTCGGAAAACGTGTAATGAAGGAAAAACGCTCCCAAATATGAAATTATGAACTCACGAATGATATTTCTTCATTTGTAACGCGGAAATGTACGATCTCGTGTTTACCTGTACCTACACGAAATGTAAAGCGTGTTTTATTTTGGTACAAAAGGATTCCGATGCGGACATTCCGTTTTAATTTCACTTTAAATGACTATTAAGGAACGTAAGGGTCGGTTGGATAAGCATTTTCTTTTTTTTGTACAGAATACGTAAGTACTAGCATTAAATAACTTCGAATAATATGCAATTTCAGACTAGAAGGTCCAATTTGGCGTATAAGTTGTTTTGACGTAACTCGAAGAAGGCTTCACTCGCAGCTTTTTTCAGTCTTATATATGTTGTAATATCAGGAAAGAGTCATAGAAAGAGATATTTATGAATAATTGTGTACAACGCAGTGTGGGATAAGATACATTTTGACGACACGGTTGGCGCAGTAGTTGAACGTTCAGCTGCTGTGCTACGTGTCGCGGGTTCGATCCCCGCACGGAACGAATATTTGTATGGCCTACAGATAATTGTTCCGGGTCTGGGTGTCTTGTGTATGTTAGTTTAGATATTTTGTGAACGCACCCACGATACAGGAGTAAATCCTAGTGTGGGGCAAAGCTTTATTAAAAAAAAACATCATGAGTTATATTTCTAATAAAATAGGAGTATAATAAACCTATTTAAGGTGGCTTACTTAATTACAGGCACATAAAACTATTTTTATCTTCAAAAAGTAATTTAATTCTAACTCATGACTAATGCTGATTGATGTCTTAGCTATCAGTATAAAAGTTAATTGAAATTTCTTCCAAAAGAATGACTAACACATGACGTAATACGTAAATATGGGTCCTAACAATATTAAATTGTAATAAAACAAAACCCACCGTCTAAAAATTCCCGTAGAAGAAACACAATAACGTCGGCGGAAAAGGGTTGACTGTGACATGACGTTTACAGGTTAACTCAATTAAGTTTGTTTCGTAGACGCGGCCGGTTAATTTCTTTATCGCTTTAAGCTAAGACGTCCAATCTTTGAGATCTCGGGTTTTTGAGGTTGAAAATGGTGTATATTGTTCCGAAATTTTCGTAGACAGGTTTTGTTGTAAGGAATTTATAAAATATAGGGTTATTGAAAATTTAATTTTCGTTAATTTTGAGATGAAAGGAGTAATGAAGAATATTATTAAGAATATATTTTCCCGCCCGCCGTCCGACCGGGCGAAGGTAGCCTAGAAATAGTTTCAAGAAAAATCGCTTTTAGCGATAAGGCCGCCCATTGTGTGTACCCTATGTAATGTTTTCTTCATCTATATTTTCTGTAACGTATATTATGGTGTACATAATGAAATATATTCTATTCAATAAAACATAGGTACAATTTTCTTGGATTTTTTACCTAGGTATGAGTGGGTTCAGTTAGTAGGTATGCCGAATCTTACATGACATAAGTAGTGGTGTTACAAGTTAATAAAAAACTTCTATAATATCGAATAAAATATAGAATAAAAATCTTAACGAGAAAAACACCTAAAATACTGACAGCATTGCCACCTACTGCCTGCACCTAAATGAAACCTACATTACTATAAATTAATCACTACAGCAAAATATCTCAGAGTTAAAAGATAAAATGAACTACATTTTACAGCAGAAACGTAATTAGCTATGCTCTTAAATATTTTTAATTAGCTCATACGTATTCTGTTCAGGTTTAAGGAATATTTAACGTACGTTCGTTACTTTTATAGGTAGGTACTTATTTTTTTTACCTTTAGCACTATTACTTTGCTTAACTTAATTAGGTATTCCAGGCGTTTAAATACTGTCGTAATTAATAGATGCTAATGTGACTGTAACTGCAGGTAGGAAAATTAAAGTTTTGTACGAAATCAAGTTCGTAACTTTTTATCCGCTTTGTTTTTGGCAGCCTCTTCAAAAAATATCCTGTATAATTAAAGCTTTTATTTTGTGTCACATTAAAAATTAAATACGGTCTATGGTCTATGAAATCTATTATGAATAGTAGGTATCTTACACTGGTCTGGATTGTAAACTTCTTGCTTCAAAAAGCATTAAAAACAATTCGAAGAGATCCTCCCTCGTTCCATCTCCTATAATCAAATGAGAACAATTTCTCAATAATTCAGAGAATTCCTGTCATTGATCAATTGGCTGATCCGACCCGCGCCGTGTCTATCCCGAGCCGGGATTATTAGATTCTCTCGTAACAATTTAAAATTCCCTGGATTTCCTTATCTGTTTCGATTTATTGTATTATACCGGTCTTATACTTAACTTAATAATGTCTATTTACATATTGTTTTCGAGGGTAGACTCTTATGTGGAGGACAAAAGGCTAAGGGAAAGGTTTTGATGCTAATATATGGAAAACGATTGCCATTTTACATTTCTGAAGTAAAATAAGGTTAATATGAGATTCGTTTGTAACATGCTGGTTGGCAGGTTGGCAGCATGGATGAATGACTTACCAGTGCCCCCTAGCAGAAACATAGCAGAAACATGAAAGGTAAGACACAAGTGTTCTTGTGATACCGATAAAAATAGTGTTTTTTAGATTATGACGTGCCAAAAACATAAAAACATATCCCTTGAGTTTGGAAAGTAATTATGTTGTCCAAAAAAGAATGATAATCTATTAATTCGGGAAACCTATTCAATATTCCCGAATTAATAGATTATCATTCTTTTTTGGACAACGCACATAAACCAGAAATATATTATTAGTGTTTATTAATTTTAATATAACTTATGTTACTCAGGAATAATGTAGCATTTTAATGGTGAAATATTTTTTGAAATCGGTCCAGTACTTTTTGAGTTTATTCGTTACAAACAAACAAATAGAAATATTTTCTCTTTATAATATTAGTGTGGATTTATACAACATAATGAGATAGTCTATTACATTATATGCACGTACTTTATATGTGAAAGTCTCTGACGTCAGAACTACGCGAACTAGCTAGCCCCTGACGTCATAGCATTGGCTAAATCGGGTCGAGGTGACGTGAAGAAAATAACTAGAAGATATTTAATAATACTCTGTACTCAACAGCCGCCTTTTCCTAACTAGTCCCGGCCAGTTTCTGGTATAATCAGTAGCTTCAGGCAGCTATCTTTCTACGTGGGCCTCAAGTCTGCTATTACAATAGTGTCAGAATGGTCTATCATTGATTTCATAATGGTTGATTTTTACAAGTTTAGTAATCTACTAATATAAAAGCGTCACTATGACTTTTCAATGGTCAACTACTGAAACATTGAATAAAATGGCATAAAATGGTAATCTCGTATATAATGATAAACGAATGACAGACGTATGCGGCAGACGGCTAAAATTTTGAAAGTTCCTTAGAACGTCGTTGTGCAGTCATTTCTTTTAATAGCTCGGTAATCAAAAAGTATTACGAGACCATTCACCGACCAATTATGCATAATAAGCATAATCAGCCTTTTAATGTTCCCACTGCTGGGACACAGGCCTCCTCTCTAGGAGAGGGAATGGACCATAATCCAACACGCGGGCCCAGTGCGGGTTGGTGAATGTCACATGTCTTCGAATTTTTGGTTCTAGGACATGCCGGTTTCCGCACGATGTTTTCCTTCACCGTTTTGAGAGCAGTGGTAAAGAAATTAATTACACAAAGTAATGCGCCTGGCTGGGTTTGAACCCGTGACCGCCGGGCCGTTACCACTCGGCCACCACTGCTCTCCTTGATTGACCCATAAAAAACAAAAGCTTCTATTTTCAGGCCACGAACTTTTCCCATAAAACACTCAACTAACCAAACAACATCCAGGATTAATGATCACGTCGTGATAATATTAACGGAAATAAATAAAAATGATAACAGGCCCCGTTAGCCCGATATTGTGTGTGATAAATTTAAAAGCGTCTTGGTGCCATTTTTCATGGCAATATTGTATTTTTTCACATTGTTTGTTTCGTTGTTATTGTATATAACATTATTTTCAGGCGTCTCCTCTCCGCGGGTGCCGTTTTAATTTTCCGCTACGTTTTAAATTTATATGTTCCGAACTGTGATTCTGTGTTTATGTACGTGCTTCGTTTTTAATTCCTGCTAATTCATTGTCAGTATTAGTATTATTATTCATTGTCTGAATTTGTTTCAGCACAAGTTTTATTATTTCTAGGTTCCTTATACGAATGTCATGTGAGCTTACTATAGGAGACCCAGCTATCTCTATGAGTTTGGAAGAAACACGTTGGCCTTTCAAACAAAATGGTTTTCCGCAATGTGAAAAAAAGATGCAGATTGTAGTCTCATTCCGTAAGAACGGTCGGTAATAAACCAAGTGAAGTACCTAATTACGCGAGCCGATCGATGTAAAACTCAATCAAGTCTCCAAATTTCACTCAATGCTTATCGAAACAACAATATATAGGATTCGGCGGGAAAATAAATATTTTTAAATTTGGAACAATATGGCGGACAGCGGGTTGCCATAAATCTCAAGATGGCGTAATGCGAGAATGCACGTTTAGAATTCTTTATGAAGGGATGCAAGCTTTAGTTCAGATCGCATTGAGGAAAATAAATTGCTTTTGAATGTTTATAGGTTCTGTAACGTCAGATTTATTTTATCGTTGTTGAAAATGTGCGGCACTCTACAATGGATATTCCATTTCATGCATGCACAATATGATTTTATGTGGTCAGGTATTCCGCGAATGATCTATTTATTATTTGGTTGAAAAATGACCCTTTTGTTTCCGTGGCTATATCTACTTTTTGTTTGCATAGATTGCAAGTTGACAAAAAAGCTTTATCCACTCTGGAACTACAGCCACTATGACTATAATTTAGGAAACTGTTCCATGTAATTGTACATTACTTGTACACGTACGTAGATATTAATCGAATGGTATTAATGAGAGGTCGGCGGTCTCCCGGTAATGCGAACAGTGCAAACGCATTAGTGCATCGTTAACCAAAACGATTGGACGGCCATCGGGAATTTGAAGAAATGGCGCGTTAGCGGAACGACCCTAAGTACGCGTGGCTCCGACTCCGATTGCTACCTAGTTATGTATATACCTTGAATTGCCTTCCGAATTCTAAAGGTATTGTTGCGCGCCAGAATTAAACAACGAAGATAGTTGCATTTGGTACTACTAGCGCCATCTAGTATCGAGTAGCAGAACTATTGAAGTCGGGGACCTTCGAGATTTTTCTATGCTAGAATTCTCGGACCTTGGTCGGTCGCGACCGATATGCACGCGAACTTTCTGGAGTTCTACTCGGCGCCCTATATAAGGCCGGCACATGTGCCAACCGAGTGAGTATTGGAATTGCGATACAAGTGACAACTTCGAGAGCGATCTTCGACTGCGAACCCAAGTGATTAATAGTGCGATTGTGTTTTGTGATTAGTGAGTTTATAGTGTAATTAGTGTGGTGTAAATTAAAGTGTCATTTTTGGTTGTTTAATCGGCTGATTTTATTGTAACGAACCCGAAGCTCGTAACAGTATTTTTAGGACTTATGTTTTCGAACTCCCAGTGTCCATGATTTTAGAGCGAGAGAGAATATCCAGCAAAGATTTCTAAATGTATTGTTACGAGCTTCGGGTTCGTTACAATTAAAATCAGCCGATTAAATAAACAAAGATGACACTTTAATTTACACCACACTAATTACACTATAAACTCACTAATCACAAAACACAATCGCACTATTAATCACTTGAGTTCGCAGTCGAAGATCGCTCTCGAAGTTATCACTTGTATCGCAATTCCAATACTGACTCGGTCGGCTCACGTGCCGGCCTTATATAGAGCGCCGAGTATAACTCCAGAAAGTTCGCGTACATATCGGTCGCGACCGACTAAGGTCCGAGAATTCTAGCATAGAAAAATCGCGAAGGTCCTTGACTTCAATAGTTCTGCTACTCGATACTAGATGGCGCTAGTAGTACCGAACGCAACCATCTTCGTTGTCTAATTCTGGCGCGCAACACTGCCCCCTCCTAAGACATGCTCGTCCCGAGCATTATCAGCGCCATAATAACGCGCCAGACGATCAACATGAACAATCTTAGGAACGCTTCTTGTACTTTTCTGTATACGGTAGGTTACGTCATTGATCTTTGTCACAATCCGGTACGGTCCGTCCCACTTAGCTTGAAGCTTAGGAGATTTCCCTTTGCTGCGAACTGGATTGTGCAACCACACTAGTGAACCTTCCTCGAACCCTTTATTGTTCATTTTGCGGTCATAGCGGGTTTTCATCTTTTCAGACATTTGCTGGCCCGATTGTCTGACGTGCTCATGAATGTCGTTCATTTTGTTCCGCAAGTCATTCGCATAATCGGTTATACTGCGTGGGGCATCAGGTGGTATTCCGGTGATCAGGTCTGCAGGTAGCCGCAATTCTCTTCCAAAGTTTGCGAAAGCTGGTGTCACTGACGTGCTTTCATGAACAGCACTTCGGTATGACAGCAAAAACGGTTGTATGTGCTTGTCCCAATCTCGTTGCCGGTTTTCCACAACTTTGGCCAGATATCTCTCCAATGTCTGATTAAATCGTTCCACCATTCCATCCGATTGTGGGTGGTAAGAAGTTGTCCTCGTTTTATGAGTACCCATAACTCGGCAAGTTTCCTGGAATATTTGGGACTCAAAATTCCTTCCTTGATCGCTGTGAATCTCCAAGGGTACTCCAAAACGACAGAAGACTTCATGAACTAGTTTATCCGCAACTGTTGAAGCTTCTTGGTTTGGAATGGCGAAGACTTCCGGCCACTTAGTGAAATAATCCATAACCACCATGAAATACTTGTTACCACTTTCACTTTCCGGAAACGGTCCCGCAACGTCTAGCGCTATCCTTTCCCATGGTGCACCAACATTGTACAATTTCAATGCACCTCTGCTACGAGTCTGAGGTCCTTTTACAGCCGCACAACTTGTACACTTGCGACACCAGTCCTCAACATCGTCACGGCAGTGGACCCAGTAAAACCGTTCCCGTATCTTCAGTAGAGTCCGTTTAACTCCCATATGGCCTCCTGAACAACCATTATGGTACAGCTGTAGAACATCCGGTACTTTAGCTTTAGGGACAACCATTTGCAAATGACAGCTGTCTCCGCGAGCATTTTCCCATTTACGGCACAGGACTCCATCCTGAATCACTAAACTGTCCCATTGGGCCCAATAGCTTTTTGTGATTGAACTCATCGCTGAGACATCACTCCACGTAGGCTTCGGAGCACTGGCCTTCATCCACTCCAGGATCGGCTTGATGTCCAAATCATCCTGCTGTGCACTTTCCAAGTTTTCCTTCCACTCGTTACTAAGGTCTGTCTTGATCATCATCACAGGTACGACTTCTTTACCCTCTTGCCGAGTACAATGCTTGCAGTCTTCAGGGCAAGGTCTTCTTGATAATGCATCTGCGTTGCCATGAGTTTTCCCGCTGCGATGTTCAATTACAAAGTCGTATTCCTGAAGTAGTTCAATCCATCTCGCAACTTGTCCTTCTGGATTTTTGAATTGCAATAGCCATTTCAGCGCAGCATGGTCAGTTCGTAAGTGGAATTTCCTTCCCAGCAGATATTTGCTAAAATGCTGCAATGACTTGACCACAGCAAGTAATTCCCGTCGCGTGACACAATAATTCCTTTCTGGCTTCGACAGAGATTTGCTGAAGTACGCTATCACAACCTCTTGATCGCCATTCCGTTGAGATAACACACCGCCAAGTCCTATGTCGCTTGCATCTGTGTCAACTATAAATTCCTTGCCGGTATCAGGATACCCCAAAATAGGTGTTTTGCACAGACGTTCCTTGAGCTCCTGGAATGCAATGTCGCAACTCTCATCCCAGCAGAAATGACGCTTCTCCTCGGTTAGCTTGTGCAGGGGTTTCGCTATGTCAGCAAAGTTCTTGACAAATCGCCGATAGTAGGAGCACAAACCCAAAAATGCTCTGACCTGCGTCTTATCTTTAGGAATTGGCCAATCCTTAACAGCGGCGATTTTCTCTGGATCAGTGCGGATACCTTCTTCCGACACTACGTATCCCAAAAAGCTAACTTGCCGTTTGAAAAATGAACACTTCTTTGGACTTAACTTGAGGTTTGCACTCTGGATCTTCATGAGCACGCGTTCCAGGTTTTGCAGATGTTCATCAAACGTACGGCCTACGATGATGATGTCATCCAAGTAGACCAGACAAGCATCGCCAATTAACCCGGTTAGTACTAGTTCCATCAACCTTTCAAACGTTGCCGGAGCGTTGCACAAACCAAACGGCATGACTTTAAATTGCCACAGACCCTTTCCTGTCGAGAACGCAGTTTTCTCCTTGTCCTTAGGATCAATTTGGACCTGCCAGTAGCCACTTTTAAGGTCCAACGTGCTAAACCACTTTACTCCAGTAAGCATGTCCAGCGTGTCATCAATTCTTGGCAACGGATAGCTGTCCTTCTTTGTAACGTCGTTCAGACGACGATAGTCAACACAAAACCGCATGGTGCCGTCCTTCTTTCTTACCAGTACAACAGGCGAACACCATGGACTTGATGAAGGTTCTATGACACCATCCTTCACCATTCCCTCAATCATGGTTTCCACTTCCTTTTCACGTGCTACTGGCAATCTCCTTGGCCGCTGACGGATAGGCAACTCATCTCCTGTGTTTATTTTGTGTTGAACTAAATCAGTCTTCCCGATGTCAGCATCGTTTGAAGAGAAAACATTGGCGTACTTCAGTAACATTCTCTTCGCCTTGATCATTTCATTTTGAGACAGAACGCCGCGACAGTCGTCTAAAAGTGTGGTCACTTTCGTTTGTGCATCCTTGCTAAGGTTCCCAGTCGATACATATTGGCTTCGACGTAACCAATCCACTTCTTCACATGTACCAATCAGGGTGCCCTTATCTATCGTTTGTTCCTTATCACAGAGGTTCAGCACAGGTACTCTTGCGATGTCGGTGGCTCTGACCAAAGTTCGTGCCACTTTCCACGGAACGTGATTATCTATCCTCTCCACGAGTACACACCGATGAGTCTGCCCAGGATTTCGAGGAAGCCTAACCGGTACAATCGTTTCCGATCTCGGAGGAAGAACAATCTTCTTGAGGCTGTACACATTTCCTGGTAACGCCCCTTCCATGAAAAGTTCCTCTTGACCACATTTCAAAACTCCTTGCTTAACGTCGATCTCACAACAATTCTTCCTCATAAAGTCTAGGCCCAGGATGCAATCATCCATTATATCAGCCACGATAACATTGTGAAGATAGATCCTGTTTCCTAGCTTCAACTCCATCTCCTTCTCTCCGCGGACGGGTATGCGCTGACCGGTGGCCGTCACCAAATTTATGCGGCCTCGGTTGTATGCGGAGTCCCCAAGGAACCGACTTACTAGTTGGGAACTGACAACCGTGCGAGAGGCTCCAGTGTCTATTGTCAGCTTACATGGCGTTCCGTTTACCTCGCCCTTGATGATTAGGCTGTTCCCATCATGGGTTTGTGAGATCGAAATCCTTGGGGCTCTTTGAACATCAGCCAGCACCCGCCCCGCAGTCCTGGCTTTTACTCGTTTCCCTGCTGTTGCTGGGCGGTGTTGTTAACCGCCCTACCCTCTGGAGATCTTCCCTGTCTGTAGTTCTCTTAGGGCAACTGGACCGTAGGTGGCCCCTTTCCCCACAACCATAGCATCTAGGGCTGTATCCTTTAAGCCGATCGCGAACAGTAGCCGCTGCAACCTCCCTGACGCGATGGGAACGATGATCCTGCCGCACAGCTTCCACTTCCAGAGCATGAGCCAACGCGTCCTTAAGTTTCTCGTGGTGCCCGAGCCTCACGGCAGCTCTAACTTCAAGGTCGCGGATGCCGTCAATGAATGCCTGCACCAGGTTCCCTTGAATGAGCGCAGGTACAGACTGGTATGCTTTTCTAACAAGCTTCTCCACCTCAAGGGCCCACTGCTGCAGGTTTTCACCGCTGCGTTGCACGCGATCCTTTAGCTGCGCCCGAAACACGTGTTCCAGATGAGCGTCGCCATACCTTGCTTCCAGTGCCTCAATCAGCTGCTCGTAAGTCACCTCGTTACCGAGGGCTTCCAGGATAGTGAGAGCCTGGTCGCGGAGGCCTAGGGTGAGAGCAGTCATGGCCTGGTCCTTACTCCACCCGTTCGCCTTCATAACAGCGTCAAATTGCTTTTTGTATGCCGACCAGGAAGATGTTCCATCGAACGGCGGCACTTTGAATCCACGTAGAGAAGGTGTAGTAGCTACAGAGGTTGCGATTCCATCTCCTATTTTAAGGTTGTCCAGCGTTTTCCTCACGTCAACTATCACGTTGTCAACCCGATGATTAATTTGGTCGATTCGTGATTCAGCTTCCGTCAGGCGATTCTCGTGCTGAACCACCTTTTCCTTTACAACCTTAATTTCTTTGCCGAAAGTGGCATGCAGATCCTTCATGAGGAACATCTGTTCTTCTTGGCGGCGCGCCTGCTCCTCCTTGTCACGTTGGAGCTGTTCTTCCAACCGACGGGTCTGTTCCTCCTGGCGGCGGGCCTGTTCCTCCTTGTCACGCTGCAGCTGTTCTTCCAACCGACGAGCCTGTTCCTCCTGACGACGGGCCTGTTCCTCCTGACGGCGGGCCTGCTCCTCCTTGTCACGCTGCAGCTGCTCTTCTAAACGACGGGCCTGCTCTTCCTGGCGACGGGCCTGTTCCTCCTGGCGGCGAGTCTGCTCCTGCAGCATCATCATCAGAGCAGCAAAGTCTGGTGCTGATGATGATGCTGGAGCTACTGCGGACAAGCCGGCCTCCATGGTTGGCAACTGTCTCTCCGTCGTCTGCGGCGTTGCACCTCCAAAACGCCTCTGGTCCGTCTCTTGCTGGCGTTGACTACGGGTACGGATACCCTCAGTGTCGTCCTTCGGTAGAATCGGCATCTTTTAAATCCACTCTTCTGACACCAATTGTTACGAGCTTCGGGTTCGTTACAATTAAAATCAGCCGATTAAATAAACAAAGATGACACTTTAATTTACACCACACTAATTACAGTATAAACTCACTAATCACAAAACACAATCGCACTATTAATCACTTGAGTTCGCAGTCGAAGATCGCTCTCGAAGTTATCACTTGTATCGCAATTCCAATACTGACTCGGTCGGCTCACGTGCCGGCCTTATATAGAGCGCCGAGTATAACTCCAGAAAGTTCGCGTACATATCGGTCGCGACCGACTAAGGTCCGAGAATTCTAGCATAGAAAAATCGCGAAGGTCCTTGACTTCAATAGTTCTGCTACTCGATACTAGATGGCGCTAGTAGTACCGAACGCAACCATCTTCGTTGTCTAATTCTGGCGCGCAACAGTATCATACAGAAATAGTGATTGCAGTGTTATAAAGTCTCTCATCCACCTGAAGCAGGTATTACTTTAATACAATTAACACCCACAAGAAGAGAAGAAACTAAAAATACTTGGAAATTACTTTCAGAGCTTGAATTGCGCACTTCGCTTTCAACGCGCTCATCAATTAATTTTATAAAGGTCCTTTGACAAAGAGACGTCTGCAGGGATTTTAAATCAAAAAGACTGATGCTGTGTAAAGTAATGAGAGATTGGTTGATTACTCCCGGTTCGACGGTGTGCCAAACGACACTGGGCCCGCCTCACTGCCTCGGGAACCTTTTTAATTTTCCGCTAGCCTTCAGATTTATATGTTTTCAGTGCGCCCGTCAATTTTCGCGATTTTTAATTTAAGTGGTACGATGGCTCCAAAAGGCGGTTCTTAACACTTTTTGTGATTTATTTTTATAATGATTCATAGACGGTGTTTTTAAGATAATTGTTCCTGGAGTGCTGCGTTTGTTTGTTCTTTTTTGGGAAAGCTTTGCGGTAAAGTGTTTGTTTTTTTTTCGGTATTGTTGTTGTGGTAAAAATAAATGACTGCGATACGCAGTGACTGCGTTTAATGAGGTAAGATAATGAACACAACGACTAAGTTGACTTAATCATTATTTGTCATCTAGACACTGTTGTCTATCATATTTGTAGCGGCATATATGCGGTGTATATGAAAAAAATAGACCTGACATCACAAAAATGCAAAATTGAAGTGTCAAAGTTGCATGTTGAACATAAACAATAACCAAACACCAACTATCGGACAGTTACCCGGTAGACACAACACCCTGGCCAGATGATTCTCTCTTTTCAATGGCCTTGTTTCGCATACATCCTTCTAAAGATGTATCAATTTAGATTCAGATTCGATTCGGGGTGGCAGTTAACCCTCTAAAGTGTCAGGCAATCATAGTTGGGAGTCCCCATAGCTTGAGAAAGCTGAATGGCTTAACTGTACCACCCGTAATCTTTGACAATACCGTCATACCGTTTGGATCCGAGGTTAAAGATCTCGGTCTGCATGTCGACACCTGTCTTGACTGGCGAAAGCAGGTCACGAGTGTCAGTCGAAGAGTTACCGGAACGTTGCGGTCGCTGTATCGACTTAAAAATCTTCTCCCAGCTCACATAAAGGCAATGCTTGTACAGGCTCTAATTTTCCCCATAATTGACTACGGTGATGTGTGCTACTACGACCTGAATGCAGATCTCCTCAATAAACTTGACCGCCTTCTAAATAACTGCATTCGATTTGTCTTCAACCTCCGCAAGTATGATCACGTATCCGCGCATCGATCACTATTAAACTGGTTACCCATACGTCAGCGCAGGGCGCTGAGAGCCTTGACTGTTCTGTTTTCTCTTCTTAATAATCCTTCTTCTCCGTCTTATCTAACTTCACAAATTAAATTTCTTTGCGCAGCCCACAGTAAAAATCTTCGCTCTACTAATAATCGTCTATGTCCCTCACACCGTTCTGGGTTCATCCACTCCTCTTTCTTCGTCCAGGCGATCTTCCTTTGGAATGCGCTCCCTCTGAGCACCAGGATGGCAACTAGTCGGTTGTCCTTTAAAGTGAAGGCGCGTGAGCACAATTCGCAAGAAGTTGGAAGAATCATCACAGCGTTAAATCGTTGGATTCGTTTCTCTCTACGCCTTTGTTAATTTTATTTATATGTATGTATCTATGTATTTATGATTGTATATTTTTCCTCTCCGTTAGTTTTCCATTTAATTTGCACCTGCCATGTTATCTCTGCACTACCCTAAGGTTGACTGGTAGAAAATGCCTAAGGCATTAAGTCCGCCTTTGTACAGTTTTTTTTACTAGTGCATAAAGTTTTAATAAATAAATAAAAAATAAATAAATATCAAGAAAATGTAGACTGACTTTATCTTGACATTTCATCCCGTTCTAAGTTCACTCTAAGTAATATCTCACTATCTCTCTATCATTCATCAAGATCACTTGTATATGAAGCTGTGTACCTACATATAGCTAGTTGATTGCTCACAATGGTTATCTCGTGTACCTAGCTGTATCGAGCAATAACTCCAAGTCACGTGGAACACCCCTTTGATCCATGTAATGGATGATTTGACTAACGCTGGCCTGTGTATACTCTATGTATGTTTGTTCCTATGTAGGTATGTATATACAAGACTGATCACATTACCTGTGCAATCTGGTGTGGTGTAATTTAGGGATAGTGCTGCAATGAAGTTACTACATGATATTTTACTGATCTATATAAGAAAATAAGTTGATTGAAATATACCAGGTTTAATTCAATATTGATTAGAATTAGGTACCTCGGTGTTAATTAATGTAATGCTTCACCCACACAAAGAAGGACGAAATTCCGAATATAACAAAAATAAATCGTTGAGAGTTGAGAAAATTGAAGATCGATTGTAATTTCTACTCTACTTTATCTGTACTTACCTATAAAGTGAAAACTGCCTGCTGAAATGATATTTTTTTATTTCTCGTAAAATACAACTACATGGAAATTATTTTCATGAAAATTTTCTATTATTTTAAGCTACGTTCACTCACACATCATTATGTCCTGCATTTATGTTTCCGTCTGGAATTAAAACGATTAAAAGTTGATTAAACCAGTTTTTCACGTTTATGGACCTCCTGATTGTGGTATAAGATTAATGTTCAATCGATACGTAGGTAATTGAGTCTATTTCCTGACTTCACTGCCATTATAAGGTACCTATAAGTTCGTTTTGCTTGTCTGCCCTTCGCAGTAAACGTTCATATTTGGTTTATTCATAGAGACTTATTTTGTTTATTTTGAAATTCGAATTGATTGAAAAAGAGTGCTCGTTTGAAAAATATAGCAGATTAATTTTGTTTTGTTTGGTGTTCGTAATTTAAATTCAATTTTAATGCCAGTTTTCTTACCTGCCATTATTACTTTAGCCGTTTTTTTTAATGTCACCTAAACCCGAAATTGGCACAAAGATTAACTAGTGTTATTTTTATTTTTAATATGAATTTCGGAATTTATGGTCTATTTTCAGCCTGCACAGATTTTCCATGCAACCAAGTCCCCGTAGTACGTACATACATCTTCAAGGTTCGCAAGGGTCTGGGGGACTCCGGAAAATTGCAAACATAAAGTTTCTAATCGACGGATCTTTTATTCCCTAGCTTTCGAGATACAGCCCATTAGCTCTGTAATGGGGATGTTCAAAATTTATTTTATCATCTCTTGGCACGTGATGTCTTTGTTTTAGTGGGCAGACGGTCTGAGCAGACGTTTGATTTATTGAAGTCATAATTCAAAGAAAACATTACAAAATGTGATGTTGATATTAAAATGTAATTACTAAACAAGATTAAGGTTGGTAGGGATTTTTGGAAGGTTTTCCTTGAACTTGCTTATTTTGTATTTCTTTATGCTTGAGACAGACAAACATTCTTATATTGAAACTGAACTAATAGTGAGGAAAAACCTAAAGATATTTTTACTCAAAAATGTTCAGTTGCCGCAGATGAAAACAGGAAGTCGATAGCTTTAGCTCAAAACTTCTACCAACTCTAGCGCACTAGCTAACAGCCTGACAAGACCATCCTGGAGTCTGTTTATAGCAGATATATGCGCATAAAGTCGAAAACAGTCATATCTCGTAGCAAAGGAAACCAGGAATTCCCTCACAACTGCATCCTGACGATTTCTATTCAAACGCGGGGCTGCGGTACAGTCGCATGCAATTTATATGTCTCTCACAGCGGGACTCACTCATACATTACTGGCATTAGGACGACCGCGATAGTTCGCAGTAGCGAGCTAATTTACGTGGCGAACGAGAAAATGGCGGACATCACTCTAATTTTGATTTTGAATTTGGAACGATAGTGTTGGAACTGTTTTGGAATACTTTTTGATGTTTTTGTCTATGAAATGTTTGTTTTTTTTTTAATTCAGGTGTTTATTAAATGTGTTTCATCGTTATTATTTTAAATGTGAGAACTTTACACATCTATACTAATTAATTATTAATGCTAAAGTATGGATAGGTAACGTATAACAGTAGTAATTTATTCATCCATTGTTTGACCTCTAGGTCTATTAGTATAGGTAGGTATAACTTGATATCAGTCATTCAAAAAGTGTAAGAGCAAAAGCCTACCGATTTTTGGAGCGCGCCCGTTAACGAACTTTTAAAAGGATAAGTTACTAACAACCTATTAATTTGGCGCATTCATTAGTAACTAGGGGGAGAACTCTGCACTAATTTAATAGGATCGGATTCGGATGCCGACTCAATCAAGAGTAGGACCAAACTCGACGATTATAACCCTAAACATTGAACAAAGACCAAATAGAACACAAAGGCCCATCCCTTTTAAATGTAAATAGACTAACTAAGTTACTTGACATTAACCGTCAAGGGTCGTGAAATATTAACGAAACACAATAAGAGTTAAGACAAACCAGTCTACTTACTAGTGTGTGAAATGAAAGCGACTACAAGAGTTGTGAAGTTGCGCAATAAATCTAGGCTATGCCTTGGCAAAGATATTGGTGTAACTTCACCGGTTGAAAATAAACTTTATGTTAGGGCATTTAAGGGTTTTAGGAAGAGTATTGTGATGTTTGTCAGCGGGCACAGGCCCAAGGGAAAGTGTTGTCAAGGAACAAGGATAAGTCGGGATTGTCGCAAGCCTCGTCTGCGAGGAAATTACAACTAGTATAATACAAAGAGGCTTCAGCATCCACGTTTCTATTCGGAAGTTTCCGCGGGATTATGCGGTAATGTAGGTAGATCTGGTTAGTTTTGTGTGGTTCGTAGTTTTGTTTAGGGTTCTCGGAGAGATTGACTTTGAATTAAATTAATTGATGAGTTTTGGGGGAAGTAGGATATGGCTTTTAACTGAGGTTTCTCTTACTGATTGATTGTATTAGGAATGAGCAGTTTGTGTAGTATTGACATGAAGATAAAACAGACTACAATTTCAACTGTAGCCTGTTTTATATGGTCGATCTCCAGATCCGAAGGTCAATTATTTTGATCATTCGAATTGTATATTTTCTAAACCTTTTAACAACGATACTTGAAAGAATATTTCCTTTCGAAAATAATTGACGCGGTACATTATACAGGTACATTGACGCGGAGTCAAAGCGAAAGTATTTTATTTTCGATTGAAATGTTAGCATTAGTCTTTGGTGATCCTTGTAGAGATAGAGTTCAATATGTACGTGAATTTCGAACTAATCGTCTGTTAACGAAGATATCAGCTGTCTTTTTAACCCAAATATCAAAGACGTCAACATACGATATAAGTATTAGTTTTGTGTGATAACGACACATAAGACAAAACTAATACTTACACATCACAACGCTTATAAATACAGCCAGCACAAAAAACATTTCAGTAAGTCCCAATCGTATAAATGGCGGTAAACAATAAAAAGCGAAGGATTTCATTTGAAAGACGTGAGACGATTATAAAGATTACTGCCCGTTTATGTGCAGAAGATTGGCGAAATAAAATCACGGAAACAAAACGTTTTTCTGGAAAAATTGTCATTAAAAAGTTTTCGTTCTTTTTCTAATGATCGGGTGTTTGTAATAAAACATTAATTACGGGTTGTTTAAGGTCTTTCTAGTCGGATGTTTGTTATAATTTCGATATTGTAGATATTTTATCGGAAATCGGTATAATATACTGAATGGTTATTGAATTATAAAAATAAAGTATATAAAAAAGGTGAAGCTCCATGTTATTACGGAACCCAATTTTACACGGTAACTCTTCCCTTTACAAAGTATTGATCTCAAAATCTCCTAAAAGTTTGATTATTACACATTCAAAATTAAAACCCCCTTCATGTTTTAGTCAGAGATCAAGCTTAGTTGCCGTCTGGTAATCCGATTTCATTCACCAAGTAATGAGCACCATTAAACATACAACTTTATAATTCCAAACGGGATTAAAAACTTACCCCACACAATCCAAAACGAACTTTACAAACTAAACATTACAGTTGCAATTCCTTTATCGACGTTCATCCAGATATCGGTCTGCAAATCATATAGAAAACTCAACCCCTCAAGCGAATTTGAAGTTTGAATATCAGGGTTACAGTCCAAATTGGCTTGAGTGATCCACCTCATGTACAATTCATTTTAGACCTGAAAAGATATGCCGAACCGGGTGCAGACGAAATATGAGGATTAAATTCCTGTACTGCACTTAACAAGACTAATTTATGCGCGGATGCCTGCAACGTGGGGTATTCAACTTAACTAAACTAATTGAGAGGTAATGGCTGAAATTTCGTAGCAATATGTTTGTCTATTGTTGTTTGGGAATGTTTGGTCGAAGTTTTAGCTCAGAGCTTAGTGAATTTGATGCTTTCTAGTACTTACGTATTTTAGCAGCGTTGTATCCTTACTAATATTATAAATGCGAATGTAAGTTTGTTTTTTACGCTTTCACACTTAAACCACTAAACTGATCAGTGAGTAACATAGGCTATATTTTATCCCCGTATTCCTACGGTAACGGGAACTACGCGGGTGAAACTGCGGGGCACTGCTAGTATGTACTAGATAAATATCAAGTAGTTGTGTCACAAACGCATAAAAAACACATTTACGCAACAATAAGCTACGCGAGCGCTACGGCTACGAATGTTGCTACGAATAATGCTACGAGAATCTGATTAGTTATTGTATAATGATATTAATGATTCTATTTAGTATTTTTTGCTTTCCATTTTTGCTTGACTAGTGGAGAACGTTTAAGGCATTAGGGTGGCCTTTGTATCTTTGTGATGCTTGAAGTTACAATAAATAAACATTTACCATCATTCCATGAGTGTACGAGATACAATGTAGAATGGTGTAAAATAACCAACAGTCATATCAACCGAAAAAATGCTGGTTTAAAAAAAATTACATACATATTTGACAGGAAATATATCCCTTATTTAATTTTCATTGCCTCATAAGTTAAAAATTACGTAAAACATTGTTTCAATACAGTAATGGGTGAAATTTTTCAGTGTCGCGTTAGGCATATTTGCATGTTGGGAACGAATTACATGGCAGGCTTGCGACGACGTGGCGTTAAATTGCCTCCAGATGAAATAAGGACGTGTTGCACCTACCAATCTTATTTTATATTGTAGTCTATGGTTTTTCTTTTTTTTTTTCTTAGATATACTGTTTTCGTTTGGTCTTCAATTTAAATTCTTTTGATTTTGTGTATTTCTTATATGGGTTATTATTTATCAGCATGTAATCACATGTTTAATTAGGTTTGCATGTGTGAGTGACTGATTTTGCCCGCTTATACCTATATTGGTGAAAACATTTAATAAAGTTGAAATACACTATGTTACTACTAAATGTATAGTATTCTATAGTTTCTTTTCGCTATCTACTAAGTAGTTATTTAGATTTTGGCTCTTTTAAAGCACAACAAACATAAAAAATGACATCAATAATTCAATTCACTTTGTATTAGTAGGTTTTCTAAACAAACATTATAATCCCTTACGTAAATATTGTTATTCTTCATACACTCAAAAAGGGAAGATACCGCTCCAAGCCATATTTACGAAGTACGCACAAAAGAAAACCAGTGAACGATACCTAAAAATCCATTCGACAAAGCTCTGGTGAAACGACACAAGAGAAACTGAAGAAAATCAAAAAGAAAATGCTTTCCGTTCTCAAGCTGGCACTGAGACCAGGATCCCGAACAAACGGCTAGATCAAGTCTTCGTCGGTCGTAAATGTTCGTATTGTTACGTACTAAAATCTCCATCTTCGAATATCTAAAACGGGAAAATTCCAAATGGAAACAATAAATAATTCGAATGTTGCGGTTTCTGTTATAAAAGTGCGCCTCAAAAGGTTGTGAAAGCTTTCACGGCAATAAGTCTTAGCACAAAAGGCGATTATGCCTGTTCGCACGCTTTTAAGCGTTAAATAATAATAGGGGGAAATCTTAAACTTTTAAGTGGCCACATTTTGTTCGGTCGCCATTGGTGGAAAAGGTATAGACAGGGTGATTCTGCATCAATTTTTAATTCACAAAATCACAAATAGCCTTTTATGTAAAGCACTTTAAAAAAAAGTTTTCAGACCGATTATAATCTTTCGTTGTATTTTATTTCAGATAGACGTGCAACAAAAGAAACGTAGACACTCACTTATTTTATCGTCAGAGTGGCAAGTAAGAAATACTCTTGGAACATTAAACATGAATGTTTTACATTTTAATTAACCCGAAAGCATTTTCCCACATACTCGAACATCGATGAAATGAGAATTTCCTCACTAATCTAACGCACAAAACTCCATGACAATGTTAATACGATCGGACGCCATTTTGAGGGGCCGCTTTAAGATGTTTACTTTCATACGAACGAGCGTGAGATCCCGCCATTGTTTGCTTGGATGAATTTTCATTTATTTGCGTAAACCGTACTCCCTTATGCTGTTTCCTTTTATTTCCGCCTGTTGTTTGAAGATACTGCCATTTTGTTGAATTATTGACGATCTCCAGCCATGATATAACCATTTGTAATGTATTTCATACAGTACAGTTCGTTCTGTAATAATTTAAGGATGTCCCAGTTTTTGCGTAGCGCTCGGCAAAATAATAAAGACCCGTTGTATTTTGTCGCCAACTCTTTTTTTGTGCCATTTTTATATTTATTTTAAACAAATTAATATTAATTGCTGTATAACTTTTGACATAGTTTTAACTTATGTATTAATGATAAATTTTAAAACAAATGGTTTATTTTGAAATTTTAAACTTTAGGAGTGTTTTCATCCTGACGCAGGTACTCATCGGACACGGATATTTTGGAGTACCTACCTGCTTCGAATTCGACAAGAGGATTCGTCTGGGTGTCCGGAGGATACGGTTGGCCATACGGTGGAGGTCTGCCCTGCTTGGGCAGAGTTTTACCGTGTATTCATCGAGCCGATTGGAGGCAACCTCTAGCTTCTGGCCCTGGTTCAATCCATGGTGCGGAGCGAGGAGGCATGGGATCCAGTCACCTCCTTCTGAGAAGCAGTAATGCTCCCGAATAAGGAGGCGGATCGCATGAGGGAGCGGCAAACCTCACACTTCAGCCGCCACAACAGAAGAAGACGCTTCGGGAGTCGCAAGGCAATTCCCGGCCACCATATGCACGGGCTTCCGGATGGCGAGCGAAGGGTGGCTCGCCGTTCGATAACAACTAGACCCGGGTTGACAGCGCGTTGTGTTCCACGCGTGCCTTATAGAGATCGCGCGAGAAGAATCGCGCAGCAAAGAAGACGGGGCCCCATAGGGTCAGTGCCTGATAAAGTTGCAGAATTTATTTGAAAGAGTCACCGCGGCCCTGGAACGCAACGGGCATTTCGAGGAACACGGGTGGGTTTAGTCAGTAAGAGTCTATCTTCTTCCACTCTGCGCTGAGAGGAAGAGAGTTCCGCTCAGCGCAGAGCGGAAGTAGTTATTTGATGATTTCCCATTCATAAAAAAGAGTGTTTTCATTTTAAGTACATACTTTCAGTTTAATTGACTTTTCAAAGCAGGTAGTCTTACCCAAAAAATAATAGGTTACTACACTTACTACATTGCCAACAGCTATTAAATATACATATTTGAAGTAATCAAAGGAAAACTTATGAGATTACTAAAGCAAAATTCTTAAAATTGTTGAAACAAAATCCGTATCTAAAAGCAGCTAAGCTAATTTCAGATAGCCAGTCAATCCACACATCGAAAGTTATTGTTCAATATGAAAATCCTCAAAATTGAAGGGGTTATATATTTATTTGCATTACAAATAATATGAGAGCGGTGGACGTGTTCATTTCCCAGATTAAATTCCATTCTCGAGTCTGTGAGCCGACGATAACGGGTATTAATATCGAAAATATTCAAATATTGTGTTAATTTCAAAATGTTTTGCTTTGCGACGATATTGAAAATTGAGAATGTATTGCTGAATTGACATATAAATATTTTCTATTTTGCAGAAGAATACAAACGTAATCAAAAATATATGAAAGTGACGATTTTTTCAATATGGTTTTAAAAAATGAAAAAAATTGAAAGGAAAAGACTTTATAAATATATACGCCAAAAAAAAGTGAAACAAACTAAATGACCTATACAGGCTACGAAAATATACGCCTGAAGCAGCATCAATGGCCGCCACAAGAGAAACTAGCGAAGCAAAATTTTTAGCCTAACAAAAAGTAACGCAGCGCCATCTATCACTTCTAGCTAGTAATACAAAACTCGTATTGGTAATTAATCTACTGATTAGTCACAATTTTGTAGTTCACAGATACAACTTTCAATGATAATGCATGCTCAACCTGACTCATACCTAGTAAAACAATAAACCTATATTCGATTGATTTATCGGTACTATTTGGTTATCAATCGCGTTTGGCCATCGATTCCATTTAACCCCGCTATTGCCGCTAATGTTAGTAGCTGGGGACATGCAACCCTGCCTATCCATGGTAGCCTACAGGATAGCTTACCGATAGGAATTTGGACGACAGTAAAATGGTATTTACATTGGTAAGCCCTGCGTTTTGACGTTCTAGTACGGAATGAGATTAGGTCTATTTATATTGAATGTTTTGAACTACGGAGCGGTTTGTAATCTATTTCTGCTGATTTTGGGGAACTAGAATTCTTGCAACGCAGAGGTTTTCTGTTATGCCATTCCGTGTTTTATCAACCCTGATTGACATCAGAAATGTTTTCAGGGAAGATTTTAGTAAATAATAAATGAGCATTAGTTTCAATAACTAGCAGTAAACGACCCGCGTTTACTGCGATTGTTTGTCCATGTATTGTTGTCACCATGCCATTATATATCTCGTCTGTACACATTCAAATGGTAAGCAGATGTAAAGGGTACAACCTTATATTACTGAAGGTGCTGCTCCAATTTGGACGGGGCTTTCGATTTTCGAAAATGAGGAACTAATATGAACAACAAAAAAAAAACAACATTTCGAAGAAGGTTTTAGGAAGTTGGTGTAAACGAAGAGACCAAACCAAACACCGACTTCAGAAATTAAAGGTTTTTACTCTTAGTTCGTGTTTTTTTAACGCTTTGGTATCCTGGAAAATGGTCACTTTGTCATAACTTGTGGTCCGTCATAACCTTGATATTACTTGAGTGTGTAGATAGGTACTCCAATCGGTATTTAAGTAATCAATGAGGTTAAGCAAAGTATACCAAAAAGAAACTTAACTGACACATCATACTAAAACCGCAGACACTGACATAACAAAATACTTCAATACAAAAATTGTGTCGTAATATTTTCTTTTGAAAGCAGCATTGAACAGAAACCATAGATCTGCATCGAGTAGACATCGGACAAAGCCGGGGGCTGACAACAGTTCCATTTAGCTATTGTTGGGGAACTGCAACAATGACAACGTGCGGCTGACCTATTTGTGGTACAGTGCAATATTGAGAGCCATCTGAGCGAAAGTTTTGAATATCGCCACTTTTTGCCGGTGTGTGCTTTTAATTTGTTTTTTTTTTTGCGATAGGATTATCGTGAAAGTGATGTATGGATGGCAGAACAGAGTATTTTCAGTGTGCGAATATAGTTTTCAGAACATGACATGATGTGATGTGTATATTTCAATGGTGTGTATAATTTACTAGCAGACAGCAGTACCCCGCGGTTTCACCCGCGTAGTTCCTCTTCTCGTGGGGCATAATATATAGCCAATGACACTCACAATAATGTGCCTTTGTATTGGTAAAATATTTTTTTAAATCGGTTCGGTTGATCCAGAGAGTAATCTCTACGACCTCACAAACTTTACCTCTTTATAATATTATATTATATATAGTATAGATACACCGTATCGTTTGCCGCATACGTTTTGTGCCTATTTTTATGAATGGGCTTGAGAGGAAAGCTGAAAATTTTCGTATAGAAATATACGATTTGCTCAACCCGGGAATCAAATCCCAGTCGGACTATCAATGAGCGCCACCACTAGACCACTAGCACCTTCCTCACTATCACTACATAGTATAAAATAAAGTCACTTACCGCTGTCTATCTGTCCCTATGTATGCTTAGATCTTTAAAACTACGCAACGGATTTTGATGCGTTTTTTTTTTAATAGATTGAGTGATTCGAGAGGAAGGTTTATATGTATAATACATGCATAATATAGTGAAGATTTAGTATCAGCATTGCCCCCATGTGAAGCCGGGGCGGGTCGCTAGTAGTCAATAAAGTTTAAACCACGCAAGTATGGTCGTTAAATTAAATACTGTAAACAAGTTATAACTAAAACATATACTCCGAGTATTTCAGATGCTTACACATAATGATGAACAAGTACAAGAGATTCCTTATACCGTTATACGAACACGGATCTAACCGATACGCTTAAATGTAGCATTAATTATATGGAAAATTAATAACGTTAATGTACCCTCGAAGTTATTTACACACAATTTGGAATAAAGTTTCTAACAGTATGTTAAGCTTAGCCCGTGTGCTGCAGGCTGGATTTTGGCTGTGAAAATGTTTGTATGGAAGTTGAAAGCGCGGTACAGGATTAACCATCTATTTGCTTGTGCAGTGCAAGCGTTAAAACATTTGAGTGTGAGTGATAATGGTTAAGAACTGCTGAATGCTGGTGTTCCTTTTTTGAAAAAGGAAAAATAGGCATATATTTCACCTAATATTTATAACTAGCTTCGGCTCGCGACTTCGTACACATGGAATAGTTACTAACCCCCCGATTCTACTTTGTGATATTGATTCGTTGGTGGGAGAAGTGGTGGGAGGCGCCCGACGTGACGGCACAGTGGTGGCATGCGCATGAGCTGCGCGCGGTACTGGACAGTACTTGGACATTGCAACATTACTTTATTTTTCGAAAAATATAATATTTTTTCTAAAATAAAAGTAATTTACTCCTTATTACATCAGCTACCGGCCAATAAAAGTCCTGTCAAAATCGGTCCAGCTATTTCAGAGATTAGCCGGAACAAACACAGATAGATAGACAAAAATTGTAAAAAATGGGCACTTCTACCAAGCTTCCAGGGTCTATTTTAATACTTTTGTTAGCTTAATAAAGTAAGAACAAATTTCTACACCACGTTTCTATTCGAAAAGCAAATATTAAAACATTTCACTCTAAAAACGTATAAGACAAAGACGCAGACTTCAAACATTTCATACACTCTATAATAAACTCTAAAACAAACTTCTCTGTTACGCGGAACTTACCTTATTCATACGGCGCTAGAATGTTTCTAACTTTAGTCTAGAATGTTCCCAACTATACAAACATAGAGGCTTTATCTCTTCTATGTGCGGAGTGAAGTAATTAGTTCCGAAGATCATTAAATTTGCATGACATTGCCATTTCCTTAGGGCGGGTGGTTCGTTCGACAATGTTCGGATGTGCTCGGACATTGAGATGCACCCTTCAGCAATAAATATAGGCTCAACTATTCTTTGCGGTCTCAGTGTAAATGGAATGAATATTCAAGTGTTGTTTTTAAAATTCTAAGTGCCTGCGTTGATGGTAATGATCGTTTTGTCTTGTTTCCCTTTTGTACGTTTTTGTGGTGCTTTGGTGTTAAAATATTCTTATAAAAAAGATGTAAACCTTTATAGTTATTAGTAACGTACGTAACGTATGAGTATTATGCGTACGAATCGACGAACACATGCTATTGTAACGTAACAGGTCGTTCTATAAACACAATAGGTAACAATTTCGAGTTCAAAAAGTCATTGAAACACGTACCGTCATTATCAATATGTATGTATGTGTGGCGCATAATCGCGGCGTTTGTATCGGAAATCCATAATTACGGGGAAAGAACACATCCATATAGAATTAATATTCAAAAAGCTTGTGTCGATAACGACCCCCGATGCGTGATCGAGATAAAATTTCAAATTCCATTGTTTATCCGACAAAAATTGGGTCATAAAGTGGGAGTTATCGCTCCCTGAACCCCAATCACAATTTTACGAAGATACATAACATATTTCACTGGCCTTTCTTGTGGAGGTTTTTTTTTTAAATATACGCAACATGGCGGTTAGAAAGGTCCGCTATAAATCGCGCGGGCATATGTGAGGCGTGCCCAGTGTGTGCAGGAACATCGCGCGTTTACTGCTCCTTAGACGGTTTTTGATTGTGACTACGGTAATTTTATGGTGGTTGAACATTTTTATTGTGTCCGCATCTTTGAGATTTGGGTTTAGTTTATAAATGTCTTGAACTGGGGATGAATTTAAATAGACTTATTTTTGGAACACAAGGGGTTTTGTCATGATATTTGGGTTTTGGATGCTGGAAATTCCGAGTTAATATAGTTCATACTTTGGTGTACCTACTACTCGCAATGTTAGTTAGATAAAACTAGACGTGATCGAATTTGATTAATTCAATCTAAAGGATCGAATCTTTCAGTTCGACATTTCTAACTTCTTAATTAAATAATTGCCTTAGTCTTTAAAATTAACTTATCAAATTCTGCCTTTGTTTCAACAACAAATACGATTGTCCTCTACAATCGGAATCTAGGTCGGTCAGGGTATCGTGTCGAGTAGACATTAGCGTGTCATTCCGCTAACATTTTTCACAAAACGTCTGTCGCATGGCTGCATGCGAAATCGGTTTGATTCCAAGAAGATATTTTGCCATACATGTCCGGAGTTCATACAGGTTGTTTCTTTATTAAATAGATTGGTTAAGGACAATTAAGGATTCAGTAATTTGCCAGTAAGTATGTGCTGATGTAAATGAGTAACTATGTACCTAGCTTATTGAAAAAGGCTCCTCGACCACTATGTCACATGAAGGTAAGCGATGATGTGGTCGAATGTGGTATTGTATTCGCTAACCTAAAAGTAACCTAATGTGCGTGTTTGGGTTATATTTTTTCTCATTGTATATCGCCTTCAATACGCTTTCTAATGACAATAAGTAAGCAGTATTAAATAAGTATCGAGAGTTTTAAAAATATGCAGTAAGGACTTGTACAACTCTAGGGTTATGGAATTTGTTCGAAAGAGTCACCGCGGCCCTGGTACACAAAGGGCACTAGAAGGATCACGGGTGGGTTTTAGTCAGTAAGAGTCTGACACTCCCTTCCGCTCCGCCCAGAGTGGGAGAAGTCATTAGATGATTTCCCATCCAGAAAAAAGGACTTGTACAACTTGTAGATTAGTACGTCACTATTATCAAAAAGTTATGTAAGTGTTTCTGCTTTGTGCATGTTAGTAAAGAAAAGCCTTAAAACGAGAACTTAGTACTCAAAAAACCTCATGCTGTAGCTCAGAACCTTACGTAAGACCCTGGCCTATTTCCGATTTCGTTGCGTGTCTCAAAATATAGAACTAAGACATTTCGATTCCAAAGTAAATTTGTTTTTTTCATCTTCTGTTGACGACAAACGAATTTAAACAAGGTGATTTGGAAGTTTAGCTTTTTATTTGCGTATAAATCTGTTATTGGCAGCCATTTGCAATTTTGCTGGTGTATCATATCTAGTAGTGAATTAAAATTGTCTGTTTATGGGTAGTGTGTATGATCTAGTCTGATTTTATTGTCTCTTGCTACGTTTTTAACAAAAGTTTTGTTTTTGTTAAAAAAAATAATTAAACGGTTTTATCTATCTGCTTATTGCTACTTCGGTAATTTACATCATATGCATCACAATAATAAAAATATTTCTTGCAATAAAATACTTATATTCTAGAGGTATCACTCACATCGTACATCGTCATTCGACAACAAAAAAAACATAACTTTAATTTCGGAACTAGGTGATATGGTTGTTTCTTCGTTTTTTGAACACCGACTTCCGAAATTAAAGTTATTTTATACTTTTTGTTTTGAAGTCGGTTGTTTTTTTTGTAAAAAGTTTTTAATTTTCACTTTTTAGTGGTACACGTCCCTCCCACCCCTACCAAAACGTACCCATCACAGCGTACCTACACGGTATGAATTGGTGTAAACAATAAACAAACATGCGATTTCAGCAATCTCGAAACATTGCTATCATTTACTTAAATTTCCGTTTCCTATCTCTGTACTTCACCAAAATAGAAAGGGACCACCTTGAAATAATAAGATGCTCTTCTAAACCATTGTATACAATTTTTTTAATTTACATCTGCAAGAGTGAATGAGAACAACATTAATGTAGTCAAAGCCACGCATTATTAGCGATAACTCAAATACTAGTCGTCAGATTTCAATAACGTTTAAATGGGACCACATGACAAGCACCAGCTTTCGAATATAAAAAGAATCACCAACATCGGGACACCCAGTACAAAGTTATGAGGTAACTAACACACACAAAAAATACAGTCGACTTGAGAACCTCCTCCAATTTTGGAAGTTGGTTGAAAAGGCATTATGAGAAATGGAAAGATTAAGACGACTATTTTAAAAATATGTGGATTCCTGACCACCTCAGGAGTAGACAACTTTTAAGCATACTTATTATTTTTGAGGATTTGTCTCGATTTAATTGAGATTTTAGTTAGAATTTCCCTCGATATCTCTGAAATTTCGGGATTACATCGTAACCATCTCAGGAATAGTACCTACCCTTACAACTATCACGTTAGCCCTACATACTACTAACTAGTTTCCATCGACCTATTGCAGTACTGTCCTTTTACTGCTAACCTTTAAGGAGTTCTGTAGCTTCATCATCAGCACAGAAACATCAGATGTTGACACCCTGAAGCATATACCTGAGTAGGACATGATTATTACATAACAAAAGCACCATACGAGCATATAATTCCCCCGTCCTCGGTGCTGTCGGCTCCTTGAGGCGCGCGTGGAACACAACGCGTCGTCGACTCAACCTGGTTGCTATCGGACGGCGAGCCGCCCACGCTCACCGTCCCCAGGCATCAGCCACTGCGCAATAGCACAGCGGCCGACTTGTCTCTGGAGGAGGCCGCAATGGGACCATTACTGGCACTCCATTTCAGCCACCTCCTGAGTACCGGGAGTCGCAGCACCCGCAGCAGAAGCGGCAGTGGCGGCGGCAGTGGCGGCGGCGGCGGCGGACCTCTTGCCCCTGGTCGGGGCGGACGGCGCGCAGGCCCTTCCCCCAGCCCAGTGCTCGGCCGGCTTGCCAACAGCCGCACATGCAAAGCAGTGCGGCGTGGCCTCGCACGAGCCGGCCTTATGACTGGGCTGACCACAGCGGAAACAGAGTCCGCTGCGGTCGACCTCCGAGGGGCACATAGCTCCCGCGTGGTTACCCACATGGCAGCGGTAGCACCTCAGAGGTCTGGGTACCAGCAGTTTTACCCGCGCAGACACCCATCCCACCAAGAGCCTTCGGCCCTCCGACACAGTTCTGGCCGCCGCCACGGGGCAGCTCACCACAAGGGTTTGCATGCCCGTGTTATCAGGACGGATGGTGCCCGCCTTGACAAGCTCGGCAGAGCACCCCCCAGTCCTGGCGACGGCGGCAACAACTTCCTCCTCCGTCATGGAGTCATCCAGGCCCACTATGTGCATGTCGATGCGCTTAGTCGGCCTGGACACCCGGACATTGAGAACCTCCTCCCTTTTTTGAAGTCGGTTAAAAATAAATTCGCACGTCCGACTTTTGGCATTTATCATAAGCAATCAATTCCGAATGACACGAATGTATGGTTTACCAAAGGGTTATGGGGAAAAAATAAATTCCCATCAAGTCCCATCAATCAGTCCACTTGGCGTGACAAAGTGATGCCGCTGTCATAGAAATTCTAATTGATTTTTAGATGAAATCATCCGTAACGAGTTTTGGACGAATTTATGTTGAAGTTGAGCTGGGTTTAGTTTATTTGAATATGTTTTGGAATTTAAAAATGGGTGAACGAGAAAAATGGGAAGTGCCAAAGCAATAGTATTTTTACTTCATTTTCCCTGAACATAAGAGTTTGATGTAAACCTTAAATTCAACGCCAGATTAATCATTGAACAATCCACTTATTTCGAAAATGTAATATTCAACACACAACTGTAATTACTGACTGACTGTACTGTGTTTTTCTGTATACTTACATAAAAAACATTTCAATCTCTTATCAAATCCAATTGAACAATCCACTTATTTCGAAAATGTAATATTCAACACACAACTGTAATTACTGACTGACTGTACTGTGTTTTTCTGTATACATAAAAACATTTCTGTCTCTTATCAAATCCAACCTGCAAAAAAACGAGTACAATTGCAAGCTGTCCGCGTTTTAACTTCTGATGCAGATCCACGAAAAAAAATCTATAACGCGATCGGCAACGTTAAAATAAAAAAAACAATGTTCAGTAAAATGGAGATCCGGAGTTCGCAGCCGTTTAATATTTATTAGCGATATACATGTGCGTGTAAACAACGTCGCGTCGTGTTTGCTCGTCGGCAAGGATTAGTCGTTTTGCCTTTAATTATTACCCTGTTGTCGAGTGCATGGTGTGTACGGGGCACAGAGTAGGCTTGGCGTAGAGGTGACAGTTTAAATTGTCTTATTTAAACTATTTGTTTGCCTAGTTCATCAAGTTCAACTGTTTTAGATTCGCAAAGAGGTAAAGACCGTAACAGTAAGCCGTTACTGGAGTTGCCACGAATATTGGACAACCTATACTAATGTTTAATTTACCCTTTTTCATATACCAATCCATAAACAATGAGTGTAGTGTCACGATCTACTCGCAAATGAGACATCATTTGCGAGTAGATCGTATCATAACACGTCCACAATAAGCCCCACTTCCGCATGCACTTCAATGTACCTGTCGAAACCTGTACGGCGCTTCGGCCAAGAATCTAGCCGAATATTCGGTATTCGGCAAAATCGCTATTCCTGGCATCTCTACTTGTGGCAGGTTATGTCTGCCTTGGACTCTGTTTGATATGAGCTAGGTTCTCTTATTTTATTTATTCCACCTGCGTATATAACCTAACCTCCATACTTATGTAATAGCGATATGACGTGTTCCTTATGTTTAACTATCTATATTCTATCTGAATTCTAAACTTTCATTAGGTTGTAGCTCACAAAACATTGTGAAAGCAAATCAATAAAATAATTATGCCCAACCTTTTCCCAGATATGTTAGGATCAGCTTCCAGCTGAACCAGATGCAGGTGAATGCCTTTTTGAACTCCACAACAGAAGGCAATACTTTTCTGAGTACAAAATATCATACAATTCTATCAGTTTCTTCCACCATTCCATGCCACCTCTGTTACCCATGTATTCTATAACTAAGCTTTATGAGAGAGATTGCAAAGTTTATTTGACGTCTCCCCGAAGGACCCTCGCGGCTCCGCGACGCGTAACCAGAGGTTCACGCACAAACGCGCCGGCATCAACCTGCAATAAAATTAATTGCTCAGCTTTGTTATGTGGGATAAAAGTCGACGTGGACTGGCGTGTTGTGTGGTAGCTGCACAATGGGCCATGATGGCAGATTTGATTTTTTATTGATAATAATCGATGTCTTTTTGTGGTGATCCTTGGGACAGGCATTGCGATAGACATGTTTTTGTCATTCTGTGGGTACAGTTCTGGCCAATATCAAAGGATGTAATAAATTGATAACGTTTGATTTGTTTCAAATTACTTAATGGATAGTGATCTCTGGGTTTTAAGTAATTAAACCAAAATTTTACGATTGAGTTAGACTTGTGAATCTCTAATAAAAGCAGTCAAAAATCCCAACTATTTTCAAAAATATTTCAGATAGCATCAACTTTAAAACCAGCTACTAAATCCACCAAAAGTCCTCCATCCTTCAAAAACGAGAAACAAAATCCTCAAACAACAAAGTATGGGTAGCTAAACTCGTATCTCATAGCCAAAATTCGGTGCTTCACAAAAAAACGAGTACTTTATTACATAGATACCGTCTGCGATCCGTCTGTAAGGAGCGTAATAAAGTGTTCTCTACATACCTCCAGGAAACCTTAAGAGTTTAGCAGACATGCTACTTTTAGTAGCGGCAAATTTTTGGTTTTAGGAAGCCCGCGTTCTTTGAGACCACGAACGAGATGGCGGGAAGACCTGGATATCCTTAAGAAATGGCAAAAGTGGTACAGGACCGGATATGAATGAGGGAATATGGGCCATTTGCCTACCAGTGGGATAGCTTTTTGGGCTAATGTAATAATAATGAAAGCGCGATATTAAAGCAACTGAGCTATAAATCTCTACCCACTAAAAGCTGCCAATTGTTGCTCTTTGCAACCTTTCTGTCGAACGTGGCTCGATACTCACTTGTTTTGACTCTGCACTCAATCAAAACAATTTGCAAATTACTTTGGAGCAAGAATGTACAGTTTAGCTATTGTTACCAAACACCACATGTCATAAACTTGTGGTGTGAGTGCACCAAATCTTTTGTCGCAAAATCGCCGACCACGGATGTTTAAAGTAGTATGTCTGCAATGCCCCTATATGCTAGGAACTCTTTACTTGCTTTTATTTTCCTAAATACCAACACTGCCGACGATTTAGTGGTACACGTAGAATATCTAAACTTTGTCCGTGGCTTGAGCTCATGTTTTCTTGAAGTGTTCTTTGTCGAGTGATTAAGTTGCTAGGTAGAACGTTGTAGTGTTTTTGAACGGCTAAGTGGTCGTGTTTTGTTTTGTTTCTTAGTAAATTAATATTGAATAGAGCCAAGCATATACATACATAATTATATGATTAGTTTAAATACTACCTACTTAATTAGAGGATTCTAAATAATAATTATTTATTTGAATATAATTTGTACTTAAACTAAGGATGTGGTTAAAACTTTTTATGAAAATACCTGTTTGTGTTTTGTTTTGTATAAAGTCAAATAACTAGCACACACACCCGTACATTTTTTCGGAATGAAAAATTTGTTTTGGCAGCTTGTATATTGGTAAAATTATTTTAGTAAATAATTTTACTTCATAGTAATATTAAGTCAGTTTTCTTGTCAAAATAAGTGTGTTTGATAGAGATTTGAAAATTCGTTTCATCTAAAACCATTCTTTTATACTTTTAGCCATAAACATTAATTTAAAACTTCATAGTTCAAAACTATTTCCATGTTTATTTTCCCTACAAACTAGTTCATTTACATACTGTTACTTATTGACTCGCGAGCTCAAAGGGTTTACTTAATCGACAGCAGTAAACACATGTTTAGAAAAGGGATCTCCATCGAGATAAATATTACTATGGAGCCGTTTCGAAGTTGCATATATGTACATAGGTTTTATTAGGATTGTTGCTGTGTATGTGTTGTGTGCAACGTTATTTTAAGAACAGTGTGACCTGAACAACACAGAATATCATTTTGGTACTAACATAATTTGGGTACCACTGGTGGATAAAGAGCCCTCCTTTCTTCTTCCAAAATCTTCATCTTGTACGATCTCTGGCCAAGTTTGAAAAACAAACGTGATCAGATACTACTTTCAGGCTGTTCTTCTACATGTAGCCAGGGTTGTGGAATTTGTTCGAAAGATTCACGGCGGCCCTGGAACACAAAGGGCTTTAAGAGGGACACGCATGGAATTTTTTCAGTAAGAGATGACACTCCTCCCTGCTCCGGCCTAGAGCAGTCATTTCATGTTTTACGATCCTTAAAAAAAGGTTTTCTACATGCAGAGGTGTGAAAGGGGCTGGTCTACTACTGAAAAAATCCAGATAGAAAAACCTAAAAACACTGTAGCATACACATAACATAATCAGCATTTTAATGTTCCCACTGCTGGGACACAGGCCTCCACTCTAGGAGAGAGAATGGGCCGTAATCTACCACGCGGGCCACAGAGCGGGTTGGTGAATGTCACATGTCTTCGAATTTTTGGTTCTAGGACATGCTAGTGTCCTCACGATGTTTTGAAAACGGTGATGGAAAACCACTTTACCTGAAAAAAAAAGAGTTAAATGATTATTATTATCAAATCAAAGAAGTATTTTATTTATTCGTAGAGTAAATTAAAACAGCGTAGACATTGCTATGATTTCCAGTATCAAAAGACTACGAATCGTAACCGCTACGAGTCTACGAGATAATTCCATGCATGCGTAGCGATGGGATTCAAGCAAAAACACTACCGTACTAGAATGTAGGTTCTGAAGTACATTTATGATTGCATAGTGTAACACAAGAGCGATCTGTCCGGGGTTAATTAATAGATCCATCCCTTTGTTGCGCCAACAATGGGCTCGCATTGTGCTCCGTGGACCAATCTTCCCGTGCTCCTTTATGCTCGGCCCTGTAACTTAGCCCAAATACGAGGATTGTATCGTTGCTAACGATGCTGTCGTGATTCTGGAGTTCTGCATTTAGTTTTTGGGTAAAATGAGGACATGTAGGTATTTTTTTTTTAATGAACTTGTTGAAACAGCTTGGGAACATGATTTGCTGTGTTAGTAGGTATTGTAGTTTATATTTTAGTGGGGTAAATGGGGTAGAAAAATAACTCATTGGGCATAAAAAAACTCGTCCGCGTCGCTACCAATGGGAAAAGTGCCCAAAAATTGGAATCATTGTCTCTTGGATGGCTATGCTGATTCTTAGGTTAGTTTAATCTTTTCTAATTTGGTTGTAAGTGTATGGTTTAGGTTTAGTTTAAGTTCTTAGTTGTTGCATTAGGGTAAACCCTGTGGGTTGCGGAATTTGTTCGAAAGAGTCACCGCAGCCCTGGAACGCAAAGGGCACAAGAAGGATCATGGGTGGGTTTTAGTCAGTAAGAGTCTGACACTCCCTTCCGCTCCGCCCAGAGCGGGAGAAGTCATTTGATGATTTCCCATCCGGAAAAAAAAAAAAAAAAAAAAAAGGGTAAACCCTGTAATGACAATTTAAGGTGTAACAAATAAATAAATGATAAAATAAGATTTACATGTATCGTACATCTCCTGAAATAAACTAAAGGCGGCTCCGATATTCACTGAAACATCCCACATATTTGAACTAAATAACCAATTAAACTATCTAACACTTAAGATATTTCAAATATGTCAGGTGTTATGTGTAAAGTAATAAATTATCTCTCGTAAATACGTCGTAACTCGATGTTATCCTGTTATTCGAGACTTGCTAATCTTCGAACGGGAATCAAGAGATCATAGTTTGGTCGATTTCTTTAGGAAAGACACTTGAATCCTTGAGAGTTTTGAATAATGATTCAGGTTTGAGGTTGGCTGTAAATGTGCAGAATGAGAACATAAAAAGAGTCAAATAATTTGAAAAGTGTTAAAAACAATATTAGAAAATCGCAGTTGAAGTAAAACACAGTGAAACTAACTACTTTATCAACTGATGAAGCAAAATTTTAATTTAATATATTTAATTATAATAAAATTATTAGATGGCACTCCGATAAAAGTCAATGGAATGTGAATACTCAAAAAACCTTTCCTTCTTAAGGACTGCTTTCCATGCCCCCTCGCTCTGGACCATGGATTGAACTATGGCTAAAAGCAAGAGTTCGCCGCCGCCGATCACCTCGCCACAGTACCCTCCGGGCGATTCACACAGTGGTGACACCCGGGCATGTTCTTCCAGCGAATCTGAAACAGGTAGCTCCGGACTGTGTGCGGTAAGTTCCTGCATCAGGCGGAAGGTGAAAACGCCGTGGCACCTCTGCAACCATTCCTCAAAGAGGGGACTTATCGCCACCACAGTAGCGTGCCTAATTCTACAAGACCTACAAACTTGTCAGACAATAATGTAATAACAAACCTAGCTGTTTAAGATAATATGTAAACTTGGAAATAAATGAGATATGAGAACGACCTAAATGTAAGCTCATTTCTCTTAGAATTAAATAACAAAGTAAGAAGAACACAGTCTCTTTGTGTAGTTAAGAATTTCTGAAGATTGTTAAAACGCGTATGTAAGAAATATGGGGTTCGTCTGTTAGTACAACATTGTGTTGCCAGAGCATACACAATGTACGGTAATTAGGATATTTTTAACAAGGTAAAGGAATAAATTATTAAGGCACATAAGAAAAATACTGGCATGAAATGTTACTTGAGAGTTGTAGAGGTAACTTGGTATGCAACTAAGTATGAACCAAAGGATCTTTTGGTAATTTTTTTATACTGAAAGATTACGGCTCCCATGCGATAGCATGGGCGCCGGGAGAGGGTGCACTTGCACTACCCTTTTTTTTGTTCTGGATGGGAAATCATCAAATGTCTTCTTCTGCCCAGGGCGGGGCGGAAAGGAGGGTCAGACTCTTATTGACTAAAACCCACCCGTGTTCTTCCTAGTGGCCTTTGCGTTCTAGGGCCACGGTGACTCTTTCAAATAAATTCCACAACCCTAGCAGGCACTGACCCTATGGGGTCCCGTCTTCTTGGTTGACATATCTTTGAGGTGCGCGTGGAACACGACGAGTCGTCGATTCGGGCCTGGTTGCTACCGGACGGTGAGCCACCAAGAGCTTGCCATCCTCAGACCCTCGCCTACGGTGGCTGGGAATCGCCCTGCGACTTCCGACGACCGCAGCGTCGCTGGGCGATGAAACGCCGCAGCAGAGTTTCACCCCGGCCATGGCACCTCCACGCGCAACGAGTAAACGTGCGCGATGGCTCTCGCCTTCAGATCCCACGGCAAAAATCCGGCAAGGAGGCTCACCGCCTTGCTGGAGACCGCGTATCTCCGGGCCAGCCGGCTGGCCAAGACCCTCTAGGACGCTTTTAGGTGGTGCGCTGGCAGTCGCTTTAGCGACAGCGCCCATACTTGCACTCCCTAAGTTTTCAATAAATCATGCGAAAACATGAGGAAATATAAAATAAAGAAGAAAAAAATAAAGAAGGAATGTAGCGAAATAGAACCTGGAAAATCCAAGGTGAGGTACGTACTTCCAGCTCTCTTCGTCCCGGCGTTACATCCATCTTCTTTAGTTCATACATATATCACAGAAATATTGTGAGAATGGGAAAAACCCTATCCTATTCGAGGCGAGGTTTTGAGATGCACGCCGTTGAAAGTAGTCCCTACATGTAAAGTAAAAAGAAAACTCGCCTTAGTATAATGCATTTTTTGTCTTTGCTTATTCAGAAGGTTTTCTTTTCCTGAGCTATCTTGTACAAGCTGTCCTAAATTTCCGTGCTACCTGTATTTGGGTCATGTAAAGCGGTGTCTTCCATCTTTAAGCGCTTCGTTTTAAGACTATTGACCACATATCGCTATGCACATAGCCGATGCAAGACATCATCTTCCTATCCTTATCTCATGATACTTGGAGTCGGAGCGTCACGTTGTTTTCTTCCATTCTCCCTTGTCAATCGACAAGATATCATTCACTCTCTTTACTGTCACGTCCATTCGTCAGACCCATTACATCAGTATGGCAGAAAAATAAATAACTAAAACATGTACATTCACAAACATTCCCGTTCGTGATAACCCCAGAACAAGGTACGACTTATCTCGTACAACTTAGCCATGTCGCGACTTGACGTTAATTTCGAAAATAAATTAAAGAAGACGCCTCGAGCCACGACCGGCAGAGTTTCGAACGACTGGCGAGCCGGCAGTTAGATGTTGAACACAGTTTAAAGAGCTGTTTAGATGAAATTTTCAAAGGATTTGTTTCCCAGTTTTCTCTGTACCGCTTTTGTTCTAAAGTTTCACCTGCTCAGGGATGTACGTGTCGTTCTTATCTCGTTCATTGTGATAATTAGCTATTTTTGAGCGCACAGATGAAGTTTTGTATGAAAGAGACTGGAGTTTGTTCCTTTGGGAAGTTTTAAACAAGCAAGTGGTGGTTCAAGCTTTGTTTCTGAATCTTTTTAATGTTTTGCTTTTGTGTTGTGAGCTTTGAAGTTATTGGCTCTGTGTTTGTTGAATACGTTGATATTGCTTACTATCTTGTTAAAATTGTGTTGAATTATAAGTGGCGAGATGTTAAAATGAATTACCTACCTCCTTAGCATGAATTCACTATAGCAGATGCCATCTCCAAGGAAGACTGTCCCCACATTTTGGATCCAGTCAACTTCACGTTAATCCTTTACTGTCCCTACCCGAAATGCCATGAACCCATGTTCCACCCATTATGCCCATATCTTCGCACCATAAAACATGGTGTTGTCAACGGGCCACGTATTTGCATCGCACCCAACGATAAATAACGCGGTGCCCACTTTCGTTGACAGCCATTTTGCCAGCTTCCTCTGAATCTAATTTGGAGTGATACATGCCACCGTCGTAGACCACAATTACGTTAGTGTAGGGTGCCATAAATTTGGCAATTACGGACTCGATGGCAAAGCAGAAGTATTAAAATGCTGCTGAATTACGATTGTCCAGGGTACATGTGTGTTCACAAGTAACTTTATGACAAACGAAGAGCAGGAAAGACAGTCTTACCGAGGTATATATTCGGACCTATAATAGCAAAATAGCGTTGTACATAACACAGTTTCAAAGATTTTTAAATATGTAAGCAATCTGCAATAGATAAACGCATAAACTTACCTTTTTTTTTTAACAAATATGTTTTAGTTTTTGTCTGTGGTCATATTCTCATTTCTTTCCAAAAATCGCCGGACCATGCCAGGTAATTCACAACATTTTAGGCACCCTAGCAGAAGGAACTTAATGCCGCCGGCGACGCCGCGGCGGGGACGCGCCAGACGCTTAAACTTCCTTCACGGAATCTTGCAAAAAAGATACATATTTTGGCACCACACACGCCTTTATTGTACAGCTCCCTTTATTCTAGTTAAAGTTGTGAGGTTTTATCTTAGAAAAATATGCTTTGTAATGGATAGCTCTGTTTTAAAAGGAACTTGAAAATGTTAAGCTGGGAATTTGGACTTGAACGTTAGACGGCGACCGGGTAAAGTGACGCAAATTGTTTCTTGAACAAAATATTTAGTGCCCTGACCGTGCACGGTTCCGCGAATAAGCTCCTTTTGTTGTTCTTTTAGCTTGACATACATTACAGTACATATACTCTATTATACGCGAGTATGGGATGAACAGAAGCACTTGTGTCAAACATTTAAGTATGGATTTAAGAATAAATACCAGAAATATTTAATTTAATAAAAACAACAAACATATTACAAGAAATACAAAACAGTCCGTGATAGTAGGTACCTAAGTCCAAAAAGAAAAACATTAAATTTAAGCCTATATATAATGACGCAATTCAGCGCACAATGTCTGTAATAACGAGCCTACTGTGAAAAGAAATCTACAAAATATATTTTTTACAAATGGCAATATTGTCAACGCTGAAGGAAATTATGTTCTAAGGTATAAAGGAAGGGTTTCCTCGTGATACGGGTATGTTTTATAACCATAATAAAATATCATCGAGGTATAAATCATAGCGTATTTGGGAGTCTTAAAATTGCCCTTTCTTAGTTAATTTCCCGATGAAATGAACGTTAATATTCCATTTATTATCGCGTCTCAAGGCCGCTTTAGGGAAACGTAATAAATCAATGATTTAAGCTCAATTCTTCTCTTTAAGAATTATTACGAATTTGCCGAATGATTTATTTGATGTTGTTTGATTTGGGAGGAAATTTATCCTTTTTTGGATGATTTGTTTCGTTTAGTTTATTTGGATAAGGCTGGTTACAGTTCTAGCCGTGTGGAAGAAATAACCAACCGAGTAAGTAATTTACTAACACCAAGTCCAGCTTCTATATCCAGCTACTAGTGAGCCGCAAAAATAACAAAATCCTCTAGAGACAGGAGAGGGCACAAAAGCGGCGATGTGCACTATTTGCAGCTGCATCAATTATTCAGCGCACTTTACCGTCCTCTGTGATAGATCACCATTATAAGCAGTGATGACCGTTTGTTAGCTGAAATGCTTACCTACAGTTAAAGTGTGTTCTGGGCTGCCCGCCATGCACTAGACGATGAAGCGTTGTTGGCTGGCTTCCCACAAGATGATGAAATTTTCTTTTCTTTAAGTATCTTGTGTGTACATAAATAAATAAATAAATGATTTCTTTGAAAGAGTCACCGCGGCCTTAGAACGCAAATGGTATTAGGAGGAACACGGGTTTTAGTCAGTAAGAGTCTGACACTCCCTTCCACTCCACCCAGAGCGGAAGAAGTCATTTGATTATATGCCATCAATAAAAATGGCTTCCAATAAGATGGACTGATGATCTGGTGAACCTCTCGGGAATCCGCTGGGTGCGTGACATACAGGGATGATCGATGTGTCGACTCTCAGGGAACGCCTGTGTTCAGCATCAGACGTTTTTGGCTGAAATTATGATGACGTTTTTTTCTTGGGTAAAACTGTTTTTAAAAGCCACGGAAATATGTAAAGCTCTGAGCGCGGAGTTGTCTCGGCGTCCGCTGCTAGCTAGCGATGCCATTGTCAACCCTTTCGTTTTTTTATGTGAACAGAGCAGCAAGTAGGTGAGCGCCCGCGGTCTTTTCCCATCTACTTTTCCCGCTATAATCAGTTCATAGTCATCTGGGTATCTTCAGGAGATATGACAAAATTAAAAGCGAGACGACGACGATATAGTAGAACACAATTAAGAGCGTATACACCGAACGGCATTTCATACAAATTATCAAGTCGTTATTTCCGAAATGACTAAACCGATTTTAATGAAACTTTACACACATTAGTAGAATACATAGGTCTAAAAAGTATGTTGAAAACATTTTCGATAAATAGTGTTACACTTAAATTAGACGCATTTTAAATTTTCCATACAAACTTAAATTTCCAGTTATCTTTTTTTAAATGAGACATTTCGAAAATGTTTTAACTAAATTTTTAGACCTATGTATCCTGCTTATATGTGTGAAGTTTCATTAGAATCGGTTCAGTCAATTCGCAAAATAGTGACTTGAAAATTTTTGTTTTCTCGTAAAAAAGAATATTAACCTCATTATGTAAAAAACTGAACTGGACTCATAAAAGCAGTGTTACTGTTACACTATCTATTTGTAGCAACATCAACAATTTAACACAAATTACCGTCCTCTCTGACAGATTGCGAGCCACATCTAAAATCAGCAGTGACAGTTTCCGAGTAACTTTACTCTTAAAATAGACAAAACACTGCAGCGTTTGTCTGCGAATACATTATCAATTAATAATAAGTACATAGATAGCAAAAATAATCGACGATATGTTAAGTGATTCTCTTGAATACTGGAAAAATCGACGTCGAATCGAAAACAACCATTCAAACTATCACTATTACATGAGAAAGTAAGGCTGAGCACACAAAAGCGGCATCACGTTTGCACTATTTTGCAGCCTCATCGTATTCAGTTTAAATTGTAGTCTACGATAAATCATTGCAATTTTAAACAATAGAATACGATTGACGAATTGTAAGCTGCCTTTCATCCTGTTGATACTTACTGTACTCCTAAAATAAAATATGATTTTGCACTGCTAGAACTTCAGTGTCAGCGGGTGCCTATATCTTCCAAGGAGCAATGGCCGGTTGAGCAAACAATTCTTGGTGGAGACAATGTATCAGAAGACATAGTAAGGTGGACCAATGATATAAAATATAAATTGCATGTAGAGGTGACTGTAATAGCATGTTTCACAAGTACTTTCTGCATTAACTTTGATCAGCAATACGTTTGCTGCATAAAAATCTGTTACAGCAATGTTTACCATGAATACGTAGCTTTACATGAAAAACTAAGGTCGAGTTCACAAGCGCGGTGTCGCGGCTGCACTATTTGCAGCCACATCACTTATTCAGCGCACATTATCGCCGTCCGGTGCGGAATCATTGTGGAAGCGACGCGAATATTTTTGGAGCACTTCAGGATTTGTCATTTTGAATGGCAGGTTGCTATTGTAAGTGCATGATTATTTTGGGTACCGGATTGCAATGATATCGTTCGTTAGTCGGTTGGTTGAATGTTTTCAGTTGTAAAGAGGAGAATATAGATCCGCATTGTCAAGTAGTTCAACTGTAGCGGCAGGCCGCGAAAGCGGCCAAAAATAAAGCGAGGAGGCAGCGGCGGAAGGCCAATGCCATTGCGGCGAGGCTTCGCGCCCCGAAATCCGCGGCTGTGGTGCTTACACTGCAGCCGGAAGCGGAACAGAGGGGCGTGACGTATCTCGCCGTACTGAAGCGGGCGAAGGAGGCGGTGAGCCTCCAGGAGCTGGGCATCAGCGGGGGCATCGGGGTCAGGAGGACCCTAACCGGTGCCCGCAAGCTCGAGCTCGCCGGAGCGGAGAGTGGCCCGTTCGCGGACGCCTTGGCCGAAAAGCTGAGGGCGGTCTTACCCGCGGACGAGGTCCGGGTGTCCAGGCCGACTAAGCGCATCGACATGCGCATAGTGGGCCTGGATGACTCCGTTACGGAGGAGGAAGTTGTGGCCGCCGTCGCCAGGACTGGGGGGTGCTCTGCCGAGCTCGTCAAGGCGGGCACCCTCCGGCCTGACAACACGGGCATGCAAACCCTTGTGGTGAGCTGCCCCGTGACGGCGGCCAGAACTGTGTCGGAGGGCCGAAGGCTCCTGGTGGGATAGGTGTCTGCGCGGGTAAAACTGCTGGAGCCCAGACCTCTGAGGTGCTACCGCTGCCGTGTGGGTAACCACACGGGAGCTATGTGCCCCTCGGAGGTCGACCGCAGCGGACTCTGTTTCCGCTGTGGTCAGCCCGGTCATCGGGCCGGCTCTTGCGAGGCCACGCCGCACTGCAGTGCATGTGCGGCTGTTGGCAAGCCGGCCGAGCACTGGGCTGGGGGAAGGGCCTGCGCGCCATCCGCCCCGGCCAGGGGCAAGAGGTCCGCCGCCACCGCCGCCTCTGCCGCCGCCGCGGCTTCTGTCGCCGCCACTGCCGCTTCTGCTGCGGGTGCTGCGGCTCCCAACACTCGGGAGGGTGCTGAGATGGAGTGCCAGTAATGGTCCCATTTCGGCCCCCTCCAGAGACAAGTCGGCCGCTGTGCTATCGCGCAGTGGCTGATGCCTGGGGACGGTGAGTGTGGGTGGCTCGCCGTCCGATACCAGGTTGAGTCGACGACGCGTTGTGTTCCACGCGCGCCTCAAGGAGCCGTCAGCACCGAGGACGGGGCCCCATAGGGTCGGTGCCTGCTAGGGTTGCGGAATTTGTTCGAAAGAGTTACCGCGGCCCTGGAACGCATAGGGCACAAGAAGGATCACGGGTGGGTTTTAGTCAGTAAAAGTCTGACACTCCCTACCGCTCCACCCAGGGCGGGAGGGGTCATTTGATGATTTCCCATCCAGGAAAAAAAAAAAAAAAAAAAAAAAAAGTAGTTCAACTGTGATTATGAGGAGTTCATGGATAAATAAAACAGCTACACGGGTCGAATTTCAAGGTTAAGTAACGCGTGCCGACGTCGGTTCGAGGATAGGTAACCAGCCTTAACATATAGAGTTTCCTCCTTACCTCGAAATGCAACGTTGGAATAAACCGTTGGTTCTGGCTATCGTTTCAACATGTTTGTCAGTTGTTGAGGGTGGTCAGAAGCCAGAAAATCTGAGACCAGTCTTAACATTGCCCAGTTACTGGGTTGCTCTATGTAAAATACTGGTATTCAGCTGCATCCTATTAGACTGGAAGCCGACCCCAACATAGTTGGGAAAAGGCTCTGGTTGATTCTAGTCAAATTGTGTTCGTTTAAAGTTTTAATTATTATATTAAAGTTTTAATTATTTTATTTATTTGTTACTATGCTTTATTGTATGGACAGTGTCAGTAACTGGACAACCTTTTTAACCAACTTATAAAAAGGAGGAGATTCTTAAGTCGAGTTTGTGTGTGTTACCTCATATCTTTTATCTGGGTGTCCCGATTTTGATTATTCTTTTTATATTCAAAAGCTGGTGCTTGTCATATAGTCCCATTTACTAATTCGTTTGATAATTTAATTTGAGTGAGATCTGACGACTAGTATTTGAGTTATCCCTAATAATATGACTTTGACTTTATTGATGATATTTCATTCTCTCTTGTCAATATAAAAGGAAAAAAAATACTGTATACGGTGGTTTGCAAGAGCTTAGTATTTCAAGGTGATCCCTTTCTAGTTTGGTGAAGATCTGATGAAGAACGGAGATAGGAAACGGAACTCTTCAGTAAATTACTTATAGCAAAGCTTTCGGGATAGCTGAAATCTTATGTATGTTATTGTTTTCACCAATTTATGCGCTGTGATGGGTACGTTTGACTGTGGAGTGTACACCACTAAAAATCTTTTTTACGAAAAATTGCAACCAACTTCTTAACAAAATCTTCTAAACAAAACTTTAATTTCGGATATGTTACGTTTTTATGTTCAAAAAACGAAGAAACTACCAACAACACGGACTTCCGAACTTAAAGTTAGGTATTTTAATATTAAATACTTTTTGTTTTTTTTTTTTGTTTACAAGTCGGTTGTAATTTTTTGTTTTCGATATTTAAATGTTTGTTAATGTTGTAAAAATATTGCAAGTTGTATTAAATATTTTAGAAACTGTCAGAGACTGTCTTCTAATAGCAACAACCTGGAAATCTTTATATCCATTAACGTTTGCTCAATCATCGACCATATCATCGCTTGCCATCAAGTGAGGTCGTGGCCAATTAAATGCTATGCCATCAATGATAAAAATAAAAATAATTTTCCTTAATTCTGTAAAAATGTAAGTTTGCTGATATAGTTAAAGTTTTTCCAAGTCTCAGCTAAGAAAGACGGAAGGAAGCTACGTGACTATGTGATAATCCTAACGCGGCAGTCTGAAACACTTGCCTCACGGATACTCAGGCAGTGATTTATGAAAAGAATTATATTATGAAAGTGTTGGACGACAGACTGTAGTACGGAGATCGTATCATAAACGGGGAGTTTCATTGCACTCTCAAAAGGCTTTGAAATTGTAACATTCGTAGTTTGAGTAAAAACAATTTCAGAATAACTCATTCCTAGACTTCCAGTAAATATTCCAGTCAGTATTTCCCACTACATAACAGCATAAGTAAGGTCTGGCTTTAAAATGTCACACTAGACTTGATATAATATATATTTTATTCAGAAATCTTCATTACATACACGGCATTTACTTTGCATATAGTTAGAAATGTGAAACTTTAGCCTAGCTACCATGCAAATGAAATGTAACACGGAAGCAATTGTGCGTAGTTTATGAACAAAATCCATTCAGGGACTGTTGTTGGAACCTGAGCTAACTTACGATGCGAAGCCACCAAAGTTCCGCGATTCACCTGAGTTTTGAGATTGGTTCAATTTTGAAAGAATAGAGGGTGAAACTATGACTGAGAGCAGCTATGATTAAAATGGAGATGCGAAAGTCAAATAATAATAATAAAACTTTATTTCGAACTAGCTGCTGCCCGCGACTTCGTCCCCGTGGAATCACCGATTTTAAAACATTCTTTATCGCTGCTCCGCTCCTATTGGCTTAAGCGTGATGATATATAGCCTAAAGCCTTCCTCGATAAATGGTCTATTCAACCCAAAAAGAATTTTTCAATTCGAACCAGTAGTTCCTGAGATTAGCGCGTTCAAACAAACAAACAAACAAACTCTTCAGCTTTATAATATTAGTATAGATAAAGTCCATACGTAAGTAACAATATACTTTAAGAACTAGTGTTAGTAGGTACAGACATATAAAACAGGCTACAGGCTGCATCTACTCTGCATCATCGGAAAATCAAACACACTGAGAATAGTGGAGGTAATGCCACGAACACGCGTCATCAGAGAGATACATCTTTAATTCGATTCTATGTATTTTTTATATAATCTTAATCAACCAAAATAATGGTGACAAATATCTTCTTCACAACATCGCAACATTCCAACATTAAAATCTCACAGATACCGGTATCTCTTCAAGAGCGAATCATTTTCATTCACTGCGAATCATTTTCATTCACTTCACAACGTAAAACCGAGTGCCTACGCGATTCCCGCAGGACGTACTAGAGTTTATCTCTGAATTAAATTCGTTTGCGAGAATTTACAGCACAGAATTCATACAGGCCGGTGTAATTTCGTAAACAGAGGCTTTTCCTAATCGAGGCTCTCTGGGAGTGCATCCAAATGGGATTATAAAAAGGACACGTCTGCAATTGCATTGGAATTTCAAATGAGTATATTTTTTTAGGCCGTCTGAGTGTTTCGCGAATTAAATTAGACCCGAATAGTAAACTCAGTCTAGTCGGTAGGTTATTTACGTACGTGCTCGTGCCGTGCTCGCGCTGAGCAAATAAACTGCACTCAGATGAGCATGCCGAGATGTCATTAAAGTTTTAACGGATTTCAATTTGGAATGTGAATAATTATCATGTCTGGTTATGGCTATTTTTGGAGTTATTATCGATCTTGCTGTGTCCACATTCAGATGGATTGGTCTGTTGGTAATATTTTTATGAAGCCTAAAATAGTTCTTCCTTATTTCAATCTACGTTCGATTCAGAGACCTTTATTTTCGTTTTTTTATAGTGCCACCCCACCCACCGATTTAGAAACTGAAAAGAATTTTCAAATCGGACTAGTATTTCCTGAGATTAGCGTATTCAAGCAAACAAACTCTTCAGTTTTATATATTATTACTAGCGACCCGCCCCGGCTTCCCACGGGTGCAATGCTGATACTAAATCTCTACTATATTATGCATGTATTATACATATAAACCTTCCTCTTGGATTACTCTAATAAATTTCTAATTTTATCTATTAAAAAAAATCGCATGTAAATCCGTTGCGTTGCGTAGTTTTAAAGATAAGCATACATATGTATATCTATGGCTGTTAATATGGTCAGACAGATAGCGGGAAGCGACGTTGTTTTATACTATGTAGTGATACATAGATGAAAGAGGCACGTAACGACCAAGCTGCAACAAGGGGTATAGAAATACTGCATGTTTTTTAGTTCTAAAATCTTATTCAGATTAACAATATTTGATGAGCATGTTGTGCCATTATAAATCGAGCATAACTATGTCCTTATATCAAAACATCTATTTCCAATCAACTAAAGTACCAAATATTCATCAGTGAATGCCTCCAGTACTCCAACCATAGCATAAGACTATAGGCTGATCATTCGTCTGCATATCAAACAGCTTCTGTGTGTTATACCTAGTGTTCAATATCGTAATTGACGTGCCGCGGCCGGTACCGACCGGAGCAGTCCGGATTATTGCGTCTGCCGGCGACTGTACAAACGCTCTGTCAGTGTGTACTCACTTTTATGGTATGGTATGTATTGAGTAGTGTTGTGAAAGGTTGTGGAATGGATTAGTGTAATAGTGTTGTAAACGTAACTTTTCTTTATGGTGTTGTCTTTAAGTTAACAATGTCACTCTTGCTTTGAAAGTTCTTCTCGCATAGAGTTTATTTTAAAGAAGATTTATTTGACACGAAAAGAGTTGTTCATTGTTATGAGTTTTGTTTAGGCTCTAGTTGATTGATTGGCTTTTAATAGAATTAATACTATTTCCGCATCGAACTGAATTCTTCTCGTATAGAGTTCATTTTAAAGAAGATTTATTTGACACGAAAAGAGTTGTTCATTGTTATGAGTTTTGTTTAGGCTCTAGTTGATTGATTGGCTTTTAATAGAATTAATACTATTTCCGCATCGAACTGAATAACATATTGTATACCTTGAAAAATAAATAGATATTGACGGTGTATCATACATTAAACGACATTAACCCTGGATTCTGGAAAAATAATGGTGATGTCACAATTTAAACGCAAGTCAATTAATACGACTGACTAAAAACAAACGGTCAACAATAAATCAAAACGACCACAGCGCGTTTTAAAATATGTCACATAGTTTATAATAATTTTCGTTCAAGGAACTGAGTTTAAAAGCTGCATTTTATCCATAAAATCAGACGAATGCATTACAAGTGTTATGGCGGCCATGACAGTAATATCATCATGAAATATTCGAACGGCAATAAAGACCGACTGCTCAACTTATACAAACAATTCGCTAATTGATTGCAGTAGGTAGGGCACTTCAGAATGTTCCACAATTTGTTATATCGAGCTCCAATATCCTAATTGGCACGTGTATTATATGTGCTATCGATCCGTTGCAGGGATGACGAACCTTTTTACACGTGCATGCATTTTTGTTGATAAACTTGTGGCCTTTAAGTGTGTCTGGAAAAAGAAAAACTAAATTAAAACGCAAAATACGTTTCGTTATGAGAGTTCAAATAAAATTGTATCAGAAACTTTCAGCGCTAAGTATTTACCTGTAATACTTAAAAAATAATTGGTAGGAAGTGGCACAAAATTAAGAACGGTGCATGGAATGGAGGTTTGTCTTTGTCCAGCAGTGGGACGGTGAAGACTAGTAATAAATAAATAATATTATAAAAGAGGTATAGGTTTTTGTTTTAATTAACTGGTTTGTCCCCCAAATGTGACCCCATATTCAATATGTATTTATTTACGTCATGTTTGGGTTACAGAAGTTTGTATGTATACTCAATTTTATAATTTAACACATAAATGACAGATAAACGAATGAAATACAGAACCCTTTTAGGATATAAACGGGTTCTGTTTTTCATTCGGACCTATGGGACGCTAAAAGTGTAACTTCTATTGGTGGTCAGCCAGTTTTCTGACACGTGCCATCCCTGGTTGACTATGGTTCACAATTGGGGATCGGCTTTTAGGTCATTAGATAAGGCAAAGGAATTGTTGTGTGCAGGGATCAATTTCGCAGGTTTGATGAGTGCTTTGTGTCGATGGTAAAGTGATAACTACGCAACTGTTTTGCGTGATACTGTGTGATATATTAGATAGGACATAAAAGATTGTGAAAATAATAACTTGTACATGGAACGCATCTCCTTGTGCATGGCCAATGAGAACTGGCGCAAACCTGTGATACTACAGATGATCGCAAGGAGGTATGGAAAAGGCAAGGAGTTTCAAGGGCGCTTCAGGCTCTCAATGGGTCCGGTGTAACCAGCATGTCGAGCACCTCGTGAAGGCCGAGAAAGTGAAGCAAATTAAGTATCTCGACTTAGCATATGAAACTGTCGACATATGGCACATTCCACATATTGACAATTTCATATGCTAAGTCTTGGTTTTCTTTCAGCCGATTGTCGTTATGGCCAATGGCCTGATGGGCAAAAGCTTCGAAGCATAGTGAAAGTTGTTCATAACCTTCCGTCCGCATCCCTAAAGCCTAAATTAAAAATTAGACGATGAATATTAAGGTGTAGGTAATAGTAATTATGATGTTGGTGCTCAACGATTGAGGTTGTAAAAACTAGAAAAACTTTTCCATTTAAACCGCAAAGCCGATTTCATTGTGATTATTTGCGATCGAAAAAACTTTTCCAGTTCCCAATATTTGACCATTACTAAACCATTATGTGGCTGAAACTTTCAGGAAAGTTAGATAGAAGTTAAATTGAGAAAACACAACAAACAATGGAACTTATATAAAGGATCTAATAGTGCTTCCCATCGTTTAGGGCGAGGACGTAAGGGCGAGTAAAATATGTGACAGCATGGACACGCTCCGCGGAGCGGGGAAGAAATGTAACCTTTTGAGACCTTTAATATGTATGAACATGGTTCCCGAGATACGTTACATAATAAGAAGAACGAACTCGACCGTTTCAATGAGAATAGGAACCTATTTGCAAACACACACGATATCATCTCTTGATTCTCTTGATTAAAGATATTTATCAAATATCGGCGCTTCCCTGACCAAATAACTTTGAGCATTCTTTCCCTTTGCCGCACAAAATTTTTGGAATTAAAAAAAATAAGCGATCTTTTGAAATGAAATAAAACGTGCAGAATATAGATTTTTAAATTATCTATCCATTAGTGTAATTCTCAAATAATTAGAGCGTTGCATTTAGCAACAGATGCATAAAATCAACAATATTAGTCATTTTTTTAAAAGTAGATTTAAAATTTATTTATAACACATAAAAACAAATTATAACGTGGAATGTGATGATAAGACATCGAACATTAATAATGTGCTTTTACATGAGGATTATTTTTCATAACTAATGAGTTAATAGTCTCTGAATAGCGAAGAAAAACGCACTATCGCAAGGTGTTGGTCGGGGTATCGACTTAACGGACGTGGAAAGGTAAACAGGACCAACCATTACATATCGAGACTCCTCCTAGCCTCGGAGCACACGTAAGCCGGTATTCCCGACTGTCATTTGTAGATCTTTTAAAGTCGTAGAAGGATTAACTAGAAACTAACTCTAACAAAAGCCTTTCTAAGGGGTTTCAGCTTTGAGTGTGGGTGGCTCGCCGTCCGATACCAGGTTGAGTCGACGACGCGTTGTGTTCCACGCGCGCCTCAAGGAGCCGTCAGCACCGAGGACGGGGCCCCATAGGGTCGGTGCCTGCTAGGGTTGCGGAATTTGTTCGAAAGAGTTACCGCGGCCCTGGAACGCATAGGGCACAAGAAGGATCACGGGTGGGTTTTAGTCAGTAAAAGTCTGACACTCCCTACCGCTCCACCCAGGGCGGGAGGGGTCATTTGATGATTTCCCATACAGAAAAAAAAAAAAAAAAAAAAGGGGTTTCAGCTTGAGTTCGGCTAGCAGATTTATTTATCTAAACAGTTGTGAAAACATCATTCCTGATTTTTTTTTAATCATGATAGCACCGAGCACGTCAGTTTAACGTTCAAACAAACTTTTCTAATAAAGATTTCTCCAGAGCGCGATCAAAAAGTCGATTCACCATCTTCATTACGGGGTGCCAATCACATCATCTCGTGTGAAATCATAACTCAGCAAGACGCCAACCCCTCTCGCTAAATCTTTGGGGAAGCTCCATCTATTGCGTTTAATTATAGCCCGACCCCAGCTCTCCACTACCTGAAGATCGTTAATCTTTCTTAAAGATATATACCCTGCCTTAGAAGAGGCTTGCTCGCTGTAAGCGCTTCATACAGCGGTGTACGTGTGCATCGTCTAACGGCACAGTTTAACCTTCGCCGCTATTTTGCTACATTTTCTACAGGGCTGGATTTGGATTGTGTCGCGCTGGGATAAGTTTCCGGGTTAATTTGGTATAGTTTTGATGTCAAGACTTATGAAAAACATGTCATTATGAGTTGGTTTTGCAAGTAGCTGATTAACGCATCGTTTGGTAAATGGGCTGCGTTATTTTCAAAGATGAGTCCGAACAAAGTTGTTACAGCAATCGATATCACCTGAAAACTGGCAGAACGCCAGGAAAAGGTTAAGCAGAAACGTTATAAAAAACTTAATTTATCTTCGACATGATATGGCCATTACTTAGGTCGCTCGCATCGCCAATCTAATCCGAGTCCGTCCCTGGTTCCAAATTGGAAAGTCTTTGAACTTTCCCCTCTGGGTATTAAGATGGGTACACGGCTTTACGTGTTCAAATCTCTGAATCGACGTTTATGTTTATTGATTAGCGGGACGAAGGCAGATTTCAATGAGCTTCATTAACCAATTTGGTTTAAGTTCAGACGGTTTAAAGTTTATAGCGTTTCAGCTATCAAGTTGATTAGCCGACTCGCGACGTCGAAATTTAATTCAATATTGACCTTCAATCACTATATTTACTCTTGAAGTCAGACAAACAAGTTTTTTCAATTTGTACACATTCGAGCAAACAAGCTGTTGTCCCAGTCTTTGACACAAGTTGTACAAGAGCTGAGCACACAGCGTGCAGACACACAGTCTGGTCACGACTCACGGTGAGCGCTGAGTAAATACTCCTGCGTCGGTACTCGCTTTCAATTAACGTAGAACCTAGGTGCCTGGAGTGAGCTATGATACCTTTGATGTCCTCTCATATTCGTCCGACTGTAATGTGTAACTTGCTTTTGTGAATGTTCATTTTGTAAGCTAATTTGCTGATGGTTTGTGGGGAGTCTATTGATTGTTTGCTTTTATACGTTTGGCTTGACAGAGCTGTTATTGAAGGGTGTTTATGACTGTGTAGCCATGGGATACATCTATATGCTACTGCATTGATATCCTATGATATCAATGCAGTAATTAGATTTCAAGGTAATATGAAAACTATCCGCCACGATTTAGACGGAATGTATTTGTAAGACCATGAAATCTCTAAAAATGAAATACAAATTCAATAAACAAAACATCGCATAACAAAACTGAATAATATTTACGCAACTTTAACATTTAACACCGAGTGCCATCCAACGAGCTCCTAAAGAGACAATGACATAAATGTCCTCAACAAAAATGAAGATGCTTCCCTGAAACTGGAAGATTTATACACTCGAGGTCCTCTGAGCTTCAAACCGAAGACAATGGAAAGGTCTCGACAAAGTTATTTAAATTACGCGACAATTTTCTTGGGCCATAACGTTTAAGTGGTGGAGGCGTCGAGACCAGCTTAATGAGGTTTTAAGCCGTCGTTTTCATGAAAAGGGATTCGCAAAGCAGATTTGAGGCAGACGTTGAGGCATGGCTGTACAATGGTGGGACTCATCCCTCGATCCCGCGGTCCCGCGACCTGACAACTTTACACGAACATAGCATTGTTTTACGAATATACTGTGGCTTATGACACTTCAAATTAAGCGAGACGAATTCCGGCTTTTGTTTCCATTCAAAATTTATCATTAGGATATTTTCTGCTGGATTTTGTGGGTATTTATAATGTTTTGAGTAGAACTGAAGCTTGGAGCCTGATTTCAATATAAGCCACGGCGACATGAATGAAATAAAGGCTTGGCTTCATTAAATGTTTAATGCCAAGTGATAAGCGTCGCTCATAGAAAGCGCGTTATGACGTTCATGCGCATAAAAGATGGTCTGTAAATTAATTATTTTGCTTAATTGAAATCTTTTAAGCTTTTTGTATTATGGTAGATATACATAGATTTTCCTACCCTAACGAGGTCAGTCAAATGGATATGGAGCAAGTATGCTGTTAGAGTACACTGTAGTAGCGAGAATTATTTAGCAATTGCAACGCGTACCATAGGCGGATCATATGTTTTATCGCATAAGCGTGCGCTATGACAAACGTATAGCGCGCGTACGCCGCCGGTACAAAGTTAAGCATCTCTCTCCCCGCGACCGCGCTCAGCCCGCGCAGGCTGTCGGCTAACGGCCGAACCCAATAACCTATTGTTACGAGCTTCGGGTTCGTTACAATAAAATCAGCCGATTAAATTAAACCAAAAATGACACTTTAATTTACACCACACTAATTACACAATAAACTCACTAATCACAAAACACAATCGCACTATTAATCACTTGAGTTCGCAGTCGAAGATCGCTCTCGAAGTTATCACTTGTATCGCAATTCCAATACTGCCTCGGTCGGTACATGCGCCGGCCTTATATAGAGCGCCGAGTAGAACTCCAGAAAGTTCGCGTACATATCGGTCGTGACCGACCAGGGTCCGAGAATTCTAGCATAGAAAAATCTCGATGGTCCCCGACTTCAATAGTTCTGCTACTCGATACTAGATGGCGCTAGTGGTACCGAATGCCGCTATCATCCTAACTTAATTCTGGCGCGCAACACTGCCCCCTCCTAAGACATGCTCGTCCCGAGCATTATCAGCGCCATAATAACGCGCCAGTCGATCAACATGGACGATCTTAGGAGCGCTTCTTGTACCTTTCTGTATACGGTAGGTCACGTCATTTATCTTCGTCACAATCCGGTACGGTCCGTCCCATTTAGCTTGAAGCTTAGGAGATTTCCCTTTGCTGCGAACTGGATTATGCAACCACACTAGTGAACCTTCCTCGAACCCTTTATTGTTCATTTTGCGGTCATAGCGGGTTTTCATCTTTTCAGACATTTGCTGGCCCGATTGTCTGACGTGCTCATGAATGTCGTTCATTTTGTTCCGCAAGTCATTCGCATAATCGGTTATACTGCGTGGAGCATCAGGTGGTATTCCGGTAATCAGGTCTGCAGGCAACCGCAATTCTCTTCCAAAGTTTGCGAAAGCTGGTGTCACTGACGTGCTTTCATGAACAGCACTTCGGTATGACAGCAAAAACGGTTGTATGTGCTTGTCCCAATCTCGTTGCCGGTTTTCCACAACTTTAGCCAGATATCTCTCCAATGTCTGATTAAATCGTTCCACCATTCCATCCGATTGTGGGTGGTAAGAAGTTGTCCTCGTTTTATGAGTACCCATAACTCGGCAAGTTTCCTGGAATATTTGGGACTCAAAATTCCTTCCTTGATCGCTGTGAATCTCCAAGGGTACTCCAAAACGACAGAAGACTTCATGAACTAGTTTATCCGCAACTGTTGAAGCTTCTTGGTTTGGAATGGCGAAGACTTCCGGCCACTTAGTGAAATAATCCATAACCACCATGAAATACTTGTTACCACTTTCACTTTCGGGAAACGGTCCCGCAACGTCTAGCGCTATACTTTCCCATGGTGCACCAACATTGTACAATCTCAATGCACCTCTGCTACGAGTCTGAGGTCCTTTTACAGCCGCACAACTTGTACACTTGCGACACCAGTCCTCAACATCGTCACGACAGTGGACCCAGTAAAACCGTTCTCGTATCTTCAGTAGAGTCCGTTTAACTCCCATATGGCCTCCTGAACAACCATTATGGTACAGCTGTAGAACATCCGGTACTTTAGCTTTAGGGACAACCATTTGCAAATGACAGTTGTCTCCCCGAGCATTTTCCCATTTACGGCACAGGACTCCATCCTGAATCACTAAGCTGTCCCATTGGGCCCAATAGCTTTTTGTGATTGAACTCATCGCTGAGACATCACTCCACGTAGGCTTCGGAGCACTGGCCTTCTTCCACTCCAGGATCGGCTTAATGTCCAAATCATCCTGCTTTGCACGTTCCAAGTTTCCCTTCCACTCGTTACAAAGATCTGTCTTGATCATCCTCACAGGTACGACTTCTTTACTCTCTTGCCGAGTACAATGCTTGCAGTCTTCAGGGCAAGGTCTTCTTGATAATGCATCTGCGTTGCCATGAGATTTCCCGCTGCGATGTTCGACCACCAAGTCGTAATCTTCCAACCGCTGTCCGCGATTGTCAGCCGCTCTACCTGCTAGAGGTCGGCTATCTGCCCTTTGAGCAGTTCGCTTAGGGCAACTGGGCCTCAAGTGGCCCCTTTCACCACAGCCGTAGCATCTAGGGCTGCGCCCTTTATAATGGTCACGAACTGCAGCTGCTGCAACCTCCCTGCCATAGTGGGAACGATGGTTCTGCCGCACAGCTTCCCCTTCTGAAGTTCGCCTAGGGCAACTGGACCGTAGGTGGCCCCTTTCCCCACAGCCATAGCATCTAGGGCTGTATCCTTTAAGCCGATCGCGAACAGTAGCCGCTGCAACCTCCCTGATGCGATGGGAACGATTATCCTGCCGCACAGCTTCCACCTCTAATGCATGTGCCAAGGCGTCTTTAAGCTTCTCGTGGTGCCCGAGCCTCACGGCAGCTCTAACTTCAAGGTCGCGGATGCCGTCAACAAATGCCTGCACCAGGTTTCCTTGAATGAGCGCAGGTGCAGACTGGTATGCTTTTCTGACAAGCTTCTCCACCTCAAGGGCCCACTGCTGCAGGTTTTCACCGCTGCGTTGCACGCGATCCTTCAGCTGCGCCCGAAACACGTGTTCCAGATGAGCGTCGCCATACCTAGCTTCCAGTGCCTCAACCAGCTGCTCGTAAGTGACCTCGTCACCGAGGGCTTCTAGGATAGTGAGGGCCTGGTCGCGGAGGCCTAGGGTGAGAGCAGTCATGGCCTGGTCCTTACTCCACCCGTTCGCCTTCATAACAGCGTCAAATTGCTTTTTGTATGCCGACCAGGAAGATGTTCCATCGAACGGCGGCACTTTGAATCCACGTAGAGAAGGTGTAGTAGCTATAGAGGTTGCGATTCCATCTCCTATTTTAAGGTTGTCCAGCGTTTTCCTCACGTCAACTATCACGTTGTCCACTCGATGATTAATTTGGTCGATTCGTGATTCAGCTTCCGTCAGGCGGTTCTCGTGCTGAACCACCTTATCTTTAACAATCTTAATTTCTTTGCCGAAAGTGGCATGCAGATCCTTCATGAGGAACATCTGCTCTTCCTGGCGGCGCGCCTGCTCCTCCTTATCACGCTGCAGCTGCTCTTCTAAACGACGGGCCTGTTCCTCTTGTCGGCGGGCCTGTTCCTCCTGGCGGCGGGCCTGCTCCTGCAGCATCAGCATCAGAGCAGCAAAGTCTGGTGCTGATGATGATGCTGGAGCGGCGGTGGACGGGCCGGCCTCTAAGGTCGCCAGCTGTCTCTCCGTAGCCTGCGGCGTTGCACTTCCAAAACGCCTCTGGTCCGTCTCTTGCTGGCGTTGACTACGGGTACGGATACCCTCCGTGTCGTCCTTTGGTAGAATCGGCATCTTTTAAATCCACTCTTCTGACACCAATTGTTACGAGCTTCGGGTTCGTTACAATAAAATCAGCCGATTAAATTAAACCAAAAATGACACTTTAATTTACACCACACTAATTACACAATAAACTCACTAATCACAAAACACAATCGCACTATTAATCACTTGAGTTCGCAGTCGAAGATCGCTCTCGAAGTTATCACTTGTATCGCAATTCCAATACTGCCTCGGTCGGTACATGCGCCGGCCTTATATAGAGCGCCGAGTAGAACTCCAGAAAGTTCGCGTACATATCGGTCGTGACCGACCAGGGTCCGAGAATTCTAGCATAGAAAAATCTCGATGGTCCCCGACTTCAATAGTTCTGCTACTCGATACTAGATGGCGCTAGTGGTACCGAATGCCGCTATCATCCTAACTTAATTCTGGCGCGCAACACTATGTATCACATACTGGAGATAGCAAAACAAATGAAACAACATAAAAATTATATAGGTTTTCTGTTGTTTCATTTGTTTTTCTATCTCCAGTATGTGATAGATCGGTTATTGGGTTCGGTCGTAAGACGCGCGCGCGCACGATATCTAGCTCTGCGCCGCACGTAGTAACGTACCTAACTTTTGTAAAAGAACTGAGCATCCTGTAATGTAACTAAGTTATAATGTGTCCAAATTATATCTGTGTCACCATATTCGATGTGTTTCACTAACTAAATAGTAGGTAATGTTTAAATTAATACAATTTTGTTCTTATGGGGTAATAGCCCACAGAATAGCTTCTTTCACTTTTTCATGTCAAACTTTAAATTTTCTTCAAGACACATATAAATGTGATCGAGAAATCGCTCGTATAAAATAAAATGTATGATAATTTGGGCATCTCTGCGGGATAGGTTGAGCGTTTCGTTTAGTTCTAGACAAACATGCAATAACTATTGTTTAACGGAGACATTTTTATGACTTTCTCAAATTGGAAGCACTTTTATTGACTTTTGCAATTTTGAATGAATTTGGAATAGTCTGCATTCTGCTTTTGTTTCATGACTTATGTGTCTGTCAATAAAATTGGTTATCATAGAGAAAAGTGTCTGTGGCGGTAAGATTTTTTCTTTGTTAAGTTTTCATTGTAAGGCACAATAAATGATCATACAAACATGAAAAGAGAATACTAGGGTTAGTCCTAGTATTCTCATTTCTCTTAGGAAGTCTTGTGGTCTTAGGACCACAAGACTTCTTCCTTGGTAGAAAGAATGTCAAACTCTTAGTATGTAACCTTTGCCTACCATTAGCTTTCATAAATAGTAAAAACGGTATAATGTATCGGATATTAGATAAGTCTTATCTTTTTCCGCCACTTTGCTCTTGTAGCTGACATCCACAAGAACCGTGTATTCCAGGATAAGGTAAGCTTATGGAACTTGGTGATAGTTTATCTACGATAATTTTATATCAATGGGATCATTACTAACAGATTATTTAATTTATTGAACATTCCTTGCTCCCAAACTGTTCCAGGTATTCTTCTTATGAGCCATCAGGCGACCTATTATGACGTCTTAAATCCATCATGATTTCTGTGTCAGAGAGAGACGGAGTTACACAAGACGAATAGCACTATGTCTTTCCCTCACACGAATCATGATGGCATTGGCACTTTGTAATACAGCCACAGGACTTTGCAGTAAGCATCTAGGTTAGAGATTATCTCCTTCCAACAAATAAATAATTTTACCTCTTTATAATATGTAGGTATTTATTGTTATTAGTCAATGTTTTAGTGATGTCCTTTCATCCTAATTTTTTTCTAGACACCCGTCCTCCACTCACACCGACACAAACACTTGGACCATAAAACACAAGCTGAAGACGACCGACAAAAGATCGTACACAACGATATACAAACCTATCTGTGCGCGGTGTGCATTGCACCTTTGTCTAATCCTTTGTTGTTGTTCTTTGCGTTAATTTATAGCACTATCCACAGAATGTTCGTGGTTCAGCAGGATGGTGCGATCGCTGCAATTTGTTTGTTGCTCGCTTTCATCAGGAAACGCTTTTCTTTTGTGGTAACGACGCCGGTGAAATTTGTTCGAGTTTTAACGTTTTCTTGGAAAATTATATTGTATTTTATTTGTGAATTTATTTACCTACTAGCAATGACTACTTGTACTCGTATAGTAAATGACATGCGTTAATAGAAATAATAAGGCACCAACCCGCACTGGGCCCGCGTGGATTACGGCGCATTCCCTCTCCTAGAGAGGAGGCCTGTGTCCCAGCAGTGGGAACATTAAAAGGCTGATTATGCTAATAGAAATAGTATAATATAATCATAATAAATTTATTGAAGGAAAGCAGCGATATTTTCAAGTGCTATTATACATGTTAAGCGTTAAAATAAACGACGAAGTTGCAGGCAAAAGCTATACTTGCCTACTCTATTAAAATGGGAAATCATCAAACCCATCCGAATAACTAACACATCCACTAAAACCCATCCGTATTCCTCCAAATGCCCTTTGCGTTACAGGGCCGCGGTACCTCTTTCCAACAATTCCGCAACCTTGGCAGCCAAGCTATAGGTACCAACTAGTACAAAATAAAATAATTAATCAAAATGCCACCACCAAGATAAGACACAATAACCAAACAAAGTTTAGCTTATGTGCATAAATTGAGTGTCAGTCAATGTAGACACTTGTCACCTAATGCACGCCTTTTTTTTTTTTGGATGCGAAATCTTCAAATGACTTCTCCCGCTCTGGGTGGAGCGGAAGATAGTGTCAGACTCTTACTGACTAAAACCCACCCGTGTTCCTTCTTGTGCCCTTTGCGTTCTAGGGCCGCGGTGACTCTTTCGAACAAATTCCGCAACCCTAGCAGGCACTGACCCTATGGGGCCGTGTCTTCTTTGAGGCGCGCGTGGAACACGACGCGCCGTCGACTCGGGCCTGGTTGCTATCGGACGGCGAGCCACCCATAGCTCGCCATCCGCAGGCCCGCAATTAGTTCAAATTTAATATGACAGTGCTGATAGTTTACACGTTTCCTATTTAGTACAAGTTTATAAATCCATATTTTTACGGCGACTTCGTCTCCGTGGGCTATCTTAAAACAACCATACATTAGGTACCTCCTAAAAATAAATAATGATTTTAACTTTTTCGAAACCATTTGAATGTTCGTATCGAACGATGCTTTTTATAAGAACGTAACAGCTTTCATGCTTGCCTTTGCTTTCATAAAATATAACGTCTAATGTTACAATACTTACTATTCAGTACGTCACATAAAAGTTAATTGAAAATAACTGAATGTAGTGCTTGAGCATTATTATTACCATTTAACCAGTTTGTTCTATTATAACCATGCTGAAATGGCAGTTAGCGGCAGTTCTTAGCTTGCCAACGAAAAATCAACCTACTCCTTAATTTCTGTTTAGTTGTATGACTATATCTATACTAATATTATAAAGAGGAAATGTATGATTGTTTGTTTGTATTGAATATGCTCCGAAACTACTGAACCGATTTGAAAAATTTTTTCACTGATGCGAAGATACACTATCCCCGGGTGTCATAGGCCATATTTTATCACCATATTCCCACGGGAACGGGAACTATGCCTGTGTAACCGCGGGGAGCTGCTATTAGCCTAATAGAGAGCGAAGTGTGTTTCACAATGAAAATAAAAACAACAGTGGTAAATGCTTCACAAATAAAAAACATAGGTTGAAAAACAAGCGTTGAAAACCCCGACATGAACCTAGTCACGAGTATTCAAACTTTTAGTAGAAGACAATGATAAACTACGTAACCAACTAAAAGAGAAAAAAAGTAAACCCATGAGATACAAGTCACAGACTACAAAAGTCCGTTTCCAAGCACAGAAAGCCCGAGTTTTCATGATATATGAAACTAGATAAAGCATCTAGTCCCCGAATAGTTTTCAAAGAAATGGTCGTAGTTTACCGTAATGCGATACACTCAGTCATCGGCCCTTATCTAACTGAATATATAGTGGGTTCTTCAGCTATTAATCAAACAGTAGTTTCAACGGAAAAATGGTTGGAGTTCATAATTCTGTCGCTTTGATAACATCTCGACGGATGAACACGATTTATTGAACCGTTTGATGTTAGTCTGTGGTTATGATGGAGCTGTGCGTAAAATTGGAGGAATATCTTTTGAGTTTGTAGTTAGATAAGGCTGTGGCGTAGAAAACAAGCGAGGTTTTATTTTGTAAGGCGAGTTAACAGTAAATGGCAAAAAAAATAGGGCAAATTTAGCTTAGACTCCTTCCTGTCTCCGTAAACACAATCAGCAGTTGTCGTTGTCGAGTTGTGATGCAGTAGTCGCCACAAAAAAAAAAACTAACGAAAGGAAATTTCTACGGAAACAAAAATAACCACAACGCCATTTAGCCCGACAGCAGCGAACTACTTACGAAATCCTGCATCGCGGTCATAGTCGCGGTATTAGAGTTTTCTGTGCGATTAGTACACGTACATACGACAGTCAGAGTATTAAATGTTTAGCAGTTGCCCATTGGATACAACCATCCGGTCGGAGGATCCTCCCTTTTCAATGGAGTATTGCGGGACTTTCTGTACCGCATACCTTTCTATGCAATTAATCCCAGCTGATATTTGTAAATATTTGATAGTAGCTACAAAAAAATCTGAAACTAGGCGTGGCAAGAGTATTTCCCAGTTGTAAGATTGTAGATATCAGATAAGTACCTCGTTTTTTGTAATTGTAAAATACTGGTAGGTATTCAGTTAGACGGGAAGCTGGCTCCAACATAGCTGGTATGAGCTAGATTGATTTGAATTTGAACAAATTTTAGCGTCTTGATTTTTTCTGATAATGTTAATGCCCTTAGACAGCGGTAATCAGTTACTATAAATGTGAGTCATTGTTTTTAGATGGGAAATCATGAAGTCATTGCTTCTACTCTGGGCGGAGCAGAAGGAAGTATCAGATTTTTTTTTGACTAAATGCCATCCGTGTTCTTGCTCTTTGCCTTTGCGTTCCAGGGCCGCGATGACTCTTTCGAACAAATTCCGCACATGGCTTACCAGCAGGAGATATTGTTAGACGCGAGGTTATAATTAATAATAGAAAAAAAACAAAACTTAACAATTTGAAAATTACACATTCGTGCCGAAAGATGTTATCACTGTAGCGCATTCATAAAATATGTATTATTGTAATATTAAAAGTAACGAGGTTGTTTGCAGCCGTTCATGTATTTTCCATGGCTGACATATTTTATTAGATATGAATAGGGATGGGTTTATGTGCTGTGTTTTTTTCTTGTTGCTTGCTGGCTTGTGATATTATACAATATGAGTTTGAAAATACTGTCTTATTGTGTACATATGTGTGTACATGTACCTATGGTTTAGTTAACCTTGAATATCTATAGATGTTCAAGTAATGAGGTATATAGTACTGATTAGACTGCTGTGTTGTTATGAAACACCACTTTAGGTCTCTTTTGCATCGTTACATCGAGCGGTTCCCGCGACCACCTGGTCACTTATCCAACTAATAGGACGAGTAACAACGCTGCGTCCTCCGGTACGAATTCGCCACTTCAGGACTTTAAATAGTGAGCCCTGAAAAATGATTAAATCCCAAATCAATTCATATCCAACTAATCAAGGATTTTATCTCTATTACAGCTTAGTTCACAATAACTTACGTTATATTACCTCATCAACATAATTAGCCTCATGATTGTACAGATAATAATCTCTATGCTATCCTCGGTAATCCCTCTGACATCACTACACACATACAGACATACATACACAACTCTCAACTGTACGGTGTACTTACGTTTGGCATCAAGTGTATTGCGTACTCAGTTCGAGTGGGGATAAGAGTACGTCGGTGATTATCGTTGCTCTTAAAGGGTATCTGGAGATTCACTTAGTAATAATGAGCTTTTGTTACTAATACATCGGTTTTATTTTTAGTTTTTCCTTGTTTAATTTGGGATAAAAAAGAAACTGAAAGGCATTGTGAACAATTAGTTGGCATAAGTGAGAAAAATAACCAGTTTTTTTTACTGTTAGCATCTCTACTTGCCGTTTCCCCAATTACGTTGTGGTCACAAATATAAACTGCCTTATCTGATGCGACCTCCACAACCCCGTGACTGAGCAATATGATATTTCTTTGTAATGCTAGTTATTCCTGGTTGCTCATTTGCTTTAAAATTTTATATATCGTATTGCAGGTATGTACATATATTATTATATTGGTATTGTGTTTTCTGTTAACGAATACCTAATAACCGTAAAACGAATGAGGACTTGTCTCAAGAGAATCACGCAGCTTCCTTGTGTCTTAAATAAATCTTTGTAACGAGCCTGACGATTTTAGCCAGTCCTCATGTCTAGACTCAGGGGCCCATGGTAATTGTATATGACTGATGGGAGCTTATGAAATGAAGGTAGCTAATATTATGATGACGATTACACCAATAGCTAATTATGCTGCAAACCCATTAGTGAAATCATAATTATTTAACAGCTAGGTACACTTATATTGTATTGTACTCTAAATCTAAATGAAAAACCCAACACTTAAAAGCTTTTACCAAAATTGGTCGGTGTCAATTTTGTTTTTAACTCCTGTTGGTCAATAGAAAGGCTCTGAACTCTGAATACTATTTTGTCATTCTGTTTCGAATGCGAATATATTTTCAGAAATTCAGTGGCTTTCATAGAGATCGAGAGTGAAATATCGAGTGTTGGTCATGATGAATGCCTGTCGTCCGTGAATTCACGTCGCGTGACTGTGGTTTAGTGAATGAGCGAATTAATGGTATGACTTTGTAGTCTCAGGGATTAATATGCTGTAAACTTTGGTGTCATTTACTTGGAGTGACTAATTTGGTAATTAAGGGATGATATGGAATGGACAGTATGGACACGCCACCATTGCGGCGATAAGTCCCCTCTTTGAGGAGTGGTTGGAGAGACGCCACGACGTCCTCACTTTCCGCCTAACGCAGGCGCTCACCGGACACGGCTGTTTCGGATCCAGTGGGAGGACACGTCCGGGTATCAACACTGTGTGGATCGCCTGGAGGACACGGTGGAGCATACGGTGGAGGTCTTGAGGCGATCGGCGGCGACCTCTCGCGTCCGGCCCTGGTTCAATCTATGATTCGGAGCGAGGAGGCATGGAAAGCGGTCACCTTGTTTTGCAAAGTAGTAATGCTAGCGAAGGATGAGGCAGACCGTGTGTGAGAGAGGGAAACCTCACGCCCCAGCTGCCGCAACAGAAGAAGACGCCCCGGGCGGAAAATGCAAGGCGATTCCCGGCCACAGTAGGCGCGGGCCTGCGGATGGCGAGCTATGGGTGACTCGTCGTCCGATAGCAACAAGGCCCGAGTCGACGGCGCGTCGTGTTCCACGCGCGCCTCAAAGAGCTGGCAGCAAAGAAGACGGTGCCCCATAGGGTCAGTACCTTTTAGGGTTGCGGATTTTTTTCGAAAGAGTCACCGCAGCCCTGGAACGAAAAGGGCACTAGAAGGATCACGGGTGGGTTTTAGTCAGTAAGAGTCTAACTCTCCCTTCCGTTCCGCTCAGAGCGGGCGAAGTTGATGATTCCCATCCAGAAAAAAAGGGATGATAATTATGTAAAGAAAATGGATTTGAAGGTTGATGACGGGTTTCTGTGTACGGGTGTTTTTAAACATGCGAATAACTCTGTTCCCGGAATCTGGTACTCCTATGCGACAGTTTAGTTTTAATTACAGGTGTTACAAGTTGGGAGATCTGAGTTTACAAGTTACTTGGTACCCATCTATTTGACGGCGGATTTGATGAAAACGTACAGTCGCCATTGAACTGTCAAGAAGTCGGCCCAAATAGCTTAGCTAGACTTCGTCATAAAGTGGAAACTAGTTATCTGTCTTGAAAACGTAGTCCTCCATGGAGACGGATGTATAATGGAATAGTGGAAACAGTCTAGAATTTAAAATACAAAATCTTGCAATAACATGACCTAACTTTTCTATTGCAGGGTTTATTTGTGAAAATGATATAAGGTTTTATATCATTTTCACAAATACACCATACATGAGCAGTTGCGAACCATATTAGAGCAATCCTACAGGCGTACTCGTATCAGTGCCTGAGTTTAGAACTCGTTATCGTGCGCGAGCGGGCCCGAAGTTTGCCGAGGCCTCCCGACGTCGCCCGAAGCCGACTTCTTCACTAACAATAAATGCTTTGTCAAACTTCGACCTGCCACCCGGCTAGATAACCGGCTTGCGTTTGTTTCCAAGTAACTTGTCAGTTGTGTTTCTTTTCATGATTTTTGTTTGTAGCTTCAGTTGGTTGGAAATTGCTTTAAAATGCTGGATTTTGTTTTTGAGGTGTTAAGTGTTTCACTGGAAGTCGTTTCCAGTGAAACACTTAACACCTCAAAAACATCCATGGTCATTCATATACCGGTCAGGAAAGTGATTCTCATACATTCAAAAAGTACCTAAAGCCTGATTTAGGTACATAGCGTGATTAAATTGCCTGTGGTATCATATGTAGGTTGAAGCAACAAGTTTCTACATCTTTGTTAAGTTTTCTAAAATAATGATTCAACCATAACTTTATCAATATTTTTAATTGATATAAATAAATTTAAAAGTGTCCGTGGTGTAAGTGTAATAAAGTTTCGAGAGTTTGTTAATCAAGTTGTAAGAAAAATACCTTCTACCTGACTTGACCTAGCTGCATAATTTCCGTGAGATTTTCTCGTCTTCGAAGAAAAAAACTAGAGCTTCTGCTGCGCTTTATATTTCAATTAATTAAACCAGTTTCCGTCTAGCAAAATTTTCCTGAAAATTTTAATCAAACCTTGTCAGATGAATTTCTGGAAATGTTATCGTTACTATGTTATCTCAATCTTCTTTGTTTTCGAATTCATTCACTGAAGTTGGAATCTGTTGGCTATAAATTTATAATCTACTACATGATATTCGAATGCGGTATAACGGCCATGACCGTTAGAGAACCGTGCCCTCAAAAATGTTGTTACTTTGATTGTTACATATCTGAAACTTGAGGCCTCTGTGTGCATATAAAATCAGATTAGTTTTATATAAGCAATAGAAAATCTACGTAAGCCCGGTTTGATATATCATAATCAACAGCATGAGATTTTCTGGAGCCAACATGAACTTGAGAAGTGGATTATAGAAACATTTTATTCAGATATGTTTTGTGTGATATGGTGCTAATAAAACAATGATCCACAAGTTGATCATTGTTGTTATTTGTCTTACTGTTTAATTTCGTTTCGGGATTAAAGACAGTTGAGTCGTTATTCTGGGATTAGCATCATCAGCCTTTTAATGTTACGAGTATTCAAAGGTTTAGTAGAAGACAATGATAAACTACGTAACCAACTAAAATAGAAAAAAAGTAAACCCATGAGATACAAGTCACAGACTACAAAAGTCCGTTTCCAAGCACAGAAAGCCCGAGTTTTCATGATATATGAAACTAGATAAAGCATCTAGTCCCCGAATAGTTTTCAAAGAAATGGTCGTAGTTTACCGTAATGCGATACACTCAGTCATCGGCCCTTATCTAACTGAATATATAGTGGGTTCTTCAGCTATTAATCAAACAGTAGTTTCAACGGAAAAATGGTTGGAGTTCATAATTCTGGCGCTTTGATAACATCTCGACGGATGAACACGATTTATTGAGCCGTTTGATGTTAGTCTGTGGTTATGATGGAGCTGTACATAAAATTGGAGGGATATCTTTTGAGTTTGTAGTTATACAAGGCTGTGGCGTAGAAAACAAGCAAGGTTTTATTTTGTAGTGAGTCCGTGAGTTAATAGTAAATGGCGGAAAATAAAGGGCACATTTTTAGCTTAGACTCCTTCATGTCTCCGTAAACACAATCAGCAGTTGTAGCGCTAGAAATGTCGCCACAAGAAAAACTAACGAAAAGAAATTTGTACGGAAACAAAAATAACCACAACGCCATCTAGCCCGACAGCAGCGAACTACTAACGAAATTCTGCATCGCGATATTAGAGTTTTCTGTGCGATTAGTACATGTACAACAGTCCGAATATTAAATGTCTAGCAGTTGCCCATCGGACACAACAACCGTCCGGTCTGAGGATCCTCCCTCTTTAATAGAGGATTGCGGGACTTTCTGTACCGCATACAGGTACTCTCAGCTGATATATGTATGTAAATATTTGATAGTAGCTACAAAATATCTGAAACTAGGCGTGGCAAGAGTATTATTTCCCAGTTGTAAGATTGTAGATATCAGATAAGTACCTCGTTTTTTTGTAATTGTAAAATACTGGTATTCGGTTAGGCTGGAAGCTGGCTCTAACATAGCTGGCATGTGGTAGATTGACTTGATTTTGAACACATTTTAGCGTCTTGAATTTTTCTGATAATGCTGATGCCCTTAGACAGCGGTAATCAGTTACTATAAATGTGAGTAATTGTTTTTAGATGGGAAATCATAAATTCACTGCTTACGTTCTGGGCGGAGCGGAAGGAAGTGTCAGATTTTTACAGACTAAAAGCCACCCGTGTTCTTGCAAATGCCCTTTGCCTTTGCGTTCCAGGGGCGCGGTAACTCTTTCGAACAAATTCCTCAACCCAGGCCAATAATTGTGAGCCTGTTTTTTCATTGGTTCCTATCAGTAACAACATACTTTCCCTGCCGGAATCTATGTTCTCCAATAGCTACAATCTTGAGGTCTTTCTTGGGGGCAATTCTTAAGTCAAGATTGAATAGATTACTTCCAGACAAGCGAGCTCTTCCACCGTTGATCACATCATGGCTTACCACCAAGTGAGATATTGAAAAACGCGAGGCTATAATTAATAATAGAAAACATAACAAAACTTAACAATTCGAAAATTACACATTCGTGCCGAAAGATGTTATCACTGTAGCGCATTCATAAAATATGTATTATTGTAATATTAAAAGTAACGAGGTTATTTGCAGCCGTTCATGTATTTTCCATGGCTGACATATTTTATTAGATATGCATAGGGATGGGTTTATGTGCTGTGTTTTTTTCTTGTTGCTTGCTGGCTTGTGATATTATATATGAGTTTGAAAATACTGTCTTATTGTGTACATATGTGTGTACATGTACTTACCTATGGTTTAGTTAACCTTGAATATTTGTTCAAGTAATGAGGTATGAATTTCGAGCAGTACTGATTAGACTGCTGTGTTGTTATGAAACACCAATTTAGGCCCCTCCTTAGCATCGTTACATCGAGCGGTCTGTGTTGCTTTGCATCCAGCGGGTTCCCGCGACCACCTGGTCATTTATCCAACTAATAGTACGAGTAAAAACGCTGCGTCCTCCGGTACGAATTCGCCACTTCAGGACTTTAGATAGTGAGCCCTGAAAAATGATTAAATCCCAAATCAAATCATATGCAACTAATCAAGGATTTTATCTCTATTACAGCTTAGTTCACAATAAATAACGTTATATTACCTCATCAACATAATTAGCCTCATGATTGTACAGATAATAATCTCTATGCTATCCTCGGTAATCCCTCTGACATCACTACACACATACAGACATACATACACAACTCTCAACTGTACGGTGTACTTACGTTTGGCATCAAGTGTATTGCGTACTCAGTTCGAGTGGGGATAAGAGTACGTCGGTGATTATCGTTGCTCTTAAAGGGTATCTGGAGGTTCACTTAGTAATAATGAGCTTTTGTTACTAATACATCGGTTTTATTTTTAGTTTTTCCTTGTTTAATTTGGGTTAAAAGAGAAACTGAAAGGCATTGTGAACAATTAGTTGGCATAAATGAGAAAAATAACCAGTTTTTTTTACTGTTAGCATCTCTACTTGCCGTTTCTCCAATTACGTTGTGGTCACAAATATAAACTGCCCTATCTGATGCCACCTCCACAACCCCGTGACTGGGCAATATGATATTTCTTTGTAATGATAGTTATTCCTGGTTGCTCATTTGCTTTAAGCCCATATAGTATTGTAGGTACATATTATTATATAGCAAGCTGCGTAAGACTGTTGGTATTGTGTTTTCTGTTAACGAATACCTAAGTACCGTAAAATGAATGGGGACTTGTCTCAAGAGAATCACGCAGCTTCCTTGTGTCTTAAATAAATCTTTGTAACGAGCCTGACGATTTTGGCCATTCCTCATGTCTAGACTCAGGGGCCCATGGTAATTGTATATGACTGATGGGAGCTTATGAAATGAAGGTAGCTAATATTATGATGACGATTACACCAATAGCTAATTATGCTGCAAACCCATTAGTGAAATCATAATTATTTAACAGCTAGGTACACTTATATTGTATTGTACTCTAAATCTAAATGAAAAACCCAACACTTAAAAGCTTTTACCAAAATTGGTCGGTGTCAATTTTGTTTTTAACTCCTGTTGGTCAATAGAAAGGCTCTGAACTCTGAATACTATTTTGTCATTCTGTTTCGAATGCGAATATATTTTCAGAAATTCAGTGGCTTTCATAGAGATCGAGAGTGAAATATCGAGTGATGAATGCCTGTCGTCCGTGAATTCACGTCGCGTGACTGTGGTTTAGTGAAAGAGCGAATTAATGGTATGACTTTGTAGTCTCAGGGATTAATATGCTGTAAACTTTTGGTGCCATTTACCTGGAGTGACTAATTTGGTAATTAAGGGATGATATGGAATGGACACGCCACCATTGCGGCGATAAGTCGATAAGTCCCCTCTTTGGGAGTGGTTGGTGAGACGCCACGGCGTCCTCACCTTCCGCCTGACGCAGGTGCTCACCGGACACGGCTGTTTCGGATTCAGCGGGAGGACACGTGGAGCATACGGTGGAGGTCCTCGTTGAGGCGATCGGCGGCGGTGACCTCTCGCGTCCGGCCCTGGTTCAATCCATGGTTCGGCGCGAGGAGGCATGGGAAGCGGTCACCTTCTTTTCCAAAGTAGTAATGCTAGCGAAGGATGAGGCAGACCGCGTGCGAGAGAGGTAAACCTCACGCCCCAGCTGCCGCAACAGAAGAAGACGCCCCGGGCGGAAAACGCAGGGCGATTCTCGGCCACCGTAGGCGCGGGCCTGCGGATGGCGAGCTATGGGTGACTCGCCGTCCGATTGCAACAAGGCCCGGGTTGGCAGCGCGTCGTGTTCCACGTGTGCCTCAAAGAGCTGGCAGCAAAGAAGACGGGCCCCCATAGGCCTGGTACCTGCTAGGGTTGCGGAATTTGTTCGAAAGAGTCACTGCAGCCCTGGAATGAATACATACAAGTTACTTGGTACCTATATACTTGACGGCGGATTTGATGAAAACGCACAGTCACCATTGAACTGTCAAGAAGTCGGCCCAACTAGCTTAGCTAGACTTCGTCATAAAGTGGAAACTAGTTATCTGTCTTGAAAACGTAGTCCTCCATGGAGACGGATGTATAATTTAATAGTGGAACCAGTCTAGAATTTAAAATACAAAATCTTGCAATAACATGACCTAACTTTTCTATTGCAGGGTTTATTTGTGAAAATGATATAAGGTTTTATATCATTTTCACAAATAAACCATACATGAGCAGTTGCGAACCATATTAGAGCAATCCTACAGGCGTACTCGTATCAATGCCTGAGTTTAGAACTCGTTATCGTGCGCGAGCGGGCCCGAAGTTTGCCGAGGCCTCCCGACGTCGCCCGAAGCCGACTTCTTCACTAACAATAAATGCTTTGTCAAACTTCGACCTGCCACCCGGCTAGATAACCGGCTTGCGTTTGTTTCCAAAGTAACTTGTCAGTTGTGTTTCTTTTCATAATTTTTGTTTGTAGCTTAAGTTAGTTGGAAAGTGCTTTAAAATGCTGGATTTTGTTTTGAGGTGTTAAGAGTTTTACTGGAAACGACATCCTGGGTCATTCATAAATCGGTCAGGAAAGTGATTCTCATACATTCAAAAAGTACCTAAAGCCTGATTTAGGCGCTGTGTAAGCGTGATTAAATTGCCTGTGGTATCATAGGTTGAAGCAACAAGTTTCTATATCTTTGTTAAGTTTTCTAAAATAATAATTCAACTTTATCAATATTGTTAATTGATATATATAAAAAGATAAAAGATTAAAAGTGTCCGTGGAGTTCCATGCACGTTGTCCAAGACGTCTACGCTTTGGAACGTGCATCATATTTTTGACTGACTTTATAATTCAAAATTAATTGTAAGTGGTTTATTTGTAATAAAGTTTCGAGAGTTTGTTAATCAAGTTATAAGAAAAATAACTTCTACCTGACTTGACCTAGCTGCATAGTTTCCGTGAGATTTTCTCGTCTTTGAAAAAGAAAAATAGAGCTTCTGCTGCGCTTTATATTTCAATTAATTAAACCAGTTTCCGTCTAGCAAAATTTTCCTGAAAATTTTAATCAAACCTTGTCAGATGCATTTCTGGAAATGTTATCGTCACTATGATATCTCAATCCTCTTTGTTTTCGAATTCATTTACTGAAGTTGGAATCTATTGGTTATAAATTATTAATCTACTACATAATATTTGAATGCGATATAACGGCCATGACCGTTAGAGAACCGTGCCTTCAAAAATGTTGTTACTTTGATTGTTACATGTCTGAAACTTGACCTCTGTGTGTGTATAAAATCAGATTAGACTTATATAAGCAATAAAAAATCTACATAAGCACGGTTTAATATATCTTAACCAACAGCATGAGATTTTCGGGAATAATTAGCCAATATGAACTTGAGAAGTGGATTATAGAAACATTTTATTCAGATATGTTTTGTGTGATATGGTGCTAATAAAACAATGATCCATAAGTTGATAATTGTTGTTATTTGTCTTACTGTTTAATTTCGTTTCAGGATCCAAGACAGTTGAGTCGTTATTGCTCAACTGTTGGGACACAGGCCTCCTCTCTAGGAGGGGGAATGGGCCGTAATCTTCAACGCGGGTTGGTGAATGTCACATGTCTTCGAATTTTTGGTACCAGGACATGCCGGTTTCCGCACGACGTTTTCCTTCACGCGTTTTGAGAGCAGAGGTGATGAAATTAATTAAACAAAGTATTGCGCCTGGCTGGGTTTGAACCCGCGACTTACAATTCGTAAGTCGTTACCACTCGGCCACCACTGCTCTATTCTGGGATTCGTCGAGGTCAATTGACTATGTGTTTTTCTGGCAGTCGCCTCTGTTTATTCTGGCTTTCAGGAGTTGCAGTCGTTGAGAATAGTGAAGAGGTATTGTTCACAAAATATTAATATTCTCCTAATTAAGTTCATTGACAAAAAGAACAAATTACGTAAAACAACTCCAAACAATGTCATGAGAAGAGCCTCCTGACTCCATTATATACTGATCACAGAGGCTTTATGGGGTCCCCGGTACACGGGGGTAATCCATGGCGTAATAAAGGGGCACTTTTTCGAAGATCTCCTTAGATAAGGGAAGGTGAACTCCGATATATCAGAAGATTAGTCGTTTGCCGCCGCCGAGAACGCGTTGAATGTAAAGTGGTTATAGGCAGGGAGGGGAAAGCTTCTTGAAGTGTCGATAAGAATATTAATTTGGCAGATTAGTTTGGTGTTGAAGGATTGGCGTTGAGAGACCCGTTGATGACTTGGAATGTTGAAGTAAATTAGTGGTTGAATGGAGTCGGAGAAGGTGTGGTATGGATTGATATAGTGAGATCCCAAACATATTCACCAATCTGTTCATACAACAGATATTTTGTTTGGCACTACAACATAATTATCTGTTTAACTTCAAGTTGGACTGGTAGAAGTTTCATAAATATCGTAGCTAGTTAGGTACACTTATACAATGTGTTACAAAATTTTATCCGATCCCAAAGGGGGCTATAAGATATAATTCACAGGATTCAGGTATTTTTTTTCTGAAATTAACCTCCAAGACACTTAAACATAACAACAATTAGTTACAATTAAGCATATAACTATGGTATTTTAATATTTCCCTGTATCGTACAAACCCCGGCACATCACTAGCAAGGTAAGGAACTCCATAAGTTAACAGCTAGAGCCTGTCATATATCAGCGCTTGGTGACATATTCGCCCGTCATGTACGCTTTACATATCCGGAGTACGAGTACGTCTTGTTGAGCACGGTTTGTATGGCATGTTTTTATTGCTTGGTATAGTTGATTTAGAGGTAGGTAAACTTTTCAGCAGATATGGCTAAATTTTGTGATGAATTGAAATGGATTATGATGTGTATTCATTGGTGGTTGGTGATTATACAATTATACATGCCATCGTTATTTCAAACTTGTAGCTAATAATATGTGAATATTAGAACGTTGAAGTTATATAGAATTTCTATATTATTTACACTGATTAGCAGTTATAAAGATTTTCTATTGATAATTTGAATTAAGAATCCTCAAATCAGTACAGGTATTTAAATTAATCGTAAGGTTCGATTTTTAAGAATATGTCTGTTATCATTCGTTCGACGAAGTACGACCAATGATCATCGTGCCTGAGTGGCATTTATATCAAATTCATATTCCTTTGCAATATGGCCAAGGAAAAACAAAATAAACCTCCAAAAATGTCAATCTAGCCTACTCGTTTTGTATCCTACCGCCGACCAATAGGGCTCAACAGACTAACAGATAGCGTGATAACCGTCCAACTTGTCAGTCTAAATGACTGCAGTCTGCTACACCAGTACAAAAAACATTTAACAGTCCTTTTTGGGCAGTCGTGTAAAAAGATTGGCATAAGACCTCAGAGCTCACCATATATAGCAGAGATTATAATATATTATGGTTGACAAATTATGATTCTAATACAGAGATAAATGAGATCCTCGAGTCAGTTATAGGTTACTTTTTGAGGAAATAAAACGCAAGCCAAGCCGCGGGCAAAGACTTAAAATGTATTTTTATAATGTATTTTAATATGGTGTACCACATAATATAGCGTATTCTATTCTATATTCAAACACAAAACAGTGACTGAAAAGCTACATACCTAACTATGATGTTACTCTTACTAACATATTCGCGTTTACAATTTTAAAACACGAACGTATGTTGCTCCATACGATTAAAAAAGCCAGCCAATCTACAGCAAACAGTGTTCTCGTCCGTACATTCATTGATCATTCACTTTACCGATTGTACGTTTGCAGTTACCTATCGTGTCGTACTTTTTCCTCTTTTTAATGCGTCTGCTCCCCCTCTATAAATTGTAACCTTTGTTAGGGAAACCATGTTTATGTATGTAATTTGGCGTTTACGTTGCATTCCGTGTTAAAACAACGTAAATGCTTGACGGGAATTAATGAAGATACTTCGTTTTATTGGGCTGTTTTTTTTATTAATTAAAATTGGTTGGTTATGAGCTTCTTAAAAATACTAATGTCCGACCATTAGGTATGTAGCTGCCATGTTTAGATCCTGGATCGTGCAGGTGGTTTGCTACTGTGGGAAGAAAAGGATGTCAGCCATTTCCTGCCAAGGGGCTCCACATTGGTCAGTGTTCAATTTTGCTTCCTGCTTATGTTTTTTGTTGCTTACGAGATGAAATAAAGATATCAAAAGCTAATGAAGTCATTATCATTTTACAACTGCAACATTGTTTCAAAGTCTCGTAGTGTTGGCAACTGTTCGAACTTTTCCGGAACGTCGTTGACTACTGAAAGATTTATTCTCAATAAAGTTATGTCCTTATTACACAGCTGATATCTTTGGAAATTGTACGACAAACATATCAAAATTTCCTGCGTAAGTTGCAGTAATCCACGTTTTTAAAAATTGTCTAAAAAGTAAATTTTCCTGTAAGACATTTTTGTTTGCTTAAAGTACTTAGGTACATAGGAGGCATCGATACCTATTAGAATTAAATTTTACGTTGTATCCACACATATATATGTATGTATGTGTGTGTGTATGTTTATATAACAATAGGTACATAGGGATCCAAACCCTTACAAACGCGTCGAGTTTTCCAAAAGCTTAAACCTTCGCTCAAAGTTCGTAGCACGTTGATCTCCGAGCTTCAGTGCATTATCATCGATCGTCACCGACATGGCAACATGTCTGGAGGCTGCACAATAAAAGATAAGTAGCTATTGTGTAGTGTAGCCAAAAATACGGTATTTACGGGACAGGTTTCCGGGATTTTATACGTAACGCATTAACACACTAAAATGCGCATTGTATTGAAAGAACCCATTAAAAGTCTGAAACTCTCAGAAAATAAAGTGTAGATTGTCATTGTAAAAAAAATATATCTAAAACTATAAAGAACTTTACCATTGACAAACGCAGTAATAAATCAGACAAACAGTAAAAAATAATTGGCTACAGTGTTACTTGCCTCGTACCTAAAGCTAAATAAACTTCCAAAACTTTCTACATCACATAAGCTCTGTCTACAATATTCCCGTCCCGCATCCCAATCCCGGGGCTTGTCGCGTAGCAACACTAGTGCGAACCCTCCTTAACTGTTACGTGAGGTATTAAGAATTTAGCGAGAGTCCCGACAAGCCCTCCTCATCGATTCGACGCCAGGTTGTTGCTTTTATAACCTTGTTGTGATTGTAGCCTTCAAGGTAATGGTTTACGACTTCAATACAATATAAAAGTATCGGAAATTCGGAAGTTTGCTGTAAAATCTTGATGGCTCCTGTCTTAAATTAAAGAAGTGTCGTTACAGTTTTTTTTTTATATCTTTGTCGTAAGTGATGTTATTTGAGGCTTTGTGAAATATTGTTTCATGGCTTCAACTTGGTGAAGTGTTCAGCTGTCGATATCGACAAGTGGAATCACGATTTTCATTTTCGTTAAAATCAGTTCTGAGCTATAGAGGTGAGCTCGCGTTCGAAAACTTACTCATCTGATCGCTTACCATCAGGGTAAGAAATATAGCACGCTTGCCTAGAAGGAATCGATTCAATCATTACTTCTTTAAGTCAAGATTGAATAGGTGCCGCCCATTTCTTAGGTAGGTTAGCAGAGACTCCGGCACGACGGCAAAACGTCATAAACGGAAAGATGAGTGTTTGAAAAAGGTAACTCAGACTAAGCACACAACTTCATATATTATGTAGAACATATTCTAAATGCAGTGAAAACTTAATGGGCTATATTTCAGTTACCTGTCCACGTAAGCGGAGGACATTTTCTAGCCGCTCTTGACAGCTAAGGCTATAAAAGAGCTTGAGGATATAGGGTAGGATAAGACAGCACTGTGTTAGTAGGGTAGATATATTTTCTGAGCATCTAAACGAAAGCATATAAGTATAAGTTAAACTCTTTTGAAAACGTTCCACACCGGTTATATGAAATGGATCGTGGATTCTCTCTTATACAACTGTACCTTACAAATGAATACAATAGGATACGGTCTGAGCCAGAAAAGCTTTATAATTAGATCTTCTCTTTCTAACAGACAGACGTGTGGCTGGGGTTTGATGTAATTTTATTAAAAAATTGCTAAGGAATTAATGATTTTTGTTTTTGATAAAATTGCGTGGTGACAATAGGTAACTTTTCTAGAAATTTTCTCTTGCAAGCTCAACTATTTAGAATATTCTTTCAAGTATTTTTATTCATTTACATACATACATGCCTACAATAAGTTTAGTATTTATTTTACCTTCCACGATCCAAACAAACACAAATTCCAATTATAGTGAAGTGGTGTAGCATCTCTAAAGTACAATACGGTTTAAAATCCGGATGTGTAGACATGTACAGTCATATTCCGAAGTCGAGTCGAGTTATAACAAGACAAACTTGCGTCTAGTCGCTAACAAGTCGCCCGAGAGCTAGGGGTGACAGTCACTCGAATATTGTAATCGGCTTAGTTATCCTTCCTGTGTATTGCAGCCCTCGAAGGATTATACGTACATTATATATAGTAAACAGATAAGTTTCTAATTGTTGTTTTTGGGTGTTATTAAGTTGATTGTTTGGGAGACTAATTTTGGTGGAAGTCCAAAACCGTAACCCATACTGCAAGTATGGTGACATTATTTTTTATTAAGTGTGGGATGACATCAAATTACTTCTTCCGCTCTGGGCGGAACGGAAGGGAGTGTCAGACTCTTACTGACTTAAAACCATCCGTGTTCCTCCTAATTCCCTCTGCGTTCCAGGCCCGCGGTGACTCGTTAGAACATGTTCCGCAGCCCTAGAAGATAGATGACATATTACATAAAAAGTAAAAAGGTAGGCAGTTTTATTTGAATCTTTTCAAACGGAAGGCATGAAACGGTGAAATACAGACAGACTTATTTTCGAATGATATGCATGCCAAAATCGGACGTTTCAATGATTAATTGACCTTTTTTACCTTTTGGGTAATTTTCCAAGTCGTATAAGCTTGTTTATAGCGGTTTCACAGTTTTTCTGTGGAAAATATGTCCATTCTTCAGGTAAATGTTATCCGAAGACTGAAAAATCGGACCTTGGCATAGCAGTTGTTTTCAATGAGAACTTTAATAGGTCGAAAATTTGCAAGATACGTATATTATCTTACCCGTGTGTTCACTTAGCAGTAAGGGATATTCTGCATGAAGGCGTGAAGGTGGCCAATACTGCTCGGGGCAGTTTATAACAAGACAACAGGTCCCCAAGTCTGCTATTTTTATAAATTTGTCATTCCAACACGACCCCATTGTCATTATGCTAAAAGTTCCTTATCTGCTAAATTCATAATGGTCGATCATTAGTCGGTCAATGCTCTCGTAATACTTTTTCATAACCGAGATATTAAAAGTAATGACTGCACAATGACGTTCTAATGGTAGGTCACTGATCAAAGGAACTGTCATAATTTTAGCAGATTACCGATTCATTTGTCATTATGTACGAGATTACCATTCTATGCCATTTCTTTTTCATAATGTCATAATGACGCTTTTTTATAAGTACATTACCAAACATGCCAAAGTCAACCATTATGAAATCAATGATAGACCATTCTGACACTATTGTAATAGCAGACTTGAGGCCCAGTGTACTTGTAATCAATATAATGTAAAACTATTCCGTTACTGAGTGACTAAGGGACTCAGTGACTGTGTGGCTGAGTGACTGATAGACAACGCACAGCCGAAACTACTGGCTGTAAAAAGCTTTAAGAGAGAATTTCCAGAAATTCCTACGGAAATAGGAAAATATGGTATAAGCGCGACTGAAGTCGCGGGTGAAAAGCTAATCATTTATATTATAAACTAGCTGCTGCCCGCGACTTCGTCCCCGTGGAATCCCCGATTTTAAAACATTCTTTATCGCTGCTCCGCTCCTATTACTCGCAGCGTGATGTTATATAGCCTAAAGCCTTCCTCGATAAATGGTCTATTCAACCCAAAAAGAATTTTTGAATTCAAACCAGTAGTTCCTGAGATTAGCGCGTTCAAACAAAGAAACAAACTAACAAAGAAACAAACAAACAAACTCTTCAGCTTTATAATATTAGTATAGATTTGTGAAGTCAAATTGTGCACGGTTACTATTCGGCATTTAGTTTGCCGATATTTGTTTCCAGATAAGAATTAATTTTATAATAGCCTATGACAAATCTGAATTGGAGGGTAAAAGAGTGGGAACAGGTCACACAACTTACACTCTCTCTAAAAATTATAGTGACTTATATTAATATAAAAATAATAATGTGAGTTTATAGAAAATCAATGTAGAATCTCAAAGTTCTTGTAACATTTAGATTTTTTATTATATTAGTTATAAGTATATTCAGAAATAACACGAATAGCTATTTTTTTTTTTTTTTTTTTGAATGGACTACTCGCAGTTCAGCACATTAAGGCTGGTTACTGCTCAACCGGGCAATCCCGTGGTTGCCTTAGATTCTAAGGCCCCCAGCCGGGGCTTAAACTACTTAAAACTAAATGGCCGCTCGCTAAGGGCATCCCCTGTGGGACACGGGCCTCGGCTTAGCGGGGTCATTGAGGAGGGGCAGCAAGGGACAGGCTGGGTCTGATTGATATTATTTAGGGGATTTAACGCTAATGGCTCAGCAGCGCGGGCTGGCTCGTTAGGCAAAAGTCGGGGAGGGTTTTGACGGGGGCGTCGCGATGGACCTCGTCGGCGAGGTCGGAATACGGAACGCGTTCTGGGTTTGTTTTTCCTAAGAGTGCTGGTTTCCCTACTACTCTCTTGGGTCAGGGTGATGGGGTCATCGGGCTCGACAAGGGTATGCCGCGGTCGGCGGATCTTGCTGATCTGGGAGGGGGTGTATCGGGTGGCCGATGCGATAAGGGGGTTTTGGTGCTTTTCAGCGGACTCTATGAAACGCTTGGAGATACGTTTCATGAATTGTTTGATGGTGGGGATACGGAGGTCGACATGGAGACGCTCATTTCTAACGTACCACGGGGCTCCCGTAGCCTTTCGGAGAAAACGGTTTTGGATGACCTGCAACCTATGGATTTGGCGGGGCTTAGCGTGTGCGAAGGCTACACACGCGTAAGTCATTATTGGACGTATGCACGTGGTGAAAATGCGTAGTTTGCCTTTCAGGGATAACTTGCTGCGTGCGTTCAGCATGTAATGAAGCCTACTGAGAGCGAATGCGGCACGATTGCGCACCGTCTTAATGTGCTCTCTGAAGGTAAGCTTTCGATCGAGGATCACGCCTAGATAGGATACCCTCCATATTCGGCAGAGCTCTTCTCTGTAGCATATCCCATGCATGCTCAATCGGGTTCAAGTCTGGCGACTGAGCAGGCCAGGGCAGGACATTGATGTTAGCTGCGGCGAGAGTCTGTCTTACAACTCTTGCGGTGTGCGGTCGTGCATTATCATGCATTAACTGAAATAAGGGACCGATTTGCACTTGTAGAGGAACGATGACGTCTGATACAATCGTCTCAGCATAAATTTGAGCGTTGAGGTTGCCTCTGATCCAAATCAACTCAGTTCTTCCGCCGATCCAAATACCCGCCCATACTATGATGGTTCCACCACTATAAGGATGGACTTCCTGGCAGGATTTTAATCGCTGTTGGCGTCCAGGGGTTCTCCAGTGTCGTATACGTCTTGTATCCGGTCTCATACCAAAACGAGACTCATCAGAAAAGCACACGAAACGCCATTGTTCTTCTGCCCAATTTCTGTGTTCAAGAGCCCATTGATATCGAATCCTACGATTGTGCATTGCTATAGGTGGTACCCGTAGCGGTCTTCGGGAATGAAGGTTCACTTCATGCAAGCGGTTTCTGACTGTTTGGTCGCTAATTAAGTTCCCTGAAGAGTGATGAAGCCTCACGGCTAACATCATGGCGGTTATTGTTGGAGCTCTTCGAGTTAAGATTTGAATGTATCGGTCTTGTCTCCGTGTGGTGCAGCGATACCGTCCTCCATGGCGCTCAGCCAAGGTAAGCGAAGAGCTCTGCCGAATATGGAGGGTATCCAGTCGCAAGAAGACCTTTTTTTGTTGTTGCAACGAACATGGGCGGCCATTCCACAGCGTGATTTGGATGAACTCATTTTGAGTATGCCAAACCGATGTTCTTGTGTTGTTAGTGTTCGCGGTAGAAACACGGATTATTAATTGTTTAAGTTACCCAATAAAATTTTAAAGAAAACTGTTATTTCAGTCTTTTTTTCGAACTTTAATGTTAGTGGTTCAAATGTCAAAAATCCCTTTATTAGGAAAATGGCAAATTTCTTTATTAATGCAAAGGTGACTTGGTTTATCGTTACTGTGACAAACGAAAACACTTTATTTGATGAATCCTTAAAGAAAATTTTAATTAATATCAATCAGGAGAAAAGTTATTGCAAAAATATATGTTGATCCCTAGATACTTTTGATGTGTTTATTTAGCTTTCTCAACCCAGGGGATCGGCTTGCCAAATAACGTGATCGGACTGGGACGGGGGGGGAAGAGACGAGTCTTGGGCTTGTAAAACAAGATCGCCTGACTCTTCTCTGGGTTGACTTCCACTCTCCATTTCCGGAACCAAGCGCCTAGTGCGTTTGCGGATCTCTGGAGGTGGCCGGCTATTGCCTTCTCGCTATTGCCGGAGCAATATATCGCCGTGTCGTCAGCGAACAGAGCTAGCTGTGTCTTAGAGCTAGTGGGAATATCGCTAGTAAATAGCGAGAACACTAGGGGGGAGAGAACACCGCCTTGGGGTACTCCGGCGCGAATGGGATGTGGGGACGAAAGTGCACCTTCGATTCGGTACTGAAAGGTGCGGTTCGACAGATAATCTCGTAAGATGAGCACGAGACGATCCGGCACACCGAGCTGGTATAGCTTGTATATCAGCCCGTTGTGCCAGACCTTGTCGAAAGCTTTCGCTATATCGAAGAACAGGGCTCCCGTAACGAGACCGCGCTGGTATTTGGCGCTGATATGTTCAACGATACGGTAGACCTGTTGGACGCAAGAGTGGTTTGATCTAAAACCAAACTGCTCATTGGGGAGGAGGCTCTTGGCTTCGACAAAATCCTTGAGACGCTTATGAATAAGCCTCTCGTAGATCTTACCTAGGACTTTGAGCAGACTGATGGGACGATAGCTGGACGGGGAGGACTTGGGTTTTCCAGGTTTGGGGATACCGATGACGGTAGCCTCTTTCCACGTCTGTGGGAACATGTTGTTGGACAGAGCGCCATTGAAGATGGCGGTCATTAACATGATCAGAGTAGCCGGGAAGAGACGAACCACTTTGTTGGTGATTCCATCGGAGCCCGGGGCTTTTCTGGGTTTGAGACGGCCGATGATCTCCTTCACCTCATCGGGAGTGACGGGGGGGAGGGGATCATCAGGGTCCTCTACTGGTGGGAGGGAGGCTCTACGTTCGACTTCGGCATTCACCATATCGAGATGAGCCTTGTCTACTGGTTGGGAGCTGGGAGAGCATTGGGACTCTAGACTGTCGGCCAGGCATTCGGCTTTGTCCTCGTCGTCGAAGGCGACGGTGTTGTCGGGACGCGTGAGCGGAGGCATCGAGGCAACCTCAGAGGCGCGTAGTTTCCTCTGAAGTTCCCAGAATGCCTGATGGGTAGGTTCGAGGTCGCCCAACATCTTATCCCAGCGACTTTCACGCAGTTCAGCGATGCTGTTACTTACTTTACGCTGTAAGTAGCGCATGTGAACTTTGTTGGCTTCGCAGGGAAAGGCGCTGTAGGCACGGACTGCCGCGTTCTTTTCAGTCACGAGCTCACGTACCTCGTCCGGGAGTTTCCAGTGGTGATCGCTCACCACCGGAGACTCCTTAGAACATTCGTTCAGGACAGATTGCACGTGATCCGTGAGTGAATTGATCGCGGCTGTCGTGTCTGCGACAGACTCGATTAGGTCGGGGATCTGGTCGAGATGGGGTGACGTGGTAGCCTTCAGCTTTTCGCTTACTTGGCGCCAGTCAGTGGTCATTCGGGTGGGAGGAGGCTGGGTAGGGTCCATCGGCCCTGATCTAGGAGCAAGCTCCAGGATCACGGGTCTATGGTCCGAGTTTAACTCGTCATGCGTCTCCACAGAATGTAACCGAAGGTTGACATTTTTGAGGAGGGCGATGTCAAGTACATCGGGGGAGTGGGAAGGTGAGTGCGGGTAGTGGGTGGGATGCATTGGAGCGATGACATCGAAATTCAGGACGCTGCACAGTTCGAACACTACCTTGCCTCTCGGGTTGGTCGTGTGACTGTTCCAGGAAGGATGTTTGGCGTTGAGGTCCCCCGCCAGTATGACGGAGTCGCTCAGGCCAAGAAGTTTAGTCAGGTCATCTTTCATAGCGGGAGTGTCCACGGAGTTGTTGGGTGGGACATAGGCTGAGATGATCGTGACGGGTTGGTGTCCTGTCATACCTAGCCGACAGACTGAGACCTCAAACTTTTCAAGGGAGGGAGGGTCCATAGGAATGCAGTATAGGGACGATTTATAGTAAATAAGGGTACCTCCTAAGTGGCAGCGGGTCCTATCATTGCGAACCATGCGATAGTTGGCAATTTTGGGGTCCCGATGGGTAGGCTTTAGGAAGGTCTCTTGTATTAATAAGATGTCTAGGTGATGGTCGCGGAGGAACAAGGCGATCTCATCACGTTGGGCTCTAAGGCCATTGGCATTGAAAAACCCTATCCGGAGGGCTGTCGGTTTGAACCTACACGTTACTCTGGACTTATCCATTATGGGTGGGTAAGGGTTGTGTAGATTTGGACGTGGTGAACTACGTCACCGAACTCACGGAAAACTGCTGAGTGGTCACCTCTGCAGTTTTGAAGCGCCTCGGCCATGGCTAGGGCGCGGGGGGAGTAAAAAGCTTGGTATGTGACCAAAATGATGTTTTTGGACACATCACCAGCTGGAATAGTGGCGGCTTGCGCTGAGGCAGGGGCAGGGGCTGGGGCTGTGGCCCGGGTTGCCTCTGTCAAGGGGGGGCGTGGGAGCGCTACGTCCATGAGGGCCGGGATGGTCTTGGTGGGCTGGGTGGTAGGGGTGGCCTTAGGGGCCTCTGTGGTTTTGGGGGCAGGAGCGCTGGTCCTCAAGGCCGGAAAGTGGGCCTGGTGATTGAGAGCGCTCCATGGGCTGGGGCGTTGTGGACTGAGGGCTATGGTAGTTTTTCCTACCAGTTGAGGACATTCCCTCTGCTGGCGATCGCTTGCGCGCTTGGCTAGCTTGGGGGCGGTGGGTTTGGGCGCTTTTGGGCAGCCACGGTAGTTGGCCGTGTGGCCAGACTTGCCGCATAAGACGCAGCTGGGCGGCTCAGCGCATTGGGACGGGTCTTTGGGGCGGGTGCAATCTGAAGTGCCGTGGTCACCCAGGCATTTCACACATCGTGCCTTCGCAAAGCAATTCCGCTGGGAGTGGCCGTACAATTGGCAGTTGTGACACTGGCCAATGATGCCACTCCTGCGGGGCTTTTCAATGGATAGGCCCGAGAGGCCACAGATGTGGGAAATGTTAAAAATAGGGTGATGACCGTCTGTCGGGTCGCAGACGACCAGAATCATATTATATGATTCCCCACCTCGGCGGTGCATTCGGTGCACCTCTGCTACGGGGATACTCTGCGACTGAAGGTCGCTGAGAATTTCAGCCGTGGGGATTTCGCGTGGGACGTTTTTGACAACCACGCGTGTCTGACGGTCCTCGGGGAGAGTGAAGGAGTGGAAGGGGATTTTCCTACCCGAGAGGAGTTTATGCAACTCTCGGTAGTCCTTCGCGGTCGGGACAGAGACTTTGATGCCCAGCTGGACAGCTCGGGCATTGGTGTAGTTGATCTGCCTGGCCTTGCAGGCAGTGGACACCTCAGTCCATTTGGCCTTGTCGTGAATGAACACGGGTGGCGGAGGTTGGACCTTTGGGGCTGAGGTTTTTGGGACTGAGGTCTCGACTGCCATCGGGCTGGCGGATCGGCTTGCCTGCTGGGAGGACCCAGCTGCCGAGGAGGGGCGGGATTGGGGGGCTGAAGATGGGAGGGAGGGGTGAGTGGGGGCAGCCTTTTTTGGGGCTTGCTCCTTGGAGGAGACTTTTTTCTTCCTCTTCCCCCCGGTGACGAGCTGGAAGTCGTCTTCCGAGGAGGAGGTGTCTGGGGAGGAGCATGGCCCTGTCAGGTCCATTTCCTCAACCTCTGGGGAGGGAGAGCGGGACTCAATTGTCTCTGAAACAATTGTTGGGGTGTCTACTACCGGTTTCTCGGTAGCGGTTTCAGCGGCGGCGCCGACTATTGTCTTGGAAACAATAGCCGGTTTCGCAGAAGTCGTGGGGGCTGGGGCGGAGTTTTGTTCTTGCCGCTTAGCGGCAAGATGTTTGCCAAGTTTGGCAGACAACTCAGGGTCCCTGCTCACTATAGCAGCAAGTTGCTTGCTATATTTGGTGACAAATTCGGTGTCCTTGAGGACGGTGTCCTTGAGGAACGCTAATAAATCAGCGTCCGTCATGGTGGGGGGGGGGGGGAATCGGGGGATTTAATTCCTAACTAGCATCCGGGAGCAACGTTTCCGAAACTCCCTTAGCTTCCTACTTCCTAACTCCCCGGGTGGGATATCCCGGGGATGTGTACCCTCCCTGTCGGGTGTAGACAGGGAGGTGAGTGCCTATTTTTGTGTGCCCTAAGCTTGTAAACCCACTGCCGATCTTATTGTGCAGTGGGGCCCTAGGGTCAGAAGACCGGTCCGGTGTGAAGGGGTTGAGACACCCAACCACACCGGGTGATTGCTGGAAGAGAACGGGGTTAGACAGATGGCAGCGACTAGGGAAGCCCCCAAGGCCGCGTACCAAAGCCCTTCCGATTTGACTTAGCCCTGAAGGGGCTTGGGCCGGTGTATCGGGTCAACACCCCTTGGCTTCGTTGGCACCGTGAGGTATCCCACCAAGGACCACGAAACTGTGGATTTTCCCTGAAGGGGCACTACGTTTCAACGACCTCCAAAACAGAAACAAGAAATCGTCCACTGCCTTGAAAAAGGCGGCTTCGGATCAAAGTTGTAGTCGGCGACCACAGGTGACGTCACGACTGGAGCGTGACGAAACGAACACACACGACACTGAGCACGATAACGGGAGAGCAGCGGGGAGCGGCACGTCCGTCGCGGGCGGGCGTCGGGAGCGGAATGACGAATAGCTAGTAAATAACACGATAGATAAATAAAATATGTCAAAAATGTTAAGATACACCTAAATAAAGTCCATTTAATAAAGATTGTGAGAAAGGCCACCTATATATTCAACATCTTTTTTCCTGTTAGCTTTCCAGAACAAACCTACGAACTGGACAATCAAACGAGGGCTCTAAGCCGTAATGGATCGTTCTAATTTACACTGAAAACAGACACATATGTAAGGTTACACTAGAAAAACGGTATGTGTGAACAAAATCCCTGGACCCGTGTCACAGCCTCCCTCGGATTTGCTTAACAAGATTAGGAGAGCGAAAAATGCTATACAATGAGGGAGAATTAACTGCGAATGGGAATGTGGGACATTTGTCGGTACACTACACGAGATTTGGATTAAGGACGTTTTTAGAAAAGAATTAAGTTTTTTTTTTATTATATAGATGTGTTTTTTATTGTGTTTTTATCATTACATATTATTTGCTAGCTTTTTCCTCCGGTTTCTCTGACGCGGTCTATTGCAAACGAATCGTGCATTTTCCGGTACAAAAGTAGCCTGTGGCATCCAGAAATAGTGAAACTTTCTATCATTGCAAGATTTTGATCGAATCAGTACTTCTGGAGATTACGTCTCACAAAGAAAATATCAATTGTATTCGTGTGTTAAATAATAAAATAAAATTTGAGTGTATATATAATTAACAGAAACTAAACTTAAGTCAATGTGATTTACACATTCTTTTTTTTGTACTTTGTCATACTGGAATTATTTTCTATTGTTAAAATTTTAAGAATTTTTCACACTTCAGTAATGTTTGTGCCTTCTTCAAGTTTCGTAGCACTTGTAGCCGTTGTAGGCTCAGCGTAGCATTGCGGAACTTGTTCAAAAGAGTCACCGTAGCCCTGGAATGCAAAGGGCATTAGGAGGAATACGGATGGGTTTTAATCAGTAAGAGTCCGACGCTCCCTTTTGCTAACGCCCAGAGCGGAAGAAGTCATTTGATGATTTCCCATCCATAAAAAAAAGTTTCAGACAAGATCTTTCAATCAGTGTCTGTTGAAATATAAAATTGATTGAGTCAGGCGTTACTTTGCGGAAATCCATTTTTAATTTGAAATTGAAAACAATATATCTAGTTTTAATTTCCGCGAATATTAGTGGGTTGCAGGTATGCACCTCCCTCCCGCCCGCTATATTATGCACATGCAAGATTACGAGGCAAATGCAAGGATTTTATGCACATGTTTTGCTTTGCCTTCCTGCATGTGCAATTTCAAATTTCTGTTGAAATATGAAAATGTCAGTAAACTACCTTTGGTTTATTTATTTATTTTTCAATCAATCATCCTCCAAGAACGTTTCTATTGCTATAGATTCTGTTTTTGCCAAGCAATATTGATTTCGAGGAAAATCTTGCTATTACCTTTACAAAATTTTCCGTGAATGCGTGGGCCTACGAGTACTTTTACAAAAGGTTATAGTTATTTATAGAATGCTTTCAAACTTTAAATAGTTGTACAAAATATTCTATTGAGTGGATTTTCATAAGGGACCTAACAGGGGTTATATGATTAGAATTTTTGACATAAAAGTATATATTTAATTTGGGAACTGGGAGTAAATATTACCTGAAGGTTGGAGGGATCAGGAGGATCAACCCTATGAAAAAAAGGATCGTTCGTTATAATTTATGAAAAATAAATTGGTTTTAACGGTTAAGTAGAATAAAGAGATGTGTCGGAATAAAGGTATAATACGGATTCAGTCGCGTTCAAAATAAACATGGGAAAGGGTCGTGTTTAATATCTATTTTATTTATTTAGGTAAAATATTTGTTCATTTATGTTACAATTAACAATTTTATGATTTGACAATTTTATTGTTATTTAGCACCCCCAAGTGTTTACCAGAGGAACGCGTTTTAATAAATTGATAACTCTTGCTTTTGGATTGACAAAATACACAATTGATAGCTAACTACTATTACCATTTAATTAGTATCTGTATTGCTGGCCGCTGAGGAGTTGTTCCGCCTGGAGCCAATCCTAGGCAGAGAATTACGTCATCAATACATTATATGAATACAATTTTTCCGTTACTGAGTGTCTGATAGACAACGTACAGCCATGAAAAAATTAATAATTTCTAGTGATTGTGCTTTTGTGTGTCCTCTGTTCATGCGCTGAATAAATGTTTTATCTATCTATCTATCTATCTATCTATCATGAAATGTGGCGTATGTATGCAGGTTCCTTGGTGATTGGCGCACCGCTTTCGTGGTGATAAGTCTCCACATTGTAGAGTCATTTGAGAGGCGCCACGGCGTCCTCACCTTCCGCTTGCGGACACTGATGTATCGGGAGGCACCTGTTTCAGCTTCGGCGGAAGTGCACACCCGGGTGTTAACACTTTTCGGATCCTTCTACGTCACATGTCACTTCCTTCTGCGAAGCAGTAATGTTAGCGAATGAGGATGTGGACCGCCTGAGGGAGAGGCAAACTGCACGCCTCAGAGGCAGCAACAGAAGAAGACGCCTCGGGCGCAGGTCGATTCCCGGTCACAGCAGGCGCGGGCCTGCAGACGACGAGCGTTGGGTGGGTCGCCGTCCGATAACAGCCAGGCACCGGTCGACGGCGGATTGGGTTTTAGTCAGTAAGAGTCTCACACTCCCTTCCGGTCCGCCCAGAGCGCAAGGAGACATTTGATGATTTCCTATCCATAAAAAAAGGGTTCCTTAGGTAGTGTAAGGGAAAACTAAGAGAGGATTTTTAGAAATTACAACGGTAACGGGATAAAACGTTTTAGTTTAGTTTAGTTTGTCATAAAATACTTTCATCCATTAAACGGATGAGTGAAGGTCGCTTCATAATCATAATCATTTGTTCGGATCGTCTACTGAAGTGTACGTGGCTCCAATTCAACTTTCAAAATTGGATATAAACAAACTAACAAACGGCAAGTTGAAAGAGTACAGTCTAAATTAAAATACTACAACATTATATATTATTGCGTACTTCACAGTTAAAATGTTCCACATATGCAACCCCATTTCATAAAAACAAGAAAAATATCTACGAGTAATAACCAACCATATTTTACCCAATATTTGCACTAACAAACCCTTTGAAATCGTTCAAATTGCATACGAGAATCGATTTAACGGCAATTAAATAACTTTAACATACGAGCAGAATCGTTTGATCATTCGATTCATCCACAAACGTTGTGATTAAAATCGTTTTTCTCTTTGTAAATAATCCTGGAATAACGAGGTAGCAATTAAACGGAGCTTTGAGACAACACTGGGTGGACAGGGGCTTACATCAAAGGGCCGGCAGGGGGCGTGGTCACGTGTCATCGAAGATGAGCTGTTACTTAACTGGGTGAGGCTTCTAACTCAGCGAGCTGGACTTGTCTAGTTATAGTTATAAGGCCGGCTTGCACTCGCACAGTAACTGTTACTGTACTTGAGTGAGTTAACACGGGCCGTTTATGTGTGAAATATTATTTATTTAACTTTGTGTAGCAACTAACTCTGAATTAAGATTTTGTTGCAATAAGTAACTTTGTTACTTTCGTGTGGTACATGGGGCGCGGTTTGAATTCTTAGCTTGCACTCATGTATTGCATCATCTATTTTATCACATATCTACTTAGCAACAAAATAGTTGTATTATGTAGATATTAAAAGTGCATTTTCACAACAAATAACTCTAGTCTGAAAACGCGCTACGAAAATTTTGGTCACCGATCACCGCTGTTCTAGAAGCCACATACGAACATTTATGAGTAGGACTACTAAAACGCTTGTCCGAAGCTTTGAAACGAGGAATGTTTAATATTTGTTCCAACTGTTTTTATTAATGACAGCAACTACATACTACGTCGACCGTCAGTAGGATTTGTGTTTAATTTAAAATGAAATCTGGCTTTGCGACTTAAACTTCTTTTTTAAATAACGAGGCGGTGTTTGAGTATGTGCCTTTGCGTTTATGGTTTGTGCAAATTAATTTGTACGTGTTTTCATTGATTAACGAGGTGCTTTCGAGTGTTGTTTTTTTGGAGTATTGTTGAACTGATATATTGAATAGTAATATTAAAATTACATTAATATATATAAATTCATTCAGTAAAATTAATCTGCTACTCATCCGTAGACAATCATATGGCGTCCTGTAGTTTCTACGTAATTCCGCATGAAAAAGGGTATGAGTTTATGTATGTAAAAATAATGTAATATTTATTGTTATTAAATTGTAATTTGTCTTTACTAACATAATTTAAGTACTGCTAATACTATCGTTTAGGTTTAACTGGTAAATCCTTAAATGTATGTCGTTTTGTAGCAATTAAATACATTTTCTTTCTTTCTTTCTTTCTATACTCAAAATTGAAGCCGAAGCGGTAATCCAGGAATCCATGATAGCATCGTCATTTTTCACTTCTGATGTCGCTTGTTGCTTCAAGCATTCACATCAAAAGGGTACAAATCCGCATGAGGAACTTTCAAAAGCAATAGGAAAAGACTGAGTACTAAAGCCACGGACCACATCAGCCACTAAAGTTTACAAATCCAGTGGCGTAACTGGCAGAGCAATTACTTCCTTAGACACTTTTAAAATCCCGTAACATTCGGGAAATGGAAACGTCGGGTACCCGAGGTTACATGATCTAGTTTGTTTTGTATGGAATAAAATTTAAAGGAACCATTTTGTTGGTTTGGACGGATTTTATTCCAGGTTCGTTATTTTTTATTTTGGTGGGTCATCTAAAATGACTCTATTTGTTTTTTTATTATTTATAAATTCTAAATATTAATCCACTGGATCTGAAGAGAGAGAGAGTTTTTCCAATTGAATTTAAAATGTTGGCGGCAGTATTGATTTCCAAGTTATAAGGGGGACGCCTGTCTCATATGTAAAAAATGTAAATAGTTTACAAGTAATCAATTACAATTATAAAATAAAATATAGTGATTATTCTGGAAAGGAGTTAGGCACAATTGCGTAATTTCTCGATTTGCTCCACATACACACACACACGCGGCCACAGTCGCCACTAAACTGTTGGAGCTATCACACACTCGCCGCATCAAGAATGCTATTCGTGTGCGCATAATAGCGTAAATAAAAGTCGGTCACGCCATACTCCGCGAACATCCCCGATGCACTGCAAAAGCGCGGTAGCCCCAACATTACTCTGAATGCGTTATTATACCATATTATTATAGATTATTTAGGGAATAGAAATACAAACTTTCTCCACCGCTGATTTTTTTCTCATGAATTTCGTTAGATCCAAGATAGTTGAATATTTTCTCCGGGACTCGTTGATTCTTATGAATATTCTTCTTGGATTCTAGTGGTCACACCGTCTATTCTTTCAAGAATTGCAGTTGTTGGAAATTGTAAAAGAAAACCTGTGTCTTAAGCTCTGGATTTGCGTCCGGTTGGTTGATGACACATGAGTCTAGCTAAGTATGTATTGGCGAAATGTAGGCGAACAACACACGTTTGCATAATTTATTATGAGAGCTGGGAAAACTATTCGACGAACTCTACTTCCCCAAGACATTAGTTCAAACTAAAATCGTAAAACATCATAAAGCCTTAATAAAACTAAGTTTTACAGTCGGAGGAGTGTTGTATAAATAAACAAAATCCTATAATGCTGGGAGGCGATATCAGCCGGACTATCAAACGACATCGCAGTGTCGGGCAGTCCGTTGCGTCCCCGACTAGTCATAAAATTGTCCGTGCGTGTTCGTGTCTATGTGGCAGGGAGATGGGGGAAATAGGGAAATTGAAATCTTACTCATTGGCTAAAAATAATGAGAGATTTAAATCATTCCAAGCACAACTTGTTAACTTAATTTCATCTATTTATTTTGTACAGAGTAAAGAGTACCAGTAGACCTGCGACAGAAGAGTGAGATAAAAAGAGTAGACACAGTGTTTAGTTTCATGTGCACGATTACTGTTGAACGGCTGACTAATATCTGGTCATTTTGGATTCAAACTCAGGATAGATAGGTTCTTGGAATTTCAATCTTTCATTTATTTATAATGACTGCAATTGCCACAACTGCCAGCTCAGTTCCAGACGTCTTAACACTAAGTCTAGGGAACAGTACCTAAATAATGAAGAATGTTTTGATACCACTAACTAGGTTTATTATGGATGTTAAAGGGAAACTCGTTCTGTGTTATTACGAAACTAATTCTATACTCTGGTAATTACTGTGGGTAGTTTACAGTAATTACAATAATTTGAATGTGGATGGTTGGAAAGGGAGAGTAGATAGGCCCATGGTAGGCCAAAGAAACGATGGATGGATTGTGTGAGGAGTGATATGAAAGAAAAATGAGTTAGTGATAGCGTGACGGCTGACAGGACAGAATGGAAGAAAAAAACATGTTGCGCTGACCCCAAGTGACATGGGATAAGGGCAGGAAGATGATGATAAGTTTACAGTAATTCCCAGAGTATAGAACTTCTAAGAAAAACCCAAAATCGCCAGCAACCAACCACATTAATAAAAGCACAGATTAGCTCAATCAGATGTGGCCGAAAGCGTGAAAGTCAGTAATTCCGTGTTCTAGCGGAGAGCGGTGCGGACCGCGGGACGTGCTGCGAATAAATAATAGCAGCTGATTACCTCCGTACAGGTGTTGGGACGTGCCGGTCATTGGCGCCATTACTGGGGCCAATTGCTGACCAGTATTGGGGTGGCTAGGTGGCTAAACATTGCATGAATGTATGGCTAATAACTTTATATGTTTCATAAAAGGTAGTGATTTTGTTATAGAAAAAGTAATGTGTTTGGATATTTAAGAAAAAAAAATGCTATAATTTCTTAGTCAGTCGATTCATAGAAAATTGAATATGACTTATCCTTTCCCGATTAAGTTATGTTAGGTTGGTAATCTAGAAGCGGAATTTGTTCGAAAGAGTGACCGCGGCCCTGCCCTGGAACGCAAAACGTATCAGGAGGATCACGGGTGGGTTTAATCAGTAACAGTCTGGCACTCCCTTCCGCTCCTCCCAGAGCGGAAAAAGTCATTTGATGATTTCCCAACCATAATAAAAAAGGTTTATAATATATCCCGGTGTAGCTGAATACCAGCATTTCACATGAAACTACTGCTTATTCCATCTCCACAACCAAATAACTAGGTAACACCCACATCCCTCGGTAAGACTTGTTGTTAGTCTTTCAGACTTCTTGTCAGTCTGGAACCGACGGTTTAGTGAGCTTTTGAGGCACGTGTAATGCAGTTACCTATCCATGGACCGATGTGGGCATACGTTGCTTAACCTTGTAAATCAATGTGTGCAGCTGTTCTTATTTAGCCCCCCAGCCCCACAAGTAACAAAAGATTATGTGGATCAAAATTGAACTGACTATAATAGCCGAAAAATGCGACTCTTTTGTACATCAAACAGTCAAGCTGTCGCTAATCCAACTCCTTCACTAACACAGTTACCCACTAAACACATAGGATCACGACAAAGCAAAACACACTGAAATCCCAACAATTGGAAGTGTCGGTGTATAAGATCAATTATCAAGTCCCGGAGTCCGGGATCCCGGTGCCAGCTTGTTTGGTTACTCCCGTGTCAGAACAATTTGGTTCGCTCTCAACGGGATAGTACGGATGACAGAGTTCTGTGCTTGCTACAGTTTAAACTGTGTACTGTGTATGAAAACGGTTGGGTAATTGTGACGTATCTTCTGGGAATTAAGTTAGTTAGGGTATAATAATTTAGACTATTTGGATATGTGAACTTTTAATCGCAGTTTTCATGGTTTTACTTAAGTGTAATCCAGGTATTAATTAATTTAAAATAGCCGCCTAAAAAATGTGATTTACTGGGTAGTGTATAAGCTTTGCGGGTTTTGATACCAAATGTATGCAAAGTATGCAGTATATTATTATAGGGGTATTATGATCCCAGACACAGCCATGTCTCGGGTCTTATGGAACGGAAGTGTTACGGGGCTTATGCTCCTCCGCATCTCAACAGATGAGTTATGTTGATTTTGTCTGTGTGTTTCAATCATCAAATTAAAAAACACTTATTAACAGATCAATTATTCAGTCTTCTCAACAGGTGAGGTATAATGTAAGTTAAATACCGGTTTATTTATATTGTATTGTAATGAAGACGCTGCCTCTGGAAACTGATCCGCAATCTTCCCGTCAACGCCTTAATGTCTAAAAGATGAATGCCAGTCCTCGAACTGCTTGATTTATGAGCTCATCTTCCATCGAGAATAACGCTGTATTACACTTAATTTTATTTAAGATTAATGTTGCATTTCCTCCGTCTATTTATTTCCGAATTAGATTTGAAACGAAACATTTTTCATCCTAATCCGCGGATGAAATGAAAACACTTTTGTTTCAGTTTAAATCATTGTTTTATTTAACGATGGACATTATTCACGAAGATACGGTCGCGGTTTATTTTTAAACTGCAATAACCAAGGGTCCGAACGATATTTTTTTGTGAAAAGGGCTATAGTGTCCCTTTTTGTGTTTAGTTTATGGCTGTTCAATGTTGTGGAAGTGTGTGGAAAGTCAGAGATATGGCGGGAGCATAACACGCCATAAATATCGACGGGAATATACGGATTTATTCCGTTACAGGCCGAAAAAGTTTTTTTTTTAAGAAAAAAAATTTAAAGTGTGAAATGTGTGTTTTAGATTTTTTTATTTATGGGAGCTTAGATCTCGTATATTCTGGGCAGGGAACGCTGCCGGGCATCGATAGTGTTTGCAGAGTCAACTAAAGCATGCGCTCCAACGTTTTCGACACTCAGTCTAGACTTTATTGGTTTAGACTTTAGGGCTTTGTGACAATTAAGTTCAATAGCAATAACTTGCGAGCGCGTGTCGCTGTGGAGGCGAAATATCTAGTATATTCGCGGATCGTATAAAATTATGACACAAGTATAGCTAAGCATTCACTTACGATAATATATGTTTGCTTTTCAGGTAGTATGATCCAAAAATAATTAAATAACTATGCCAAAGTGTACTTCGAACTACCGCGATCGAAGACCCTATCTCATCAGAAATGATATCACAATAAATTGAACCTTATTCTTTTCATATCGATTGACTCAAGTTCTGCTTCTGCATGCATTAGATATTATCAAACTGCAAGAAGATAACCCATAAGCCAATTTAGTTGATCATAATTATCTTCGAGTGTACCCATAGCTAATAAGGTAATACTCGCCTACTTTAAATAATGTGAATCTTGGGCTATATTCAAAGTGGCATTCTATGCGGCAAAGTTGGCGACATTGGAAACTTGACGACACGGTTGACGCAGTGGTTGAGCGTTCGGCTGCTGCGATACGTGTCGTGGGTTCGATCCCCGCACGGAACAAATGTTTGTATGGTCTACAGATAATTGTTCCGGGTCTGGGTGTCTTGTGTATGTGAGTTTACTTGTTTGTGAATGCACCCACGATACAGGAGTAAATCCTAGTGTGGGGCAATGTTTTATTAAAAAAAAAAAAAAAACAATAAAAGTAAAACCAGGACAAATCTCCGCATTACGATTGGTACCTCAAAACAGATCCTTATGGTTTACCATTACAAAAACGTACCTGTAAATCGGCAAACCTAAGGCCTTGTGCGTCGTAAACCAGCCAGAGTTTATGTTTCATTAGCTTGTTTTGTTGAGCGCACACTTAAGAAGCAGTAAGTGTTGAGCCCAGGTGCACCCGCGACTATTTACTAGTCGCCGCCCGGGGTCACTACACCGAATTGCGGAGGGTGCCGAGAATAAGGAAAGATGTGGACACGACTTTGTTTTACTTTAAATTTGTACTTTTTTTGGGAAATTGCATGATTTGTCTATTCATTAGATTACTTACTGACATGATGTCAGATGTTAAAGTTATAAAATAAAGAAACGTGATAGTTAGCAGGTGTCATAAATAAAGTAATATTCAGGTAATATATTTAATATGCAAGAAGTGCAGATTATAAGATGTTGAAAATAGCATAAAGCAGTTACGTCACGATGCAAAAAAATAAATCATATAGATAAACGTAATAATAAAATGATTAAAATTACCATTGAGCAATGCCTACTCCACGGATTTCTCAATCCAATATCAAAATTACGTACGTCGAAGATTATCGTTGTCAGAGCCCCACACGGACCGGAAGCTGCACAATACGAGGGCGACGCGCCCGACCACGGTTATTATCTACCTGCAACGTCACTTCCGCCCGGCCTATCCTGGTTGGCGCCCTTTCGCTTCGCTGAAAGGGGCTTCGATTTTTGAAAATGCATGTTGCTATTGACGTTTCCATCCGTAGAAAAACTTTACGCGCGAATTCTCGGGAATAGACAATATTGTTTTTGTTTTAATCGTTCTTTTATAGATCTTTTGTAGTACTTTTTTTTCTTATTGTTTTTGAATAATTTTGGAGAGTTTATTGATGTTGTGGGCTTTCGTGTTGTTTTAGGGCTAACTGATTTTTTTCTGTGTTTTTCATGTGGAAAAAGGAAAGAAATACCATTTTTTTTTCATTGGCAATGAAGTTGTGATTTTCGAATTATAGATTTAAAATATACTTAACTCGTGGATGTAGCTAATCGAATCTAGTTAAGTAAGTTGGTTAGACTATTATTATTTTATCATTGATTCTTACGTACAGTATGTTCCAGAAGGGCGCGAACATATTTAAGGTTGATGTTCTGTATCTGATACACAAAAAATAATACCAAAATAAAATGATAATTCAGTCCTTTTTAAACCAACCTCAAAAAACTACTTTTCATACATTCTGTATTTAAAGAACAGCATTTTTAAATATTACCACGAACTTCTGGAACACCCTTTTTTGTCTGGATGGGAAATCATCAAATGACTTCTCTCGCTCTGGGCGGAGCGGAAGGGAGTGTCAAACTCTTACTGACTAAAACCCACCCGTGATCCTTCTTGTGCCCTTTACGTCCCAGGGCCGCAGTGACTCTTGCGTACAAATTCCGCAACCCTAGCAGGAACTGACCTTATGGGGCCCCGTCTTCGTTGTCAAAAACAATAAAAAAAACAACGAAATGGATGAACAAGCACAATCTTGGTATTCATTATTTAAAAAAAAAACCATTACCAGTCAACTTCTCAATAAATAGCACATAAATCGAAGTAGTTTAAGACTACGCTATTAAGACTCACAGTACAAACATACATTTCTTGGAAGCCCCGTATAAAAAGTACGATAAAAAAATCAAAATATATACATATATTATGCACTTAGAGAAGTCAAAAAAGTAGCGATCGCAAACTGCTCTTACCACCTACCTACTACGTCTACACTCATGCATGGCTTAGCTATGGTAACATAATGTGAGAAAATTGCACAGACGCGCTTACACTTTTCATTCTCCCTATAAAATTAATTCTTATCGTTGAACATGAACAAACCGGTAGCTGTTTAACCGTTTTTATATAACATAAAATACTCACCTTGCCATCCATCTATACCTTGGAAATAGGCCAATTTAAAAAAAAAAACACAAAATATTTTACAACTCGCAGAGAAAACATGGTGACCAATCTATCAGATATAAAAACATGTTAACACTACCTTATAGTAGTCTTAAATAACTTTAACTTAATTTCGGAAGTTGGTGTCAAAAAACCCAAGAAAACTTGTTGTTTGGAAGCCGTTTGTATTTTTGTAAAAGGTTTTTTATTTCGGGATGAAAGCGACAGCTTTCTATTAGTTAAAAAAAAAAAACATTTTGTAATAGGAACAGTTAGAAATTTCAAACACACACCTATGCAAACAATTTAACCTCTTTTAATATTACTTTAGATTATTTTCTTAAATTAAAATTCATGCAACTACGCGCGCTGAACTTGACGTCAAATGCGAGATCGGGTAGCGACAGCAGACAACGGCTTTCCGCAGTATTTTCTTTTTGGTATAAAATCGGTGTTTGTCATTTGTTACGACCATCGTTTTCACAAGTCCATTCTTTCAGAAGCATCTCTATAATTCAATTGGTTATCTGAATCAGCGCTGGCCACTTGGGGCATATTAATTCCTGTTCTCGATTTCGAATAACTGTCTAATTAAACGGTTCCTGGCTCGCAGCCATATGTCCTGAAGTTTTGCGAGGGACACACAGACTTTAAGGACGTACAAACTTTTTGTTAATTATTTAAATAAAGAATCTATGCAAGATTCTTTCTTCGCTTAGCAGGCTGTCAAAATTCGGCTTTAGGTTCGCAAAAGTTTACGACAAAGTTCAGTCATTTGACATTTGCTAGCGATGACATTCATTAGCAGACATACATAGTTATAGGACCTATCGACCTACTTCGGCCGGTAGGCGATCGGTAACTATGTCAAGACTGCTGGCCCAGGATTCAATTCCCGATACGGGCAGGAGGTTTTTTATTAGCATTCTAAGTCTGGGTGATGAACATGCCCTGGGAATAAAACATGAACTGGTGAGATGTGAGTTTACTATAGGTTCATCTGCCTAACCCTTCGGGCATACACATATGTTATCTATCTATATCGATACTTATTATAAATTTGAACGTTTGGATGTTTCGATGGCTGGAAAATGTCAAAGAATATTAGAGGGTCAAAGACCACTATGCTTAAATGAACCAGCAACGGCTGCACTATCAAAATCAGAATAAAATCATATTGTTTTCTAAACTTGCAGTATGTGTTACTCGACACAAGCAAATTATCTTGTTGTGCCCAAATGAGGAGTCAAACACGGACCCCTTCTGTCGGCTTGTGTTTTCGCATCGCTGAACCTAAAAGGGGCGGCCACAGCCTGTTAGAAAGGTAACGCTTAAGTCTTTAGTCTGTCATAAAGTTTAAAGCTTAGTATAGAAAATACATTTAATGTATTTTGGAAGCAAGTGATATGAAAGGTCAAGAGTGTATAAGAGTGTTATGACGTGAATATACTTCAGGAAATGTTGGAGGTTTTCTGAGTGTGTCATATTTATTGGGTGGTAACATTTAACTACTGCCCAATACCCATCATACATTTTTTTTTCTGGATGGGAAATAATCAAATGACTTCTCCCGCTCTGGCCGGAGCGGAAGGGAGTGTCAGACTCTTACTGACTAGAACCCACCCGTGATCCTTCTTTGCGTTCCAGGGCCGCGGTGACACACTCTGCAAAACCATCATATACCTAATTTAGTCAAATTGTATTTAATATGATAGGATATCAATGAAGTTTCAGCAGACTACGCGAAAATGCGATGACGCGTTTTCGTAGAGGGTAGAAGAACCTTCGCGAATGTCTGCTCGCTCGAGTCTTGTCAATAATTTACCTACAGCAGGAATTCAGGATCGCTTAAATGATCGAAAGTAAAGAGTTAATAGTTATCCTGGAAAGAAATATCTAAGTAGATCTGTACAAATTGTGTTTTTCGTTCGGTAATATGTGCATATATTGAAATTAACTAGACCAAGGCCGCGCGGAAAACGTTAAAGTCATTACGTTGTTATTTTTCGATACATTGATGTATCATGTATATAGAAGTATTGATGATATTACTTTAGGTATACTGATTCTGCAACATTTTAAGTTCCTAAAAAGGTACCTTAAGGTTTGTTTTTCAATCCGTAGTGAACTAAAAAAATAAAAACAATGAGATTTGTGTGTTTTCTTTAAAATGACAATTTTTAGTCGTTAACTAATAGATTCTTACTAAAAGTATTTTATTTGACCGTTGGTCAAGCTTATTAATCGAATAATGCACATAAACGAAATTGAGATGCCCATAATTTTTAGCCATTGCTGAACTACGGATCTAAAAACTGGCCCTTAATGTTAATAATGTTCATACTACTGACAATAACTAAACATTGAATCGAAACTTCCTAATCTAGCAAGGTATTACATAGCGGAGCCAGGCTAACGCTAGCTTATTGGCCCAAAATCCCCGAAGATTACCTCACTACTTAATAGTGGCACAAACTATTACCAAAACAATCCCTACATAACATTGGTGTAACTTCAACCCGTTCGAGGTTTCCTTCAGTAATTTGATAATTTCAAGCAAAATGTTCGTACATATTAAGATATATTGCCACGACAAGGTGTACGTAGTTATGGTATCCCACAAAATGTTGTTCATCTACACATCTGTATTCCATTAGCAAATACGGTTTAGCCCGCCTTACACGGACCAGGTTACTTCGAGCCCACCTTCCCCTCTCGCTGGTTATGTAATTGGGTGTGTTATGGGTCGGGTCGTGTTTAATCAGAGCTCTAATGTAGCTGGACGTGACGTAAGACGCAACAAACGCCTGAGGTGCCATCAAGCAGGTAACGAGTGAGGAATAGGGCTGGCAGGTTTATGAAGAATGTTGTAATGTGTATGTGTCGGTGGTTTTAACTAGTTATGTCTGCGGTTCCGCTCAGATAAAATGTTGTTTCTAAAAATAGCGTAGATGGGTGATATTGACCAAGTAGTCTAGCATGCCCTAGTAGTTTTAGCTCATGAAAGAGCTGAACCTAACATGCCTTTTAGATTATACCTACTCCTTTGGTCACTTTAATGGAGGAAGGCCACATCTGTTTATCCGTAGGTATATCTTACATTGGTGTAACAATATTGGAACTCAAAACATGTACCTATACGTAAGGCCTACTTATTTTTCCGTTGATCCTAAGACCATTTTGTGAAGTTGGTTTGTCATGTCTGTATAAATAATGCACGACTGCGGTGATCCTGCTATTTGATTGGCCCGTCGGGAAAATGGTAATCTTTCGAAGTACTGACGTTTTAACAAAAAGATAATGTAATTTTTACTTCGAACTATATTCTATATCTCATGTAAGGTTGTATAGCGGCAATACCGTTATTGTATTCATGGTCAAGCAATCTGCTAAGCCTTTCCCAACTATATTGGGGCCCCCACATTACTGAATTTATTGCCGTTGTATTCATAAATTAATATTGTCAAAAGGTTCAGTTTTTTTTTTTTGTAAAGAATAAAGTGTAAGTATTCTATTTTACCACATTAAATAGTCCACTACTGCTCCTGCCATCCTTACAACCAGAAACATGTCAGCTAGCCCATGTAATCTCGTTCGGATCGCGGCCACGAATTTCATAAGTGCTCGGTTGAGTTAATGGCTGAAAACATTAACTCCTTAGGGTCGTATTCTGTACATGGCTTTGTCCCCGGGTGTCGGCGACATTTGCATATGCGATTGTGGGTTCACTTACTCTCGAGTGTACGGTTTAGTTTACCTGAATATTATTATATAAGACCGTTATTTATATACCTATCTATCTTCTATCTCTAGGTTTATATAAAACACATACAGGGTGTTTGTCTGTAATTGGTTGTGCAGTTAGATTTAAGACACTATTACTTATGTGTTCCTATCTGTATAATATGTGTAACAACTGTTGGTAAACCTTAAATAAATAAATATTAAACGCTTTTTCCTAACTGATTGATCAACGTACAGTTTAAACCGCTGTTCGTAGAGTCGTGACATTTTGAGTAGATAAGAAACTATTTTTAACCGACTTCTAAAAAAGGAGGAGGTTCTCAATTCGGATGTTTGTATGTTTTTTTTTTATTTTATTTTTTTTATTGTTTGTTCGCGCATAACTCCGTCGCTTGTGAACCGATTTGAAAAATTCTTTTTTTGTTGGAAAGGGTATACTTCCCAAATGGTCCCATGAAAATTTTATCGAAATCAACCAAGGGGTTTTCGAATAATCTAAAAAAAATATCTACATTGTCTACATTGACGACCTCTTAGTGTACTCTGCAAAGGAGCAGTGCTTTTTTTTACACCAATGTGATTGGTTCGTTTAGGTGGGGGAGGGGAGGGGGTGTAAGTACCACTAAAAAGTGAAAAATAAAAAACTTTTTAACAAAAAAATACAACCAACTTTTACACAAAAAATCAAAAAAGTGCAAAATAACTTTAATTTCGGAAGTCGGTGTTCAAAAAACGAAAAAGCAACCACAAACACCGAGTTCCGAAATTAAAGTTATTTTGCACTTTTTTGATTTTTTGTGTAAAAGTCGGTTGTATTTTTTTGTTAAAAAGTTTTTTTTAGAAGTTCAACCCCTAAGGTGGTGGAAGGAGATGAAAGTTTGTCTAAACAATCTTATTTTTTGGGCCAAAATACAAGAAACTTGATAAAAATTCTGGCTAAAGTAAATTATAAATAATGGCATCATTCGTATTTCATAACATAAAAACGATTTAAAGCTGAAGTACATACTGAAGATTGTCAGCAATACTTTTACATAACTACCCCAATTAGGGGTGTTAAAGTTTGTATAGAAGAATCTAACTTGATTGATACTTTGTATCAAGACTAGTTAAAGTAAATAATGTAGGTTACCATTAACGGCTTCTCACACCAGCCCTCAAAACGCAATGTAGGTTGTTTTAAAGTTTACATGGAAGATTTTTTATTGAGAGTATTTTATTTATGCTAGCAGCTAGCTAGGTTACGAGCTACGTTTAGACCATTTCCTGGATTCAGATATAGATATTTTTCGACTATCATGCGAGCAAATTTCAAATATCATGTTGGCAGAAGCTGGTATAATAAAAAAAAAAAATGTAAGTAACTGGTTTTAAAATACATATATTAGTGGTTCTGTGGTTTTTGGTAATTACATATATGATGTAGGTACGTAATTGGGTTCTTAGCCAAAGTGTACAACTCTGCCATCATCTGTGCAAAAGCAGTTATATATAGTTCATTTGTTTGCATGTCTGTTGTGTTCTTTTCTTTCTTTCCTGCAACTTAAAACCTGACGGTCTCACTCGAGTAATTTTCGGATTAGGTCTACACCTCTGTGTTCCCAAAAGAAAGTGCAGTTACTGGAAAAATACGCAAAGTTTAGACTTTACAGAGGTTTTCTTTAGTGTTCAAACATTTCGTGTCATGCAGTTATTGCACTTTAGGTTCGCGAAGGCAGACCAAAACCGTCCTCATCCGTCAGGAGTTCCATGTTCAACTTGGAGATACGTGTCTGAAAACTATCTGCAAGTAGGCATCATATTTTTTAAGAGGTATAATAGGGTAGTTGCCTAAAAAAATCTAATCAGTCCTTAAGATAGACTTCCCAAAAATATTGGACACGTATTTTTTATTTTTTGACGTATACAAAAAATGAAGACGATATAGTGCGTTGAAAAAGGAACGCGCACGAAGTGCGTCACTCGTGTGACGTCACTTCGTGCGACGATTTTTACCACGCCGTGATGTCACAAGCCCCCACTCATGATCTTTGAAGGTTTTTATCTTCGTCATTTTGTATAAATTTGATAAAGCAAAAAATACGTGTCCAATATTTTTCGATAATCTAACTGACGGACTAAATAGGATCATATTTTTATTCCTCAGGAAGAAGGGCACTCTGAAAGTGATATCTCTTCTTCAGGAATACTCAAAGCAAAAGCAAATAAAAGCTTCTTACCAAGATCCCACATGATATATCATTTAATTTTTCCCAATACTTCAGGGGGAAAAGTGAAACAGAAAATAAACAGTGGCGGGTCAGACCGGCGTCCGGAACTTTTGCGACACACTCCAACTGACCCTAAAGTGGACTCGAATGTTTCCTAACTTTGTTATTGCGTCGAAACGATTCGTAGTCCGTAGGTATGTGGGTAGGTGCGACGCGTAACGCGTTCTGTCAACTTTAATGCTAGACAATGCTAGAGCTAAATTCGTATGCCGTAAATAGAAAACATATTTATATAAACTGTTGTTTTTTTATCTGATAATTGAATCGGCTTATACATATAATCTTGTGGAATACCCGATGATTCAAATTTTTGTTATATTATGTACAAACAAATTTAAGACTTTGCACTAGTCAGTAGGTACGAGTCTTTATTACTAAGTTATAAGTTTTTATTCTTACAATTCCGATTTTTCCGATTAATATTACAATACTAAAACAGATAAAAAAAACGTCAAAATATTTTCTCAATGTGCCAAAGTATAAATCACTACAAAATTAAAAAACCAAATATACCAGTATGACACATGTACAAAATAGCGTCATGTGCATTCAATCGTTTGGGAATAGCACCGTAATGACCTACATATTTGTCCTCGGTAATACCTACATATAATCATAATTAGCATAGAGGAAACCGCTCGGTAACCATTCAACATGCTAATTCCCTAATTAGTTTGAATGACGTTGTTGACCCGGAATTATTGTGTCATCATTAATCCATATACCTAAATTAAAATAAAATGCATGTTGGTCAGCGAATGACTTGAAATTGACAGAACCGATATGGGTATTTAAAAAAATATGTTTTTAGTGAGTAGTAGTAGGTCTAGGTTAGAATTTTAGGGAAAAAAAATGGAAAAGTTGGCGGTAAAATTGGAAAACTGAATGTGCTCCTTTCTTTGGATAACATCTATTGGGTCTCTAGTCACTCAAAAGCGTACAACACAGAAGAGTGTAAACGCCGATTATTATCCCACTGGAACGTGTCTACCCGTATGCCAAAAGTCCAATTATGTTAATGTTCGTTCAGTACATATTTATATACACTTAAACATTTACAATACATGTAAGTAGAAAACCCGTTAAGTAGTAAAGTTCAACACATCCAATCTATTAAAACACCAGCAATGCTATTCTGTAAGAACTCACTCCAGTTCTCACTTCTGATTCTGCGGTGAAAACTGTATTTGGTATTCTGTAACTTGATGAAAACTACACTAGCGCCACTAAGTGAGAACATAGGTGAAGCGAACTTAACTTGACAGTCAGAATATCAAATACTTTTCACTTCAGGTGAGTTACGAAGTGTAATCGAAAATGAGATATGAATCGAATTCGCACGTGAGTTCTTACAGAATAGCACTGCAGCTTTTAAAGCGAAGATAAAAGTGAAACTGTAAAGCAGACATTGAAATCCGTTGACATAGATCCGGGGCCTACTGTGGGCGACGCGACATCTCAATTAGACGATTGCTTGCTGGGAGCGTTGCGGGACAAATAGCGCCTTTGTGAGCGAGCGACGGCGACGGGTGCTCGACGAGTCGGCGATGAGTCTGATCAGCGAGCAGATGAGCACAGAAGCACAGGTTTGATAGAATACTCAAAAGTAGAAGCTGCCACTTGAGTCGCTCTTCGAAGTTGAATAACTCTTGTCGAGGTCAGTCCGGGGATGGGTGGTCATGACCATTCCATTCATACTGAGACTCCTCCTTGCCTTAGAAAGCACGTTCAGTTGTGTTCAGAAGACAGTTCGGTGGTCCTGGCTATCATTTGAACATCTTTAACAATAGTTATGAGGTCAGCAGCCAAAATATCTGACACCAGTCTTGCCAAGGAGTATCGTTGCTGGTTGTAGAGGTGCAAATAATTCAAACTAGGTATTCTTTAGTAACCTATAGAAACCTTAATTGAAAACTACATAAACTCCAAAGACAACAACCAGTATAAAATCACTATTAATAAAATGTAGATGACATATATATTTTTTTCTATTAAGTATATCAAATAAAGTACAAATTCTTCTATACCTGAAATAAAATATTTAGCGTTGTGCTAGTCTTTATCTAGGCGTGCGATATAGTTTTTATTCCGGTTCTGCAGGACTGGAAGTCAACCCCAGCTTAACTGGAAAAAAGCTAGACAGATAGATTTTGATGACTCAAGTTAAAGTAAAAGATACATGAAGGATCCATTTAATAAGGTGACTTAAATGGCGGTCTTATCGCCTGAAGCGAACTTTGGAAAAAAACACACATGGTCTGGATTCTCTAAGATCTCTAGGTTACAAGTATTTTTCATTCGGGAAAGGGATGTGGGAGACCATTTAACTTTTATAGTCCTTTGCTACGTCATGTAGATTACACGAATCTACACGATACAAAAGGGTGTTAAAGGCTTTCCATTATGTAGATGGTATGTACTAAGAAGGTTTTCAAAAAATGGGAGGCCCAGCAGTAAGATTGCGGATGATGAAGTAACAGCTGTAAAAATGACAATATCTATACAGAAATTCTGTAGCAGTTAGAAAACCAAGAAGATCCTCTGTCAGATGAAGTAATTCTTAGTTTAATTGTCGATGATGTGGTCGAAGATGAAGCAGGCTCAAGCATAAGCATAAGCATAATCAGCCTTTTAACGTTCCCACTGCTGGGACACAGGCCTCCTCTCTAGGAGTGCCTATCCTATCTGTAGTGAGGATGGGGGTCCCACAGGGCTCGATTTTAGGTCCCTTTTTGTTTCTCATTTATATAAATGACTTGCCGTACCTCGTAAAGGATAAACATGATATAGTGTTGTTTGCAGACGACACGTCGCTTTTATTCAAACTGTAACGTCAGCAGCATAATATAGACGCTGTAAATAGTGCCCTTACGATTGTAGTTAACTGGTTCAATATTAATAATCTTCTACTTAATGAGAAAAAAACGAAATGTATAAAGTTCACGTTACCTCATGTTAGACAGGTGAACACTAGTGTGTTAATAAAGGGGGAAGAGTTAAAACCCGAAGATAGCACACTGTTCTTAGGCATAACTTTGGATGCGAAGCTACAGTGGGGCCCCCATATAGATAAATTGTCCAAAAAACTTAGCTCTGCAGCATATGCCGTCAGAAAAATACGTGGCTTAACAGATTTAGAGACAGCACGTTTAGTATACTTTGGTTATTTTCATAGTGTGATGTCATACGGCATTTTGTTGTGGGGAAATGCCGCTGATATTCAGACAGTATTTGTGTTACAAAAAAGAGCTATCCGTGCAATTTACAAATTAAGTCCTAGACAGTCCCTCAGAGAAAAATTTAAAGAGATTAATATAATGACTGTGCCTTCTCAGTATATTTATGAGAATCTTTTGTATGCACATAAAAATATTAATCTATTTAAAAGATACAGTGATATTCATAACGTGAATACTAGGAACAAACATAATTTTGTCATTCCTAAAACTAGGCTCAAAAAAATAGGTGGTTCATTTAGATGTCAATGTATACGTTTTTATAATAAACTCCCTTCCTACATCCAAGACCTTAGTATTAATAAATTCAAATCGATAGTAAAACGTAAGCTATGCCAGAAAGCTTTTTACACAGTTAAAGACTATATTGAAGACCAAAAGGCTTGGGATTGAGCTGCTTCAACGATGTACATGGCCTACTATTACTTTTATCTATTGATACTTTTCTCAATTTTAGATTTGACATTTGATATTCTCCTGTTTGTGCAATTTTGACATGAATGTTTACTTTATGAAGTATTATTTTATTATTGTGACATGAATATTTACTTGTTAAAGTAATATATTTTTTTTTTTATTTATTATGTTTGACATGTATACTTACTTTGTAAAGTAGTATATTTTTACTTAATTTATTTTTGTGAATATGAGGACTATATGGGTATTATTTTCTTTTTCTTTCCTTTTTTAAAGTATATATAACGATGACGTCTGGCAGTTTAAGTACTTTTGTGGCCTACCCAAATGTCCCTTCTTTGGTATTGTTCGTCGGGTCGTTGAGCTCCTTATTGTTTTCTAAGTTGAGCTACTCGACTACTGACAAAAGCTTGCACTGAATGGACAGGCCCACTTAAATCTGTGTGGTTCTTTCTTCAAAAGACCATTTCAGACACTGATCTGCATGGTTCTCATATAACATATTGTGAATGTGAGGACTATGTAGATCGCCATTAGGGTTTTATTTCAGTTTGTCTGGCAGTTTGAGTAATTCTTGCGGCCTACCCAAATGTCCTTACTTTGGTATTGTTCGTCAAATCGTTGAGCTCCTTGAAGTTCTAAGTTTGAGCTACACGGTATCTGACAAATGCTTGCACTGTCTGGACAGGTCCACTCAAATCTGTGTAGCACTTTCCTCAAAAGGCTACCTCAGACATTAACCTACATGGTTCTCATATGACTTGACCAGTACGGATTGTATGGACTTTGACCTCTGAGTTTGTTTCGGTGTTTCTTCTCAGGGTAGTCGGCTAGGAAACACCGGCTTCATCTAGCTTAAAATGACCAGAAATATTTGACGTGTAAAAGTGTTATGTTTAACCTACTTACAAAATAAATATCATTTATCATTTATCATTTATCATTTATCATTTAGGAGAGGGAATGGGCCGTAATCCACCACGCGGGCCCAGTGCGGGTTGGTGAATGTCACATGTCTTCGAATTTTTGGTTCTAGGACATGCCGGTTTCCTCACGATGTTTTCCTTCACCGTTTTGAAGCAGGCTTGCCTAGAAGAAACCTATTCATCCTTGATTTAAAGACTCCCAAGTTGTAGTTTTCAGGCGACAAGGACTCCGGCAGGGAATTTAATTCCTTAGCTGTACGCAAAATGAATGTGAATTGGAGCTTTTTTCTAGGATTTTTGGGAAAATGTTACAGTATTTTTTATCTGTGTCTGTGTAATATGTCACAGATAAAAAGCTGTAGGTAACATTTTACAGTAATGGGGCTTCTGTAAAATCTTATTTTGTTTCATGAGCCAATGCGTTAATGAGATGCAGTTAGATTTTTGATAGACAGAAATAAATATGGGCTTTATTTTTTTTTACTGGCCGTGATTCGAACGGTTTGCTAGACTTTAATAACCGTAGTAGTGTTCTAGTCATCATCCATACGATTTTTGTCAGTGTCCACACTCTTGTGCTAATTTCATCCGGTTGCCGCCCGTGATGGTAACAACTCGATATCGAATAGAGTGCTGTGAAAAAACCGTTTCTTCGTTTAAAACATAGGCAAACGTTACATTACATTAAATACCACAGGTAGATAGCATTTATATAGCATTCCAAACGGAACCTGAAAATCGGTAAGCTTTAAAATCCATGAATTTCAAAGTGAGCAAGCATTAGGCATTCACGAATATATGATATTCTATGTTCGCAAAGGTGATCGTTTAGAACCTTTGTACGTAAAGCGAACCCTTCTTACGCACTGCGGTAAGTGTGTTTGAACGATGCCATGAGATAGTCTAGTAGCTGGTGCGTGTGGGTAAGTATTATAAAAGTAAAGGACTAGATCAAATCTGCTAAGTTATGTGTTTTTTGCTGGTACAGACTTTCTATATATCAACACACACACAAACAATTTAATCGCATACCTGTAATAAATACCGTCAAGATACGAAAATTTTGACAAACGGTCCAGTCAAAAATCCAGTTCAAAAATTACCAAACAAGATTACGTGAAAAAGTTTTACAAACCTGTTTACAAAAAAATATAATATTATTTTAATTACACCTCAAGCACAACGAACGGACGATGGATTGATAATAAAACTCACCGTGAACTTAAATGAAGTAAGCTCCAACTGAGTTGTCATTCACTAGCAGCGAATGTAACGAGAGCCCACTTCACCCGACTGGTTGGGGAAACTAGAAGATCGAGATTTCTTAGACCGTTCCATGTCTCTGTAAAATCATAGGCAAGTATACTCGATCAAGCACTCCACCTAAACAAACACACCTCTAACGGTTTTTTCCCGCGAGCACAGATGCTCTGAATAGTTCGACGCTTTACGATCAAGAATATTACGTTTTGGATACAACTGACGTATGCGAGTCAGAAAAAATATTCCACATGTTTATAGGAATACAGAAACGTGTTCCGGTATGTAGTATTATTGTCACGTATGGAGAAATGCTTGTATTTTATTATTTCGCATTTGACTACATGTATGAGGGATTTGTTAGGCTGTGGTATTTGGTGAAGAAGATATGGTAAAATATTCAGTTTTACGTGGTTTAAGTAAGAAGATAAATGCAGATAGCACGATCACTGGACAGTGCACACGTAACTAACTGAAAAAAAAATTAATGTTCAGTGTTGTTCAGGCTTTTTCGTTAACTAAATTTAATTCAAAATTTGTTAACTGTATAAATAATAAAGGGACGAATAAACGTAATCTTAAAACTGGGTTAGATATCCCTAAACCGGATTCAAATGGAAATGAATTTAAATAAAGCAAAATTGACATGCTCCGGTCCCACACAATCTATTTAGGTAATTGCACGGTCGTTGACGACATTATATCCGTTGATTGTACCCGGTCTTGCAATCCCGAATCTTTGGGAACGTGGTCTGCATAATAATGCCTCAACGATCGACTGGATTAAATTATGTGCAATGATTTTAACGAGACCAGGAGGAATAAATGGTAATTTGTTCACCAAAACAGGAAGCGATGTTTCAAAGTTATATTGGTACCTACATACAAAAATTGATAATATATAGGAAAATAATAAAGTCAATAGTAAAGAAGTTATAATATAGTATAGATCTTAGGTTTATTTTTTGTACAGTATACGAAATCCGAATTCATCTCAACTCGTCAAATTTAAAACATTTTGTAGCGAGTTTTACTAGTGAGGTTCCAGCCTCACTAGTAAAACTCGCTACACCGTCGCGTTCCAGTCATTGATCAACTGTGCCATACGTCAGAAAAGCGTTCCCAACAGTGTGAAGTACAAGGCAACTGGGCAAAACCCACTTGTTTGCTTTTTTGCTTGCGTATGTTTAGGTAAGTGAAAGATTTTCATTTTATTTCTAGAATCATTTGCTAGATTTTTTTAAACCCTTCTGTATGTTATTTCGTTTAATGCAACTCCATAGAGATGCGCGGAGCTGGTTGTAAATTCCCGCACGTCTTGGGAAGGGAGGATCATCTGACCAGACGGGTGTAGTGTCTGGGGTGTTTTCCGCTAAAACGCCGATACGCGACAGCCGATGGCCAAAATTCTTCCTTCAAGGTCTCCAGGTGACGAGTCGGAACCTGACATTCATCTTTCAAAAGTTTACATTGCTTTGCTGCACATAAGAAATTCTATAGAAGTATATGGACGTTTGGTATGTGTGGACCGAATTATTAGATAGCTGCTTCGAGAATTGGCAAGTCAATGCTCAGCATCAAGAGATTACAATATACCGACAAAAGGAAGCAATGTGGCAGGTTTAGCTTGACAAAAAAAGAAAAGTAAGTATACGAGTATTTTGCGTGTTTTATGGACAATAGTTTTGCAAATTACTCATTTGAGGATTATGTATCAAGTATGTTATCCTCATGACTCAGTTCCTTATCGCATTATCAGGGATCTAAACTTTTTGTTATCTAGTAGACCATTGTGTATAGATAAGTTAATAGCACGTTGGTATTCTCAGGGACTCTCTTGTACTTTTTAATGGAATCGGGGATCTATCGGCTTACATTGCAGTAACGCAGCACCTCGTTAATATTTAGTTTGGACTGATACCTCAGCTAAAGTAACGTTCATTCGCATCTCATATCGTAGAGAAATAATAGATGTTTTTGACAAATTGCGACAGTAGTCGCAATTTGTCAAAAACGAACATACAAAAATACAAATCTTTCCTCTTTATAATATTAGTCTCTTTATAATATAGATTTAAAGCGAACACAAATGATTCATATTGTTGTTAGTAACACTTATAAAACTATGTTAGTAATATTTTTCCTTAATAGATTAGTAAAAAAACTAATTCAAAAGCTATGGAGCAGGACCATGCTCCATAACTTTTGAATTAGTTTATTATTTTTTAAATTTAATTTGCATTTAGCCAAGCATGTTTACCTTAAATATAAACCCCCAATTTATACTCAATTGTAATCTTATACAATGTTCCTGCTAGTCTGTAAAAACCTCGCTATGACATTAAGGTGAAGTGAGCGTGAAGTGAGCCTCCAATGCCTAGAATGTAGTGCTAGTCTGTAACTTCGCCGTGGAAACGATATAATAAGGAGAAGTTAGCTGTGAATCTGGTGCATTTAATTTGAAATGACAGCTCACTCCAATTTCACTTCACGGTGAGATAGTTTTAGTAAAACTACAGTACCTAATCCAAACGGTTACATGTTTTCACGTCATAAATTCCTTTTTAAGAACTTGCTTACATATTTTCTACGCTATGAGTACTCTATCAAGGAGCAGTGGTGTCCGAGTGGTAACGGCCCCGACTTACGAATTTCAAGTCGCGGGTTCAAACCCAGCCAGGCGCATTACTTTGTGTAATTAATTTCATCACCACTGCTCTCAAAACGGTGAAGGAAAACATCGTGAGGAAACCGGCATGTCCTAGAACCAACAATTCGAAGACAATGTGACATTCACCAACCCGCACTGGGCCCGCGTGGTGGATTACGGCCCATTTCCTCTCCTAGAGAGGAGGCCTGTATCCCAGCAGTGGAAGAATTAACAGGCTGATTATGAGTACTCTATCTATGTAGATATCTAAAAAATCTATAATTTGTAGCCGTATCTTTATTCAATGATTTTTATCTATATATTGTCAGTCTGTTGGACGGAGTTCAGTACAGTCACTTGTATCGTTCGATAACAAGCTAATGCCGACATTAGTGATATTAAGGAAACTTCAGTGCATTCAGTGAAATGAGTGAAATCAATCCAGAACTAAACGATGCTCGTGAGTATTTTTATGTTTTTAGTTTTTGGAAGTACCTTGTTGTTATACAATTTGGCTGCCAAATATACAAGTATATGTGGCAGCCAAATTGTATAACACACCGTATGAATGAAAAACGCCGCAGTAATGTATTGCGGATACCTCACGTTCAGGCGAATTTCAATTCGGGCACAGGAAGCTTAAGGCACCCCGATAGGAATAGGTTAGGTCAGAATGACCGGAGCTAGTGTGATCGAGCGAAGCGAGCGAACTTAGGTCCCGTCATGCCATGCATTGCAGACAGAAATAGGAGCACCACCTACCACCACAAGGATTTATGGCCCCCTTGGCACTACATTACTTTGTGCTAGCGACTGTTTTCGGGGGCCGAAATGGCAGAGTTGCACAATCAATAAATGTATTGAATGTGCAACTCTGCCATTTTTTAAAGTCATATCGTCAGTGGTCAGGCAGCGGCCAATAGTTCTTTATTATTATACGATATCAGTCTCTCTTCTTCATTATCTTTTGTTTCCATATTCTGCAATCGTCCTGCACCAACCAGGGATTGACCTTAGGGTTTTACTTTTATAGTGCATACAGGGACATTCGTCGGTTGGTGTCCCATTCCATTGGAAATGTGTAACGGGGCCTCTGCGAGCTGGCTTCGGCCCCTCGTACGCCTACCAAACGACCGGGACTCCAGGGTCTCGAGATTATTGAAGACATAAATAATGTTATTTTAAAGGAAGCATGTGTCAGGTTTGAGTAAGGGAATTGCTTATTCACCTATAGTGATGAACATGATCATTTACCCATGTTTCGCACGGGTTACTCTATTAATAAGGTGACAAATCAAAACAATAAGATTTCTGTATATTTCATGAATAAATATAAATTTGGATATATTTTATGGATATATTACATGCAACCCTTAGTTACAAAACATAACATTACCAGAACTATGCATAAGGGACGCTTCACTCCCATTTCACCAGTTAATTTAAGTTTCATGATATATATAGACTACGAACATAGATTGATCAGATCTAGACCCTTAGCTGCTCTCTAGACTATATTTACGTACTTACGTTCTACGATGGACTTCAGCTTCAAAAACGTAACTTTAATCAAAGAACTGAACTGTTTTAACACACATCAAAGTCAAAGATTATAACACTCGTATCATGAATAGTATAATTCTGAAAATACATATCTGTTCTTAATTTCAGCCATACTGAACGATCCTCCGCAATACCGACCTTCCGAACCATCAAAAATCCTGCGCCCGACCAATCAAACATACGTAGAAGGCCAACCCACTATCATACCAAGAGGAGAACCAATACTCGATTCAAACGGTAAACCCATACAAATACAACATGGAACGATATTAGAACCTACTGGAAGAGATCACTACAACATCCCTCCTATCATCCCTGCGGTAGTGGGCTACCAGATGGGTCCAGAACCTGCTAATACTACCTGCCCATTCTGTCAAACAAAGATGGTCACAAGAATTGAAGCCAAAACGAACTTAAAAACGCATATGTTTGCTGTCTTTTTTGGGCTTTTGTGGTTAGTATACTTATAATGCACTTATTTTTCTACCGGTTGACTTAGCATCAATCTTTCATGGGGGTAATCTTCGAGGAGTAATACATATAATCTGAACTTACTACTATCTGCCCGTCTGTTATCTCTTCACGTCGCAACGGCCAAATGAATTTGGATTTGACTAAGCGAACGGGTAGGTATAGAGGCTACTTCCCGTTATGTCACATCCCCGATTCGTCAACATGTCGAACTCAATTAAAATTGAACTCGTCGACATCAATAGTCGTCCATATCAAATCCTTATAATTTAATCTTTTGTATGTTTGTGACGCACTCACGATACAGGAGTAAATCCTAGTGTGGGGCAACGTTTTTTTTTAATATCTAAATGCATGCGAAGCCGTTGGTAAAATATTATGTTTGTGAGTCAGTAGTGCAATCTTGTCATTCGTTACTTTTATTGTTGTCATTTCTCTTATTCTAATCTTTTTTGAAGCCAAATTATCACTGTGCATAACCTTAGAAAAAGGATTTGTTATACTGATTACTTATCTCTTTTCAGCCTTTGGCCATGTGTGGCCCTCCCCTACTGTACGCACACTTTTCGGAATACCGACCACTACTGTACAAACTGCAACGCTTACATCGGCAGCTATGTCCGCTAACACCTAAAGACTTTGGATAATTGGTTTCCTTGTCTGAAATACGTTGAAAATAGAAGGTTAGGTGCTATCTAATTCAAAGTGGTATGTCAAGTTTGACAACGTGACTTGCAGCAAACAAATCTATACTTATAATAAATCTGTAGAGAGGTCAATTCTGTACAAGGAATATATTTTCAAAATAACTATCAGGGGGTGATTAGTGATCGATACTGGTGCCAAAAATGCAATCAGTAAAATTTTTGTCTGTCTGTCTGTCTGTCTTTCTGTCTGTCTGTCTGTATGTTCTTTATAGAAACAAAAACTACTCGACCGATTTTAACGAAACTTGGTGCAATTAATCTTCATACTCCTGGGCAGGTTATAGTATACTTTTCATCACGCTACAATCCATAGGAGCAGAGCAGTGAAGGAAAATGTTGGGAAAACGGGAGAAGTTACTCCATTTTTTAAGATTCCGTCGCGTGTGTAGCCTTAATGGTTAAAGTTATATAGAAATCATGAATTACGGAAATGTTCTACATAAAATTATCTAAAAAATATCCCGAAACAGCATATGTCTATCTTTTGTCAATTTTAAACCGATCGGGCTGAGAGTTTCAAAATCGGGGGTAAAGTAACTATTCCACGCGGACGAAGTCGCTGGCAGAAGCTAGTGAATATTATTATTGAAGGGTATCATAAGTGACTGATAGAACAAATGACGATAGTGAACATATTGGCACTGTGTTTAGATTGTAAATGCAAATGACGTGTGCACACGAGGCATAAAGTGGTTGGTTGTTACTTGAGATATTTTTTTACCTAAATATATTAAATCTGTCTATTTATTATAATATATATATGTATATGTATATACCTAAATATATTATAGGAAAATTATGTGTTTTGTTTTATTTCCCGAAGTAATTGAGAAGACGAGAGGAAGCCTCGAAAAAGTATAACACCTAACCAAAAGGTCGAAGACTTGAAAATAATGGTTATCTTGGTTCACTTTGCGTGCTACAGTGCTATTCTATTGAAATCTCACGGTGAAAACTAAGGTGGTAGAATGGTAGTAAACTACCTATTCATTACATCAACGTGGAGTGACAGTTGGTTGCAGAATTTGTTCGAAAGAGTCACCGCGGCCCTGGAACGCAATGGGCACTAGAAAGACCACGGGTAGGTTTTAGTCAGTAAGAGTCTGACACTCCCTTCCGCTCCGCCTAGAGTGGGAGTCGTTTAATGAATTCCCATCCAGAAAAAAAAGTGGAGTGACAGTTCACTTCAATTTCGTTTCACCAGAGTTTAGTACGGTGAAATTTTTGTAGAATAGACCAACCGGCCTTGCTTTGAACGGATACTTGTGCTCCGGGGGCTAAGAAAAATATTTTTTTGATTATCATAAAACGGGTCAAGTTTAACACGTACCGAGACGCTATGCATAATAATACCTGCAGCAGCGATTGACATAACATTCCGCAGGTGTACTATGAAATACCAATGCCGTCATGATTCCATGCTGAAAAACCAGCGGAGCTCGGGCTACGCGCAGGCTATGATACCGTAGTAACATGTAGGTATCCTAAAACAAACGCTTAGCTGGCAGCAGGGGGGGGGGGAGGGGGGTGTGGTGTGGTGTACATTTAACTTTAATAAAAATAATCACTTAAGAGCCATTTCACAAAATTTGAACGCTCGAGTTTAGGTAAAAATGCTAGCATATTGTATGTGTGCGTAAGTTACCCACACAAAAACCGAGCCGACAGTGTAGGGCGAGTGTCGAGACGGACTAAACAATCTTGAGCTGCTAACATCGTAATGCACATTTGTTCGCGAGTTATTAAAAAGTGATTTCATTTATGCAGTAGAATTAAGGATTTCGAGGCCCCAAGTGCTATTACAATAGTGTCAGAATGGTCTATCATTGGTCTCATAATGGTCCATTTTGACAAGTTTCGTAATCTACTAATATAAAAGCGTCATTATGACTTTCCAATGGTCAACCACTGAACACTCATTGAAAGAATGGTTATCTCGTACATAATGACAAATGAATTACAGACGTATGCGGTAAGTAAATCTTTTACGGGCACTTTTGCATAATTAAGGGGTCGGTAAGTCAGAGAACTAGTGAGATTGTAGTTTTCAAAACGAAAATTTACATAAGTAGAAAAACCTGCAAGAAGCTCTTAGTTACTTTATTCAATCATGTTAAATATTTCAAATATGTTAGTTTCAACATTCGGCTTTGTTTTGTATTGTTATCTATACTTCTATACTAATATATAAAGCTGAAGAGCTTGTTTGTTTGCTTGAACTCGCTATAAACTCAGGAACTACTGGACCGATTTGAAAATTTCTTTCAGTCTGAGACGCTAAGGCCAATAGGAGCGGTACACCAATGAAGAATGTTTCAAACTCAAATTAGTAATTATTCCACGCGGGCAGAGTCATCAATAATTTTGCGCCCTCACTTTAAAAATAAAGTGAAATAGCGATATCCATTCGGTAGAATCCCCGAATTGATTGAGTCTGAAAGTTCATCAAGTTCGTTAATTGATTCATTAAGTCCGTGGTCTAACGCTACAGGTCCGTTCTTCTATAAATTGTATCATTTACTGCTTAATAAACTATGATATATAAATTTGTAAAAATCCCCTAAACCCAAATTGAAAATTAAGGAAAAAATTGGATAAAGCGAGTCAGACTCGTGTTATTTCGATCGAGTTTTGATTTTTTCCGGGTTCTACGGAAGTTTATAAACTATGAAAGCACTCTCATTACTCTGGCAAAAATAAGCAAATTAAATTGAAGGGCAAACTTGTTGAAATAAATTGTAATTGCAAAAAATATTTTATATCATTTAATAAGAGAAAACTACAAATTCCCAATTTTCTAACTTTTTTTCTGTAAGTACAGAAAAAGTCAGAAAATTGTAGTACTACAGTACTGTAAAATCTATCTTCATGCCAAATTTCATGACTCTAGGTCACCGGAATGTTCCCTATTGGTTTTGATTCCTTTGCGGGCGTCAAAATATGCACCATAACCGGCCTTATCTCTAGATTGCATTGTCTTAGAACTTGATTTTTTTCACAGCTCCAAGTTAGTCTCAACATATTTGAGGAATTCATATTAATTTTAGCTTTATTCCTCCATAAGTTCCTGAGAAAAAGGGTCGTGACAGACGGACAGACTGGCGGACAATAAAATGATCCTATAAGGGTTCCGTTATCTGGGTGTCAACACTGTGTGGATCGCCCGGAGGGCACGGTGGAGCATACGGTGGATGTCTGCCCTGCGTGGGCGGAGCAACGTTATGTCCTCATCGAGGCGATCGGCGGCGGCGACCTCTTGTGACTTGCCCTGGTACAATCCATGGTCCGGAGCGAGGAGACATGGAAAGCGATGAACTCCTTCTGCGAAGCAGTAATGCTACCGAAAGAAGGAGGAGGTAGACCGCGTGAGGGAGAGCGAAACCTCACGCTCCAGCCGCAACAGAATAAGAGTGTCGGGAAAGGCTCCGTAATAAAATAAAATATTTACGATTGATTCCGAATGGTTCACTCAATCGTCCAACAGTCAACATTCTTTCTCCTACAATATTAAAATAATAATGTTATTTGCTGCTCAAAAACCGTATGCTTTAAATCAAGAGTTGTTTCTTAAAGATACAATTTCTATTACCGGATCTAACTTTTTATATGTACCCAGCACAGCGTCTCTTCTATACTAATATTATAAAGCTGAAGAGTTTGTTTGTTTGTTTGTTTGAACGCGCTAATCTCAGGAACTACTGGTTCGAATTGAAAAAATCTTTTTGGGTTGAATATCATCACGCTTAAGCCAATAGGAGCCGAGCAGCGAAAAAGAATGTTTTAAAATCGGGTATTCCACGGGGACGAAGTCGCGGGCAGCAGGTAGTCTATTGATAAAACCAAAATTTCTAATTAAAAAATAAAACATGGCTATTAAATTTCGATACCTACAAATAAATTGAAATAGTAAACCGTGGCTTTCAAACTCAAACCTAAACCATTTATTTTAATTAACCTTGTACAGGCAATTTTGAATTGTCAAGGTCGGTCAGTCGAAAGAGGTGAAGCTATCTGCACGTTCCAAAGCGTAATTCTCTATAAAGAAGAACGTGCAAGACACTCCAGTGACACTCTCTTAAATCAATAAATTATTACAAAGTTTGTTATAAATTGTTTCTCTATAAGGCAGCTAAATAATTACGTTTCCATTTATGATACAATGGTGTACAGAACTTTTGCTCCCCATTGCTTAAACTAATAAACCAAATAACATCATTATTCTACAGAATACGATAATCGTATTCTACTTTAAAAATCATTTTACTAAAAATAATAGCGAGTATCAAAACGTAGTAGTCGTAATATAATAATGGGTTTACAACACGCGCGCTTGAAGATCGGGACGCGGAAAAAAGTGACACAGGTCCTACCTCGACGGGCGTTTACGCCGTACTGATCGGTGACCTTTTTTTTTTTTTTTTTTTTTGAATGGACTACTCGCAGTTCAGCACATTGAGGCTGGTTACTGCTCAACCGGGCAATCCCGTGGTTGCCTTAGATTCTAAGGCCCCCAGCCGGGGCTTAAAACTACTTAAAAACTAAATGGCCGCTCGCTAAGGGCATCCCCTGTGGGACACGGGCCTCGGCTTAGCGGGGTCATTGAGGGGGGGCAGCAAGGGACAGGCTGGGTCTGATTGAGGATCGGTGACCGCTTGCGCATCGTAATTTATTGCAATTTAGAGTAGTTTTAAAAACGATGTTATTTCTAATTGAATAAAGCAATTGTTATGAAAACATAGAAACATATTCTTCAAAGAACATAGTTTACGGTGATATATATATTTTCTTTTAAATTATATTTATTATGTTAAAAAAATAGCGATAAAGTTTAGATTAAAGTCGTGAAAATTGGACTCGGTTTTAATTTTTTTACTAATTAATGTAATCAAAAATCGAGAAAATAGTACGCAATGTAACGACAAAAAGATATGTCTGATGCTTACCATATTTTTTTTTACCCAAATTTATAAATGTTTTTGATAGATTTTGGAATCCAAAATTGTATCTGCGACGATTTTTCAGTAATCGAGTTGTGGGAAATTGATCACTACATAGAAACGAAGTTGGTTTTTGAAAATATGGTACTTTAAATAACAATACTAAGGACTGATCTATCTTATACGTGTATTTTAGATTTTCAGACTATTACCTAAGATCGTAAAAAAGACGACTAAAATCTTAAAAAACTGCGCGAAAATGTGAAATGGCTCTTAAAGCTTATTATTTGGCAAACAGATAAGAACAGATGGATGCAGGAGGTAAATATGGACTCGATGACAGCGGATTCCATTTAACCTGGCCGATATCTTATTTATTGTTTCGCGTAATAGGTCACTATTGGGTGTATAAGGTAGATTATCTAATCTACCAAAAAAAAAATGGATATATGGATGGCTCAGTCATATAAAAAACTTTCCCCCACCCTGCAGATCGAGATAAGTCCTAATTTGTCTGTAAGAAAATCTTTCCATAACTGATGATTTGGACGTATTGGATCCAGATCAGTTTTTTGTTATGTTAGGTCTACTTAAAATAAAATATGTTGTATCTATAATACATTAATGAGCCTTTGAACTTAAAAAGAGTGGCAAGAAGTCACCTGGAATCCTCCAAGCCTAGCTGTTAATGTGGCATGTGGTTTGATTTTGTTCTTGCAGAGAAACAAAAGTGTATAGCTGTATCATATACACTTTTGTTTCTAAACCAATTGGATCCAGGTTTTGAGATTTTTTTAATAAATAAATAATAACATTTTATTGAAATAATAAATTTATAAATAAAGTGTACATAATATGGTTCAGTAGTATATAATCAAGGCCTATAATTGTGTTACAATATTTTTTATAAAAACTATGGTATGACAAAAATAAAAGATTTCAGTTGCAAAACAAAAATAGAATTCTGTAGGTAATGTGGTGCGTTGCCCGATCTTGGTTTATTTAAATATGTGTTTCAGGCCATGTTACTACGGTAATACTTTTCGGATAGGTCAGTTGTTGATATAAATTCAATTATACGTTAGATTCTAGATAAAGTGACGTTCCAATGAATAGCAAAAATGCTTAGTACCAAATGACACGAGATGTTGTCAGTATTTTCATATAATATCACTTCGTTCCTAGACAAGAGACCTGTTTATATTTTATCTTTAAAATCAAATGAACGATAAGATAGGAACCAAAACTGAACCGCGTGATATTTTTCTGTGTGATTAGAAACTGTAGACGTCGTTATCTTTGCAAATGACTCATTTGAGGGGATTTTTTTTTAATAGTATCTGAGTCAGTTGTTTATTATTTTTATTTAAGCACACGGATTTTCTTATCGAGCATATCCATGTGTAAGGCTGTTAGGCAGTCTTTCCCAAAGCGGTCTACCTGCCACCAGCGGACTGCCAGAGGTCTACGCTGTCATGCAGAGGGTCGTCTATGAAAGAGAAAAAATAAATGAGGTTTTTTTTTTTGAAAATGAAACACAAGTATGGATCCTACAGGCAGCTTAGTATCGAAATGAACGATTTCCGTAATAGTGATAATCCCGTTATCACAACAATCACTCGATTACTCCTGTAAACTTCAGTTTTTTATTTGTTTTACTTCACGAACGGTAGTGGGTACTTCGGGAGAAGATATTTGAACGAAGGAGTCAGCTAAGTGCAAAAGGTTGGGTAGCTATGGTTTAAAGGAACATAACTAGACCAGGTCCGATTCAGGGTATCGGGGAATTATGCAGAGAAAATGCTTTTTTGCAATGTTCTGGTCTTTTTATATTCGTTATTATTTTTCGTTTATTTGCTTCTTTCAATCAATCAATCCTCTGGCTTTTTCCTTATTTGCGATCAGCCCTCTTGATATATCTTCGCTACTCTTGGCGATTTTGTTATTTCCGGCGCTAAGCCCATCGTCAACATGTCGTTTTGTTGTGTCCTTGTCCGGGAATTTGGTGCTATGCCTCTTTTGCTTTACTAAATTGCCAAGATCTGTCTGGTCATACGCTCTCTGCCAATCTCTCTGTCAATTTTTGCTGTATTTCCGCTTCTTTATATACTTAAAAAAGCAAGTTGATGGTGAATAAGCCTGGGCACTTGTTATGCTTATGAAAGTATTTGCCATTTTTTTACTATCTTTGATAGTTCTGAACAATCAGAGATAGTGAAATAAATAATACTATAGGATTATAAGACTCTTACTTACTGAAACCCATCCGTGTTCCTCCTAACGCCCTTTGCATTTCAGAGCCGCGGTAACTTTTTCGAGTAAATTCCGCAACAGCCTTCGTCGTGCCTTCAGTATTTATTCTTCAAGATACTTCGTCTATAATCGCACAGACAAAGCCTTAATTTTCCCCTTTGTCATTATAGTTATTAATTTAAAGAAGGAACAGAAAATTGGTACAAAGCCGATGCTTTTTTCTAGTTTTATATATTTTTTTATTGTAAGTATATGCGTTTACCAAATAAAAGTTGTTTATTTCAGTTGGTCGCTGAAGCTGACCAAGGTTAAGATCATTGCATCAAGCTAGCTGAAGGCAGTAATCTTCTCTGTTTAAGCAACGCTACGACCGAGTCGGCTTCGACGAGCTGGTGTTAATGAGCCCCAGGAGGCATGCCTGTCAAGAGCATAGAATTGTGTTAAACAACAGAAACAGAAGACCTAGGTACAAATATATTCTGAAATTTCGCAATTACAATTATATCTAGCTATCGATATAAAAATCTATTTTGTATCCATATCTTTATTGGACTCTTTATCTATATATTGTCAGTTCGTTGGACGGAGTGCAGTACAGGCACTTGTCTCGTTCGATGACAAGCTAAACCCGATTTTAGTGTTAAAAAGGATATTAATAATACAGTGAAATGAATCCGAACAATGAAGATTTAGAATTAGGTGATCGTGAGTATTTTGCTTTAGAAATTTTATATTTAATTTGATAATCTTATAATAACTCGAAGAGTTTTTTTTACTCCTAATGAGCAAGCTCATATCTGGCCATAGAAAAGGAGGTTAGTTTTTATGAGGAGTGATATAAAAGAAAAGGCAGTGGATGATAGCGTGACAGTTGCTAGGATTAATGAAATAAAAAACGTGTTGCGCTAAGCCCAAGTAACGTGGGACAAAAAATCTCGAGTCGACTCTTATCCTCGTTCTCGCCTAATTATGAGCAATGGAGATCCCGCAGTACTATTCTGTCAAAATCTCGCCGTGATATTAATAAAATAAAAAGAGGAAATGAATATGAAGTGTGTGTCAATCCATACAAAAAATATGAAATGTGAAATGTCAGTTCACTTCATGCCAGTTTTCACGTTGAGTTGTTTAAAGAATAGGCTGTTCAGTGTTCACATTTGCTTTGAATGCTATTTGGTTTATTCCAATACCAAAATAGTCGTTAACATTTTAAATTAGTCCCCGAAAAGTAAAGTAGCCCTAAAAACAGCTGTGCCAGGCAAACAGACTTTGCACAACACATAAGAGTGTTGCTTCATAGCTTTTAGGTACCGAAACTTAGAAATGTTAATAATCATTTCTGAACCATTCCTTTTTAATTTCAGCTAAAGACAGGGTACCGCCTCCGCCATATTCATTCAACGATCCACAGCAAGTTACTAACACCGCAAATGCAGCAGCAGTGCAGGGACCTATTCTTGTACCATTGGGACAAGGGACGCCTGGGACTGTACCAAACACGGGGGCGTACATTGTACAAGCAACCCCGTACGTCCTCCCCATGATCATCGGCAATCAGATGGGCCCAGAACCAACATCGATTACCTGCCCATCTTGTAAAGAAGTCATCGTTACAACAATAAAAGCCAGGGCTAATACGAAGACTCATACGTGTGCTTTTATACTTTGTTTTATGTGGTCAGTACCTTACTCGTCTCTACTATCTTTTACGTCTATTCTATCGAAATCTCTGATGGACTAAAAGCAATGATGAATTTGTTAGACAATAATATTACTCAGACCATAATTCGTTATTTTATGAGTCAGCTCTCTTATCAATTTTTCAAACGGGGCATACATTCTAGTGCAAGGGTTTGTTTAAACTTTTTCTTTTCTTTTCTCAGTTGCTGGCCATGCGTGGTCCTTCCCTACTGTCTGGACAAATGTCGCAACTTAGACCACTATTGTCCTCACTGCAGTTCTTACATCGGCAGCTACGTCAACTAAAACTTCACGACTGAAAATGGGTTTCGTTATCTCAAACGTTGAAAACAAAATGATAATTGCTATTGAGTTTTCGTTATCAAGTGGCGTGTATTTTGACAACGTGACTAGATGAATCATTTATTGACGATGTTTCAATCGTAAGCACACTGAGGCGCAGTGTAAACGAGGCAGATTAAAATGACTGATCTATTTGTGAAGATTACAAAATGTTTTTTGTAAATAAACTGAATCTGATTATTTCATAGTCGTATCGCTAGTAAATTATGTGTTTTGTTTTATTTGATGGATAGACTATCCTTACAGGATTTTCGAAATTCGGTGAACAAATTACTGAAACAGCCATTCGAATGGTATGAGGTCGATTTGGAGTGAAGAGAACGGGGGGGCTGATTTTTTTTTTGAGTACAGCACGCCTTTTTTTTTTTTTTTTTTTTTTTTCTGGATGGGAAATCATCAAATGACCCCTCCCGCCCTGGGTGGAGCGGTAGGGAGTGTCAGACTTTTACTGACTAAAACCCACCCGTGATCCTTCTTGTGCCCTATGCGTTCCAGGGCCGCGGTAACTCTTTCGAACAAATTCCGCAACCCTAGCAGGCACCGACCCTATGGGGTCCCGTCGTTGGTGCTGACGGCTCCTTCGGCGCGCGTGGAACACAACGCGTCGTCGACTCAACCTGGTATCGGACGGCGAGCCACCCACGCTCACCGTCCCCAGGCATCAGCCACTGCGCAATAGCACAGCGGCCGACTTGTCTCTGGAGGGGGCCGAAATGGGACCATTACTGGCACTCCATCTCAGCACCCTCCCGAGTGTTGGGAGTCGCAGCACCCGCAGCAGAAGCGGCAGTGGCGGCGGCAGAGGCGGCGGCGGCGGCGGACCTCTTGCCCTTGGTCGGGGCGGATGGCGCGCAGGCCCTTCCCCCAGCCCAGTGCTCGGCCGGCTTGCCAGCAGCCGCACATGCACTGCAGTGCGGCGTGGCCTCACACGAGCCGGCCCGATGACCGGGCTGACCACAGCGGAAACAAAGTCCGCTGCGGTCCACCTCCGAGGGGCACATAGCTCCCGTGTGGTTGCCCACATGGCAGCGGTAGCACCTCAGAGGCCTGGGTTCCAGCAGTTTTACCCGCGCAGACACCCATCCCACCAAGAGCCTTCGGCACTCCGACACAGTTCTGGCCGCCGTCACGGGGCAGCTCACCACAAGGGTTTGCATGCCCGTGTTGTCAGGCCGGAGGGCGCCCGCCTTGACGAGCTCGGCAGAGCACCCCCCAGTCCTGGCGACGGCGGCCACAACTTCCTCCTCCGTCACGGAGTCATCCAGGCCCACTATGCGCATGTCGATGCGCTTAGTCGGCCTGGACACCCGGACCTCGTCCGCGGGTAAGACCGCCCTCAGCCTTTCGGCCAGGGCGTCCGCGAACGGGCCACTCTCCGCTCCGGCGAGCTCGAGCTTGCGGGCACCGGTTAAGGTCCTCCTGACCCCGATGCCCCCGCTGATGCCCAGCTCTTGGAGGCTCACCGCCTCCTTCGCCCGCTTCAGTACGGCGAGATACGTCACGCCCCTCTTTTCCGCTTCCGGCTGCAGTGTGAGCACCACAGCCGCGGATTTCGGGGCGCGAAGCCTCGCCGCAATGGCGTTGGCCTTCCGCCGCTGCTTCTTGGCCTTGTTCTTGGCCGCCTTCTTCTGTCGCCGCTTCTCTCCAGCAACCTGCCACTCGGCCTCGGCCGCAGGAGGGTCCGAGGGTGGGGGTGGGGGCGGCCGCGGCGCCACTGGCGCAGCAGCCTTAGCCGCCCCCCCTCCAGCCTTCCTCCCACCCCTCTTCGCCGGGGCCGACTTGGTCGTCGCCGGCGTCGCAGGCGCCGGCGCCACAGGCGCTGGCACGGCTCCTCCTTTGGCTTTCGCCTGGCCGGACGTTCCCGGGCTGGCGGCCACGGCGGCCGCGTACGAGGCCGCCTTCTGCTGCTGGCCCGAGGCCCTCTGAGTCGCCACTGTTGCCGCTGTTGGGGGACGCCGGACCATGTCCTCCAGCTTGGAGAACTGCCTCCGGAAGGGAGGCAGCTCCTGCCGTACCAGGTCCCGCACCTGGCTCAGCACTTGGCCCCCCTCCGGCGCTGCCGGACTAAGTCCCCCTCGCGGCTCCACGGAGGCCGCTCTGGCCATCCCTGCCAGGTCCCTCCGGAGCGACTCATTCTCCCGAACGAGTCGCTCCGTAAGAACCGCTAGGCGGGCGACCTCCGCCCGCAACTCCGACACCTCCTCTGAGGCAGTCCCGCCAACGTTGGCCGCCGCTGCCGCCAGTATGGAGGCTTTGGCCGCACTGATGGCCTCCCGCTTCGAGGACTGCTTCCTCTTGAAGGCCGCAGCGCGGATCGCGGCCTCCACGACCTCCGCAAACTGGGCCCTCTGGTCCTCAATAGCGGGAGGTACCTCTCCCGGGGGCTCTGAGTCGTCAGAGTCGAGAGGAGGCGGACGAGTAGAGGGAGCCCTGCGACCGCTCCCTCCAGGGCGACGCCCCTCCTCCACCGACCTCTCGGCCCGACGCTCCACCTCCCGGGTAGAGGGAGCCAGCCCCCTCCCTGCCTCACAGCCCCTGCCCCGCCTAGCGGTGGGGATCTTCCGGGCGGAAGCAAATTCGCCTTCGGAGGACGACTCATCCTCCCGTCTGGGCCGCTTGCGGAAGAACTTTGCGTTCTCCGCAGCAGCCCCCCCTCCTTCGTCTCCAGAGCCCGCCGAGCTGACCGTTACTAGGTCTGGCGCGGAGCCGGAATCCGACTCCGCACCACCCCGGCGCTCAGGCGAACCCTCCTCTGCGCAACCGTACGCCATCAGCTCCTTAAAGGAAGCGGACTCGGATGACGACGATTGGGAGCCTCCTCGGCTCGTGTTGCCACTGGCAAGCGGAAGGCGTTTGGTGCCCACCCCAGAGTACGGAGGGCAGCCCGCCGAAGCGGGGTGGGATTCCCCGACCGCTGAGCAGTCGGGACCCACCTGGGGACTCATTTTACATTCGCCTTTTTTCATTATTTTGTGCCTTTTAAGGGTGCGGTCCCTGTTTGCTCCGCCCTTTCTCAGGGCCCTCTCTCCTCACCTCACCTCTCCACCTGCTCGCTGCTCCCACAGTCACGTCTGATGATCAGACGCGTACCAGAGAGCAGCGAGCAAGCGTGTGTCTCTCTTGGTCTGATCCCTCACTTGCGACCTTCCGGCATGAGTGGCTCTACCGGGAAAGCTCGCAAGATCATTGCACGCGCACGTCTGAGGGTAGCTCGTCCCGGTCTTCAGACGAAGACTGACTCATTCAATAGTGGGTATATGTAGCCCATGGTTCGTTCGACATGCGGCAGACGTGACTTGTTGCAGCATGTCGAACTTGGTTATCAGAATTTTGACTGAGTTACAGTTATAGACCGCACCATGGGATGTCAAAGTAGGTCTGAAGCCTGGGAATGGAAATGAATCAAACTTCTTTCCTTTTTTCATAGGTTCTTTCCCGGAAATGTTCGTCCCTGTAGAAAACACTTTCGGCGTCGTTATCTTACGTGGGTATACCAGGACCAATCGTATCTTAAAGTTCTGCTTAAAATAGTGATAAAAATATTTATCTATAATCGTTATCAATATTCGACATTTTTTATTTATACATCGACAGCTTGTTTGGGAAGAGTTCAGTACAATCTCTTACCTCGTTCGAAAAACCAGTTAACTGTGATAAGACTGTGATAGTTTGGTTGTAATAGGATATTATACAAGATAGTGAAAATGAGCACTGAAGAAATGCATCGTAAGTATTTTTAAGAATGTTTCAAGGATATTTATAATGTATAACAGTTTGAGTAGGTACAAGTGCACTTTATCAATGCTTGGCCAGTTTAAAATTGATGATTAAAAAACTAGAACTTGTGTTCAAGTAGGTTATATTAAAACAGGGCCTGGGAGACAATTCTATTATTATTGGGAAATTATGACATATTTGACGGTATAACTCTATTATAAAGCAGAAAGGTAACTCTAGTATTTTCAAGAAGCGTTTGCATTCTCACCGCAGTCGCAATCTGTCAAAACCACCTTCATTTTGACATTGATTGACATGTTTTAATTGTAGTTGAGATGACATTATCACTTGAATTTTAACGTTTCTTAAGTACGAGAATGCCGAACGAGCTTTCGCAATGCCATAGAGTGTTAGAGTGGTGAAGAAGATGGAAACCCACCACATGGTAAGAGGGCACCACCGCTTGTTAACATCTGCAATAGGTGATGGGCTCAGTGCGTTGCTTACTCTTTTCAGAGAGGCAAGGCAGAACGCCTTAAATATTGTCGTATTGTAACATTGTCACGTGCCCCTCCTGGACACACAACTTTGCAAAAAAGCAAAGTTTCACAGGAACTTCAGTTACCTACCTATATATCAGAAGAGGATAAGTCACATGCATTCCATACGTTTATGAATAGGTTCGTACAAGATGAGGCAAAAACGGTCCGTAGAAGAAAAGAAGCCAAGGGATATGTAATACCGATCTACCTACTATCTGAAATAGGTCATGATAATAGTACATTGAAGTCAAAAGAATTCGTAGCCTTGATTTTACATACTAGTTTTAGTTACTATCAAGTACAATAACAAAATTACATAACTATTTTTATTTTCACGAATACAGGTGCGGCAGTTTTGTAATCTCTTAATACATCGTGCAGTAAATAAAACAATTTTTTTTTCTGAAGTAGGTACCGTACCTTCAGATAAGCAAAAGATATAATTATTTAATACTTCTTGATAAAACGCTATTTTTTCATGGTTAATGATTGTACCAATTTCGTGTGAGTTCTTCAAACGAAAAGTATTTTAGTTTATTGCAAATATTGGCAACAGGGATTCCGACTAGAGAGAAAATCGTCGGTACAAACCCAAGCAAAAAGACTTATTAGAGTAACTTATTTCATAAGCACTCGCAAAAGATCTTTATTAAATATTGTGGAGAAACCGCCAAGTCCTAGAAGCAAAACGTTGAAGACATTCACTGTGTAACATCCAAGAACCCACACTGCTTAAGCTTCCAAAAGAGGCTGTCCAAATGCCAAAATTTGTCTTTATAATGGATTGCCTACGCAACACTTCTGTAGCAAAAGCCACTCATATAGCTGAAAACAAATATGTACCCAGTCTTATTTACCTAAATACATATAAAAGCGAAATATCAAAAACGGCTGGACATATGTTGATGAAATTTGTCAAGGAGGATAGTTCAGTTAAGAAACGTGTGCTTAGAAAAGATTTCAAGAAACTCCTTCTGCAAAGGGGTGAAATTTCCTTGGGTACTTTATTCTTGAAACTTGCAACGATTATGGAATATCGTCATTATTAAAGTTGTAAATCTGGCAGTTTGTTCTTGGAAACGAGTTTTAACTTCTAAGAAACGAGTGAAGGAAGTTTGAAGTTCGTAAAAGTAAGTCTGTCGGTCAGTTTGCTTAGAGTCCAAGGCCAGAAAGAGAAAGAAAATTTAAAATATTCTTGTATTTGTAATTCCAGTTAGGGGCAGGCCTCCAGCATACACGGATGGCGAGGTCACGATCTCATCAGGGGTGGTGTACCAAGCGAACCCCGCCCCGACCGTCATTCCCGTCCTGGTCGCCCAAACGATGAGCCCCAAGCCTGCGGCAATAACTTGCCCATCCTGTAACCAAGAGATCGTCACCAGAGTCGAATACAAGTCTACAACGAAAACCCATTTGTTTGCTGTTTTGCTCTGTATATTGTGAGTATTTAATAGGAATTTCTCCTGTGTCGTGGGTGCGTTTACAAACATACAATCTCACTTATTATTATATTATTAGATTATAAGAAGGAAGCCAGCTTAGTGGAAACGGAAGCAAAGGTGTAGAGTTTAACTTCGAATTAGGAAATTAGTAGGTAAACAATTACAAGAAAACAATTCGGTACCTAGATACAAGTAATGATAATTGAAAAGGAGCAAACTTAATTTAGTTTTGTGTTTGGTCTCCTTCTAGGCGATTTGTTTTGGTTCTTATAATTATTTCTTAATAAAAGAAACTGGCTGACTGTATTGAAACTGGCTGAAATTCTGCATTGAAGAAATTAAATTGGTTCCCTGGTTGGACACACAACATCGTAACTCTTTTAGACCTCTATTGAGTATGACTGTAAAAAATTGCGAAGGGGAATGCGGAGGTTCGACATGCTGGTAAAGATGATGTACGCTGAAAGATTCGGTTTTAATTCGTTTTATATATAATTTGGAATGAGAGGTAATTAGCAGATTTTGGAATACTAGCACTCGATTAAAGTCTAAAATTAATTGGAACACTTGGTTTAGGCCCTTTTTCCACTTAGTCATGCGTTTCTATACCAGAGACAAATCTCTATCAATTACACATTTCAAGATGCCATTAACGGTTACGGAATTGGTTCGAAAGAGTCACCGCGGCCCTGGAAGGCAAAGGGCACTAGAAGGATCACGGGTGGGTTTTAGTCAGTAAGAGTCTTCCGCTCCGCCCAGAGCAGGAGCAGTCATTTGATGATTTCTCATCCAGAAAAAAAAAAAGAATGCAATTACAAACCTTGTATGATGAAAAACGAAATTACTATAAATGTACACGGGTGATAGAACGTCCAGCTTTCATCGTCTTACTTAAATTCAGTCATTTGTTTCCTGATACATGTGTTTGCCTTTGAACTTTTTTTTTCTATTTTCAGATTTTGGCCCTGTGTATGCTTGCCCTATTGTATGCATAGTTGCCAGAACGCGGACCACTACTGTCCGAACTGCAGCGCTTTCATCGGGAGCTACAAAAACTAAGAAAAATTAAAAAATAGGCTGACCTGAGATTATTTTTCTTTATCTATCTATACTTATAATAAATCTGTAGAGAGGCCAATTCTGTACAGGGAATATATTTTCAAAATAACTATCAGGGGGTGATTAGTGATCGATACTGGTGCCAAAAATGCAATCAGTAAAATTTTTGTCTGTCTGTATGTTCTTTATAGAAACAAAAACTACTCGACGGATTTTAACAAAACTTGGTGCAATTATTCTTCATACTCCTGGGCAGGTTATAGTATACTTTTCATCACGCTACAATCAATAGGAGCAGAGCAGTGAAGGGAAATGTTGGGAAAACGGGATAAGTTACTCCATTTTTTAAGCTTCCGTCGCGTGTGTAGCCTTAATGGTTAAAGTTACATAGAAATCATGTATTACGGAAATGTTCTACATAAAATTATCTAAAAAATATCGCTCAACAGCATATGTCTATCTTTTATGGTTGACTCACAATAGCACGTGTAACTCCCGATAGCTTAGCAGTTCGGAGCTTGCTGATTATATTGGTTTACTCTTACGTTTATAATACTCTGGGCTGAGAGTTTCAAAATCGGGGGTAAAGTAACTATTCCACGCGGTCGAAGTCGCTGGCAGAAGCTAGTTATAAATATAAAAGGCACAATATGATAAACCCAGATTATCTTATAGAATTCTTATTTGAGGAAAAAGTGACTGAGTGTTTTGTCATTTTTAAATGTATATAATTTTAATTCGATTACATGACGCTAAACAAATTCATAATTTCGCCAAAATTATACATGATTTCAAATAAATCTGATAAACGACTAGTTTTAAATACCTAATTTAAATTAATAAAACTATTTGTAAGAATATTGATTATTTTGGTAATAACATACTTAGGTTCAAATACAAATTCGCATGAAATTCTGTGGGTAATAGTTGTACAGCTAAAAGTATCTGAGCCCTGAAAAAAAATTTCGTTGGTTCAATATAGAGATGGGACCAAAATTATGTAATGAACCTGTTTTCATTTTTATTATCTTCGTAAGTATGTGCACGAACTATATATAAATAGACCGAATTAGGCAGCATACATAGTGGGAGAAAGACTATTTTTAAGAAAGAAACATGTGAATCTACATTTGACGGTCGCCATCGATCATGCTGTATAACGCAATAAAGCTACATAATTATTGTTGTTTTGTGAATGTGTGAAGGTTTCCTACAAGCAGTGTTGCCAAATTTCCTTAACAAATGGGCATTTAGCTTTGAATTTGAAAGAAGTGGACTGCTAGGTAGATTTAAAGTTTAATTAAGTTATTATTTTATTAAAAAATAAACATAATTGAATGGTTTTGTTTTGTTTTATCTTACATTTTAATGCTGATTTTACGTTTTCTTGACAAGATGTACTAATTCACACCGATATATTTAAACGACGCTCAACGTATAACGCGTAATGCACGCGTATTTACATATATACATTATAATATTCATTACCATTAACATACGAGTTTCCTTCGTGCCTCGGAAAATACGTTAAACTGTTGGTCCCGGCTGTGATTTGTAGATCTTTGGCAGTCGTTTTGGATTGTCAGAAGTCAGTAAATAGGACTCGAGTCTTGCCAACAAGTACCTACCGTTTTACCCTGTTATTGGGTTGTGGAGGTCTAGTAGGCAGCTGCTTCGCGGTAAATACTGGTATTCAGCTGAATCCGGTATGAGTGGAAGCCGACCCCAATATATTTAGTTGAGAAAAGGTTATAGGCTAATGATGACTTCTGCACGTCTTCAGGGCTGAACGGATTTGACGAAACCTGGCACAACATGGCAGACCTGCTTAATGATAAATGATATTAACATAGGACATTTTTATCGCTGCGGTACTGTGTGTGAGTATGGTCTCTCGGAATGATTTTCGAAGTACACGCGGGCGACCGCTATCGCTAGTTATAAATATGATTGAAGAATTATCAATGATTTTCTCAGTTTTAAGTATCTAGTTTTCATGTTGAACATATTCAGTCCAAAAATGCGGCGGCTCCCCATGCAAATTATAATATTAAGCTACTGATTGCCAAGCAGAACAGATGAAACAGGCCAGGCAGTAAAGGCAGGAAAAAACGCGCGCTATTTCTCACAATTTTTATCTTATTCAAGTCTTTTGTCATGAAATTTTATTCACTTTTTAAGTGTGTTGAGATTGAAAACGTTGTCACATAAGTGGAGTCTGACAAAATTTTCCCTTTTTTATGTGACCAATCGTGGTTCAGCACGCTAAGGCTGTTCACTGCTCAACCACAAAATTTTCCCACTTCCATCTAAAATGTAGGATTGTAATATTGGTCTATGAATGTAGGTAACCATGTGGTTACCTACATTCATAGACCAATATTAGCACACTTATTTTAGTAGTTCGAAGATTTCGCGTATTTGACCCATTGTATAAGAAGAAGCTAAAAATTTGTAGAACAATCTTCATGCTTAGGTATGTGTCACTTGGTGAAGGTAGGTAGGCTTTGCTAACACTTCTAGTTATGAAGGTCTTCAGCGAGCAGATTTGCTTCAAGACCAGTAAACATACTAGTGCAAAGCGGAACGAGGAAAATATATACATACATAGTTCGGCCTCTGCGTATCTGTCTAGTGTCGGCTTTAGAGCTCGCAGCTTACATGACTCAACGGTGACTAATTCGTTATCACCCAAATCCTGAAAGTCCGATAAAACTATTAATCTAGCAGCGTTATCAGAGGTTGATGTTATTTTTTAATATATAAATGGTCAGTGTTAGGAAGAGTTTAGTACAATTACTTTCCTCGTACGGAAACTAAATAACAGTGATACAAAGGAAATATTATAATCCAGTGAAATGGCTCAGAACTATGGTCGTAAGTTCTTAAAAATATATTTTGACTATACTGTATTGTCTAAAACACAGATTATAAAATAAAATGTTAGAAATTATATTTTTCCCCTATAATTATGTAGGTTCAGTTTATGAAACTATTCGTGAAGTAGTTTTAGTGTATATTTATTCTCTCAAGTACTGTAACTGAAATGAATATTACCATGAGACATTAATTTAGCAAAATTATATGGGATATCACTTTGGTGATTATACCTTTTTTACGGATGGGATATTATTATATTACTTCTTCCGTTCTGGGCGGAGTGGAAGGGAGTGTCAGACTCTTACTGACTAACACCCATCCGTGTTCCTGCTAATGCCATTTGCATTCTAGGGCCGGTGATTCTTTCGAATAAATTCCACAACACTAGCAGGTACTGGCAATGCACAGTAAAGTTAATGTATAGATTAGTTGGCAATGACAAGTACCACCAGAAATATTAATGACAATGACAATAAGGCTGGTGCCACACAGGTGTGTGGAAAGATACGCTCATTAAATTGCTTAAAACTCCTAGAAAATGTAAATGATTTTTTTAAATTAATTTCAGCTAAACATGAAAGCTTGCCTCCACCATACGCAAGTGTCGGTCCAGCTCCCGTCATCATACAACCAGGGGTTGCGTACCAAGTCCCCGTGGTCGTCACAAATCATATAGGCCCCAATCCAGCACCAATAACCTGCCCATCATGCAACCATACGATAGTTACAAGAGTTGAATTGAAGCCTTCGACGAAAACTCATTTGTTTGCTGTTTTGCTCTGTATAGTGTAAGTATTAAATGTTTTTTGATTTATATCTTAAAAAAAAAAACATTCTGTCGGCTTTAACTTTGTCAAAAGTTCAAAATGTATATTTTGTCACCGAATAATTACAAAATCCGATGATGAATTTGCAATTTTACGTGATACTTTACGATTGTAAACTATCGCGAGAATTGCAAATTCATTTTTCTCAAAAAGAAATAACTAAATTGGAAACAATTGAATTTGGATGAAGTTTATTGTATTGAAAATGATCTGTTAGAATAGATTATATTTATCTGGAATGATAATCTAATAAACATTTATTATATTCTTACGAAGCTTGCAATTTTCCAGTGACTCATAACATTTCAGCATCTCGACAGTCGCTATCAACGATAAAATGTCAATTTGTCTAGAGCTTCTTACTGGCTTTTTATTTTTCGATTGTAAATTACATTATTGTGCACATAGAAACCACGTGCATTGTTATCGTGGCAAAATATATGAATAATTTTTCGTCATTGGTCCAAATGATGTTGCATTTCTAGTTTTAATAACTCTCAAATATTAATTTTATGTTTACAATTACAGATTCTTCCCCTGTGTCTGCCTACCCTATTGTATGGACACTTGCCACAACGCCGACCACTACTGTCCAAACTGCAACGCTTATATCGGCAGCTACACCAACTAAACCTTTATAATTAGAATAAGTGGAGTAATAATATTATTTTGATTACCTTAACAAGGTATTCTTAATCATACCGACCATTATTGGTTGGACTAAACTATTCAAGGTGCTAGTCCTGCAGTGGACTTTTTTAGCAATTGAGAGTTCTTAATTTTTTTTTCGTGATATGGTTGCGAGTGTAATGCTTAGCCTAAAATTCAGTTTCAATGGAAATACGTAGGTACATGGATAGTTTTTTAATTTAAACAAAATATAACAGGTATATAGTTAAGTATATTATCATAATTATGAAAGCCTTTGTGCAGTTCAATAACTATAAAATCATAATTTTACTTTTAACTATCCATCAATAATCTCAGATCATTTTTCACAACTCCGTTTTGACGTTTGATTACGGATTTTATAAACTTTAACTGTTTGCATTTTCGTCGTTGCAATCTTAGCTCGTGTGCATACAATATTTGTAAAATGTACTTATGATATATAATATGTATTAAATGTAAAGCTAATTTATGAAACAGTATGACTAAAAAGAGTAAACACGAATTATTTCTAGCATAGGAATACTAAGAATTGAAATGACTGATTAGGCATATCACTATAATTGTGATGTTTTATTTAATAAAATTAGATTTTATTTCGAAATATATCTATGAATTATGTCTTCTGTTTTATTTCGTTATTTTGAAGTTGATTGAGCAAAAAAAGTAGTTGGAGGAGAAGGTTACCCAGGATTCGTCATTCAAAATTCCTTATTTCAAATAAAGACAAAAATATTTAAATAGTCTATATCTAATCCAATGCCTTTGATGCGGTATATACCCCTATTAAGCAAGTATATCATGATATGGCCGAAATAGACCACATTGGATATTATCTCGACAAGTGATCTAATTGATTCCTTGCAATTTTACAACGCTTGTTTATGTTAACGCCTTTTTTACTGGGACAGTCTCAGTGGTTCTTCAGGGCAGTGAAATTGGTCCTTTTTTTTTTACAGATTATTCAATTTGCATTTAAAAGTCAGATTAAAATATGCAGATGCCAAAAATTTAAACTGTTATTTTGCGTACTGTCAAATAGCCATGGAACGGATATCTTTAAATCTTTTGAAAAATGAAATTCTTCAAAAGATTTAAAGATAGGTATTCCAAGGTACTGGTATATGCCGTTGATATTAATGTATGCTAGGTCTATGGCACATCTAAATTAGTACTTAAATACGCTGCACTGCATTGTTGTATTTTCAAATATCAGCGCACACCTACGCATCTCACCGTACGGATCTCTGCTTAGGGTGTCACTGGGTGCAGAACAGTTAGGGCTGGAAAGTTAAAATAATTAAATAGATATGTGGTATGTGTGGGTGGTGAATAGATAATGACTTTTATCACTGAAAGTTAATAGAATGAGTCTAGCATCCATTCGCAAAGGTAGATTCTTAAGGAGAAGAACGGAAAAGAAACTCCATAGTTACTCTTTTCAAATAAATGTTTTACTATATTTGGTTTCCAAAAATAAATCATGTATGTGAGGACGATGCACCAAGTACATATATAATTAGTTATAGAACCCAGTATTACCAGCAGAGTTAAACTTATTAATTTTCTAAATAAGCACATGGTACTCAATAATAATATATTTACAATAATATTGAAACTGTGTAAGTGAACAGAAAAAAAGAGAAGTCCAACGTGGCATCTGACGTCAAATGCAGTTTTTCGATTTCGATCAATTTCAGTTCTCACTGATAACATTAGCTATAGGTATATTTTTGTGATAAAATGTTTAAATAAATAAACATTTCTCATGACAATTCCCTATTGCATACCATTCATCTCGACACTCGTCCGATCGGTCGGCTTGAAAAGATCGTTACCGTATCTTATACCATTAGCATAATCAGCCTTTCAATGTTCCCACTGCTGGGACACAGGCCTCCTCTCTAGGAGAGGGAATGGGCCGTAATCCACCACGCGGGCCCAGTGCGGGTTGGTGAATGTCACATGTCTTCGAATTTTTGGGTTCTAGGACAGGCCGGTTTCCTCACGATGTTTTCCTTCACCGTTTTGAGAGCAGTGGTGATGAAGTTAATTACACAAAGTAATGCGCCTGGCTGGGTTTGAACCCGCGACCTACAATTCGTAAGTCGGGGCCGTTACCACTCGGCCACCACTGCTCATACCATTATAATTGCTTATACCATTATAAGAGCTATATTGCTAGTTTATCTATGTGGACCCATGTCCACATAGATAAAAAAACTAGACTTCCATAATCTTCTACAGATTTTTATCTACGCAACAAAACAATGCAAACATGGCAACGTTTTAAGAGTTCAAAGTCTGTGCAGACAAAAGTCTGTATCGTGTAGCTCCACTATTACGTTTGCTAATTGCTGCGGCTCGGGCTCTACTCAAGCTCAAGTCATCCTTTAGTATTATATGACCGGTAAGCAGTACCTACATTTAAAAACTCGCACAAGCTTGCTCATCGTCAGAAAACGTGCGATAATTCGGACGATATCGGATGATTCGGATTAGATGTACGACGTAGTCGTTGGTCATTGCGAAATTCGATTTTGGATTGATATAAAACTCAATTTATTTCACCATTACAAATTTTGGAACAGCAATACACAAAATAAATTAAATAAGGAACGCTGAAATTGCTAGATACATATCAAATTTAACTGTTATTTCTGCTTAAAAAGTCGTCACACTTCCGGATCCGGACCAACCAATATCTAATAGATAGCTAAATTATGTGTGTTTGGAAAAAAAAAGATTAGATTAAATATTTTCAGTAAATACAGTAAGTAAATAGATAAACGACCATTTATAAACGAACCAAGATTTGTAAACGACCTTTTAAGTTCGATTACAAATGTTGATATTTGGTTTTTTAAAGAGCTTGTATGTTGCTTGCTGTGCTGGTATTGTTGATTTATTTCCACATTAGTCATCACAGCAATACAACGATAAAAAAGTTACTTATCTGATACAAAAATCCCTAAACACAAAGAGATCTGATTAAAAGTCTGATAAAAGTGTTTGTCAAAGTATTGTTATCTACTCCCAACATTCTTTTATCTAAAAATCGATTTTTCGTTGAACTAAGTTCAGTATAATCACTTACCTCGAACGAAAACCAGTGAAAGCTGTAATTTGTGATAAAAAAAAAAGATATCCAAATCAGTGAAATGAATCAGAATAGTGACATTATTGATCGTAAGTACTTTTTATTTGTTACTATTTACCTTCCTACTTGCTTTTTAAACAACAGATGAAATTGGAAGTAAAACTTAGTAGATACATAAATTAAATTCGGTCAAGTACGAGTCAGATGCGCGCAAAGGGTTTCGAATATTCGTGTAGGTACAACTTGTTTTTTTTTAAATCCATAGATTTCTTATAATTATTTTCTGTATCTTTTTCAAAATTTTCGGCTCATTAATTTCAATTATAACATTAAGAAAAAAATTAGATCCTTTCATTTAATGTGCCACATGGTACAGTGGGTCACAAAATTTCATTTTGAAGGACAAAAGACACACGAGTGCTCGTAGTTTGAGCTCTTTTATTCTGACGAACGGAACCCTAAATACATACATACAGTTACAATTTCAAAAAAAAAAAACATTGTTAAAATATTGTCGATAGGTTATGGATAGGAATTACTGTTAAAATTAAAAAAAAAAAACATTCTTATTGCCATTGTAACAAAAATCAATAGTTCAATTTCATTTCATTCTTACGTATGTACTATTTAGTATGACGAAGTGGAAAAATATGGTAACGTTAGGTAAGCGTGTGATTAGCGAATAAACCTAAAGAATAAAACATTTAAATAAATAATTGTAATAATAATTCATGAATATAGAAAAAAAAAATATCCGTACATTTCTGTTAATATAAAATCTTTCTGAAAATAACACAATAAACGAAATGCGTTTTTCGTGTAAAATGTATTTATTTGATTTATGATAACGTTGTTCATTTTTATCAAACCAACAGTTACCACCAAAATTTGCTACCTGTCTAAAACTCTCTTTAGGATTTATTATCATCATCATTTTGCCTTTATCTCAATTAATTGAGGTCGCCTCAACATGTCTTCTTTTGCCATACTTCTCTATTATTTATTTTGTTGGCATACAATAATTCCCATCGCAGTAGTAAATCTCTTTCTAGATATGTCCATATCTTCCCCTATTCGTGTAGCTGTATACGTACATACGACGGCTATACGAGTTGGGGATTTAGGTGGATTAAAATTTTCCTAATAATATATTTTTTTATTCCAGCTAAAGGCCAGGGCATGCCTCCGCCCTACACAGACAGCCCACCACCTCCGGTCACAGTCACCACACACACGTACCCACCACAGCCCACGTATCCTCCACAACTCATGCATCAACCACCAGTCCGTGGTGTGGGGTACCAGGCTAGCCCCACCATGATCCCAGTGATGGTCACTCCAATGATGGGTCCCAAGCCAGCTCCAATTACATGCAAGTCATGCAATGAGCCAATAGTCACCAGAGTTGAATTGAAGACTTCTACGAAAACTCATCTGTTCGCACTCTTGCTTTGTTGTGTGTAAGTAATTTGTGACATCATTGTTAAGGAATACTGGTCTTTAATCTTCTCACTGCTAAAACTACAAAAAAAATATGAAAAATTAGGTAGGTACAGGAAAGTTGTGATCAATTATATCATTGTGTCAAATGCGTCATTATTTCCTGACTAATTACTTGAGTAACATTATCCCCTATATGTTTTGTTCATGGATGTAATGGTAATGATACTAAAAGTAATCTATACAGACACCACTAGTCATTCATAGATCTATTTCATTTATTTTTAATTTCTGTATAATTTTAATTCTATCGTAATTGTTGTTTTTCTATTTCCAGGTTCTGGCCCTGTGTCTGGCTACCCTACTGTATAAACAGTTGCAAAAATGCAGACCACTACTGTCCAAACTGCAACGCTTACATCGGCAGCTACAGCAACTAAATCTAGATAAGCTGTATCAATATTGATAGCGGGTTTATTATCTGAACTATGCTGAAAAAATAAGATAGGTAGTACACGAATGTGTTCAAACGTGTATGAGAAATTTGAACAAAGTTTTTGCTAAATCAATGATGAAATTATGAGATCGTATCTGCAAACTATATTTTTTTATTTTATCAACAGCTGTGGTTTCATATCCACTAGGAAGAAACGTTGTCCTTATAATGTCGTCTTGATTAATATTATTTATTTCAAGAAAAACATTTTTCTTTTGTATTAAGGTTACCAATATATTGCCTACTAACGACCCGCCCCGGCTTCGCACGGGTGCAATGTAGATACTAATGTTTTCTCTACTATAATATGCATTTATTATACATAAAAACCTTCCTCTTGAATCACTCAATCTATTAAAAAAAGCCGCATCAATATCCGTTGCGTAGTTTTAAAGATCTAAGCATACATAGGGACAGACAGAGGGAAGCGACTTTGTTTTATACTATGTAGTGATTTTACAATTGGAAATAAGATAAAATTAGTCTAATATACAAATGTTTGTATAACTACTGTTATCGTTATATGAAATTATAGCTTTACACAGTCTCCAGTTTTTGGCACAGTCCGTTTATTTTACAAAAAAAAAATGTGAAAAAAAATTCGAGACTTTATAATTCGAGATCATTTAAATCGAACGACATCAACTCAATCATTCGATTTTTGGACCATAGAAAGTGAGGGTTTCTTGTCTTTTATTACATAGTTTATTATTCTAATATTCGAAAATTATCTCGATTTAAATTGATTGATTCATAATTATATAATTATAAATTAATCAATAATTTGCTACCTACGAAAACAGTGTAAACCATTTGTAAACTGATAAATATCAGTGTTTCATGTGTTTGTGGCAGTATACTCGTATAATGTTTAAATGCAGTGTTATCACTGAAAGCATATTGTAATGTAACTGTAAAAACACTACGTTTATCTTAATTATAAGTAGTTATAAAGAAACTAGTGACTTGCTTTGAAATACAACCTCATTAATTGTGAGTTTCCGTATTTCGGGCATGTTGCCGACCTAGGTCTCGAAAATGACCATGTCATTAAACAGAGGCAGATCTATCGTCACTGCTAGGACTATTGTATAAATAAACCTAACGTAGTGGTGATAGATCAACTATTGCGCCGCAAAATTATTGCGCCTGGCAAGGAAAAAAAATGTATTTTATGTCGTAACTAATATTATAAGGCTAATGTGTGTTTGTTTGTTAACGCTTTCTCGCCTAAATCACTAAACCGATTTTAAAAATTCTTTCACCAGTAGATTGCCACATTATTAGTGAGTTACATAGACATATTTTATCCCCATATTCCCACGGGAATGGGAAATATGCGGGTGAAACCTCGGGATTCTGCTAGTATATACTTAGTTATTATAAATGAAAACGTTTGGGGCACTGAGGTAGATTACAGTCTGGAATAACACGAAGTATGTTCCCTTGGGATCATTTTCAACATAAACGCAGGCATAATATTCAATTGTCGTCCGCGGCTCCGCGGACTACAATTGAATAATTATTATTTTGCCTATATTAGTATCTGTCAATTTATAAATGAAATTTTTCAAATGTTCTAAGACAGGATAGGAGGATACTTTTGAGGATGTTTTGTCCCTAGTTTTTAAACCCTGGCTTCGTGTCTGTTTGTTCTCTTCTCCCTCTCACTTTGTATTTGTAAATAATTGATTAATAAAAATATTAAAAAATATAAGTTTAGTCCTTACTAACATTATAAACGTGAAAGTTTTTAAGAATGGATGTTTGTTACTCTTTCACACAATAACTATGCTATATACTGAATGAATTCTAATGAAATTTGGCAGAGAGGTAGAGATTCTGGAATAAACAACACACCTTTTATCCCGAGATTATGTTCTCTTGGAACAATTTTCGACATAGATGCGGGTGGAGCCACAGGCGTAGATAATTAACAAATAAAGAAAATTGATAAGCTAAGTATTTTGTTTTCTTTAAATTTTATTTAACCCAATACAGGTGGGTGTTTAGTGTAGTAAATCTCTCGCTAACCTACTCGTACAATCTTCAGTTGATATAACAAACTTTAATTTAATTATTGTAATTATTGATGAACACGTCTTAATTTAATTAACTGGAAAAATACAATGAATACAAGAAAACGTTATACATCGCCTTTATAGACTATGCCAAAGCCTTCGATAGCATAAAACACGAGTACATATGGGAGACATTAAAACAACAAGGAGTACCGGCAGTATATAACAACATCATAACAAAAATCTACTCGAACAGTAAAGCCAGAATCCAATTAGAGTCCTTAGGTAGTGAAATTAACATAGAGAAAGGAGTGAGGCAGGGAGACCCGCTCTCACCTAAACTGTTCTCTGCAGTTCTTGAGAACATTTTCAGAAAATTAGACTGGGAAAATTTCGGTTTAAATATAAACGGGAAAAAGTTGGACCACCTCAGGTTCGCAGACGACTTAGTCCTCTTCGAGGAAAAAGCCGGAAAATTAGAAACCATGATCCAAGGTCTAAATAATGAAAGTTTGAAAGTCGGACTAAAAATGAACGCAGAACAAAAAAATAACATAAAATTTGGACATGTATACCTCGAATATGTTGAACAGTACACATACCTGGGACAGGTTATTTCTACCGAGGATCAAAATACTAAAGAGATAAATCTGAGGATAGCTATGGGGTGGAAAAAGTACTGGGCCCTAAAAGAAATAATGAAGTCTAAAGACCTCGGAATGGCGATAAAAAGAAAAACATTCGACACATGCATACTGCCTTGTTTAACTTATGGTTGTGAGACCTGGTCATTAACCAAATCGCTCAGAGAAAAACTGGCAATATGTCAAAGAGCAATGGAGCGAAGTATGACAGGCACACGAAGACAAGATCGGATTAGAAATACCATTCTAAGATCAAAAACGAAACTGATAGGTATACTCAAAAAAATCGACGAAAATGGCGATGGACTGGACACATGATGCGGGACCAAAATGGGAAATGGAGCAAGGCTACTACAGAATGGTACCCGAGGGATGGAAAAAGAAAAAGAGGAAGGCAAAAAGTTAAGTGGGAAGATGATCTGAAACTGACTGCAGGTACAAAATGGAGAAGGGTTGCAAATGACAGAAGCCAATGGAAGTTTTTGGAGGAGGCCTATGTCAACAGGCACACTGAAATTAGAGACATATTGTAAAATAAAAACAATTTTAATTTTAAATATGTAGTATTAGGTTATATTGTATTGTAACAATTTCAGCATAAAGGGCTTTATTATTATAATTTAATTGAATGTAAAGTCAAGGGCTTCGTTAACTCGCTTTGCTTGCTCACTCTAGCTCTTATATTCCTTTTCGGACCTAATGTATGTCAGAGGGAGCCCTAGGTTTTCGAAGTTGACTTGAGAAACTCTTCGTTCAACGATTATATCAAACACAAGATCAAGTGAGTGACTAAATGCCAGTGTATACTGAACTTTAGGGGAAATGTAATAGCATATATTATTGGTCAAACTGAACATTATTAATCATGTTTTTTTTTTTAATTAGCTCGTACTGACCCAATGCTGGGCAAAGGCCTCCTCCAAGTTCTTCCAAGAATTTTTTTCCCGCGCCACCACTTACCAACCCTGTACGCGTCCAGGTGGTCTCGCCGCCTCGTTGGACTATTTTTCATTGGCTGTACTCGGCGGCCGTCCAAAAAAGTTATAATGGTAACAATTCAATTTGATAAGAATAATCACTACTATATTATATACATTTAAATTAAAAAAAAAAACACGAAATTAATTAAAACTAAAAATAGTCAAAAGATGGCGTTGAAAAATTCCTCCACATCACTGGTAATGTACCCAAAAGGCTGGCAGGGTTACCACGCTGTATGGCAATGCTTATCCTTTGTGGTTATAATGGTTGTTTCAATTTTTTTTTCTTACTGGCCTTTATTCGGATTACACAAGGACGCACCCCTTGATATTTTATTTCATTTTTATACAAGTTGCACAAAAGTCGTAATAAAGTAGGTATATTTGGCATAAATCAAAAATCAAAGCAGGAAAAGTATTTATGTGACGAAATGTTGCGCAGTACAATAGTTTTCAACGCCTGATAATAATATATATAACTAGCTGCTGCCCGCGACTTCGTCCCCGTGGAATCCCCGATTTTAAAACATTCTTTATCGCTGCTCCGCTCCTATTGGCTTAAGCGTGATGATATATAGCCTAACGCCTTCCTCGATAAATGGTCTATTCAACCCAAAAATATTTTTTCAATTCGAACCAGTAGTTCCTGAGATTAGCGCGTTCAAACAAACAAACAAACAAACAAACTCTTCAGCTTTATAATATTAGTATTTATAATATTAGTATAGATTATTACAATCCGATTATGGCAAATACGTGGGTAGATTGCCAATAATTTTCCTTACAAACTAATTTATTTTCTATATAATTTGGTAAGTACTAGCATCACTTATATACTAAGGGGAAAATGTGAATGTCGTTTTATTTCCTATAGGTAACTGAAAACGTTACACTACATCGGGCCACTTACAAACACATAAAATCTACTTTTTACGATGTGGTGGAATGACAAAAATGGTTTTTGTTCTAAAAAAACACTACACGACAATTGTAAGGCCTCTAAAAACCATCCATTAATTTTGTATTTTACCCGATAAAACTGGTACTTATTTTCAAGTATTGCATCCATCTAAAGAAGTATGTTATGACGATTTGTTGCAATATTTTCTACGAGACTCGCTCAAGTGGATACTCAAATGATTGCAGCCACAGATGGTTATCTTAAAATGGCTCTGGTACAGACCTCTACAAGCAATTAAAAAAAAAAAACAAAAGTATTCAGTCTATTTTACGAAATCTGTGGTGTGGGCCAATTTGAGAATGGCTGGCGTAGCTCCGCCTCGTGGAAAAAATATGTGCGGCGCGGCGGCGCACTAGTTGATCTATCACCACTATTTTGGGTTAATGTAGACAATAGTTCTAGTAGTGAAATGACAAATGGTTACCTACCTGTCAGTGGCGGTATGCCTTTTTTGTTTTTGGGTGCAGTAACGCCGTGTCTTCATCCAGGCGACACAGCGTTGGCGACCTTTCGGTTCAGGTCCTGGTTCAATCCATGGTCCGGAGCGAGGGGGAATGGGAGGTAACCACCTCCTTCTGCGAAGCAGTAATGCTAGCGAATGAGAAGGCGGACCGCTTGAGGGAGAGACACACATAGAAGAAGACGCTCCGGGCGTCTAGAGTCGCAGGGCGATTCCGGCGATTTGTGGGCCTGGGGACGGCGAGCGTTGGATGGCACGATGTCCGATAACAACCAGGTCCGCTTCGACGGCTAGTTGTGTTCCACGCAATGACCCAAAAACGTGTCAGCACAGAAGACGGGGCCTGCTAGGGCCAGTGCCTGACAGCGTTGCAGAATTTGTTTAAAAGAGTTACCGCGGCCCTGAAACGGGAAGGCCATTAGGAGGAATATGGATGGGTTTTAGCACAGATTACTAAATAGTTACTACGTGTTTTAGTCAGTAAGAGTCGGACACTCTCATCCACTCTGCCCAGAGCTGAAGAAGCCATTTGATGATTACCCATTCATAAAAAAGGCCTCTACCGGTTCACAAAGAAAAATAACCTAAGATCAGCCTAGGAAAAATTTGGAACAGTTATAGTAGGTTAACGCTTGCAGAGTTTGTAAAGAATAAAAAAGTAAGTATATCAATAGAATCAGGTCCTTGTAAAAATACTAAGACATTGTGGCGCATTGTGGTGTTGTGTGATTGTGTGTGTCATAATTATGGTGTACATAATAAAGAGTATTCTATTATATTCTATTCTATTCTATCAACTAATGATACAAACTATTATCAGGAGATAAGGTGACATTGATTGCAATGTACATTCACTTATTGGTTTACCGTAAGAAAAAAAAAAAAACATGTTTATCGTTCCATATTGATATTCAACTTCTCATATAAAAGTCTAGAACTGACAATGATCGATAAATATTATGGACGATATTATTTTATCGCTCGGGCTAATCTCACTAGTTTTACAAACAAGCTGTGCTCGTGACTCTGTCCGCGAAAATGTCCCTACTTTTCAGTTTCTTCTTTGGAGAATAGCCAATGTACTGACCAGACAGCAAGACAGGAATGATACTGGTTTCCTAGGGTGTCAAACATAGGATATAGCATTTAATTATTGCCAGTGGATAAACTTAAATGATCTTTTTTGTTTAGATAGCAAATCTCAATCTCAAATGATGGAAGGAAGTGTCAGATGTCAATGCTCTGCATTTCAGGGTGGTGGTAACTCTTTCAAATGATTCCGCCACCCTGGCTAAACGTTGATCTAGAATGGTGAATCAGCGTGATTCACCATTCTTGAAAATGTAACATTTCCGCCTTCAAAAACTAAAAGCTACGGCAAATATTTGACTCCTATTGAAATGAAGGGAATTAAACAAACATCTGTTCTTTAAAACGCTGTCAAAATATTCTACTTTCTATTTTGTAATGATAAGTTGGGACATACCAGCAGACCATAAATTGTTGATAACATAAGTAAGGATTTTTTTTTGTTGGCTACACTAGGATTTCATTTATGAAACTAAAAGAAGCATAGGTCAGAATATATACATACTCCCACATACCACAAATTGGTTTGGTACAGTCGGTGATAGCAATTAGCTGACCCCCCTAAAAATTACTCGATTTTACACCCTATGCTCATAACATTAAAAGTTATTCAATATGTTTGAGTTTATCAGACTAACACTACTCGTTGACCAGAAACAATAAATAATTTTGATACGCAAACTTGAGCTTTAAGAGGTTGGTATTAGGTCATTTATTTATAACTGTTCACCTATTTTAATAAGTGGGTAGTTAGACGTCAATATGCGTATTCAACCAAAACTGCTATAGATATGACATTAGGAATATGGGGTAGAAGAATAAATTGAACAAGATATTCTATGCACAAATAGCAGTGAATACGCGCCTTTTTTTTACCTTGCCTTACTAAATTGTAAAAATCCACGCTTTTTTCCTTTTTATTAATTGTTATCAGTTTTGATAGTTTAATCGTCATGTCCAAGTTGAGTTGAGTGATTATTTAAAATACAAAATAATCTATTTGCATGAGGAGAATGTTGGTATTAAAGCGATTGTTACGAAATATAGCGGTAAGTGTATTCTTTTTTATGCTTCATTTATAATTATAGTTATTCCTTAATTCGTTAGTTGGCTTAAAAGCCGGTGAATGTAGAATAATAGACAATTAACTATGTTTCATTGTGAGTCTAATTTGAGATCATTTATAGGTAATTTGATTTATATTATCTAAATTGATAAACGTAATTTGCAAACTTAATCGATAAATAAAATTATGTTTACCTATTCGTTACTAAAATTATGCTTATTGTGTTGTTTCAGAGAAATACAGTCAGATTGTGGCTAAAACGTTTGACGTGTGGTCTTAATATTCAAAAAGATCGTCCTGGACCAAAACCATTCATGAGAGGAAGTAATTGTTGTTGAATATGGTGCGCGGTATGCGGGACCGCTTGCAACAAGTAATAGAAAAAAATGGTGCTCCACTTCGCTAAAAGCATAATTATAAATGACTTGAGTAACCAGTGTTGGTCACAAACAATACTAACGTATGTCAGTGTGTGTGTTAAATTAACTATTGTTATAATTTCTAACGAAGTATTTCGAATACCTAGTTTTTTGTCAAAACCTTATAACTAAAATAACTACTCACAAAACAAATTGATATATTTTAGTAGGTAGAACTTCAACGTATAATGCCGTTTTATTTAGTTAAATGATATTTAATGTGGTGATGTTATTGTTATGAAATAGAAATACATACCTATATTTCTAAATATTATAACATGCTGATTCACTACATTAAACTCAGTGCAGTTAACAACGTTATTAGTAAGTAGGTAAATATTATCATCTTCGTGTCGTCATCAACATCATTTATGTTATTCTTATAATATTTTTTTTATAAAATATAATCGTTTTTACCATCATTTTGGTTTTTTATTTCTGTTCGTTTTTTTTTGTTGCTGAAGTTATAATTTATTATTTATAACTTAAAATAAATTTACAAAACAGAAACAAACGCGTCAATCACGCTGGTTACGAACTCACAGCCTCGACTTGTCAGCTCACTACAGTCACCACTAGACCACTCGAAACATATTTTGCGTGATCGAAATTACGTATTATATTACAAGTTAAAATAATATTCAAGATCATACCTACCTTAACACTGCGTATTAAAGATCAAATTCGAATAACTATTTTATTGATCGTAGACGTTGAACCAGTTGTCTTACTGCTAACGAGCAAAAGGTTCAAATTCGTCTAATTTTTAGGGGGTCAGTTAATTGCTATCACCGACTGTACAACCAAGTTTAAATCTATTTATGTTAACTCTTTACATTCTCGCCTCGCCTTTTCTTCATCCAATCTAGGCATATTTTTCCTGTGAAATTTTTCCGTTACACTATTTATACACTTCATATACATAAAAAAATACCCCTAAACCCCCACCTAAACGTACCAATCACATTGGTGTAAAAGTAAACAAACATGCGATTTCAGCAATCCTGAAAGATTTTCTGTCATTTATTGAAGAGTTCCGTTTCCTACCATCTCTGTTCTTCTCTTCACCTCTTCACCTTCAGCTCTTCATCAAACTAGAATGTGATCCCTCCACGTTGAAATACTAAGATGCTCTTTCAAACCATCGTAAACAATTTGATTTTTCATTAAGACAAGAGGGAATGAGAACATCATTAATGTAGACTAAGCCACGCATTATTAGGGATAACTCTAATAATAGTAGTCAGATCTCAATTAAATGGAACCACACGACAAGCACCAGCTTTCGAATACAAAAAGAATCATCAAAATCGTGACTCCCAGTACAAAGTTATGAGTTAAAACGCACAAAAAAGTAGTCGAAATGAGAACCTTCTCCTTTTTTGGAAGCCAATAAAAAAAAAACAATCCTTTAACTAGGTAGGTAGTTTGGCAATTGTACCATAGACTGCATGAATGTGCCATAAGCAAAGTGTTTTTTCTATCAAGGCAATCGGCGGAGCGTCAGAGAGAGTCAGACTTTTACTGACCAAACGAACAAATTCCGCAACCCTGGATAAACATAATGCTAACTTCTTTATTTTTATGTGTTTTGGTTTAATATTTGTATCTTCTTGTTTATTATTTGTTTCATGATTTATGTATTTATGCTTTTGTAATATCTATTCTTGTAACAAATAAATGTTTTTGCCATCTATATATCTTGCAGTGTTGTATTATAATATTCTTCTCCCTTTGCTCACATAATGTTATGAACGTGTAATACTAAATAGTTAAGAAATTTTAGTTTTGTTTTGTTGCATGAAAGTTCTGTAAAAGTAAATACGTTTTCTTTATTTTCTTCTTTCTGCAGTGGCCGTAGATATATCCGTGGTCTGTAGCCTTGACCGATAGTCACTTATTTAATTTGCACTATCAAAATTCATACACGGCCATCAAGAATCGCTTTTATTTTGTAACATTTGTTATCTTTTTACCTCGTCGCGTTAGCTGATAACTTATCTAATCCTTTCATTCCTTCATCATTAACCTCAGTGGCATTGTTCCGATATACATGTTCTTTTTTGTGATTTGTATATTATTAATCTTTTTTCAGAGTTGAGAGTGTTTTAAACATTGGCTGTATGAGTCTCAAAAGGTGGTTTTGTGATTGAAATTGAATTACGTAGTTTTTTCATTGATTGTGTACGTTGTTAAGACTTGAATTGACGAAATAGTTATTGTTTAATTTTTCAGGTACAATTTGTAAGTAAGTATTCTTATTGCTATGATGAAGTAGGTAGGTACGTGAAGTTTCTAGAATAAAACAGATTTACTGACATTATCTTTACAAGTCGAGAATTGATTGCTTTGTGTTGTCTGACCATATATCACATCTACATCAATATGTATGTTTTAAAAATTAAAATTATTATAATTATTATGACTATCAGATGTTCAAACGATCTATAGGTTACATCACAATGAATCGATCTTAAAAATTGTATTAAGGCCCGGAGACTTTAGTGAATCCTTGGAGTTTATTTGCTTTTTGTTTCTTCACTTTCATGGTTTGCCTACTAATGTTTGGTTTGTTTTATGTTATCGTGACATTTAAAACTACCATCTATCCAATCTATGTAGGTTCTGACCAGTTTTAGATCGCTGAAATTCTAGAATATTGCGAAGGATCTATCAATTAAAGTGCTACTTATTCAGAATATATTATAAGGAACAGCTACACCAGTTCCAGGTATGATGGTTTTACGTTCAGCTATTAAAAAACTCTTATATATTATCTTTCAGAAAACATGAGTTATCCCGCCAACCCACCTCCATATTCAGGACCCCACCAAGGTCCGGAGCCCGGGATCCAAGTGATCCACGTGCAGCCCTCGCCAGCACATTACATCACGGGTCCAGTGTTGATTGGTCAGCCGGTGGGTCCAGACCCAGCGGTGATCGTCTGTCAATCCTGTCGCCACCAAATTGTAACAAATGTTGAAGTCCGACCTTCGCTGAGGACACATCTTTGGGCAATTTGCCTTCTTCTTATAGGGTGAGTTCTTCGGGATCCCTTCTTTTCGCATAATGTTTTTTGTCCTAATATACTTCGGCATAACGATTTTGGCACAATTTGTTTTGGCATAATAATACTTTGGCATAATTTTTTTAGGCATACATTTTATGTTGGCATAATCATTTTAAAGACTAATTTGTTTTGGCATAAATTTGATTCGCATAACGTTAGTAGGCCTAAAGACTTTAAGCATAACGTTAGTAGGCCTAATGGCTATTAGCATAATATTCTGAGCAAACCAATTAGCTATAGTACCTGTAACAATCAAATAATATTGTTGGTTAAAAAATTAATATGCTGTGCAACAAAAGTTAGTCACAGAACCGAATTGCTGCAAAACCGACTTCACGTAGTCTTGTCTGTCCTACCCCTAGAGTGTTATTTAAAATCGCGTAGGCGCGTAGGGGCGAGGCGGCCCGCGGGCTGAGGAGCAGGCGGCTGCGAGCGAGGCGCCGCGGCTGAGGCTGGCCGGCGAAGTCGGCCAACAAGCCGAAGCTGCGGTGGTGAGCGAAAGCCGTCTGCGACGATTAGCACGCGTGGGGCCGCCGGAGGGCCGCAGCGCCGGAGCCGTCACAGAAACCCTGCCTGCTGCATGCTGCTTGCTTGCTTGCATGTTGCATGCTTGCTTGCATGCTGCATGCTTGCTTGCATGCTGCATGCTTGCTTGCATGCTGTATGCTTGCAATGCTTGCTTCCTACAGCGAAAAAATACTCACAAAATTGTTCAATACGTTATAATATATTAATATTTTATTTAGGATATTATGCTTAAAAAAGTTATGCTTAAAAAAGTTATGCTTTAGAACTTTATGCTTAATAAGGTTATGCTTTAAAATATTATGCCTAATCATTATTATGGTTACAGACATAATGCTTAAAAAAATTATGCATGAGCTGTTATGCGTAATTATATTATGCGAAAAAATAATTATGCCAAACAACATTATGCTAAGTTATATTAGGTCTTAAAATTTTATGCTAATGGATAGGGAACCGAGTTCTTCATTTGATCTATGTATATGTACATATGTCACGGTGTTTTTATTGACGCAGTGCTAGCCAAGTGCCAGTCATGAGTGCTGTACAATACAATACTATTTATCTACTTGTCGAAGTTCTAAATAGAAGTGAAAAAAAAAAACAAAAACAAAAAAAAAAGGAAAATAAAATTAGCTCAGCGTTAGGTTCATCAGTATTCGACCAATTTTAAGTTGGTTGGGCACTTGTCAAATTTTAAAGCTGCTTGCTAAAGTATACAATTTCTGATGCTAAAATTAAGTTTACCAAATTTATCATGCAATTTTCATATTTTATTCATCTCAACTTCATATGGCTGTCTCGTGCTCTCAAATACAAATGCTAAATACCTACTAAATCTTTTTATATATTTTCTAGGTGCTGGCCCTGTATGTGCATTCCTTACTGCACACCTGCTTGCATGAACGTGGACCACTACTGCCCCAACTGCAACGCGTTCGTCGGGAAATATCAGAATTAGAAATAGCTTCATTATATCTAAGGACATTAACTGCAATCACTCTGTTTTGGTTGGCAAGCCAAGAGGGGTCTAGACAAAGTGACATTATATTCGTGCTCAGGATTTTCTTGAAAACCAAAATACTATGGGACTAGCTTTTGTCCGCGCCTTCATATGCTCATTTCCCGTTTTTCTAGCTCCCACAAGAATTTCGGGAAATCTTTCACTATCTACCTCCCCTACACTCCCCAAGGAACTTATATGCCAAATTTCAGCGTTCTTAGACCTGTAGTTGCCGCTGTGTCTTGTCAGTTTTCGGAAGAGTTTTATATGCATATATTGATATGAAATATGACTGGGACAGTACCAAACATTTTGGACTTTAGACAGTCGTTATCGTTGATAGGTTTTCACTATAACTTCAGCCTCATTGCAACAGCGTTAAGGCAGCAGCGTTTTCTCAATCATAGCTTGCAGTTCGCTTTGTTGTTGATACCTTGCCGTGACGCAAACACGGGGCACGAGACCAAGTGACTAATATCAGCGTTATTAATTCTTAGTGTTATCAGTGTTATAAAATGCCTAAACTTTTGGATTGACCACGTGAAATTTGCGCGACGATAGATATATCAGAATATTTATCGCAGAATATTACTTCGTCTAGAGGCTCTTGTCATCCCGAAGGTAGGTAATTAATTGCTGCAAAGCGAATGGGCTCCTTTATCCAAGAGCTACTTGCATAGATGTCTTTGTCAAGTCCTAATAGTGGATTGGGCGCTCAGCGTGATAATGATTATGCGTATTAGCTAGTATATATTTATCTAAAGTATTTTAATTTTAATGCGATAATGAATTGACAAAGCAATCACAGGCTGGGCTAGTGTTATCAAATTTTGTAATTAGTAATTATGATAAAGTGATTCCAGTTCAAAGACAATCATTTTGAAATTTAACACATTTTATTAGGCAACTAGTTTAGTTTGGTAGACAAACTAGGTAAATTATTTGCCTATTCAAATGTGAAAAGAAAAAACATGTTTGTAAAAAAAAAAAATATTTCTAGGTATTATGTACCCGGTATATTCATTATTCGATGTTATTGTACTGTTGTTGAGAATAGGGATGTTTCCTGAGGAATAAAAATATGATCATATTTAGTCCGTCAGTTAGATTATCAAAAAATATTGGACACGTATTTTTTGCTTTATGAAATCCCTAAAAATTGACGAAGATAAAAAGCTTCAAAGATCATGAGTGGGGGCTTGTGACATCAGGGCGTGGTAAAAATCGTCGCACGGAGTGACTTCACACGAGTTTTCAACGCACTATATCGTCTTCGTTTTTTTTTACGTGAAAAAATAAAAAATACGTGTCCAATATTTTTGGGAAGTCTATCTTACGGACTAATTAGATTTTTTTAGGCAACTACCCTATAGTGTCAGTTTAATCATTTGCCTGTGTAAGGACAACCGAAACCTAATTCCCCAAGACTTTTGTCTTTAACTGTAGGTTAAAAATGATGTATTTGTAAATAAATAATATTGAATATAATACAAGTTGTAATTATGTACAGTATAAAATAAAGTTTACTATTATTTTTATACAGATATCTTATTCCATTTCTCCACATACAAACCTATAATTTAGTTTACAGACACAGACTTATTAATAAAGAAGTAATGAATAGCAGATCCTAATAGTTTGTGAATATGGATGTTAGGGTTTTGACTGCATACACAACAAGGAGCATTTACTTTTTTAAACTTCGATAGGTCTCGTTGCACGCCAAAATAGTCAAGCTGGCGCAATTCATAGCTCTGTAATTCACAATCACAAGAGTCACTGCATTTGAACTAAACAATGCAGCTGAAGTTATATTCTATTCATGATGAGAGTAACTTAAAATAATTAATGCCGGTTTTTCAATTGCTTCAATATGATTATACCAACTGTTGGAAACTGTTGGAAATTCAACACGGTGCTGATTCCAGCGATTGAAATCCAGCAGTGCGCTTATTCTTTTAGGTGTTGCCTAGTGGTAGCAGTCACCTTAAGCCGGTCGCCACGGGTTCTTTTTAGGCTGCTTCATAGAAAAATAGTCCTTTGCACTACTGAGGGCGTAACTTTAACTTTTAGTATAGAATTTTGGGTAAAAACTATTTATATTACTGTAACGAAAACTTAAATATAAATGAATACTACACCAAAAAGTCAATATCCCTTTTTTTTGGATGGGAAATCATCAAAAGACTTCTCTCGCTCTGGGCGGAGCGGACGAGAGTGTCACACTCTTACTGACTAAAACCCACCCGTGTTCCTTCTTGTGCCCTTTGCGTTCCAGGGCCGCGGTGACTCTTTCGAACAAATTCTGCAACTTCGAACAAATTCCACAACAAGTCAATATCCCTACATATCTTTATGCCGTTTACAGCTGTTTACGAGTACCTAGCACCACCAAGCAGTCACCACAAGCAACAGTGTCAAAAGTCAATTATTGATTTGCAGCGAAAGGGTCGATGTGTAGGGAAGTACCAGTAAAATGATTGGGTAATTCCCCGCATAACCTATATGAAAAGGAACATTGATAATCTACTTTTCGTTTAGGTTTATTAAAAATGAGCTCTACAAGCGTTGCCAATAGAGTAGCTTTTCTAAAAAGAATAAAACTTAACAGTCCAAGTATCATAAATTTACAGTTGACAAGGTCTGAACCCGAAGTACAATGAGTTTTTATAAACATCAGAGCTTAATTCATAGAAAGCTTAGTAGACGTGACGTAAGTGGATACTGTAAATAAAGATAAGACCAACTTCATATATTTTAGGCTGCCCGCAGACTGTCGACAGATCAGCACAGCACAGACACAGCTTCTATTAGGCATTGCCAAAAATGTTGAATACATATTGTCCATACGCGATGTTTATCTTGATTGGAATCTAAGCTCTGGTATTTTCCTGTTTAATCTTCTACTGATCAATTTATGATCATAAATTGATTGATTACTAAACAGCGGTCAAGTGCTAGTCGGACTCGCGCGCAAGAGTTTACGATTTTCCGAACGAATCCAAATTTGGCTACGGAACCCCAAATTTTTGGGTTCCGTAAGCCTAAAAATGGTTGTGGATGGTAGTTAAGGATATGTGTTAAGGTGAATGAAGAACATTTAATTTTATTCATTATATTTCCCCATAAATTGAATCCATAATCATTTTTTTTTTATTGACGATACAATGACCCTAACAAAGATGTTTGTTTGGGTCACTGAAATTTAAATTGGTTATAAATCCCAACTGAATCGGTCCAGTAGATTCGGAACAAAATTGTCTGTGAAAGACAGATACACAAGTGCTCCTAATAAAAAATGCAAATATATTTATTTGCATTTTTTTTTCAATAACTTCGAGTTGAAAATAGGTAGCTGAAATAAATATTTCATTCGTCTATTTTCTATAAGTACATACATATTCTATTCTCTATAAATACATACTGTCTGTGTCCAAAAAGGACCAATAGTAAAAAAAATCGGTTTACTGATTTTTTTAGTACACTGAAAGTATGTAGGTAGGTACTTATTAGTATGCTCATATTTGTAAGCGGAAATTCTGTACTTCGAGTGTATCAACTCAACGATTAGGTTGGAGAAGAGTTACCTACCACTAAAGACCGATCCAACTAAAGTTTCGTCGGATCGGTCTTTAGTTTTAACCGATTGTGTGACCAATATAACTTTTAAGACTTAGTCAGTAATTGCTTTTAATAATCTTAAATGGAAATAATTGATCTCCAAATAATATAATTGTTATAATTAAGTTAATAAATACTTAGAATAAATTTAAAAATTGTTATAAAAATATCTATTAATTTTATTATTACTTCATTTTATACCATTAATTTTATACTTTTTGCTGTGCAGGGTCTATATTTGTACTTAGCTTTAAGCACATTGTGAGATCATCAGACATTATGGAATGCAAATAAAGATATGAAATAAAGTAATGTTGGTTATACAGTCGGTCGTCTATGAGTGCCCTAACAGCTTCGCACAATAGTGCGACCACATCTGTTAATCATTCAATAGTGCTTAGGACCTTTTGAAACAATTCATGGACGACAAAAAAACGGTCAAGTGTTTGACAGATCACGCGTACGCAGTTCCGTATTCGCGTCGGGATGAATTTTTAATTTACTTATTCACTTAGTCTGTAGTAAAAATAATAATTTTATTTTTGTAGTTATTAACAAAACAACTTAAAAAATAAGTTATTTCTGGCGTTTCTTATCAATACTTTTTCGAATTTTCATAAAAGTGTTTCTGAGTTCAAACAACTTTTAAAAGTACTGCTGAAAAGTTAAAGGGGAAGTATTTTCTGGCGAATTTAAATATGTTTAATTAATTAGTCTTGTTAAGTATGAGATAAATTAATAAGTGATGATGTTATCATAAGCTTATGCAAATGTTATGTATTTAAGCACAGGTAAAGATGGACGAACCGAACGAATGTAATAATAAAATCGTGTTTCGGCCACGGAACCCTAAATTGGCCATAAATCTGATACTCATATGAAAGCATGTGCCTCAGGCGAAATATCCAGATTGCTGTTTGTCCCTTCAGAAGACGGTCATCTATTTGAGGCTAACTAATTAACTAGATAGAAAAATTATATAAAGTGCCTGAAAATATTAAGTTAAAGTAATTTGTAGTAAAGTTATTTTTTGTTAAGTGCAAAGCAGAGTCGGTAAGTAACATTATAGTTTCTGTACAAATATTATGGTTGATTTTTAAAACAAACTTTTGTGTGACTTCGTTTTTATGTCAATATAATACAGGGTATGGGTGGAGATCGGAGGATACCAGTCGTAAGGGTTGATCTTTAACGTAAAGCAATGCTTGGCGAGGTCGGTTTGTGGATCGGTGAACATCTTAACATACCTACTGAGACTCCTCCGTGCCTAGGAATATATGTTAAGACGTTGGTCCCGGCTGTAATTTGTAGAGTTGGACCTGGCTGTGTGATTCCCTTGTGCCTCTGAAAGTAGATACTTAAAGACGTTGACCCTGGCCGTGTGATACTTCCGTGCCTTTGAAAGTAGATAGTTTAAGCAGTTGGACCTGACCGTGTGATAGTGTCTCTGAAAGTAGATAGTTTAAGCCGCTGTGTGATACCAACGTGCCACTGAAAACAATTCTTTAAACTGTTGGACCTGGATGTGTGATAACCCCGTACCTCTGAAAGAAGTTACTTTAAGCCGTTGGACTTGGCCGTGTGATACCCCCGTGGCTTTAAAAGTAGATACTTTAAACCGTTGGTCCTGTGCCAGATCTCTGTCCGGTCGAGTCAAATTGTTGCCCTATTGGACTATGACAGGTAAAGCAGAGATAGGAGAGTGCACTTATGTTTGCGCACCATAATATTTCCCGCGTCTTGGCTAGTCCCTGCTGAGATTGGCTGCTATCATCGAAATCGGTCCGGAAGACCAAGTTCTTTATTCGTAAGACCGATAATGATGGCCAATATTGCCTTTTCCACTTTAAAATTACATACATACTGAACCCGGCTTGCGATCGACACAGCCGCATAACATAGCTATATAACATTCCGCTATGATTTATCTTCATCAAAACCACTAAAGAATTACATTTCGATGTTTTTTTCTATTAATTCGGCCACGAATAAAATGCTGTAACTAGCTTCAAAAATGTTTATTTTCCTATTCAATATTCACAGTATTACAAAAACTTCAGATCCTTAGCTAACATGCCTCTGTTATTGGACTTAACACTCGTAGTTCTTAAAAACTATGGAAAAAGTGATTAGAAATTGTGTAAGACTTTTTAACTGTTTTTGTTTCTTTTTTTAAGTTACGATAACGTTTTTCGTTCTTTTCAAGATGTTGAAGACAAATTGCCATTTTATTTTCGTGACTTACATATAACTTTTCTCAAAAATCCAGACTCTGGGCTAAGTACTACTGGAGATATTCTGGAAAGATTAGTCCAATAACTGTTTGCCTGATCCGCTATTCAAGAACCTCATGCTCAGCAATAACGTATTGAGGTTTCTTTTGTTCACAATCCATGAAAACAAACTTATTACTTAATATAATAAAATAATTGTGAAAGTTGTAATCAGATATTGTGAACGTCTCTTTAAAAAAATATGGACTGAAAAATTGAGCAATCAATACTCACATAGGAATTTAGGGCCAACCAGTAATGGGTCAATTATGTACTTTATAGAATAAGTACTTAGTATTTACTTCAAATCTTAGTCAATTCTGAACAAAACTTGTGAAACTAAGATATTATGGCCAAACGCATTCGATTTATATTTTACCAACTTGAAAATGGGCTTCAATCCCTACGCAATATACGCAAAAGTTCACTTTATGTGTATTTGTTTTTAATTTGTTACATTTAGCGTATGTGTATATGTATATGTAGTAGAATTTTCACAATTATTTCATGTAAAGTGCGTTTTGAAGGATTACAATTTTCCTCATGTACAATGCATTTACAACCTTTTGCTCATTATACCTTCTTCTATTCCAGCAATAAAAGATGAACGCTGTACCTGTTGGCTCGAGGCCGCACCCAGCCACCTGTCCCTCTTGCAAGGCCACCATCGTCACGTCTGTTGAGAGAAAGACCACCATAAAGACCCACCTCATGGCAGCGCTCTTATGCAGTTGTCTGTAAGTACATTTTACTGTGTATGTATCTTAGAGAAGAAGACAGCCTCGAGCAGTGGTGGTTCTTTAGTGACGGGCCCAAATCATTTGTCGAAGGACGAACACAGGTAGACAGTTTACTTAGTGTGATTGATTTCCTCACCACTGCTCTCAGAAAAGTGACCGTAAAATGTCATAGAACCGAATTCATTTTGACATGCACCAACTCGCACTGGGTCCGCTTGATGCAGTTTGATCTAAGCTCACACAGCGAAGTGCTGTGACCTAGTAGTGGGTACGTCATAAGCTTGATTACCATATTATGTTACTAGCTTCTGCCAGCGACTTCGTCCGCGTGGAATAGTTACTTTACCCCCGATTTTGAAACTCTCAGCCCGATCGGTTTAAAATTGACAAAAGATAGACATGCTGTTTCGAAATATTTTTTAGATAATTTTATGTAGAACATTTCCGTAATACATGATTTCTATGTAACTTTAACCATTAAGGCTACACACGCGACGGAAGCTTAAAAATGGAGTAACTTCTTCCGTTTTCCCAACATTTTCCTTCACTGCTCTGCTCCTATTGATTGTAGCGTGATGAAAAGTATACTATAACCTGCCCAGGAGTATAAAGAATATTTGCGCCAAGTTTCGTTAAAATCGGTCGAGTAGTTTTTGTTTCTATAAAGAACATACAGACAGACAGACAGACAGACAGACAGACAGACAAAAATTTTACTGATTGCATTTTTGGCACCAGTATCGATCACTAATCACCCCCTGATAGTTATTTTGAAAATATATTCCTTGTACAGAATTGACCTCTCTACAGATTTATTATAAGTATAGATAGATTAAGATAGCACAGCTAAATATTTGTTAAACTACATTAAATTTACTTAGAACTAAGGCTCCACAAACTAGACAAAGGGAAATTCTATCTATCATATTAATCAGCGAAAACAATCGTTGAAAAATGAAAATTTAAGAGAGGTCGTTTTGCGGCAATCCAGTTCTATAATTGCAAAAAAGATTGCAATACAGTAGCGATGCTGTGGCTGGTTTTATTTTTATGCAAAACATGGCATTTATGGCTACTATTGTGATAGAGACGCGAAGCAGCAAAATCAAAACAAAGAAAAAATTTCAATATGGCTCACAGTCAGAGCCAGCAATTTTGTACATAAAATATTAGGTACATGAAGGCAGTCCCCAAAAAACCACCCGTCACCACTTCCTAGTGGTTTAGCTGTAGCTGAAGTTGAAGTAGCGCATCGAAGTGAGTGTACAGTGACTGCGTCACATTGCGTTATCCCCTGTCACTCCCGGTAATTTTGGAATCTTTGTTACTGACAGAATCAGTCTTTTTGGAGCCTCTTTACGTTTAAAGCTATTTATACTATCAGGTGATTGTTGTAAATGTTTATTGTTACAGTTGCGGCCTGTTATGCACATGCATTCCGTACTGCATGAACTCCTGCAGAAATGCGGAACACTACTGTCCCAACTGCGGCGCTTATTTGGGAACTTACAAGCAATAGTTTATTTAGCAGTTGTAATTGGTTAATGTTTTTCAAATATTATGTTTAAACCACATCATGTTGTCTCCAAAAAATCATCTATTTAAAAGTAAATGTTGGAATAAAATGTAAATAAGGTTCGTCATTTTCTACTTGTATGTTGTGTCCAACACACCAAATGGAGTTTCAAAATATTATTGAAAGGAGTAGATTCCTGAAACAAATATATATTTAGTCTGTCAGTTAGATTATCAAAAAATATAAGACACGTATGTTTCTTCTGTCACGTAAACAAATAATTAAGATTAAAATTTTTGTCTCGTCGTGCCGGTAAATCTTTTGCCCTGACGCGAAGCCACAGCCAACTCCTAAACTTTGATATGTGTTAACTTAGTCAATTTTATTGATTTCATACTACGAAAAATCTGGAGCTCGTGGTATTACAGCAGTGATTATAACAGCCACACGGGGCAATCTTCAAGGTTAAGCAACGCTTGCTGAGGTTGGTCTGTGGATAGGTGACCATCTTAACATAACGAGACTCCTCCGTGCCTCAGAAAGCACGTTAAGCCGTTGGTCCCAGCTGTTATTTTTAGATCTTTAGCAGTCGTTACGGATTGTTAGAAATCAGAAAATCGGACTACAGTCTTGTCAAGAAGTACAGTTAATGTGTTGTGGAGGTCTGGTAGGCAGCCGCTCTACATAAAATACTGGTATTCAGCTGAATTCGGGAATTAGTGAAAATAATTCTTTTTTTAATAATTTAACTGACGGATTAAATAGAGTTATATTTTATTTACCTTGAATTATCCCTAGTATTACAATGAACTCTTTTCGTTTTTAAGTTTTGAAATAATTAAAATAAATGAATTGTAACTATGTACAATAATTCAATAACATACATATGTAGTTTTATTTATCTTCCCTAGCTACTTATAACTATTCTGTTGGTCTCGCGGTCACAAGCGCGACAGCTGAGGGTACTTTTTTTCTGTATGGACAATCATTAAATGACTCCCTCCCACTCTGGGCGGAGCGGAAGGGAGTGTCAGATTTTTACTGACTAAAACCCACCCGTGATCCTTATTGTGCCCTTTGCGTTCCAGGGCCGCGGTGACTCTTTCGAACAAATTCCGCAACCCTAGCAGGGACTGACCCTATGGGGCACCGTCTTCTTGCTGATAGCTCTTTGAGGTGCGCGTCGAACACTACGTGCCGTCGACCTGGGCCTGATTGCGTATCCGTTGGCGAGCCACTCATAGCTCGTCGTCCACAGGCCCGCGCCCACGGTGGCCGGGAATCGCCCTGCGTTTCCCGACGCCCGGGGCGTCTTCTTCTGTTGCGGCGGCTGGGGCGTGAGGTTTCCCTCTCCCGCAAGCGTTTTGCCTCCTCCTTTGCTAGCATTACTGCTTCGCAAAAGGAGGTAAATGCTGCAGTGTCCTGGGTTCTATTCAGATTCCAAAATTTCCTGCGACAGCTTCGGAAGCCTCTACCTCCTTTTCCAGTTGGAAGGAGTTTGGAAGTTGGTGGTGTTACAATACCGTGCCTCGAAAAGCACGTAAAACCTGTGGTTCTGTGCCAGATCTCGACCCGGTCGGTTTGCCGTCGTTGTCGTGCCTCGTTTGATGGAAGAGGGTCTTTTTTTAAATGGGTACCTACAAATGACTTCTTCCGCTCTGGGCAAAGCGGAAGGAAATGTCATCCCGCGCCGGTCGCTAGTAGCGGTTGACCGCCATGGCCGAAATTGGTTAGGAGGTCCATTATTATACCTATACATACATATAATTATGTTAAGAAACATGGCGATGAGGCTAACAGGATGATTGAATTTCATTAAAGCTAATCATTAGTAAAACAACACAGGAATAGTTTCGAATTTCCTGTTTTTTTGTAGTCATTTATATATTTCCTAGTTACGAGTTTTCCCGTAGGATATTCAGTGTTATAAAAGCCCTAGACACAAGCGACCGTGAAACAGAAACTTGTGTTACATTTTTTTGTTCTGGTTCGCAAATAAGTGATTAATTATATTGATAGTGTGCTGAGCTTCCTTGACTATTTTCTTTTTCTGGTTTTTTTTTCAAGGTAAGATGGCTTATATTTGTTTCGTGTTAATTTCCTAAACGAGCCGTTTTGACTGACTTCGTGATTTCAGTGCTTCTATTTTTAGTAAAGAACATTGGCCAATTTTCTTTAGGAGCTGGCCTAGACTTTTATTTTTCATATTCCAAAAACAAAACAAAAAAACTATACTTAGATTGGTTGATTTTTATGTTGCAAACACCATCCCGTTTGAAAATCATGTCTAAATAGACACGATTTTTCATAATAATCAACAACTACGAGTACCTTTACCCGACTGCGGCTTAGCCTAAAAGTGTAGTTAACGATAAGTTAGGAAGGTAATTAGCGATCTCATTTCTATTTTTTTCGATATCACTCAGAGAATTAGCCAAAAAATAGGACATCGATGTCAAAATGGGCCACCTGTCAAGCCAACTGGTGGGGTCTGGTCCGCTTCGACGGCAGATTTTGTGACCAATAATTCAATGAAAACTACAACTATTTATATTACCTACTTGGTTTAGAAAACAAGGATTGCATTACCTTACTCATGAAATGTTTTTATAGAGAGTTCAAGGTTTTTTGTGGTTGAGAGTAAAGTCTTAAAAAAAAAGGACTTCATTGAAAGAAATAGAATATCCTCTCTTACAACAACAGTATCCTTAATGCTGTTCGCGTTGGTATACTCGGCTGATGCCTGGCCCACCCAAGGTACCACACAAGTATCATGACATGTGCAATTGTGCATATCTAACGAAAAATGATTAATGATATTTATTTTGTAAGTAGGTTGAACATAATACTTTTATACGTCAAATATTTCTGGTAATTTTAAACTAGATGAAGCCGGTGTTTCCTAGCCGATTACCCTGAGAAGAAACACCGAAATAAACTCAGAGGTCTCCTAAAGTCCATACAATCCGTACAAGTCAAGTCATATGAGAACCATGTAGGTTAATGTCTGAGGTAGCCTTTTGAAGAAAGTGCCACCCAAATTTGAGTGGATCTGTCCAGAGAATGCAAGCATTTGTCAATTACCATGTAGCTCAAACTTAGAACTTTAAGCAGCTCAACGATTTGACGAACAATACCAAATTAAGGACATTTGGGTAGGCCGCAAGAAATACTCAAACTGCCAGACAAACCGAAATAAGAACTTAATATGTCGATCTACATGTTCCTCACGTCGAATATTTCTGGTAATTTTAAGTTAGATGAAGCCGGTGTTTCCTAGCCGACTACCCTGAGAAGAAACACCGAAACAAACTCAGAGGTCAAAGTCTATTTTAAAGCCCATACAATCCGTACAAGTCAAGTTATATGAGAACCATGCATGGTGTCATATGTAAATCAGACAGACATTTCCTATGGAATCAATAAATATACATAGGTATATAAAATTCTTCCGTTACTGAGTGAGACATCGCCAAGCCGAAATTAGGTCGTAATCATCAAAAGCTGAAATTTGGCATGTAGGTTCCTTGGGGAGAGAGTAAGTGAGCATTAAGCGAAGATTTTCTAAAATTCCGACAAAAACGGGATATGTACGTACGAAGACGCGGGCAAAAGCTAGTTCCTCACAATACTTTGAGAGACCCAGGAATAGAACAACTCAGCCACATTCACCTTTTTTCGAGATGTCGTGTAACATTGAATGCGCCGTATTAGGTAATTTTGTTTTGGGCAATTCTCGTTTGCCTTGTGGCAAATATTATCAGCTAAGATATGTCAGCCTAAAAGTTTTGCGACTATGTACCTCTAGGTATATGTATGTAGGTAGGTGCAGTCGTTGGGGTAAACGAGTTCTAGAGTGGAGACCGCGTCTCGGCAAACGTAGTGTAGGACGTTCTCAGGCACGGTGGAGTGACGATTTGCGCAGGACGGCTGGCAGAAACTGGATGCGAGAAGCCGAAAATAGATCTAAGTGGCGTGCAATTGGAGAGGCCTATGTCCAGCAGTGGACTGCAACATTACAGGCTGTTGATGATGATGATGAGGTGCAGGTAATACTGAAGTGAACCCTTTTCTTTACATGTACATTAGTCACATTCATTTTATTACGAATTATGTCCAACACCGAGTTCTAACAGGTACCTGTGATATCTACTGCAGGTTTATAAAATAATTTTCTGGGTTTCTTCAATATGAATGCATTTTGAATTACATAATAGGAAACCATGAATTGGATTGATTACAAGCTGTCTGGGCATCAAGCCTGCTATTACAATAGTGTCAGAATGGTATATAATTGATTTCATAATTGTTGATTTTGACAAGTTTGGTAAACTACTAATATAAAAGCGTCATTATGATTTTCTAATGGTCAACCTAGTGGTTGACCATTCCTCCACTCCATTGAAAGACATGGCAAAGAAAAGTAATCTCGTGCATAATGATAAATGAATAACAACGTATGCGGTAATCTGCAAAAATTTTGACAGTTCTTTTGATCACTGACCTACCATTAGAACGTCATTGTGCAGTAATTACTTTTGATAGCATAGTCACTCTACCACGATTCTATTACGTGTTTTATGGGATTGTGTTGGAATGACGAATTTATAAATAAAAAACTTTTTACAAAAAAATACAACCGACTTTTCCACAAAAAATCAAAAAAGTACAAAATAACTTTAATTTCGGAACTCGGTGTATGTGGTTCCTTTTTCATTTTTTGAACACCGACTTCCGAAATTAAAGTTATTTTGTACTTTTTTGATTTTTTGTGGAAAAGTCGGTTGTATTTTTTTGTAAAAAGTTTTTATTTTTCACTTTTTAGTGGTACCTAAACCCCCTCCCCTCCCCCCACCTAAACGAACCAATTACATTAGTGTAAAAAAACGCACTGCTCCAATGCAGAGTAAACTAAAAGGTAGGTAGTCAATGTAGACAATGTAGATATTTTTTTAGATTTTTGTTGATTTTTCAAAAACCGCTTGTTCGATTTCGATAAAATTTTCATGAGACCATTTGGAAAGTATACGCTTTCCAACAAAAAAATATTTTTTCAAATCGGTTGGCAAACGACGGAGTTATGCGCGAACAAACAATAAAAAAAAACATACAAACATCCGAATTGAGAACCTCCTCCTTTTTTAGAAGTCGGTTAAAAATAGCAGACTTGGGGCCCTGGTTACATGTATGTTAAATTAAATTAATTATATTAAGAAAATCAAGGCATCCAAGACTAGGCGTTTTGTGCACGTAGAAAATACCCACGTTCTTTAACAAGGAACAAGGAGTATCAGGCTCTTACTGACTAAAGCCCGTCTGTATTCCTCCAAATGCCCTTTGCGTTCCAGGGCTGCTTTGAATCTTTCGAGCATCTTTTGAATCTTTCTGCTTCGCAGATGGAGGTGTCTGCTTCTCTTGCCTCCTCGCTCCAGACTATGGATTTACCAGGACCGGAAGCAAGACGCTATGGATTTGTGGCAAATGCCACTGTATAGTGATAAAATTTTGCTAATGCCAATAACGCCTAACCTAACCTAACCCAACATCGATTCAGCGATAAAGGCGTGTAAGCGTGATAAAAAAATAATAAAAAAACACTTTCTCTCTTATAACATTAGTTCAAATGAATTATTATTTAGCTACATAAAAGCCACAAATTACCCCAAGATTGAGACAACTAATTCTGTCATTGTATTTTTTGTTCCAGAGTTTAAAGAATGGCGCACATACCCCCGGATCAAAAGCCTTATATGGGCGGAGCCCCCCTGCAGCCTATGCCAATCCCTCAAGTGGCCCAACCGCTCGCCCCGCCACCGAATCCTGTGCCCCCAGCGGCCTTCGGCCCCCAGCCCTGTTCGGTGAACTGTCCGTCTTGTGGGTCCACCGTCATCACTACTGTTGTGGCACGAACTACCACAAAGACCCATATGATAGCTTTGCTTTTGTGTATGTGAGTAGAAAATGTAACTAATCACATTTTGATATATATCTGTGGTTGGTTGCAGTGAACGGTGAAGTGAAGATTTGAGAAGTGATAGGTGGTTTACTACCAACGCTGTAGCGCTGGTTGTAAAATTCGTAAATAAAATAGTATTTTGTCAGAATTTGCCATGTTTTTTTGGCACTAGTGGTATTGTGACGACTGTAATATAAATGACCGATTGTATGAAGGCAACTACCTATTCGGGTATAACTATGTGCTAATCTGGACTTGAACTACGAGGGCACGCAAAGTAACTCAACGGTAAATTGCGTAACCACTCACCACTAAAACATTGAACATTAAATGTTTTTTAGTGAAAACTAAAAAATATTTTAATAAAAAAAAACCGACACTTCCAAATAAAGATAATCATATAAAAATATGCAATACAGTTGGATCCGCTTATAATGACATCGAAGGGAAGTGAAAAATACGTCATACTAAGCGGACGTCATAAAAAGCGTAATCTTAGGAACTAAGCTAATTCCCATCTTTGTTAGGTATTTTTTGTAATAAGGAGATAAACTAAAAATGGTATATTGATAGTCGTAGATCAATCAAAACAAAGTGAGGAACAAATTCGGTATCACGTCCCCAATTATGTTTGGTTATAGTAATGACCAAACATAATTTCTGAAAAATAGGTCATAATAAGCGATATGTCAATAAACGAAGTCATTATATCCACAATTTAAAAAAATAATAATATGGAAACCAAAATGAGCTCTGTTTTACTTCATATTAAGCGGTTGGTCATTATAAGCGGCGTCATAATAAACGGATTTCACTGTATCTTTAATTTCGGAAGTCAGAAAAAAACAACCAAAAACATCGACTTCCGAAAATTGTATGCTCTGTAGTGTCTTTATTGGGAAGTCGTTAGTTTTTTTATTTATACACGGTTGTACACCATTTCACGAATTTATTTTTGTCTAGTTGTTTATTAGTATTTAGAAGTTACTTTAGGCTACCTGTACATAATATATTGTGAATACTTACATGAGTAAACGGCCAAACGGGATCGTATTAGTGGTTAACACATCTATCTTCTCCTCATTCGTTCCCTTGGTTGATACGTGTAAACTGCTCCTATAAACAACATAAAAACTGCTCGCCACATTCCTTAACTATCATATACCTACAACTGAATGTTTTTGTTGCAGTATGTCATGTGTTCTGTGCGTGTGCTGTCCATACTGCATTGACTCCTGCCAGAATGCGGATCACCTCTGCCCCAACTGCGGCGCTTATTTAGGAACCTACAAACGATAGTTCACCAGTTTTATTTTTTTGGAAAACCTTTTTCTCAATTAATACTTGTTTTATTCATTACGATAAGTAATAAAATATAATATGATAAAATGTTAATTAGTGCCGTTTGTTTTTTAAGCATAATAATGCATTTCCCCTTTTGTAACTGTCTTTCGCTAACTGATTCTAATCCTAAAGCACTTTTGTTTTCGGAAGTTGACAGACATTATTAAAATAATTTTTATGCACAAAGCATAATTACCTACCTATGTCCGAAAAAAAATTCAGACAAAGCTCTGTTTTGCTTTAAATAAATTATTTCATATTATATTTCAAATACTGGCAGTGTATTTAAAAAAATATAAATTTAACGTGACCAGCCTGAATAAAATAAGGAAAAAGTCTTGTTTTTGACACTACTAATATGTGTAACAATCCACTTCTAACAATACAATAAATCTCAAAAGCCATTATCCTGTCATAGAACAATAATGTAGGTATAGGAAACCAATTGCAAAGCCTGGGCCTGAATGCTGTAGACCGCCTGACGTACATCCATCCATCCATCCATAATCTGTAATACTACTAGTGGCAATGCGTCATCCCAGAGACAACGCTAAAATGTCTTATCATGTAAGTATTTCTAATAGGCTCTTGTAGTCTATAAAACATACTGACACTACGCTTCAAATTGGAACAGCGCTGTTGCTTGGGGGCAGATTTTAGCATGGTGTTTGTACTAACGTTCATGGACGAGCATATCGTAGGTACCCACTTATGCAGTTCGTGTTTCACAGGCTACTTATAAAACCAGTATAGAAAAGACAAATTCGGGAGATGAACCAAGACGTTTCAAGATTTTTCGCCGTCTCACTGAAACAACTGTCAAAGATCTACAAATAACAGCCGGGACCTACGGTTTGATGCGATTTCCTGGGCACGGAGAATTTTCGATAATCACCATCTATGGATTTTCCTCAGCAACCGTTGTTTAACCTTGAAGGTTGACCTTTTATCACTTTGCCGTCATGATAACACCTACATGCCACAAGCAAGTTAAATTATTACAACTAAAAACGAAATCAACAAGTTGTTTGTATTTTTTTTTTGCAATATAGAAATGAAAACAATCCAGTCCTGATAACTAGTATGCAAAAAAAAAACAGGGTTCTGCTGAGAATGAGATACCGCGCTATTTTTAGTTTTTATTTACGCAAACTCGAGCAGTAGTGGAACAACTGCGGTACCTAGCAGTAGTGAGTGAATCATAGTTTGGTAATTTATTTTCATATATTTGCTAGTTTCTGTACACGGTAAGTACACAGTACGGTTGTAAAAATGGCACTTCGAGTTATAGACAGAGATGACACTAGGGTTTGAGTGAATGAGATGGAAGGACGCTCTAAACCTCGAAGTGCTATTATTTTGACTGGACACTTCGCGCTATTAAGTTCATGATAACTGATAATGACACATACTGAATGCTTATTTATTGCTTTATGTGTGTACGCATATATGTGTATATATGTCTGTAAATTTATTTCACAAAATTAATTTATCATCGTTGCGATTAATAGGGAGTGTTCGTATTCGCAATCTTTCAAAAACACCTACATTTTACAAGCTTTTGACTTGCTGATATTGCGACTATAATTTGAACGCTTTTTATGTACTAGAATTCACCTTCAGAGTACAAATATAATTTACTTACAATAAGAAACACAAGCTGCGTTATTTTTAAACGTTTATGTTCACAAGGAAAGAGAAGCGGAATGGCATGCACCTATATGTGTGTACTTATTCCAATGACAACAGAAAACAATGTTAGGTATTAGTAACATAAAACTAACCTAAGTTGGCATTAAGTTTTACTTATACAACAATCATAATTAAGTTGATTATTTCCTGTACAATTAAACGAAAATAAAATTGTAAGATGACCTGTTAAAATATATCATTTTTTGCAAGTTACCAAAACTCAAATCTACTAATAAAAATAAAATACAAAAGCATAGCTTACTTACTCTCGCACAGTTTCTACTTTCAGTTTTAATAAGTAATATAAAATAAATAAAAATATCATTGGCTGATTCCCATTCAGTATAAAAGTTGTTTATGAAGACATTTGCAATTTAACTTTATTCGCCATATTTATGTAAATTTTTACGCTAGATCCGATATTAATAAATTGAAAGGTACCTATTAATTACCTACATTTCGGTTTTAGCTTATAATCGGTCCTAAAACCTGTAAATTACCTATAGTAAACATGAACTTATAAAAATAGGCATACATAGCAAGCAACGTTTTAATCTGTAACTAGCTCGCATACAAGTAGCATTACATTGCAGGCTACCGAGATATGATGTTTCCAATCGCTTGATCGTGCCACGCAATGTAATGAAATTTGGATGCGAGGTCTTTGTAGGTGGCAACGCGGTATAATTGTGAATATCACTGTAGCATGAAGACTGCATTTGTGTTAAATTAGCTTCCGCCCGCGTTAATGTCAAAAATTATCCCAAAGGAACATATTTCCGGGATAAAAAGTATCCTGTGTGTTATTCCCGACTATAACCTAACTCTGTAGCAAATTTCATCAAGATCCATTTAGCAGTTTTTGCATAAAAGAGTATCAAACGTCCATACACCCACACGTACAAACTTTCTCGAAAGGATGATTGGCCAGGCTTTTTCCCTATTAAATGGGACAAACTTAAATATAGTAGATACAGTGCGAATCGTACGTTCCGATGACGCAATCACCTGCTGGTGACCGTGACGTTAGGACCACTCCTAAAATTCTCTTCCCTAGACTGAAACGATCTAGTCACGCGACAGGCTGTTATCGGGAACGGTCACGTTTAGATAATTAAAAAAAAACCGAGTCGTGTGCGTGAACTGCGATTAAAAACAGCAAAACGTAGGTCAAATCATCAGTCCATGAGTCAAAAATATGGGGCTAAGTTTCGGTTGAACGTGTCTTTTTTATAGAATTTGCGGGACAAAACATAGATGAATCCACTACCTACTATATCATGATACGGTCGATCTGTTGTGTTTGTGCGAGCAATGTCCCGATATTGTTCTCAGTTAGTGAGACTCTCCGTCAATATATTTTTTTTTTTTGTAACATATTATTGAAGTGTATTTTCCTATTTTTGTCTTAACTTCCTTTTACGCCCCGCCCATTTGACTGCATGAATCTGCTCGGTGTGAGAGGCATAGGACTGGTCGATGTGGCGTATTGGCGATACGCGGGGGAGGATTATGTCATGTCCAGCAGTGGACGTCTTTCTGGTGACTGCTGACGACGTTTTACTGATATCACATGAAGCCGGTACCAAGAGATGACGACGGTGTCATAAAAACTATAACTGGTTCCGGTTATGTTATCTAAGAAGTTTATTAAGACCTTAAGTATTAGATGAAGATCCAGACAGTTTTACATATTAACTTTGAGTAGATAATGTCATTAGCAGTATTACGTCCATTTAAACAATGGGGATACATCACTTTATTATTTTCCATTGCACGATACCTATTTTTAAAACACGATCTAGTGCGTTAGTGCCCATATTTTTTCGCGCGTTAATTCCATTTGAAGTTGTATACATAGGCATGTAATGAAGTTAAATTTAGTTAGATCCACATTGTTGTTAATATTCTCAAATATTTGTCGTGCTTCAATTACAAATGCGATAATTTGAATGGATGGATGGATGTTTGTTACTCAATCACGCCGGAACAGATGAACGGATCTGGATGAAATTTGGCAAAGGGATAGATTATGGCCTGGAATAGCACATAGAAACTACTTCAGCCAGGAGTATATTCCCTTGGGATATTTTTTATTTGGGCAGAAACTAATAGGTGTGTTACCAAAAATTATGCCATATTATGGACTTAAATAGACTTTTTGATCATCCATAATCTCTTAATAAAATGCAAACATGTACAAGGGATACATCGCCTCGAAAGGTTATAAATGTAAATACTAAAAATGCTGTAAGCAACGTCTTTGTACATTGGCAACACTTATCGCGATGTCAGTCTTACAAAAAATATTTATCATTGCGTGATTTTTCATTTTATTTTTGAGAACTCACGTCTAGCCATAGCAATTTTAAATTCTAAGTCTACCTCATTTCTTCCAGGACCTAGAAAATGGCAAAAATGACGGATGTTTCCCTGGATGGCGTGCCCAATGAAACCAAAGTACCATTGAATGCTATGCCCCCCATGGGCCAAGACCCACCGAATTATATGCCCCCCATGGGCCAAGTACCACCGTACTCAATGCCCCAAATGGACCAAGTACCACCGCATCCTATGCCCCAAATGGAACAAGTACTGCCTAATACTATACCCCTGGGCCCTCAGCCGTGCACGGTGACCTGCCCGTCGTGCCACTCGACCGTCCTCACCGTTGTTCAGACGGAACCTGGCATGCAGACACATTTAATGGCATTGCTCTTATGTTTGTAAGTATACCCTTGAGATATTGTAGGTTTAATTGTAATGAATAAAAAAAAAATACATGTGGCACTCGGGGACTGCCGCGGTAAAGCTATTGCATAGCATTTTTTATCAACTTATGCAATTATATATTTAGTACTCTGCGTCATTGTGATATGGTCTCGATTCGTTCACCTGGGTTACTGTACTAATGTAAATCACATACGTTTCACTTAACTTTGTCCCACCGATTGTTTCCGAACGCAGACGTTCGGGTCGGCTCGGTGACGGCGACATAATAGCTCAGTAACGAAGCGACCATTTTAAAAAGGCGGGGCCTAATCGAATGACATAGCGGTGTTAGGATATTTTCGTTACGGAATTTCTGGATTCGGTTGCCACGCTCAAGGCCCGCGATAGAAGCTATGCAATAGCTTAAAAACTTTTTTGAGAAATTGTTAATGGAAGTTGGTCTGCAAGACTGAGGTGTTTATCCTACTAATAAATAAAAAAATAATCTATACTAATATTATAAAGAGGTAACGTTGGTAAGTTTGTGACGTTGTAAGGGATTACCCCTTACTCTGGATCTACTGAACCGATTTTCAAAATTATTTCACCATTAGAAAGATACGTTATTGTGATGTGTCATAAATGCTTTATTTTATCCTCGTATTGCCACGGGAACGGGAACAACGCGGGTGAAACCACGGGGCTAGTAATACAATAAGTAATTGATGAATTAAAGCATGTACATATATTTGATTTTAGGATCTTGAGGGATAGGCAATTTCTTTTCAACATTCCTATTGTTATTTATAACAGCACTAAACCGTTGCTTGTAGGGTGTATTACCTTTAGTTTTGGTGCAGTGTTTGTCCTGTACTTATTTTGAGATAAAGTATATTGATCTATGATAAAGAATAATAATACTTTCTTTTTCCAGAATCTGTGTATGCTGCACATGCATCCCATACTTGGTGGACGCCTGTCAGAATGTGATTCATCGCTGCCCCAATTGCAACGCTTATCTGGGAACATACAAACGATAGTTTTTTTTTTAACATTAATCTTTTTCTATTTTTTTTTTCATTTTATAACTGTTTATTTATTTTAAAGTACATGAATGAAGAAATTTTACGAACGATTCTTAAAATAATTTACAATTTATTTATTTTGTATTTTATGAGCGTATCTACGATTGTTGCCACGCAGTGTGATTCGATCCGACTCAAACTGTGTGTGTCGACTAATCCTTTCTACCATTGATTCATGGGGGTCTCTTTCTTTCTTTCTATTCCCCCTGAGAGAATCCCCCTCAGGGGGGAAATCTAGACCCTAATGTAAAAAAAATCCAGAAAGTCCCCTTTTCATTTGGAGTTATTCCACTATTCCCCCCTGAGAGAATCTCCTTTAGGTGGAAAAACTGAACCCTAATGTAAAAAAATCGTTTCATTTTGGATTATTCCACTTTTCCCCCTGATTAATTTCTGCATAGACCAATTTATGTGGGGGCACCCAAATCGTAAAACACATACCTACATTATGCGCAAGACTATTTGTGTGTAATTCCCTTGAGTTTTGTTTAATAACCACTCAAACGTCAAACGCGTGTAATATTACTTTATTAATTGTATGCAGGATAAATTATACCCTTTTTATAAATAATTAATCCTACCTGTAAGTAATCCTATCTTTTGTATTGTCTAGCTATTATAAATTAGTTAATAATATTCATTAATTTGGCCTATTCTGGCTCTTCATAAAAGTTACTAAATGTTTAGTAATTTGACACGGTTGGTTGGACCACCTTTACTTCTTTGATAACTGGAAACGTGAACACATATCTCTACTAAGCAATTGGTCCCAGCTGTCATGTATGATTTATTCTCTCTCTTTCTATTCTTATTTAGATCTTTGATCTTAGGATGAAGTTACGGGTCCCCCAGTCCGATAGCTTACCTGTTAGTGGAGGGAGGTTAGGTGGGCAGTCGGTCTATGTAAAATACTAGTATTCAGTTGCATCCGGTTGTACTGGAAGCCGCTGCCAACATTGGGAAAGATGAGATTCAGTTAATTTTTTTTTTGCACAGTTACACGGTTAGGTTCGGCCTAGCGTTAGTGAAAACGGGCAAAAGAGCAATTACTAAGTCTATACTAGTAGTTGAACCACTTCATTTATCAGTGCATATAATTATGTACTTACAAAAGTGTTGTTAATGTGCAGAGCTCTTTCTGTCATATGCAGGGGCATACATGGACGAGCCATTAATCAAACTAGTTGTTGTTCTAAAGGTGTCTTGGTTTTTTAGAGGTAAGTTTTATCATTTATTTTTTCTTTAAATTTCACCAAAACGTTACATTTTATTACCGATAGCAATTTTTGAAATGTATGGGATTGATAATCGTTACCGAAATGTCATGTGTTTACCTACACTTTGACTCCCATTCTAACTTTGACTGGTAAGTACTACGTGTCAAAGTCTTTCGCTCTGAGCGGAGCGGAAAAGACTGTCAAATTCTAACTGAATATAGGTAACCCACCTGTATTCCTCCTAATGCGTTCTAGGGCTGCGGTGACTCTTTTGAACAAATTCCGCAACCTAAGCAGGCACTGACCCTATGGGGCCCCGACTTCTTTGCTGACATATCTTTGAAGCGCGCGTGGAACACGACGCACCGCCGTCGACTCGGGCCTGGTTGCTATCGGACGGCGAACCCCTCCTATCGTATGAAACAGGCCCTAACTGAGTAAATCTATGCCAAGTCAAAACAAAAGTACTTATTATTACAATATAATTATATGTAGTTTTAAGTTCATACGTCAGTCAATAGAAGAACTAAGTTTATCAAGAAGATATTTTTAACCCATTCCCAGACATCTTTAAAAAAAACAAGTACAAGCAGCAAACCGAGCTCACTATCTCTACCTACGAGTATCAATGACTGTTTCCAACTTATCAATAATAATAATAGTACTGTAAACACTTGACTTTATCTCAATTATTCAATACATTACCCTCTTTAATTATTCGGTTGGCCTTGTTAAAACCCGTGCAGCATTGATCATGATCACAGAGTAAGGATTTGATCGAAAACGTCACCGTGGCCTTGGAACACAAAGGGCGTTAAGAGGAACGCAAAGAGCGTTTGGGATGGGTTTCCCAGAGAGATAGGAGACACCACTTTTAACAAATTTCTTCTCTTCTTCAATCTTCTCTCGGATAGTATCATACAAAATCAATTTATGTTCTATTTATTAGGTAAGGTATTTGTTTTGTTAGGTAAAAACTTGTCATATCAAAAGTAGACGATGGACGGAGTGTGTGAAGATTGATATGACTGGAAAAGAGGCAACTGGATGTGTATGAAACAAAAAGGCATCGACCCTAATTCAGTTAGGATAAGGGAGGATAATGATGACCAAAGATAGACGGAGGTGCAGAGTGTTTTAATTTTAAAACTTCAAAAGACGGCTCATAAAAAGTTCTCAGTAAGCTAAACCTTCACTTTAAGATCGATGTACAAAAGCTAAAGAAATAACAATTGAGCATTATAAACATTTGACTCGCCTTGGAGCACAGGGTGTGCGTTAAGGGGCACCGCCACGTCTCCAATCAGTCACGTCACGTCAGAAATATAGTTTCATAGAAGTCGTAGAATACAAACATACTAAAACACACACACACGACACACACTCACACACGCATTACGACTGACGCGTTTCAGTAATTCACAAAAAAAAAATCGAATGATCACTTGATAAGCGATGTGGAAGTGATGTGACCTTTGAGTGATTTATTACATCATTTATTATTTTTTCTTAGTTTAATAAAACCTCTCTTGTTTCAGGAAAATGGAAATTATTTCCGTGCCTGATCCCGTGCATGATCCAGTGCCTGATCCCGTGCCTGATCCCGCGCCTGATTCCGTACCTTATCCCGTAACAGCTCCCATCCCTGTCGGACCCAGCCCGTGCCCGGTCATATGCCCGTCTTGTAAAGCGTCTATCGTCACCAGAGTCAACCGGGAAATCACCATGAAGACCCACTTAATGTCATTGCTTATATGCTCAATAGCGTGAGTGCAAAGTCTTACTAAATTTTAAAAATAGAACTAATCAACGGTCTCTGTTCAGAGACAGAGAGATAGAGAATGGCCTATATATGGCTCCACTCTTGCTGTTCTAAAACATCCTGACGGCCTTTCTGCATACAATCAACCTCGAGCTACAAATTTAAGATCGTCGATGCAACTAGTCGGCGTCTCATGATTTACTTGCGAATACTCGAATCCACTATTGGACGCGGTTGTTTGGCAAAAGAACTTTTTCCAATAAAATTATAATTACGACTAATTGAACCTACTAAGCATTGTGTTCACCAGTCGATCCTAAGTGGAATCGAGTAAGTGGATCGACTGGTGAACACCGCGGGAAATCGCTTAATGTGAGACGCAGAGAACTGGTCGATGTGGTAACTCTTGGGATGTCTTATGTCCAGTAGTAGCCAACCAACCAACCAACATCTGTGACCAACGTTTACGTATTTAAAAGTAGTTTTAGTCAGTCTAGGTGGAGCAAAAACCTTCGCAGGACGGCTATTATCTAGCTTGAGCTAATAAAGATCGGGATTATTAGCGTGCGAGAGAATAACCTAATAATTTATTGTTACAGTTGTGGCCTACTATGCACATGGATCCCATATTGCGTGGACTCCTGCAGAAATGTGGATCATTATTGCCCTAATTGCGGCGCGTTTTTGGGAACATACAAGCATTAGTAAATCATTTCAATAATCGATATTTATCGTACTTAATTTAAAATCCATAAAATATTACAATACATTACAATAATTATTTTATTCTGTATTGTGTCGTCTTCTCTATCACATACTCCTACTACTTGGAGCTCTTCATGAAAATCTTTGAATCAACGACGAACCCTAGTATGTTGATGGACATTGAACCTGATGTGTTATTATCAATTCGACCCATGCTTAGTGTGCGGTGTTCCTGAATGAACAAGTGTTGAAATACTCCATTATGTTTCCTGGATAACGCATTAAATAGATAACCTAAAACAGCTATGCTATTCTCTAAAGATTCAGCCTTGCGTACAGCGCTGCCGCAGCGGTGAAACTCAGTTTCGTATTCACTAAGCTGCGTAAAGCTACACTAGCGCTCAAGGCTGTGACGGCCGTGAGTTAGAACTACCCAACGGCGAGCAAATTGACAGTTCTTCATACATTTTGGTATTCCCTAAGAAAAAACAGCGACGAAGACGCCCACAGCCTCGCCCGCAGCCTCGCTTCGAACTGTCAAATCTAAAAGCTACAATAATCGAGCGTACGACTTAGATATTGTTTATTTTTTTCATACTTATGTTAAAAAAAACCAGCTCGGTTGATTATAAAGTTACATTTATTAGAAGCTAAGACCAATGATGATTTGAAAAAAGCACCACAGGCGAAACAAAGAAAGTTTAAAACAATATCCCGTGATTACCGTGATTAGTTTATCCATATTTACAGGCTTTCTGAATAATGAATTGATATAAAACGATTTATCTCCTTATATGCGTCCGCAAGTTCGCTCCAGTGATTTAACGTAAGAGGCTTAAAATGTTTGTTTACAGCTACGTTTCTAGAGATATTATGGGTAACAAACCACACACCAACAAAAAGATACCATTGAATTATTTTCAGATAAGTACAATATTATGCACTCTTATCATTCTTGGCTAATGGAAGTTATCAAAAAATCATTGGCAAGAATGTACATATCTACCATCTCAAACTTCTGCCTCTAGGGCAATTAACGAAGTTGTTGATGCTCTGAATAACAAGACAATCATTAGATTTCCTCAGAACTACAATAATGGACAAGTGCTAAAGTCAAGGTAAGTATTAAAAAGTACTTACCTAGATTTTCCTATTAGTCTAAATCTTGTTAAAACAAAAAAAGTTTGAAATTCGAATGCTGATTACAGGTGTTATGAAATTCAAGATTTCTGGGGTGCTAAGCTGTGTTGAAGGCACCCTGATTTCCATGATACATCCTAAGGAAAATAAAGAAATATATTATTGCCAAAAAAAGCTATTAGGTATGCCAGGAACGTTTTAATTGTAGGTAGACTGTAGATTTTCCATGATTAAAATAATGTAGATATTTTAAGAATCCAAATGTATATACTTAATGATTATACTTATTTCAGATTAATGATGCTGATCTGAATATCTTGCATGTTATTGTGACTTTTGGTGTGCAACACATAATATTGTTTTTTCAAATACCTACTACAGTATAGCAACATTTGGAAACCAACTTTAAACAATAACAAAGAAATAGGGTGTTTCCTTGGTAAGTTTTATAAATTTACAATACAATTATAACTAAAACACAAGTCAACATTGCAGTTTATTCTAGCTTCCTTTATTTATTACAGGTGACTCAGGATATCCTATGACCCCCTTTAGTAATCCAGAAACAGGAACATCTGAGAATCATTACAACAGTTTGCACAGCAGTGCATGGAACAGTGTGGAGAGGACTATTGGGATACTGAAAGAGCGCTTCAGATGTTTATTAGTTCACCGAGTATTGCACTATGATCCTATAATGATGGGAAAGATAGTGATAGCTTTCTGTGTTTTTCACAATATGTGTAATCAAGCCGGGCTACCAGCTCCTAAGTTAGACCAAACTGACTTAGATGAAGAATCTAATTTACTTGGAATCCTGATGCATCAGGCTCTAAGATATGATGCCTTACAGAGTGGGCAGATAAGTAGGCAAGATTTAGTTAATCAATTAGGGTGAGCATGTCTAAAATGCTAAATTTTTGGTTAATCTTTTTTTTATTTAATTATTGTGATTAAAATATGCTCACCATAAATTGACTTAATAATCATAGAATTCATGGATTGCCATTTTGGTTTTAATAAAGTATCATTTGTGAATGTTAAATTTAAATAGTATAATTGCATAGATTTTAATTTCTTTAGATATACAATTACTATTATGTACCTACTGGTTTATTTGAGATGTGTATAAATAACAGTATAATGGGCATACTATTAGATATTATAAATTGAGAACATAGATATTTATATGATTGTCCTAATTTTATTATGTGCAGTATGGTTCATGAGAAATTAAATAGATACACCCAAATAATATGTTCCTTTTTATTTACCATTAAAATAATACATTATTTGTCTCACAAAAATGAACACATAACAATTTGTACATTGCAAACTTAGGTCTAGGCACTTCATAGAAAACCACAGTATGCACTACTTTATGCACAGATGTTAACACAGTTAATTAGTTAAATCAAGAAAGCACAAATCAAGAAAGCACATATTTAGATATTAAAGCAATAACTACTGGTACAATATAAATAAAAGTTTTCAAACTAAACATTTAAGTGATTTTGTTAACATCGCGTCTGTTGTTTTTTGTTTACGTTCGTATTCATCGTCGCGTTGTCGTTATATGCAAAGGAATCGTCATTCAGCCTTAAAATGTAACATTTAAATGAGCAATACATTCTTATTATTATGAAATTTGTGTATAGTTTTACTCTATTTCATAAAATACTTAAAGATAAACCTTTATTTAAAATTTTAAACCCTTATATTTCTCAGTCGAGATTTATCGATTATGACTAAAATAATTTGTTTTGAAGCCCTAATTCGTCGACGAAACAGCGACGGGAGACTACAGCTTAGAGTTCGTCGACGAGCACAGCCACGCTCGTGAATACCGTTTGGATCAGCGCTACTCGCTCGATCGATCTCAAGGCTGTCTCGTCGACGAGCTCGTCGCAGCTTACAGCCACGAAATTGACTTTTAGAGAATAGCACTGCAGGAAGCAATTGATAGCGCAATTCGCTCTAGACAGTATGACATTCGACTAGTGATAACGCATTGACAACAAATTGGACATTTTCGCTTATAGAATGTTAGACGTCGTATAAAGGTTATGTTGCGTATAATTATAATATACAAGTTTTCGAAACTAACTAAATTTGGATCCAGAATGTTGTCCAATTGAGCAAATGAATCTACTCAATTTCATTGAAAATTATATAAGCTAAGAAATGTAGCAACTTAAATGTAATAGTTCAATAGGTCCTGAATCATCAGGAATATATTGTTACATAATACTGTTACGTTTAAGCTCTAAATCCACTTCAAAACATACTTTTCACAACAACTTAACTTACACCATCAAGGAGTCTTTTAAGTTTCTTGGCTTTGTTTTAAGAAAGTGTAGCGTTTTTTAGAGCCTCCATGTCATAAAACTTGTTTTCAGTGCATTAGTCCGTAGCAAACTTGAGACAAGATATTTTCGTTTCGAATCCATTCGAAAAACACTTTGTAGGCTTACTTTATAAAAATGCAGGAAACCTTCCCGAGGTATCTTTATAAACGCCTTTACGGCTATTACCCTTTTCTATATCCCAAGAAATTCCTGTTGGGTTCCTTGATTTTCAATTCCTTAGAAACTAGACAGTTACGCAGCCAGGCGATGACATTCAAAACGCTCGGTGGCGTAAGTAATTATTGATGCTCCAACCTACAAAACCTCATTTGCAACCTGCCAGGAAACACCGGCTCTCAGGGCCTCAAGTCTGCTATTACAATAGTGTCAGAATGGTCTATCATTGATTTCATAATGGTTGATTTTTACAAGTTTGGTAATCTACTAATATAAAAGCGTCACTATGACTTTCCAGTGGTCAACCACTGACACGCCATTGAAAGAAATGGCATAGAATGGTAATCTCGTACATGATAATGACAAATTAATGACAGACGTATGCGGTAATCTGCTAACATTTTGACAGTTCCTTTGATCATTGACCTACCATTAGAACGATCTTGTGCATTCATTGCTTTTAATAGCTCGGTTATCAAAATGTATTACGAGACGATTGACAGACCAATGATCGACCATTATGACTTTAGCAGATTGCGAACTTTTAGCAAAATGACAATGAGATCGTGTTGGAATGACAAATGTATAAAAATAACAGACTTGGGCCCCTGGAGTTCCTAAACATCGTACATTAGCTTACGCTGCTTTGCGCTCATGACATGACCCTTCGCGGTGCTCTAAAACCGTGTATGGCCCCAGTGTGGGTGGACTCCCTGACTGCCCAGAACAAGGCTCATCTGCGGCATTCGCAAAGAGCCATGGCAATCAGGGTAATACGTGGATACCGCACAATCTTAACTGAAACGGCATTCGCATTGGCTGGAACACCCCCGTGGGATCTGGAAGTTTGAGTGCTTGCCGAAGTTTACCATCAAAGTGTGGAAGTTCCGGTGGAGAGCGGCAGTAGTCCGCCGTCTGAAGTGGTGATGAGGTAGCGCAGAGAGGCGCAGACTATCATGATGGGCGGAGAGGCTGGATACTCCGCCAATCTTTGAGGAGTGGGTACGGAGGGGACATGGGACGTGTCCTTCCGTTTAGTGCAAGTATTGTCGCGCATGGCTGTTTTGGCAAATACTTGCACTATAATTCTTATAAATAATACTATAATTCGAAAATAATGCCAAGGGAACATATTCCCTATACAAAAGTATTCTATGTCTTAATCTATGACATTAATCAGGAAGCAAAGTAAACAACAAAAATCATCAACAACATACAAACAACAACACCTTGTAACAAATTGGATTTCTTGAAGATTGGCTTTAGCAACTGAAACCCCCCTTGAGATTTCAACAATCATTGAAAAGATAAAACACGTTATCTACACTCCGTATATTCATGATGGACAAACGTACAACTTAGGCTGCATTTCAACCAGAGATGTATCTGGATGCGTAGAACTAAACGGATATAGGCTGGTTACATCTGTTTCATGGCCAGTGTAAAGGATTGGCTAAACATAGTAAAGGCAAACGTAAAGACATCAAAGAGGCCTTAGTACTGCTGTGGGGAGCACAACATGCTCTTATTAATATCTAGTAAATAAATGATCTATACCTACATTAAAATAAAATTGTAACAGAGCGATGTCTGTACATTGAAGATATTGAACAAGAAATTATATGGGGTGTCTTTATTACAGCAAAAGTAGCCAACACAACTGTTTTTTTAGATTTTGTGTGTCTATCTGTATGTTTGTACACGCATCACACAAAAACTACTGCATGGATTTGAACGCAATTTTCACCGCTCTACTGCTAGATGCTTAAATTAAAATATAGGCTACATTTTAATACTTAAAAATACTAGATTCTAAGTACCATGCGTACAAAGTTGCGGGCAAAACATAATACGATAAATAAGAGGCAATCTGAAAATAATAGAGTAATTGTTCGTAATGACATTCATATATTATTTTTTAGGAATAAACAATGTCCTGTCACGGTCGCCAAAATGTGGGCGATACAATAAAACGCTTGATCGACCAAAAGAGAAGATTTTACAAAGTTAATAGTGTCGCGACAAAAATATGGCGGTTAAGCGCGAGCGCGTTCCAATCACGAGTATAGTTTGTTGTGTGAAGTTGTCGTCGTTGATTCGCGAATGTTGCCATCTTTTGGACGCGTTCATGATAGCTGCGTTCCGGCGTAGACAAGTACCGTTGCAGCGTCCGTCCTCGTTCGTCCAAGACCATGTCTGCAAAACTGCCATCATTACGAATTTCATGGCGTTATGCTTGTGTGTGCAAGCGCAAGTATCAACAAAGATGATTGTATGTAGGTTTTACTCGTTCGTTTAAAATTCTGAAATGATGGGGAAAGGCCAAGGGAATATACTTCTGGGATAAAAAGCGTATGTGCTATTCCAGAGCATATTTGCACCAAATTTCATCCGCCTTGGTATGATTGTGACTGAGTAATAAAATGCATTCATAAATCGATCTATTTTATTGTATAAATTCAAGTTCTTAAAACGCAACAGAGAGATGTGTTGCTGGGGAGTTTGTTGCACCACCTCTTCTTCCCAGCTAAAAGACTAGGAAGTAGTGACGGGTGGGCGTTTTCTTTATGTAAAAATCGACGCTCAGAAAGTGCTGGCTCTCAGCCTAGTTTGAATAAGGATTTTGATTTTGATTCATTTTTTCTTATTTATTATAGTATTAACACTTTCAAATCGGCCCGAACTCACACAGGCTAAATTTAGTCATACAAAACTTTCTACTTGTGAAACCTGTATCAAAATCTGTTGCCTTACTGTTGCGTGGCTTAGAAGTAAACGGAAATACATAGACACGGCTAGCGACTGTGTTTCATTACCCGACAACGGCGGAGTAAAAAGAGGGTTATGATGATCTACTGTAATTTATTGATACTAGTGATTAGTCTTTTTTTGCGGACTAACTCCCGATCTACCTAATTACAACTGCACTAATACTTTTTTGAACGAATAACCGTGGAGTTGTCTGTCGGTTCTTTTCCACAAATGTTGACCAATTGAAACTGTTATCTAACTCCTGACGTTTTATAAGCGGCCATGTAGAACTATTTGAAATAAATAATTTAATTTGAATTGTAAGTACAGATAAATAGCCAAGTCCTAGAAAGAGCACCCGCAGTAAAGGGGCATTACAAAGATTTTTCAGCTGCTTCATTTATTGTAGCTACGGCCTCCTGTGTTTGTGGATGCCATACTGTTTGGATTCCTACAGAATGCTTGCCCCAACCATCAAACTTATTTGGGGACTTACAAATGATAGAAAAAAATATGCAATCAGTTCTAATGGTTTATGTTAGAAATAGAAATACATTATTGTAACTGGAAGAAAAATAGAAAGCTGAAGATTAAAGGAAATCTTCAAAAAAGTGAAGTGATTTAAGTTTTTATAGTGCCATCTGTCCTTATCTAGTATTTTATTTACATTGTTCCTGTTATGTTCAAAATTATATAAAAATTCTGTTACTTTTATTTCAACTAAACATCGTTACTTTAGCCACATTTCAGGTATCAGTTATCAACGAAAGACATGATTCATGCAAAAACACATTCCGAAAAATAAAAATTAAATCAGCTGTTCGGTGTTTTTTTTTTTAATAATGAAATATATGATATTCTGAAGAGAATGGGGTATTTTACTGTAAAAATCTAATTAGTCCGTCTGATAGATTTACAAAAAATATTGGACACGTATTTTTTCTTTTTCCACGTAAACGAAAAATGAAGACGATACAGTGCGTTGAAAACTCACGTGACGTCACTACGTTGCTACAATTTTTACCAGCGACGTGACGTCACGTGAGTTTTTATCAAAATGTATAAATAAAATATTTAACTCGCTGATAAACACTTCAGTTTCGATAATAGGGAGACGTAATTATTGTGTTATCATTATTTATGTCTGTGCCAATATTAATGCCCTACGACCGAGGTTAATCAGATAACTGGCCAAAAATACGTATATTTTAAATGAATAAAAAAGCAAGATTGAAGTGAAATCTAACATTAACGTAAAACATTAAAGGGATAATGTGTATTAATTATCGACTGAACCTTACTGCGAAAACACTAGTAGTTGAAGTAATCCATCGCTGCCATCCAGGAATGTGCCCAGAAAACCGGCAGCATTGCTATGTTGAACGGCAATCTCAATTCTTTGGGGCAAAGAACGAGTCAGTAACACTAAATTGAAACAGAAATTCAAACTATCCTAAAATAGCCTGTATTATTTAATATTATTAAAAAAAAAGAAAAAAACATTATTTTGGATATTAATTAGGGAGGATTTCAGGTACATTTTGGTTTATATTTGACCATGAAAGCAGGAATCGAGTAAGATACTTTCGCCAATTAAAAAATTGGTAAATATGTAGTCATTTATTGTGCTAGATTTTCTTAATCGAGACTTACTTATTTTATTATGGGCTGATATTGTTTTAACGGCTTGCAATTTATAGCCTCAACAATGGTGGCCGAGTGGCAACGGCCTTACAAATTGTAGGTCGCGGATTCAAACCCAGCTAGGCACATTGCTGTGTGTGATTCATTTCATAAGCACTGCTCTCGAAACGGTGAAGCAAAACATCGTGAGGAAACCGGCATGTCCTAGAACTAAAAATTCGAAGTGTGATGTGACATTCACCAACCTGCACTGGGACCCGCGTAGTGGATTACGGCCCATTCCCTCTCCTAGAGATGAGGCCTGTGTCCCAGCAGTGGGAACATTAAAAGGCTGATTATAATTAAACTTTTTTGACGGAAACATTTTGAAGCTTGGTAGATAAAATATTCAATTTATTAAGTTAGTGCCCTTCAAATAAAACGCCTGCCAAATTTAATTTAGCAAAAGCCATCTAACAAAATTATAAGTATGTATGTGAACATCAGGGTCAAAAAAAAACTATTTTATTAATTTTTATTGCGTGCCTCCAATTTTATAATAATTTACCTATTTTTTAAAGTTATTCAATAGTGAATCTGTATCGCAAACATTCTTAGGAACATTTTGTGTCTCGATGAATTTTTCTAAATAAAATGATAGAAATTAAAAAAAATAAGAAATGTCCTAAACTTTGACCTTAGGCAAGCAATGTATTTACATATGTCGCAGTCAACTGTCTTAATTAGTCATTTATTTGGCTGACTAGCCTTTTTATTGAACGGCGCTGTTTAATCAGCCGCCTAAATGACATCCAACCAAGCGGCCGTTCATAGAACAGTAACGAAAATATTTAATCTAGGAAACTCTAAATTTAAACAGCAATCAATTCCAATATTCTCGCCGACCGAGCCCAGCTCCTCTTATTTCTGGTTGCAGGGTTTAAAGTAACCCAACATGAACGCCATGATGTGAGCTTAGTTCGATCGCTTCGTTCGCTCAATCTTGCTCCCTGTGCCCTATATTCCGCTACTTGGCTAGGCAAGTCATTAACCATTATAGAACAAAGTAATTTGCCTAGCTGTTCAATTAAATGCATGGACACCAATGGCACTGTACAATGAAAAGGCTAGACCGCTAATGAAACGGCTGACTAAGCGGCTGCAACATATACATATGTATAGGTAGTATTACCTAGTATCTAGCTGTACATCTTTTAAACTTCCAGCGAGATTTTGTTTAGTGCGGATATTTAGTAAGGAGAATAGGTGAAGCAAAAACTAAATAATATTTAGAATCGACCAAACTTCCTTGTTCAGTGTCGATGACCTTGACCTCGGTTTTGGACGCAGGCGCGGAAGACTATGATGTCATGGAAGGTGCGTAGTCCCCAATTTAGACGATGTTGGGGTCAAACGATGCGTCATTCTTTACTTAGCTGATGTATCGGGATAATGATTTGTTTTCATGGGTTCGACTCGTAAGAACAATGGAATCGAAGGTTAATGCTATCGGTGTCTTTTTTTCACCATCGATCGTCGTGTGGTATAGCTAGGGACACTAAACAACGTTACTGCGTTATTCTATGTGCGATGATTTTATTGAAAATTCCAAGATGTGATTGAGGACTTGATATTTCGGTGACGACTGTCAATCCCATGGGTACTCATACATTTTGAATTTGACATTTATCATCGCTGACAGAATATTTACTTTGTCCAGGGTCTGTTGTGGTATTTTTGCTACTAAAAGACTGGCAATTTTTATTACCATCGCAAATTATCATAACAACTCCCTTTATTTTGTCAAGTTTTTGATATTTACTGTCAAAGTGTCAACAGTATAATATTGTGACTTGAACTTGGACGTACGTGTTTTTTAAATAGTTTAGCTGACTTTGGTAATATTCGCACAGGTATATTTCAATTGACACTACGAGAAGTTGTACGTCTAAAAGTTTTAAACTTACTGGGTACCCACGTAAGTCTGAAACTTTTGGTTGGCTCGGGTATGTTTTTAATCATAGATCACAGTTGCTAGGTTCGATAACCAAGCGAAACACAACTGGGATTTTCTTTTTAATTTTGCCTGTGATATTTTGATAAAAAATATATAAAATTAATTACATTACCATCCGTTATAGGTAGAAAAAAAAACTAAATTGGAAGACCCACCCAGCCGTTCTGAAATGGGATCTATAAATAAAGTTTTTCATGAGCAATACGGGCTAGGGAACTAGAAATTACGTCATCTGATAGTCTGTCGCCAATGTGACGTCACACTTTCATTATTTTACAAAATAATCTATTTTTTATCTGTGGGAGCACATTAGTGGGGCAAGGCCGGTTCACACTATTGCGTGTTGACATTTAATTTATTTGTAGTGGAGTGAAATGGTTTTAACACATATTTTTAAACTAGCTTTTTTGTCGTGGCTTCGCTCCCGATCAACAGGAGCCGTGCATTTTCCGGGATCATAGAAACAGTAGGTACTTCAGAAGGTCCTACATGCAAACAAAGAAAAAGAAAAAGCAAAGATGTGGCTTCGTTCCCGACTTACTGGATAAAGTTTATTAGATAAAGTTATAAGACTTATTTACTAGATAAAGTTTATTTGCGTAAACTTACTATTACATATTTTATGAAGGCGGTCACAACGATATGAGACTTTAATTCATGAATTGCGATAAATAAATAAATATTAAAAAAGGAGAATGAAATCAGTTCAGTTCATAAGAATTCATTAAAATTAAAACAAAATGTACACTGAAATGTACTTATTAGATGTAATCGTACTCTAACAAATAGTAGGAGAGATTTAACAGTAGAAAAAAGAAAGAAAAGTTTCATGAACTTTACTTAACTTAGAATTCTACTTAGATTTCAATGAACTCGTGTTGTAAATTACGTGCTGTTTAGAAATACAAAAAAATAGTAAGTCCTTTGGAAAATTTAAAACCACAACATGATTTTTTTGTTTAATTGATATGATTGATAATAAAATTAATAATAATTATACAAGCCCGTTGCTTGCTTTAAGATCGAAACTATGCCACGGCTTCCACGGCTTGGACTACCCTTTTGTAAAGTTTCATCAAAAGTCATTCAGCAGTTGAGTAGTGATTCATAACAGATGTTCGAACATCTAGACTTTCACAGGTATAATATTAGTAGCTGCAATTACCGTCCATTTGATTTCCGGGGCTAGATACTTATTAAGGTCATTGCGATTGCCCCTAAAAATACGTGTCACTGGGAAACTTTACTTTAATATTATACTGTTGATAGGCAAGATAGTTATAACTTTCTTAACTATCGCAAAGCAAATCTAAGTAAACAAATTTCTATGAAAACAAAAACTTCGAGTAGTGTGAACCAACCGTAACCAATGACTCACTTTAGTTGTAAGTACTAATGAATCGTGCTCAGGCGACTACACTGTGCCGAGCTCTTTCGACTGTCAGTGTCGTGTTGATATTGCTCGTGGCTACCCGCTTCGTATTGTTATTAAACAAGTGCTATTTCTGTTGTGGTAACGTTTTACTAGGTAAGTGACGTGTTTATGATACCTGTTAAGCCTAAGCGACATTTTTGTCCAAGCAAAACTGTTTTTTGGTTGTTCTATTATTGTAACTTCCTCGCGGAAGAGGACGAGGTTATTGTAGTTTCGATGCGTATAATTTGGTAAGATCTAGTTACGTGGTCTTAAGATTGTGCTTGTCACATGGGTAGTGGTGAAAGTGAGAGAGAACAGGGTCTTGACACTCGTCTATGGATGTCGTACGTGTGGGTTTGTTCTCGCTATGACGTCAGTACTCTGTAACTTATTGACGGTAGTGTCGGCTAAGTGATTAAAGTAATTATGTTGTCTCGACCTCATAGTAATTATGTTGTCTTTTCCGTCACAAAGTCACCATCGAACAGTAAACAGGAATGTTTCTACTAATCTATATTTTTTTTGGAAAATGTTTAGAATAAATGTAGGTATACTACTCAGCCATGCGTGAGCAGTTGAACGGTTTTGGATCTAATTTTTCATGCAGATAAAATATGTTCTAGATTACCAAACGAATAGGATTTTGTTTTGTGTGTGTGTGAGTAGATGTGCCTTTCTACACGTACATACTATACTATGTGATACAGAGAGTTAAGTGGTGATACTTGGAAAAACTTGGCTCTTCAAACCTTTCAAGTACTCAGTGACGTGTTGTTATCAATGTGCAATGAGAATAATATGACTACCGACATTTTACCTTGCAATACTAGTATATTAACTGTAACATAAGTAGGTACATAGGTTTACTAAATACTCATAAAGTACTGGTAACTGATAGTAACTGCCACATTTAACCGGAATTCGCGACTACTAAGCGTGAGGTGCCGGGTCAGGCAAATTTGATTAGGTTTTTTTCATTTGGAATTTCTCAATAAATGCTCGGTGCAAAGAAGTCGGATCCCAGAGCCTGGGAAATTACATAAAGCCGTTGATCCTACGCCTGATCCCGCCTGGTCGACGTTGTGTCGGGTTGTCGACCCATGAGAGTAAAGAAACAGGCAGAGCACCTGCGTTTGCGCACGCATTTGTGCACTTTAATATCTTCTGCGTACTTTGTTAATGTACCTTGAAGTTATGTGGCCAATATTACAATAATGTGAAGCCATTCGTTTTGAACGAGGAAATATCCAATTGTTTGTTATACGATTCTTACAACTGTGTTTTCTTTCTGACTGTAGGTACTAACTGAAAGCAAAGACTTTATTTTTTTTATCAAAGGTTTTATTTGGACAAGTTGAAATAAAAACCCAATCTACTTATCTACTTTGAGGCTAAGGAAAAATTATACTAATGTTAAAATTGGTCATTATTCTAAGAACTTAGTAGATAGTTTCCTAAACAAGTTTTAGAACTATATTCTCGATATAACAGATTGGTAAATAACGTGGTTATATCTAACTTTAAGCTCCTAAACCATACACTAATTAAATAAAAATTCAATTATCTTATCAATACATTAAAATGTCATTACCATTAGTTATCTACACCAGTTGATTAAATTAGTATAAATTACTAATGAGGTATTTAACCATAGATATAATGTATTTAACTCAAATAATATTTTGAATGCAGAAGCTGGTTTATTATTGTTTTTGAGTTAATATGCATATTTGGGGACGCAGATGGGAGATATTCTATCTGTCCCCTTGATGCGTCTTACGATGAGGTTGATGAATCGGAGACGGAATGAAATTCCAGCTTGCAGTAATTAGTGTATATTTACACACGGAAAAGTTAAAAATATTAGATTTAGCTAGATTACATTGTGGACTAACGTTGTTCGTGTCTCGCGGCGGGAAACGAGTGAGAGAGGGACGTTAAGGGGTAGCACCACGAATCGTCTCTTTTTTTTTTTTGGATGTGAAATGACCCTATGGGACCCCGTCTTCTTTGCTGTCGGCGCTTTGAGGCGCGCGTGGAACACTTCGCGCCGTTGACTCGGGCCTGGTTGCTATCGGACGGCGAGCCACCCATAGCTCGCCATCCGCAGGCACCCGAATCGTCTCTTGTGTGACTTAAATAATAAAACATGCAATACTACATCTGAGGTGCGTTCACAAATGCATAATACGTGACGCCACAAATATAAAAAAACACAACTGTCTTACCTTGTTGACGTAGACTTTGTGACTTCATGAGTCCGCACTTGTATCAGATTTGTTTTTATTGTTTGGTTTGTTACTATCGACACTTTAGTTATTTTACGGTTTAGGAAAAAAAAGTTCACCGATCAACTGATAGTCCAATTTCCAACCTAAACCTAAAATTGCTTTGACAGTAACACTTGATCACCAAACATACAATATAGGTTGATATAATATATTTTGAACTAAAAGAGTTTTAAGCGGTTATCGTAGCTCCTTTTCTTTTCTATGCAGTCCGAAAGTGATAGCGCCATTGGTGTTGCCAGTGCCTTATAATGATTATAATTCTGAAAGAATTTCGATATATCGCGAGTCGAGATATCATTTTGCGTTGTTGTTCGCAAAACGATTCATCGTTTATCATCGTTGTTCTCATGTTGTATTGTCAATGGTAATGTAGCTTTCATAATCATTATCATAATCATTTTTATTTGTGTAACATAAAAAAAAAAAAAAAAAAAAAGGTAGGTAGTGAAAATAGTTCTTTAATTAAAGTTCAGGTTGCAATGTTATGGGTAAGAGGCGTACAAATATGGATGGGCTTAGTAGGCGATTCGGCCACTGAGTCTCGTCCGATCCGGCTGAGACAGGAATTTCATTATCTATACTAATATTAAAAAGATTGCATCCATAAGCATTGAAAATATAACTGACTATATATATATATACATATATATATTTTAAATGGGTTAAAATCTATACTTATAATAAATCTGTAGAGAGGTCAATTCTGTACAAGGAATATATTTTCAAAATAACTATCAGGGGGTGATTAGTGATCGATACTGGTGCCAAAAATGCAATCAGTAAAATTTTTGTCTGTCTGTCTGTCTGTCTGTCTGTCTGTCTGTATGTTCTTTATAGAAACAAAAACTACTCGACCGATTTTAACGAAACTTGGTGCAATTATTCTTCATACTCCTGGCCAGGTTATAGTATACTTTTCATCACGCTACAATCAATAGGAGCAGAGCAGTGAAGGAAAATGTTGGGAAAACGGGAGAAGTTACTCCATTTTTTAAGCTTCCGTCGCGTGTGTAGCCTTAATGGTTAAAGTTACATAAAAATCATGTATTACGGAAATGTTTTACATAAAATTATCAAAAAAAGGTCCCAAACAGCATATGTCTATATTTATGGTTGACTCACAATAACACGTGTAACTCCCGATAGCTTTGCAGTTCGGCGCTTTCTGATTATTTGTATGAAACTTTGTCAATTTTAAACCGATCGGGCTGAGAGTTTCAAAATCGGGGGTAAAGTAACTATTCCACGCGGACGAAGTCGCTGGCAGAAGCTAGTCTATAATAATATTATAAATAGGAAAGAATTGTATTTTATAAATATTTTTGTACGTAACAGATAAACTCAAAAACTACTGGACTGATTTCAAAAATTCTTTCACCATTAAAAAGCTATATTCACCCTGAGTAACATAGGCTATATTTTATCACCGTATTCTTACGGGAACGGGAACTACGCGGGTGAAATTTATTATAAAGAGGAATGTTTTTTATTTCTGTGTGTCTGTACCAAATAAATTTAAAAATTACTAGACCGATATCAAAAATTCTTTCACCATTAAAATGCAAAGAAAGAGATAAAGTTTAATATACAATTACAACAATCAACAGTAACATGATAAATCACAATAATCAGTCTTATATATCAATTGAAACGTGTATAACAAGAATATTAAATGTAAATTACTATTATTAGTCTTATATATCAATTACCTATTAACAATCACTTTACTAAAATACCGAAATTAATTAACAATAGCGTCAAAAATCAGTGACTAACTAACGCCGAATAATAATAAAAAAAAACAAAATAAAATAGTAATCATGCGAAAGGTAACATAAATTATATTATTTTGAAGAAGTGAATTATATTGAATAAGAATTATATTGAAGAAGTGATAAATACATAAAAACAGAGATTATAAATTTCACAATATGGAGTAATTTCTACACTCAATGTACATATAAATAACTAGCAGCGCCCCGCGGTTCCACCCGCGTTGTTCCCGTTCCCGAGGCAATACGGGGACACAATAACGTAGCTTTCTATTGGTGAAATAATTTTGAAAATCGGTTCAGTAGATCCAGGGATTATTCCTTACGACGTCACACACTCACAACCTCACAAATGTTACCTCTTTATAATATTAGTATAGATAATCATAAAGTCAATTAGTCACAATATTACATGAAACATTGTATCTCCAGTCAAATAAATAAATAAGTCCACATTAAATTATCATTCAGAAATTTTTCAGTCGTATTATAGCATTTTATAGGTACAAATGTACTAACCATGTCTACCCATAGGCTCGCTATATCTACCTACTATACAAGCCAACAACCTGTTTGTAAGAACCGGTTTTTGCTATTAAATATTTTATGGATGACTGGTTCCTTCCTGGCTTGAATATCGTGTGTTATTTAGTTTTTTAACTTCACGATAACATTTTGTCGACTGGTAATCCCCAATTCAGTCAAATTGTACTTAATAGGTGTCTAGGAAGACTTCTTTGTTGTGTTGAGCTATTGTTACTTGTCTATACTTACTATTATAAAGAGGAGAGATTTGTTTGTTTGTTTGTATTGAATAGGCTCCGAAACTACTGAATCGATTTGAAAAATTCTTTCACTGTTTGGAAGCTACACTATCCCCGGGTGACATAGGCTATATTTTATCCCCATATTCCCACGGGAACGGGAACTATGCGGGTAAAACCGCGGGGCGCTGCTAGTGTACGTATACTTTGACAAATTAAATTAACTAACGACACATTGCAGCCGTGACGGATATTTATTTGTTTTTTTACACACTGGTGGTATACAGACGACATTATTGCAATAGTTCCCTCTCTATCAGACAATAAGGTTTAGGTTACAACAAATAAATCATACCCATTTATTTTTTCGTATGAACTTTGCCTAGTTAATTCAATTTGACCTTATGGACTGGTATTGAATAAGATGTTCTACATATAATTTGATAAAACGACAAAGTTTATCAAAGGAATATTGATGGGACTGGCTGAAAGTTTGCTATTGCTATGAACGAGTAGAATGTATTTTAATTGCGAAAGGGAGTTTGTTCGTTTTAACGTTTTTACGTTTCAATAGCCGGATCCATTTTGATGAATTTTGGTTATAGACGGTTGTAGGCAACTGGGCAAAAGCAAGCAAGAATGTAATGCCACAGTAGAAATATGGATCAGTACAGAAACTACGAACAAACGGTCGAAACGGTACACTCACACAGACGCGCACATCTACGAGGCCCCTAAGGGACTTTCGCGGTGCGCTCAGTGGCGGGACTGGCGGGTGCCGTGTTCATAGATAATACCTACGCTATTATAATGGCTATAGGTGGACCACTCAGGTTTTCGTTTTGCAAAAACTGTGTACCCAAGCACAGATTTTTTATACTAGTATTAAATCCTTATACCGAAGACTAATTTTAATTTATATTGTATTATAATTTATATAACATATGGAATAAATTAATCCTTATGAGTATGAAAAAATAAATGACCATAATTTTACGACAACATTATATTCTAGTCTAGTCAAAGGAAATTTAGCCTTCGAAACATACACATAGAAACGTACTTACCTCACAAAATAAGTAACAATAATTTTTCAACATACAGAAATCCTTCATCAAAATTTTAGGGCAGATATTAGGTATAATTCAAAATGGAATAAAATGGCATAGAAATGATAAACAATATTCAGTTTGTATTTTTTTTTTACAATGGCATTATTTACATTTTGACCAAAGAAGAAAGTCGCATGGAATAACATGCACTAACGCATTTTCGCGTGACTATTTCTCCCAATCAACTCCTACCGCAAGTCGTGTTAAAGAACTTCGTTCCAATAAAACACTCATTGCAAACAGTAAAAGTGACAACCCTAACTCTCTACTGGAGCGTAGGTAATTATTTCAACAAATGGGCTTAGTTTCCATACTGTTCCATATTTTTACTGTGGTAATGCCATGCGTTAGTCTCGCACGCGACCGATTTATGTCTTTTTGACATATATTTATTGCAATTATTACCTACTATTTTTTGTTATGTTTGATTTGATTTCGAATACTGGGTTGAATTAGGAAGGTAAAAGAGTTACAATCAATTAAGTTGGTACAGTTTCATCGAAATGATAATTTCAGCCTAAAAATAAAACAAAACTAATATGTAGGTACCAACGCCACGGCTGGTCCTCCTTCAGAGGGGTGGCAGTGTCACACCCACTTTGTCAGTTAATTAGTCCTAGTGCTAAGTGGCATAAATCCAGAGATGGAGCTGGTAAATAGGGAAGAAATATTGAATGTTCAGTCTGCCTAGCCATTTTCCTACTATATTGAGCTCGGTTTCCAGTCGAATCAGATGTAACTGAGTACCAGTATTTTACATGGAGTAACTACCTATCACACCTCCACAACCCAGTAACTGGGTAACGCGATTTGAATATTAGGCATTTTCAAATCGCGTTACCCAGTTACCGCCTTTAAACTATTTGAAGTTTTTTTTTTGGCAATCGGTATTTTTTATCACATTACATTGATGTACCAGTAAAAAATCGATTACAATCGGCTTCCAAGGCAATGTTACAAGGCCAAATCAATTTGTTTACTTGCATAATTTTTTTTTTTAGCTACTTTATTGTGTATGTAAACCTGTGTTGCATTCACATAGCCGCCTTGCTGTCAGTTATTTGTTACTGGTATTTTGTTTTACTTTTTTACACAATCTCACCCAATGTTACGATGGAGCTATGATGTGATCGTATAGGAAATCATGAAATGACTTCTTCCACTCAAGGTGGAGTGGAAGGGAGTATCAAACTCTTACTGACTAAAACTCACCCGTGTTCCTCCTTTGTGTTCCAGGGCCGCGGTAATTCTTTCAAACAAAGAGTACTTAATACAAAATAAAACTGTAATATCAAATTGAAAGTGTCATTCCCATACAAAAGTACAACCAAACGTAAAATATTGTCAGCTCACTAAAATTTTACATCAACTAAACCGCGTTGAGACTTCACAGAACTTTGTGTGTTACTTTGCATAATTAATAGTTAAGTATTATAATACGAGTATGATGTCGAATTACTACATGATTTTGAAGACTCGCAAGTGCAATTCAAGAAATAAAGTTAAGTGGCGATGATCAACGTCGCTTAAGTTTTTGAAAACACTTACTGAAATCATGTCAATGAATATTACCTAATGATTTACTCTATTGTTGTAATAATTACTCACTTAAGTGACGCACTGTTTCGGGTTCGACCGACTAGTTTTATATTCTACTTAACTCATCATTTTACAAGGTCGCGACTTGGCGAGTCGTTTCGAGATTTCTGTCTTGCAAAGTTACAATTTCGTTTAGATGATTAAATAATTAGTTAACGTAGTGGAATCCTAATTTACATAGCGTACGTACATAGGGTAATAGCCGACTACGTAAGAGAAGTAATGTACCCACATAGTTAAATAAGTGAAAGGATCGTCCTCCTCCAAATTCTACACAGTCGTAAGAGACGCGCTTGTCAGAAACCGGTGGGGGCAGATCATCCGCTTCTGATGCAACTCTGATGCTGACCACCATCTTCAGACAAGGACGGATTGCAAAACTTACAATATACATTTGCATATGTCCATGCATAATTAGCATTGAAATGTTCCCACTGCTGGGACTCAGGCCTCCTCTCTACGAGAGGGAATGGGCCGTAATCCACCACGCGGGCCCAGTGCGGGTTGGTCTGAATGTCACATGTCTTTGAATTTTTGGTTCTAGAACATGCCGGTTTCCTCACGATGTTTTCCTCCACCGTTTTGAGAGCAGTGGTGATGAAATTAATTACACAAAGTAATGCGCCTGGCTCCATTTGAACCCGCGACCTGCAATTCGTAAGTCCCCCGACTTACGAATTGCAGCCATTACCACTCGCCCACCACTGCGCTCCACCATAATAGAATAAATTACTATAAAATCTAAGTAGTCCGTCAGGAAACTCCGTGTGTTGAAAACTCGTGTGACGTCACTACGTGCTACAATGATTACCACGACATGACATCACAAGCCCCCAATCCTGTTCTATGATACTTTATGCATTCGTATTTTTTATTGATTTGATAAAGCAAGAAATACGTGTCTAGTTTTCCTCGATAATCTATTTGACGAACTAAATATCATATCTTTTTACTCAGGAAACATCGCTATTATGCCCTTTAAAATAACAGATGTCAGGACTTTTTTTTCAGCATTTAGGAAATTAGTCAGTCTAGTAGGTATGTAGTCCAGGCACTTTGCACTGTAATACAAAGTAGATACCTATATACTTAAACGTAATAAATAGGTATTATGATAGTAAACATCCGGTTTAATCCGCACTCCCGTCATCAGGCCAGTGATAATGAACAATGTTGAATATTAAAACAATCGTTTCTAAATAAGTGCAACTAAAATGATAAAAAGGACTCATGTATGCGTTTTAGAAGTACAAAAGCTTTTGTAGATATGTGAAAGGTCATGATTAGTCAACAAAACACCAAATTAAGAAAAATCAAACGTACAAATGAACCAGATTCAACATTTATTTTTTGTCTGCTTTTACATCTGCCTAGCCTTTTCCCAACTATATTGGGTTCGGCTCCCAGTCAAACCGGATTCAGCTCAATACCAGTATTTTACTCCACAACCCATTAACTGGGTAATACGGTACTTTTTGACGAGACTGGGGTCGATTTATTGGCTTCTGACAATCCGTAACGATTGCCAAAGGTATACAAATGACAGCCGGGACCAACGGCTTAACGTGCTTTTCGGGGCATGTAGAAAACTCGTTATGTTAAGATGGTCACCCATCCACAGATCAACCTTGGCAAGCGTTGTTTAACCTCGAAGATCGATCCGTGCGACTGTTAGTCTTTAGCCACGAGCTCTCAGTGTGAGTGTTAATTTTGTCTGCTTCATACTATATACAGAATGTAAAACAACAGAGGGCGTTCCCTTAAACTCGTTAATCTATATCATTAATAGATTAAAATTAAAATATCAGCATAGAAAAATAAGCATAAAATAATCTCAATTTAAAAAAAAATAATTAATTGACAATAAATTCGAAACATTCTGTTTAAAAAATAAAAAACTTTTTACAAAAAAATACAACCGACTTTTACACAAAAAATCAAAAAAGTGCAAAATAACTTTAATTTCGGAACTCGGTGTTTGTGGTTGCTTTTTCGTTTTTTGAACACCGACTTCCGAAATTAAAGTTATTTTGCACTTTTTGATTTTTTGTGTAAAAGTCGGTTGTATTTTTTTGTAAAAAGTTTTTTATTTTTCACTTTTTAGTGGTACCTACACCCCCTCCCCTCCCCCACCTAAACGAACCAATCACATTGGTGTAAAAAAAACGTACAGCTCCTTTGCAGAGTAAACTAAGAGGTCGTCAAAGTAGACAAAGTACATATTTTTTTTAGATTTTTCGAAAACCACTTGGTTGATTTCGATAAAATTTTCATGGGACCATTTGGGAAGTATACCCTTTCCAACAAAAAAAGAATTTTTCAAATCGGTTGACAAGCGACGGAGTTATGCGCGAACAAACATAAAAAATAAAAAAATACAAACATCCGAATTGAGAACCTCCTCCTTTTTTAGAAGTCGGTTAAAAATCAAAATAGTAGCGCGGAATAGTACTCTTAGTAGCAATGCCCAAACCGGCAAGTACGCGTGTACAGTGTTTCTTTAACGTTTTAGTGAATATTTTAATATATAAAAAAAAAAAAATTGTTTTCGAATGGTAATATTATTTTTTAACCATATTTGGATGCTATACTATTGCGGGTTAACGGGAACGCCCTCTGTTAGTTAACATACTGTATATTAATCTGTCTCCTTTCTTGTTTTGAAATATGATACCTAGTGCATGATTAGATATGGCCACAAAAATTATGAACAATTTAGCAATGACCTTGATGAGTAATTATCTCGTGTCCCGTCGGCAATGTAATTAACCCGTCAATTAACCAGGTTTATGGTAATAGATTTGCCCTCTTTTACGCATTATTAGACAAGAATCTATCTCTATCTTCATGAAAAACCGTAAACATATTTTTTTTTAAATTGAGTAGTAGAAACCCAAACTTTGATGGGCCTGGCTGTTATTATTATAGCTAGTCTGAAATGTCTCACCTGCTATTATTATTATTATAGCTAGTCTGAAATGTCTCACCGCTATTATTATTATTATAGCTAGTCTGAAATGTTTCACCGCTATTATTATTATAGCAGGTCTGAAATTTCTCACTGCTATTATTATTATTAAAGCTAGCCTGGAATGCCTCACTGGAAAAGGCCTCCCTCCACTCCTTTCATTGTTCCCGATTTTGTGACACAGCCTGCCAATTCTTAAGGAAGATGTGTGACGTCATCTCACCATCTCCTTCGTGGTCTGCCGCGGCCCTGCATGTCTACGATGTCAGGGCAATTTTGTGTTTTGTGGATCCACTGTTCGAAGGACAATCGGCATACATGTCCAGCCCAGTCCTATTTAAGCTGGGTTTCTAAGCCACGCACGTATGTAAGCTACACGCACAATCAGCATCATGATATTTCACATGTCAGGCTTGAGGCTTACTATAAAAAGATTGTGCGTGAAATCGTCAATATAGCACGATTGTGCGTGAAAACGTCAATATAACACTATTGTGCGTGATAACGTCAATATAAAACGATTGTGCGTTAAAACGTCAAAATTTAAAATGTCATTTAAGATTATTACCGAATCACTTAAGCATGCTTGAGCGTATGGGCTACGATAATTTGTGGTTATTTGAGTATTCATTCTTTCGTCATATAGTTTTAATGCATAGGAATGAATAGTGATTGTTTCTATCTTGAAAAAATCGTAAAGTCGGGTAATACCGACGATCATAGGTCGTTGGGTAATACATACAAGATTTCGTTGCGCTTAGTTAATAGTTTCTTTCAAAATATGGTAAAACAGAAGGATGTCTGGAACAGATCAGTTCCTGACATCCTTCTCTTTACCGCAAATTGTACACTAGATTTTTAATGTTTTTTCCTGTATTTGCAATGAAGTACTTCTATACAAATACATAAAATGGAGTTGTCTGTTTGCAATATCAAAATAACAGCTTCTTATTATCTAAATGTAAATGAAATTATATTCGATACTTTTAAAAAAGAATAACATTTTTCAATAAAAAATGTTTTTCTTTTTTAAATGTTTTTATTGTTTTGTCTTCATTTCTGGTTATCTGTTTGTTCCAGCTAATCTACGAACTTATAGAAATTACTTTAGCTGTGACAACAACATATGTGGAAACATTGCCGTTTTTGTTTTTTCAGATTAATCCAAGCTTATTTTTTATTGCAAACACTAAATTTTCATATTGAAACACTAACATTAGTGCTTAGTTATTTTGAATATCGATAAAATGGAATACACGATAACAAACGGATACAAAACCCACTGCAGTCAGGGATTGTGTTACAAATTTACAACTAATTTGTCTTGTAATAACTGTCTAAAAATTAGTCTTCTGATTTCAAATAACTGTCAAAAATCAGTCTTTTGATTTCAAAATACGGGCATACATACCTATAATATGTACATAAGTAGTTGCTACTCAATATTCTAAGCTATTCATTTCTTAAGCACACTCTTAAATACCCAGTTGTCCTGTCTCAAGTTTCGTGCGAAGTAAACTACTTTTAAACTATGTTTGGAACAAACCCGCTACCCTGTTCTCAACCACTGCAACTCCTGAAAGCCAGAATCAACATTGGCAACCATCACAGTTCTGTCTGTCAGTCTCTGAAAAACGATTCAAATCTCTTGGGTCCTGCAACGTAATTAATCAGAAAAGACCAACGGAGTAGTAGGAAAGTCTGTGTTTCCGAACGCATTCAACCCTAATCTCTTCAAAGTAAGAGTGAACAGGCTTCTTCTGGGTAAGCTCATCGTAGACTTTGTTTCTGTCACCTGTGACCTAGACTAGAGTCAAGAGCAAATCCATTTCACAATCCTTACTTAATATTATAAATATGAAAGCGTGGATGTTTGTTACGCTTTTACGCAAAAACTACTTGACGAATCATCATGAAACTTTGTACACATATTCTTAGAGGTATTAGAAGTAACATAGGATAACTTTTAATCCCGGGATTATGTTCCCTTGGGATAATTTCCGACATTCACGCGGGCGAAGCTGCGGGCAGCAGCTAGTGAAAAATAAATAAAAAAACTAACAATACAATTTCCACTACTCTTTTAGCTATTTAAATTCTGTGTGTCATTTTGTCTGCGTATCATCTCTGGTTCTGTCGATAATTTTGCTCACCTTACGTTTTCATTACAGAATTTCACCATGAACATCGTACCAGTTGGACCTGAGCCCTCCCAGATTACATGCCCGTCGTGCCGAGCCACCATCGTCACGAGGGTCGAGAGGAAGTCTACCACAAAGACCCATGTAATCGCACTCCTGTTGTGTTTATTCCTGTAAGTATCTAAATATTTTTTGAGTAAAAATATCATCTGAGAGAGATGCTCTTATCTAAATACTTACAGCCGCAAGGGTCGGTCTCTGGACAGGTGAACATTTGTTCTACCATAATCTCATCTGATGGAAAGCGATGATATTATCGACGATGAAGCACGTGTGCCTAGATATAACCTGTTCAATCTGGACTTGGGGATCTTTAATCCCCTGGTAACCTATCATGAAACACGCATTTTAGTCAAATATGGTATGCATTTACTGCATTTTGGTTAGTATTTGAAAGGTGTTTTAATTGCCGCTATGTAGAGAACCTCCTCCTTTTTTTGGAAGTCGGTTGAAAAGGCATAGTGCTAGTCTTTTACGACTCCGTCTCTTTCTCACAACGTAATCATGGTGGCATTGGTACATCGTACAGTACGCAGGTAACTTTTGGCTCGGTAAGGTCCAGTAATTATTTAAGTCGAAACGATCACTGGTGAAAAGAGGCCTGCTAGACTTAGGCATCCTACAAGTGGCTTCAACTCGACCCTGTTTCTGCTCTAGATTACAACAGTACCTAGTCTCATTCTCAAGAGTGTTTTGCAAACGTTAAGTACGTACATTATCGCAAGACAAACATGGATTTGATAACAATATTTACCGCGACAGCACTTCGGTAACAAACACGTGCTGAACAAACTTATAATATCCTCGTAATACCGGTAACATTGTGATAAGCGTTGGCTGTTACGCTAATTTAAGATATTCAAACTAGAATATATTCTGGTTGGTACTTACTAGTTACATTATTGGATATCGTCTTCGGTCGGTTAAAAAGATGATGCATTCTGTCACAAGTTCGATTTATATTAAGATTGGCTTTAGTTCTACAGTAATATTAAAGAATGCAGAATTCAAAATCCACCAGTCCACTGTCTGCCCGTTACGGTTCATAAGATATTGTATCTCGCGGGCCGTAGTGCAGAGTTGCTGACGGATAGACGAACTGACGGGTGAACGCCGAAAACTGAGTGATACGGTTCCGTCGGTCGACGAACTAACTCCGAAAATCCGACGCACAGCGGGTTATCAAAATCTATTATTATTTAAATAACCTGCATTAGTTTTTGGTTTGCTACAGCAGTTTTTTTCGTAAAAAAAAATGATTATATGTCTATCATAATTTGAAACAAAGCCACGTGTTTGGTGTAAGTATAAAATTTCTCGTAAAGGTCGTCTGGTGCGTCATTCACTCACTCGTCAATAACACCTTTATCAGCACGTTGGTATTTTATTTCGCTTTAGTTTGTATATCTGGTACTTAATTGATTATTACTATGGTGATTGCGAACAAAACTGAAGTAAAAAAGTAAATTATACTATTTAAAATTTGATTACGGTAATTTAAATGGTTAATTTAAATATTATTATCACTTCAAAGTCAAAGTCAAAGCGTTTATTTCAATTAGGCCAGTAAACGGCACTTTTGAACGTCATCATTAGAATTTATCATAATTAAGTGACTCTAGCGTCCATTCGCAAAGGTAGAGAATTAAGGAACGTCTTATGGAGAAGAACGGACAAGAAACTCCATAGTTACTCTTTTCAAATAAATGTTCAATACATCTTCAATATTGTTAGGAAAATAATTGGAACAAATACGTAAATCCAAGCCTTCCATTACCAACATTCTGGCTTTTTATCTAACAAAAATGTAAATTACGGCTATTTTGAGATATTTACCTTAATATCACTGACAAAATGTTTGTCGGGCAATTAGCGTCCCATATTTGAACTCTTGTGTGGGTTTCCTAATTGGCATTTGTATGGATTTTTGAAGATAATATTATAAAAAGGTATATAAAAGTCATATAGGTACCTTTTTATTATAATATTGTCAATATGTAGGTAAGTCCAGAATATTAATTATATCAGGCCATTTATCATGAAGAATAGTCAAACAGAAATTATTATTTCGAAAAGGTATCAGGAACAAGTTCAAAACATTCGTGACCACAATAACAATAGCTATCGAATGAAACCTACCTACAGAAGGTTAGGTCCATACAACCATCAAATGGCCTATAAATGCGTCGGCATAACGAAAAGATGATGAATTTGTATCAACAAAGACTAAAAACCCGACGTCATGATTGTCATGCCACTTCAGAATAGTTGCACATCAAAAGGCACCCCGAGCAGTGGTGGCCGAGTGGTAACGGTCCCGACTTACGAATTGTAAGTCGCGGGTTCAAACCCAGCCAGGTGCATTACTTTGTGTAGTTAATTTCATCACCACTGCTCTCAAAACGGTGAAGGAAAACATCGTGAGGAAACCGGCATGTCCTAGAAACAAAAATTTGAAGACATGTGACATTCACCAACCCGCACTGGGCCCGCGTGGTGGATAACGGCCCATTCCCTTTCCTAGAGAGGAGGCCTGTGTCCCAGCAGTGGGAACGTTAAAAGGCTGATTATGTTATGTTATGTAAAAGGCACCCCGTACCACGATCGTTATGTCAGCTAGTCGACAAAATTAAAAAAAAAACAAACTAGCAACGAAATTAGGACCTTGATCACACACACGTACGTCAAATTGTAAAACGAATGTAAGCCGTCAGTGCGCCTGCACTTGCTGTACGTGAAGCGCGTAAGCGTGCGTGGGATTTAGGACAGTGACATTTTATTCGCAATAAATATGTCAAAAGTTCAAAATGTTTAAGAATCCACGTCACATTTCATTTGTCCATGTCAATCCCGTTTAAATTTGGAATACTGTTAGGAATCCATAGGGTCCATATTCCATATTACATATCCATAGGGGTGTGTGATGTGGATGAACGTTTCTGTCCTTGTAGTTACGTGATCTTCTGTGTCGAGCAGTCTCACGTGTATGGTGTCATTAGTTCCAAATTCGACCTTGGTCTTAGACGGACAATACATATTACCATATCAGATCGTTGACACAACAACGATGCTAAAACAATCGGCGTTTGTAGATCTCTCTCTCTCTCTCTCTCTCTCTCTCTCTCTAGACTCGGTTTGTCTAGTTATTAACGAATTTGTAACCTTGGTTTGGATTGGTTTTAATTTTTGTCTAGACATCGAATTAACGTATTAACATGATATTTTCATGGTCGTTTTAAAAATCTATGATCTCTTCATTCTTTATATTTCAAAACCAAGTACCTAGCAGTCTTGGGTTGGTATTCTATTTTTAAGAATAGGTATAGTTTACGCAAAGTGGTACTCGTAGATGTGTTGTTGAGTGGATAGGAGGGATATATTTCTTACAATGTCCTGCTGAAGGCTAACTATTATTACAGAACGGTACCTACGTTAACAGAACGGTAGTGTTTTACTTATTTTATGATTTTCCATAAAAAAAGCAAAGGTAGTGTTCCACTGCAGGGCAAAGGCCTCTTTCCCTTCTTTCTAATTTTGTCTATATTGGGCAAACCTCTAGGCAGAAGTCCAATGTGTAGCGCCATCTTCTAATAAATAAATAAATACTTAGATAATAATATCATAATAATATTATTCTTTCTTTCTTTCTTTCTTTTTCTTTCTTTTCTTTTGGGTCTATGGATGAGAAATCAAATGACTTCCGCCCTGGGCGGTGGGAGTGGAAGGGAGTGTCTCTTTTGGGTCTACCGCGTTCTTTTTCACCTCGTTCTCTTGTGGTACCTATGGGTCAAATATGGCCTGCATAGTTCCTTGTTGGCAGTTGTGTTATTAGCAAATTGAGCTTTATCATGACGTATATCGTCCCTCTTACGGTCTATAATCCTGACTAGTCCTAACTCAGCAGATACTTGATTTCATTGTTCGCTGGCAGATCCTTTTGACAGATAATAATAATTACGAAAATATTAGGGAGTCCAACAACGTATACGTACTTAGACTAATGGTCCAGGACCAGCAGGATTATCAGAGAGGGATAATATTGACATAAGTACCTATGTAGCTACATCTGCCTAGCCTTTTTCCCAACTATATTGGCTCTCAGTTAAGCCGGATTCAGCTGAATACCAGTATTTTAAGTGAAGCGGCTGCCTACCAGACCTCCACAACCCATTAACTGGGGAACACGGTACTTCTTGGTAAGACTGGTGTCATATTCTCTGGCTTCTGACAATCCGTAAGGATTGTCAAAGATCTCCAAATTACTGCCGGGAGCAACGGCTTAACGTGCATTCCGAGGCACGGAGAAGTCTCGTTATGTTAAGATGGTCACCCATCCACAGACCGACCTTGCTGCTTAACCTCGAAGATTGACCCGTGTGGCTGTTATAATTTAGACACCAGCTCCTAAATATGTAGCTACATACAGTCAAAATTGCTATAGTTTCTGTCCTAAAACTGTTATAACAGAGGACAAATAATGATGCGGATGTGACCAGGGCCGTAGTCTTTATTATTTTTACAGTGTTTTGTGTACACATACATTTTCAGGTACCTCTAGTTGGGTTTCGAACAAGAACTACAGGAAAACATGTAATTGTTAATAATTAAATTAGGTATTACTAAGCAGATCCATAGTTATTTCTATATTATTAATCGACGACAATGAAGAACGAGGAAAAATAAATAGGTTGATACCTCTATCTAGCTATTGTAGCAAATTCTAATGATATCGAATTTATATTTCGGTCGATGAGCGTAGGTGGCGACTGGCGAGTCAAGGTAAATCTTGAGAGTTGACATTATTTTTAAAACGCACTATAGGCAGTGGCGTGCAGTGGTTCGAGTTAGGGTAGGCCAGAGAAAATGTCCAAAAAAAACACACACCGCATTATTCAGGGTTGAAATGTGGTGTTATTTTTTTTTGTTTTTTTTTTTTTTTTTTGTTTTTAGTATGCTATTATAAAAACAAAAAGAAAACTCATTTCGTTAAAAATCAACCCTGAATAATGTGGTTATTTTTTAAAATTTATTTGGATATTTTCTCTGGCCTACCCTAACTCGAACCACTGCACGCCACTGACTATAGGCATAGTACTTATTTAGTTAGTTGCCACTAGAAATTACAGTAAGTCATAGCCTTGCGTGCCCCCTTAAAATCTAGTAGACAGTTAATTCTTTGACTACGTCAAGAGCTGAGCTACATAATTATCTCGAGCCGTCAATGACAAAGAAAAAATATAAATCAAGTTACACCAAACTGCCCTTGGCCTGTGTGGTGGGTTACTGTTACTGTGTACCTATTAGTCCATGGTGATCAATTCCGTCTCACAGAGATGTGTACGATGTATTATGATTCTTAGTAGTTTAAACACAGAATTTGAATTGCCGCGGCAGCCATACTATTACTAACTATTAATATTCGTGTCTGCGGAAATAGCAATGTGCAAAATCTTTGCCTCTCCCATGTATACTTAGAATTATCAAGATCTGTTAGTTTTTAATGAGCGGCACCAAAACGCTTAGTTTATATGAAAAGTAGATATTGACAGTTCCAACACTCATATACTGTGATCAATCCGAACTTGGCCCGATTGTATCAGTGTCCCAGCTGTGAGAACATAAATATTGAATAAAATGTAATTAAAAGTCATTTATTGACATTAGACTGAGTGACGGCACTTTTTTAACCCCAACATTTATACTCCATTAACAATAAGATTAGACATTTGAACAAAATTGTTTGCAGTCCGTTCAACCGATTTTTACTTCTATTCCGTAGGCATAAGAATGGCATTAAAAGCAAAAACGTGATTATAATTACCGCAGCTACCACATGTCATGCCACCAACGCAATAGAAGTCAAAATCGGTTGAACGGACTGTAAAAAAGATGTATTTCAATGTCTAATCTTATCGTGAATGGGGTATAGGTACCTTTACGATATTCCCCCGAAACCCTCTCGCCCGTCACCACTTCCTAATGTCTTCGCTGGGAAGAATTGGCGCAGCAAATTACCTAGCAACACATTGATCGTTAATTTTTTTTCTTATATATTTTATTAGTAATAAGCTATTTTTTTATATCCCTAACAAGTACTTTTGCTTTGTTACAGTTGCTGGCCATGCGTCTGTGTTCCATACTGCACGAACTCATGTCAGAACGCCGACCACTATTGCCCCAACTGCAGTTCCTATTTAGGTACCTACCAGCGATAGTTCACGCAAGATCTTCTATTTTATGTTTTATTATAAATAAGTATAAATAAGCAAAAATTATATTTCGTACTAATAAAAATGCAGTTCAAAGTGTTCCATTCAGCAATCTTTCCCCCTCATATTGTGACGTCGAATATAAATTTAGTGTGAGGAGTATGGGGACAAATGGAACGGTAATTTTAATCCAAAAATGTATGCGTAATTGTGTATTTTTTTCATATTTTATTATTATTATTTTTGTAAAAATATGTCGTGTGCCTGCAAATAAAGTTCATTCTCTGTTTAATGCACAATTTTGTCTAGTTATATGTTTAAGATAGAAGACAAACATGATTTAATTGCCTGAATTGGGTGGCATTGTAAATAATGGTATTCCATTAATATTGTAAATACAGCGTGCTTTCAACTTTGAACTTAGCATGTTTGTCTTCTAAACCTATGACTGCTATCACATTGTAGTGAGCACATAAATATTTCAATCTAAAATGTTTAAGCTTACTACAATTTCGAAATGTTTGCTGGCACACACTTTCCATCATACGAAGCACAAACCTAAGTTTATCAGAAAGATAACAAAACACATTTATAATATTTAAGTATCAAAATAATTTTGGAACTTTTTTAAGAACGGTCTAAACTCATTTATTATTAATTAAAATTGTACTTATAGGAAAGAAAAGCAACAAATAAGGTGGAAATTCTAACCCCTTTGTAAGGTAATTTCCTCCACTCAAATCAGTTGTCACAGGAACAGAAAAAACTCTCGATGAATGTCCACAAATATCTAAATATATGTAGCTGTCAATTTGATTGATTCGAGTGGAGTAAATGACTTAGAATATAGGGGTAGATAATACCTACTTGACTGGAAAACTCAAGGTTACATGAATTACTTAAGCTTATATAGAAAATATTGTAAGTTTTATATCTCGCACACATTTACTTCGAAATTCTAACCACATTCTAGCAACGCTTGTTACCCAAGTAGGTATTATGACGTTTATTTCAAGGAAATAAAGTCAATAATGCTTTTATGTTATTAACCATCAAGTAACACCACATAGCAATGCAATTTTTCAAAAATGGAAACATGTTAGTTCGCTAGACGAAGTGGTTAAAGCAGTAATGTTCAAACTTTGAATACTTGTAACTTTGTTATTTTTTTAATAAACATCTAGTGAAATAATTCATTTCTGAATTTTATTTATATCGAGCTTTTCGTGATTACTTATGGTGATTCTAAATTCCATAGTAAACTCCAGAACCTTGTTTACACTATTGGACATTGTTTGAAAATCTGGGTATGCAAAAATGTGCACAAAAATACAATTCTAACAAACGAAAAAATCTACGAAAAAAAAACTGCTAGGTAATATAATGCGAAAATCGTTCGTGCGTAAATATCAAAGTTTTTTCGATGAACGTGACGTCACGAAGCCGGCAGCATTGAGGGTAGTTCCGCAATAAACTGCGCCGAGTGCTTCCGCACATAAAAATATCTGTCACGCGCCTCCCCGTCCGGCCGCGGGGCGGCGCTAGTGGCGCGGCGGAACACCGAGGTTTATGTAAACGATCGAACCGGGTAGGGCTGGTAGTATAGAATAATGTGAAGTAGTAGTATAGCGATTTAAATGGCATATAATTGGGTAAGTATGGAAAAAGTTTCCTAATCTCTAAGATCTTTAAATAATGGTACCAAAAGATCCAAGAGTTGCAACCACAAACGGCTAATATTAATACACCCACCACGTTTAACCAGTTTATGTTTTGTTAAACGCTACTATCAAACACAGCTGTGTCAATTTAACAGTGACTAACATTGCTGCTGTAAACAACGATATCCTTGAAAATTACAGTTGACGTATCACAGAGATCATGGATCAAGGGCATCTAACGCCTAATCAGCTCGGAAAAACCATCGTCTGAAAATAATTCATCAATTTATACTCATATATGTCAGAAATAAGACTAGGTAATAGGAACCTGCTCTATCGTTGAATGACTGACAATTTTGTAGCCCTTTCAAAACGACGATCTCACTCACCATCTGCATAGCCTTATCCTATCTATAATTATAGGGGTTGGCTTCCAGGCAAATTGGATTCCGCTGAATATTATTATTGTACATGAAGTGAGCCTAACTGACCATTACAACAAGCATATAGCAATTTGGTAGTAATTACATTTGATGATAAAATATAGCCTATGTTACTCAAGGTGAATGTAGCTTTCTAATGGTGAAAGAATTTTTGAAATCGGTCCAGTAGTTTTGAGTTTATTCGTTACATACAAAAATATAAAAATACAAATCTTTCCTCTTTATAATATTAGTAGATGAAATTATAAAAAGACTTTAGTTTATTAAATACCAAATTTCTTTAATTTGCGATGATTTTTTCGTGAAACCTGTATGGGGCAACCTTACATAGAAACGGTTTCTATTCTAAAGATAGAGCACTGGCATGTGGTTAGGTTACTATCTAGCCGGTAGTAACTAAACGAGGCACAGTTGGCAAAAGACAGATTTTTTATTTCGTGTGTAGTAATCGGAGTGTATGCATGTATGTGTGCAAAAAAGTAAAGATTTACATACCAATACAATATTTTAATGTCGTGAAATATATTTTTGTAGTTTTAAGTTTTTGCTACTGTTTGTGAATGCCTGTGATCAAGGTTTCCTTTTCTTTTTAAGGCGATTATTAACTTCTTAGATTGTTTGGGCTCAGTAAGTGGCTACGATATTTACAGCATGTCGGTGGCATGAATTAAGTACCTACAAGTGTATGATCTCATGTTCGGGACTGAACGAACAGCGCACCCACATTGGTTTTCCGAAGGGTTTATAAAACTCATCTCTCTGAGTTGTGTTTGTAGCGGCCTACCTGGGTGCAAAGATTAAGTGCTTTCACGTTTATAATACTTTTATATTTCAGTGTTGGTGCTAAAATTAAAATTCATTAGGTAATAAGCATGAGTACAATATTTTCTTTTCGGACATTGCGTTTATTCTATTAAATGTTATATTTAGGTCTCCGCACATTATTAGGTGTCAAAGATGAGGAGGTTCCGGAGTGGTCTTTTAAGAGGTACCGGGGCCTCTTCCATGTGCTGATGGTGATCAACGGGGCGGTTTTAGTGAGGTAAAAATCCCACACTCCCTGATCTTTTACCCCAATAGTCCAGGCGCCTTTTGAAGGTTTCCTCCGAAAACAAAAAAAGGTGTCAAAGACCAAAATTGACTAGTCTTTTAAACTGAGATTCAAAACTGATTTACCAATCTACAGTCCAAGCTTGACCACACGTTATTCAGCTAATCTGATTTACTGCTGATTTTACTAAACCACACTCTCAAAACTCCTACCAACTCGTACCAGCTTTGGAACAGTTTCAATACATTCCTGAAACACCATGTAGTGCATCTTACACAGATCTTAAGTCGATTAGCGATAAAGTTTGTCCATAGAAGTGAAACCGCAACTCGCTCGCAAGGAGACCATGCAATTTAATTATTGCTGGTTCAAAGGGGAGTGTACAACGGTCGATGCTGGCTATGGAAATGATTTTAGCAAGTTGAGCATCTCTGTACGTTTGTGCGCACAATGATGTTAGTTAGTTGCACGGGATGAGGAACTACCCTGGCTTCTGCGCCTGACTGCTTTAGTGGTTGATATTTTTGGGAATGTTTAAAAATAGCATTGGTCAACAAAAAAATATCTTTGTGTGTCACAAGACAATTTTTTACAAATTATTTTTAGAACCTGTTTAAGTATCATATTATTATAATAGAACTGAAATTAGAATAATATAGACATATAGGTTTCGTGAAATATGATTTTGAAGTGGAGCTTTGAGGCGAAAACTGAAGTTTTCAGGTGGTTCCTGTACAGGCTCATTATCAATTTAAAGAATTGGTTGTGTAGCAAAAACACGACAGGATACTCAACTATCATTTTATATTAAGAAATGCTAAAAAAGCTGACTTTTTTAAACTGATGGTGCAGAATTTCTTTTTTGTGCTTTAAAAATAAATTCACTATAAATGTAAAGAAAGTTGTTAATCATTTGAATAGTTTTTCCACATTACATAAGAAGGAAAAAAACTTACTGAACTTGAAACAGCTAGTTTATTAAAATATAATAAAGTTTGAACTACCACGGTAAAGGGTAAATGATGTTCCTGGTAATAGTTGTATCACAAAAACTATACGTGAACAAAACAAAATAAATATGGTTTTGGACATGTAAAAGTGTTATGTTTAACCTATTTACAAAATAATTATCATTTATCATTTATGAAATATGTATATAGGTATCTATGTTATCATGTTATTAATTTTGTTATATTATTGTTAATTGGTTTTTGTTGCATCAATGATAGCGTCATTTCATGTCCAGACATACTGTCCATGCCAGGTTGTCGGGAAGAGATCTCGGAATGCGATAAGACCGCCCATTGTATGTGTTTTAAGTCTTCCTTTTGTGTTACTTTTGGTGTACAATAAAGCAAATAAATACATATGTACATTCATTTTGTTGGAATTGCTGAAAGGATCACTGTTCAAAAAGCTAGCCACACACACCACACCGGTAATTATGACCAACTTTGTGTTATTTCAAGCTGCCGGTTCTATTGTGAATTACAAGGATTGTTGTTTTAATGATGCATGAATTAAGACTAACATTCGGAACACAGGTAGACAGCCGCGCTAAGAAACTAGGAACTCCCCAGTATTAAGTTCCCATTATTACCAAGCCACTGAAAAGATTATCAAATAAATGATTTGCACGTTTTCTTATCAAGGTGTATACCGACCCATTAATCTTACGGACATATCTGACGCAATTCGGATGTATGTTAATTTGCACCATCGAGTAAACCTCTATATTAATATCAATTTACTTAATATACAATGATGTAACAGGATGTTATGGAGTTTGTCTCACACAAATTCATAGTTTAGTCTGATTACAATTCGTCATCCGGGAAGAAAATAATTATGACGTGTTTCTATTTCCCCTGAAACAAAAAATATATACATTCATTAGCATTCAACAGTACCTACATACATAGTCCTGTCCTTTTGTAATTCATTATCGCACTTAGCAGGCTTCCGGGCACAAGGCTGATAATACTTTGGAGTTAAGTGTTGCTGATGAAATAATAGTATATAATCCAGTAATTTATAAAATTCAGTTTTATTCCATAATGATGTGAATTTTGGGCTGAGTTACACAAATAGAACCCTGTTAAAAGTCTCGGGCAATAGAAAGATTGATATTCTATCAGCGATAACGACTGTCAAAAGTACAAGATATTAATTCCAACTGGATACTTTTGTGTTTATAATGTATTTTTTTTTATGTGTTTTATTTTTATTATTTAAATACATGCTCCACGTGCACATACGTCAACTGCTTACGTTTTGATGGTGTAATTGGTGATAGAGTTTAACTTTACCGCGACGAGTCACATTTTTAACCGACTTCTAAAAAAGGAGGAGGTTCTCAATTCTGATGTTTGTATGTCTTTTTTTTTAATGTTTGTTCGCGCATAACTCCGTTGCTTGCCAACCGATTTGAAAAATTCTTTTTTTGTTGGAAAGGGTTCCCAAATGGTCCCATGAAAATTTTATCGGAATCGAACAAGCGTTTTTATGTTAATTCCAATAAATGATTGCAAATCTGTCGGGATAGCTGAAATCGCATGTTTGTTTATTGTTTACACCAATTTATACCACGTACGCTGTGATGGGTATGTTTAGCTGGGAGTAAACCACTAAAAAGGGAAAAATAAAAAAAACTTTTAACAAAAAATAAAACCGACTTCTAAACAAAAAAAAAAAAACCAAAAAGTACAAAATAACTTTAATTTCGGAAGTCGGTGTGTTCAAAAACATGAAGCAACCAAAAACACCGACTTCCGAAATTAAAGTTATTTTGTACTATTTGGTTTTTTTTTTTTGTTTAGAAGTCGGTTTTATTTTTTGTAAAAAGTTTTGTTTATTTAAAATTTTTGATAGCTTCTCAATGTCTTTTGATTTAGGCGCGGATGCCAGAGTTGGGCAGATGATATTATTATTAATGTGGGTTGGACTTGGATGAAACACAGGGATTTGTGCATAATGATGATGAATGCCAGCAAAACGTGCCAATAGTGATTGACTTCTTCAGCCAGAACAGCCGTCGAGTCGGTGACCAGACCAAAAAATCAAGCTTGTGTAAGGATATTTGAACTTCTGAAGATCTTTCCACCCCCGCTTATTATGACGAGCCAATGCCCTCATAGTTCCGTTCTGAGAAGGAGACAAAGCCATACAGGACGAAAATAAATCACTATGTATTTCTTTTTCACAATGGGATAGTGATGGCAATCACACGTCATGGTCTTGTAGCCAGTATTGCTTTGCTATATACGAAGTATTTTTTGCAATTCCTTATTCTATAGCTTTGGATACGATGCATTTCCTTCCTGTTCCTAAGGTAATTTGGATACCATCGTGTCGTGATTAAAGGCAGTAGTCACATATCGCAAAAGGCAAGGCAACGTTCTGAATAAAGAATCATTTCTTTTATCAGCTCAGCAGTATGACAACAGATTGTCGTGTGTTTCGCTAGTCAAAAGACATTATTTGCATCGTCGCCGGTCTTCCGTGTCTTGATACTACCCGATTACATGCTATCGTTTGCTATCTTTAGACTAGAAACAGTTTTAGATATCCGTGTACATACAAGCGTTGGTCACATGGATAATGTTAGACCAGTAGATAGTCGAATACCCTGTCTGTGTCTGTGGATTATTTTTAAATCTCTGGTTTTTAATCAATCTGAAAATCGCTTGGGAGATATTCTTGAATGCGTAGTTTTAAAAATAATTGACAAACTGATTAGTTCAAGAAACAGACATCATATGGTTAGAGTTGGAATATTTTTACAGCTGTCAGATAAGTACGAGGACAAACCTTCACGACCCTTTTTGTGTGTACCACTATGGCGTGCAAATGTCATCATGATTCCGTTGTCAGAGAGAGACAGGATTATTCCATTTTCATTACAGATTCAGCCCAGCATTGCTCAGTCACATCATTGTAGGGCTGGTAGCTTAATGAAGTATTTTGGCCTGTATCCATACGAAGAAGGTGTGAGTATTTGTTACAAAAATCTCTTATTATAAATATGTATGTATATATGTCCATTTACTACGCTCAAAATGCTTTTGTAAACGTAAATGAAAAAAAAAAGCTAAATAACAAAACAAAAGCATGCCAGTATTGTCCGGCAACATTACCAATTTGAATTATGTGAAGTATTTGTGCATTACGCTCAGCGACAGTTCCAAACGGTATTTACGAGGTATTTGGCAAATTCAGCGCTCCAGCGCTACATTTTCGACTGGTGCAGCAGAAAGCTGAAAATGAATTGATTCGATTATAATTCAATAATGATCGATAGAGTGAAGTATTTTTAGGGTTTCTCGGGAGTAGACTGATGGTTTATATTATATATATATTACATCTGTTTTATCTGTTACAGGAGCTCGTGGCTGAATTATGACAGCCGCACGGGTCGATCTTCTAGGTTAAGCAACGCTTGCCGAGGTTGGTCTGTGGATGGGTGACCATCTTAACATAACAAGACTTCTCCGTGCCTCGGAAAGCACGTTAAGCCGTTGGTCCCAGCAGTCATTTGGAGATCTTTGGCAGTCGTTACGGATTGTCAGAAACCAGAAAATCTGACACCAGTCTTGCCAAGAAGTTCCGTGTTCCCCAGTTAATGGGTTGTGGAGGTCTGGTAGGCAGCCGCTTCACGTAAAATACTGGTATTCAGCTGAATCCGGCTTGACTGGGAGCCGACCCCTATGTAGTTGGGAAAAGGCTAGGCTGATATATTACATCTGTTTAATTAAGACTTTTGGTACCAAAACATCAATTAATGTTAATACTTTACCACTACTAACGATAAAGTCGTTTAGTACCTTCGCAAACTATAATTTAATTTCTAGGGCGCCGTACCCTACCGGTACCAAACGGAACCCTATTACAAAGTCCGTATGTATCTTAGCGGGCTGTTGCTTAGTTGAAGTGTTCCAGTGTGTGTATTTCTAATTCACCTATAACAACAAATAATAAAAAAAGAAAGCAAATTACCATACGGAACTCTTATAGTATGAGTCCGTCTTACAGTTGACGGGTATTTTAACTGATTTTTAGATGTAAGGGCAAATTGGTATATTAATATTGAGATATCAGCAAATCTAAAGGAATTCCTAGGAACTTATGGGAGAAGCAAACAACGTTACAGAAGCTCTAAATATATTGGGATCAAGGTAGGCAAATTATAGTATGATGATAGGTATACATTGTTCATGCACTTGATAACACTTTTTCAAATACTTTTAGCAATCGATCGACCGGCCTAGCCAAGGCAGATCGATCGTTTGCTAAATGTGTTTTCTGTAGGATGAATATTATTATCAAGTATTCCCAACTATGTTAGGGTCGGCTTCCAGTCCAACCTGATGCAGCTAATTACCATCATTTTCCATGGAGCGACCTGCCGTATGACTTTACACGATCTTCTTGGACCTACAGGACAGATTTTCTAGCATCTAACTATCCATACGTCTGTCAAAGATCTTGACATGGCAGCCATAATTAACGGCTCAAAGTGCGTTCCTAGCCACGCAGTAATCCCGGTTTGTAATGGAAGCTAGCCCACCCATCCAATAATCATCCTCGGCTAGTATCGCTTAAGCTCGAAGTTCGACGCGTGTAGCTGTTATCATTTAGCCAAGAGTTTCTCATCATTCTTAGGTAACTATTCCGTAATAATGGCACAGCTCAGCAATAGTTTATAATAGGTACCAAAAAATTCAAACATCGCTAATATTCCCGAGTTGTTTTAATTGGCTTAAAGCCAAAGCGATGGTTAAAATTGTCGGCTAGCCTTGAACAATCTCTTAGAGAAAAAACTGTTCGCAACCAATGTTGACGTTATCATACGGCAAAAAAATTGAATGGAATTCATGCGAATTATTCAATAAGCATTAGCCGTCAGACGCTGAGCAGATGAGTCTGATCGTGGTACCACGAAGACATAGGACAAGAATTGTCATCAAACCAAGCAAATTCAACATGTTTGGCCGTTTTACGTTAACTGTGCATATTCAGTTATCCTTATTATTTTATGGTAGGTATATATGTACCCGTCTGATTTCACTAAAATTAGAATAGCAATACATTGATAACTACGGCCGCAATTTGTACGCGTCTAAGACAATCAAAGCGATTCATTTAAAGCAAAAAGAATATAATAGAATACATTTTCTTAACTCTATGTTAAGAAAATGTATTCTATGTTAAGCTATGTTAATTACATTTTCTTAACTCTATGTTAAGAAAATGTATTCTATTATATTCTTTTTAATAAACACAATAGCAACAAACACAGAGTTAAAAAGAAGCGTAGATCAGAATATCCAGCTTATAAAGCCATCTTTGTTTGGTTCTTTTGCTTACCATTAAGAGAGACCCAACAATTCGTGGGTTAAGCACATTGGTCGTCTCTTATGCGGCCGATTTTCTTATGTACCTATGAGTATCAAATTCTAAATACTTTGTTACAATTACCTACCATCGGCGTCATTGACCATTTTCGGTAGACACCTATCTAACCAAGGTTACTGATATAGCCCGAAGAATCGCCAAACAGAAGTGGCAGTAGGCAGGGCACATTGCTCGCAGAACAGGTCGATAGGGCCGAACAGTTTTGGAGTGGCGACCACGTATACAGAGAGGTGGCAGTGGCCTCCCACAGGATGGACTGGTGACCTGTTGCGCCGATGGATGCGAGACGTACAGGACTGGTTATGTCCATCAGTGGACGTCTTTCGGCTGATGTGATGATGATGATGAGGACCTAACCTTCCCTTCCTGGTTCAAGCTTCTGTCGACATGCATCATTATTTAGTCATGTAGGTTGACCTCAGCTGGTCCGAGAAAAGACGATAAAGCAAACATCAATGTTCAATGAACCACACTCAAGTACCTATTGTGATTTTAGTGAGAAATTTGTTACTCATATAACACCATCCACTTATCAATATAAATAATTAAGAGTGTTGTTTTAGTCATGAGTGGAATGCGATACATATTTGATAACGTATTTATATTCTTTTGACGTAGACACTAGGAAAATGGAATAAACAATTGGCATATCTACATCTGTTTCATGGAAACGACTAAATTGCTAGTAACTGTCGCCCGTATGTTTGTTTTAAACGATGAATACTTATTACAGTACACAGACCGACTTTTGATCCATTGGTAACCTTATAAGGGGGTGAAAAGTTAGGTATTTATTTACTACTAGCTTCTGCCAGCGACTTCGTCCGCGTGGAATAGTTACTTTACCCCCGATTTTGAAACTCTCAGTTGTTGTTTCGGGATATTTTTTAGATAATTTTATGTAGAACATTTCCGTAATACATGATTTCTATGTAACTTTAACCATTAAGGCTACACACGCGACGGAAGCTTAAAAAATGGAGTAACTTCTTCCGTTTTCCCAACATTTTCCTTCACTGCTCTGCTCCTATTGATTGTAGCGTGATGAAAAGTATACTATAACCTGCCCAGGAGTATGAAGAACAATTGCACCAAGTTTCGTTAAAATCGGTCGAGTAGTTTTTGTTTCTATAAAGAACATACAGACAGACAGACAGACAGACAGACAGACAGACAGAAAGACAGACAGACAGACAAAAATTTTACTGATTGCATTTTTGGCACCAGTATCGATCACTAATCACCCCCTGATAGTTATTTTGAAAATATATTCCTTGTACAGAATTGACCTCTCTACAGATTTATTATAAGTATAGATGGAAACAATCCTAACAGATTCGATACGCAGCAAAGACAATCTAAACAGAGGATTCCGGTATGGTAGGTATATATTATGTACATACGTGAGGACTTTATGAGTACGTATTATTTTATCGGCTTAATACGCAGCTGTCACGATGGAGCTAGGCCGCGTTTACACCATTTTTTTTTCTGCATGGGAAATCATCCAACGACTTCTCCCGCTCTGGGTGGAGCGGAAGGGAGTGTCAGACTCTTACTGACTAAAACCCACCCGTGATCCTTCTAGTGCCATTTGCGTTCCAGGGCCGCGGTGACTCTTTCGAACAAATTCCGCAACCCTAGCAGGCACTGACCCTATGGGGCCCCGTCTACGTTGCTGATTGATCACATTACACATGTCATACTTACATAATGTTATGCAACTTGCTTGCTGATGGAAATGCGGCCTAACAAACATCATTCACAAATAATGTTACTTTCCAGAAACAGGAAAACGTGAAAAATATTTCAAAAGCTAAGTGTACCAAGTAATAAATTATTATTTATGAAGCAAGTCTTAACAAACTTATCACACTTTTTTATAGTGATCCTATTTTAGGCACTTTATCAGTGAAAAATAATTGTCTCGTGTACCTGCACCCACTGAAGTAATAAACTGATTCACTGTTTATTAATAAAAAAAAACCTTTAGGTATGCTCTAATGAAAAAGAGAGAAAAAGGTATCTCATGAACCGCAATAGGTCGACAATTGTAATTTTTAGTGTGTGATTTATGTTACCGCTATAACAAATCACAAAAATTCTAATGAAAGTAAAAACGTGATTTTTTCAGTTGTTGGTATGGAACCTTTTGTGTGCAAGTCCGACTCATACCCCTTATATGTATACTCAAAATTGTCTTAACTCTTCACCATTGTTCTTCTTTATGTAAATATCTTTTTTATGACGACACGGCTGGCGTCGTAGTGGTTTAGCGATTAGCTGCTGCGTAGCGTGTCACGGGTTCGATTCCCGCACGGAACATATATTTGCATGGCCTAGAGTTATTTGTACCGGGTCTGAGTGTTTGATTGATTGTTTGAAATTCCTAGTACGGGGCAGAAAAATTAAAGAATGCTATTTGTTGGCAAACATAATTAATTGCCTTTTGCGTTCGTATTAATAAAGTAACCTAAGTATTAATAAAGGAACATATTTCCGGTTACAGTAATCTTATCAAACAATATAATAAACAACAGTAATAATTGAAATAGCGATTTGTTACCGATTGATATCTGTTTATGATGGTGCTAATGTTCAATTTGGGCATCTGTCCTCTCACATTCAGTTCATTCTAGCGGCCTTCACCAGTGTGATCTACTATGACATGCCTACGCCATCATGATCGTGTTGCGAAAAAGGGATAGTGCTTTTGTACTTTGTCTCACAACGAAACTATGATGGCATTAGCAGTTGTTGCTGGTTGTGTGTTGCTGCTGCTGTTGTTGTTGTTGTTGCAGCAGAATTTCATCAGTTTATGACAATCAAATAAGTTCCCCACACTACACATGCTAACGACTTTTGCAAATCAATTCTGCCAAAAAAAAAAACTAGAAATTCTTGTTAACTTTTTGGCACAACTGTGAGGCACACACCTAAATATCGTACCTACCTTTGTTAATTTTTTCGTGTATTGTGATTCAATTGCGTCCAATAAGTATTACATATTATTCTTTCTTTCCTAGTTACACTTTCGCCTTATCTTAATTGAATATTTAATGTAGTCGTGATGTTACTCTCAAATGTACATACCACACATCTCATACACCGTGTAATCCCGTTGTTCATTAATACATTGGCAAGACAAGCATGAAAATCGCAAGGGCGCCTTCTGTAATCAAATACAGCGAGTAAATAAGCGCTGGAGTCGAACAAACATGCGAGCAGTTTGCTCTGCATCCACGGTATTAATACATTACTTTGATTTAGCTCTCAGATTCACTGATTAGTTTGTATCATGAATTGTCGATGGCAATGTTCTGTTCAATTATGTATATAGTCGCCCCAAGTACGGCTGCGATTCTGTGTGTGTGGGAGTCACAGAACTGTCGAGTTGCAAAAAACTTCAACCGCTCCTCAAAGAAGGGACATATAGCCACGACAGTGTCATTCCCAGGGCTACGTTGCGACAGCCGCTGTCTCCATATCACCATGAGATCTTGCCGGAGCTCCATCCGCGTTGGACACCTACATATATTGGATAAGAGCCGCTTGATGGCAGCTGCGGATACATTGAACGCTAACACCTAAATTCTAGAATCTTCACTTTTGCATTCCACTCCTATATCGAAAAACGATGTCCTAGTTTTTTGATATGCCGTTTAGAAGTGCCGCAAAAATGAAGAATCATATAATCAAAATTTTCGTCTCGACTTCAAATCATGGAATTGACAGAATCCTATAGTTTGTTATCTATTTAAAATTAATCGAAGGTCTTTTTCCGTTGTAGTGGCAACTGATTTGAGTTTCCTTTTCATTCGTTCTTCGAAGTCAGGTTTTTTTTTAAAAACGGCAATACATACATATATTTTCTTGTATTATTTTGGCAGCTGCTATACAGTGTACAGCATACAGTGATATCTGTCAAAATCTCACCGTGACAATTTTTGTGAAGTGAACACGAAGTGAGACGTCAAACCATCCAAGGGAGTAGACTCCGAGCTCATTCCACCTAAGTTCTCACGTTGAAAGTTTTACAGAACTAACCGGCTGTTTCAATCCTGTCACACAAATTGCACTTAAGCTGTCCATTCAAGCACACGTACATCTGCATAACTATAAGTGCGCTTTCACACGATAACTATAGCCACATTCCACAATGGCCACGGATCACGGCTTTCAACCCAAGTCATTAGTGTAAGGCACTATTCAGAGTTGATTACTCGCCGTTTGACACGAGTGCGTATCGGACAAAGCAAACGCATTAGTGCATCGATATACTATTAATATGCCGCAGATTGAAACGGTTTATTGAATTCTGCTTGGGTTATAGGGTGGTTTTATTTAGGGAGGAGGAGGGAGTGGTTTTGAAAGTGAAATTGGGTATAGAGAAGGAACGAAATTCGAACGATGATCTTTATAAATTCATGCATATTTTTGAACACTACATAAGTAGATGGAGTAGGAAACCCTTGCCTTTGCTCTTAACTTTATGGTATGGTAAGTAGTTGTGATTTATTTGAAACATAGAAAGTATCTTCTCCATGTATCTGCCTGATTGGTCCAATGGACGCAAGTGCTATAGCTACATGAGCATGAGGTCTTAGTTTCGATACCCGGGTCATAACGTTATTGAGCTTATCTATTTGGATTTTTTAAGAGCAACTCTGAGTCGTATTTTTGGAAATTTGTTCGCCCTCTATTACATGGGGCGAAAGTTTTGAATGGTCGCAAATCTAATCTTTTCCATTATTTCACGGTTTTTGAGCAATCAGGCCGTTCCTACTCAACTCAGTAAAAAACCTACTGGCCGAATTTAATTTTATTACGACTATTTCCGGATCACTTAACACCGTTTCCGTTAAAGGTCACTCACAATATCAGAAAATATTGATTTTACAAGTAAACAGAATTTAAGTGAGTCACGCCATCCAAACAGAAGTATCGATTAGGTATCGTATACAGACCGATTGTCAGGCTTTCGTGTCAGTGACTAACACTAGCGAGTAATTATACTAATATTATAAAGAGGAAATATTTGTATTTTTGTATGTAGCAAATAAACTCAAAAACTACTGGACCGATTTTAAAAATTCTTTCACCATTAGAAAGCTACATTCGCCCTGAGTAACATAGGCTATAATTTATTCCCGTATTCCCACGGGAAGGGGAACTACGCGGGATTTTACTCGCGTAGTACCCGTGGGGCGCTGCTAGTCTATTATAAATATAAATGGTATTCAAAAATACCTGCTAACTTGGTAATGAATCTCATCATCTGCATCACTTATCTACCTAGCTTTTTCCCTAATATATTGGGGTTAGCTTCGAGTGAAACTGAAGTCCGCTAAATACCAGTATTCCAAACCTATCGGACCTTCACAACCTATTAACTGGGTAACACGGTACTTCTTGGCAAGACTAGAGTCAGATCTTCTGGTTTCTGACAATCCGGAACGACTGCCAAATATGTACAAATGACAGCCGTGACCAAAAGTTTTACGTATTTTCCGTGGCACGGATAGGTCTCGATATGTTAAGATGGTCACCCATCCACAGATTGACTTTGGAAAGCGTTGCTTAACCTTGGAGATCTACCCGTGTGGCTTTTATTATTTAGCCATGAGCTCCTCCAATCAAATGTAACTTAGAATAATAGTTTGAGATCTACCTAACTAGAACAATCTCCGGGACAGGATAGCGAGACCTTGGGAAATGATTCAACAGCCTAAATCTAAGTTTTCCCCCGTAACAGGCATGTATGCAAGTTGAATAGCATTGCGGACTATCAAGGTATAATGTAATCAATCGCCCGATTGTGCCCCGTAATGTAATTGAACTTGAGTGTGCTTGCATTTAAGACAGCAGTCGTTACGGATTGCTTGCAGAAGGAAATGCAGGCTTTTGTTTTAATAATGGAAAATCGTCAATGACTTTATACCAATGTGCAGGAGAGAGTGTCAAACTCTTATTGACTAAAACCCACCCATGTTCCTTCAAATATAATTAACGTACAATTCCAGTACCCTTTTTTTCTGGATAGGAAATCATCAAAGGACTTCTCCCGCTCTGGGTGGAGCGGAAGGGAGTATCAGACTCTTACTGACTAAAATCCACTCGTGATCCTTCTGAGGCCAAACAAATTCCGCAACCCTAGCAGGCACTGACCCTATAGGGCCCCGTCTTCTTTGCTAACATCTCTTCGAGGCGCGCTACACTGAAGCCTATTTCACAGTTTTGTTTGTAAAATCTATCACAAATCATAAAAGAAATTGCCAGCCCATTATAAACCGCCGCCATTGTTCCGGAAACTAATCAATTAGTAATCAACACAGCACCGTATTGACTTTACAATATGTACCAGTGTACACGTATAATGAGGGAATGTTCAACATTAATTGGTTTGCAAATCCAATTAGGTTGGCTCCGATACGCATTAAGCACGTTCGGATCATTATAGATCACTAATGACCGACATCTGAGGTCCAACTACCATTATAATTTTAATTTAATTGTTTCATTCAGTTAATTTGGTCGGAACAATGATATTTTGTTTTGTAATACAAAACAAAATACCATGTATGGAGGTATTTCAAAAGTTTTCCTGTGCTTGAATTTTATATATAGAAGGTGGTGGCCAATCTATTTTATTGTGTGTGATTGTTTCTGTTTCAAGGACCTTTTGATGAAACCTATCATCCAAAATCAAATCTAATCGGAAATCTGACCCACGCCCGCACACTGACATTAAAGTTACTATTAGCGGTGTTGTACATCGAAAAGTTCACATACGAACTGAATCTCAGACAGATTCGGTATTTCAACATGTTAAAAAAGGCTTTATTATGCCGTGCCAAAACTATATATACAAGACGAATAACACTATACTTTTTCCCAACGAAATAATAATGAAATAGAAGGGACCCAATTTTGATGAATGGAAGTTTGGAGTCCTTTTATATTTTATCGAAAAATTATAAAATCGATGTTTTAGAAACTTATAAGAGGAAAAGTCCAAAATGTATGAGAATGACATTTAAGAATCGAAAAGTCACGTATTCGTCCGAAAGTGGCTAGAAAACTTGTCGTTAGTCAGACATCGCTAAACGAAACGATAGCGTCAGGCGTAGATGTTTGTTGCGGAATTTGTTCGAAAGAGTCACCACGGCCCTGGAATGCAAAGGGCACAAGAAGGATCACGGGTGGGTTTTATTCAGTAAGAGTCTGACACTTCCTTCCACTCCGCCCAGAGCGGAAGAAGTCATTTGATCATTTCCCATAAAAAAAGGCGTAGATGTTTAACTTATACCTACATAAATAAGAAATAATAGTGTAATATTAAAACGTCTTTGAATTGCAAACAAAGCTACAGTTTACCGTCGAAAAGTCTGTAAAAATATCCAATAACTAGGCCAGTAATAAATAACTGAACCGCAAATTTAAATGTATTTTACCGAATACCGCACGTATTAAGCTATGGCTTACAAGCTTACAAAGAAGGTATATCGTATAATAATTACACAGAATTGATGTTTGATAAGGTAATAATGAGACACAAAGAATATTTTCCAATAATTTAGTTTTCCTCGTGGTCTTAATCTGCACGTGTTCTTAAATATATGTAGTTAATTTTGTTTTCTTAATCTTAGAATTTGTGTGTCAACAGCTTATTTAAAAAAAAATTATACTAGTCATGTTATAAGCCAGCGTCAAGGTTAAGTAAATAAACACAGCACATAACCAAAAATATTGATGATCATAAGCCGCAACTTTAAACAGACTATATCACAACTAAACCTACAGTTAAACGGCGCCAGACCATAGCGTACAGTAATCTATTCGCCAGACATATAAACTGACAACATACACACATATGTCACATAATGTTCATAATATTTCCCATCCCCAGACTATATCAAAGGGGAATGTTTCAACAAACACATAAAGATTCTAATCTCTGACTGTTTTATGTTATCCTAATTCCGGCCGCAATTGACTGCGTTTAGTTTAGAAAAGATTTATTTTTAGGGGTTGTAAATAATGTGATATTTATGGAATAATAGAGCAGTTTTAATCTTGCGAATGTTTGTGTAGTTGAGAGATTATAGTATAAGCTATTTAAATGCTAATATAGAGATCAGTGGAATTGCAGAATGGGTAGTGAACATTGCTCACAGAACGGATGGTCGGTGGAGTCGATAGGTTTAGGAATAACAATCGCGTACTGGCAAATGCAGCGTTGAAATGCTTTCCACAAGCTGCACCAATGATACGAGCTGCAAGAAGTTGTTGGATGCGAGGAGGATTTTATATAGCGACGCTTGGTACCCTTTTTTTAAGCATCGGAAACTGCAGAAGTATCAAACTCTTATTGACTTAAACCCATCCGTGTTCCTCCTAATGAACTTTGCGTTTCAGGGCCGCGGTGACTCTTTCAAACAAATTCCGCAACCTTTTTTTTTTTTGGATGGGAAATCATCAAATGACCCCTCCCGCCCTGGGTGGAGCGGTAGGGAGTGTCAGACTTTTACTGACTAAAACCCACCCGTGATCCTTCTTGTGCCCTATGCGTTCCAGGGCCGCGGTAACTCTTTCGACCAAATTCCGCAACCCTAGCAGGCACCGACCCTATGGGGCCCCGTCCTCGGTGCTGACGGCTCCTTGCGGCGCGCGTGGAACACAACGCGTCGTCGACTCAACCTGGTATCGGACAGCGAGCCACCCGTCCCCAGACATCAGCCACTGCGCAATAGCACAGCGGCCGACTTGTCTCTGGAGGGGGCCGAAATGGGACCATTACTGGCACTCCATCTCAGCACCCTCCCGAGCGTTGGGAGTCGCAAACCGCAACCCTGGCAGGACGCTTGGTCCCTTAAGTGTTGCCATATCAACTTATGCTTAGGCCTATGTCCAGCTATGGACATTTCTTATGAAAATCGACTATAAGAAGTAATAATTCATAACTGGCGAAACAAACACTTAATAAGGTAATCTTAAATGTCATAGACATGCGAATATGTAGGTACATATGTATGATAGAATAAAAATGTACTTTGATTGTTTTATTTTTTATATTACTCATTAGTGGAACTTCTAACTATTTGTCAATTACTTCCAAAAATAAGTTGATGATAATTTTAATCTAAGCACTAAATTATTCTATGTCGTAGCAAAGCTCGTAGCGGCGTAGCGCTCGTAGCTCAAACAAGGGACCTGCGTAGCGCTACGATAGAACAACTTGTGCTACCATCTACAAATATTGTTCTTAGCCAACCAAACAACGAGCTTCTACACCAAAACCATGTAACTTATGATTGGAAAATTAATTAAAACTCTTATTACCCATCTTGTTTATGAGTGTTTCATTAATTTTAAATTAATTTTCTACCGTACGTGGAAACTTTTTGTAATAATATGATATAAAATTTTCCCTTCGGTTATCTTTGTCGCGTATTGATTAGGTTTTATTAATTTTTGATGTGTTTGCCAATTAATTTACCTTCACCTGTTAATTTTAGATGCCTGCTTTCAAAGTTAAGTTCAAGAGTGTGATTAGTAACTAATTATTCTTATGTGTGCAATGCTGTAATCACACCTGTGAAGTAGTAATGTGGTTGCACCTAGAATTGCTCATGTGTTTACTATTGTTTGCTGGAGTATTGTTCTATTTATGTAAGATAACATGAACGGCCACTACGCCGATAAAGTATAAGCGCAAAGATATAAGAAATTTATCGATATTTTTTATGGTAATGTAGCCTAAATGGTTAAGCTTTGTTAAGTTTTAGGAGGTGGAAGTATATCAACTAAATGGTTTTATATAAAATCAAATCTCTCAACAACTGAAAGAAGACTGTACAAGCGATTAGGAATCACGACGTGATAGTTTCAATACTGCGTTACCTTAATGACTTATAACTAATTCAAAGTATAACAAATCCACTTTAAAATGTAATGTTCTATTTCTACGTAGTTCTCAGTATAATACGGTAATTAGGTTTCGAAATCTAGATGTAGATGTTATACATTGAAACATTAAAAAACTACCAATGGACGTGAAAAATAAAATAAGTATACATAAGTCATACAAAACACACACTGAGAATGTCACAAGATCAATAAAACAACAGCTTCACTATAAGATGAGTTCATAAAACCAGCCATCTCCTCCGGAATCGGGGCTGTCATAGGGCGCAACACATAAAGACTATTGAAATGACCGCGGTCACCCTCCTTGTTCTCGTAGTAAGAATTACGACACACTTCTCTTTCAGTGTGCCTAAATAATAAAATAAGTGTATTTACAGACACTTGGATTCATTCAGAGATTAGGTCGGCATTACAAGTTTTGGTTACCTTTGATTTTTCATCAAATGATTCGTTTTAAATTTACAAGTGTGATGTAGTCACATCATCACATTTATGAAGTACAATTTATTTGTAGGTATACATATTGTCGATCGATTTTTTTGAGGAATTATTTTTAATTAATTTACATTGGGAAAACCATGAGGTTTAAGTAATATGTATTTTAAATCTAATTATAATAAGCAGTAACAACAAAAACAGGACACAAAATAAAATAATAATTTACCTTTTAATTCTAGTTCACAACTTCAGTATTTAAAACATAGCAATATACGGTATAGATGCTTTTTATTATTGCTATTTATACAAAACATGTATACACAGCCATTTCACTAATAGACGAACTTTAAAATGTCTTCAAATACCAAAATGTCATTTAGAAATGACAATAACGAATCCGGGCATAGGCTCACGTTTCCCGGTACTTTTAGTGACACGGGCCGACATGGGTGCCCGGTACCCCGTGGTTGCCCTAACACACGCTAATGAAAATTCTTTTGGACATCGTAACACCCCAACACCCCAGTTTTAAGCGGGACAGTTTCGGTTAAATCGTTGTCACTTTTCCACAAAAGTTTGTGGAGCCGTTCGCGGTGTGAAATATTTTATGAACTTCTGCAAAATGAGGTACCAATGTTGGGGAATAGTTGCAGTTTTGTGAGTGGTTTGAAATATGTTTTGAATTTTCGGTCTAGTCCAGATTCGGGTAGTGTGTTGATGATTATAGCTGTCAGTCTAGTTGAACATTGCAGTAGTAACATATTTATGCATAGTCTCCATAAATTGAGAGCCAGAGGATCAATAGCGTCTCCAAAACCAGCCTAGGAAGAGGTGACAAGATGACTTAGATGCCTATAGTAATGGTATTACAGATGGCTCGGGTTAAGAATACCTGGAACGGGTTTTGGTAGGCCTTTGCATACTGTAGGAAAGCATAGGCTTAATAATAAAAAAATACATAAGGAAGCACGATGTGTGAAAATTGACGCGCAAACAAGCCTGTCCCTCCATGCTTTGTGGTACGTGAGGAGGGAAGACAAGTAGGCTTTGTTTCCAAAGAAACAGAAACATGGGGTTCTAATAATAAAAAAAATACATGTGGCACTCGGGGACTGCCGCGGTAAAGCTATTGCATAGCATTTTTTATCAACTTATGCAATTATATATCTAGTACTCTGCGACATTGTGATATGGTCTCGATTCGTTTCACTAAACTTTGTCCCACCGATTGTTTCCGAACGCAGACGTTCGGGTCGGCTCGGTGACGGCGACATAGTAGCTCAGTATCCAAGCGACCATTTTAAAAAGGTGGGGCCTAATCGAATGACGTAGCGGTGTTAGGTTATTTTCGTTACGGAATTTCTGGGTTCGGTTGCCACGCTCAAGGCCCGCGATAGAAGCTATGCAATAGCTTAAAAAAAACTGACTGCTGGCTTCAGTGCATAATGAGGTTACAGTAGAAGAAGACACGATTAGCTTAAGCAGAAGCGATTAGTGATAAGCACAAGTTTTAGGGTGCGTGTCATAACGTAATTATAATTATGAACTAATCGCTATCCATATATTTATCTATCATGTATTTATTGTATATATAATTAGTACACCAAAGACTACCTACAGTACTGTATTTCCTTTTTCTCTTTCAAATCCATCCAAAGGTTGTCTTGAAAAGATCGCTTTTAGCGATAAGGCCGCCCATTGTGTCACCCTATGTAATGTTTTCTTTGTATATATTTTCTGTAACTTGTATGGTGTACATAATAAAGAGTATTCTATTCTATTCTATTCTATTCTATTCTATCCTTACTAATATTATAAATGTGAAAGCGTGGATGTTTGTTACGCTTTCGCGCAAAAACTACTTGACGAATCATCATGAAACTTTGTACATATATTCTGGGAGGTACTAGAAGTAACATAAGATACTTTTTTATCCCGGGATTATGTTCCCTTGTGATAATTTCCGACATTCACGTGGGCGAAGCTGCGGGCAGCAGCTAGTATTAAATAAAATTTTAGGTTCCGTTGTTATATTATGTTGTTAATATTAGAGATTTTGTTATTATATCATCTATTACTTACCTGAAGTTTTAAGATAGTTGATTTGTCTGCTTGCTACTTACAAATGCTTTTTTGGTGAGCAGCTGCCTCAGGTGTCTGAGATCGGAAACTGGAAAGCAGCAGTACCAAATGCTTGGCAGATACCCTTTGGACCACTTGAAAATAAGCAAACTACAGAGGTTTGTTAGTTTGGGCTTCTTACTTCTGTTATACTAATAATGAATGAGAGAATTGTGGTGCACAGTGCTATTTTGCTAGCCCGGGTTAACTATTTGGTTGGTTTCGGAGACAGGCCATAAACATACAAGTTTATGATTTTTCTAATGTGCTATTATTTAATCACCATAAATGAATGTCAAACCGCATTTATGAATATCATTTAAGCATTTTATGAAATCTGTAGAAGACCTATTTAGTTCTACACTATTGGGGATGTTTACGAATGTCTGATAGGAAGTAGCTACCGCATTTTTGTCACTCGATTTAGGATATAGCAGAATGTTAATTTTTGAACACCAAAGACACCTCCACAATAGGGTAGTTTACTAAGAAAATCTGATTAGTCCGTCTGATAGATTTTCAAAAAATATTGGAGACGTATTTTTTTTATTTTTTCACATAAACAAAAAATGAAGACGATACAGTGCGTAAAAAACTCGTGTGACGTCACTACTCGCTACAATTTTTACCGGGCCGTGACGTCACACGCTCCCACTCCTGATCTTTGATGCTTTTTATCTTCGTCAGTTTTTATAGATTTGATAAAGGAAAAAATACGTGTCCAATATTTTTCTATAATCTAACTGACGGACTAAACATAATCATATATTTTTTACTCAGGAAACATCCCTATTATTATTTGTGGAGATGTCATTGGTGTTTACTGCTCGATGTTTATAAATAATTTCTAAGTGCAAAATACTTTATTTAAAGGTGACACTAATTCTTGTAATATAGTATTAATATTTAACATCAAGTCTACGTATTTTAAGCATTACACATATACCTATATAAATAAAATTAATTGCACGTTGGAATGTACTAACTTACAGGAAAAAATACAGAACTTACTATAAATATAAGGTCGTCGGCCCGACCTATCAGGTATGCGATATGCGTACGTACATACATACTAACATATACGAATACTACTCTTATACATACGAGTGCTTACACTACTGTATCCTACACATTTTGTAACTGAGAAAATAAGTAAGGACTATTGGGCTCTGGGATCTTAGTCAATTGGAAGAGTGAATTTGACATAACTTTTTTTGAGAAGCTAGTAAAATAACTAAATATACAGTTTCAGCCAGAGGAAATTACATTGTTTAATTTGTGCAAGACTATTCTAAAACTTTTTAAAGTTAGCCCTACACTAGACCTTTAGCCCAGGGCTAAGCGGAGCAGGACAAGAGACTTTTAGTGTATGAACAAGCAGTTCTTTAATTTCATCAATGACTGTACTATACAACCAGCCAACAGAAAACCAATTTCTCCCAATCAGCATCCGAAAGTCATATTTCTAACCTCACATTGACAACTAGATGTGAAGCCACCCTCACCCGATTGGTCGTTAAACGCCAAGGGGCTCGTGACGCCCTCTCAATCGGCCTCCGCTGACGTGGCACACTGGCTTGAACCACTGACGGCCCCTTATAGCAAGCTGGAGTGTTTTGTATGGGCCATGAGTTCAGTCGACTGCATGATCTATGATCGAGGCAATGGGTGCCCATGTTTTTGTGATTTGGTAGCCGAAGATGGTAGTATAGTTAGTAGTTTAAAATCGATAGTCTATGCACTATTACATGCTTTTGTAGTATTTCATAATTAGCAGGTCACGCATGTCATTCGCAACACAGTAAGTTATGCCTAATCATGACATCAAACTCACCCGGCTATCACTAACACATTTCACACACGTGATTACACCCTACATTTAGCAATTCAAACATGGATTGAAACCATGCATGTAATACACGTAAAATATGTAGCCAACTACCCGCTTATGTCGACACGATTAAAAATTCATAAAACATATTCAACTCTGGAAAAGCGCCTACAACTTTACGAATAGCAAACAGTCCTCCCCGCATGGTTTAGCGATTCATGTAGGCGTTACGAAATAAAGGTATGGTATAAAAGGTAAAGTAAACTAGCGATAGGGAAACTTGGTTATGTCAACGCTATCAAAGAACTCTACTAAAACTCTGCCCACGGCTGCCAGTGACAGATAAAAACATCGGATTTGGTGGCGCGGTGTACCCGTGTCTTCGTCAGCGTATTTACTTACCCTGAAGCTGTTTGCTCCTTTACCCTTAACCTAACCTTTAGGGCCTGTATGCAAGTTATAAAAGCATAGCGGATTTTTTTTAATGACCAAAAAATATTTTTGAAGACTTTGCCCGTCTTGTGCATGTTCACCCGATTTGTGTTGCCAGTTTTTATGTCCCAGCAAACTGCAGTTCGGAAAATATTTTATAACACACTTAAATATTTTACTGGTTCAACGTGTTATCTTAAAGTTATGATGAAACTAGTTTCCCGAAACTTATCCATTAGGCTTGTTTGGATATAAACAAGGGGAGAATATTTTATGGCTTTAGTTATAGGTAAGTATTTGGGAAGCTGCGTGATATCTTTCTTGGTGTCTATAGCGCCAGCGCACCCTTTTTTATCTTTTTTTTTATCGTGGGGAAATCCTCATGGACTATCCCCCGTCTGGGGAAGACGGGGGGGTGTGCCGGAGCTAAAACCACCACGGCGTTCCGTCACTTGACCGGGGTCGCGGCATTCGCAAAAGCATGCACCGCAACCAGCGCCAGCGCACCCTACCCGTAATGACTTAATTCAAGGTTGCTCAGCGTGCAATGGAGAGATCAATGCTCAGGGTTTCTCTGGTGGATAGATATACGCAACGAAGTCATTCGCCAGAGAACTAAAATCACAGACATAGTGGGTAGAATCAGCAAGCTGAATTGAAAGGACGGCTATGTCTGTAGACGGACAGACGGTCTTATGAAGCAGACAGGTGTTAGAGTGGAGACCGCGTATGAGCAAACGTAGTTTGGTACGTACATTTGAAGAAGGTGGCTGGTAGCGGATAGATGCGAACTGCTTAAGACCGGGATGATTGGCGTTCTTTGGGGGAGGCCAACGTCAGCAGTGGACGGCAATCAGCTGATATGGAATATAAGTAAGTATTAAAACATATAGTTAATCAATGAGTTTCTCAAAACAATAATAACAAAATATTTAAATTACCTAATGAAAAAAACATCAACCTATGTATATGAGCACTTGCGTAAGATACGTTATAATAATAATTATGCTTGTTTTCATTGATGTTATTTTTTGTAAATTTCCTGTAGTATAAATATACGATATACTTTAAGAGAATTATTGACGATCATCCCAGGATCCCAGGAACAATATTGAAAGATGAGCAATTTATATAGGTTCGAGTGTGACAGCGCCTTGGATTTTATAGTAGCAACTGTTACTCAAGAAAATGTTCCCTCCCAGTAGGCGGTATCATCCGTGCCATCATTGACGCGCCAAGCTCATCACTTGAGCCGTTCTTCCTATTGATTCTGCACTCCATCTCCAACACTTTACATATTGCTTATTTAGCATTATTTCATTTCGGCGTGCCGCTATTTGTCTTTCGTGTTTTGCTGATATTGTTATCGCTGTTCACTTGTTCCACGTGAGATTTGCTTTTGCTGATTTTGTGAACGTGATCTTCTATGGAAGTTATTTTTTTAATCGTGATCTGAAAGATGTCTACTTGTCTAGTCTCATTATTTGTTTGGAAAATAAGTGTCAATTCATACGATATAATAATGATTTTGCATTACACTCAAATTGATATTTTTCTTGGAAAGTCGCACGTTGTTAGCGATTCATTTTTCTTCGCATCTCATTTAAATTGTATTGATATGGTTGTGGAGATATTGAAAGTGTGAATACACTCATTATTTTTCTTGAATATTATTCCAGCAAAGTGAGAGATATTCCCAAGCGTATACATACATATTTGTGCAAAGTATTTAGTATGAATGTCGTATTGTTGGTTCATGCATTTATGTAATGTAGGTAATGTATTGTCGATAAATATCCAGTGTTACTTATTAGCAACAGAGAAGTCATGTTTTTCAAGTTTCAATATGTTTTGCTATCTATTAATTACTGGCCAGGCATACAGAAGTATATTTTCTTTTAATGTTTTCCAACAGTCATTCTATAATAGCCGGCATAAAAAACTATAGGTATAGGTATCCTACATTGCCCAAAAAAATACTAAGAATCTGAAACCAAAACTTCTGAATCCGGCCATGGAGACCAAAACAAGTTTAAACAATCCCGGGTTCGAAAGAAATGGAAACTTCTGGTCCGAGGGTTAGGGGAAGTGTCGTCTTACGGGAAGGCTCAGGGGATCCCCCCGGCTTCGGTACGCAAAGCCGAAACCGCGAAATCTCCGGGTCCCATCCATCATAATTTAAACGAAAAAGCCTACACTTTCGCTTGAAGTGTTTCAGTTATTCTCCATACGAAAAACGTTACTGCTATTTTTTATGTAGTGATCAATATACTAAAAATTATAATAAAGTATAATAAAGTAGTAGTAATGTTCTGTCAGTTCTTGTTTACATAATTCGTTCATGTCTTATTTACGCGGATTTATTCAGAGATTTAGTATTTATTACCTATGCTTTCATCTATAAGTTACATTTGGAGTAATTCAACGTTGATTAGAAAAAACTTAAGGATTGCGGATGATATATGATTAATTAAATAGAAAAAAACAGTAACATTTTTATTGAAAGCTGTTCCAATTGAAACCAAATAATAAAAACCTTTACAAGTTTAACAGACCATGAAATTAAAAATATTTGTATGAAAAAGAGCCAACACACACCCTTTAAATAACGTACTACCAAACGCCGTGAATTTTTACAACCTGAAACATAGATACGTTTTCACAATGTTTTTTGGACATTTATTTTATATCATAGTCTATGGTTACGGTCGTAAATGATCGTATTTACGAGATTGCACTTTACGTTTTAAATCAAATTTTTGTCCACCCTTTCCTAGGGGTGTTGTATTTTTATGGTATTTATTTAGGAAAGCAAAGCTTACAAAACAGTGTAAATATTTTGAGTTAGTATTTATATCCGTATTCGGTTTATGGGTGAGCACCACCTCAGGGGTCCTCTATGTTGGGCACGCCACTATTGTGGCGAAGTCCCCTCTTTGAGGCGTGGCTGGAGAGACGTCACGGCGTCCTCACCTTCCGCCTGACGCAGGTGCTCACCGGACACGGCTGTTTCGGGAGGTACCTGTGTTGGATCCAGCGGGAGGACTCGTCCGGGTGTCAACACTGTGCGGATCGTCCGGAGGACACAGTGGAGCATACGGTGGAGGTCTGCCCTGCTTGGGCGGAGCACCGCCCTGTCCTCGTCGAGGCGATTGGCGGCGGCGACCTCTAGCGTCCGGCCCTGGTTCAAGCCATGGTCCGGAGCGAGGAGGCATGGGAAGCGGTCGCCTCCTTCTGCGAAGCAGTAATGCTAGGGAAGGAGGAGGCGGAACGCGTGCGTGAGAGGGAAACCTCACGCCCCAGCCGCCGCAACAGAAGAAGACGCCCCGGGCGTCGGGAAACGCAAGGCGATTCCCGGCCACCGTAGGCGTGGACCTGCGGATGGCGAGCTATGGGTGGCTCGCCGTCCGATAGCAACCAGGCCCGTCGAGTCGACGGCGCGTCGTGTTCCACGCGCGCCTCAAAGAGCCGTCAGCAAAGAAGACGGGGCCCCATAGGGTCAGTGCCTGCTAGGGTTGCGGAATTTGTTCGAAAGAGTCACCGCGGCCCTGGAACGCAAAGGGCACAAGAAGGATCACGGGTGGGTTTTAGTCAGTAAGAGTCTGACGCTCCCTTCCGCTCCGCCCAGACCGGGAGAAGTCATTTGATGATTTCCCATCAAGAATAAAAAAAAGGGTGCTCTATGTATTTATTAAGTAGGTTTTTAATCATTATCATAATCATTTATTCATTTGCAAACATGGGTGATTGGCACAGGTGTTTCGTTTATAATAAGTACTAAAACTTTTCGTAAATATTAGTATTTTAGTTTAAATTGAAACTAAAAAATGCAAAGCGTTAGGTAGAGTGAATAGGCATTCTCTAGAAAAAAATCTAAAATTAAATGTACAATATTAACCAACATTAAAAGCTAATATTTAATGAAGTAAATAATATTAGAATCTGTTTCGCATTTTCAATGGCAAACTGGACAGCTTGTTTTATTGCAGAAGGTAATTTCCAGAAGTACTTATCTTATAAAGAAAGTTCTTCAATAATAAAAAAAAAAATGTGTAGAAGTCTTGGGAACATAGCCACGTAAAAAAGCTTTGCGTTATAAATGGTTGTAGCTCAGAAAAGAAAAAAACTAGTTTTCTAGGTTTTCTGGTGTCATGTAACCACAAAAAAAAGCTATCCCAAGTGGAACGACTTTTTAATTAATTAATAAAAAAGAAATGTTTCTTCGGAAAAATCGAATCTAGCACTGAACGACTCACGAACAATTTGTCTACAGCATAAATAGCTTGCAATAAATTGTCTAACAATAAATTTTAAAGTGACTTTTTAAAATAAGTAGCGTAATTAATTTAAACTTCTTAATCTTAGAATATCTTAACTCACTGTCCGCTTGTAATACGGCTTATTTTAGAGTTGAATTCTAAAACAATTTAAATAGTTAATAACCTTAACCTCTGTGAGAGCTTTTTGGATAGGACTATTAAAAATGTACAAACGTTTCGCAAGCAAAATTAAACATTAACATTTAGTGGTTTAAGGAATTTCAAATGATTGTCAAGAGACGACGAGAGACGTCATTGGGCATAAGTCTTTTCTTTAGTGAATTTTCAGGCTTGTCAGTTTTGTATCTTTTGGAAACATACATATACATTGTGTGTAGTGTTTCTAAAAAAGTTAAAGAGACAGTATCTTAGAAATAATATTACGAAAATTCTTGGTTATTTTTGTATGCTTATTCCAATATTTTTTCTCCATTATTATCTTCTTTAGGTTGGAATTTGTGAGAAGAATAACACCTGCCTATTATCGTGAAAAAAAAATGAGAAACTTTTGAAGCTTTATTTAAGTCAACATTATCTAAAAGGGGTTCCAAAGAGTAAACTTGTTGCTAAAAAAGTTGTAGAATCTGAGTGCCACTTTTACTCATTTTCAAACAGCATTCGTATTCGCATCTCAGTCGTAACCTGTTAAAAATGTAGGGAAATAGAGGCTTTAAAGCGAACATCAATTAAAAATTTGTAGAATTAGCCTTCTGGTCTTTTAAAGCGATTCAATCTTAGCAGCAAAAACATTTATTTTTGTTTTCGCCACAAAACTAAATTCAAACGTGGAATTACATTTTCATATACGGCCAGCCAAATCCATTTGTCAAAAGTTTACATGATATTCCAAATTCAAGCTTCGTTTGTTTCCGTACAAATTAGAATCTGTCAAACGCTCAGTAAAGTCGCATTCATTACGGAGTGCAGTCTATGGTCGCATTGCCCCGGGCTCGGATGTTTTGTAATTCCTCCTTTTTGTACCACCCCGAAAGCTTTGGCTGGATTTCTATAGACGGACAACGCGAAAATATGTTCTTTTATTAACTTACATAAACCGAAATTCAAAACCATTTTGATGTCTCGTATTTTAACCTAAGATGAGGTAGGTAGGTGGTTTTAAGTTAGACTTTTGAGGAACTAATTATTTATTTATCATTAAGGTCTCATGTAAAATGTACCAAAAACACGCCAATAGATAAATTTGATGACAATTTCATTTTTGGTCGTAATGGTTTTATTATTGAAAACAATCACGAAAACTGTTTAATAAAATTATTTTGTTGGTAGTAATAGCCATACAGGTAGGCCAGTCGATTTGAACTATTTTTTCCTTTTTGTTGTCTCCTTGAAGCTTGTAACATTGGCATTCTATTAACGGACAGTGCAAGTATTTGCTTAGCGAATTCCGATTCAAAAAGATATTGAATAGAGATAAGATAGGATCTTTGAGGGGAGCAGGTTATAATAGTTTTTGTAAGAACGCATTCCTGGCTCGTAGAAAACTGTTTGATGTTTTGGATTTTGATACCAATATTGAAATTTTTGGACGAGAATTTAAAAAGCAGTCTGCCTGGCATTATTTTATAAAGATAAAATATGTACAACATGTCCGGGTTTCAACGTACCGACCTCATATTAAATTGATAGCATTGCCATTTTATTTTGCTGAATTTTATATCCTTTGTTCGCATCAGTTTTTATGACTCCGCAAACAGAACAAATCAAAATGATTAGTACAAGAGTCTGTTTTATGTCACACTGATTTGATTCGAATACATGAACATGATTCGATTTTATCAAGTGTATGTTTATAGCCAAAACCATTACTGCTGAACGTCCTGAGCATGAGATCTTGGGTTCGGTTCGCAGTGTTATTACGCTATTATAGATATTTCTCAGTAGCAGCCCGAAACCCGGACTTGTTTCTACCTGATGGAAATAAGCTCGCCTGCTACATGAGACAGAACCAGCGAAATGTCGTTGATCTTATAGTTAGGCACACATTTGTCGGACCCTACTTACAAGATATACAGGCGTAACGTTATGCTATCAATACTGCAAATAAGTAATACACTTCTTCTGGAGCAGTCTGGTAAAAAAAGCAATTTCAAACATGTTACGTTCCGTATTCTTGTGGAATCCCAGTGAAATCGGATTCAGCTGAATACCAGTGTTTTACGTGAAGTGGCTGCTTACCAGACATTATTTATTTATTAATTATTGGGTAACACTGTATTTCTTTGCTAGACTGGCGTCAGATTTTCTGACTTCTGACAATCCATAACGAATGCCAGAGAGCTACAAATGACAGCCGAGACCAACGGCTTAACGTGCTTTTCGAGGCACGACTAAATCTCGATATGTTAAGATGGTCCACATCCACATTCATCCATCCATCCATCCACAGACCAACCTCGGCAAGCGTTGCTACAACATTTCGCGATTACTGTCCTATATTTCTCGACGTTCTAAAATACAATTTACAAACAAACAAAACAACTCCAAGAACACAATTTATCTTGGAAACTTGCATTGCATTAGTTGACGTTGAAAACCGCTGGTACACGAGCAACGAGCAGCGGACGGTAGCGGGAAGTTTGCAAGAAAAACTCGCATAGAACAAGTTACATTGGTTAACCGCGCTCGAGTCATTTAGCAGACTTGTTAGTGCTAGTTATTAGTTGTTTTTAGTTCTTCGGCAGCAATATTGCCATTTGATTTTTATTGATTATATTTAATACTAGCTTCTGCCCGCGACTTCGTCCGCGTGGAATAGTTACTTTACCCCCGATTTTGAAACTCTCAACCCGATCGCTTTAAAAATGACAAAGTTTCATACAAACTTTCATCCCCTATTTTATCCCCTTGGGGGTAAAATTAATCAAAATCCTTTTTTAGCGGATGCCTACGTCATAACATCTACCTGCATGCCAAATTTCAGCCAGATCCGTTCAGTGGTTTGGGCTGTGCGTTGATAGATCACTATGTCAGTCAGTCAGTCACTATTGAGTTATATATATTTAGACTTTGCGCATTACGCACAGATGTACAGAGACTTAATGCCTTAGACATTTTCTACCAGTCATAGTACAGTTCACGGTGCAGTTTCTCTCGGTTAGCGTATCTATTACTAGCTATGCAAGCGGCTTCGCCCGTGTGCTTATAGGAAATTATCCAGTGACAACATAGCTACTCCCTGGATAAAGACTATCTTATAAGTACATAGATTCAGGAAAAAGTTTTCCAGTATGCTAACTAAAATTAAAATCCGTTAATTCGTTCTGAAATGAAAATATTTCTTTTTCATGTTTTATCGCCCGAACAGATTTGAATGAATGTTTGTTTGTTGACAGTCCGATTTTACTTTCGGATGTAAAATTTTGCTATGTAAGTAGGTATGTATTTAGAGTTTATAGGTACGCCGTACGCGCTAAAATTTGCTGTAAATTTGAATGAGATGATGGTTTTGTCATCGGGTTTACATTGAGCGTTGCGTTTCTTAAGGCGAATTTCAATATCTGTGCCAAAATTCCACAGCAATGATGACACTCAACAGTTCTTGAATATGGTTTTGATTAATTACCGATGGGATGATGTGAATTTCATTAACAAAATTTGCCCTGAGACTGAAAATAGCGAAGTAGCCAATAAGAACATTTCTTATCATTGTTTTCAGTAGTTTTTTAATAACTTTTATAACTATTTTTCAGCAGTCATAAACTTTTTTCAATAATCAAATTACTTTTTTACAATTGTCAGATAACTTTTTTTCAATTGTCAAAACTCTTTGCTAAAAATAACTTCTTGTTCAATAGTCAGAAAACTGTTTTCAACAGTCAGATAACTATTTTCAAGGGTATTTTTTTAAATCTTCAGATAACTTTTACTCATCTTATACTATTTACAAATACTTAGAGTGAGCCTTTCCAAAGAAATTCGGAACTGTGGTAGACTCTTCCCCTGACCCAGGAGCTATCACTTTGGCCAGAGGCTAAGCATTGTCATTCAACGTGGCAATGCCTCCAGTCTCTTGGGCACTAGGTGACAGCGTTTAGGACGAATTTATTAATACTTTTTTTTAGTTTGTTATTAGTCGAGTTTATTAAAATGTATTGATTATTACTTATTTTTAGCCCTCCAGTATAATTATTTAAAAAAAATAGTCTGTGTACTAGTCTATGTGTATTATACACATAAACAAGTTCACTGACTATTTTTTACAAAATGTTTGAATGGTTGGTAATGGTTTGACTTTTGTTTGTGTGGAAAGTATGCGGAACAGACATATTTAATTCTTTAGTTAATAATACCAGACTATTAAAAAAAACAACAACATCGTTTAGGAAATTTATGCACGTCTCCTCTTAAAAAATCCACAGAGCTCGATCAACAATTCATTATATCTTCATTTCACATTTTGATTACTCGGTATAACTTGTAAATTGAATCCATTGAGCGCAAACGTTGTAAGGACGATAACACGTGTGTGGAACATGCATCAATATGCATATGAAAATGAAAATCTGTTCTCAAAAGTAGAGATGGGGAAAATGTATCGATACTTGAGAGGTGAACTTTATGTGCGATTGTTTTCCTTGAAACTTTTTATAGTTTATTCGTTTTATTGGAGAAATTATCCTAATCCTATTATAGCTAAAATATTATTCGCACATGTGTTTTTTTGTTAAGCTTTGTAACCAATTTTTATCACATTTGGTACAGAGTTAGATCTCTTAAGGCTCTGTAGAGGGTCAAAGGTTATAATACTTTCTGTCCTTTTTTGTGGTTCTAAATTTTATGCTTAAATGAAACAAAAGCGAAGGCAGAAAGGAGCTAGTAATGTATAATTAATAACAGATATATAATACCTGTCTCCATTTACTAATGGTTAATTCTTATTCTTAAAGTATGTACAAATAACTAGAGCCCCAAAAGTGATAAGATTATGGTATAAAAGAAACTTTGTTTATTCTAAATAGAGTATCTGTAGGTTATTTGTTCTGATTCTACTAATGAGAAAAATATTAATACGTAAAGCTATAATGTTCAGGTTCCTAATAATAAGCATGTTCCAAAATATTTGGAATTTTACAACAATATTACTACTAATGAGTAAAATATCGATACTTTTGACACGATCCCTTCTCGAAAGCTGTTGAAGCAGTAAATAAGATCCGGAATAAATATCCGGCCGCCAACTGAACCCGAAGCGTTCTGTCTCTATCTAACTACCTGCGAGAGTAGGGGACGGATGCAGCCTCCCAGTGTTGATGACGAACTGTGATAGTCCCAACGGCTTCCCGCGAAGTAGTGATTGACAGTGCAATCGATGCACAGCGGGTTTGAAAGCCGTTTGGGTGAACAAAATTCTACAATTTATACTAAAAAAAACACTTTATTATAATCCTGTTGTTGTCTTCATGAAAAGTTCGAGGCTAAACACTAACAGCCGCAATCTGCAAAGCTTCCCCAGTTGGTCTGTGGATGGGTGATCATCTTGTCATACCAAGTTTCCTCCGTGCCTGAAAGCACGTTAAGCTGTTGGTCCCGGCGGTCATTTGTAGATCTTAGGCAGTCATTACGGATTGTCAGAAGCCAGAAAATCTGACTCCAGTGTTGTCAAGAATCAGTGTTGTGGAGGTCTGGGAAGGCAGCCGCTCCACATAATATACTGGTATTCAGCTAAATTCGATATGACTGGAAGCCAATCCCAATAAAGTTGGGAAAGGTTAGGCAGATGATAATGTGTCTTCATGTGCGTTTTGTTCTTTGCAGAGCAACAACCTGCGGACAACCATGTCTGTGAGGTTCAATTCGACTCACTCTTGATGTTCGTGATCCAACCTAAGGCCGACTTCTGTTATTCTATTATCTCTTAGTATTTGACATGTCGCATAGTGTGCTCAGACCCATTTTTGTTTTTAGTTATCGATAAATAACGAAATTACACTTGATCTATACACAAAGTTGTAGTGGAAATCCCAGCAAAAATAGTAAATATGTACATATTTAATTTATTTTATATTTTTGTCCAATACTCAATAATACTTTAACCACCGTGCGACATAACGTTGCATCGGAAATAGAAACGTTAAATTCACTGCGCGGTGAGATTTGGAAGTGAAAGGTTTCACGAACATTCACTAAGCAATTTCACAGAAATACATCCATGATGAAAGTTATGTTGCTAACCTCAAAGGCTCTAAAAGTTTTCTATTTGTTTAGCAATTGCACCAGTTTTCAGAGCAGAGAACAAAAGCTTAGCAGATAAAAAACCTCTGAAAAGAAAATACCAAAAACAAGCTCATAATATCTCATTATACCTTACCTATTTTCAAGCTACATACGTCTTACCAAGCATACTTCAATACATCCTAGATCAGTCTATAATAATTTATCAATTTGATGACTAACCAAGAACTTCAAAGAAGGTTCTATTAAAACATTCAAAACATTATTATCTTGTTTCATAATAATGATGAATGACGTAACTTTCATAATATTCGGACTAGCTTTGAACCATCAATCAAACAATTATTAGAGCGTAAAGCCTGAATAGAAAGCCCAAGTTAGTGTTAAAATATTTAGCGTTAGGTACCGCTAAATATTTTATCGCCAACTAACTATTAACCTAACTAGCTTGCCTAAGCAAGACTCAAACCTATGTATTGCGTACGAAGGCGTTATCTTGTACTAATTAATTTTATTAATATCAGTATCGAGGCACCATTTTACCTTAACCTCCCTCACCTCCCTTTCGTCAAATAATTTTGCAAGAAAGGGGGAAATTGTAGCGGATATGGAGGGTTCTAATTAATCTGGTCCAATGTAACAGGTGACATGAAGTGATTTACGTATGAGCGATAAATTGGTACGTTGTATGTAGGCATATAGATTATTATTATAGATAGAAATTTCATAATCGTTTTAGTAAACATAAATTGGAACTGTTGTGACAGTTATAGTGACGAGACTTTGTATAGGTTATATTAACGATCAAGTTTATAAATATTGGCATTTCGTTCATGAGACTGCCATTTTTATGATGTTTATACAATAACTAAAGTATGTTATGACGTACCAAAGGAATTCACACATTTTGAACTTCAACAGAGTTCATTGGGTTGAATGACGAGTAGACGATTTTTTTCCCGTTTAAAGCTAGGAATCAGAAAAAAAAGCGTAATTAAGGGTGTAATGCAAAACGGGTGCAGAATATCAAACAAATTCCAGTGGATATCCAATTTGTTTTCAACCCTTAAGTTTTCTTAAACGCAGTTCCAAGGAATCGGACCGAATGGTTATTATTTATCTGTATGTAATAAGCAGCATTCGGATATCAAACTTTTTTTATTTCTCTACTAGCAGTGCCTCGCGGTTTTACCTGCGTAGTTCCCGTTCCCGTGGGAATACGGGGCTAAAATACAGCTTATGTTACTTGGTAATATATAGAAAAAATGGATCCAGTACTTTCCAAACTTATTCGGTACAAACAAACAAATCTGATCGCTTCATAATATGAGTATTGACAGATGTGCCATACATATTGATGCATTTTCTTTTCCCTTACTTTCATTGGCAAAACTTGAATTCAGATTACGTGCGTAAATCACTATAACAATCATTTAATATTCAAAGTCATTTTTCAAAGAGGAAATATCACAGCTTGCCACATCATCACGGGAAGAGGGTAGAAAATTGCCGACTGCCCCCGCGTCGCGTATGTGAACATACATGAATGTACGAAGAAATTTTTCTTACAAATTATACATATCATCTTTCAGATTGTTTTTCCATGTAGATTTAGGTAATCAATATTTATGTTATGTTATATATACTATATAAGTATGACGTTTTTTAATCAACTTCAGAATAATGACGTGGTTATGAATTAATTAAGTTTTTACCATTTTTTATTTATACAGTGATGTGGAAAATAAAATTACGTTTGGTCCTATAGTTCATGCAGAACATCGTTTACTTACCTAAAATTTCGTCTAGAATGGTGATTCTAGACGAAATTTTTGTCTAAATATCACAAAAGGCTGTGTATTGATTGGTGAATCAATACACAGCCTTTTGTGATATTTAGACAAAAATAAAGAATGGGTATTTTATTTAGTTAATAATAATGCAAAACACTTAAAAGAGAATAAGACAAACAAAGACAGAAGAGCACATAAAGACTCAAGAAACAATGAAATATATATAGGTACCTATTTAAACAAAATAAAACATCCTCCAGTAAAAACTAGGACACTGAATTCAAAATAGTACTTTGACACAATTACTAACTGAGACTAACTTTCGGGATCACAAGGCTTACTGAAACTCGCAGTACTCTGTATATTTATTCAAATTGTTTGACCCGAAACGGTAATAAAACAATATAAAACAATTAGGTTAGGATCACAACTTTAAATACCCTAACTTTGTTAGTAACAGTTATTTCGAAGTAATGGTGGAATTTCAGTTGTATGGAAGGTCGAAGGAGTATTATTAAATAAAAGTTGTTGTTTTACGTTTGTTTGTATTCAAATGTTCCTTTTAACCGGTCCACAGCCCTATAAGCCACGTGATCTTATTGTTGAACTATTGTGTATTTTTTATGGATGGGAAATGTGTGCAAGTTGAACAACATTGCAGACTATTAAGGTATAATGTGATCAATCGGCTGATTGTGCCCCGTAATGTAATTGAATTCGAATGCACTTGCATTCAAGTCAGCAATCGTTACGGATTGCTTGCAGAAGGAAATGTAGACTTTTGTTTCAATAATGGAAAATCGTCAAAAGACTTGACGTCAATGTGCGGGAGAGAGTGTCAAACTCTTATTGACTAAAACCCACCCGTGTTCCTTCAATTTTTTTTTCTGGATGGGAAATCACCAAATGACTTTTTCCGCCCTGGGTGGAGCGAAAGAGAGTGCCAGACTTTTATTAACTAAAACCCATCCGTGTTCTCCTAATGCCCTTTGCGTTCCAGGGCCGCAGTGCCTCTTTCTTATATGCTGACATTTCTTTGAAGCGCGCGTGAAACAGAACGCTGACCGCAGGCCCGCGCCTACATAACTATTATTAACATAGTTTCATAAATCGATACAGTCAACGACTGCGTCCCTGTTGCATTAAATGCCTAATTAATAATTTCTATTCCTACTAATGAAACGCCACGACGCAATCGTAAAATTACAAAACATTTTGCGACACGTTATGTCTCATCAAACGCACTAACAGATGTATATACATATTTCTTCTCAGTTCCAACTTTACATTGCCCCCTCATTATATTCATCAAAACTTAAAAGCCAGCTTATTCTAAACTTCGAGCACCCATTCACAACAAAAATAACATCAGAACACAGATGCATGGAAAGTTAAACGTCTTAGTACATCAGGGAGCATCTTGCAACGCAGGTGTCGCCCGGGGAAAGTTGGGGTACTCTGACACCCCATACTACCCCCCCATGAGGGGAGATGGGGGATTTTTTGTCGATTTAGACGTAAACACCGTTTAAGACTTGCCGAGTGTTATATCCTTGTTTCGAGTATAGCAGCTACTGTATAAATGATGTAATATGGCTCCTTCAGGGTTTTGTGCTGTTTTGTTTTACGAGTAGTTTTATTTTTGTTTTACTACCTTTATGCTTTTTAGCATTCGAATGTGGAATAAAAGATTATTTACACTTTATGGAAAACTCAACAATTTTATTCGTTTTGATATTAGGTTTTAACTAATATGTTACGTTAGGAATAAAAATCAGGTTAAATTTATTTCTCATTTAAAAATATAGAAACTGAAAACTCAATGTAGCATTATGATATATATGTACAATGTAGAAAACACATAAATATATAAACAAAGTATATCACCTAACAAGAGCTATTTGTTATATTGTACGATGCAGTGTATCCGTATGTAATAGTGGTTAATAAAGAAATTATAAATGTTAGCATACAATGTGTGCCAACATAACACCTTCAAAATAAAAATAAAATGAAAGCGAAAGCCTAACGCTCGGTGCGTAGCAACTTGCTACGCCGTAGCACCCTTCGTAGCAGTTTTTTCGTCGACCCTTGGCAGCGTCATGGAATTTGATGTCAGAGTTCGTATCAGACTACTCTTCCTAATCGTCAACTTTGCAGCTTTATAACTACATCGCTGAGAAAGGTAGGTATTTAAACTTTTTTTTTTTTGTATAATGTGCAATCACGTCAACGAAGGCTTGCATCGCAAAACGCATGACTTCGCAAAACGTGCGTAGTAGTGAAACTTTCAAAGAAACAGTTTAATGTTATAAAATAAAATAACCAAAAACCATTGATCAGATATGTTTAAGTACTTAGAAATATCAAGTTCTATCCCGAATTTTATTTAGCGTATATTTCACAAAAATCGACCCACACTATCAAAAGATATTGAATTTTTAAATTTATTAAGAAACTTCATAGAGTGCTGTGCGTCGTGCTGACAAAGTTCTGCAAGCTTCACGGAAAAACTACAATACCAATATAGATAAGTTTTACATCAAAGAAATTTGAGTAATTTGCAAGTACAACTTAGTTTTTGTGAGAAAAAATAAAATTCATGAAAGTAACACCAAAATAATACAAATAATAGACATTTATATTATATATAATAATACACATAAACAATAACAATACAATATAATATTAAAATATAGTATTTATGAAACTTTTAATAGGCAGCTAACTTACCTATTAAAAGTTAGATAAAATAGGCTGCGATATACATATGTATGTCTTAGATATACATAAACTCTATATAACACTTACAGACTGATCATATTCGGTGTTGTAGAGAGTGGTCGTTGAATGGGGACAAATAAAAAAATATTATTTTAATATTCTATAAAATTTTACACACAAAAATTAATATTCATAAAAATAATAACACTTATTGTATATAGTCTGTTATCTTCGCCTGATGTTTTAAACAAGCAACTGACAAGTTTAGTGATCGAAGTAAACATGTGCAAGTTCATCATACAAAAAGAAAAGTCAAATTTTCTTAGAATCCTCCCGGGCATCAGTCGAAGTAAACACGTGATAGATAATAAAACAGCAAACAAAAGAACTTAGAAGGTATTTCTTAATGATTTTTAATACCGTTTTGTTGTCGTTAAAAGGACTGAGCGTGACGTATACAGAGTGTACGCAAACCGAACAAAGTCAAGCAATTTCGACGTTTTAAGGAGTTTGTTGTTAAATCGAGTGACGTTATAAAGAGTTTTCACTATATATCTAAGCCCACGCGGACGACGTTCCAGGCACATCTACAAATAAATCAATTTACTATACGATATTTTACAAATAAAATAGGTACCTTGTAAAATCAAGTAATTAGCAATCTATCACATTTATATGCTCAGGCCAGCTTCTAACCTAACACTCATCCTCAACGCAAACTTACGTCACAAGTAAGTAATGTCAAATGTAGTAGACATTATCAAATCATGGGGGGTCCTATTAACGAAGTACATAAGTGTCTGCGGGGCAAACAGTTTATCACGGTGTATTGTCGTTTCCTACAAATATCCGCCGTCAGTGGTTAGACGAGGGAACGTAGAAGTATACGTTCTGGATGGTATAACGTACCTAACATTTTGTATTTACTTTTCAGATAGCATTACAACTGTACTGCAGCTTAAAATGTGCAAACATTTATAAACTACTAGCTGCTGCCCGCAGCTTCGCCTGCGTGAATATCGAAAATTATCCCAAGGGAACATAATTCCGGGATAAAAAGTATCCTATGTTACTTCTAGTACTTCCCAGAATATGTGTACAAAGTTTCATGAAGATTTGTCAAATAGTTTTTGTGTGAAAGCGTAACAAATATCCACGCTTTCACATTTATAATATTAAGTAAGGATTGGACCTATAGTTCTGAAAGAGAAAATAGACCACTGATCTGGCGAGGGTCTATTGGATGCGAGAAGCGCAGGACCGGTTGACATGGAACGCAGTGGACGTCTTTTGGCTGAAATTATAATAAACTTTCGTTCGGTATAGCCTTTTCTATACATCTGTAACTTCATTTACAGGAATCGCCTTTCGGACACTGTAAGAATTTCAATAACATAGCGACAAATACTTTTTTTATTTTTTTTCTTCAGATTGTCTCATTTATTTCATCAGAGGATTATCAGCTAGCCGACTATTTTAGGCATGATCAATGTCAAATTGGTATAGCTTGACTTACTGTTAAGAATTTACATTAGCCCAGTATAATTTAATCAACAATTAACAAAAACCTAGAAAAGTTCATACAGAGATAAAGCAATATTAAATTGAATTTAGTTTTTTTTTTCTTTTAGGGTCAAACTATTTATTTCAACATACAATCATTAATACACGAGAGTAACGCTCAATCTTTTTGAGGTAAGATTATGTGCGCTATCGGTTGGGTTTAGTTGTTACTCGCTGGCATGTACATATCTGGCCGTTAGTAGACACACACCCAGGCCCTAAACCCTATGCCAAACTTTGAAATGGTAAAAAAGACTTTTAAGATGTTTTTAATTTGTCGAGATTTTTTTGTTTTCTAAGTTTTTGACTATTTCCTTAGGCAAGTTGTTTAGCATGCTTAGAAAAGCATACGTCCAGACCCTTTAACCGTATTCATTGTTTAAAGGCAGTTTATATAGAGGCAAGACCGACAGGTTACGAAAAAAAAAATGTCTACTTACTTTTTGCAAATTACCCATATTATTCTCACAGTAATCAGAGGTAATAGCTAATTTTACTTTATCAAATACATTTATGACTACAATATTGAAACAACTTATTATAATCAGGTTTATATTTCAGTTTAATTTTATATCTTTGTGTCAGTTCTATAAAAACTAGGCTAACGTCACACTGAAACACAGTCAGTATAGCGATCGCAGTGTATAGCAATAGTGTCACAATTTACTACATCTACTTTTTTAATAAGCTTACAGTCTGGCAGTTTGAAGTCTTCATGCAGTCTATCCAAATATCCGTACTTTAGTATTGTTCGTGAAATTGTTAAGCTTCTTAAAGTTTTAAGTCTGAGCTACATGATAACTGACAAATGCTTGCACTGCTTGGACAGGTCCACTCGAAACTGTGTAGTACCTTCCTCAAAAGACCACCTCAGACATCAACCTAAATGGTTCTCATATAATTTGACTAGAACAATTGTATGGACTTCACAAGAGACTTTAACGTAAGTTGACAAAGTGTACTGCTGATGTAAGCTTACAGTTTAACCGCTATGCTGCCACAAGCCCATATCATTACCAAGCTGTTATCCATGTTCCAAAAGCCTTATTGTTACTGAGTAGTCTCATAGAAATAAACGCTGGGTAAATAGAAGGCACAATATAATGCCCGAAGTTAATTTTAATTCAGTAATAAACAATGCTCAAGCAAATATTAGAGTTTGAACGTCCATAATTAATTTCTGTACTATGAAAATTAATTTTAAGAGGGTACTTGAACCTATGTAAGCCTCAGTGGAGTAGGTCATTTAATTTTGTTTCAGTTTATAATTCTATTTTGTTTGTAAATCTAATTTATACTATTATTTTTATTAGATGTCTGAACGGTTATTTATTACGGTTTGCTTGATATTTTAGTAGCTATCGGTTTATTTTCTAAACAAAAATGACTGATCAATTTATTTAAATGAAAAATCCATAACCCAAAAACTGACTTACTGTGGATAAAAAAGTAACTCGTTCAAACACTTAAACACAGAACAGAAGACAGCTAAATATAGCTATCTAGTTGGTTCCTTAAATTTCGAGGATTTGCTCTTAAAAATGTGTTCAGCAATTTAGGCATGAAAGCGTAACAAATATGCAAAGAAATTCAGTTTCGCATTTATTTGATTAGAAGGGATTTTTGAAAAAATATGTGAGATACACAAAATCCAAATACCCTGAAATTCAAGCCATACAAAACTAACCCCATCCAGCTAACCTTATATCTCGGATTAACAAGATTTACGCTCTCGTTCGAATTACGACACGCTACCTTCACTGTGCGAAGCGTACGTCGAATAAATCAAGCCATGCCCGTTCAGGCCCGTTCAGACCCGTTCAGGCCCGTCTCATTCTCCCCTATAAAGTCTTGCCCGAACGTGACGCTTGCCGTTTGATGGCCGCAATTTTCGCTTGAATATTTTATTTGTTTGGCATGTACTGTGTTTTGATTTTAGAATGTTAACATGTGAGTCAAGATTTGAATTTCGAAATATTCTCTTAAGATTATTTTTTTGTGTAATAGTGGCCAATAGCTTATATGATCCACCCATGTTTGAATTCAAAATTCCAGATTATTATCAAATGTTAAACAAAAAACTCTATGTCATACGCGACAAAGTTACAATTGTATTGCAAAATTTGGAGCCAATATAGAAATAATCACTTAAAATAAAATAAAAAATCGATGCTTAAGTTGGTGGCGATGGATTGAAATGATTTCGAAATATGCATTCAAGAATAGGCTAGTTGACCAAATTTGGAAATTAGTTTAAAACTATAGCTTAGCATCTATTTCACCCTAAAAATATATTGTTTTAAGAAAAATACCTAGGTCTTTTACATTAGTATTTTGAGACTTTTGAAATGAATTTAAAATTGATCGCGAAAAAGGCCAAGACTGTCGTGGCGTCTTTAATGACGTCACACCTCGGGAAACAGTCGTGTTTGTATATAACAGTCAGCTGTGTTTTTTTAATAAATAATGAATTCCTCGTATTATAAATACTGTATAGTGCCCCAATGTAAAAGTACAACGGTAAAAACGCAAAACAAATTATTCATATATGTTCCAAACAATAAACAAATACGAAGAAAGTAGTTAAAAATGGCAAAGTGGGAAGATTCTCTTACTTTATCAACTGATTCCACAATTTATTTCATTATTATTTAAGTATTATACACAACTCGATGTATCAATTTATAAATGTATAGTAAAAGAAATGAATTTTTCAAAATCTACCATAATATACCACACAAAACCTATAAAATTTTATGACTTGAATACGGTTTTATGATTTATTTGAGTTAAATATTTATTTGTTTAAAGTCGTTTTTTGCTGCGAGTGCTGATTTTGAATCCTGAGTGTGGCGAGGGATTCCAAGGCACGAGATGCAAAAACTTTACTCTAGTGTAACGCACATAACTTTTCACTTCAGCAGCGAGAACACTTTACGAGTTAAAATAATAAACAGGAATAGTAGGTACTTTATACTTAATTCTGCATTAATAACTTGTTGTTTTTACTCTTCCGGTGTTAAAATACTGTTCTCGTAGCTAGTTTCACTTATATTTTACGATTATTTTAATATTTTTTAACTTTTCAACTCTACGCCAGCCACGTTTGATTCTGGAGCTCTTTTATTTAAATTGAGTTGTATTCGGAAATTGCACCCATGATATTTTATTATTCGAAATATATTATGTAACATTACTGAAACTAGAAATAAATATGTAGAGGTTAAATATCAGTTTTATTTGCAGTAAATACTTATTTTCGTTTAAATACAACAATAAGTTAAAAATTCAATAAATTACAATTAAAAGACATAATTATCTTTTTGCAAAAATTCTTTAGTTAGTAACGAAATTCCGAACGTGTTTGTCTCTGAGGTCGAATTCAAAATCGGAACTTCGAAAGGCCTGGTCTTTGTCTCTCTCTCTTTCTAATGGCGGGAAAGAGATAGAGTGTAAATGTTTCGAATTGTAGGTATGATTAACCCAAGGCTGAATGAGATATTCGCGGCTTTCTGAAAATAAAATAATTTAAAAGTTATTCAGTGAGCAAAATCGATTTGGCTCACTAATTCAGGCAGCAAAACCTACAATCATGTTTGAACTGTTGAAGTGAAAATATTATTTTCGTTTTATAAAATGTAATAATTCAATGCAGCTATAAGGAATTACCATAATTGAAAAAACGAAGGATGTCAATAATCGCAGAGTGTTTGAATGAGCCAAAGGAAAGTAGTACCCCAAGTTTATCCGTTTTTCAAAACGAACTGTATTAATTTAAAAACAATTGCTGAAAGCTCGCGAAATAACCTGTTCACTTTATACGAAAATGATAGCAACAACATAGCGATTCGCGAGGTGTGACGTCACGCTTCCGTGCTCTTCTCTGATTGGTGTTTAATGTCACGTGATTAAACGCCTAATTTTGTCGATTTTATTTTGCAAAAATATTTTTAATCCTTTGTTATATTAATAGAAAAGTTGTTTTTTTGTTTACTTATTATCATGGTTAATCATTAGAAACTCAAAGCCATCCGATTTATTCTTAGTGGAAACAAGCCTATTCGGTTTGTATCGTTATTAAGACCAAAAACATTTTCTTAATTAACTTGAGGCTAGTGTTGTACCTATTTTGAACTTAGTTACAAAGTCCAACTGTAACTATAGATATCAAATTCGGTAGACTAACTTAATGAGCACTGACTTTGTCTCTCTTCTTTTCTCTGTCTTTTCCTCTTTAGGCAAACATAACACCAACGTCTCTCCTACTATAGTTTTTGCCAAAATATCGAAACACTCTATAATTATAATAACTGCTCTAAGTGTATTGACCACAAAACGTAAATATTATTACAGCAGTCAAAAGCATCAAACCGCAATATTTGCCCTGTTTACATTAAGTCAATAAGGGTGCATTTAATCCGAAACCAAAACACAATAAACCACAAAATTCATAGATAATATAATCTAAAAACAGCGTAACCAAAATGTTCATAATAAAGGAGCATAATTTATGAAATCGGGCTGCGTACCCTTTTAAGATGCACTGCTCATTATATAATTCAACACTTCATAATCCCGCTGCCCGCTACAACTTGCAATGAAGTTTTAACTCTACCTGGCAGCCATTTTGATTCCGTGCTCAAATTAATCCTGCGGCATGTCCGGCTGGCGAAAATTATTTAGGCTCGCCGTAAATAAAGGATTAAAAGCGAAGTCTAAATGCCCGTGTATGTAGATTTTCACCCTCGCAACCCTTTTATTTGTTCACGTCAGATATTTTTGCATTAACGCACAATATTTACGATTAAACTGGCTGTTTGCAAACGTCTGAATACTTTCGAATTTGTTTGCTGTCGAATGTCAAGGTCGGTGACCTCGGAGGGTCGTGACGGGTAATCATTCGGCAGTTCCTAACTTTTGTTGTTGTTGTTTATTGACGTTTATAAGACAGCCAACAATACAGTCGGGAGCTGTATTGTATTGTGTTATAATACGTATACCTAAATATGTACAATTATATTTAATAGGAGGTAAGCCTTTGATTACGTTTGTAGCAAACTTTAACCTTTAATATGACCCTCTAAATGGTGAGGCATCGAAATTCCTTTTCAGTAAACCCAGACAGATCCTTTACAACTCTAAAGACAGTTCCTTTACAATTTTAAAGGCTTTTATTATATACTGGTAATTATAATTGTATGGAGATTGTAATAACATTATTACAATCTCCATACAATTACACTGGTTGTAAACTTTTCTAGGGTAGTCATGTAAATCAAAACTATCATTGATTTCCTGTACAGGATGTTACGACGCGCTTTTCACAACAATCCTACCTCTCAACAATGACAACATTACAATAACCAATAAAATAATGAAAAGAACACTGCTGAGTTCCATAATAATAGCCGGTAATAAATAATATAAGAGCGACATATTAATCCAACGTGACACCTGCACAGAACGCAATGTTTTGCTCACTCCGCTCCACTTCAGATAAACGGGGGATATTTTCCGTTTTAATTTCATTTAAACTGCTAGTTTCTGCTGTTTTGTTTGAGCTAGTTCTGCGAGTTTCCTTGTTTTAATTTGTTATGATACTGGGGTTATGCTTTTGTAGAGGAAAATTGACCTCTTTTTGTTTGACGACGACTTTGCTGTTATAAGAATCGTTGTTTAAAATTATTTTAAGTTTCATTTCCCAAATTATTAAATGGTCTAAGATCTAATTATGGTCCACTGATTATCGATAACTTTTAGTTGGTACCATTCCATTGCTCGGAAAAAAACTCTTTGAATTGCAGCTTTTTCAGTCGACAGTTAATGAACTTAACCTCATGCGATAATTTTGGAAAAAAAAAACAATCATGCAAAATTTTGTGCAAAATCTTATTGAATAGTCCTTGCAATTTATTTTAAGGCATTTTATTTCAGAAGTATAATAATAATTGTCAGTAATGTACTTTTGCTTATAATCGAGATTCTACCGAAAAAACAATTCACATCTCCAAAAATATACCTCCCAAAACTTATCACGAACGAAAACCTTCCAACTTATATCACTATGAATAAGTTAAGAGGCCTTTCGAAAGCCTGTTACATTGCCAAGAGTGACACCCATTCACGTCTCCACATTCGTCATGCGGCACAATGTCGAAGGGAACCACGCAAAAGATTTGGTTCACTCGTGAGTGAATGGGATAGACCGGGAATCCCTTGAGCCGTCTTGTATGATGAATGATGTTGTTCTTTTCATTCGTACTTAGAATCGTGATCTTTTGCGGAATATCTCGGAATAAATAAAGTTTTTTCTTTGAGTTGAAAGATGGTGCGTCGGCCGATGAGGCTGTAAATAAGTATGTTAGTGTTTATGAATTACAGATACACAGGATTATTTTTGAAGGATTTTCTAAACACTAAATATCGGTTCCAAACCTTCAGCAGAAGAAAAATCCACATTTCTCTCACTTTATTTCCAGTAGCTGACTTTAATTTAAAACCTACAGAAAATACAAACAACATACATCAAAGACGCCCAAGCAATTCTCCTAAGGCTCTATCCTTAAGTAAAATGAACAGGCGACACCACCGCATTCCCCTTATTTTCATAGATTAACAGTCGCCTTACCTTAGGGTAGGATAATATAATTACAGCCAATCGATGCCCTCCTAAGTACTACGGGGGGCTGGAGGCATCATGCTGAGAAATTTATAGGTACATTTTAAAAACAGAGCAATAAAATTCGACTGCAAGGTTTTCTCAATAATAATTACAAGTGCAATTTTTCTCTTGGTTCCGTGTTTTATTAATTTTAGGGGGCTTGTAAGCTGTGATGAGTGGTTTACACACTTTTTAATTCTTTGCTTTATTTAATAATAAGTGAGTCTGTTTAATTCGGTTTTGAAAGTATTGAGAGCGACTAAGATTTTTTTTGTTTTTACGATATTTCAACCTATGTGTTTTGTGAATTATAATTAGTTTAATCGTTAATAACTAGAACGTAGTTTTACAGTGATAAACTTTTCAAATGTATATCGTAAAAACAAAAACAAAAATGGCAGCCAAGATTTTAATTGTTATTTTTTTTTCTTGATATTGTGTTTATTGTGTTTGTTAGTTTATTGTTTTGTCAGAAGATCTTTTCAGCAGTAAATGAAAATATTTCATGACCGACACAGGTTCAGAAAAATATACTAAACGTTTCGCGTTTGCACTTATTTAAAACGTAAAGTATTGACTTTATGTTATATACCTTTATACAATCTTAAGTATGTTTTTACTTGACTGCACTTTCGACTTATCAAAGTTAGTCGAAAGTGACTAATTACCTAAATTGCATTTCATAATATCACTTGAATCCGGAAACTTAATCAGCAATGATAACGCAAAAATAAAGAAAACATTCCCGTTACCATAATTAATGCAAGAGCAAAAACAAAGTTAGTATAATCCTATTAGATGTTCCGGTGCTTTTGTCCGAGGATTTATCCGGTCGGCACTACCTCGAATAGAGTGATCATCGGTATTAGTGAGGACCGCGGGCAACTAGAGATGTGCTAGCGCTGCAATCCCGGGAAAATGGGGAAACCAATAAGACATACAAAAGTTTTATCGGACGATTCATTATTAAAAAAGTGTTTTGAGCATACGTTTTTAAAGTTCATAATTTGTAAGCATGTCAGTCCTGTGACATTTAATAGGCCGTTTATTCCTTTTATGTCGTACCTATTCAGTTATTGACGTGTCCTACCTGACTGACATACGTTTTATAAATTGTGAATTTGTAATTGTGAGCTTATAAAATTCTACTTTAATTCCAAAGGACATCAACTATTTTCTATACTTTAGGGAAAAATAGTGGAAATTGGAAACAGTTTATTTAAAAAGTTGGCGTAGAAATAGAACCATTATTCACTCAGACAAACCTGTAACTTTTTTGTGAACAAAGATCTGGCAATGAACTTAATGTAAAATCGCGTGCCTACATACCTACTGTATTGAATGAGTCTGAAAAACAGACCCAGATAACATTCTAATAACAGACGTTATTAGAATGTTATCTGGGTCTTTTTTTTACAAATTATTATTAGGAAGAGAGAGTCAATTTCATGCTTTAGGACAGGATCATGGACCGCACGATTCCAATAAAGAGCTTTTGGCAGAAGGCAAATCAGCCTATCTGCAACCTGCATACCAGCCGGCGAATGTGAGGCATCGGGAGTAGAGGACGTGTCCTAGATGCTTCATTGTCGACTCGATACCGATAAAATGTCAATACGCTGATTATACAATATTATTATAGAAAGCAATTTATTAGAATCTTAACTTTTTACGCAACTATTTCTCAAAATCAAAGTTGTTTTAGACTAAGCTCACACATAAGAACTTTCTAAAAATCCCTGTTATATTAGTAGTCTCGAACTTTTTTTTTATCCCAAAATGTGTTTTTTAAAAGCCTTGGAAAAGTTTTCATGCTAAATTCTAGTTTGACAAGTTCACAATTCAAAAACTAAATGTCATACAAAATCTTTATAAAACAATTAAAGTAATACCTATCCAATTATTCGAATCAGAATCTAATAGTGCCCAAAATGTGAATTTATTTAATATGCTACGGGTAAGTCTAAAACTTGCCAAAATATATACATAGTTTCAATAATTAGAAACCACACTGTTACGTAACACGGGCTTATCCACAAAACCGGGATAGCAAAACATCCCGGAAATTCACGACACAAACAGCACTAGTAGGGGACCAAACCGTTCGAGATAGGGTACATTAATATTCTAACTTTGTCGAACGTGTTTTGTTTCCAGTGACCATTTTGTTTTTGTTTTAATTAGTAAGCTTGTCCATGTACGTAAGGTGTAAGCCATTAAGTGGAAGGTGGGTGCTTCTAATTAAATTGTGTACCTACAGTAATAAATAAAATAACTTTAGATTAGAATGTTGTCATAGGTGTCTCTTCATCATTCCATTTTAGGTTTGTGTTTTGAAATATAACGAAATTGGAAAATTAAGTGATGAAACTTGAAAATTGGAAGGTATTCTATTTAATTATACTAATTCTGTAGGTGAGTAGTCATGGCCAATTTAGAACCGTTTTCATAAGTTTTAAAATACATTCCTTAGCATTCATTCCTTAGTGTTTTTATACAAATTCGTTAGCCTTATTATTGAAAAATAATGAAATGATTTTAATGAAACTTTATACGTATATGCAAAATATAAGTCTTAACAACTTGTTAAGAACTTATTCGAAAAATAAGTGAGATAGCGTGAAGCGTCTCATAATCGACTAATTAGGCCTTAACTATAATACCAAGTTTTATGCAAAGAAAATACTCTTATTATCATTCTAAACATTCAATATCCGTTACGGTTATCAGCGATAGAGACTATTTTGGTAATAGTAAATAAAACACAAAGAAAAAATGTCTACGGTTAGAAACATCCTTATTTCCACATTTTTCTCGACACCCATCTCCCAAAATAAATTCCTCATACCAGCCATTTCCGTCCGTATTTAAAAACAAGAAAAACAAAAGGTTTAAAATGCTTTGTGTACCAAACGTGGGCAGAAGAAAATCCTCTAATTGCGGCGTCGCACGGCTGGGCATTGAAGCGATAAACATGAATTATGTCGCGAGATGTCCAACACTACTGCCACAGACTTTATTTTCTCGCTCTCATCTAGGGATGTTCCACTTGTTTCGGTTTTTGAATCGAATTTGATGGAATCGATTTTGCGAATACGGTTTTTAAAATTAACATGAAGGGAACTGAAATGACATAGAAAGTAATTAAAAAGCTAATTCTTGCGTTATTTGCCACATACGATAAAAGATGGAATTATAGAGTAGGTAAGGTTTTTTTTATTTATTTATGTTTAGTACTACTAATGTAATTGATATCTTTGGAGTTTTATATCATACTATACACATGCATTTGCTTTTTGTCTCTAAATATGGTACAAAATATTATGTTGAAGCGTAACGACACCTTTGGATACTTCTGCATAAGCTAGGTAGGTACCAGCTTTTAAAACGAATCGATGTTTCCACAAAACCGATTACAAAAAATCGATTCTATTATTTCTTAACCTCCAACCCTAAAATGTCACCTGGTTTTGCGAGATAACACGCGCAATGCGAGAGCCTCTAGCCTTCGCAAGTCACTCGACATTTTGATTCATTTTGATTAATAAGTCTCTGTAATGACACTGAACTTGCACGGGTTAGAATGTGATTTCTGCCGTCCTCTAACTAAAAGGCAGCTAAGCGCAAAAAGTAGTTCTCGAGAAAACGCTAAAATAAGCGGGAATTGATGTCTCTTGAAAAGTATGCTACCTAAGACCAAGGTTGCAAGTTATATATGTAGGCATAGTCTTTCTGCACATTATGAGATATATTTCACTCATTTATATTTATCATAATTTATTTAAATTCATTTTCTAACTTTTAGCTAAGCAATTTTGATCATTTTCACATAATATACTGCACTATAAGGCCGCTAAACATACCTTAACTGCTTTATAGCAAAGCAATTTCTTGTAGCCGCTAAGTCTTGTACTTATAGTAAAAGTTAATAAAATATACTTAGTTATAAAGCAGTTAAAGGGTTTTAAACAGACTTATAGCCTAGTAACTAACACTTGGAAGAGTAACTTTGCTTACTTAGAAAGCAGTTATGGGATTATAAACGCTTTTAAGCCCGGTAACGTAAAACGTATTTTTAGACTACTTCTCTTAATGCTTAACTACAAAGCAGTTAAAGACATCTCGCTCGCAGTTAACTGCCTTTTAAGTAAGCACTTGCGGGTAAAAAGTTGAGAAGTTAAAAACTATTTTATGAAAATCAGAACTTTATTTACATACTTATTAAAAAATAATAGACAATCAGTACGCCTAATTAAATTGTGTAGGTTATTAAATTATACGCTGAAACATAACAAATAACTTATTATTAATTAAACAATCTATACTTATAATAAATCTGTAGAGAGGTCAATTCTGTACAGGGAATATATTTTCAAAATAACTATCAGAGGGTGATTAGTGATCAATACTGGTGCCAAAAATGCAATCAGTAAAATTTTTGTCTGTCTGTCTGTCTGTCTGTATGTTCTTTATAGAAACAAAAACTACTTGACCGATTTTAACGAAACTTGGTGCAATTATTCTTCATACTCCTGGGCAGGTTATAGTATACTTTCATCACGCTACAATCAATAGGAGCAGAGCACTGAAGGGAAATGTTGGGATAACGGGAGAAGTTACTCCATTTTTTAAGCTTCCGTCGCGTGTGTAGCCTTAATGGTTAAAGTTACATAGAAATAATGTATGACGGAAATGTTTTCCATAAAATTATCTAAAAATATCCCACAACAATATATGTCTATCTTTTATGGTTGACTCACAATAACACGTGTAACTCCCGATAGCTTAGCAGTTCGGAGCTTTCTGATTATATTTGTTTACTCTTACGTTTATAATACTCTAACTCATCTTTAATTAAAAAAAGTTAACATTATTACCTATTCAATAAAAAAAGAATCATAGAAATCGGTATAGAAACACCAAACTGAATACAATAATAAGCCACCGCGCCGTCGCGCTTTAATACTGAATCATGCTATAAGATGTTATTGTGATTATTTTTGTGTAACTTTTGTTGCTATTTTATAAAATAGGTACTTAAATTAGTTATTTTGGTAATGTTTAATATTCTTTCAAATTACAAAATTATTATTAGTTTCAATTTTATTTCTTTTTAGGTGAAGTAGTAGTAGAAGTAGGAGCATAGAAGCGTAGATACTTGTATTAATTAGTTATACGTAGTTATAGGTATTTATTTTTTAAGTGAAGTAGGTATAGGTTATTATAATATAATTTTGCAGAGGCATTTCAGCTTTACTTTCATTTCTTTTTTTGTTGTAAGTTGTACATATTTCACACACACATAGTGATCTATCTATGCACAGCCCAAACCACTGAACGGATCGGGCTGAAATTTGGCATGCATCTACCATGTTATGACGTAGGCATCCGCTACGAAAGGATTTTAATTAATTCTACCCCCAAGGGTATAAAATAGGGGATCAACGTTTGTATGAAACTTTGTCAATTTTAAACCGATCGGGCTGAGAGTTTCAAAATCTGGGGTAAAATAACTATTCCACGCGGACAAAGTCGCTGGCAGAAGCTAGTATAAATTAAAATAAAACAAGTTTAATGAAACTTTTACAAATCATATTCAGTATTATAATTATTTTATAAAAATAAACATGTAAGTAGCGTTTTTGAAAGCTTTATGGCACATGACACAAATTGGATTAAAATTCTTATGCACTTATGAATAATGTCACAATCAGAGATCAATAATTATTGATCATACACATAAAGTCTTATTCAATTAAATATTAGACTTTATATAAAAAAAATATAAATTTGGCCATTTTTATTCTTAAATACTATCTAATTAAAAACTTTAACAAAATGAGTCAAATTAGGTAAATAAGCACTTACCTAGTAACAATTGTGTAGTATCATCAAAATTAAGTAATTATTACGTAAACACAACTAATTAATAAAGTATAAAAAAAAACATTATTCTAAAGGCACTTTTTCAGTCTTTATGTTTACAGACTACGTATCCTAATTTATAAAGTAGGTAGGTAACGTTTATTTTGTTAGCACGCGTTTTACCTTTGCAGGTATTACGGAATACAGAAAAATGTATGGTAACAAAAACAGGTATTTATACATACAGTTAGTTAAATTAAAAACCATCCATTCGTTTTTGCTTAAAAGAGTTACTTACAAACATCCATTTATATCCAAACATACTTTCGCATTTACAATAATATTATAATGTCAGCTTACCTTTGCCTATTTTGCGCCATTCTCGTAATCGTGGGCCCAAAAAGCAAGAGACGCGCCGCACTGAAAAGGAAGGAATTATAGCCTGAGCAGCTCAAACGCAAACGCAAGTCACAAGCGTGTAACTGCTTTTTAGTCTAGTATTGTCGTTTAGCTGCTCTCTAGCGATTGATATTTAGCTAATACTAATTTCAATACATAACTTAAAAGTCGCTATTGGCGTATAACTGCTTTCTAGTGTAGTTTTTCTTTATAACTGCTTTATAGTTAAGGTACGATGTTCCGATGGTTATTTGTATGACACAGTACATGAAGGTAGTTAAAGAAGCTTAGCTGCTTTTTAGTCAAGCATGAATAGATAACGTACTTTTAGTTAAGTAAATTTTGAAAAAATGATACATCAATTTGCCGTTAAAGTATGTTAACGTCTTTCTAGAGAAGTATTGTGGCTTAGCCGCTTTTTAATTAAGGAAGTAACGAAATTTATGTGGTTTAACTGCTCAGCAATGTACTGAATCTCTAAAACTATTAATCATAGAAAAATGATTCTTAGACCAAAAGATAGAGCATCGAAAGTTGTATAAGACTACATTAAAAAGTGAAAAACGACCAACTGTGGCTTAGCTGCCTTTTAGTTAAAGGACGGCAGATTTATAGGATTACTTGTAATTTATTACGTTATGGGGCGAATATTAAGCGCCGGAGATTATGATGCTTAAGTCTTTGTGCCAAACTTTGTAGACGGCGCAATTTCTTAGCAAGTTATATGGCATTTAAATAGGCTGGAGAAAATGAATGTGGACTGTTTGTCACAGAAAAAAATACAACGATATTTTGTGTATTTTCTGTCAAATTCCGATGTCTAAATTAAGGATAGGTATAACTCCGAACTCTCAATACAAAAAATAGCCCTAAATCTGATTAAAATAATGCTAGTTCAAATTGAAATAGTTGCCATGAATTTCATTATGTCAGCGACAGTCAATGTCAGGAACTTGTCAAATTTCAAGGAAAAGGTGTTTTCAAAGACGCATTTTCCTTCAAAAACAGTCAAATGTTCCTGAAAAATAGAATTGCCCATCAGGTCTCATTTTAGTTCCTTTTCAGGTTTTTATTCAATAGTTTTAAAATCTGTACGTACATTTGCGAGCTGCAGTTTGGTTCTGCCTCAATTTTCAAAACAAACAATTAAAACCTCTTCAGACCAAGAAAGTGAAACAATCAATTTGCATACATAAAGACAGCCATCTTGAATGCAGCGTCACCCGCAGTCACCCCCAAACAAAAACGGTAAACTTGTAACGTTTATTTAATGGGTAGACGACTCCCGACGCAATAATCCCTGTAATTGTGCTCTGCGCTCTTGCCTTGCATGCAGAACAGGCAGATGTTCCCAAATTAGCATTGTTTAAACACAGCGACAAACGAAATTTGTTATAATTATAGTGATTTGACACGCCTTGCTGCGCGGATAAGGTTGGACAGTGTCTTCGTGTCTTACGTTTAATAAATGAATAAAGATTGTAAAAGTGGCGATGATAGTTAAGATTTTTTTTTAAAATTCAATTCATAGTCTTACGTTTGATCATTATCTCACTTGATGGAAAGTGAGGCTCATCTGTAGCTATCAGGGTCCAAGTCTGCTACTTTTATAAATTTGTCATTCCAACACGATCCCATTGTCATTTTGCTAAAAGTTCGTAATTTGCTAAATTCATAATAGTCGATCATTGGTCGGTCAATGGTCTCGTAATCATTTTTAATAACCAATCTATTAGCAAACGTTTAAAGTCAAAGTTTTAGCAAACTACCGCATACGTCTGTCATTCATTTGTCATTATGTACGAGATTACCATTCTATGCAATTTCTTTCCAATATAAATAGTAGTCTATGCCATGGAGTGTCAGTGGATGACCATTGGAAAATCATAATGACTCTTTTATATTAGTAGATTACCAAACTTGTCAAAATCGACCATTATGAGATCAATGATAGACCAGTCTGAAACTATTGTAATAGCAGACTTGGGGCCCCGGAAACACAGACATATGACAGAATGAAAAATGTAATCGTTTAAAAAAAAGATCCTCAAGTAAAAACTAGGTGGTTTGTAACAAATGACGTAGCATACTGCCAATTTGATCGAGAAACACCAAGCTCCACTGAGGAAACGTAATTAGTTTTGCTATCACTGTAAATTGTTTGATACTAATTGATCGTGTAAGTGAGAATATGCATGCAATTTTTTATTTGAAAACTTAAATACTTATTTGCTCTAAGTAGTAAACAATTATGAAATATTTTTTTAAAATACCTTCCTGAGCGATGAAATTATTAAGTTTCTAAGTTGACAATTAGAAAGAGAAGTCCGATACAAACTCTGACTTCAAATTTCATGACGCCTGTCCAGCTGCCGTAGAAAATAGCATAGACCAATATGAAAATAGCGTTTTCGCCAGAGGGTCAGATAGATTTGTTTAAAATAGCTATATCGCACCTCCGGTTCAAGAGAAGGATTTGGTGTCACTTATGACACCCTGCAAACCGTAACGACCATTTATTATCAGTGACAATATTGCATCACGCGCAGTCTGTGTGCACGTGAAGTACTTCAGGTCACGTATGTAAGTTATATTAAGTTCAATTTTCAAAATATTGCAAAAGTGACAGTGTTATACCTGACGTGCGATATTATCTAATTTGTTTTTTTAACTGTTTAGATATGTTTTTTTTTTTCATGCATGTTCCCTATTATAGATACTTATTTGTAAATTAGTTTACAAAACTGTTGAAATTTTGTATTTTATTTCATTTATACTGTTTGAAATGTGCTCAAAATGTGATTTGACGTGGTTGATTGATAATCTCGGTATTTTCTCACAATACGAACCACTAACATGAAGGCTTATGCAAAATATGTTTGGCAAAAGTAATAATTGAATCAGACTAAACTTGATTAGGTGCAGTTTCAGATCTTATATTAAAAAAATTATACCCAGATAATACACACGTAAACAATTTTCTCATACACAAGTACACATGCATTCATGGCAGGACAGTTTTCATGTTTGGAATAGTGCCAGAATTGACCACTCTTATTTATTAAGCTATAAATGAAGTTGTCATGCAAGCCATTTTCAAGTAAGAGCCTGCTGTTATCTATGTGCTTAAGTATTTACGTTTTGTTGAGTACAGTCTGCGTCTGCCAAATTGTGGGCATATTTTAAAATGGAGTTGCAATTAATTTTGTTAAATTGGGAGTAAATAGTACTTGCAGGAGGACACGGCTGTTTCGGGAGGTACCTGTATCGGATTCAGCGGGAGGACACGTCCGGGTGTCATCGCTGTGTGGATCGCTCAGAGGACACGGTGGAGCATACGGTGGAGGTCTGCGAAGCAGTAATGCTAGCGAAGGAGGAGGTGGAACGCGAGCGAGAGAGGGAAATCTCACGCCCCAGCCGCCGCAACAGAAGACGCCCCGGGCGTCGGGAAACGCAGGGGGATCCCGGAACCGTAGGCGCGGGCCTCCGGATGGCGAGCTAGCTATGGGTGGCTCGCTGTCCGATAGCAACCAGGCCTGAGTCGACGGCGCGTCATGTTTCACGCGCACCTCAAAGAGCATGGGCCCCATAGGGTCAGTGCTTGCTAGGGTTGCGGAATTTGTTCGAAAGAGTCACCGCGGCCCTGGAACGGAAAGGGCACAAGAAGGATCACGGGTGGGTTTTAGTCAGTAAGAGTCTGACACTTTCCGCTCCGCCCAGAGCGGGAGAAGTCATTTAATGATTTCCCATCCAGAAAAAAAAGGATATTTAATGGCTGAGAACTATCCTTACCCGTTCATCCAGAAGAACCTAGTCACTGTATTTTATTTCTTTTGCTGATTTTGACTTATTTAGCCAAATGAAGGTACTGTTGTGGTGGTTAGATTGGTAGTCGTTGCATGTTAAATGGTGGTATTAGACTGCATCCATTTACACCGGGATTTAACCTCAAAGTAGTACAAATTACCTATTATTAAACAGTCCAGTTGAATAAATAAAAAAACACGTCATATTTAAGCCATGTTAAATTCGAAATCAGTTTTTCTTTCTGTAACTCTTTACTTGGGTAAAGACCATTTAAAGGTCACAAAATTTTGAGGAAATTTTAGGTGTATCTTATGTAAATATATGTAAGTATTGCAGGTGGTTAAATAATGTTGTTATACACAAACCGCATCTCAAACAAAATGAACTCTAAAATAACTGTGTATTTTAGCGACATATTTGTCAGACAACACGAATCCCAGCACCAAAGTCAGATGTACCACTAAGTAAATCAAAGTACGTCGTAATTCACCGCCGTCACACGACGACCAAAACGTCCAAGCGCATTTCTTTCAACGGTAAATAGTACAAAATTAATGAGCTTGTAATTAAACCTGTGTTTAGACAAACATGGGGATCGTTCACATCAAAGGCAAGGGATGAAGATTAAACAGGGCTGCGTCTGCGCCACGTGGCAGCATTAGTCTGCTTTGTGTTGCCAACTTTGCTTTGCGACAAACAAAGTCACACATACCCTTATTGTTACACACTTGAGGCTGAAAATCCTTTGGCAGTTATATGGGTGGGTGCAAAGTTACCTTTGTTTATAACGAGAGTTGACAATGCAACTAGTCTCAACTATCATGGGATTTGCCGTGTAATAGGGTATCTCTTACTAGTAAGCGTTTAAAAGCAGAGATAAGGCTGTTTGCTAAGTATATCGGGTTTTTGTAATCTGCCTGTGATTTTGTCTGAGCTGAAGTTAGCAAGTCACTCCCCTTGTGTGGATATGGCTTATTCTGTGTTCTCGGCAGGAGTGCGCTTTGGACTCCAAAATGGTGGTTTTAAAAACATTTTCAAGATTTAAGAGTAGGTATTCGAAGACTTTCATGTTAGCGCTTCTTTTTAGATTATGTTTCAAACTTAAACTTTTTATGTACGTAAATATGCATGTAGATTTAACTTTTTATTCGGCCCACTTCTTTAGAGTACGTAGTTTTTGAAAAGGGCAAACCCAAGACGCACAAATGCATAAAAACCAAAGTCCTTCATGTTAAAACTATGTAAAATGTCGCGCAAAAAAATATTACTTTTTAACATATTACACTACTTCGATTTGGCAAGAGCGCATTGTTTTTCTCACTCGAAAAATAGATTTCCATTTACCCAATCTGCAGTAAAAGCAAGCAATATTCGATATAGTGTGTCAAGCTATCGATTTCAATACTGTTACAGGGATTTGCTCCTTGACGCGCTCTTGAGACACTCCCTTGATTGAAGTAACAAGATGTGTTTTTATTTTTATTTTTTAAATAATTACTTACCAGTTTAACATTTGTACACTCAATGGGAATACAATACAGCAATTCAACATTGATAGATTGTGATAGGAAACATGTTTCGCAATTGGGGTGCAAATGTAGACTAGCTTTAATAACAGTCTATTTAATAATCTTCAGCCAGTCAGGGTACTGCGTGCCGAACAGTGCAGTTCAAAAAGCGATCAAATTTTATTTCTGAAAAACGATAACGTTATGAATCATTCATGAATACCACAATAATTTCTCACCTGCATCAACAATCTTTCATAATACCTCCCGGCGGACACATCCCACAAATACAAAGGGAACAGATCTGTTATAGCACAATAACCTAGATGCGTAAGCACTTAGGGATATGGCTTGAAGTAGGTCAGCCCCCAAGAGGTTCGTCTCGGCATAATGCTTCGAAGACACGCGAACAATGGAACGGTGCATCGAACACAACGCTCGCACTTGGCATGTTGTAATATTCCACTTTTTCAATAATGCTGAGCGCTGCAGCTCTGGAATATTTGGTGCCTGTTCTAGAATTCTGTGTACGAGAACGTGATGGTATTTCAGGTAGGAATTGAGATTTCAAGGCAGTATGTGCTTATTATGTAGCGGGAGTTTGAATCGAATGTTCAATTTCTGAGTAACAAGCTTATTGGTTCATAAAAGTTTTTCTTTGTGCCAAATTTCCATTATTGTTCTATTCTGCACTATCCAGGTCAAATAGTACAAAACTCAGTGACGTATCATCACGCCTGATGTTCCAAAGAGTTTATCTGCATTTTAACGCTTCGTTTCGGTTTCGATAAATGCTTAACTTAACGTTCTTAATTTAGAAATCGATGGTGAGACAACGGGCTTTAAAACATCAATTCCCAGATCAGTATCTGATGTGAAGCACCGATGTTTACCAACCAGTCTGCCTACTAAGTGTAGCGATTACGGCATTATCCTCTGTGCCCGAGCCTTTGGGACTATCGGTCCCAAGGGTAGGCTCGCTTTACCGCTGGACATTTTACGGGTTGTTGTCGCACAAATCCTATCAGTTTCCATACAGTTTTAAAATTTTACTATTATGTTACTTGTTTGTTTGTTTTGTAATAAAGAACTTTTCAGTAGATGCTCGAGAAATCATCTGAATCCTATTGCTGACTTTACTTTTTATAGTCAAATTAATCTTGCTGTTGCAATCGCTAATGCTGAGAAAAATGGGATCGAGATTCCTGAGGCGGGCAAAATTCTTGGGTATTTCTCAGTAGCAGACTTGAATCTGGATTTCTGTTCGGTTGGTTGCCTTGCTTACTATTTCATGAGATTTAACACAACTGGGGAACTTTTACTAAGCTATAGGCACATTTTACTAAACATTTCGGGGAATACAGGCGTGTGTGAAGTTTTCAAAGTTTCCAAATTTTACTCCCATTGATTGGCTCACTAAATAACGGCACCCCCTATTCCTCTACAAACCATAACAGCTCCAATCCATCTACGATTTTACATATTTTCCATCCGCCTTTATGAACGCTAATCTCTTTTAATCCCTCCAATACTGCATATTTGGAATGTATTACTGAACATACGTATTTTCCGATTTAGTATTCAAGTCAGGTCATTTTGCGTGCACCTCTGTCTGTCGGTTCCGAAGCCCAAAAGCCCGATTATATTAATCCTACGTGCGTTTTGTGTCGTCCCAAACGGTCTGGTGGACCACTCTCATTTCAATGCAGCGTTCTGATTGGTCAGTTTTCAATGCGTATGTTTTTAATTAAGTAATTAGTTGAATGACGTAATGGCGGCTTGTGGAGGTATTTTTGGTTGATTTAGCTCGGAATTGATTAAGGATTCATGAATTTTTTACTTAATTAAGCGTTCTAGGGTTTTATTGCGGCAGTTAGGTTACGCTGCTACGTGTAAACGTGCCTACGCTGCTATCGTCGCCACGAATAAGCCTGTGTCGAAGACGAAGAAGGGGAATGAGAAGAGTTGCTGTGAACCTGCCAACAGGGGTTCAAAACAGCTAGGCTCAGCTACGGGCACGAGTGACCAGGATGGCTTCGTGAAGGTGGAGAGGAAGAAGAGGAAGATGCCTCCTAGTCGGAACCAGTGCGGGACCGCGCTGGTAGATCCCAATATGCTGCGTCCGGCAATACCTACGACGCAGCTCTATGTGTCTCGTTTGCATCACACCACGAAGGTTGAGGAGATCGTGGAGTATGTTCGAGCGAAGACCAGCTGGACCTTAAGGGTAGAGAAGTTGGAGCCGCGCCATAACACTAATTTCAAGTCGTTCGTGGTGCGAGTTCCGACTCATCATATTGAGACCTTCCTCAAGGCGGAGTTTTGGCCGAAGGGTGTCGTGTATCGGCGATTCCGCGAGAGACTACGCGACACCACGCAGCGTAACACGACGCCGACGCTTCGTGTAAAATAAAATAGTGTATTGTTTTTGTTTTTATATAAATATGTATGATAGTCTGTAAGGTATATATGTTATGGGTCTTTGTTACCCGAAATAAAAGTTATATTATTATTATTATTTAGTAATTGAGTTTGTAATTCAGTGATGAATTTATATGTTTGAATAATTTTGATAATTGGTACCGTGTATTACGATATCAAATATCTATCAATTTATTACGGTGTTGACCATTTGAAGAGTGATTATATCGAACAAAGCCTGCTACAAAAATAAGTAAAGAATATATTTATTCGAACGACACGCAACTTTTGAAATTAAAATTCATCCAAAGTGGATGGAAATTCACTGTATTTAATATCCGCACTCCCCGATGCATATCCGATTCCATTCAATGTAAAAATAAAGAACTGAAGAGTAATCACTGTCCGTATGAAAAGTTCCCATTCATAGCAGAGTTAACGTTCAACTAAGTTTCACTCCACTCTTTTTGCAGGGGCCGATCGAATTCGCGAAAACTGCTTCATCTCGATATTTTTTTTTCAGTCTCCACCCATTTTATGAAGCCCTCCCGCGCTCTCCGATATTCAAACAATTTTACCAGAGTCACAAGTTATGAGGGGTCTTTTCGCCCTGGTTATGTCGTTGGAAGGCGGGAGTGCTGTTGAAGCCGACAATGTGTATAAATAGGCAATACCGATTGCGATCACGTAGCTGTAACGAGCCGTCGCGACTGTACTAGAGCTATCGATCTACAGCGTGATGGAATTTGCTGACGGACGCTCGTAGGTGATGGCGTTAAAGCTGTGTTGCTTGTCTGGGATTAAGATTTACGAGTATGTGTTTACGTGAGTGAGAAATGCGGGGTTATCGGAAAATATCCTTGGGTAGTTGTTTCTTCAGTATTTCGGGATATTGTAAATAGTTCTAATCTCTACTGTGCACCAATGAGCGTAATCATCGGAAAAATAATTATCGGTATTTTTCTAGAACCAGAAGTTGGTAGGCACGTGATTTAAACCAACTTGTAAGTGTAGCCGATTAAGGCCGATCCTGTATCATAGAGAGGAGGCCTGTAATCTAGCTGTGGGTATTTTTTTAATAGTCTATAATGTGGGCAGTAGTATAACATAACAGCTGAGACAAAGACGTATGTACATCATGCTTATTTTCTAACCAATGAAACTGAAAAAACAAGAAAATTAATCTTCAAGGTTAAACAACGCTTGCCGAGGTCGGTCTGTGGATGGGTGACCATACTAATATATCGAGATTCCACCGTGACTCGGCAAGCACGTTAAGCCATTGGTCCTGGCTATGTAATCTAAAAAAGACATTTTTTAGATTTTTGGCAGTCGTTACGGCTTCTCAAAAGCCAAAAATCTGACATCTGGCTTGCCAAGAAGTAGTGCCAGTTAATGGGTTGTGGAGGTCTGGAAGGCAGCCGTTTTACTAGTACGTAAAAAAACTGGTTCTCAACTGAATCCGCTTTGACTGGAAGCCGACCCCAATATAGTTGGGAAAAGGCTAGGTACTCGTAAATGATGATACTGAATACTATCAATATTTTGCTATTCCATATTTGAAGCAAATTTTTGGAACACTATCCATTGTGGTTTTACCTTTACTCTGCTAATGAATTTGAATACGTGTGTGTATTTTTGAAATGTTTTAGAGTAAGTTCAGCATCATTAATATGCATAGTAAGACAACATTACGATGTTACCTCTCCATGCATATTAAATAGCTTCAGGACTTGCTACAATAACTGAACTTTTGGAGCTGCATTAACAAAATATTGTAGGAAGTTAAAAGTTTCAAGACAAATTTAGTGCATAAAGAAAACTTGTGGCTTTTAGATATTCTCTTGTGGTTATATAGGTTGGTATAGAGCTTACCTGTAATTTCTATTATCCTTTTGTAACATCATACTTAAGTTTTTTTTTTAATATGATTGTGTTGTAGGATCTGTAATACCCTGGACCCTTTTTTTCTGGATGGGAAATCATCAAATTACTTCTTCTGCTCTGGGCGGAGCGGAAGGTAGTGTCAGACTCTTACTGACTAAAACCACCCGTGATCCTTCTAGTTCCCTTTACGTTCCAGGGCCGCGGTGACTCTTTCGAACAAATTCCGCAACCCTAGCAGGCACTGACCCTATGGTGACCCGTATTTTTTGCTGACAGCTCTTTGAGGCGCGAGTGGAACATGACACGCCGTCAACCCGGGCCTGGTTGCTTTCGGACGGTGAGCCACCCATAGCTCGCCATCCGCAGGCCGGCGATCCATAATACCCTGGACCCCTGATTAAAAACTAAATAACCCGTTAAAAACGATAACACTGATTTCTACTGAGAAAGGTCTAAAATAGTCCACCTATTACCACCTTCCAACTAAGCAATGGTTAGTATGAAAGAGAGTACAATACAAACTGAGAAAAGAATCACAAAATTAGAAATTGTTATAAACAAACTTCTGGAAAGTCATGATTTATTTGACGTAATACACAGGCTAGGCAAACGATATTAATTCGATGTATGTCTAACTGTATTGTTTGTACAAACTACCTTGTTGACGCTCGACATCACAGATGGCGCCACTGTCGTTTTCCCGCTATCGCAGCCACTTAGAATTTATTATTCAATCCAATGTGTTCACGATATTGTTTTTTCTTTGTTTTTCTTTCTTTGCGAGGAAATCACTGCTTAAAGCGATGTGATAAGGAATATTGGTGTCACGTGTTTACAGGCAAAAATAACATACCTATTGGTATTTTTTATGAGTTCTATGAGTTATATAAGCTATTATATTATCAATTTAAAACAAAAGCTCACCTTTTTTTAAAAAATTGATAATTTAACAAACAGATGTTAAGAAAATTTAACTGATTGATTCTATTAACATGACAACTGATACCAAAATGTAGGTCCTGTACATATTAAACTATTTTTTTTTCCATACTGGATAATAGTCGTTTTACTCTTTTAAAATTCTTCTGACGTTTGCAAGGAATTGAGACACAAATATCGTCACTTTTTCATACTAAGGAGACGATTTTTTCTCTTCTGAAAAGTTAGATTTTAATGTTATCAACTATATATTTACTCTGCAGACTATAAAATATTTTTAATCAGTCTTGTGGTTTCTCTTTGGAGAATTCGGTCTTAACTTTCAGCAAACCCAAATCCGAAAAAACACTACGAAAATGGAAATAGGAGCTAAACGAAAATGTAATCCACGTAATAGCTTTTTTTTTTTAAAACATTTTATATAAATACGTATACATATTTGGTGTCTATGAATGAATATCACTTACCTCTTACTTTTCTTTATTCAAAAATGTTGTCGTAGGTAATAGTAAAAAAAAACATTTGCAAACTCCCCAATTCATTTATTAAATTTTTCTATGAACGGACAAAAATTCTTTGTTCCAAAGAAGAACATACTAATTCCATGCACTGAAGCAGGGCACAGGCATATGTCAAAACTATTACGGTATACAAGTTTCCCACGTTAGTCAAATAGTCATATTGACATCAACGTCATGAATGCTGACCTTGATAATTGAAACGTGATTTGATTTTTGGGGAAATAGATTTTGATTTCATAAGTTATATTTCAAGTGGAGGTCTTCTTGCCAAGTGGCGCCGAATACTGTTGTTATTTTCCCGAAAACTCTTATCGTGAATTAATTCTTATAAATATTAATTCCATGGATTGTCATTGAAAATAGAAACGTTAAAACGAACATTTATGAACTTCTTTTGGAGTTTACTAATACAACATGAGAGGTCTAAATAAACTGGTATCGAAAATGTATTGGCGTTTTTCATCCCTTAACCATAATAAATGTACGGCTAGTTTGGTAAAGCATTGATTTATTGGGGATCGGCCATATTTAAAATTGCTTTATAAATTGTAGTGGTTGAACGTGCAAGCTCAGGGGTAGAAGCGGGTTGTAAATAGATGCAGGTGGAGGCCCAAATGCTGGTTTGTTATTTAGGTAAACAGAGTTCATGTTAATGAGGCCAAACTGTTCTTGGTCAGCTGTTTTTGAGGTCCTTGTACCCCATTGAAACTATGTTTAGTTTTGTGTTAGGTAAGATTCCCTTAAAGGCTTATAAGGATTTTATGAAGTTTGGGAGCATTATTGATTGAGCCCTCATTGATTCATAATATCTTTAGTATATCAAGTTATAAATACATGTTTCCGTGGCAACCTCTTCTTCAAAGAATAATGTTTATTTTTACGATTTTCCTGAAACATAATTTTCCTCAAAAATTCTTCTAAAAAAACTCCCTCTTCACCTGTTTTACGTTACTTACGTCGGTATAAGAGTTATTCTTCCAAGTTTCACGGATGAGCGCCTGTCGAGTGCCCAATAAAACAACGGCCAACTTCCGCAAGACAGACTATAGTAGGGGTAATAAGAAACGTGTACAATGTCGTAAAGAAAAAGTTGGATTATGTTTGAGAATAACCCCCTAATGTAGAGAGTTGAATGGCTTTGTGATGATATTCCAAGTAGTTGGGATTGTTTTTTGCAGGTGCTAACAGGCAAGGCTGTTCCTAACTCTTTTAGTGAGCTGGGCTTGCTGGAATGCTTACATTTTGGAATGAAAACTTTCATTCTCGTGTTCCTTATCATCAAAGAAGCAGTAGATACACTGGTAGTAGTGGCAGTTGGGTGACCGACTGTAGTAGACGTAGTATGAAACGTGTACAATGTCGTAAAGAAAAAGTTGGATTACGTTGGGGAATGACCTCCTTGATGAGCCTCAACCATAATACAACTTTTTCAGAGAGCTGAGGAAGCTTTTTAATGATATTCTAAATATTTGGAATAGTCTAGTTAGTACCTGTCTACAAAAACTGGCCAAATGTGAGTTGGATTCGTGGTTCCAAAGGTTTTTTTTTGTAATGTTACTTTCAAATCTTCTTGTAGGGTTTTTTGTAATCTGTAGTTTTACAAAATTGTTGTCACAGTAGTTTCGGAAATAAAGGAGGGAGGAGAGCATGGTTAATTTTAACTCCGCGTTCGCGCTTTGGTTACAGAAAGTTATATGTTTACTAAATTTAAACTGAATCGGTCTAGTAGATTCGTAGAAAATCGTCTGTGACAGACGGACCGACAGACAGACAATCGAGTGATCCTACAAGTGTTCCGTTTTTCCATACAGAGGTTTCAGGTTTGAAAAATGCGAACATGATTTTCTCAAGAATTTCTCAAGGTCTGGCGAACAGGACAGATCTTTGAAGAATAGTAAGGAGAATCTTCCTATATGCGGGAAAAGGAACCAATAAAGCACGTGTAAAACAGATCCAACAAAGGAACACATGTATCAAAGCACCCACGCACATGCCTAGACAGCTAATTAACTATGTAGACGCAAGCACGCCCTAGTCCGCCCAGTAAATGATACTAATTGATACGAGGAAATTACTAGACGGAGGATTTTATTACTTTCATGCTTTATGTTGACATTTTTTGAGATAATTTGGTTTCATACTTTTGTCTGAGTTTTCACAATAATTACCTAGGTATCTAATCTTCTAAATAATATATAACTCAAAAGTGACTGACTGACATAGTGATCTATCAACGCACAGCCCAAACCACTGAACGGATCGGGCTGAAATTTGGCATGCAGGTAGATGTTATGACGTAGGCATCCACTAAGAAAGGATTTTGATTAATTCTACCCCCAAGGGGATAAAATAGGGGATGAAAGTTTGTATGAAACTTTGTCAATTTTAAATCGATCGGGCTGAGAGTTTCAAAATCGGGGGTAAAGTAACTATTCTAGGCGGACGAAGTCGCGGGCAGAAGCTAGTATTATATAAAATCAAATAATGTGCATTGTACAAGGGGAAGGGGAAAAACTCGTTGGGACTCCTTCGAGATATTCGTCAGCATCGGTACCAATGAGATAAGTGTACTAAATGAATGTTTAAATTTTGACCGAACAATTTCAAGACCTAACATTGTGGCATTACAAATGATGCTTAGTGGCATTTTGTTGGCCAAGAAATATTTCATAGATTATGACAACATTAAAAACAATTACCTGACTTTTGTGGAGGGTTATAAACGAGGAGATCTTACCACTTGAAAAGAACTAACAACACTTAGGAAAATAGCACATTTTGTTTTAAATAATATCCTTCGTGGTTATATAATTATGTGGTTCAATCTTAACTAGTACAGATATAAACCAACTAATCTCCTTAACATCGCACGGAAATATCTCAATACCTATTGGGTGCGTCGCTGTAATCTTCATATAACAGGTATATTGATTGGTTCACAACTGTTTTCCATTAGCGCAACACAATCCGGGTACATATAGGCATTAATGCGCTTCAGGCGTACATTCGTAGATTTCCAAATTATTACATACTCGCGTTTTACGTCCCTGTATGTTGTGAACGAAATAATTGGAATAATATTTCAGTAGAACATGATTTTCACGGAATTTCTATCTATATTTCGCCGGAGACGCAATAGTTTTGTGTATTTAATAAAGAAGTAATGTTTGCTTTAGCGAGCAACGTTTGCGAGCGAGAGCAGTGGTGGCCGAGTGGTAACGGCCCCGACTTACGAATTGAAAGTCGCAGGTTCAAATCCAGCCAGGCGCATTACTTTGTGTAATTAATTTCATCACCACTGCTCTCAAAACGGTGAAGGAAAACATCGTGAGGAAACCGGCATGTCCTAGAACCAAAAATTCGAAGACATGAGACATTAACCAACCCGCACTGGGCCCGCGTGATTACGGCCCATTCCCTCTCCTAGAGAGGAGGCCTGTGTCCCAGCAGTGGGAACATTAAAAAGGCTGATTATGCTTATGCTTGCTTTAGCGTGTGCTTTAGCTTGGGTTACCAAGGTAAAGCACAACGAACGTTACTTTTCAACGAACAACGAACGAAAAGGGCAAAGTCCGTAAGATTATAAGACTTCTAGAGAATAATCTCTAGAAGTCATATCATCTTTGAATATTTTTTTACGCATCAGAATTTGATAATGAATAATGACTATCACATTCTGATGCGTAAAAAAGTATTCCGAATGTTCAATGTTGACAATTTATCGAAAGTTTACAGTCTCAAGATATTTTATAATCTTACGAATTTTACAATAATTCGGTGACGTGAACATGTAATTCATTGGCCAGAAAACGTATATGTATCTATTTTCAATAGATTCTTAATAAAAAACGCAGATGCATGTCTGTTCTAAATATATTGCATAAAGTGTGTATAGGAAAATAACTATACGGAGAAACATATTCAAACCGTTTCTCAATTAAAATGTACCCACATAACACAAACGAACCGCCAAATCCAACTATTCTAATTCCTAGCTCGCAGTACCTGTATAAAATACACCAGAACTTGTTAAACCCCGTTACTGAGCATCGAATCGGTTAAATTCGGACGTTTCATTACAAGAATTTGATTTATCGGACGAACTCTGAAATACTGGGCACGTAGCGAACGTTCTACTGGAGTAATTTGAATGCGATCGGGACTGTGTCCATAATTACTGCGGGATTTAACTCGTTTCATAGTTCTAGATGCTTTATTAATCGAGGCTGTTGATGATTATTGACAGTCTTTTCGTAAACTAGTTAGATAGCCGCTAGCTTTGAAATGATCTGTGTCGATACATGTTCAGGCTATCTATTGGATCCTTCCAGCTTACTTGCATGGGTTACTGCTTGAATGTGTAGACCATGTAGATTGCTATGTCATGGGTTGATTTCGTAATAGGCTAGTAGGATTGAGATTTTTACGCGGCCTATCCAAATTTCCTTAGTTGTTTTTTTGTCAAGTTCCTACCATGATTCTTATAATTGTGATTTGACCAGTACAATTGCGTGGACTTTTGACTTCTGAGTTTTTTGGTTTATTTTTAAGGTAACTAGGAAACGCGGGCAACATCTAGTATAAAACTATCACGAAAAATATTGATTACAATCAACTTACAAAAAGAAAAAATATCATCATCATTTACTTTATCGTTATTTACTAAGAATTTAACTAAAAAATCTATGCAAACATTTTCATTTTAAATATACAGTACAAAAACAAAAACGATAGAATATCTAGTGATCCCCTATTATTTCATATATTGTTTAATTTATATTCATAAGCTTTACCAACCATTATCATTTATTCACTAAGTAAATAAAGTAAAATATATTTTATTTTATAGAAACACAAAGTATCTAAAAATAATGAAAGACAAGAAAAATACACTTTTACGTAGAGTAGAATATTGTGTAAAGTAAAAAAAAAAAATAAGCCGAAGAAACAGTTGTATCAGAAACAAAGGAGACTTACGAGTATTGCATCGCTCTCTGAACATAAAAATTGAAACAAATTATTAACTGGCCATAAATAAGGGTTCGGAGCTCGATATCTGGCAGTCCGCCAGGAACGCTTTAGATAGGAAAAACCTCTTGTTCGAGCTGGGAGCTAGCAAGGACATTCGGACATGCAACTAATGGGATTCTGTGATTACAGCCGTGATTTATGCTAAGTATTTGAACCTCTTTTAGTACAATTTCTTAGTATTCACGATGTTACCGAGAATGGGATAGATTGTTCAGAACTTTTCGTCCGAAAAGAAGAAAGAGAAGAAAAAAAGAAGGATGAATTTTTAAGGCGTTTAGCTTTTGTTGAAGGTTCTTGAACTTTACACATTTTCCATACATATTATTACTACATATTTTTACAAAAATTCGTATCACAATTATTTTTATAATATCTTTAATTTTATGTGTATTAAAATACTTAGTAATTACTAATGAGTTTTTGTGGATTACGGCGGTCTTATTGTTCACCACGATATGTATCAGACAACTTTAGGATGAACTGGATAAACTTAATTAAAAGCGAATATAACCAGTCCCGAAATTATTTACTCATTGTTGGGCTTTTCAGATATCCTTACAAAAGAACAAATTGTTCGTTTGCTTAAAATTAACACAATAGAAATAATAAGTTTCAGTGAGTAAAGCAACTAATGGACGACAAAGTAATTCTCGCTGAAACGCTTTTGAAAAAAGAAATGGAATTTACTTAGAATAAGTAATTTGGGTAATAGCGTGATAAATTCATGTTCTACTTAAAGACTAAGATACAAAAAAAAAGCTGTTTGATAAAAATATGATAAACGACTTGGTATACAAAAGTATATTTTTATCAAGAGTAAGGATGGCGGTCCATTAAAAATACTTGGAAAGTTTATTTTACGGTTGTCGTACAGATTACATTTGCCCCGAAACGTCGACAGTTCTATATTGTTCTTGGTTTTTGCATATTTTTATTATTTATTTATTTCTTGGTAGACTATAAGCTACTAGTATAGTCCATAGTAGTGCTACTTTTCAAGTAGCTCCTGTCCAGAAAGCAGATAATGGGAATACTAGTTGCCGCCCGCGGCTCCGCCCGCGCGAATGTCGAAAAATATCCCAAGAGAAGATACTTCCGGGAGAAAACACAAAGACAAATTGAAATTACCCCAAATAAAATTAATGTTATATAAAAGAAATATTTACTGTATGGCAATTATTATATATAATAATCTGCTAAATAATATTCAAGATTTATCATCGTCATCCTTTAAAAGGGTGTTATTTAGACTGTTATTGGAGAAAAATTATTACGGTGTTAAAGAATATTTAGAGGATAAGTCATTAGTACAGCTTAATACATAAAAATATACTTTATTCTACCATAGCTAACAATGACATATTTATTCAATAATAATGACATGAATTTTATTAATTCAAAACAATTTTAATATTTATTACAATAATATTTATATTGCCATAATTGATTCATATTAATTAAGTAAAAGGTTAATAAATGAGCCTTCATTATTATAGAAATATTTGTACGCCATAGCATGGCAGGATATGCTAGAACCAAAATCATAATATCTATTGTATCATATTGTGTATTCTATCAGTGAACGATTTTTGTAATTCTAAATTTAAATAAACAAAAAACAAACGAATAATAGGTACTTTAGATTTCGCCTATATTGCATGAACTGTATTCCAACACTCTCAGCATTTGGTACAATAGAAGCAACACTATAGTTTATGAACTTTTTACCGCTTGACGTGTTTGAATGTTACTAAGCTTTCAAATCTCATCTCGAAGCTAATACCTGAGAGTTGAGGGGTTCCATTCTTCACGCATCACCGTGCCTTCGCGTGGGGTGTGCCAATGGGGCGGAAATGTCGTTAGATAGTGCCTTCCTGCGTTTTTCGCCCAACTCTTTACATGTTGAATATTTTTTGACATGTAGCGTTCAATATCAATAAACACTTTGTTGAGTCGTTTTTTGATTGAGTACTTCCTTTTTTTATTTAGGTAGGTCATATCTTAAGTTATGGTGAAAAAAGTCGTTCATGTTGTGGTATAAGATGTTTTGGAATTAGGTTACCTAGAAGAATTTGGTGGAGATCTTTAGTTCGTAGTGGAACAGTCTAATCCATTAAAACTGAATTAAAGTACAGGATGATATCAAAATATTATCACATATGTATTTTCACACCATTTTATAAAATATTAGTTTTGCAATTTTATGTAGTAAACAAAAATTGTCATGACCTTTTTGCTGCCGAAAACTGCGTCAGTTTTTGTCGTATGTATAAAATATTTGTTTATCCTCGCATCGTAACACCTTGCAGCAATTAGGTACACCAATTTACACCACACCAGCGCATCAACCAAGTACTTATCTGCTGTTTTTTTTAATATCCTATCTACATCACGCAAGGTCGTTTCCGTAGCATCGAATCATTTTTCAATCTGCTCACGAAAAACGTATAACTATAAATTCAAAACAGAATTGCCGCATAAGCTCAGGTCAGCATAGTTTGTGCTGAAGAAGTAGACATACAAACATAATCTCGAAAAAATGTACACAAAAAAAAAAACAACTACAAAATCAGACCTTAAAGCAAAAAGGTGAGAAATAAAAATAAAGTAAGACAAAATAGAGTCAGACATCCTATATTTTCAAAGATTTCTTTATTTACTATGCGATAGGCGAGCATTTAAACACTACAATGTTAAGGAACGATTTTTCTTCGGTGCGCGCGAAGAAGTAAGCTTTTCTTTTTCCAAAGCTCTATTTAGCAACACCTGCTGGTCCTAAAGCTGTAATGCTTCAGTTACCTTTTTTATTTAACCTGAACTACTTACTTTTGTGTATTTCAATGTTTTTTACAGCAGACGATTTTCTTAGTAAAAAAAAAGTTTTTTATTTTTCACTTTTTAGTGGTACCTAAACCCCCTCCCCTCCCCCCACCTAAACGAACCAATAACATTAGTGTAAAAAAAACGCACTGCTCCAATGCAGAGTAAACTAAAAGGTCGTCAATGTAGACAATGTTGATATTTTTTTAGATTTTTCAAAAACCGCTTGTTCGATTTCGATAAAATTTTCATGGGACCTTTCCAACAAAAAAATAATTTTTCAAATCGGTTGGCAAGTGACGGAGTTATGCGCGAACAAACAATAAAAAATAAAAAAAACATACAACCATCCGAATTGAGAACCTCCTCCTTTTTTAGAAGTCGGTTAATTATTGAGTTCATATAGAGCCAGCTTTAGTACTTTTAAAAAAAGAACTTATCTCACGGGAATGTGATTTGATGTCATAAATTGGCTCATATGGCCAGTCTAGACCTAAGCTAAATCTTAGAGAGCAAGTGTGCCCGAGACATGAAAAAAGCCGTATTGTTTGTATGGTGAACGCGTATAAGCAAACGTTCGGATTGTTGTATAGATAATAGATAGGTGTTATATTAAGGACGGAAAAAGTTTATTGTACAGGTACTTACATAAAAGAAAAAAATAAATTACCGCCACACACATCATATTTAATTATGATAGAACATAGCAATTTTTTTTCATAGCCAGCATGTAGCCAGTACGATTATTTGATACTAAACTTTAAGACGGATGACTTGAAATTTTAAATAAAAAATCTTAACCACAATCAGGTCACAGTCAACCCTTGTTCCAAATGTCATACAAATTCATATATTATATCCATTGAATCGAGATTGATTAACAAATGTACGATTTTAAAATATGTACTAATGTTTGCCCACGACTTTGTACGCGCATATCCCCTTTTCTCCGTTCCTTCCGAATAAATATGGATATCATATACAAAAATAATTTTCCACATCTGACTGGTAGTTCCAGAGATTAGCGCATTCAAACAAACTCTTCAGCTTTATTATGTCACACCTGCGTAGTTTTCATTCCCGTGAGAATACGAGGATAAAATATAGCCTATGTTACTCAAGGTGAATGTAGCTTTTTTGTGGTGAAAGAATTTTTAAAATCGGTCCAGTAGTTTTTGAGTTTATTCGTTATATACAAAAATACAAATCTTTCCTCTTTATAATATTAGTATAGATTAGTAGCCCAGTGAGATAAGATAGGAAATGTGTAGTATACAGGTTACTTAAGATAATTTGTCAAAGGATAACGTCCATCCAAAGGCCCAAGTTAATTGTCAACCAAGATAAGAGCTCTCTGTCAACGGGAGGTGATATTCCCTCGGCCGACGCTATACCAATCACGTAGATGGATCATGTGACAAACTACAAACACACCCCAGAGGTGACCTTTAAACTAAATACACTATGCCTTATGTTACTATATATGATTTAATTAAAATCGTTTTAGTCGTTTCGGAGCTTATTCGGTACAAACAAACAAAACAAAAATATCTTAGATTTTTTATGAAATTATTATAATTATTTTAGATTTTCTTGTGGTGATCCTTTCTATTAATTATAATTAACTATTTATGACAGAACTACGAAAGTAGAAGGGTTAAAGCATAGAGAACGTAATTAAAGAGACTAATGAGATTAAATTTATTCAAAAACTGTATTTTTATCGCAGCTTCACTCACGTAATCTAACTCGTAGGAAGAAGGTACACATTTCTAACGAGGGAAATAATTATATACACACATAGTTATATAATTAATATCTATTTTTAACCTTCTAATCGTTTAGTAGTTTTTGTATGGTGTACATTAAAGATTTCATTCTAAAAAATATATTGGGCTATAATTAATATTTAATAGCGAGTATAAAACTCTTTAATATTCAACGTATGTATAGATAATCCTTTTCCAGCTCTGCACATATTAAAATTACTCATATTTCATCGCTAACTAAACCGCCTAAATCCCAGATTTCCTCACACGAGACTTGGCAGTTCCAGTTCCTGCCCACTTGCCCGTAAGGGTTGTCGTCAACCAGGGATGCGGGCAGAATAATTCCTGCCCGCTTTTGTGGGCAAAGATAAAGTGTCGTACCAACGTGGTCACGAATACTGGTCAAGAATAATGTGACGGCCCAATGATTTATGGATCTGCATTTGTATTATGGCGGTTTCGCAGGAAATTGTATGTTTTGGCTAGTGTAGTAACTTCAAAGGACGAAATGTTTTTGCGTTATGAGATGCAGAAAGTTTGATTTTGTTGTAATAGACTAAACAGATTGTATTTCCTGTGAAACCATAATCTCCTTCTTTCTAATTTGATGATGAGAGTCATAAACTTACTTCTGTGTGCAAGCCACTAATACAGCTGTCTAAAATTATTGTCATTTAAGTGACTATAAATTGCAACTTCTCAGTAGGCAATGGAGTACTGAAGATTATTAACAGCGAAAAAACAAAAATTTTAATCAATATCGTTTCGGCGTCATTTAATTTCGTTATACTTCAAAATAATATTCTGTGTCTCTCTCTCTTATTACGAGTGTAATTTATAGGGTTTAAATAGTTGTCAAAACGATTATTCCAATGAATGGGTGGACGCTTAGCAAACTCCGGCATGATTTTTTTCTCCTTAGCTGTACGCGCAAAACGTCTTGTGCGTTTTGTAGGTAATTTAAATAAGTTTCAAAAACCAGAAGTTTTCAAAATACTCCTACTTACAATAATACATACACACATTTAACTACTACCTGACAAAGACAAACATAATCTAAACCAGTTTCACAACGTGTATTTCCCAAATCTCGTGGTCGTAAGTCGGCGTACTAAATCTGCGGATCCCATCGATTGCCAATAATGTCTGTAATTACTGCCCTCGCCGCCTCGCCCGTTAATCTTACTTAGGATTATGCCCGCCCGTGCCAAGTTTAGTTAAAAAATATTGGTACAGGTAGCTGGTTTGTTGTCTAAAAAGGTACTGAAATTCGGTGACTATCAGGTTTGGATTCAAATGGTAACGGCCATTTGTTTAGACAAGATAAATATTTCTTTGAGACGACTAAAATATTTAACGTACATAATATAGCTTGTATTCATCGCAAGGTTATGTAGGGGTGACCTAATATAACATCAACAGATATCCAGTTGCAGTTGGATTTTGGTGTCATTTTAAAGATGATGAGTATTGGTCCCGGTTGTCATTAGGAGGTCTTTGGCAGTCGTTACGGATTGTCAGAAGCCAGAAAATCTGACACCAGTCTTGCCAAGAAGTACCGTGTTCCCCAGTTAAAGGGTAGTGGAGGTCTGGTAGGCAGCCGCTTCACGTAAAATACTGGTATTCAGCTGAATCCGGCTTGACGGGGAGCCGACCCCAATATGGATGGGAAAAAGGCTAGGCAGATGATGATTTAAAAGATGATGATGCCGGGCTAGATGTACCCTTCAGGCATGTAACTAGCGAGCTAGTTCTAGACCTTTTTCTGACACTGCAATGTTAGCAGATCGCTATTAATTTCTAGATGATTATTGAACCTATATTTCCCCCATAAATTCACACATTTCTCAACGACTATATAAATCCAATAACTATCCAGGTTATACAAAAACTTGCTCACTGCAATAGAATGATGGCGGGACTAGTTCCTACCATTTCTCTGGATGTTGGGAGGCGGGTCACGTGGCCCCGTTCAGTTATACGCGCCAGCCCCGGGCCGCGGTTTGATACTCTTTCTTAAGTGGCCCGGATACAGGGCACTTTGGGCCCGAAAATGTAAGCACAGTTTCTGAAGAGTTTCAACTTATTTGTAAAAGGTCGGGACGTGGGCAAGTATTTAAATGTATGCGATTAAAACTAACCTGCGATTAAAATTAAATAACAACTTTATTCAAAAAAGATCAATTTTACTCCAAAAAGTTTAAAGTTTTTTTAAAGTGTCTACGTCGATAGCTAAATGAAATGCTTCTTCAAAGGCGCAACATGGTCACGCACTGCTTTTAGAAAAAAAAATTGTTCTATGTCGGTCATAAGCTACAGTTAGGTATTTTAACAAAAAGCTTCTAATGAAATGTTAATTTACAATAATTATGGGCCTGCTATGTAGTGTTTTGTTTGTTTATTTTGTCTATAGTTTTAGCTAATGCGAAATATTTTCCAAACCTCTCAGTGAGCGTTACGCTTTAACCCTTTCGTTACGTAGTCGGCCATCGCAGATATAAACGTCTGAGACGTCTCGGGAGCGACATTAGCAGCCGAGAACAAACTGAGCTGTCAGTTTGGCCCAAATATCTACTTTTGTTTGGGACAATAGCCTGAAGCGGACCTTATCAGGTGACAAGACAATATTTCGTAGATTCTTGTTTACGACTAGGCCTTTTGGATTTACAGAAATATGTTTCACAGGCAGTTACTGAATATAAAGTAGGTTATTTTATTTTCAAATATTTTGAAGTATTGCACGAACAACGGATAGGGTGGATGCCATAAGCCATTATATACCAGCCAACCTTCGCAATCGCGCAAAACGCATTGCAAAAGTAATGCTGACATTGTGATTGTGAGGTATGAAAAACTAAACTACGTACAGGAAAATGGTCTTAACCGTCCTTTATAGTATTTTTCCTGAAATGAGATTACATCAAATTACCCCCTGCTAATACAATCAAAGATAACATTCATAAATAAATAACCCTAAAATATTCACATACACGTCTTTCAAAGCATCCATTACGATACCCATTGGCGTTTATGTGTCCTAATAGACAGACATGAGACGGTCAATGTGACATAGAACACCCTCTGTTTCCACCCCCATTGAATCTAATAAAAACATTGCTTTGCGACGGTTATCCCCGGTATCTATAACGTTTTACTCAATGGAGGGACAAGAAATGAGTAATAAAGAATTGCATTCTTGTTCTGTGTAACTTGTCTTGTGAGTTGTGGGTATTTTTTTGTGTCCTCATTTTTATTTTCCCAATTATGTTTGGAAGTTTTTTTTTAACAGCATTTTTGCAATTTATTTTATTTACTAGCAGCGCCCCGCGGTTTCACCCGCGTAATTCCTGTTCCCGTAGGAATACGCGGATAAAATATAGTTTAAGTTACTCAGGGTGAATGTACCTTTCTAATGGTAAAATAATTTTTGGAATCGATCCAGTAGCTTTTGCGTTTATTCGTTATATACAAAAATATAAAAATACAAATCTTTCCTCTTTATAATATTAGTATAGATAAGGCACAGCGGCCCGGTCGGGACATCGTAGGAGAAGAGTGTCTTGGAAGGATGTGGGGGAGGCCTTTGAACAACATTGGAACACTAGGCTATTAAAATAGGAAACCAAAATGACGTATTATTTTTGATGTTGTTATCCTTATTCGTCATTGTTCCTAGAAATCTATTCTAACATAATAAAACTGAAGAGTATATTTGCTTGAAGGAGCTAATATCGCCGGATTAGATTTTTAGGGTTTCGTAGCCAAATGGCAAGAAACGGAACCCTTATGGATTCGTCATGTCTGTGTCTGTCAGTCCGTATATCACAGCCATTTTACTCGGTGACTATTAAAGCTACACAAATGAAAATTTGTAGGTAGGTGCAACCTGTTAACCGCTATTGAATAATGCTATAATATTATAGAAAATATAATTTCAGGGGTGGCACTCCATACATGTAACTGAGGGATGACAAAATAAATTCCAACAAACATAATCGTGTGAGATCATTGGATAGCTCTTTCAAAATAAAATATAGGTTTCTAAAAAAGGGTTTTGAGATATGTGCTTCCGAATTCGTAAAAAATGTGTCTCCCCCTCTAACTTTTAAACTATGTATGAAGTGATTAAATACATTAGAAATCTCTAAAATTAGCAGTGTTTCTCTACTATATTATGCATGTATTGTACATATAAACTTCACTCTTGAAACGCATCAAAATTTGTTGCGCTGTTTTAAAAATCTAAGCATACTCGTACATAGCGACAGACAGACTTTGTTTTAAACCATGTATTATTATATATATTTTGTAGGAAAGTTTTTTAAGAAAAGATGTCTCCCGTTGCTTGTTTATCTTTATTATAAGGGATACAATAAATTGTAGATTGTTTTAGATCTTGTAAACTAAATTCGTCCTTGAACCCAAAAGTGAGTAATAAATCATAACATTCTTACTCTGTGTAATTAGTCTTGTGAGACCGTTTTAGTGTCCTTGTTTTCATTACACAAATTTTGTACGAACGATTTTTTAAGAATAGACATAACAACTTTTTATGTCAATTATAAGACGTGCCATAAACTGTAGATTTTTTATGCTCTTGTTATCTTAATTGTTCAAGGTTTTTTTTTATATCATGAGGGTGAAAATAGCCCGAAGCAGTTTTAAAATGACTTTTCGATGCTTCAAAATTATCAAGTTTGTGCCTGATGCATGGGGTTGCTCATCTTGGGGTTCTAAATATGATTACGGCTGGTTTCGTAATTTGTCACATGCGAAGAGATTCAACGCTATATTTTTTATGATATATATTTTACTGAAGGCGAGAGCAAATGACACTCCTGTCCCTTTTTTGTATGAATAAATTCTTGGCTTTTTTCCTAAATTTAAATAATCTCACTGCATCATAGAAAAGTGTAGTTATAGCAGTATCGTCTTATGTGGGATAAATCTAATGTTCTATTCCAAAACGACATATTTTTCAACCACCAGCATTGTTTGTACAACACTGCCAATCTCTATCCGTCTGTGTCGGTGGGACGCAAACTTTTATCTGGTTGGGGGAAACTAAAAATATCCCCCCATTGTGTTACACCATCAAAGAGTTTGGGGGTGATGGATTAAGCTTGTATCGACGTCCATGGCACGTGTCATCGGGAGATAAGAGATGTAATACTAAACGTTGTAGTGAGGGAGTCTGTGATACTGATTGTAATGTTGTAGATTTGGAATTGTCGATACTGTGAGATTATGCAGTTTAATTACTAGATTTGATGTGCAATTCTTTTTTGCTTGTGAATTTTCGATTTGGCGAGATATTTTGCGAATTTATTTGCAAATAACCGATTCACTGCGAGAGGCGATTCTCACAATCGATAATTCTGATTTAAATTCTGATCATATTTTCGATTCAATATTGCGATTGATTTAATGAAAATTGTCTTTTTGCCAAAATACGAAATAAAAATTTCTATCAATCTATCAACATACAAAAATCAATCACCGATAATATCCCAATGTTATTTAATACAACATACGTTATAAGAATAAATGAGCAAAAAGCTCCGCTCATTAATATTGATGCTGCCTACGATTGTTTGGCAAAAATTAATTCCATTTTTTGAGGAAATTGCTTGGAGTATGCGTAACTTAGTACGAGGGGAGAGATTTATCATATTACCGATTACTCCTTGCACCGAAGGTCCCGGTTTATATTAATAGCTCGCTGTGCAATTTACCAAATTGTAAATAAAAATTGCGAATTTTTAGGGCAGAATGATATTAATTTTGTTTGCGCTGTATTAAGAAATTTTCGTTTGTTTTTCTTTGTTCTGATGTGATTTTATTCATTATTCGGTTCAGCGTAGCGCTTCAAAGGATTTTGTTTTTAATAATAACCTGCATGTTTAAGGCCAGCTAGCACAAACTAGGTTTCTTTTAATTCCGAGTTAGTTTGATTTTTATTTTATTTGAGACGGTTAGCTCTTGACTGTAGGTCAGAGGTAACAGAAACCAAGATGATAATGGAATGAACGTACCCAGAAGAAGCCTGTTCACTCTAACTTAGAAGAGATTAGAGGCAGACAGAGAGTTCCACTCCTTTGCTGTGCGCGGTATCAAAGACAGTTGGAAATGCTTGGTGCGAATTGGTGGAATAGCAACAAGGTAGGGACGGAAACTTACAGTGCGTCTGGATGTCCGATGGTAAAAGGGGACCGGCGGGTTGAGGTCATGAAGTTCATGGCCACACTCACCGAAGTACAATCTGACCGACCAGCAGGCGACCTTGCGGCGATGAGTCAGGCTGTGGAGCTTGGCAATTAACTCGGAGCTAAAAGATAACTCTGGTGTTTGCGAATGGACCTAATTCAAATAATTTACTGAGCTTTAATTTACAGAAACTCATAATAGTATGGAATCAATTCCACACAAACTTCAACTAAAACAAGATCCTACACGAAACGCAAAACAAACTTTCAAATGACCAACAAACAGCTCGGTAAATGTTGCAATTTAAAATCACAAACTTCGCTTCAAGCGTTATTAAGGCATTTCACGAAAATTTTGACGCAACCAGTCCTAATTATGATGTAAAAAAGTTTTCTAATTACGTCGCTCAAACCACTAAGTTACCCTATAAATATATAAATGAGAAATAAGTGACAACTCAGGCCGCCTAATTTGATGCAAAAACGACAGTTATGAAGGTCAATGGAAATTACATGGTGATTGAACTTGTGAAACTTAAGCGATAAATGTGATAAATATTTTTTTCAAAACGAGATTTTTATTACCAGTGTTTTCGCCAGTGTTAATGTTCAATATTATTTCAAGTGAACGAGTTATCCGGATATTTATTATCCTGTGGCTTAATTTAGACTTGTCTGTATTGAATATTTTATAGAAATAATAATGGTGGCGTTGACATAGAAGTTTGATTTTTTCACTGCTCCAAGGGATAGCTGTCCTCGGGCCTGCGGATGGCGAGCTATGGATGGCTCGCGGTCCGGTAACAACCGAGCCCGGGTTGACCACGTATCGTGTTTCACGCGCGCCTTAAAAAGCTGTCAGCAAAGAAGACGGGGCCTCATAGGGTCAGTGCCTGCAAGGGTTGCAGAATTTGCTCGAAAGAGTTACCGCAGCCCTGGAACGCAAAAGGCACTAGGAGGAACACGGGTGGGTTTTAGTCAGTAAGAGTATGTCACTCACTCCCTTCCGCTCCACCCAGAGCGGAAGAAGTCATTTGATGGTATCCCATCCAGAAACGCCACTGTAACTCTTTCAATCAAATGCCGCAGCCCTAGGGATTAACACACCACATTATACAAACTTGCTCATTTACCTATAATATTAGTGACAGATTTTGAGCTATTTGTTGACGTCGAATGTTTAAAGACAACAATATAAATAAACAACGTATTCACCGGGCTTGGATTTTAAGTACTCTTTGGCCGTTACACCTTTTGAGTGGTCAAGAGTAGAAACACATTCTCAAAGCCAGCTAACAAAATAAGAATTCTAGGAACAAAATAATAATGCAATTTCTTCTAAATGAAACATAATTAAATCGTGTTACGAGAATTTTATCCTAGAAAAAACTACACAACTACCTGTATTGTGCTAAATATTCAGAAGAAAGCTGAATTATTAATTATTGTTTCCAGTCTTATAGAGACTGGAAACAATAATTAATAATTCAGCTTTAGCTTAGGAATTCATAAAATAAATTATAGTATATCTATACTAATATTATAAAGAGGAAAGATTTGTATTTTTATATTTTTGTATGTAACGAATAAACTCAAAAACTACTGGATCGATTTCAAAAATTCTTTCACCACTAGAAAGCTACATTGACCCTGAGTAACATAGGCTATATTTTATCCCCGTATTTCCACGGGAACAGAAACTACGCGGGTGAAACCGCGGAGCGCTGCTAGTAAATAATAAAACTGTTTTAACTTTGCCATAGCAATAATATTTACAGACGAACCCCAGTAAAGACAAAAAAGTACGAAACAAAATGCTAAATAGAAAAGCGGAATAAAAAACAGCAAACCGTCCCAAACTTCTTTCATAAAAGGAACTAATACATTTGAGTTGCAAGTTTCTTTCTCTTCAATTTAATATAGCTGAAAGGGTAAGAAAGTGTACGTACCACGGTGACTGATGTGTTTTCTTTACATAATGTAATAGCTTTTTGGGAGAATCGACTTTACTGTTTTTTTTTGTATCAATAAGACCAGATAAAATGAAGTGAGCATAAAGTGCTTCTTGTACTGTAATGCATGACGCCTCAGGATAATCCTTTTTATAATAAAACAAATTAAGATTACACCCTTTTTTATTTTTTCTGGATGGGAAATCATCAAACGACTTCTCCCGCTCTGGGCGGAGCAGAAGAGAGTGTCAGACTCGTCTTGACTAAAACGCACCCGTGTTCCTCCTAGAGCCCTTTGCGTTCCATGGCCGCGGTGACTCTTACATTATTTTATAACATTGAAAGTCTTTAATATTGGCCATGAAAACGACAAAGCCAATAAGTAAAAAAACTAATTTTTCTCACTGTCACATACAAACTGGTCTATACACACTTAACTGAGAACCCACTCAAATGTTCATTCACGCATAATAATTCGAACACCCCAAAATTCTCATTACATCATTTGAAACCGGTAACGAAGAACAAACGAACTCACATCAATCAAGTCTGTAGTGAGCAATGCTTTAATAACATTATTTCCTAATACCCGAGGACAATTTCCCTGCTTAACTGTGTTATGACGTCGCACGTGATTTTCGATCGAGTTCCATTGGTTACGGTAATTTACAAAGGATCATAATCGTATGTGCTTTATTATGGAGATTATGAAGTGAGCAGATTGCTGGATGCGGTAATTGGAAGGTAATTTAAATTTGGGAAATGCTGTGTTATTTTGAACATCTTAAAAAATGCGGGAAATAAAGCAAGGCAATTAGGTTTTAACTGAAAGCAAATTTTAGAAAAAAATGAACAACTTTATGGGACCAACTCTGAAATTTCGAAAAAAAAATCTGTGTTAATAATGCGAGCGTATAACTCGACAAAATATTCTGAACAGCCTTTTCGGTGATTTGGGGTTGTTTCTATGATAAAAGTTGTTCATAATGACGAGTACAATGACCCATTTTCAGTTTTTCTATTTATTATGCTACACGTTGTATACCTATAATATGATATCTACTTACCTGTTATAGTCATTTGTCAAAAATGAGTCAACATGTCCAACATGATTGATCATTTACCCAAACCTTAGGCAATACCAACATCGTTACAGGAAACAAAACAGGTATTCTAATCAAAACAAGCTTGAACAAGCTGAATGTACTTGTGTAGGGTATGGACCGTTTTATTCTCTCCTCTTGGTCAATAGACTAGAAATTATATTTTAAAAAAGTGGTCCTTCGAGCCGGATATCTATGTCAAGAATTAACTTCAAACTACAATCTTGAGGATTTTCTGAAAAATAAGGTGTCACAAAGTCACCCCAATTACTTTAAAAACTCGCTTAAACAATTTCCAAACCCGTATTATCACCACGGAAATTGTCGGCAAGGTGTTTTAATAATAAACGACGACAAGGTTCGCAATTTCTCCAACCGAAAAGATATTTACTAAAGATTTTCGCTGGCAAATAGAATTACCTGCCCTCGACAATATGCAGCCGGGAGAAAAATTATGCCAAGCAAATCAGCCGGTGCTCCTTGCTACAACAACCTTTATACGACGTGGTAAACGAGGGATAAATTGCGATTATAGTTCCTTGAAAAACCGTTTTTTCAGCGGTTTAACTTCAGGCGTTTCTTAATGGCGACAAGCAATCCTATTTACATGAAAATTCAGTTTATTTTTCCTATTTTTGACATAATTTCCTAGTCCATTGAATTTTCACTTAGATTGAAATTATATACATATCTATATAAAAGAAGATTCACCAACTTTGGTTGCCAAGTTAAGGATGCCTAAGGAGTCAAGTCCGCCTTTATACCTGCTTATAAGTACATGAAGTCTAAAAAAATATAGGTATGTACCTTGTTATCAAGTGACATTAAACAATTTAATAGTTTATCTCCTTATGGAGATAACCTATTAATTTTTCTATCTGTACCTTCGTTTGATTTTAATTGAATACCCATAACTTATGGTTAACTATACAATCATACATATTTTCAGCTGCGTAGTACCTTTACCTTACCTTTACCCGCCCTGGGTGGAGCGGTAGGGAGTGTCAGACTTTTACTGACTAAAACCCACCCGTGCTCCTCCATGTGCCCTTTGCGTTCCAGGGCCGCGGTAACTCTTTCGAACAAATTCCGCAACAGCTGCGTAGTACCTGCGTAATCTATTGAGATTGCATATGTTCTTATACAAACAGTACGTAAAATATTATATTGTATCCATTTAATGATGGATTTTAAATGCATTTATTTGTTTTACACTACGCACACAAGAGTACTGAGGGACTCTCTTTCAGTTAAGTCAGTACCAGTCAGTAAATCAAAAAATGCTACAAAAATCCACTTTTACCGCTCCCTACAAAACAGCGCAACATTTAAGTTCCCTTTAACTTCAAAAGAAATTATAATCCAGCAAAATAATAAGCAGCTTTATACCCCACTATGTGAAGTAATGTCAGCATCACTCAAATTAGCCGGGTAACCACCCTTGTGCTGCAAACGCCATGTAAACACGGTACGTCTTCATTTCATTAGGGGGATGCGTCTTACGGAAGTTCTATGTTGAATATAAGGCCGAGGGTATAAGAGAGTGGAGCGTGTTTTTGCGTTACATAAAATAGTATGAGCTAAATGCGGCGATTTTATACAGTTTTGTGCTACTGCCAAATTATTTTAGTGGCAATTGTAAGGCTTTTTTTGGTTGGACAAAACTGTTTCGGCATTGAAATTTTAAACGAAACAAATTGAATTGCCTTGCCTTTTCCCTACTATCTTAAGTTTGGGTTCCAGCGGTTAGGTACTAATAATTTACAAGGAGCGACTGCCTTTCTCGCTAAGAAAACCCAGTAACTGGGTAACACGGTATCCTCGTCAAAAATGGTCTCAAATTTCTTAGCTTCTACTTCCGCAGCGATTGTCAAATGTCTACAAATGACAGCCGGGACCGAATGCTTATCATACTTTCCAAGGCAAAGAATTTCAATTAAAAAAAAACAAACATGCTACATTCAAAAATCCAAGTACGCCGAATTGGAAGGTATGCCAAACCTCCTCTTCACTTATTCCGGCTGCCATTTTTTTTTTGTGAAGTAAGATGGATTGTCACATGACTTTTTGCTTCCAATTACCTCTTTTATAATAGGATGCGTGGAATCCTATGGGATTATAACATCAGGTGCGACGATGCAGACCCTTAAAATCCGTACGTGTCGGGAGGAAACGCGGAATAATATTTTTAAATAAAGTTAAAAATGGTCAGGTTCTTTTTTTCTGCTCGGTATTCTACTCATGTATTGTGATCAAGATCATTTTCTTGTAAAACTGCAAAAGCTGTGTTGTAAGATTTTTTATTTTATATAGTTTTTTGCAATAGTTAAAATTCTTTAACATCGTAAATAATTTCATTAGCAAAACGAGCAAATAATAATGTTATTATATTCAGAAAACGTGAAATAAGAAATGCATAATAAAAGTTGTCAAAATAAGTACTATTCAAATGTCGATAATTTACATACAATGAGGTTCACCCAGTGCCTTTCACTCTCATAAAAGCTTGTTTATCTCAAGGGAGTGAACTACCTGTCGGGATAAAAATAATCCTAATGGCCTTACCTAGGACATGGTAAACCCATCAAGTTCTTTATGAAACGCATTAAACCTAAGATGAGTAAATGAATCAACAAACACTCAAACACTGTCATCTGCCTAGCCTTTTCCCAACTATATTGGGGTCGGCTTCCAGTCAAACCGGATTCAGCTGAATACCAGTATTAAGAGCGTGTACGCCACTATTTGTCACTATTTTGCGAAATGGCTGAACCCATTTTAACGAAACTCACATATAAGCAGGATGCATAGATCTAAAAAGTTAGTTGAAATGTCTTATATTTAAAAAAAAGATATTTGGGAATTTAAGGATAATATTTTATACGGAAAATTTAAAATGGTTCTAATTTAACTGTCTATCGAAAATGTTTTCTACTAGCTTTTTAGACCTATGTATCCTGCTTATGTGAGTAAAGTTTCATTAAAATCGGTTTAGTCATTTCGGAAAATAAGGACTCAAACATTTTTGTATGAAATGCCGTACGGCGTATACTACACTGCTCTTAAACATACACTGTAACATCATAAGTACGATTTAACGTCCTTAATCTATCGCCTACGACATCTACGCTTTGCTACGCCGTAGCAACTAGACACCTTTGTAACAAATTACATCCGTAGCAGATAACGATACTAATTCTATCTTTTTACTCGGAATCAAACGAAGCTAATTGACTCCGGTCCTCAATTAAAACTAACTGGCGATATTCTTCTAATGATGCTATTTATCTAAAGGAAACGAGAGTTTTCATTAATCTTCTTATGTGAGGTTTGCTAAGATTTTAATAGGAGGTACCAATTTCCGTTTTTTTTTAATCTATACTTATTTTTAAATACCGGAAGAGTTTGTTTGTTTGGTTCGAATGGATAAATTCGTTTAGTATTGAATAACATTTTTATCGGGGAAGACGATATAACATCACGCTAAGACACACAGGATATCAATAAAAATGTTGCAGAAATGGTTTCTTTTTCTCTTTCTGTGACGCGGCCGACTTTGCGCGGGTCAGTTCTACATGAAGCGTTATTATGAATTGCTTATTTACAAGGAAATTAATGCTTTTTTAAGTGAAACTTCTGATGAAGCTCAATCTGATGGAACTCTGATCCAGCTCGGAGAAACTGGATGCGAGAAGCCGAAAATAGATCTAAGTAGCGTGCAATTGGAGAGGCCTACGTCCAGCAGTGGACTGCAACAGGCTGTTGATGATGATTGATGAAGGTGAAACTTCTTAGTCGGTGAGTCAATTTTCGAGGCAAATGTGCTGACCGTTTCTAGTACTTTACATAAGAGAGAAAAACATATGACTTTTCCTTTCCCTCATAATATTTTCTTTCTTATTCCATAATTATGAAGTCTCACATTTTACCCACGACGGAACGGAGACAGTGTATGCGTTTGGGGTAAGAGGATGTTTGTTTGTTTGTGCAAAACAATGTTCCCATTTATATCCAGTACTACTAGTCCGATTTTCATGCGGTTTTTTTTCATTTCGGATTTAATTGGTGCATGTTCTTAGATAAGTGTGATGTTGACAACTCAACAGGGGGCGTTGCTGTCAAGGATATTTGGGCAAACCAATGTTGCCATTTATCTTCAAAACTACTATTCCAAATTCAATGCAATTTTCAGTGATGGGTTAATCTATGATTGTTGCATGCTCTTAGATATGTGTTACGGTGACAACTCACGAGGGGGCGCTGCAGTGAACCTATGTTTTTGCAAAAAGCAAAACTATTCCGATTTTGATGTAGTTTTCAGTGATGGGTTCGGGTTTTTAAATGAACTATTTCTATTATGTAGTACAATGTTCATAATAAAGTTCTCTCAAAAAATTCAGGGCTCCCATTAAATGAGCTAGTTTTGCTGTTATGCAAGTGATGGCAGCCCCCGACGGATATTTTTAGGTTACATTAAATCTGTAAGTCGGGGGTTTTATTAATTACTTATTTCTTTTTCAAAATTTACAATTTTATTACATTCAAAACAAGTTAGCGACCTGACAAGAGAGATTGAGATGGACAAAAACAAATAAAATTGTAAGAAAAAAAAAAACATTTGTTCCACTTTAAGGACTCCATATGAAATCATTTCTAACTTAAGTCAGAACATCATGCCTAACTGAGTTACCACGTGTTGTACTGCAACTTATGAATAATAATCATACATAATCTTTGACACACCCTTGCGTGCGGTACGCGTACACCATATTTCTGTATAGACAAGACATTAAATGTAAATAAATATACACACGTATACCTCCATACAAAATACTAGCATCGCCCCACGGTTTCACCCGCGTAGTTGCCTTTCCCGTGGGAATATGGGGATGTAATATAGCCTATGTCCACTATGTGTAGTGTAGCTTCCCAACAGTGAAAGAATTTTTCAAATCGGTCAAGTTGTTTCAGAGCCTATTCAATGCAAACAAACAAACAAATTAAAAAAAAAACAATAAAATCTTTCCTCTTTATAATATTAGTGTAGATAAACGTACAACCATCTTAAGCTTACTTTACTACATTATTTACAGCGACAATGGGGTTACAACGAAGACAAAAAAATTAAGGCTCGAAGTTGCGAATATGTTGCAAAAAAGTGTCAACGCGTGACGTGACTTTCTATTATATTTGGTTCTGCAAAACTCGTAACATGGGTTTGAACAAAAAGTGTACCTACGTCTCTTTAAAGGGTTAGGGGCTAGTTAGACTTGCCCAATTCATTACGGCGAAAACCAGGCGGGATTTGAACGAACGCAAATTGAAGAAATTGTGACCCAACGAATAATGTGCAATTATTGTTTTCTTAAATTATACTTTATTGTAGTGAATATTAGAATGACATGTTAGTCTACTTGATTTAAGAAACGTCATTTCCACTTCGCGTTACTTTGCTGTGGGTGATATTGACATTCCTTCCCTATGTATGTGAAAATAAGATCTTAAATTCAACACAGTCACAGTTGCAGTTTTTAGAATAAATCACTTTTAGATTTACATCTGAATAGTACCTTAACACGAAAATAGGACATTTGACTTCTCCATTAACTTTTCAGTCTCCAACTAGTCAAGTCCGTCCGCGTGTGACGGTTCCCTAATAAAACTAGAGAGTAAAAAGCCGCAAGCCATACAACGGTTTCGAGGGTAGGCAAAAAGTTAAATTGAAACATCCCACGGTCCGCCCCTGCTAACGCGAACGTGGCCATAATTAGTGCCAGGCACTATGTAATGTATGATCATTGAGTTTATGTATGGAGTTTTTAACAGCTTTCTTTTTACTTATAGTGAATTTAAGAGCACCAATTGTACCTTTTAATCCACTTTCGCATTCGTATCTGTTATAAAAAAAAGCCTTAATTTCCATGAATTTTTGACAGATTGTGGCAGCCATGTTAATGTGAAGGTTGTATAAAAAACGTTACAAAAAATACAACCGATTTCTACACAAAAAAAAAAACAAAAAGTACAAAATAATTTTAATTTCGTAAGTCGGTATTCATAAATCGAAAAAGCAACCAAAATCACCGATTTTTTTGTGGTACACCATAAAACGTACCAATCACATTGGTGTAAAGTGTAAACAATAAACCAACATGCGATTTCAGCAATCCCGAAAGATTTGCTATCAATTGAAGAGTTCCATTTCCTATCATCCCATTTCTTACACAACCATATGTGAAACGGTTAAGAACCTCGGGGTTTGGATCGATAGACATCTGTCTTGGGGTCCGCAGCTCCAGCACGTCAGCCGGAAAATATATGCATCTGCCAAGTCCCTCAGACGATTGCGGAACTTTCTTCCCACTGCCACTAAAACTGCGCTTGCACAGTCCCTTCTGATTCCCATCCTTGACTATGCTGATGTCAGTTATCTTGATCTCACTCAGGCACAATTAGACAAACTTGAGCGTCTTCAAAACCTTTGCATAAGATTTATATTTGGCCTGCGCAAATATGATCATATTTCTGAATTTCGCACAAAGCTCAAGTGGCTTCCCATACGCCTTCGCCGGGATTCTCATATTCTATTTCTGCTCTACAGTATTCTGTTCAATCCCACAACCCCCTCTTATCTTAAAGAACGTTTCAAGTTCCTTCATGACACACATAATAGATATCTGAGGTCATCGGAAAACTTGAGACTAGAGATGCCGATACATTCCACCAGTTTTTACGACAAATCTTTTACGGTTCAAGCGGTGCGATTATGGAATGCCTTGCCCGTATCGGTAAGGCGTGCTCAATCTTTGTCCATTTTTAAAACAATGGTCAAAAATCACTACCTCTCTCTTTAATCGATTTTATTTGGATTCTATGCTTTATGTTTCATCATTTTATTTTATTTAATTATTGTATATATTTATATATATTATGTATTTATTGTATGTATAATTAGTACACCTAAGGCTACCTACAGCGCTGTATTTCCTTTTCTCTTTAAAATCCATCCAAAGGTTGTCTTGAAAAGATCGCTTTTAGCGATAAGGCCGCCCATTGTGTCACCCTATGTAATGTTTTCTTCATCTATATTTTCTGTAACTTATATGGTGTACATAATAAAGAGTATTCTATTCTATTCTATTCTATTCTTCATCAGATCTTCACCAAACTAGAAAAGGACCACGTTGAAATACTAAGATGCTCTTCCAAACCATCATAAATAATATTATTTTTTCATTTTACATCGACAAGAGGGAATGAGAACATCATCAATGTAGACTAAGCCACGCATTATTACGGATAACTCAAATACTAGTAGTCAGATCTCAAACAAAAAGGACCACACGACAAGCACCAGCTTTCGAATGTAAAAAGAATCATCAAGATACTGCGTGTACCGAGACACGCAGTACAAAGTTATGACACACAAAATAAAAATACAGTTGAATTGAGAACCTCCGCCTTTTTTGGAAGTAGGTTAATGAGTAGAAATGGTACTCCGATGCCTTTCAATGATCTCTATAGGGTGACTTTGATTGAATCGTTTTTGAGTAAATATTCATCTGCAAACCGATTCAACAAAACTTAAAATTGGAATTGAAAAATATGTTCTCCCACACATTCCTATAAACCAATTATTTTAAAGAGGAAAGATTTGTATTTTTGGATGTAACGAATAAACTCAAAAACAACTGGACCGATTTCAAAAATTCTTCCACCATTAGATATTATATTTTATTTCAGTATTCCCACGGGAACGGGAACTACGCGGGTGAAACCGCGGGGCGCTGCTAGTAAAATATAACGAAAAAAGTCATTTCTGTATTTTTTTCAAAATTTTAGGTTCAGTAGTAAGAGATAAGAATGAATGGTCAATTTTCGTTTATTTTCTTGAATAACTTGGAAAATATTTATTTTAAAATAATAAAAAAATACATTTAAGATCACAACAAGATCTTCACTTTGATATGTCACAAAGCAGTTTTTGTTTTTTTTTTAATTTTGCAAAAATGCCCTCCCATACACAGATTTCATTTATTCACATCACACCTCTGCGTTTGGGTCACAGAAATTGATATTTGTAACAAATTTCAACTTAATCCATCTAGCAGATTCGGAGATAATTGACTGTGACGGACGGACAGACGGACACATGAGTGATCCTATAAGAGTTCCGTTGTTTCGGACGTACGGAACCCTAAAAAACGGTGTAAAAGAAACACACAAGTACTCCACGCTGTTACTTTTAAATTACACATCCCTAAGCTCTTACAAAAGAAACTCGGAATCAGGTTAACGTAACAAGTCCGGCGAACAATTAAAGTTTGACGTCTTTCGAGTAAAAAGCCCAAGCTTGCTCTAAGTGCTCCGCTTGATTTGTTTGAGTTTCACGACATTTTCAAGAGGAAAAAAAGTGAATTGCAACTTTTCTATTAACCAAAAGTAAATGATTTTTGTTTTGGATGGAAAGATTTTTGGTAATTACTTTGAGTTGTGGAAGTTTTGTGTTCCATTAGTATCAATTAATATGACCCACTCGTTAATGTTGGACTACCCTGTAAATGCTGGAACTAACTAAACTAGAACACCATACAGTGTTCGTGAAATCTTTTATAATCGCCGAGAACATTGTTTTGGAAAGCAGCATTTTCAGTTATCGCGATATTCAAGAAATTATGGCAGTCGAATTATTAAAAACAAAACCCTTGTTTGTGTCTGGAGGAGGAATTATGCAAATCACTTTTACTCTTTTCTGAGAGAAAAGATTTTACCCCTTTTCCACGAAAAGTACAAAACTCAAATTACATACAAAAACGACCATAATTACGGCAACACCTATTTATAACCGAAATTGATGCCAAAACTTTGTCGCTCAACAAATCCGCGTCAATTTTAAAAGTAACCAATTAATAAAACAACTTCTGGGGTTCCGTATATCGTTGCGAAGTAACATTTGTCAACCTTAATAGCAACCTCGTAATTCCGAAACTTAAAGTGTTCCTCGCTTTCGTCTCTATAAATTAAAGTGATTTATATACGCAAACTGTAAGGGCTGAAACTTTAGTCGTTTTGAAAAAAAGAGCAGATTTCTCTTGGGTACTAATGAAATGGGCTTTTTGTCTTTCACTGTTCATACTGCGGTTTATTTTACTCGTAATACTGAATGGCTTATGATAAAAGAAATGTTTCGGCATGAATTTTATTTCCATGTTTTATATCTATTTGTATCTTACGAGAAACCTTTTTTATTTTGATTAATGGATCATTTTTTGTGATAAAGCAAAGATGGTGGTTTGGGTCGGTTTTTGTGATTATCGATGTTATGAAACGGCTGTCATCACGTCTATCTAGATGTGTTTTGAATTTTATAAGCTATATATCTATGTATCACTTGTTCTATATCGCTAATTTTCGTATAGGATGTAATATTAATTAGTATTAACCAGTAAATTGCAACTCATCGGAGAAGTTACGCGGCCCATCATGAGAGACCGGGTCGTCTAAAGCTCGTCGAATCTAATTATTCGGATTATTCAAAAGCCATATGTCTTCGTCAGAATAATGAATCGACTTTCCAACGTTAACCGAGAGCGTTCAGTAACTGATGAATATATTAAACCCAGTTTAAGAGAGACTTCAAATTATTATGGTTTTAAAGTTCGTAAATTGATGTTTACAACTAAAACTAGATATTATTTCAAAAAGATAATTTTATTACCAGAGTGTACGATATGTTTGCTAAAAAGTTAATAGCATAATAGCTACTATTAATTTTGCAAAGATGTTGTTTACTGTAACAGAAAATGTATGGAAAAAACATACATAATTGAAAGATTTATTAAATAGGCTCCAGCCAGAATAACAATATTATAAAAACCTACAAGTGGTTGGTAATATTAGTATAACTTTTTTTTAGGGATGAGAAATGCCTTCTTTCTTTCTGGGCGAAGTGGAAGTTAGTATCAGACTCTTACTGACTAAAACCCATCCATCGTTCTCAAACGCCCTCTGCGTTCCAGGGCTGAACAAATTGACTTTTTCCAACAATTTTCGCAACATGATGGTATACCAAAGTTATTTCTTATTTCAGGAAAAAGAGGAAACAATAAGTATCTCGACAAGATTGTTGTTGTACAGTCGGTGATAGCAATTAACTGACCCCCTAAAAATTAAACGAATTTGAACCTTTTGCTTGTTACGAACGATCGAACTAGAACAACGTTGGAACTGGTTCAACGTCTACGATCAATAAAATAGTTATTCGAATTTGATCTTTAATACGCAGTGTTAAGGTAGGTATGTTCTTGAATATTATTTTAACTTGTAATATAATACGTAATTTCGATCACGTTGAATATGTTTCGAGTGGTCTAGTGGTGACTGTAGTGAGCTGACAAATCGTGGTTGCGAGTTCGTAACCAGCGTAATTGACGCGTTTGTTTCTGTTTTGTATATTTATTTTAAGTTATAAATAATAAATTATAACTTTAGCAACAACAACAAAAAAAAATGAACAGAAATAAAAAACCAAAATGGTGGTAAAAACGATTTTATTTTATAAAAAAAATATTATAAGAATAACATAAATGATATTGATGACGACACGAAGATGATAATATTTACCTGCTTACTAATAACGTTGTTAACTGCACTGAGTTTAATGTAGTGAATCAGCATGTTATAATATTTAGAAATATAGGTATGTATTTCTATTTCATAACAATAACATCACTACATTAAATATCATTGAACTAAATAAAACGGCATTATACGTTGAAGTTCTACCTGGTCTACTATATATCAATTTGTTTTATGAATAGTTATTTTAGTTATAAAATAAGGTTTTGACAAAAAACTAGGTATTCGAAATACTTCGTTACAAATTATAACAATAGTTAATTTAACACACACACTGACATACGTTAGTATTGTTTGTGACCAACACTGGTTACTCAAGTTATTCATGCTTTTAATAGCGAAGTGGAGCACCATTTTTTCTATTGCTTGTTGCAAGCGGTCCCGCATACCGCGCACCATATTCCAACAACGATCACTTCCACTTGCAGTTGAATGAGTAGGCAAAAAGGGCTGTTCAGTATGCCTTCTAACAATTTCTTGATGACGTTCTGACACTGGAGTATGTAACATAGTAGGTTTTGGTCCAGGACGATCTTTTTGAATATTCCCTGCCTCTTCAAAACGTCTTAGCGACAATCTGACTATTTCTCTGAAACAACACAATAAGCATAATTTTAGTAACGAATAGGTAAACATAATTTATCGATTAAGTTTGAAAAAATACGTTTATCAAATTAGATTATAAAAATCAAATTAGACCTATAAATGATCTCAAATTAGACTCATAATGAAACACAGTTAATTGTCTATTATTCTACATTCACCGGCTTTTAAGCAGACTAACGAATTAAGGAAAAAGTATAATTATAAATGAAGCATAAAAATAATACACTTACCGCTATATTAAGTTTCCTAGCAATCGCTTTAATACCAACATTCTCCTCATGCAAATAGATTATTTTGTATTTTAAATAATCACTCAACTGAGACATGACGATTAAACTATCAAAACTGATAACAATTAATAAAAAGGAAAAAAGCCAATTTAGTAAGGCAAGGTAAAAATGTTCGCGCGTATTCACTGCTATTTGTGCATAAAATATCTAGTTCAATTTATTCTTCTACCCCATAGTCCTTATGTCATATTTATAGCAGTTTTTGTTGAATACGCATATTGACGTCTAACTACCCACTTATTAAAAAAGGTAAAAAGTTATTAAATAAATGACCTAATACCAACCTCTTAAAGCTCAAGTTTGCGTATCAAAATTATTTATTGTTTCTGTTCATCGAGTAGTGTTAGTCTGGTAAACTCATACCATATTGAATAACGTTTAATGTTATGAGCATAGGGTGTAAAATCGAGTAATTTTTAGGGGGGTCAGTTAATTGCTATCACCGACTGTACTAAAAGATAAAGTATGCGTTGGCATCCTGACAAACTGGCAACAAAGTGTCACTACATAGTTCCAATTTATCAACTTTTGGAAAACTCGGCTTCTTTCAAAGTACACAAGAAATTGTCATCTAGAATTTAGTTTACGAAAGTTTATATAGGCTGTAGACAGCCACAAAAGAACTAGATTAGTCTGCTATGATACTTACATACATACATATATATATGTACTAGCTGACCCGTACAACTAAGTTTGTATCACATTTTTCCTATTGGTCTAAGCGTGATGACATGAAGCTTATAGCATTCCTCGATAAATGGACTATCTAACATTGAAAGAAGTTTTCGGTTTGAAGAGTTTGTTCGTTATTTAAGCAAACAAACAAACTCTTCAGCTTTATATATTAAAAATATAGTATAAAGCTGTACCCTTGATCCACCACTTCAGCTCTCATGAAATACAATTTCTGAATTTTCTCTACTGATTTTTTTACCATAATTTTTTGGCAAGTACATATAGTGGAACGCCTAAGAAATTGACCTACTGAGGTTCTAGATAAAGCGTCATTTTATTCAAGCGACTGTTGAAAAGCCAAAATACGAGTATGAGGAATTGAGCACGTGATATATCTACATTTATACAATAAACCTTGAATACAGTACATGACTCGAGCGTACGCAAACTAAGCTCCTGATTTTGCTCCTTTAAAAAAAAAAAAAACACTATAAATTAATATTGGATGTCACTTCAAATCTTACTTTCGCTTTTATAACAGTAGTTATAAATGCGAAAATCTTTGGATCGATGTATGTATGTCACTCAGTCACGCCAGAACCGCAGAACCAATCTGGATGAAATTTGGCACAGATATAGATTATAATATTCTGGAATAGGAAATAGGACTTTTTATTCCAGGAGATTCTGTTGGTATAATGTCCGAAATGTATGGAGGTATGCGGTAAGCCCATAAGCTTCTTTGAATTTTGAAATTCAAGGACCCTCCGACTGGGTTGATATTTGGACTATTGTATGAGTTTTAATCTCACGGAAAACTCTGATACCGCGATGCAAGATTTCGTTAGTAACTCGCTGCTGGCGAGATAGATGGCGTTGCTGTTCTGTTTGTGAGGCGAGATTGATGTCGCTACACATCAACGCAGGTAAAGCCGCTGGCAGATGCTAGTTGAGAATATGTAACAAGTTTTTTTTTACCCACTAGTATCACTTTCTATGACAACAACATCTAACAAATACTCCACGAAATACATCTCGACATAAGCTCATAACAACATAATATTAACATAATATGACCCGCAAAATATCTACTTACTCCGGTAATCATGTAATCCTAGACACTTAGACAGATTCCCTGGAGGCACGAATGTAGGCGACAGCCTACATTATGTACAACCTTGACCGAACTATGTGAGAAGCGTTTTCTGAAGATCGATACTAAGATGTAGAGCAAGTAATCTTCTACAAGCTGTTCACTGGTACATACTGTTAGAACATTATGTGCAAGGTATAAAAAATACTGATATTATTATTTTGTGTACTGAGTACTGACACACATTTCGCAAGTTTTGCTAACCATTTATCTATGACCAAAGACTTATAAAGACCAAATATAATAATAATAAGAGCACATGGTGCTGTTTATTTGAAAGGGAAAATGTTTCAGTAGCTTTTCCTGGATGGGAAATCATCAAGTGTTTTCTTCCACTCTAGGTGGGGCGGACGGGATTGTCAGACTCTTACTGTTTAAAACCCACCCGTGTTCCTCCTATTGCGCAAAGGGCACTGCCTTTCCAGGGCCGCGGTCACTCTTTCGAACTAATACCGCAACTTCCAGTAGACTTTTGTCCAAAAAGTTGGATGAGAAATTTGGACACAGTCAGACCTATAAAATGTATTTTTTAGTAGTTTAACTACTCTCATGCTTAGTCTCAGCCGATTCTAAATTCAGTTCAGTATAGAAAATTTTAATGAAGGATATACTTATCAACTCCCTTATGGAGTTACCCAATGACATTCTTCCCAAACCGAACATTAGGTCTAACGCTCCGTAGTAGGTTAATGGTGCTCACTAGTTGAGACATACAGGAGTTTTTTTTTTACTGGACTAAATCGGTTGACTAAAGCGCACAAATATAAAGGGCTCAAAACAGTAAAGTTTTAAAAGTAACTAATTCAAAACGTGAAAATAATGACTTCATTCCGAACATAGAGTCTTACGAAGTTGTCTGTTTCATATCTTATCTTCTATATCATATCTACTTATCTTTTCCGTGATCTTTTATCGCCTAACAGCTTTCAATGAACGCTTCTCTTATCGAAATAAAGTTGATTACGATAGGGATGTAGACGGGCGATAAATATTTTAGTACAGTCTGTTGTCAACATTATCTGACCCACCCTAAAAACAAACGAATTTGGACTTTCTATCTATAACATTAAGGTTTATTCAATGCAATGAGCTTATCAGACAAGTGCTCGAGGAATCGATGAACAAATACAATAATAATACAAACACGCAAATTTAATCTTTATACCATTGTCATTAGGTTATATTTTATAACTACTTGTTATAACATAATTAGTCTAATAGCTTATTTTAAAAGAAGTAGTTATCTTATTCTGGTCTCGTGGTCTATGCATATGACTGTGAGAAACAAGTTGTAAGATCAAATCCCGCGGCAAAGACGTCGTTTTGCTTTTCAATTTAAAATTTATGCCAAAACTATTTCTTATAATAATGTAAAGAACTATAGACGGATATAAACTTTCTGGAATGTAATATTTTTGCATAACTTGTAATATGTGGGTAGTTCAACAATAAATACTCGGATTCATTTTAAAACTGGTATTCAATATTATGCTACTGAGGGTATGCAATGACTTCGCGTAAACATATTTTATCTTGCTTTAAAATTGCAAAAACAACGGCTCTTTACAATCTGTTATTTTCTATTGTATAGCTAGTTTTTTATTATCATGTCTTAATGGAGTGGTTACTTATTTAAAATACAAAATAATCTATTTGCACGAGGAGAAGGATGGTTGCTTGTGCAGTGCAAGAATAAACTTTATGAAAGTATACTATATGGGTCAAATTCTTCAGAATATTGTGTCTAGCATTACAACAACGTTCTAATAATTTCAATACGACATATAAGAAGTGAGTTGGTCTTGTGGTCACTAGGATAGTGCTGAGTTCATTGTTGTAATACGTTCGAAACCAAGTTTGACCTAGACGTGGCTTATTGCTCAGCTGTTTTTTATTTTATTTTATTACACTTGTTTAATGGACGACGTAGGGTCTTGTCATTTTAAAAGGGTAGTTTGTATAGAAATAAAACTAAAGAAAATTGCAAGTTAAAAATGTTTATCATTTCATTAAAAGACTTAGGTAAGATAAAGTAAGTAAATGCTCATATATTTCCAAATTAATATACATTTTATATTAGTATGCCATAATGAAATCTAACAATTTATAAATATTAAAAAAGGCATGCTTATGCTTAAAATTTTGTTTTCGAGAAAATGAATTCATCCGTGAAATGCTTTAACTACAGATTTATAGCTGCCTATATGTAGTGAATAAACATGTTATTTAAATAGAAACAAGCTATTGATAACAATAACATCACCACATAATCTGCAACATTTTAATTGTTTAACAGTCAATCCATTGAGCATTTACTTACATGGTGTGTTTAAAATCCCTACTAGATTAATTAGTAGCGGAGTGGCGCACCGTCCCCTGCTATAACTTGCTGTAAGCGGCTACGCATACCGCGCACCATATTCCAACACAAATCTTTGCCTCTCATGTGCTCCCAAGTCGACGTCACGATCTCAACCAAGTTGTGTTTGTTTCGCACTTCAGTTGTGTCCCAATTTAAAACCATTTGACCCCATAGATTTTCTATAGGGTTCAAATCAGGACTTTTAGATGGCCAATTAATAACTGTCACACCTTCTTGAGCAGCTAACCAATCCTGCACAATGCCTGCACGGTGGATGGAGCAGTTATCGTGCACGAAATAAATGTGCGATGTTGGATAGGCAATTCGCACAGTCGGCAGCATGACATCACGCAGAATCTCCAAATACAAATGACTATTAAACCTTCCACCTACTTCCACCAATTCACCAGGGCCCATAGACGACATCCAGCCCCAGTAGCCCAAGGTTATTCTACCACTGGTTCTACAAGGTAGCAAGCACTTCTCATTGTAGCGTTCTCCTTTCCGTCTCCATAAGATTTTACGTCCATCTTTATCTGATTTAAATGATTTTTCATCAGTGAAGATCACAACATTTTCTTCCCAATTAAAATTTAAATATTCCTGGGCAAAACGGACCCTTTCTTCGCGATGAGCAGGTGTCAATGCAATTTTCTGTGCCGGCTTATAATTCTTTATCCCAGCAGCGTGTAAATGCCTTCTCACTGTTTCGACTGAAATATTGTGATTTATTGCGGATACACGAACGGGCAAAAATGGATTTTCAATATGGCTAGAAACAATGGCCCGGTGGCGTTCGAATTCGGGACTATACTTGATGGCTTTTGCTCCTGGACGAATCCGCTGAATATTTCCATTGTCTCCATAACGTCTTAGCCATAGTCTGACCGTATTTCTCTAAAACAAAAAATAAACATGTTTGGAACCGTGTATGTAACTTGTAAGGAATGAAAAAAATAAAATACAATGGTAAAATAACCAATTACACGTTCATTAATAATACAAAACACTTACTGCAATATTAAGTCGACGACTAATTTCTCTAATTCCAACATGCTGCTCATGTAAAAATATGATTTTGTGTTTGGTATAGTCATTAAGTTGCGACATGATGCTTTTTACACCGAATTGCTTAAAAATACTTAACGAGTTATGAGAAACGATTTACAAATGTGCGTGCGCGGTCACTGCTAATAGGCGTAGTGTAACTTTTGTCACTTGATGAATTTACTATCTACCTCACGAAGCAAATATATTTTACTTAGTATCCAACCAAATTCTTGTATAAATTCTGTGAACTTGAAAGTTTTTTATTATACCCACCTGTTTACAAGATAAGTTATTGAGCGTAAATTATATTGGTCGTTCTTTAATAATGCAAGCAATAGTGTAGAAATGATAACAAATTAAAAAAGATACTTATAACAGGTGAAACGCGTTTTCGAACCAATTTGGTTTTGGTCGCCAATCCAGCGTCAAACCGCTAAGCCACGAGAACTTGTTGTTAATGTGCGAAATAAAAGATTCCGTTGTAATTATATATTGTGACTTGGAAGATTTTCAACTTTAATGTCAACGAGATAATGATTAAAATAGCTTAACGCTTACCTTAACGTTACGTGTTAAAGATCAAATTTGCGTCCTCGCGCACTCGTCTAATAAGCTCATATAAATTGAATAAACTTTAATGTCACAGGCAGAGGGTCCAAATTCGTTTGTTTTTAGGGTGGGTCAGATAATGTTGACAACAGACTGTACGTACTAAAATCGTTATATTATTTTGAGTCAAATATGGAAATTGAAGTGAGCAAAGGAAAGCAAAATTTTTAAAAGAATGTCTTCCTGGGTAGGAAGACATTCTTTTAAAAAACTTCATTCATCGTCGTTATGAAGCAAAAGTTACAGGAAGAAACAGAATGAAAAAATTTATCAGCGAAATTTTCTACGGACAACTTCTATCTGCTAACACACCCTATCGGCAATCTCCAATGAACCAAAATAATCCAACATTTTCCTTCCACCTTTCTCAACCAATCACAGCGCAGACAGCATTAGAATTTGACAGTTCCTTACCGAATTTCAAAAATGTCCTCAGGGAGTTCTTAAAACAAAATTGCATCGGTTTTTTTCCCGCCAGTCTACGTATGGTAGGACTCCGATGTGTCCTAAGTTACTTTTCACACTTACCTGCGAAGTAGCGTTTCGTGTATCGGCTCTATCTGATAAATGGAATGATCAGGAAACAAGTGTGAACGCAGCAGAATCACACCCAGCCAACTTATAGTGTAGCTCGTAAATTCGTTTGAATATCTGCTTTTTTTATTCCTTGAATCGCTTCGCTGCCTGTTTCGAATTTGTAGAAAAGATTTTTACGATAGAATCGTTGTTTCTACTTGAATGCCGGAATTCCAATACTTATCGGGATATAGTAGTTTCTAGAGCAACATTTTATTTTAAGATACTACAATAATACTACAATTTGGTTTCGATTTGGTTCGATTGCAGTTGGAATATCTTTTAAATCAAACTTATCTAACGATTCCGATATTACGATATTCATCACAGAAAAAATAATGTTTTTTTTTTTACATTTATACCGTTTTTAACTATTGACCAGATAGCCAGGTATTTTTTTATATTAATTTTGGTTTGCGGTACGAAACCTTTTTTTCCCCGAGATGGGAAATCATCAAATGACTTCTCCCGCTATGGGCGGAGCTGAAGGGAGTGTCAGATTCTTACTGACTAAAACCCACCCGTGATCCTTCTAGTGCCCTTTGCGTTCCAGGGCCGTGGTGACTCTTTCGAACAAATGTCGCAACCCTAGCAGGCACTGACCCTATGGGGCCCTGTCTTCTTTGCTGACAGCTCTTTGAGGCTGCCGACCCGGGCCTGGTTACTATCGGACAGCGAGCCACCCATAGCTCGCCGTCTGCAGGCCCGCGCCTGCCCCCGCCGCCCGCACCGTCTCCTTCTGTTGCGGCGGCTGGGGCGTGAGGTTTCCCACTCTCGCACATGGTCCGCCTCCTCCTTCGCTAGCATTACTGCTTCGCAGAAGGACGTTTCCTACGCCTCCTCGCTCCAGACCATGGATATAACCAGGGCCGGAAGCGAGAGGTCACCGCCGCCGATCGCCTCGACGAAGACATGGCGTTGCTTCGCCCAAACAGGGCAGACCTCTACCATAAGCTCCACCGTGCCCTCCCGCTGAATCCGAAACAGGTACCTCCCGAAACTGTCTGGTGAGCATCTGCGTCAGGCGGAAGGTGAGGACGCAGTGGCGTCTTTCCTATTCCTCAAAGAGGGGACATATCGCCGCAATGGTGTCGTGCTCAGGGGTACAAAACCCTTAATGCACGAGTCCGACTCACATTTGGACAGTTAATAAAAAATCCGAAGTCTGTAAAATCGGAAATCACTACTAATTAAAACACACAATCAATCAGTAGACTGTGCGTTTTAAAAGTAGTAATTATTATAATAAAATGCATTAGGTACCTACTTCTAAAAAAATACTTCTCTTATTGGTTGGCAAAAGGCAGACCTTTAGAATCGTATAATCTGAACCAAGCCTTACAACACAGACCAAACTTCAAAACAGTCTCCACCATAAAAAGCGGAGGCGTAAATTTTAATAATGACGCAAAAGAAAACACCAGAACTTGACTATAATGAAAACAAGGCTCCTCCCACGGCATTACTCGCGAGTCGCGACTGCACACAGTCTAACGGGTTAAATACTTACTAATATTATAAACACGCCAGTTTGTATGTAGGTACATATGAATGTTTGGATGTTTGTTACTCTTTCGAAAATCTAGGTACTGAATGGATCTTGATAAAATTTGTCACAGAGGTAGATTATAGTCTGGAATAACACATAGGATACTTTTTATTCCAGGAGAATGTTCTCTTGTGATAATTTTCGACAGTCACGCGGGCGGAGTCGAGAGCTGTACCTAGTTCTGAATAAATAAATAGTTGAGCACCTGCACACGGCATTTAAGTGGCCATTAGCTTCTCAAAATGCTATCATTGTTATTATAATTGTATTCTTATGGCTTGTGGGAGAATTGTTGGCTTTTCTGCCTTCATTCATTTGGGAGTTTCGGGACTTAAATTGAAAAGGTTATTCTAGACTTTAATGATATAATGAGGTACTTAGGATAAGAGATTTTGGAGCCTAATCTATACTTATAATAAATCTGTAGAGAGGTCAATTCTGTACAAGGAATATATTTTCAAAATAACTATCAGGGGGTGATTAGTGATCGATACTGGTGCCAAAAATGCAATCAGTAAAATTTTTGTCTGTCTGTCTGTCTTTCTGTCTGTCTGTCTGTATGTTCTTTATAGAAACAAAAACTACTCGACCGATTTTAACGAAACTTGGTATATATATATATATATATATATATATATATATATATATTGGTTATAGTATACTTTTCATCACGCTACAATCAATAGGAGCAGAGCAGTGAAGGAAAATGTTGGGAAAACGGAAGAAGTTACTCCATTTTTTAAGCTTCCTTCGCGTGTGTAGCCTTAATGGTTAAAGTTACATAGAAATCATGTATTACGGAAATGTTCTACATAAAATTATCTAAAAAATATCCTGAAACAGCATATCTATCTTTTGTCAATTTTAAACCGATCGGGCTGAGAGTTTCAAAAGCGGGGGTAAAGTAACTATTCCACGGACGAAGTCGCTGGCAGAAGCTAGTGCTTAATAAGTGGAAAGTCTCTTAGCAAACCCATTCATGCTCAATGATGCTTATTAAATTCAATTCTAGTTTAAATAATATCGAATAGAGTTGAGATATTAAGAAATGGGGTGTATCAAATGTTTTTATTTAAATTTATTTAGGCTTTAAAAAGTTTTGTTCTTAATTAAATTGAGCTCTTATACCAATTTATTTGAGATCAACACAGTCGTCATACGCCATCATCTTATGAGTCAATCAACTCCTTTGTTATTTCCTACATTATTTTTCTCTCAATTCAACAACATTCTCTTAGGTCTTCCTGACCCCTATAATTACTAAAATTATTACTACTGGACTGATTAAAAAAAAAACACAAATAATACACTATATTATTAGTGAGTAATATAGGACGAAGTAAGTCACCCACCGGGCAGTGGAGGTTTTTGGTTGTTTTTTCGTTTTTTGAACACCGACTTCCGAAATTAAAGTTATTTTATATTTTTTTGTTTAGAACTCGGTTGTTTTTTGTGGTTCATATAAACGTACCAATCACAACGTACAAATTGCTGTAAACAATAAACAAACATGCGATTTCAGCAATCCCGACAGATTTGCTACCATTTATTGAAAAATCGTCAAATCGCCATCAATATCGGATCATCCACTATAAAGTTATGAGGTAGCACACATACAAAAAAAAAAGAAAATACAGTCGACTTGATAACTTCCTTTTTTGGAAGTCCATTAAAAATGTATAAGATTGAGAAAAGAGAATTTCGTCATCTCGTCCCTCATAAACCTTGCTATTTTAAGCTCCATCCATCCAAAATTCATCTTCATACTAAAAATATTCGCAAAATTTACTCCAACGTTTTTCTCCAGTAGTAATTTAAGTCGCCTCTCGATCCCGTCCTTTTGTACATAACAGTATGACCGTATTATGCTAAACAACTCGAGGCAATTGCAGAGCGCCTCCGCCTGCATTCATGGACCATTCTCACTTCAATGGCGAATTACCATGGTAAATTGAACGAGCGAATTATGTGCCTACCCGCCTTTGCAACGCTTGATGAATGTATCAAGTTGATGCGGAAGAGATGAGATGCTAGAATAGGCATGTTTAGCAAAAATTAACTATCTTTAACGTAGGGTTCGTTTTATGAAGCAAATTGAAGAACAATTTTTTTTTTCAAGTGTTAAAATTGTTTTTGTTGGAAATATATGAAGTACACAGAAGAACTTTTCTTTTTTCAAGTGTGTGGGTTATATTGTTTTTGTTGGAAATATAAATCTCATAGTTTGTTAACTTGAGTATCACTACATAGTATAAAACAAAGTCGCTTTCTCTGTCCCTATATCCCTATATATGCTTAAATCTTTAAAACTACGCAACGGATTTCGAGGAAGATTTGTAATTTGTATGTATAATACATGCATATTATAGTAGAGGAAACATTAGTATCTACATTGCACCCGTGCGAAGCCGGGGCGGGTCGCTAGTATCATATAAACAAAACGTCAGAGGTAGTGTTTTTTGATTATTTCATTTAAGAACGTGTGGCGTATTTATTGTTTCAAACCCCAGTTTTATTTGTAGTTACACAAAAATTAGAGCTAGCCATCAAAATGATTACTTCAATCTATCAAAAGAAGACATTTTATATAACTGTCACTGAAACAATTTTCTCTTGTTCGCCTAATGAACTCGTACGAAGAAACCACATTAATTTAACGTCCATAAACTAATTGTATTTATCAGAATGTGTGGCGTAGAGTGAAGTTTTTATATCGGCTCAATTAGCGAGCAATTAAATGTCTAAGTGGTTCGTTAATTAATGGGCGTAAAATAAATAAGATAAGGTGTATTCAGACTTTGCCTTCGAAGAACTTTTTTGATTGAAATATCTTTACAGCAATGCATTAAGAATGAAAGTGTGTTTTGTGATGGATTATTTGATGCAAGTGAAAGCTAAATGCACCTAAATTTTAAATATTAAATGTATGATAGAAACCATGCTTGTAACAATCATATCTGTCAGAAACATAAAGGGGTTATTTCAGTAAAAGCGTACAATATACAACTTCAATGAAAATTTTAGCTCCTTTTCACCTAGTTAATGATTTTTGAAAAGAAAAATATTATGCGCACTTTGCGCTCTTTCAACTGTTAACGAAACTGAAGCGGCACGCTCATATCGGTTACGCTAAATCGGGTATATTTGGTTGAAGTCGGTTGGTGTCGCTGAATCGCGTGTACTCGGCGCTGAATCGCGATTACTCGGCTCTAGTCGGCCACGTTTTCTGTCTAAGGCCTCAACTCACATGCAAGTTGCATATTATGCGGGCTGCCTAGGTATAATATGATCAATCGCTCGATCGTGCCTCGCAATGTAAACGCAGGTAAAGCGGTCCTCGGGCCTGCGGATGGCGAGCTATGGGTGGCTCGCTTTCCGATAGCAACCCACAATCTGGTAGGGTTGCGGACTTTGTTCGAGGGACTGCGGCCCTGGACCGCAATGGGCACTAGGAGGAATACGGGTGAGTTTTAGCCAGTAAGAGTCTGTCACTCTTCCACTCCACCCAGAGCGGGAGAAGTCATTTGATAATTTCTCATCCAGAAAAAAAAAGTAACCCGGCCGCGGCCCTAACAAGAATATACATAGACTTAGGTCACTTGACATAGGTCAAGTTCCAACAAAGTGTGCGGTATTAAGGAGGAGTTGATCCTCTATGTTTTGCCCAGACCCAGAGGCGTAAAAATATGTATATAACTAAAATAGTAAATTTTTAACACATATTTAACTTCTATGATTGTTTCAATTTCACGCGTTGCGAGAGGTTTACGCCAGGTTTATGTTTTACTAGCTTCTGCCAGCGACTTCGTCCGCGTGGAATAGTTACTTTACCCCCGATTTTGAAACTCTCAGCCCGATCGGTTTAAAATTGACAAAAGTTAGACATGCTGTTTCGGGATATTTTTTAGATAATTTTATGTAGAACATTTCCGTAATACATGATTTCTATGTAACTTTAACCATTAAGGCTACACACGCGACGGAAGCTTAAAAAAATGGAGTAACTTCTTCCGTTTTCCCAACATTTTCCTTCACTGCTCTGCTCCTATTGATTGTAGCGTGATGAAAAGTATACTATAACCTGCCCAGGAGTATGAAGAATAATTGCACCAAGTTTCGTTAAAATCGGTCGAGTAGTTTTTGTTTCTATAAAGAACATACATACAGACAGACAGACAAAAATTTTACTGATTGCATTTTTGGCACCAGTATCGATCACTAATCACCCCCTGATAGTTATTTTGAAAAAATATTCCTTGTACAGACTTGACCTCTCTACAGATTTATTATAAGTATAGATTGTAATTCGTGTATGTGTTTACATAGTTAGTGGTTTATATCTATTTTATATAAGAAATAAAAAAATTCTCATCATTCATTTGGCAAGCACATACTCGTAAGTACTCTTTTTTTCCAGCTAGAAGTTCCAAATGCCTAATTAGAAATGAAAATTAGTTCATGGCTATGGATGATCTAGCTTATACCTGCAGACAAACGTAACACTAATGATATCTCTCACACAACATCATCGGATTTTTAATTTATTTGGAACGTGCAGATGCTTCACCTCTTTCGACTTGACAATTCAAAAGTGCCTGTAAAGGGTTTAATTGAAATAAATGCTTTGAATCTTTGAATCTTGAATCATCTCTAAAGAAACGTTTAATTTAGTCCAGGGCCAGTTTTCAACGTACCAAAACTATAAACCGGACATTTTCATTACATTCCCTAGATTTATTTACACAGAGGTCATCCAAGAAAATGAGACTAGCGAGCAGAATGCTTGTGAAACGTACAATTTCTATTTGGGCCGTGCTTATTCGTTCGTTGATTGCGATGCAAGCGAGCAACATAACAGTTTAGTGAGTACCTACATTTAGTTCGTTGATATTCAGCGATCTTTTTACGGGAAAATGGGTTGATGTTAATATGCATTCAAAATGGCGGATCTGTCTGTCTAATGAATGGGTAGGGTTTGTACGAGTATGTGAGTGGTTTAAATGGCTGTGTTATAACGGGTATGCACTGACTGTTTGCTTTAAAATTTGACTTCTGTCGAATAACCAGACTCATTTTTAATGTCGTTAGAAAACTTTTAGATTAAATAGGGATGTTGCCTAAGTAAAAAATATATGGTTATGTTTAGTCCGTCAGTTAGATTATAGAAAAATATTGGACACGTATTTTTTCCTTTATCAAATCTATAAAAACTGACGAAGATAAAAAGCATCAAAGATCAGGAGTGGGAGCGTGTGACGTCACTGCTCGGTAAAAATTGTAGCAAGTAGTGACGTCACACGAGATTTCAACGCACTGTATCGTCTTCATTTTTTGTTTATGTGAAAAAAGAAAAAATACGTCTCCAATATTTTTTGGAAATCTATCTGACGGACTAATCAATTTTTTTAGTTATCTGCCCTATTGTACATGCATAACTTCGATCTAAAATGATTGAGGAAAGAATTACTGAAACATTTACAAATGCAATGATAAAATAGCACACTGCACGTACCACTTATGTAGACAGGTACTTTAGATTCTTCTCCACGAAACAAATACCGGCACCAGAGCAAAGACTTTTCGTTTGGACTATTTCACCAACGTTGTCTTCCCAACTTATTATTCGTTCCAAACAGAGGGTGCCTCAAACACACCACTTAGACACCAAACAAGGGTGTATTAAGTGTGAGTTAAAATTTAAATTGATTCCACCCTCCCTTGGGAGAAAATTCAAATAGTGCATGGTGTGATCTGAAGCGGGAAACACTGTGTTTGTGGGATTCTTTTTCTGTAAATTGGACGCTTCGGGGCGTTTACACACAAAAAGAATGGGGAATTAGAATGTGTGTATATGTGTGGGTGGGTGGCGGGATGTACAAACGGCGATGACACGCTTCATTTGTCGAGGGAGTTGGCAAGCTTATGGCCAGAAACTATACAATACAGATAGAGACAGATTTGGGTGTGTGCGTGCAGGCGAAGGGGTTCAAGCGAAAGTATGCAGGATCTTTCTTCTTTTAAAAGTTCTGACTTTCTAAGAATCGATTTCATAAGTTTTACGGGTTACCACAAACGAATTAACTTTTTTTTTTAGGTTTGGGACCTTTCATAAATTGGAGAAATGGATGTTGAACAAAAAAAAAGGATGTTTTGCAGAAACAAAAGAAAGATTCAAGGTAAGTTTTGAAATCATACAAAAAACAAAGCCGCAAAGAATATTTTTGAATACGAAATACCGAGCGGGATACCATTAAGTCGAAATCAGTTTAAAAAAGATTCCCGTACAGAAATACCGTCGATCTAATTAGCAATTCTTCAGTAATTCAAAGGAAAAATATTCAAATTTCTGTTGCGGATCGTTTACCGCTGTACACAAGGCTTGCGAGGCAGATGAGCTGTAATATCATGCAAATTTCTACGAGTTCAAGTAGGGATGCGAAGAGAAAGCGAACCGAGTTGACTCGATACAGTCGTTGCTTAAAAGTACAATATTTTAAATCGAGAAAACCAAAAAAGTTGATTTATATGGTGATTTTGTCCTACTTTTTGGTGAAGGAAAACATCGTGAGGAAATCAGCATGTCCTAGAACCAAAAAATCGAAGAAATATGACATTCAACGAACCGCACTGGACCCGTGTGGTGGATTACGGCCCATTCCGTGTATTTTTATATCATTTTTTTTGCATTCTTTTGTATTAAATTTAAGACTGATATTAATCTTATTTTTTTATTTTAATAGGTTTTTTTTTAATGTACTTAGCATTTAATTTTATAGCATGGTGCAAATTAATTTGTATCATAGTTCTTACTTTTATGGGGCATGCGGTGCTAACCTATAATAAACTGTAATACTAACCTTAGTTAATAGAACAACATTTGTATAGTAAATTGTACGAGTATATACAGTTGTTGGTTGGCCAAAATAAATAAATAAATTCCCTTTCTTAGAGAGGAGGCCTGTGTCCCAGCAGTGGGAACATTGAAAGGCTGATAAAAAGTAAGAAAAAGTATAAGCTCTGTCCTATTGTTTAAGACTGAAAAAGAAAAGGTCTGGTTATCGCGGCGAAGTTACTGTTACGATCTTATAATGTTTGTGAAAACAGAAACAAAAAAAAAGGATGTCCGAAAAATATCTAAGAGCAAAATTAAGTCTTCCTCCGAATACAGGAAATACTAAATACATGTCTACGAATTCATTCTAGTCTAGGTTCGCGAACTAAGATTCATTGGACTGTAAGCTAGCTACATTTTCAAGTCCTGATTTGAAATTAGCATTCGAGTTGGCTCGATTCTGAGAGCCGAATTTATATGATTCACTTCACCAAGTTTAAGTATGAAATTCGTTTTATTTTTTCCTTTCATTTTCTTAGGGTTTTGGGTCATGTCGTAAAAATGCTTTTACATTCGTCTCGCTTACAATGTTAACAAAGGCTCGACTATTTTCCAAGCAGAATGCTTAATTGACTGAGAATTTTGGTATATTATATTTTTAAAATGAGGACCCTAATGGCCTCAAACAGCCTGTAATAGAATATGAGGCTGATACTGTGTGTTTTTAAGCAGTTATATTTTATGGTGGTCGTATAAAAGACGTTTTCTATCTAAAAAGCGATTAACCCATATCTACTTAAGACTTTGGGTGCTTTCGATTTTTCATTTAGGTACTTGGGAAAACTTTAGATTTTGGGATTTGTTATTTTTACAGTAAATAGTAAAGAACATGCTACAATCTAACAAATGTCTCTCTTACAAAGTTGAATGTTAAGTTCTGTTAAGCCGTAAAACCTGACTGCGGTGGAAAATATATACGACTTGCAGCGCTCCGTGGTTTCACCCGTATAAGTTTCGATCCCGTGAGAATATCGAGATAAAATATAATCTTAAATGTTAATCCTGGTATAAACCATCTTTGTGCCAAATTTCATCCAAATCCGTTCATTAGTTTTTGCGTGAAAGAGTATCAAACATCCATCCATACTTACAAACTTTCGCGTTTATAATATTAGTAGGATGAATCAAGTTATATTTTTGCATAATTAAGAAATGCACGACTGAGCCTAATTTTTTTTGAAGCAAATAAGAGATAGTTATATTTCGAATTAGAAGAAAAATCAGACATTAGATCCGAAAACCAGTTTTGGTAACCAAATAAAAAGATACATGCTGTTACCATTTAACACACACATAAACACATTTGCCCTTTTAGAAAGACGATTCCCTTCAGCCATGTGCCCAAATCAATCTTAAATATTGAATTTGCGTCGTAATCTGATGGAAACTTTTACGGGAAACGAGTTCTATTACATTTTAACGCAATTTGTATCGAGTTTTCACCTTCCAGCGTAGGTGGTACTACAAACTTATAAACAGGGGGTTTCAAAATTTAATTGCAGACGTGAGATGAGCGGGGTAAGTATAATAAATTGTACAGTTATTAATGTATTAATTTTCAGTACGAAATGTTTTTGCGTAAAGCGAGTTGTGAATTTGTTCATTTAGAATGGTTTTGGCTTTGTTTTATTTTAATGATGGAAATGGTATTTATGCTGCTTAAAATAATAGGGATTGTTTTAAAGTTTTGGGAAAAGATTACATCTAAAATTCAAGCAAGACCAACGCATCCCAAAGAAACTGCGTACAGTTCAAACTTTCGTAGGGATTTCTTTTTTTTTTCGGAAATAAAATATAGCCTATGTTTTAAGTTGTCATGTAATAATAATCATTTATTAGCAGACATTAAACTCCATAGAAATTAAATTAGTAAAATATTGACATTAAATATACTTATTCAAATTATTATTAATATTTAAGAATTAAAATAATGTAGCTTTCTAATAGCGACAGAATCTAAAAATATTTCTCTTTAATTTCTAAAAATATAATTCATACTAAAAATCATGCGATCTTTCTAACAAACATTATTCATAACGTTATGACGTCAAATTGGTTCGGGGTAGTATCTTCTGATTTAAAAACAAATTACTACAGATTTAAATACCGATTTAAAAACTTCAAGTCACTCTCCTGAAAAATAGGCTTTTTTTGAGTTTTTTGGCTAAATTATAACAGCCGCACGGGTCGATCTTCTAGGTTAAGCAACGCTTGCCGAGGTTGGTCTGTGGATGGGTGACCATCTTAACATAACGAGACTTCTCCGTGCCTCGGAAAGCACGTTAAGCCTTTGGTCCCGGCTATCATTTGGAGATCTTTGGCAGTCGTTACGGATTGTCAGAAGCCAGAAAATATGACACCAATCTTGCCAAGAAGTATCGTGTTCCCCAGTTAATGGGTTGTGGAGGTCTGGTAGGCAGCCGCTTCACGTAAAATACTGGTATTCAGCTGAATCCGGCTTGACTGGGAGCCGACCCCAATGTAGTTGGGAAAAGGCTAGGCAGATGATGATGACAATATTCATCTGAACCAACGATATGTAGCCCGTTGTTTCATGTTTTTAAGTATGGGCCATCATCAAATTACTTCTTCTGCTCTGTGCCAAGTGGAAGATAGTGTCAGACTCTTACAAACTAAAACCCATCCGTGTTTTTCTAAATACCCTTTGCGTTCCAGGGCCGCGGTGACTCTTTCAAACAAATTCTGCAACATGAACACCTTGAGCTTTTAAAGTTTTATGCTAAAAATACAACCAATACATCCCGGGTTAAAATTGAAGCATATTTCATACTTCGTTTATCGTATCTCATACATCATTTAAAAGCGATTTAACAATGGAAATCCTCGCGTCGATACATTGACAGAGCACAGTATATTCGCCTGCATTATTCCCAGCTTACAACTGTAATCCCAATTTTCAACGGTTGGCAACACTTTTTCGAGCTTCGCCGGCCCGCTATGGATTAAAGGCGAGTGTTGCAAACTTTAGCCCTTCTAGACGAAGTTCTGTTTTTAAGTGTATACCTTATTAATTAGTTAAACACTTCGTTTTGTGAATAAAGTTTTAGAGGGCGGCTGATGTGCTTATTTTGTGAAGGTTACTTTTCAAAGGGTGACATGGGAGGCTTAAATTTTATTTTGAACTTTGAAATCCCAGATCTAGGTTTCATTTTGCTTGATTGTGTACGGCGGTTGAAGTAACAATCCAGCAAGATGTACAAACTGTCATGACTCAGGAATTTTTAATTTAGTAATACATATATGTATTTCCTTGTAAGTTATCGCTAATCCCTTATTGTTTAATGTTTGTATTGCTGAACATTTACAAGAAAAACATAGGTTTTAAAACCAAACACTGCATACATAAAACCATTTCACACGGCCAATGGCTTAAGTATTACATAAGCCATTTTTCAGGTACAGGCCATCAGATTACCAAAACGACTTAACTATCCACCGAATTCCACAAGTCGGTATACAAACTCAATCCATTCTTATTTTACCTGTTTTGTTATCATAAATCTTTTGTTATCTTTCCGAACGTTTTCCATTAACATTTTTATTCGGTATTTTACATTAACGTGCGCGTTTGCGTTAATGTTTTGCTTCGATAACTTTTTCGTATTGTGATTTCGTTTTTTCAGCCGATGAGTTATCATTCAGTAACCGTTAAAATAACTTGTAAAAGTGAACAGTAGAAAAAGAAAAATAATCTGAAAAAAAAATTGGTGCTCGAAAATTAATATTTCATTCATCACAAAGGATTTTTTCAGGCTAGACAAATACAAGAGACAAAGAGTTCGCTCTTTATTCATGAAAAAATCTGACAAGCCATTTCTCAACCATGGTTATATCTATTTCCAGTCTAACCTGATTGTAGCTGCATCATGATTGTAGGTGGCGGTTGGTGTTCAGCTGAAAACCAGTATTACAACATTATGAAGCTACTGACTATGTGATTATTGCAACTCAATACTGGGTAACAGTCCTAACTTACACATGGGTTAATAATACGACTTAGGGCGGGTTGTTTCACCGATACTTAAAGTACGCGTAAACGTCAAAAAGGGAGTTAACTATCATTATACCAATAAATGTTTGTTTTAGGAAATTTCAGCGTTAACGTAGGTAGGTACCTACGTAAACAAAAAAATACGATTACGGTAACACATGGTTTGAGCATTGGTTTACGTATACTTTATTTGCGTCAAATAGAACAATAGTATGGACTTTCTTTGAATTCTTCAGTAGCTGTTTTTGTGATGATAAAAGGTATTTATTGCTAAAACATTATTAGAGGATTTTACACTAAAACCTAAATGATAGTATTAATAGTTCTTAAACTATGTTAGTAAAGATAAGTTAAAAATTAAATAAGAATTCAAATAACAAATCTGATTAGGTCGGTATAGATATTATGTAGTAAATGAAACGTCAAACATATATTTAAGACACGTGTAAATATTCAAGCTATTTAACCGAGTAGGTCGTGTCGTCGGTCGGTTGTAGGTTGCGGGTTCAAGCCTAGCCAGGCGCATTACTTTTTGTAAATTATTTCATCACCACTGCTCAAAACGGTGAAGGAAAACATCGTCGGGAAACCGGCATGTCCTAGAACCAGAAATTCGAAGACATGTGACATTCACCAACCCGCACTGGGCCCGCGTGGTGGATTACGGCCCATTCCCTCTGCTAGAGAGGAGGCCTGTATCCCAGCAGTGGAAACAATATAAGGCTGGTTATGCTTATGCTAACCGAGCAGAAATTGATTTCAAGAACAAGATATGAAAGGAGGTAGTTATATTGTTAACACGACAAATTGAAGACGAAATGTATAAGTTACACCAGCATACCAGTGGGATTTCTCATTAGGTAAACCTAGATATTTTGATTGTTATTTTGTGTTCAAAATGTTAAAAAAAAAGGCTATAAATACCTATGTAACCATGGTCGGTCTTCACCGGCATCAAACTCAGCATTACTTCTTTTTTTTTCTTTGATATTTAAACAAATATATAGGAAAAAAATATTAGGTATATTTTTTCATCAATATTTGTTTAATAATTTCATTTTATCTTTCAATTAACAAATTAATGCGAGCTCTGAAAAAACTAAAATATTTTTTGTTGTAAAAGTATCATAAAAATATACAAATAAGTTCTTTATGTAAAAAAAAAACGTTCGTTAATAGCAACTTTAACAACTGTTTTGACAACACAGATAGTTGAACGTTGTTATACTAACAAAATAACCCATCAATTTTAATATGGAAAATGAGTTGCTTTCTACTGGCAACCCATTTTTTATGCTCATAGCATATAAACTAACAACGCTTCCTATTTAACGAACGTTAAACATCTATTGAAAACGTTACGTTTTGACGTACGTATGTTACGTTAATCGACCGATTGAAATCACCCGCCTTTAAACATATTTAATGTGGATGAATATACAGTATGTTAAATAAAAGAGGGCGTTCCCATTAACCCGCAATAGTATAGCATCCATATATGATAAAAAATATTACCATTCAAAATCAAAATGGTTTTATATTTTTTTTTAATATTAAAATATTCACTAAAAATGTTAAATTGATACGTTAAAGAAACACTCTGTACACGCGTACTTGTCGGTTTGGGCATTGCTAGTACGAGTAGGTACTATTCCGCGCTACTATTTTGATTTTAAACAGGATTTTTCGAATTTATTGTCAATTTGTTTTGTTTAAATTCGGATTATTTTATGCTTATTTTTCTATTCTGATATTTTTATTTTAATCTATTAATGATATAGATTAACGAATTTAAGGGAACGCCCTCTGTTATTTAACATACTGTATTTAAACTTGCCAGTCATGTATAATATGAAAGAAAAGATAATAGGAGAGCCCGACAAAAATGACCCCACATAATACCAATTGTCTAAATACTTTCCTTAAAAGTTTCGTTTACATATAGAGCTGTCTAAAGCGGCGGATTTTTGGCGCGTTGTCCCGCCAGACATCGTAATGGGGATAGCTTGCGACCACCGAGTAGGGCTTACTCTACCTCACTTTATATCCAAAATGAAGCACCCGTTTACATAGGTCGGTACAATTTGTGCTGTGCGGAATATTTTCAGAATTTAACTTGAATTTTGGCGGGTTATAATTTTATTGGTTTACGAAAGGGGATGCAAAAAAATGTATAAATTAATAAGTTTATATCGTGTTACTGCGAAGCAAACTTAAGATTCAAGTTTTTGTAAAAAGACGGATGGCACTAAAACTTAAAAATGTTGATATTTCTAGCTTAATTTAAGTTCAAAATTTAGTTAACATCTTGTGATTGGTGTCTAAGCCAACCTAATTTGAATAGTCACTTTTCTGATGCTAAAATATTTTAAATGATCAGATTCTGAATATTGATATACAAGAATGACTCTAATGGTATCACATATAGAGTTGTGTAAAGTTTCGGTTTCCTGGCGCGTTGTCTCGCCAGACATCGTAATGGGGATAGCTTGCGACCACCGAGTGGGGCTTACTCCACCTCACTTTATATCCAAAATGAAGCACCCGTTTACAAAGGTCGGTACAATTTGTGCTAGCGGAATATTTTGTGAATTTAACTTGAATTTTGGAGGATTATAATTTTATAAGTTTATATCGTTTTACTGCGAAAAATAATTAAGACTAAAGTTTTTGCAAAAAGACAAATGGCACTTAAAAATGTTAATATTTCTAGCTTAATTTAAGTTCAAAGTTCGATTACCATCTTGTAATTGGTGTCTAAGCCAAGTTTTAAACCTATGAACTTTTCTAGTGCTAAAATATACTTAAATGATAAGATTCTGAATATTGCTATACAAGAATGATTCTGATGGTAACACATAGAGTTGTGTAAAACTTCGGTTTTCTGGCGCGTTGTCCCGCCAGACATCGTATTGGGGATAGGCTGCGGACGCCGAGTGGGGCTTACTCCACCTCACTTTATATCCAAAATGAAGCACCCCTTAAATAAGTGGCTGTGCGGAATATTTTATGATTTGAACCTGAATTTTGGTCTGCCGTGCTACATGATTTCACTGCGGATTCAGAAGTGATTTCGCAAATAAACTTTTCAGAATAGCACGGCTGCTTTCAATATAATATAGATTTACCAAAGTGGTTGAAAAATCTGTATAAATGAAGAATGGTTATATATATTAATATAAAACATTAGCTATATCATTCAATAGCAGTTAAAGACTTAGTCAATGAGACTAAGTTTTAATTTTTTTAAAAAGCCTCCGTTTGTCTTTCCATTAAGTTGCATCAGTTTTCTGCACCACTCTAAGTTCGACTTCAGTACGTAAATAATGTACGTACAGTGGTTTTTACTCGTGTATAAAGTTTGAATAAAGAAGGCTAAAGTAAACACATCAAAAGTATCTAGGGATCAACATATATTTTTGCAATAACTTTTCTCCTGATTGATATTAATTAAAATTTTCTTTAAGGATTCATCAAATAAAGTGTTTTCGTTTGTCACAGTAACGATAAACCAAGTCACCTTTGCATTAATAAAGAAATTTGCCATTTTCCTAATAAAGGGATTTTTGACATTTGAACCACTAACATTAAAGTTCGAAAAAAAGACTGAAATAACAGTTTTCTTTAAAATTTTATTGGGTAACTTAAACAATTAATAATCCGTGTTTCTACCGCGAACACTAACAACACAAGAACATCGGTTTGGCATACTCAAAATGAGTTCATCCAAATCACGCTGTGGAATGGCCGCCCATGTTCGTTGCAACAACAAAAAAAGGTCTTCTTGCGACTGGATACCCTCCATATTCGGCAGAGCTCTTCTCTGTAGCATATCCCATGCATGCTCAATCGGGTTCAAGTCTGGCGACTGAGCAGGCCAGGGCAGGACATTGATGTTAGCTGCGGCGAGAGTCTGTCTTACAACTCTTGCGGTGTGCGGTCGTGCATTATCATGCATTAACTGAAATAAGGGACCGATTTGCACTTGTAGAGGAACGATGACGTCTGATACAATCGTCTCAGCATAAATTTGAGCGTTGAGGTTGCCTCTGATCCAAATCAACTCAGTTCTTCCGCCGATCCAAATACCCGCCCATACTATGATGGTTCCACCACTATAAGGATGGACTTCCTGGCAGGATTTTAATCGCTGTTGGCGTCCAGGGGTTCTCCAGTGTCGTATACGTCTTGTATCCGGTCTCATACCAAAACGAGACTCATCAGAAAAGCACACGAAACGCCATTGTTCTTCTGCCCAATTTCTGTGTTCAAGAGCCCATTGATATCGAATCCTACGATTGTGCATTGCTATAGGTGGTACCCGTAGCGGTCTTCGGGAATGAAGGTTCACTTCATGCAAGCGGTTTCTGACTGTTTGGTCGCTAATTAAGTTCCCTGAAGAGTGATGAAGCCTCACGGCTAACATCATGGCGGTTATTGTTGGAGCTCTTCGAGTTAAGATTTGAATGTATCGGTCTTGTCTCCGTGTGGTGCAGCGATACCGTCCTCCATGGCGCTCAGCCAAGGTAAGCGAAGAGCTCTGCCGAATATGGAGGGTATCCAGTCGCAAGAAGACCTTTTTTTGTTGTTGCAACGAACATGGGCGGCCATTCCACAGCGTGATTTGGATGAACTCATTTTGAGTATGCCAAACCGATGTTCTTGTGTTGTTAGTGTTCGCGGTAGAAACACGGATTATTAATTGTTTAAGTTACCCAATAAAATTTTAAAGAAAACTGTTATTTCAGTCTTTTTTTCGAACTTTAATGTTAGTGGTTCAAATGTCAAAAATCCCTTTATTAGGAAAATGGCAAATTTCTTTATTAATGCAAAGGTGACTTGGTTTATCGTTACTGTGACAAACGAAAACACTTTATTTGATGAATCCTTAAAGAAAATTTTAATTAATATCAATCAGGAGGAAAGTTATTGCAAAAATATATGTTGATCCCTAGATACTTTTGATGTGTTTATTTGTAACAGTCCTGATTACACTAAAACATAAAGTTAGGTTTTCGATGTTCCTAGTTTAATTTAACTTCGAAGTTCGATTTACTCTTGTGAATTAGAACGCTCACTTTTCATGTGGCTAAAGAATAACAGACGCACGGGTCGAACTTCAAGGTTAAGCAACGGTTGCCAAGGTTGGTCTGTGGATGGATGACCATCTTAACATACCGAGTTTCCTCTGTGCATCGGAAAGCACGTTAAACCGTTGGTCCCGGCTGTCATTTGTAGATCTTTGGTAGTCGTTACAGGTTGTCAGAAGCTAGTAAATCTGACTCCAGTCTTGCCAAGAAGTACCGTGTTACTCAGTAAATGGTTGGTTGTGGAGATCTGGTAGGCAGCCGCTCCACGTTAAATACTAGTATTCAGCTGAATCCGGTATGACTTGAAGCCGACCCCAATATAGTTGGGAAAAGGCTAGGTGGGTGACTTTTTATGTGCTATCATGATTTTAAAATAACCAAGCTCCAAGTAACTTAAATACTCGATACTATCAACCCCAAAGGTTTATAAGGGTTGAGATGCGACCAACCTAATATAGAATTAGTTACCTTAAATAGATACCCAACTATTTTAGGTACCAACTTAACAAAATGTCTAAAGTCCGCAGTCTAGAATGGTCGGGACTAAGTAAATGGATTAAATGTCATTGTACTGTCGAATCGTAATCCTCCCGCGACGTTTTAACATTATTGAAGCTAGGAAGATCTTTTTATAGCGAATGAAAACGTTACTTCTTTAGAAGTTCTTTGTTTTAGCTAGTACGAAGACTTTATAGAGATTAATGTTGTTGAGTATTATGATTTATCTTAGAAGTACTGGTTTTTTTATTGAGGAGAACAAGTTATTCAGGCATTATCCTCTTTGGTCTAGGCATTACAAGAACTAATATTAATGTTCTTATATGTTTTCAAGGATTAAGTTCTATTTTAGAAGTAATAATATTTTTTTATTGAGAAGAAGTTATTCTGGTATTAGCCTCTTTGGTTTAGAGGTCGCAAGAATTAGTATTCGGTAAAACTAGTTCTTACAGCAGTTTTCCTTGGTTGGAAAATTTGATGACGAAATTATTTATCTGATATTTCTCAGTAGCAGATTAACATTACGTGAAACAAATAGTTTTCCACTTAAAATCTCGTTTTAAGTAGAAATCAACTCAACTCATACTAAATATTCAACACAATCACAATCATTCCAAATTCTCATACTGCATTCTTCTTGAACCAATAACCTACATTATGTAACATGAGCCAAACATTCACAATATAGCAAAACAAGAATGACTAAAAGTGAAACCAAAATCCATGTCATCTACCCAAAGGATAAGATCTAGTAGAACATATCATACACTTTAACAGACGAAGCAAATCATCAGCAGCCCAAAACAAACGACTATCTATAAATCTAATTTCAAAATTCTGAAAGTTGCACAAAAACGGATCCATAAAGCACGTAATCTCGTGTACAGTTCTCGCTACGACTGACCATTAGGGGCCAGCAAAACGGCAAAATATACATAACTATAGATCTTAGGTACCCATGATAAAAGCCTGTATAACAATGGTACGACCACATGAGAATGTTCTCTCTCATACAATTGTACTGCGTTAATTTTTTGTGTAGCACAGGAGGCTTTTAGGGGACATTGATTAATAGTCGAAAGAGGCATATGTATCTCACTTTTTATTTCGCGACCAGTGTAAGAACAACTCACTCTCCCCTCTTATTCTTTCACTGTTCCAACGTAAACGGGGAAATTTAAAGTAAGATCAGGGTTCTGGTAAGGTTGGGCAGCGAGGTGTTTTCAAAGTGCGTTCAGTACAGTGGGAGAGCTCTAAAGGAAATCGCTTGTGTCATTGCCACATTATTAGTATTAAAGGCTTTTTGGTAGAAAGCGTGGTGTGTGGTTTATATTTATTTAATTTTCTGTGTGTTTTGAAGTTTTTCTAGAAGGAAACCTCACGGATTTTTTTAGTTTTTCTCAAGATTCGAAGTCATACCTTGCACACGACTGTTATCTTATACATACTCATGTAGCTTGCTGTTTATTGTGAACGGTCAAGTTTTATATCCGACCTCATGGCGGCGAGTGGAGAGTAGGACCTAAAGAAGTGTAGGCTTCTTTAATTGGACTTAGGAAGTTAAAATACTGATTGGTGTAAAACTTCTTTTCATAAAGAGAACATAGAACTGATACTGGTAATTGTTTTGGCTTACCTCCGAATCATACCTTCCCTACCTACTTTTATTTCTGAGAAGACAATGCTACAAAGATCTCAATATTGCATGAATGTATTTTCGTTGTTCTTTTGTATAAGAAGCAAACATTAATGTTTTTACCTCAACATCCAAAATGTTGTTTCCAGATTTCACTTTCCGTTTCGATAAAAAGATTCCAAGCTTTTATCATGAGGGTAAAATCCGCTTATTGTGGCCCAAAAATATCTAAGACTAATGGTCTAAACAGAACACAAACGGAAATATAAAAGAATTAAAATGGTGGAAAACATTTCATTAGGAAAAAAGAAAAACAGTTAATGGTGTGATGCGAAAATGTTGAGATATTCAACCTGAAACAGATTTAGGATACGTTACCTTAAGCCGACAAATAAAGGTAGGTGTAGGTGCTGCTTTTCCAAATAAAGCGGTTATATTCACTGTGTGTTGAATTGCTTGTCACTTTGTGAAATTCAGAGATGATTTTTCAGTAGTCAGATAATATTTAATCTATATCTATACTTATAATAAAACTGTAGAGAGGTCAATTCTGTACATTGAATATATATTCAAAATTAATATTGGAGGATGAATAGTGATCGATACTGATGCCAAAAATGCAATCAGTAATTTTTTTGTCTGTCTGTCTGTATGTGCACGCATGGATCAAAAACTACAGAAGGGATTTTAACCAAACTTGGTACGATTGTAGTCATACTCCTGGGCAGGTTATGGGCTATATAACATAACGCTAAGACACACAGGAGCTGAGCAGTGACGATAAATTTGAAGCAAGTCGGATTAAAATGCGCTTTCAAGCTTTTATCCTCGCATACGTTGATCATATACCAAAAATATGTATTACAAAGATGATGGTGTTCAAAGATCTACAAAAAAGTTCTAGATAGTATAAATCTATCTTTTATAAATTAGTCACAATAACGTGTTTAATTGTTAGGCATTTCTTCAAAGTGTATTAAATACATAAATATATTGTATTTCACATAGATATATCTTTATCAACCTCCCATATTCAAAAAGTACACTTTAAAATATATTTTATAAAAAAAAATATATAGAAATCGGTTTATAAACACAAATACAGATATAGATGAAATAAAACTTCCAAATATCGCTGCGCCAGTATAGGTACGGCTATATGGTTGATTTTTGTTTAACGCGCGAAACGGCCATTCGTTGCATGTATAAAAAGGCGAGGGCGCTCACGCGCCGACTTCCCCTGGCTGGGGGCCTTAAATTCATGTGAGGCCATCACAGGATTGCCAGGTTGAGCAGCAACCAGCCTTAGTGTGCTGAACTAGGAGTAGTCCATTCCAAAAAAAATTCGCCGACTTCCACTTACACTTTCCACTACTGAACGGATTTGAAAAAATCATTCACTGTATACAGCTACACCTTTCTTGGGTGACATAGGCTATATTTTATCCTCATATTCCCACGGGAACGGGAACTATACGAGTGAAACCGCGGGGCGCTACTAGTTGAAGAATAAATGTGGATGTTTGATGTATTAAATATGCAAAAGCAAACTGCCAGTTTTTCCCTCACGTATAAATTATCTGACTAAATCTACGGAAAAATGGGTCATAAAAGTTTAAAATTTTTGATCTGCTACATACAAAATTTACCTTTGAAATTTAATCGAAAGTGCCACAAAACTACTTTTTCGAATAGATTCTCACATTTTAATTTTACCATTTGAGAATATATTTTTTCAGCCATGACATCGTTAGAAATTTTAAGTCTTTTGAAAAAAGAACATACCTACTTTTTCGTGCCAGTCCCACTTCCAGTGGCGTAACCTACACTTACACTTATTCGGTTACTTTCCCCGGCCATTAAAAGCCGCAGATAAGCTGAGTTGCTGTCAACTGGCAACATCGTTAATTTCTCGGGAACTCCAGTTTTTACTGTGCGTAATTTTTCCCGGGAAATATATAGCTCTCACCGTCGACATGTGACACAATGTACGCATTTATCTTTGTAGGAGTAATAAAAATTATGCTCCGTTGATTTTCTCCGGACGATTAATTAAGTGCTTAAGCTTTGGTACTTGAACTTAGTTTCGCTTTTGTTAGTTTTACTTGTTTTTCTTTTAGTGGGTAATAAGAGAGGGTAGTTCATTTTATTTGTTTTGTTATGTTGTAACAGTTTCTTCGGTACATAAAATGTACTCGTATATTGACGTTGGTAGACGCAGTCTCACTACTATTACAGTTATTAGCTTTTCTTTCTTGCAAGATTTTTTATTGCACATGCATTCCTGGAGCGCTACTTTCCTATTACTCGAGCAAGAACCCTTAATAAGGACCCTTCTATACCTCTAAACCTTTAACCACTCTCGAATGCCATAGACTACAGAAACAGCTGTTCCATTTTCGAATCCTAGCTACCTGATAGCTAACATATGAAGGCTTCCTTAACATGTCCACAGCTTAAGGTACAGATGCGCGCGTCTGTAGTCTCTCGAAGTCCCGAGCTGTCCCGAAGGTATCCCTCCCCCTCAGTACCGTTTCGACTGCTGGGGAGGGTGCACGCGCTTTGGCGGAAAATCCGCCCACGGAAAATTCGTAACACCGGTTAATTTTTTGCTAGTAGTGCTTGTGTTGTGGGACGAGTTTGTGATTGGACTTGTTGTGTTTCTTATGGATCTATTGGATTGGTGTAAGTATATATAATTTTTTCTTATAGGTAAATTGATTTTTGTAGTTTTTTTTTTTTTTCTTTTTTACATTATTATCGAACGTATTATATACCTGCATTTTCATTAGGCAAGGAAAGCGTACATAGGCATTTCATAAATTAAGATTTAATTTGGAAAAAAAATACTTAATTAAAGTTAAAAAAAAAAAAACAGATTGTCTAAAACTAATTACTCTATCCCATAAAAGAAACCTCATTAACCAAAACAAATAAAGGAAAATGTATTTTATAGTTTGTACAAACAGTAATTATAAAGTTTGGCGTGGTTGCCACAAATAAAAGCGTAAAGCGTAGCGTGATATTATTTGAGAATGGATCGTAAAATAATATATATAGCCACTAGTGTAATTGTTTCTATGATTAGGTAAACTTGTGTTTTTTAATGTTATTGTCTTATTAATTACTTGATACGCTGTGGTATTTACTAAAACAATTGCACAGTTTAAAACTAATAATAAGCCTTTATTTTTTATTTTTTTGTTTGTCCTAAATTAATATTTTTTCTTTCTTTTTCTATAAAATATTGGTGAAAATATTTGGGAGCTAAATATTATTTTTTATTTTACCAACTAGACATTAATTTATTGAACGATTAGTTAAAATATACCTAGACATTATTCCGAAATTGGTTAACCTTATTCATTTCTTTTACAAATCAACAACAGAAATGACTATACTCGTATGAATGGATGAATATATGTAGGTATGTAATAAAAAAACGACCCGTGACAATTGATGTTGGTTTTTTATACATAATCCAGCTTTAAAATAAGGAGGCGTAGAATTGTTAGTCACAACAAGAAAACAATTTTTTGAAACGATTGACTGAATTTAATTCAAAATTGCGCAACTGTATAAACGAATGGATCAAATCACATATATATTAAAAAAAAAACTTTTTTATTTTTCTTTTTTTTACACGTACCCATCACACCGTATGTGTTATAAACTGGTGTAAACAATAAACAGACTTGCGATTTCAGCAATCCCGGAAGATTTGCAATCATTTATTGAAGAGTTCCGTTTCCTATCTCCATTCTTTATCAGATCTTAACGAAACTAGACCCCGAAATATGTATTAAAATGCTCTTCCGAACCATCGTACACAGATTTTTTTCGTTATACATCAACAAGTGAGAATGAGGACATTATCAACGTAGTTGAAGCCACGCATTATTTGAGATAACACAAATACTCATCATCAGATCTCACTCAAATTTAAATGGGACCACATGACCAGCACCAGCTTGCGAAAATAAAAAGAATCATCACAATCGGTACGCAAAATAAAAATTAATGAAGATACAAAAAAAATGCAGTAGACTTGGCCACCTCCTCCTTTTTTGGGAGTCGGTTATAATCGAAAAACGTTATTAAAAAATCAGCATACTACCTACCTACCTAAATTTTTAATAACTTATATCAAAATTGGTATGTGAACACAGTATCGACCTCACACGAATTACATCAAAATGTCTTGTGTAAATCAAGACAGCATAAAAATAAATAAAAAAAAAAGTATAAACTTGTATGTACCTCACGCAGCACAACCCAACGTTTAACTCTCCGTGATCACAAAAGCTAAGGTCATCGCCAAACAAAAATACTCCTCTGAGATCCTCCTCACGATTATTCAAATATTATTCTTAGACCCTATCTGTTTCACTTGTACCAACAAACTCTAACACGAATTTTAAAAAGACTAACAGAATTGTTAACCTCTTTTTTTAAGTCGGTTATAAATTACTGGGACGCCTGTGAACAAGACAGTACCGGACATAGACCATCAGGAATAAAGTCATTTAAATCTATTGTCATCTTTGGTGTATCACTGAAGAAAACAACAACGAAATATCGCTCGAAAATCTTATGCCAGTCGAAAATCAACCTTACTTCAATGACTCTTAGGATGTTTGATAAAAAATTAACCGTTCCATGATAGTTGTTATATATTACAAAGAGGTAGCGATAAAACAGATAGCGGGGCACAAAAGGCTATAACAAAAGATACTATTGCGTATAAATATAGCCTATGTTTATGTATGGTACATTGTGTAATGTACAATAAACTATTCATTGGTTATTACAGTCCTGTTCCTGATGACTGTATACCAATTAAATCCATAAAATATGGTCAGTTATTTACTGAATTAAAATGTAATCTATTGTTTGTATAAAATTGCTTTGAATCTTTTCTCGTGGTTGAATAATTTCTCGGTCGGTATTACTTCAAGGGCTTATTGATTATCAAATTTTGGAGCGTCAAAAAATATTCCAAATGAAACTCTCAAGATATTTTATAATCTTACGCAGTGTCAATTATATCTGGGCCCTGAGTCTGCTATTACAATAGTGTCAGAATGGTCTAACATTGATCTCATAATGGTTCATTTTTACAAGTTTGGTAATCTACTAATAAAATAGCGTCACTATGACTTTCCAGTGGTCAACCACTGACACTCCATTGAAAGAAATGGCATTGAATGGTAATCTCGTACATAATGACAAATGAATTACAGACGTATGCGGTAGTCTGCTAAAATTTTGACAGTTCCTTTAATCAGTGACCTACCATTAGAACGTCATTGTGCAGTCATTGCTTTTAATAGCTCGGTTATCAAAAAGTATTACGAGACCATTGACCGACCAGTGATCGACCATTATGAATTTAGCAGATTACGAACTTTTAGTAAAATGACAATGGAATCGTGTTGGAATGACAAATTTATAAAAATAGCAGACTTAGGCCCCTGGTGGCATGTATAGAGATTTATGAATCATGGAAAACAACAGACGATATTTTGTAAAATAAGGGCACATTGTAACCAAATAAAATAAACAAATTAACCATTACCGAAAATGTTATCCCCTAAGGACTATTAAACACTTATTTGACCAAATGACCGTTTCAATTTAGCCTAAATGTAGGGACAATATATAACTTTTTATCATCTTTCACATCAGGCGGGTATCTATTACGAAATTGCGATTTGATAAATCGCCAAACATTATTATGGGCGGCGAAAGAAATGGACTCGCTCAACTTGAAACAGTACTGAATGTCCCCGAATAATTCACCAAAAAGGAACTCTATCCCATTAAAATAAAGACCACTTTCAGTGAAAGGTAGTTCGACCATGTAAAATAAATATTATGAAAGTAATAGGAAAACATAATGCCACGGATACTGTGATGAAAGCGGGGTGGGTCTCTTTAGTAAATTGACTGAAGGTTGAATATTAGAAAACGGCCTTTGCGTTAGAAGAAGAATGTGATCAAGTTTTTCTATATGCGGCCTTTTAAAATATGCAATGAATTTTACTTCGGAAGAAGGTCAAACGTTTCGTTTTACGGAATAGTAAAAGTTCGGGCCAAATATAAGTTAAACAAAACATTTTTTAGGTAACGGCTATTTTTATAAGATTCTTCCGAAAGAAACCTTTACGTAATCTGTACAGGCCTTTCTTTTACGTAAGTGCTACGCTGAAAGGTAAATGGTTTGTTGTCTTAAATTAACTTTTAGAAGAATGAAGCTGTTTCCTTATACCAGTTCTAGTGTTTTCTTACTTTCTCTGATTGTGAGTGTTGTTTTCATTTTTCTTGGAAACCACAATTTTTACACATTACATTTTTTTTTTATTGCCAACCATTTATTTTGCTTTTTACTCGACTACGCAACGCATAGTAGTGTACCTAATACGTGCTAGCTGGATTTAATATTCATTACTAAACATAGTATGAAATTCCAGAATTTCGCTTTAACTATTTCACAAAGTATATATATTGCTGTTGCCGCTATTTCTTGGATCATGGTAATGAACAGTTGATCTTTTATTCGCAAATGGTTAAGGTATATCCCCTTTCAACACATTAGTAATAATCCAAATTTAGAATACAGAATTAGTCCTGTAGACTTGTCATCTAAAATGTCATTAAGCTGGCACAAATCTGGCCAAAGCATTCTGTCGAGGAATCATCCTTTTACAACAAAAAAAAAAGATCTCAAAAAGAAAACACAAAACAAATTACAATCCCACGCAAAAATCCATCTTCGGAATCCTTTCTTAGATAAGTAAAACGTCCATTGGTAAGCGTGCCACTAAATCATGAGCAGCGTGTTCTTTACCAAAGAAAACTGGATAGCGTGCGGCACCCCTGGACTTGAGACACGCGATACCAAAATTTTCTTCTACCCACAACACACAGCAAGTTTTCTCACGGGTGGTAGGTATGACGCGCTTGAATTATAGCGTTTGGTAGAACTTAGAAGTTTTCGTAATTAATTGGTTGGTCATCTTCGTAGTTAGAAAGTTTTGATAGTTAGCAAAGGGGTTAGGTTGTTAGTCTTTTGTTTGTTAGTTTTCACATTCCAGAGTTATTTTCCAACCATATAATTGTATGGAAATCGCAGTAGTACTCGTATTAAGCTAATACGTAAGATGATGCAAGAATAGAATGTGTTATTTTTTTAATCTTTTTTGTCAGTCGGTGTCACAGATTCGAAAAACAACAATACTTTAGATTAATTCATTTTAAGGATGTGACTAATTTTAGCCTCACCACAGCTTTCAAAAGCATGTATATGATAGTTATCTCACGGGTTACTAGATAGATATGACGCGGTTGTATCATAGCGTTTGGTAGAACTTAGAAGTTTTCATAATTAATCGGTTGGTCATTTTTGTAGTAAGGAAAGTTTTGTTAGTTGGCAAAGTGGAAGTATTGTTAATCATGTTGATAGTTTTTACATTACTGGGTGTTGGGAGTTTGCAAAATTAGCCATTATTATTGTTAAATAGACAGAAAATCTGAGTGGTCAATCTATCAAATCAATCAAAGTAAGATGAGCCAAGCAAAGAATTTCTAAAAGTTACCACGCTTTCAACCAGTGGCAGTTGCCACTGCCATAATTAATAATTTTAAACACCACAAATATTCTCAAATAAATTAATTTAAAAAGATCCTGCCACTTTAGAACACATACATAATATTATAACTCTTGTTATCCCATATTACAGCAACTTTTTATTACTCATCCCCAAATCACACCAAAAGTCCAGGTACAACTCTAATTGGACCGTACATCAAATCGTTTATTACAAAACTTCTCTTGTGTACATACGAGTACCAGGGGCGCATAGATTGGACGATGTGTTAATTTGGCCTGTCATGCGATGAGTTACAACAATGTACAGATTGTGAGGGTCGTCAGGCCTCATAGAGGTATAAGAAGCACGTCAGTCTCCTCACAAAAGGTACACACGCAATTACGTTTTGCGTGTAAAAGGAAAAAGGTGGTCGCCTAATCACTTTTGGATGTATTTCTTTTGCAAGTCTGATTGATGGCGTGTTCTTTTTGTGTGTAAGGGGATGGTTTAATTACTGAAGCGAGGATTGGGACGTGTCTGTTTTATTTCAGAGAATTTGTTAGAGTTTAAAGCTAATATGTATAGGATTTTATGGTCGTATTGCAATAAAGAGAACTTTTTTCAATGTCAAAATCGCAAATATTATATAATATTTGGCAAACAAATACAATATTTTAACATGATAAAACCAATACTAATAGTTTCTTTAACCTACAAAATTTCGAAATAAAATCGACCCACTACTCTCTAAAATTAATTCAAGCATTTAACCCATCATCCACCAAATCGATGCATCCAACATTTAACCCGTAAAGTTCCCGCTGTAAAATAGCTTAATTGCCAAAAGCCAACAACATAAAACATACAAAATGCATTTACAAAAGGTCAAGGCGACGCCAAACTAAACGTGAACGCGCCAATTAGATTAGACTGAACGCTCGCCGCCCGTAAATTGTCGAGAAGGGGTGTCTATCGAATTGTCCATCCCTGTCTTTTCCCCAGACACTGAGAGGGACGCAGCTGGGGTAATTAGGCTAGGGCTGTGGTCAGGTTTACGAGTTAACTCAGTCGCTCACCTCTATTACTGAAAATATTTACGTAAATTTTCGTTAATTGCTTTTAATTAGTTTAAGATGTTGATCACTTTGAATATTTTTATCGATATGTTATTCCAAGCTTATATAATTTCAATTTTATCTTGAGGAGATTTTTTTTTACGTGAACTATTTCACTAAGTCAAAACGAAAATAACTGATTCTAGAAGAACATTTAGTACTAAAGACTAATAAAATCGGTCATAAATCCATCATTGACTGTCTAAAAAGTCTTTATTTGAATTCATTGTCTCGTTAGTTATACTAATGTGCATAAATCACGTTCAATGTATTCCAAAGACTCTTTACTGCTCCGCCTTTGCAAAAAGGAACAATCGAACCTTCTTACAACTGATTCGTTCCGAGTCGTGGTAAAAATATTTTGTCCACTTTAGTCCACTAGCTAACCATTGTAAACCCATTTGACACCCATGAAGCATTTTTGGGAATCGTATGCCCAACAATGGGTCAATAATTATGTTACTAGCGTAATAATGTAACATTGTAAATGGCCATTGTTTACACAGAAGCGGTTACAGTCGCCCATAATGATTTAAATTTTTGTGTACCCGCTAAGTTGATCAGAGGATAAGGCACCTTATTGTGTCCGACTATAGTGTAATGTTGATTGATGGCAGACAGATGTATTTGCATTCGGACGCGTGTACGAGACCGCTGTGATTTATATTCGTCTTTTGTTTTTGGCTGTTTAGCTAGCATCAGTATCAATGGCAGAGTGTCTCGGAAGGTCGTTATTCTTGCATTGTACCAAAACTATTGTCTCCAAAACGACATCGTTAGGGACTGCGGCGGGTGGTCGACGTTCGTGTCCATTGAAATTCTATTGGTGTGATGATAAATCATCTGTTATTAGAAACGATTGGTTTAATTATTTCGATTACCACAGGTGACATTTTTATGTTAATCGATCCATTTCTTATCATTCGACTTCTAAGCGATAACGTACGCTTTATGCTTGTAAAGCGCTTTAGAAATTGAATTATGAATACAGGTAACGAAACGAAAGAAACATTTTACATCGACAAAAATTGAAATAACCATTCAAAATCGAACATTTTTAACTTTATCGATTCAAGTTCAAAAAAGCTTCCATTCAATTTTTTTCATTTTGATACAGAATTAAGTGTCAACGTTGATATATCGCACTGAAGACAACAAAGGAAATTCACGTCCGTTTGTCAAAATAAAACGACATCGACCTACGCGTAACATGGGGACATCACACATCAAAAACTCCATACATGGCCAAAATAAATCACCAGTATACCAGTATGTTTAAGAGGAACTATTTTACTCTGTGTCCAAAAGAGTGTGATGGAAAAAAAGTATGTTATTGTTAGAAATATATAGTTGTGATCGATCCTAAAGCTTATTACAAAACCGATGCCGTATTGTTGCCCGGAGACGGGTGATCTGTGTTGTCGTCTATTGTCCTTGGTCGGTGTTGAACAATAAGTGACCATCGAGAACAGACTCTTTGTCGATGGCAGCTGTGTTTTTATAGAGGATGACTATCGGACCGAAATGAGGTATGCGCTTTGATAGAGTCTATGTAATGGTGATAGTAAAGCTAAAATTGATGTTGCTTGTAAATTAGAGCTTTTAAGATGTCGATTTTTTCTTTGTGACTTCTTTTATGGTGTGCATAAAAAAAAAAATTACTCGTATATTATACAGTAAAGAGACATCTGTACAAAGACAACTTTATCTGTAAAGACAGACTATAAATCCGCCTCAGCGTCTCAAACCCGTACCAACAAAGAAGGTGAATTTTCGCTTGTAGACGTAGGAATACTGTCTGCCGTCAATCCTCAAAATTTAAAGCACCCACTATAACTACATAATTTGCTCATACGACAAAAAATAATGACCAGCCCTCTGTCTCAAAAACATGAGCCAAATAGCCTCTCGAGTTTAACGAAGCACGTAAGAGACAGAATTAAAGGCAAGTGAATGTAGAACTGTTGAGACAGAATTAAAACGGGAGAGTGAAGTGCCCACTAAAAGATTTCAGGGGCATTCGCAGTTAACATCAGTCCCTTAATGAGTTGGTAGTGTAACTTTGGAAGGCTTCCAGGCTGTCTTGTAAACAGTAGGACTTGACCGCTGGGGGAGAAATTGTGTTTACAGGCAACGTTGGCAGCGCACCAGTTATTATTTTAATTATGAAAGTTGCCTCGGTAATGCATCATGGAGAAATTACCCTTGTTACGTAAACTGGTACGGACTGCGGAGAATTTACCATCATGCTTTTTTTATTTTACATCTCTTTGTTGGCTTTTAGTGATTCAAATACAATATTATTTATTTACACCATAACAAGAACTAATATGTACACAGATTTGTACGATATGATGATTAATGATAATGTGTATACAGATGTAATGTGCGAAGTTTAATTTTCTGTTCGTAAACCGAAGTGATAGAAAGAGAGTTTATCATCCTGGATGGTGATCGTAGTATCATAATTACAAGATATGATACTTGTTAGTCTAGGAGATTCTTATACCACATACTCGAAAGCTGATATAAATATTCATCAATCTATAGCTGAATTTTCAATGAGTCGCCGCGATGGTCAGAATTTTGTCAACAAGATATTTTGTTCATTTTAAATAGTTGTATTCCTTATCGTTTCTATCATTTGATAAGGCTTCTTGGAACAAAAAATCACCTTTTAAGAAAATCAAAGCAAGTCACTATTCTCTGCTAAATAATTAGAATTTCAAATAACACAAATACATTTAAGTAACTAGAAAATCTCTATGTAGAACCGAGTAAAACGTCTGCGTATCACTTTATATTTGTGCCACATAATAAATTGTCTCCGAATTCCTTTTACAATATTACACGTATGCATTAGTAAGATATTGTCATTCTCACTTACGAAAATGTAAGATGGCGGCGTAGGTACATAACATTCTGAATATTTTCTCTACATTTTCACTTGGAAATTACGCATAATATGAATGTATTCTTCATTTACTAAGTTAGAAGCAAAACAAAAAAAAAACAACTGTGTATATACAGAGACAATTTCTTAAAGTAGCTATTCACTCTATTCAGGTTTTTCAGTTGACTGACTTAAAAACTCTGGTACTTCTGCAACCTCACTTGTTTATCAAAAAACTTTTTCTACTCGTTAGAAAAGGTTTTTATCATAGCGTAGTTGAATACTCTTTTTCTTTTTTTTTATCGTGAAATGGATTAATCTTGACTCTAGTCTAGGTCACAGGTGACAGAGACAAAGTCTGCGATGGAATGAGCTTACCCAAGCTTTTTCTTTGAAAGAGTGAAATAGAATGCCCCTTATAATGTCAATTAAGCAAACTTAATCATTCAATTGTATACACCGTATGAAAGACCGACATAAGTATCAATCAAATGAAAAAGTAACACTTTCAACGAAATTAATTTTCATAAAATTCATCTTCTCTTACTTGTAAAATTAACTACCCAAGGCGCACGCATTGAGTTGAGACGAGTTGAGTCGCGAAGTATTCGATGCTCGACGGCTAAACTTTAAGCATAGTTGAGTATTAACAAGTTGCACGTTCGCTTATTGAGTCGCTGCGGGAAAGCCGCTTACTTTTCAGTATCGGAGCGTGAAATTGTATTAAATAAATTAACTCGATAACTAATTAACAAGAATTAAAGTACTTCTTACTAGTCATTGGCCTTTTTATAAAATAGGGTCGTCTCTATCAGGTAACGTATAAAACAAGGTAGGTAAATCAAAGGCAAGCTAGATTTGATAATATTCTAATATCAGCTTGATCATGGCTTTCTGATGAAGCAAGAGATTCTACTTATCTACATATTAAATGTGTAGATAGAAAGTCTCTTTAACGCGTCAGTTTTGTTCCATTGCTGGGCAAAAGGCTTGCCTTCCAAACCCGTCAGTCTTCTGCTATTACGTGCCAGTTTTTGTAATCAATCATCCTTCCGTCTTTGTCTTTGACCGCTGTAATAGTTTCATTAAGTTGGCATAGTAAACATCACCAATATATTAAATATAGTAGTGAAAATGTATTGTTTACTTTGGCTGGGTATATAATATGTATCTGTGGTAATGTTCGACCATTTATTTTAGTATAAAAATAATGCATTCATGAAGACATCAAAAGTTAAGATTGTTGCTTATCTCACAAAATAAATCGTTACCATTTTCAGATTAGAAACTTTTGTCGAATTAAGTTTTAATTAACTTTTCAGGGAACATGGAGCTGCGTAAAGACTGCTTAATTTTATAGAAAATTTACCTGTCTGATGTCTGATTGAACAAAGTTTCGTTAATTCTGTGGAGCATTGGACATTCCTTTGTTTGAAAATAGGTTAACTAGAATGTGCCTTTTTACTGTCTTGGTTATAAAAATCACAGTAACAGTATTTAACTGAAGGTAATGTTTTTACAGTAACAAGGAAAGAGTTCTGATGCAACTTCGGTTTTATTGCGACTTTGTTAATTTATGTATGTATATAATACTAGCACTTCGCTCGCGACTTCGTCTGCGCAGGTTTAATACAAACAAATTCCACCCCCGTTTTACCCCCTTAGGGATGGTTTTTCGATAAAAATCCGTTCTTAGTGGATATCTACACCCTATAAGAAACCTACCTACCATATTTTAAGTTTGTAGGTGTTACAGTTTCTGAGATTTCGTGATTAATCAGTGAGTGGTATTTCGCTTTTACAGCCGCACGGGTCGATCGTCTAGGTTTTAAGCAACGCTTGCCGAGGTTGGTCTGTGGATGGGTGACCATCTTAACATAACGAGACTTCTCCGTGCCTCGGAAAGCACGCTAAGCCATTGGTCCCGGCTGTCATTTGGAGATCTTTGGCAGTCGTTACGGATTGTCAGAAGCCAGAAAATCTGACACCAGTCTTGCCAAGAAGTACCGTGTTCCCCAGTTAATGGGTTGTGGAGGTCTGGTAGGCAGCTTCACGTAAAATACTGGTATTCAGCTGAATCCGGCTTTTCGCTTTTATATATATAGATTTATTTCCACAATATTTAGAGATTTTAAATCAGTTCCTGTGCAGGAAACGTCACTTATAAATTCTCAATCTTTCTACTAACTACGCATAAAAGGTCTCGCTCATTGGGATTGCGCTTAATAGTTAACTCGCCGATATAAACTCAAGTTAAAAATGTTAAATTGAAAGAAAGATTTCAAATCAGTTTATTAAAAATCTTAAATCTGTCTACAGCTGTGAAATTAATGGATTTAGGAAGGAAGTGTTTCCGACCGTGTCTCGGTCCATTGTTTTATTGTCATAGCCACCGACTGCTGACTGCCGTTTAAGCGGCATTGACTTGAAATGTTTCTTTTGAACAAGTGACTGATATTAATAGACGGCTGGATTACGCTTGAAGATGAGGTATCGACAAAGAGGATGTTCCTACATAATGATGTAGGGACATACTCTTTAAAACTCAAATTCAGGAACTTCTGAATTGGGTTTTTAGAGGTTTATCTTGAATTCTTGTTTGACTTTGATAGTAACACGATTTCTATAAATTAAATAACAATACAGTACGATAATCGTATATGTCTTATCATAGGATTGGCTATATCATGATGACTGTGGTCGAAAATTTCATTAAATGGTTAGCGAAAACTGACGATATGGTTTAAGGTCGACGTTGTATGATTTTCAATCTACTTTTGGCCATATCGGCATCAATTTCAGCTTAGGCGATAGAGCCCTGATGGAGTTCCTATTTCTGTCTGTAGGGTTTAAAGGAACCTAACATGAATAGTATGACGGGAGCTAAATTTGCGCGCTCACTCTATCTTCCGTTATCCCATTCGAACTATCCTATCCATTTTGGGTTGCCCTCAAGTTCCCTCCAACCTAAACTGTATTAACCTCGACCTACTCATGAAATGGCCTTTATTTTTCATTCATCTCATTTCTCCGGCATCGTGAGTGCGTTAACAAACATATAAACTCACATACTTACACAAACACTCGGTGCAACTATCTGTGGGCCAAAAAATATTTGTTTCGTACGGGAATCGAACCCGCGACACGCATCGCAGCAGCCAATCACTCAACCAACGCGCCAACAATACGGTTCGAAAAAAAAAACACAAAATAAGAATGAAGATGAATTAATTGATGATACTTTATCGATGTACACAGTTAACTGAACGCGTGCTAATCCACTAGTCAAAATTAAAATAATTAATAATAAAATAATTCTAGCACGAACATTAGCAAAGCGTGCATAATTAATTAAAATCATAAACAATTCTATTATACAATTCAGTGGATTTAATTAATATTTAATAGGCTCACTAATTAATAATCTGCCTAACCATGCATAGGCTATGTAGACGTATGTACATAACAATGTACAATCACAAGCATAATTTGTAAAAATACGCATAATTCAAAAGCGTTATTTCATTAGGCATAGAAGGATTATGGCCCGCGTAGTTCCCGTCTCCGTGGGAACACGGGGATAAAATATACAGGGTTATTTGTAAAACACCAACAACCTCTTAAGGGTCATTGTACTCATCATTATGAACAACTTTTAATATGGGACCAAACCTGAAATCGCGAAAAGAAAATCAGCTGTTCCTTACATTTATGTTCGTATAACTAATCAAAATGTAGGGAACAGCTGTTTTTTTTTTATATAATAAAAAAATTAATAGCCCTGTAGAATGTGTTACTCGCTGATAATATAGATTTCCATTGGTGAAAAAATTGTTAAAATCCGGCCAATATTTCTGGGGCTTATTCGGTACAAAAAAATAAATCTTTTCTCATTATAATATTAGTATAGATTACGGACACATTTTTTTGAAGTCCGATCTCAAAATTATAATCATTATGAGTATGACGCAAGAATATTGCTTTTGAATTTCGCGTAAGCGTAAGGTATTTATGCTGGTAACTGTACCTGCGTAATGTATGCTCACAAAAGATAACGCTGGTGCCCAGCTAGGCGCCCGTAAGGCCGGCCCACAGCTTTATCTTTAGATGCTGTGAGCTTACTTTGACGTGAGGATTAAATGATTAACTAGTAACACAGTACTTTAAGCAAACCTCGTATTAGCCCGTCTATTACCCATCTCTATAGTTTTACGTAAACATTTCTTGTCGTTTTCTAAGAATAGACGTGTTTTGTACGGAACTGTCGTATCGACGTTTTTGATGGAGAAGTGGTTTGTCTGTGCTTGTTTTGGGTTTGTTTTGTGGATCAGTCTGTACTTACAAACATCAAAAAAACCGTTGTCGTGTCACTGTGGCAATAATATAGTCAATACAGGTTTGTTCGAGATTTTTAACGAATTCGATCGCGTTTATATTGAGAAACGGTAATTTATTTGTCACCAGAAGGTGCTTATTCGGCTCTAATGCAAATTGGCATTGTAAAAACGGTCGAGTATACGTTAAAAGAAACTGAAATTAATGGCACTGAAATGTAAACGTATTTGTCACTAATTAATCCAGTTTATAATTTACCCCCGCTTCCAATGTGTCTCGACCACGATACAGAGGCATACCAAGTAGTTCTTTTCGCTACAGTATATGTTTGTGTGAGATTTTTTGTTGAAAATAAATAACTCTTGAAAGAAACTCTTTAGATTGTTTACACATTTACCTATTTAATTTTACGTAAATCCTATGTCCATACTAGTGTACAGAATGCTTGAAGCGACGGTTCTGACAGAATCGTTTGTGCTTTCTTGCTGTAGAATGTTTGTGCTTGTAACTCGATAAACATTGATTTCGATGTTTTGTTATGCATGTACAGTGGTTGGTCATTGGTATCAAAACAAGACGACTGTTTAGTTTTGTGTTCAGATGCTAGCTAACATTGAAGATGGTTGTTGTTGACTGTACTGTTGTTGGGCTGGCTTAACAACGATGTTAGCTTATACTGTGGCCCTTTTTTCTATAAAATGAGTCTTTTGGTAAAATCAGTTTGTCTTATCCTCTCACTTTTTTTTATTCTGACTAGAATTTTCCCTTGGTTTTTTTCGAACTTATATAAAATTAGCATTTAACCAGCTCCAGGGACCAATTTAGTCCTGGACAAAAATATATCAAAATCAGTAGAGCGATTTTGGCGTAAGTTTTACAAACAAAGAAATAAACATACAAAATCATTCTTGCATTTGGTTTGGATTACAAAAATTACAAAACGTTTGACCATATCGTGTGATTGTAACCTCACCTCTTTGCCTGACTCTTATATCAAAACAGTGTATACTTTCCAAAATTACTTCTTCCTTTTTTAAACGTCGAAGAACATTGAACGCGGCATAGCTTACATACACAAAATTCTGCCCCATCACCACAACTCTATTATTCAGTGCCAGTACATGTTGTATTAAAACGACGCGTCATAAGTGCATCAATTTGTCATTACACCCGCATCTCCTGTTTGAGACGGATCACGTGGGATTTGGACTTAATTTTGTGTATTGTTTTAAAAATGTAATTTTAGTATTGTCATAATATCATCTTGTTGTGGAGTATAGTTGAAAGAATTACTGTTGTTATTACCATACACTTTTTTATGACGGGAAATCATTGAATGACTCGGAACGAACAAGTGGAAAGGAGTGTCAAGACTCATACTAACTAAAACTCATCCGTGTTCCTCCAAATGCCTTTGGCGTTCCAGGGCCGCGGTGATTCTTTCGAACAAATTTCGCAATCGCAATAAAGAGATTTTTCACAAGTTATGACTACAGAAACGATTGCTGATAACTGCGTTGTTTTGACAATGCTGGAATGTGTCAAGGCCATTAAAAAAGTTAAGAAGTCGTGTTTCTGTTTCAAAAAGACCTTCTGTTTAAGTTGCTTATAAAACAGCAAGATTAGATCCGAGTGCAAAATAAAACAGCGCAAAACTTCAGCCATTTTAAGTCAATTAACTTTTATTATTAGCGAAAATGTTCTTTTAACTACAAAGCACCTCTTTATCCGTCTTTTTACTTTAAAAAGTTTCCATTTAAGGACGCAGGACACAGCAGATAAGTCCAATAAGTAATTAACTAAAACATTACAGACTCCAAACGATTTTAACATCGGGTCCTACGTGATTCTGCGCTCCGAGCATTTCCTTTTACAGGCTAAATTTAAACCGGATCAATACGGATTATTCTCACAGTGCAATGGCGAAGCAGACATTTTATTAATAGAATATCTATCTATTAGCTATTTCAAACTGATGAGATCGTGGACCACGGCTTTAATAAAAATGGTTTCGGTCCTCTTTTTGCACTGTGAGGAGGGCGTTTTCTTTTTTATCCACTTCATGATGAGATGTCTTTTAAGAATTTTAATTTGATGATAATTTTAAGAATTTTCATTGGAAATTGGCTCGTTTTTATAGTATGGGTTTTCTACCATAAGGTAGGTTTTTCACATGCTTTTTGTTTGAATACTTGTATTGCTTTTTCGAAAAAGTTAGTGCCGACGGGTTGGATATTTCAGGATTTCCATTTTAAAATTTTCTTTTTTTAGTATTAGTGACCCGCCCCGGCTCCACACGGGTGCAATGCTTATACTAAATCTCTACTATATTATGCATTTATTGTACAAACATATAAACCTTCTTACCTATTAAAAAAACCGCATCAAAATTCGTTGCGTAGTTTCAAAGATCTAAGCATACACAGAGACAGATAGACGGCGGTAAGCGACTTTGTTTTATAATATAAAGTAACTACGACTAGAATAACTTTAAAACTTCCTATTAAGATAAACCTTAATCTTATGTCATTGTGAATGAAAACTTTCGTGACTGATCTGAGAAATATAAATTGGTCACAACATCGGAATTCCATGATGCTGTCGTTGTGTTGGAACAGTATAATATGCGAATATTAGCGTTACTTTGAATTGTATATTCTATTTTAAAGTGATGTACATTCCGCTTACGTACCAGCATAGCAATCTATTTTAAACACATAACATAAACTAAGAGTGTACCCGCGGGCAAAATTAAAATTTTTGAAATAAATTCCTAATTTTATTTACATTATTCATTTTCATCTAGGCTGATTTGAAACAAATGCTCACGATTAAAATAAAAATAACACCAATTTTTTTCTTAAAATATGTGGCAACGAATAATATACAAAACAGTATGTTTTCGCACGTTGTTATTGTTTCAAGTCATTGACTCCCAGACAGGTTAGTTATGTATTTACATAAAGAACGTCTATTTCTAGGATTCACGACTGAAGTTTTATTTCCATGGTATACATGGGTAGTTTATTAGACATTTCTAAGCCCGTGATTTTTAATATTGCAGAATTTGGTTCTATTTCAAGACCTTTAAAAATGAGAAAGTTATAATAAAAGGGACTTGACTTTTTCTGTAAGAAACTATGAGTTTGATTATTTAGGTAGGTATTTATTTATACTCAAAGAAATTAGTACTATACAAATGAACATTTTGTTTGAAAGACCTATACCCCATTCACAATAAGATTAGACATTGAAATATTTTTTTTTTACGATCCGTTCAACCGATTTTGACTTCTAATGCGTTGGTGGCATGACACATGGTAGCTGCAGTAAACAGTTAGTATTATAATCACATTTTCCCTTTTAATGCCATCCTTATGCCAACGGAATACAAGAAAAAATCGATTGAATGGACTGTGAACTATTTTGTTTAACTGTCTAATCTTATTGTGAATGGAGTATAGAGACACCTAAGTATATCAAAATTATATTAAAGAGATCCTATGATCCGCGTAAAACGCATGAGCGCTGAGTGAACTCATGAGTGACTAATTTGTAAGGAAAGGCCAAAAGTACATAATATATATATAATATATATATAATATACTTCATATGAAAATATAGGAAAGATAAAAACTCAACCTCAAATTAACTTTTCCACAATGTCCAGTCCTGATTATTGCCAAAATGTACCTGAAAACAAAAGAAAACAAACCAGCCTAACCAAAGAATAAATAAAGTAACAACTTCAAACTTTGATCACAGGAAAAAGTTTCCAATACCGAAGCGCCATAATTATCTTGCTTCGAGATCGCCTGCAGCAAATCTCTGTTTGGGATATCACGTCAAATGATTTTATCTAATTGAAGTACAAAGTCGACGTTATTAATACTTAATAAGATACTTCCTTATTGATGTTTGAGCTTGGCCGTTTTCTGGCCAAATGTTGGCCGGGGTTGATTTGCCCTAAACCCCCCTCCCCTTCCTATACCCGTACCGCCCTTGTCTAGACTACCGCGGAGACCGATTTAGTTCGTTCCCTTCGTTCGTGCGGGAAGGGTGTCGCGCTCTCCGTGCGTTTGGCGCGAATTTTGAACATCAGTGCGTTTCTACGTGACTTTTTTTGAATTTGCAATTCTAGTGGATGGTTGAGTGTTTTAGTGATTGACTAGACTATTGTTCTTGAAATGGATTTATAATTGATGTAAGTAAGCATTTTTAATTTGTTCCCTTTTTTTAGGCGTATGTTACATTGAAAAAAGAAAATATATATTTTAGATTATGTATAATGGGGTATTTTACTGTAAAAATCTAATTAGTCCGTCTGATAGATTTACAAAAAATATTGGACTCGTATTTTTTCTTTTTCCACGTAAACAAAAAATTAAGACGATACAGTGCGTTGAAAACTCACGTGACGTCACTACGTTGCTACAATTTTTACCAGCGACGTGACGTCACGTGAGTTTTCAACGCACTGTATCGTCTTCATTTTTGTTTACGTGGAAAAAGAAAAAATACGTGTCCAATATTTTTTGTAAATCTATCAGACGGACTAATTAGATTTTTACAGTAAAATACCCTATTGATTCAGTCATTATTTTTATGTTTCAATTTTATTATGAGCAATAAAAATTAAAAGTTTTTTTTTGTATAAATAACATAATATTTTGTTGCTGTCAAATTTAAATATACTTAGATACTTATCTACACAACTACCAACGCGTCTTTTCTCAAACATGTATGTATCTAATTTACATTTGTGTAAAGGACCTCCTCAACACACTCTAAATAAAAGTACAAACAGTACTTAGCCTTCAAGGACCCACTAATTCCAAACCAAAGACAGAAAGCCGCAACCAGATAACATTTTCTTCATCGCCAATGAGTTCTACAAACATTGGTCCCAACACTACCAGTCCTAAGTGCTACCATTGTGAAAAAAAAAAAACTGAAATATACTTAAAAGGAGAAAAAGTCATTTCGAAGACATTTTGCGGGGCTCTTGAGAGTTTGCGAGATGAAAAAACTGGGTTCCGGCCGTCGTCGACCACTTATCGACGCCGAGGAGTCGCGATGAATTAGCGAAAATGTACTGAAAGTGTGTAGTGGGGAAGGTTGATGTCTGAAATACGGTGTTTTTAAAAATCAAAATTTTTTTAGGCTTGTCATTATAAACACTGGTATAGCTAACTGTGGTAGGGGACCAGTAAGGTAGGTCATTTAGAAGGTTTTCGGTACTTAAGTGTTAAGTACAAGTTTTTCATTAATTTACATTTTTCCACACAAAACTGGAATAAACTGCGTCATTTAGACGTCATATTTATTTTTCAAATCAATCCATAGTAGAAAAAAAAACTAAATACTTCCCAACAACCAATATATTACTTCATTCCCATTGTGGGAATACGGAGTTAAAATAAAGCCTATGTCACTTGGGCATAGTGCAGCTTCCCAACAGTGAAAGTTTTTTTTTTTTTAATCGGTTCAGTAGTTTCGGAGCCTATTCAGTACGAACAAACAATCAAATCTTTCCTATTTATAATATTAGTATAGATACTTCTCTAATGTACTACAAGAATCCTTGTAATAGCCGAGTTCCTTTCCGAGATAGTAAAAAGCCGGAAACATAAGATACAAATAGATACATTAGTTCTTGTAACCGTAACATCTGATACATTCATTTTACATTCACTTACTGCGACGGAAATAAAAAATAAAATATGTTCAACTCTTTCTGTAACTGTATTATTATTGACACTGGTGTGATTTTTTTTTCTTTTTGAGCGTAGAGGTACAAAAAATAGTTTTTATTTTTCTTATATACCAATTGACTCAGGATGTAGCAAATATCAGTTAGTTGATTAAATAGGTAGGTACATATATGTTAATTATACGCATCTTGTTTTGTTCACATACTTTCATTTTTTTAACTCCTAATTTCATTTATTACAGTGTAGTACAAAACAGAGTATTTCTGTCGTATTTTATACTTCGAGGTTGTGCAAATACATACATTTTTGAAACTAAACTTGAGGATTTTACTAGAAGATCCCTGTTTGCGCTCAGACTAAATAGTACTCGTATAGTCAAAACGTATAATTTAGTGTTACCTGTTCTGTTCCAATATACGAAAGTAACAACCTTTTAGTTGTCCCTCGTCAACAGATGTCATAACATTTATTTCATTTTAACCTAACACAAACAAGCAGAGCAGCTGATTTTGAATAGGTACTTTTAAGCAAGAAAAAGGGATAATGTAACGTTGTATGACTTTGGCGCTTAAGTATAAGAACGTCGTGTATAGAATAAATAAACATAGGCACGTATTGTTACTGGCCTTATTTTTGAAATAGAATTTAAAATGTAAAGTATTTGAAAAAAGAATTAAGGTTCTGACCTTTCTTTTAACTGACCTTTTTCTCAAAATACGCGTACAAAAACAAAACAATATCGAACAGTCGTGCACAGTCTCTGAGCATCAATGAATTATTCCATCTCGAGACAGCTATATTGGATTACTAATGGCTCAAATCCGTCCCCCAGTGCACCCGTGGCCCAGCCTCTCTGAGGTCACCAACAACAGTGCATATCACTTACCATACAATACTGAAACATGCGCATATTTAGCAGCATCATCGTCGGCCCACTTCACTGTTTAAAAATCCGTACTGTTGGTAAATGAAGGGGGAAATAAAGAAAAATATTTTGAGTACTTTTTCATGCACGTGCGATTTCTTATTTAGTATTCATCATTGTTTGGATATGCTAATGTTGAAGGAAAATTTTCTGTTATTTGAATTAAATAGTCAAACCTTGCCGTTGTTAGTTATGCACCGTAAACGAAACCTATGTTGTAGAAAGTCGCAGAATTCCTAGTAGCAATTCGGCCGATTGGCAGATTGTCGAACTTTTATTTTCATCGTTACTGTTGCAAAAAAATCGTTGCCCACGGCTTTGCAAGCACTGCAATACGCATTTTCGCGTGCAATTGTACCCTGTAAAGCGCTTAGAGCGGTCTGCTGCGCTCCAAAATATAGTGAACGTACTCGTATACCGTTTGCTGTACATACACTAATGAATTAAACGCCAACAGGATTAGGGAACGCCCGGATAAATAAAATTACAGAGTGGCCAAACAATATTAACGCTATCACAAAAATAAAAAAGCCATACAAAGAATCAGTCGCGATAAACATTTCACTCTATGAAATGAAACTTTTATCGTCGTTTTACGAGAAATTCGGTGCTATAAAAGCGACCCTTATCATCAATTGTTATCTAACACCCGATAATCGAAAACTTTGAATTCATTCACGAAATCCGATATCACCTTAACTTGGAAACAAATGGATGGCTGGGAGTCCTGTCCGCTTGAAAACTTCCAATTTCAAGAGGTCACGTAATTATTCCACTTGGTATCAAGCGCCTCTCGTTTTAAAAGCCTATTCTTGTTTCAGATAAAGCGGAGATATCTTCTGACCTTTGTGTATCTTTAGGTATGTATTTTCAGGATAAGCAACAATGAATTTTAATTCCTTGAGCGACTGTCGGCTCATAAATAAGACTCTTATCGCATAGGTAATTGGGAGTGCGGGCGACCGCGGTCATAACGCATGGGTTATCGACATGGGAGTATAAATTAAATTATGTTATCTAAACTCTATCACGGTTTGGACAAAATTATACAAATCTGGGATAGATTTTCACTGTGTCCTTGGAGGGTTGAATAATTTTTTATATTACATTTACCATCGGAATCTGAAGTCTAATTTTTCGCTCTAATTCGTTCTGAAATCTGTTTTTGGATGACATTTATTCCTAATCTTTTTCATAAGCACTACACGTGCTGTCAAAAAGTTTCTGCGAGAATATAGTCTGTTTTTGTAATTCTTAGAAATTCAAGCAGAAAACTTAACAAACACGAACTAAGTGTTTTCTAGTCTTATCATAAGTCTAGTCGTTTATATATAGTTGACTTTTATTACATCAAAGATCAACTGTACACATTACGTGAATATCCTTACAAATATTATAAATATATGAGCGGATGCATGGATGTTTATTACTCTTTCACGTCAGAACGACTGATTGGATTAGGATGAAATTTTTCACTGAGGTAGAGTCTGGAATAACACATGGATTTTTTTCTGTATCCTGGGAGTATGTTCTCTTAGGAAAATTTACGCCATTCACACGGGCGGAGCCGCGGCCGGCAGCTAGTAATTTTCTCTTGTTAGCTTTGTAATCTAATTAACTTAGAGTATAGTAGGATTGATAGCCCACTGCACTTGTCTGAGAAACATAATACCGGTCGACCTACATTCTATAAAGCTTTTATAAGGAGGTCAGTGATGTCCTTGAGTAAAGTGAGATGACGTCATTCAAATATATAATAAGGATAGGTAACATTAAGGCGTTGATGTAGAGCAGTGACGATACTCGTAAATGTGTTAGTACACGTTTATCTACTGGCGAAAAACACCAAAAACCGAATGTAGGTAGATCATGACGCTAAATTATAAATTTCGCTTAACACGACATCAAAAAGCTAACCCTAAAAATTTGAAAATCGATGAAGGGAGAAACAAGAATACCTTAAATGTGTCAAAGAGAAAATCTAAAAAAAAAAACAACTGTTTTGACCCTAGAATTCAAATACAGAAAGACAATAACTCAGTTTACACCTGTGTTTTTCAAAAGCAAGGAGTGGAACTTTGTCAAGATATGATGACCTGTATAACAAAAAAACTTTACTCCAAAAACTATTTACCCACTTTCAAGATGTAGCTGTGACATTTGAGCCCGTAGCTTATCTTTAGAAGGACAAATATATCAAAATGCTACTTCAGAAGTTGTCTTTGTTGAACTAAGATAGAGTTGTCTAAAAAAATATATTTTTATAGCGCAGGACACCCAGCGAGCTCAAGTCCAAAGATATGTTGTTAGTTAATTTAAATTGTATTTAGTTCAATTGCGACTTTAGAGCATATTTTTGGAAGATGTTCCAACTCTTCGTCCGCCTGACGTAAAATTACGTTTTATCAAAAACGTATCACAGCTCATCGAGACCCTTCAGTGACATCGGGACCTAAATCCACCATCCAAGTCTATCAAAATCGAATAAAGTACAATTTTCCTCCATTACCGCCCTTCATATCTTCCGTCATTTCACGTATCGCTTCCGAGCCCAAAAGAGGGTAAGATGTAAAGATGAAAATAATAAATCCGTATCGAATATGCACGGCTGGAGCGAATGAAAAAATTCTTCACACGAAAATATTATATTCGGCCGTGTAATTCGCCTGTCCGGGATTCGTAGCGATCCATCAACAATTAAATGTTGGGTTGTTGGCGATACATTATCGGCCGTATTGCGAATGTTCTGATTGATGGCGGCTGGTGCCATGAAACTATAGATGCTTCCCGCTCCATTGGACGCTAGTCTATCGAGACCACTGTCACTGAGTGACCGATCACCGATTCCGCTACTACTCTATTCATACCTATCGACACCAACACTAATTGATATACAGCTCGCATTAGTACTGAATAAACACGAAAATATGTATTTTATTAAACAAATACGTTCGAATTATTCTCCTCTGGGGTGGTCTTTGATAAAATTTGTGCAATAAATTTACACGAAGCACGCAGATAATTACCTCCATTTAACAACCAAACAATGTGCACCTGATATTATTAATATTTTAGAATAGAGCGGCTTTAATCACGGCCTCGAATTCGAGCTTAATTATTCCGTCCGTCGGATAATTAATTAAACAAAAGATGGTATGCAGGCTAGGTGAGTATTGAAACTGACTTCCATTGTTGTTGGGATAACAGGGAAAAATCCGCGGTGCTTCCGGCTGCGTCCCTGCTCCTTCATTGTTCAGCCTTCCGCCTCATTCCAATTTACGCAGCTCTTTCATCGCGTGACTGATGCATTTATCATTCGTGTTTGAGAAATGTCTTATCCCCTATAAATTGTTTATTGAACGGGCGTTTCTAATCGCGTCGCTACGACTATCTCGATGTCTTTTTGATTCGGGCCCGTACGACAGATTTGTAGGCATTTAGCGTGAGGTCGTAGGGTGGGTCCTTCGTTCCCATGGCATTGGGGTGTTACGCTATTTTAGTGCGTCGTCGTAGGGTAATTTACGAGCATGCAATGCACACAAGCAGCCCTGCTTTTAGGGTGATGGCCTGGAATAACGATTTTTCGTGAATTTATGTCTCAGTAAAGATGATAAGTGATGGCACTCAGATATTCACACACGCGTTGCGGAGTATACAGTTTGAAATATGTACGGTACGAAATTAACTATTTCCCTTTTATAAATTGTCGGAAACGTCTTGATAGTGATCTAAATATTAAATGAAATTACGGTGTTTAGTGAGGTAGGTGGTCACGCTGGCGGCAATAAACTAATATCTGTAGTTAACTTATTACTGAACGCTTAATTGAATTAAGTTTTGGTTTTGGTAAGCGGTTTGCCTTTGAACATTATAACTTCGTATTGTCCGATTATAATAGAGTATTCGGATATTTATTACCAAAGATGACACCAAAGTTGTTGTTTTTTTTAGTTAAATGAAAATATGGTTTATGTTCAAGGAATATAAATAAAAGTAATGTTTTAAGACAGTTTTCTTTTCGTTTAAACTAGGAGGCACGACACATGTAATAATTTTCCTTATAAATAACACGATGTATCACAGATACGAGAAAGTCAAATATCTATATTTAACTCACAACATATTGCTAATGTATTTAACATGTCTTACACACTAACATTCCGTGAACATAAAAGGAGAATAAAAGTGAAAGCTCTATTTCTCCATATGCGGCGCGTGAAATATTTAACTCCATAAACAAACCCACTTAATAGTTGAACTGTTGGACCAATTTGTCCTCAAATTATTTGTCAAGGCGTCCATTCCGAAAATTGTTCCAGATTTAGAGCAAAGGGGTAACTGTGGTACCGTAGTACTAATGTTCGGCTTTGTGACAATGTAGTCCGCTAAATGAAGACTTATCTCTTAAAATAAATACATGGAAATGTTAAGCATTTATAATAACATAATTTCTGCTTTTTGTGTTGTATAAAGTTCAAATCCATAAATGAGAAAGTAACTCTATCTGTCTGCTTGTTTGTTACCTCTTTACGACTTAACAACTGAATCAATGTGTATAAAACTTGGGACACGGGACTAGATTATGTCCATATCCTAGGACATAAGATACTTTATCTCTAGAGCAGGTATATTACCTACTTTGGGATCATTTTCAAATTTCATGCGGGTGAAGCCGTTGGCAGAAGATAATCCTTACTTTTCCTTGCTAATATTATAAACGCGAAAGTTTACTTGTATGGTTGTTTGTTAATCTTTCACTTCAGAACGGCTGAACTGATCTGGATGAAATTTGGAACAGAGGTAGATTGTAGTCTGAAATAATATATAGGATACTATATGTTATTTTAGACTACAATTTTAGATAGATTTTTATGCCGGGAGTATGTTTTCGTGAGCCGAGAGCCTCAGCTAGTGTGAAATTGATGAAGTTTCTTGATTCTATAGACGTCTGTATAAAAAAAAACCGAGAGTTAAAGTATTTTTTATGTCAAGCTTCATAAAAAAAGCAGACTAACAGACGCAGTCGTAAATAACTCAGATAACGATGACTAATTATTATAAATAAAGTTAACATTGATGTGAGTAATTGACTATCGTAATTAATTATTGAAGCCTTGATAACCTTGACTTGAAGACCACCGTAGAGAAATTCCAAACGATTTACTGCCAGAGAAAAGGAACGAAGAATCGAAGCATTGATTTTTCTACGTTCCAGTGGATCAAAATATAGAATACAATTATTACTGCTTAGGGACTTTTGAACTGCTGCCCACTGCTGGACAAAAGCCTCTGCCATGACTACCAACTTTATCATCCAGACCTTATGTGGGCCACAGGTAATTGGTTTTTACAACTCGTCTCGCCATATTCTATGGAATACCGGGTCATCTACTGATAATGCATATTGGCTATTTTGGCCCACAATACAGTATTTCAATATAATAAGAGGGTTCCAAAGACGCAGAAGCTACTCTCAAAAGTATCATAAATCAACAGTATACTTTAATATTATTACAAAACTCCATATCTTTTATAGCATCGCGCAATGTCACGGAAAAAGGCAACGAGGTGTGAGCTTGGTGCATCTGCCAGTATTGTGCTCGATAATGATTGTTTGTTGCATATAACGCGCTGGTTTTAGGGTCAGCTCACAACGAAATGCGACGCGACGTGAAAATATTCTGAGAGACTTGTTTCGTATTGCCGCAGACAGGGGCGTCTTCGAATTTACTATTTGACTGGATTAAAAAATTATAAAAAAAACTTAAAAAGGCTAAAAAGAAAAGGGCAAGCCGAGCGTTTTAAAATCTATGATAAAAAGAGGCAACACTGCTTTTGTGTGACGTCACTCGACTCTCACGTCTTCGTGAAATTGTGCCATCCAGTACAAACGACGTTTTGCATGACAAGAGTAAAACAATATCTTCCATAGCACGTCGTTTCAATTTTTACACATTACACTATTCTAGTAATATGTTATGTTTCAATTAAGTTTTCATTCTTATAGCTTGTTGATACCTACATAGTAGTTAAAGACCCTATTTTTGAGGCGAAGTAACGATGTATGTGACGCTGCACCTCGAGCTGCTGGGAAACGCCACCGGCTGAGTTGTTTTTGTCTTCATTTTAATACTAAACGTTGCTTTTATAAACGCAGACGATCCATATTGTATAGCTATCTTAAAAAGTGTGTCGCGTCGCATCTCGGTGTGAGCTGATCCTAACGCGCTGGTTTTAGCTGAATTTACGATACTGATAGCAATTGGCTGTCGTGGAAATTAATAATATGCTCGTTGTACTTATGTATGTTTATTAAGCAGGCCGTTAGTGGTTGCGGCTTAACAGTGAGGGGTTTGTGAAATGTGAATTTTCATTTTGTTTTAGCCATTAGGTTTAGTTTATCGGGTTTTCGGGATTGGAATTTTGTGCATCCTGTTGATTGCAATGTTTTTTTTTTTACTTTGCTTTAAATTGTCGTCTGATTTTTAATTGATTAATCAAAAGAATGATCACAGACTTCTCCGTGCCTCGAAAAGCCGTTGGTCCCGGCTGTCATTTGGAGATCTTTTGCAGTTGTTACGGATTATCAGAAGCCAGAAAATCTGACACCAGTCTTGCCAAGAAGTACCGTGTTCCCCAGTTAATGGGCTGTGGAGGTCTGCCGCTCTACGTAAAATACGTAGAGCGGCAGGTATTCAGCTGAATCCTGCTTATTTGGGAGCCGACCTCAATATAGTTAGGAGACAGCTAAGCAAAAGAATGATCACAAAGCAACATTTTCATCACCTCCGGGTGGTTCATTCATCCGTATTCCGCCTTTAATTCTGCACATCAGCTGTCCCCCAAAATAAACTAACGTGTATACAAACAATATATCGCACTACTTTACAACTACAAAATCGCGCTCACCTAATTTTATTTGCCGTGTCTACGCATGCCGAGGTCTATAACCTTCCGTCCGGGAATAGAACAGTAAGTTGAGTATATAAATTAGCTGTCAGGGCGCTAATCGCTCCGACAGGCCGCGATGAAACTTAAGAATCCATCAGTGGTCTTCTAAAAGGCCAACGTTCAGAAATAGATACACAATAAACGCAGTTATTTATATTGTTATCCTTTTAGCGAAAGCCGAAGAAGTCGTTACTTTTAACGCACGAATTTACAGAATGCAATTGTTTGCTTAAGGATTTTGAGAGACGCCGATTTATGAATTCGATGTTGTAAAATCGATTTATCGGATTATTCGGTAATTTTGAAATGAAAAAGGGTAGGATGTTTTTTTGGTATGGATTTTGGGTACCGGAAATAATTTATTGTAATTAATGCGATTAAGGTCGTGGATGTGGATTTCACTTCTCTCCTGGTTTGACTTAACATTTTGATGTTCTTCGTTCTATGAGATATTGGTACATCAACAAAATACTTAGTCAAGTTATAGAAGCTGCTATATGAACAGCTCCTATAACATGACTTTACAATTTACATTTAAATCAATAGAAACTAAAATCACGACTACTTCAACCAAAAACCATTAAACCTAGAGTCAGCGATCCTCCACGCAAATTACGACCCCTGTCCCAAATTCACACGGTTCACAGAAAAAAAAAACTGTCGTCTGCCGAACGTACAATAGAACACAATTACCGTCCGACGGTCGTAATGAGCGCGAATGAGATAGCAATAAAATTTCGCCGCACAATACGGTCATAATTAGAATTAACTGTCTCATTCCCACCCACATCCGATGGTCTTCTCCATTCTGTCCTTTCGCCCCATTGACGTTGGCCAGAGTTTTCTCGGCTGTTCGCGAGAATTATGGCCTCTATTGAATTTGTCTCGCTTGCTGATCGTGAACTGTGATAATGACTGAACCTTTATGAAGCATGCTTCTGGAATGGAATTGGGTACTGTATAATAGCAATTATAGTTTCGGTGTTGCTTCTGCGTGCGTTGTTTTATGGAAGACATTTGAACGATTAACAATATTATCCCCCATACGCGCAACTATCCTATTTTATCTTTTGAGTTTTTTTTTTTTTTTTTTTTTTTTCTTTATTTATTTATTGGAGCTTTTACGCATTGCGTATGTCAGCCCCATCGTAACCTAAACAATTGTATGACTATCACAAAACGTGGGCCATGAATTTGAACAAACCTTTCGCATCGTCGCTGTTTGGTTGGGATAGAATTGTATGAAACATGCCCACATCAGTTCTGTTCAAATTCATGGACCTTACTAAATTATTTCTACTGGACTCATATTGGACACATTCCATCAACAAATGTTGCAGGTCTTCGACCACTCCACATTCCTCACAAATCTTTTGAGTTTTTCTCTATCACTTTTATCCTCGTTACTTTTTCATCTTGAAAGAAAAGAATAGGCATACCTACTACTACTACTTATCTAATTTTTCTAAAGAACGCACCTGAATTTTTGCCGTCTAGAAAAGTAAGGTAATCATTGTAGCTAGCTTCGTATAAAAACAAATACGGTTATAAAAACAAAGCGAGAGCTCGCTAAAAGTACCAGACTAAAGTAGGCTACTTCAAACTCAACAAGCCATTTTGCTAATAGAATTTCACAAAAAAAACCTTTCGAGTAAAACACATGCGTTTTCTTAAACGTCCAGTAGCAAAAACATCGTAAATGCCTCTCTTTGTTCCAACATCTGTTGTTGTTAAACACCTTTAAGCTTTCGAGTTCAAGTTTTTGTTGGACCAATTAAAACGATAGTTTCTTGTGTGTATTAAAATTCACGGATCACTCAAGCGGCCCTCATTTAGAAGATTTAAGGAATTAGAAGGGAGAATAGTGCGCTTATTGTAGCGAACAATGTTCCATTGTTTTCGACTTAAATGTGGAGGTTTTGTGTTAATAAACTGTTTCATTCAGGGCTTATTTCACGTGCTATTGTTGTTTTCAGTGCGTGGAGAGCTCTTTATGTATGTTTTGGTAGCGGTGTGATGTTATTTGATATACTGTTGCGTTTATGTAAAATATTTGAATTATAAAACTGTTCGCAGGCATTCGAACTGAAAACATTCCAACCAACACAGTACAAAATGTGAGATTAATGACATTTAATTTATGGTAATGAAACGTATTTGCGATAACAAATCCATTTCACACCTAACCAAACAAAATCTAAATCAGATTATCGCCATTACAGCAGCTTAATCCACGAGGGAAAAAACAAGCGCACACACACAGACACACTAAAACAGGAAATAAACGCACTGTGGGAAAACAAACACTAAAATGCAAATGTTCGTAATTAGTTGTGCCATAAATACCGGTCGATTCGACCCATAAATAACATAATGGAATCTCTAAACCGAATTCATAAAGCATTGCTTGTGTAACTGGAGCTCTGAATATTAACAGGATTTGATTACGACTCTGAAACCTTTTGGACGTAGGAAAAAATGTGTCTGCATTTTTTTTAAGTTCACGCATACAGATGCCGTTTATAGTAGGGTTAGAAAAAAGAAACATTTTGCGTGCTAGGTTTTTTTTCCATTACTTTGGAGTACCTAATATAAGTTCCGCGAACTCTGTGTTGTCATAAGTTGATCGTTTCGTAGAAACATTGTGTAAAATTAGTATGGACATATAAATAATGCAAATACTAAGTCTTAAATAACTACCCACGCCAGGATGGCATTCTATAATGTAAAGTTTGATTTATATTTTACTTAGCGTGTATATAAGCTGCTGCAATGATTTATATTATGTAAAAGCATATGAATAGAACCTAACTAAGTTACCATCTAAGTTTTGTTTTATAGTTTTTATTTGTCTTCCAAATGAGCCAAGGACACTGGCTTCTAGTATCCTTTGAGAAAAACATTGTCATTTTTTATGTTGCCTGACATTAGGAGATTATCCTGTATCGTGGATGCGATTACAAATATACAAACTCACATACACTAACAGCCAGACCCGGAACAACTATCTGTAGGCCATACAAATTTTTGTCCCGTGCGGGAATCGAATTTACAACACGTAGCGCAGCAGCAAACCGCTCAACCACTTATACGCCAACCGTGTCAAATATTGCGTTCGCAGTGTCAAATGTAAATATACTTTATTTTCTTGCATGAAAACGAATGTCTCATGTAGAGCAAAGCTTTTCCTCAAAGTGAAGATACTAAAGTTCATTTACCAAAACGTGTGTAGTATTTCTTAAAGTAAGTGATGTTTCTGAGTATTGTCAGTGAACAGGCTAAAGTTGTACTTAAGTGGGATTCACTTGCTTGTGATGTGGTGTGCCGTTTGTCGTGTCGAGTTCTGTTAACATTTCGGGGATGGTACTATTAGTTACAATATCTACAAGAGTATGATGTTTTCCAGGGAACTTTATACAGTTACTTTGTGATAGTAACACCAGACGCTCTAAACATGTGCCATTGTATTAGCGAACGCGACTGTCGTAATGTCAAAATATGTATAAGGTTTCACGTATCATATTGACAGCGTTTGACAATCATTAACATTTTTGACGTTTTAACAAAATTACCTTCGCCAAACTACCGATGACGGAATATCACTTGTCTCAGGCCTCAGTACTTTTATTTCCTACGAAGTTTTGGGTGGGTGTTTATCATATAATAATTATAATGAGGTTAGTCCTCTGTTGACTATTTCCTCATGTGCCAAATATTAAATTGCGTTTGCCTGAATTCCGTATGCAATTTAAACGTGTGTTTTCATTTAGATTTCAATTTTCATCCGTTTAGAATAATGTAATTATAACGAGGCATAATATGCATTAATTAGGTTTATGTTCGATCAATTAATGTTTCAAACGATCGTTTTGATTAATATTAGACTGTGGGATATTGTACTGATACATAGTTACCGAGTGGTGGAATTGCCTGAAGTAAGAAAATATGTTTAGATAAGTGAATAACTTCACAGTTACTGTTGAATTCAGGACATCTCTTCAGAAAATCTTTCTAGCTGTTCATGGTATACTTTCCCACGCTAAAATCTGATTGAAATGTTATTATTTCTTCACCTCCAGTGTCGATATCTAACATTTTATTGGTCTACGGATCGTGCACTGCATGTTATCGTATGATAATTAGGCTAATAAACTAAGGAATTTAAACTCGCACTATTATCGAAAACACTACGCTTAGGTAAAAAACTATCAATCAATCCCTTTGAAATTCAACCCGTATTTTAAGAACCTTCAATTAAGCATAATTTTAAGATAAGCCTTTAATTTTTACGTCACGGGTGGCCCAAAGAAAGTGTAAGGCGGTTATTAGCCAGTTTTTATGTAAGCTCTTTTACCTTTTGTCTTACTCACCATATTTCTCCGACATATCCATAATACATGAGGTACCGTGCTCCTCATAGCAATTATGTGTAATAAATCTCATGTTAGATCAACAGCTGATGCCTAAATTTATTTTATTATCCTCATGCTTTAAGCTTTACACCTAAGTAGACGGTATTTAAAAATATCACTACATAGTATAAAACAAAGTCGCTATCCGCCGTCTGTCCCTATGTATGCTTAGATCTTTAAAACTACGCAACGAATTTTGATGCGGTTTTTTTTCATAGATAGACTGATTCCTAAGGAAGGTTTATATGTATAATACATGCATATTACAGTAGAAACATTAGTATCTACATTGCACCCGTGCGAAGCCGGGGCGGGTCGCTAGTTAAAAATAAATCATATTTGATTTTCGTTGGAGCACCACTTCGGTGACCTCAAATCAGTCAACGTTGCGACCGCGTTATCATCGAAAATAAATGACCAATTAAACAATCTAATTCATTTCGGTCGGTCCCCGTTTAGGGTGGAAACATAAATCAACATGCCGTCGAGTGGCGATAAACATTTTGTGACTTCCAAACCAGGTGATAAAAAGTAGCCACTTTTTTGGACATTGCACACGCGAAGAGCCTTTTAAAGGGTGACATTTTTTAACTCTAACGGCTCCTTAATTGTTACAGCCCACCCTTTAGGGTTAAGCACGTCCCTTTTTGACAAAAAATGATCCTAAATAAATGACCCTAACGAGTCGTTTTGGACCTTCCACAGAACAAAAAACTAGTAGGTAGCCGTAATTGGTCAATAAATTCGTGTGTGATAAGATGAAATTCTTTCATTATTGCCGTGTAGACGCCACTTAAATCAATATTTTTAATGCCGCATGCCTGGACATTAAGTACCTGCTAATAGGGTAAGCAAATAAGGAGGTGGACACACTTGTATAAAGTGCGCACAGTGCGCGCTGCGGATAAGAGGGTCAATATTTTGATAGCGCGCGTGGTGCGATGATGGTAGAAACATGTGGTCAAACATTGAGCAACACTGTATGGCTGTTTAATCGTTGCGGCGGGTATAACTGCTCGCCTCGGCAAAACAAATGTAACCGCGCTTTCGCCACGCGCGCACGTAAAGTCATGGGGTTCAGGCGCCAAAAATATCCACCGCGATGAATCAACCGCTAACTCGAGAAATTCCTGTACATCAAAGGCGAGAGTTTCGCGGAACTCCATTTTATATTTTGTACCTTATCGCTCGGAATGTTTCACATTTTGATTACGGAGATTTTGTACGTCGGTCATAATTACCGGCAGTAAATTATGTTAGAAATTAAGAAAATTTTATATGATGTTCGCGTTAAATAATTAAGGATATAAGATGATGAATCATTAAATTATTATTTGTATACTCAACCATCTACATTAAAAAATAATCTTCTTCCATCAAAATTAAATCAGCAATTAATAATAAACATCCAATTTCGCATAACATCGTAACACGATTTAGATTGATTACGAGACCGGCGCGAATCAAAAACGCTTGTAAATTTTTAAAACTCTAATTTTAAAGTTAAAAGGCAACGGTTTAATGACGTGGAAAATTTGACACTTGGCCGAGGGCGGTGGGCGAGAGTCAAATTATTCAGAATTTTATTGACGGCCTGAGAGATTTACACACACAGCTGCCTCAGTGGGTCGGTGCCTTGCCCGCTTGCCTCGTGGTAACGCCAGTGAGCACATACCCTTACATTTTATATATAGTAATTTGCATACAACAAATTCTTATGTAAATTGAGTGAATAGCTCTGCTATAGTTTTACATGGTTATTAAAATTAAAAAGCCGTAAATGGTGCACGCGAAGTGTGCAATTTATTACAGTAACCTAATTTTTTGTTTGTTTTACTTTTAAGACTTGTTTGTAGTCAATTTAGTATAGTACACCGCAGTATCGTTACCCCGCAGTGGTTGGTCTTGTGAGTTATCAAGAAACCGCAAAGTGTTTATAAAGTAGAAGTTAAAGTCTTCAGAGATATTTCACGTTATATTTTATATTAAAAAAAAAAACTATAGGGAAACTTACATGAACTGACAATTTATTCAGACTTCAACGAATATGTCTTAAAATATAGATTTTTGGACTTCGTTATTGATTTACCTTAAAGTTAAATTGGGTTCTAGATCTTAGGTAAGACTTAACTGGTCTTAATAGGTTTAGGTAGACCACCTGTACAAAATCACAAGACTGAAACAACCCTTGAATATATTTTGCACAATAGGTCTTAACTTCTACATCTTATGGTTTAGTCTGAAACTGAGAAATATTTTCATTTATTTATTGACCGTTTCACTTGGTTGAACTCACAGAGGTATCATAAATAACAGTTTTTATTTCAGCTTGGCATTTATTTTACGATGCCAAATGAAGTTCTTAATTTCTTGTTTTCAACAGTTTTGGGGATTAAAAGTTTGAGATTTAACATCAAAATTCTTGATTTGGAATCTGATTTTATTATTTCTTTTATTTGAGCACTCTGTTTTGCTTTTATTTTCACAATGAAAACAATATGTTTGCTATACTGTAAAAAGTAATAGCTTACTATTAATAATTTATTTCCTTATGTAATTTCTAAAAGAAAATTTGTATGTTTTGATGTTTATTTTTTAAGATATGACCGATTAGCGTATTGTTATAAGTCGTTTGATACGCGCGGTTGCATATGTCATTGCAGTTTGAGTGCCTGACGTCTTCATAAGAGACTGTAGCTCAGGCGTCTATTCTACTTCGGATATATAACAAAATTTCCCCATTTGCATTAAAATGTTCTATTTTCTATTATACCTAGGTGCAAATCGTCTTTGTCCCTAAAAAACTATCCGTCTCTAAAAAAATATCTCCCAATTTACCCGACGTCCGATAGAATCTCGAACTTCGATCGATCCTCATACATTATTTCCAGATGAGCATTATACTAAAACATGCGGGATAAACTGAAGTTCCCATGGGAGTTTTAAACAATAGCAGGTGCAGGACGCAGTTTGGTGAATTTTTAAACTATTAAAAAGCTTAGTAGATAAAGAGCATCTTGCACTTGGCCTGCAGAATGGATGTAGGCACCTTTTTAAGAATTTAATTTGTTGATTTTGTGGTATTATTTTTCTTATTTAGTAATGATGAAAAAAAAAAAAACGTTTTTATTAATTTATCAAAACATGTAAATTTTGCAAAGGCGGACTTCAAGTACGACTTTGGCCAGTTTTTATTTAAGAAAATTCGCTTTTTTAATGGCTCGTTGGAGTTTTCTATAGGCAGGTGCAACTCGAGATTAGCACAATGCGCGTTTGTAGAAATTGGTACCGCTAAAAAAGAAATTGATATATTTTCACGCCGCACTTGTCTGCGGCGGGAGCCTTGATGTAGATATTTACTTTAGGATCAAAATCTAGAAGGGTTATAGAGAAAGTAAAATTCTAATGTAGAACTAAATTATAAAAGTAAATTCTAATCTATTGAATGTCACTTCAGCTCCTATAATAGAATATGATCAAACAAAGAAACTATTACATAGAGAACAATTTTGTGACAAAACGGATCAAGAATTCACTGATAGCCGTAGATAATCCTGCCTGGCTCTTTAGGTTATCATTGACTATAAATTAATTAAAGTTTATCACCAAAATGAATAATGTGGCACATTTTGTAACAGTATGGGCTTGTTGAGCCGTGAAACGACTCATTGAGCGTTTTGTGAATCAATAAACGTATTAATATGTAATGTATTAATTTGAGTACTTACTGAGCTAATTAAATGTTAATTGAACAGTATTCAATGATGATAATTGGAAAACTGATAATTGTGCATTATGTTGTTTATTTTTGTCACTTATATCACTTTTATCTTTACCGACATGGTTTCTGAAATTGTCTATTAGCTCTAGACTCTCTTATGTGGCGATCAATCAATTCAAATAATGATTTCTGTAGCTAATTAGGTAAGAACGTTCTTTGATAGATACTGGAGGTATTTATACCTATAAAAGCATGATATAAATCACAAATAACGCTTTCAAACCACACCAAGAAAAGCCGTACGATGATAAAAAACACAAATTATAAACTTTACAGCCGCTGAGTCGTCAATCAGTGTGTCGCAACCTAATAAAATAAAAACTATATCATAAAACTCTTCATATATTTATCACGTCACAGTTTCACAAGCTACCGCAAAGGAATTCAGAACTTGGACCGGTATACCAACATAATAACATAAACTTTTGCTCCTTTGGACGTTTTGACAAGTCAGACTTCAAAGTTGGCAAACGTTATTTATGATATTTATATCTTGAGTTGAGACACTGTGGCGCTTCGATTTCTGATATTATGTTGTCTTTCATGTTTTAATATGTGGAGAAGTTATTTATTTTATTGGATGATAAAATTTTATGTGTGGTCATTGGCAATGCGATTAGTTTCAATTTGCAAGTCGTAACATTAAAGAAAACCAGGGCGATGAAAGCTGGTGTTTGAAGTAGCACAGCATTTCAAAAATATTATACTAACAGTCCGATTTGAAATATATATATTCACGCGATGTTTCTTTTTAAATAGCTCACGAAGAATCAATACACATATTTTAAAGAACACGCCATGGCAAGACCTTGCAAAAAAATAAATAGTCTTTGACATACCAGTCACGACATTTTCATGGGCGATTTACTTTTTACAAAAAACTGCCAAAAAAAGCCCAAAGGTCCAAAGAATAAACTATTGTCCCAGGTGTGACATTAACGTTATTTTTGTACCAACAACATTACAAAACTTTAGTCCTAAGTTAAGCTGAGGGTGTTAACTTTGTCATTTCTATTGTCGTTATTTTTTTGTTACTTGACAAGTTTTCTTTGATTCCTCCGCTAATAATCTCTTTTTATTTACTTACCAAGTTCGACAGGATGTTCTTGGGTTTTTTTTGGGGAATTGTTGCCTGTAATTCTGGGATTAGTGTTATTTATTACTGGTGTAGTGACGACGATTTTAACGTTTCACTTGAACATTTTTCTACGTGTTAAATTATTCATCTTTTTTACCTTCGAAGTCTGTATGAGTGTAGTGTAATATCTGACGAATCTGAACCTTTTTTTAAAAGTCCAATTTAGATTGGTCTGGGTGGTTATTTAATTCCAGGGTTTAAAATAACTGGGCGAGTATTTATTTTATTTTATTCCAACCTAACTACGTCAATTTACCAAAACAAACGACCAAAGCTGATTATCCGTTGCAAAATATTATATTTCAAATCCCCAATCATTCACGAGCATCCCAAATTCCCTCTTAACAATAATCTTTCGGGCGCTTTGTGGAGCCGCTTCCGCCGTTCACAATAGATGCATGCAAACTTCGTGAAATGGGTAAAAATAATCCTCTGCCCGAGCCCAATACATCACGCGAACTGTCAGTACCGACCGCACGAACAAAAATATACCATTGTGAACGACGAGACGCGCATTGTACAAAACTTTCGTAAAAACTTGTGCAATTTCGACTGTACGCACCGACGCAATGACAATACCCCTCCTTACCATGTCGCAATCGTCCAAAAAACTTATAGTCCCTTGTCAAACACTTTTCACACGAAACGTCTATTTTGAATTCCAATTGTCCATAAAGACTGATCGTTAGCTTGTAAATCAACGTCGGCTGAGCGATTGATGGTAGCAGCAATTAAAAAACTAGCTGCGCCGTCGACAAATAGACATTTGGGACTGTTCTTAAATTGGAACAGGCACTCGCGTTTTGTACGCACAACTGACAATTAATCAATTCCAAAAGTAGAGCGGTTCATATTTTAGAAATTCGGAGCGATCAATCCCTCTTTGTGTGGGTCCACGCCTCCGCCGCCGTCGTCGTTGAGCCCCTCAAAACAAACATTATTCGGTATGGATGTTTTCATTTATTTTTATAATAACACCCACGTTTACAGCGACCGCGTGTGATCGTGCGAGCGCGCAGGTTTCGTGAGACTTACCTATAAACTTAAAGGTTGAAGTCTAAATATTTTCATATGTTGCGTTGCTACGACATGACTTATAAGGCAGGCTTCAGTAAATATTACACTTTCAAAGCACGGGCAAATTCTGGTCATATTTTAGGGATTTAATGTCGTTGTGAGCTACATAAACGGGTTTCTGAAGTTCAACCATTTAGACCGTTTGCTAATGCTATCTCTGGGTCGCGCCTTGAAAGTAGAAATGTCAACAGTGTCATTATTAACGGCCATTCCCAATAACCTATCTATCGCCAATTTCGATCTACTAACGATAGAAAAATCTATCAATCATCGATTTTGCTGTCCCAATAACATACTGATGATTATGGCAACTAACCGCACTAAACTATCTATCGTTGGGAGGGGCTATTTCTTACTACAGATAAATATTTCTATGAAATTGCAACATTATGCGTCCCAATATCCTTTTGATAGCTATCTGTCAGTAATGTCAATACTAAAGATAATCAAATTTGTCAAACCGTCGAATTGCAGGGATAAGCGTTGTTTATTTTTATAGAAATGCGAATAATTTTGTAGAAGTGCAGTGTTTTTATCATTCCTAATAATGTCTGAGTCTAGTGAAAGTGATTTATCTATGTTAATGGAATTATCTGACTGAGACAGTGATTTTGAAGATGAATCCCAGAAAAACTACAACACCGCGGGTGTTGTAGTTTGTTTTAAACCATATGAACGAATTAAATAGTAGCAAATTCACATATAGATTTCGTTTAAACAAAACTACTGTTAGTAATTTACTAACAGAAATATATCCTTCGTAGAAAGGTAAGTACCAACTTGAATGAGAATACATTCATTTAATATTAATTACTTAACAGTAATGACTAGGTACCTAATGTATCATCGTTTTTTAAAGATTTTACTTTTTTCAGAAATCCTGGTATATCTCCTTTGCATCAGCTACTTTTAACCCTAAGATTTTATGCATAAGGCACAATGTTAAGTGTCTGTTGCAAACTTTAAAAGAGTCCCAAAATCATCAACAGGAAGAATTATAGCCAATGTCTCATGAGCAATAGCAAGGCTATATAGAAATTAAATACATATACATAGCACTATCCAGGAAGATTTTTACAATATTAACCAAATACCAAGAGTTCTGTCTGGGTGCAATTGATGGTATACATAATCTAATACAATCACCAAGTAAGTATACATTGTATTGTTTAAGAAAAAAGCTTAAATTAGCTTTTAACATTTATTTTCTAAAGTGATTGTTTTGATTTATAGATTCATTAAGAAATAGGAAAGGATATTTCTCTATGAGTGTGCAAGCTGTGTGGGATGCACTTTAAGATTTATGAATCTTGGTGCCTGTTAGCCTGGATCAACTCATGATGTAACAATCTTAAACAATTCAATACTAAGAGGTACCTAACAAAGTGATTAGTTGCTTCATACTACCTATTTTGAGCAATAAAACAATATTTTTTAAAAACTACAACTCTACACTTGGAAGAGCTTTTACAAACACTTTTTATTGATTTTTCAGCGGAATGTTGTAGTGGTTTATGTGGAAATCACTAGTTGATTGGAGACAGTGCTTATCCTTGCAAACTTTATTTATTAACTCCTTTATTGAACTCAATTTCACGCAGTCAGCAAATGTACAATGAAGCCCATATGAAGCCCACACAAAATACTATTGAAAGGTACCTTTTAAAATATTATTGTAGTGCACATTCTTCGAGTCACTTTATTCCTTTCTAATGAGACATCACATTGTTAGACTTATCTATAATCTGTTACACAAATTATTAATGTTATATTTTATTTGTTTCAGATTTGATTTCACAAGGGGAGGGCATGGTGTGGGAAATTCACTTCGGGACGAGACTGTGTGTGGTAGTAGTTTCCCATAAGGGTATGCAAACCCTAAAGGATTATTTCAGAATGGTCAGTAGTTTCGAAGAAATAAGCCTTTGAATCTCTACGTGTAACTGTAACTCATATAATTGTTTATTTTCATCTCCAACATTAACGGCGAAATAGCCCAGTCAGTAGTGTCTCTGACTCCTACGCGGACGCTCAGGGTTCGATTCCCGCATCGGAGTATCTTTTTTTGTTTTTTAATTGCTTATTTATTTCTTTTTAAATTAACTATTTCAATAATTAAATGAATAAAATATAGAAAAACATTGTTAAGTATTAAATTAATTTTAATTTACATTCACTATTATACTTTCTAAATTATAAAGCAGCTAATAATTATGGTATTCACAAATAATATGTTATTCTACTATTATATCATTATTTATATAATATATAATTGAAAACTGTTAAATAATTAATGATAGATGTAAATGTGGTTATTATTTATGAATACCATAATTTATTAGTTGCTTTATAATTTAGAGAGTATAATAGTTAATGTAAATTAAAATTAATTTATTACTTAACAATGTTTTTCTCGATTGAATTCATTTAATTATTGAAATATTTAATTTAAAAAGAAATAAATAAGTAATTAAAAAACAAAAAGGATAGACCAATGCGGGAATCGAACCCTGAGCGACCGCGTAGGAGTCGGAGGGACTACTAACTAGGCTATTTGACCGTTTGTGTTATTGACGAAAATAAACAAGTATATGAGTTACACATAGAGTTTCAAAGGCTTATTTCTTCGAAACTACTGGCCACTCCGAAATAATCCTTTAGGGTTTGCATACCCTTATGTGAAACTACTACCACACGCAGTCTCGTCCCGAAGTGAATTTCCCACACCCTGCCCTCCCCTTTCAGTAAATAACTTAGAATGAAGTGTTAGTGGGTATTCAATAAAGAGAAAGAAAATTTTATTTTAGTACTTTTTTATTTTGCTCCAAGTCTAATTTTAACTTCCTATTTGTTAATTACATATTTTCTATCTCTAATTCTTATTTCTTCCTTTTAATTATGTAATATCAGCATTAGCTTGATTCCGTGCAGCTCGAGTCCTTATGTTTTCAACCAGTAGCCTATGTTTTTGTTTATCTGAAAGGAAATATAAGTATTCTTGAAAACAACTGGTTTTATTGCAATTAAGTACACCACCCCAGATTTTCTTAAAACTTTTTAGATTACAAATATGTGTAAATTACCCTAATGCTTGTTACTTTGTTAACACTTGAATGGTAAACTGTATAATTGCAAATAGACAATTTTGTTGGTAAAATTAGTACATTTTGCTGACAGCAGATACATAATAATATTGCTGCCACTGGGAGTGTTAAAAAATAATGTCTTTGGTTTAGGTGTTGCCACAACCAGTAGTTGGTTATTCCCCGATGGTCCACTCTCATTATCAACACTCATTTATTCAGAATCACCATTACCACTGCACAGCACAACACAACATGTGGGGGTTACAGTGTGATACACTGTAACCTTCACATGTTGCACCTAATATGGATGCCACTCTGTTCATAAACACTACACACAAGAGTAAGCGCGAAAAGATTACCTTAATTTGGTTCATCCTAATTTTTTTGGATCTTTATCGAGCAGTTTTTTTAAATTCTCTCATTTCAATTTTAATTGATCGGTTCTTCGAGGGCAACTTGAAACCGATGCATGGAAAACATCTGTGATTTTAGTCCAGGCAGCTTTTTAAGCCGATTTGTAGCTTTGCTTGTTTGTTAGCTTCAACAAGATCAATAAGCAAGGCCACCTCATCCTTGGCTAAAGGTACACCTTTTGTCTGAAAACAAAACAAATATTCTATACAGGCTTGATCCTAATTACCTATATGTAGACAAAGACGAAAAAAATATTAATTGTTTCGAGGTTTAGTTCTCACTGGAATTTACAAAATGTTATAGGTATATACCTAAAGCCTCTGTCAACTTGAAAAGGAACGTATATAACATGCTGGTAATACTTACAGCGCTAATAATATGTAGAAAATAAGCACAATTCACTAAAAAAACTTTTTATCACCACAATAATACTACGAGTTTTATTGACATGACAAATGACACTTTACTTGACTTTACTACATTTTCTTCTTTCTTTTTTCGCAGCCAGTATTTTTGTTCGCCAAACCGATGTCAATGAAACAGATAACTAAGATTATAAATCTTATTTTACCATTAAAATATCACCGCCGTTTTAATTTGATCAATATGTATTGTTTTAGGAAAAAGTTATGTGAAAAAATATTTGTTTAAACGTTGTTATTTTTTATAGCTTTGGTATTAACAAAACGTATGGGAGGACTGGATAGCTGAGCTTACCTACCGAATTCGACGCATAGATAAACGTTACCGTCACTTGTGGGACGCAAAATAAGGATAGATAGAAGTCTAGTATTTATCGTCGATAACGAAATATCGCTTACTGAGGATAGGTTATTGGGAACGGCCGTAAGTGTCGTCCGAACTAACTAAGATGGTTGTCACATGTCTGTGAAACGAAAATATTATGAGAATTTGATGAAAATGTTTTTCTTAGTAATTTTCATGATAGCGTTATCGAAACCCACACAGCTTTTAGCTTACTTATCATCTTGAGTAAAAGGAATTTTGAGAAACTATCGCTGCGAAAAAGCAGAACATAAATAATATCTTCTAATATAGTTTATTTAAACCCACACTAACATAAAGAAGTCTCTGTTTAAAGAAACAGTATGAAAGTTCAACATAATAAATAAATAAGCATCGTAAAAGAAATATCTTAATTACTTTTATGGTACCGTTTCTGAATGGTAGCCAGCAAAGAGTCCATTGTTTATTTATCCGATAATTATTTTCAAGCAGTGGCTGTCAACACTGAAGTGGCTATAAATTATAAACTTAACCTTGGCTACGTTTGTTTTCGTTCAGTGTCTAGACGATTCAACCCTGCATGTGTAGGCGCATATGCGCGTCGTGAGAATTTTATAGAGACGTTATTTTTATATATTATCGGGTATTTCAGTGTTTTTGGAACCCACTGGGTATTTTTAATGGCGGTTTGAGAATCAATCACGGTTTTTTTTTAATTTGACTCTTTTCGTAAGTGAATTAGTTTAAGTTCTGCAAAATTACACCAAGCTGTGAGATGAGATAATTTTACGAGATAAAAAAGCAATCATTACATTATTTTGAACTTAGGCGATGTGCACAAGATAAGTTCTTCTATAGTTCTGCAGAATTGTAGAATAATATCCTATATTTTTCCAGATGAAATTGTTATGTAGACAGTTTACCTATGCGAACACAAAACAGATTATCTGTTCTGTGTATGCGAAGCACATATGTTCTAGAAAATTTGTGGAAAACATTGGACATGACCGTACAATGACCTTTAATTATAAAGACACTACTTTTAAATATTCTTAGCCAAATATCGCGTATAAGAGTATTAATTTTTAGTGAAATGCAAAGGCAGTGCATAAAAGCAATGAATAAAACAACATAAATTAATAAATTATTATTTCTTAAAGAACATTAAATGTAAACAAAAATCTATTGAAACATAGTACAATGCCTTCTAAATTATGATCAAACCAAACGATACTGACTGTAACTGATTTCACAGATTGGATTCCAAACACTCGGATTATCCATCACGATAATGAACTAATATCCGTGATTACTGGGTATAGTGCTGCGTCTATTTTGATACAATCAGGTTTATTGGATGTTAACAGTTTCCCATTGCTGTGTAATGTATCGTTAAACTGAATCGCATCCGTTACAGTGTGTTACTGACTTTATTGGTGCTTCCTTTAAGCTGAGCGACAGTTTTAACATGTATGTATAAGCTCTGTTGATTACGTAAACTATGAAGTTTACGAAATTATAAAATCAAAAGAATTTTTAATGTTTGTTCGCGCATAACTCCGTCGCTTGCCAACCGATTTGAAAAAATATTTTTTTGTTGGAAAGGGTGTACTTCCCAAATGGTCCCATGAAAATTTTATCAAAATCGAACAAGCGGTTTTTTTGTTAATTTCAATAAATGATAGAAAATCTGTCGGGATAGCTGAAATCGCATGTTTGTTCATTGTTTACACCAATGTATACCACGTACGCTGTGATGGGTATGTTTAACTGGGAGTGAACCACTAAAAAGTGAAAAATAAAAAAACTTTTTACAAAAAATAAAACCGACTTCTAAACAAAAACACGAAAAAGTATAAAATAACTTTAATTTCGGAAGTCACACTGTTCAACAACAAAGAAGCAACCAAAAACACCGAGTTCCGAAATTAAAGTTATTTTATGCTTTTTCTTTTTTTTTGTTTAGAAGTCGGTTTTATTTTTTGTAAAAAGTTTTTTGGCGCCGAAGTTATAGGTAACTAGCACTTCGCGCGCGACTTTGTGTACGCAGATTTAGTACAAACAATTTCCGTAAAAATATCCGTTCTTAGCGGATGTCTACACTCTATAAGGAACCTACATGCAAACTTTAAGTTTGTAGGTCTTATAGTTTATGAGATTTCTAAATGAATCAGTGAGTGGTATTCCGCTTTTATATATAGGTATAGATGAAGGCTTTACAATTGTTTCACATTGTTTTATATTGATAGATATCTTTAGAATGCTTGTGTCTCATCTTTGACTCATAGATTGTATTCATTTGTTTTGGTTATCGGTTTCCCTCGCTTTAAAATTGTTGTAGTCATTCTACGGGAACGTAGATACGTTTCTAGTACGTAGTGAAATACTTAAATATTAATATTAATATTATCAGTGGTACTATCATTCAATCCAGTCATCCCGATATTGTACCATTACATCACTACTTCCTTAAGTTTTATTCTTTTAGGGATGATATTGATTGAAAATAATAAATATTTTACTAACTTTCTAATAGGAATGCAGTAGCTCTATCTAATTAAAATACGTTACATAACCAAAGAACCTAATAAACACCCTAATCCTTGTATTTACAACCCGTCGTCGGCATCTATCTTATCTTAGCCGCAAGATATTTAAGATTTTAATATCATAACAAAATATTTTCGAAAGAATAAGTTATGGCCCCAATCTTAGTGTTCCATTTTAGATGTTACACAAAAAATGGAACATCACTATAAAAGTTTGATTTCATTTTTATAGCAAGGATTTTTTTTAATATATTATATTATCTATACTCTTACGTTTCAATTTTCTTTTTCATCTAATAAATAAAAAACAATATTGAGGGCCAGCTTCACAGATTTTCACAAAACCTGGAACCAACAATTTGGAATGTTTTTTTTTTATTTATACTATAACTATCTGTCAGGTAATTAATTAAGCATAACAAAAGATATTAAAACCAGCCATAAATGACGCCAGACGAATTTTGAAGTACATAGGTACAAAAATAAAAGACGTCAACGATCATTAGGTATCTACATTTACTCTCATTTTTTCTAAATACTGCCAGTACAACAGCTCATTTTCATCAAGCAACAGCCATTACGAAAGGGAAAAAACCAAATGTACGACATTAATTACAGCAAGTTCCGAGAAATTAAAATTGCAAAACGCGCTCTTATTCAAATCTGAAATGACGCTAACTTCCACTGTCTTCAGCCAAGTTTATATTTTGTAGTTTGCATACAAGTTCCAGTAAGTAACAAAGTATATATATTGCATACCAGAAAACAATTCTATTACTCTTTGTAAACATTTATATGCTGAAGAGTTTGTCCGCTTGCTTGAACACGCTAATCTCAGGAACCACTGGTTCGATTTGAAAAAATATGTCAGTGTTAGATAGCCCATTCATCGAGGAAGGCTATATATCATCATGCTAAGACCAATATGACAGGAACATTCATTAAAAATGTGACACAAAGGAAGTTGCGCCAGTCAGCTATTGTCATTATATGTACTTCATATAATTACACAGTTATTTTGCTAACTAACAAAATAGCCGCCGCGTTTTGTAACTAAGGAAACACATAACGGTCGTTTTCAAACTCTTTAGCAGAAACGAAGGACCGTCCAGATATCACATAACGTACAAAAACCAAATTCACAAGTTTTCATCGTCACAAGTCTGTTTCAGTCACTATTACACAAAAGTTGCTATCAGTTGGCATACAATGCATTTTTTACGCGCTTGCGTAGCTCTAGTTATGTACCTACTAGGTTTCAACAAATACTGGCAACTTTTACATTAAACCTGTAAAAGTTACGAGCAATATTTCCGGGAATGGCAAATACAACTGCTCAACTCATATCTATATGCAAGATACTTACTTACAAAGTGAGAACGTGAATCTCGGTATAAAATACTAGTTTTTGCTAGCAGCTTTGCCCGTGTGTTCACTTTGGTACGGAAAAGTACTATCAGGATAACGATATTTTAAACTAAACCACGATCTAACGTAGGGTATTTGACCATTATCAAAGTGCCATCAATGTTCATCATAAAGAAAACGCCCACGATTCGTCATTTTTGATATTCGGAAAAAGTACTGTTTATTTTCTCTAAGTTTTGAGAAAAATAATAAAAACCAGCCAAATACTTTGTTTCATCAAAGTGAAATTCGTCGTTGAGTCGATTGATGAACAAGCCATACAGATTAAACTTATGTAAATAGTGGGACATTGAGATAACACCCATATTCAATCTGAATAATCAAACTATAAATTAACAATTTGATATGATATTATATCGAATCATGTAGCCTATAAGCGGTTGTTACCCGCCACGGAAGTTGTCAAGAGCACTTGAGTTCAGATAAACTAATTTGAACCAGTCAAAAGTTAAATCGGGGTCATAATGTTCGATAGTTTCGTGAAGGAAGAGAAGAGAGGCAATAGTTTAGGGGAGCTTTTGTTTGGTTTTTGTGAATTTCTAATTCTTATTGAGAGATATACAAAGTAAAAAAAATACTACATAAAAATACCTTTTTTTGCAATACTTGCTTCTAGTGAAAAAGCAAAATGTTTAGTAACTTTTGTATTTACGACACGATTTCCAAATATGTTAGCTGGTTCTTAATTAAAAATCTTATAGTTAATATTTTCACATAGTATCTACAAATTGTTTAAATACAGCTTCCTTTATTTCCATCAAAATCGCCAAATCCTTTCATGGATATCTTATTAGATACCCGCAGAATATCACTTAACACTTCCTATACCCAAAAACATAATACTGAACCATATTCTTGAGAACACAATGTTTAAATTCCCCTGTTTCCATCGAAAGGATAAACTCAACGCTTTTCACTTTGACACAAGTATTGAATATTTGTTACCAATCAGACATATCAATATTATTGGATCAATGGAGAGACTGTCAGTTTTAATTGAAACATCCTTGTCAATCATCAGATTGGTTTTGAAGTTCGACGAAATTTTGGAGTGGTTGGGAGTGTTTGCGTACTCCAGATTATTATGCTTGGTAAGTAGGAGCTTGGATTATGTGGGCAGGTTTAATAAGTTGTCCATTAACTAGAACTCCCTGTGGCTTTACCGGGGTTGTTTTGTACCATGTCTTTGGACTCTTAAAATACTTTGTTAAAGTTGAAAAATATGTGAAACTGTACATCATATGAAAGATAAGCTAGGCAGCTGGCTTTGACAATATATGCAAAATAAGACCTTATTTTGTGTTGTCAGTACAATGGCAAAATTCTAGTTCAGAATATTTCAGGACCTGTACTGATCTAAGCTTAACAAAACTTCTTGTTCTACTTTTTCCACATTTAAAAGAGGACTTATCTAAAGACGCGAATGACAACTACTACCCTGTGGGCCGTGTACTTTTATTTGTCAACAGTGTCTGCTACAATATTTCTGGAATAAATGTTTTTGTGACACACGGATCAAACGAAAGCTTTCGGCTGACACAAGACAAGTATACGTCTGGCCGTACTACGAAGTGCCAATGCTATCATGGTTCAGTGTGAGGGAAAGGGATAGTGCTATTCGTCTTCTGTAACTCCGTCTCTCTCTGACACAGGAATCATGATGGATTTGAGATGTCATGGTAGGGCTACTGGTTTCTTTAGTCAAAAGCTCTGCTGCAACCGTGAGAGAAAATATAAGAAATATACGGGATATGATTTATCTACACTAATATTACAAAGAGGAAAGATTTGTTTGTTTGTTTGTATTGAATAGGCTCCGAAACTACTGAACCGATTTGAAAAATTCTTTCAGCATTAGAAAGCTACATTCACCCTGAGTAACATAGGCCATATTTTATCCCCATATTCCGACGGGAACGGAACTACGCGGGTGAAATCGCGGGGCGCTGCTAGTTTTGTATAATGTGACTTGGCAAATACTGTCGGGGAATCAAACAAATGACACTAAGGGTGTTTTATCAAACCTGATATTTCTCTCAAAATTGTTATCTTCATTAATTACTTATAGTCTCCATGTTATTCTAATTTGTCACATCAAATATAACATGTAACATTTATAAATTAATAAACAACTATTTAAAATAAACATAACATTGCCAAAGGTTGCCCAATGCGTTTCAAAAGTAGGTGAAACTTTGTGGAACAAAATTAATAATCGTCGTTTTTAATGTCTTCCGACATGTGCCCTTTTAATAAATTCCATAAATTTCGTAAACATCACATATTTTGGAAATGTCTTCTGATATTTAAGACGTTTATTGAATAAACTACACGTTGGAACATAGCTGATGATCACAAAAAATATTAATTAAAGTTTCAGATGAAAGAAACATTCTACAAGTTTATTTAAATATTTTGTTTGTTAAGTGGATTCAGTTGATTTTGACAGACATTCAGAACTTATTATATGTGCACACAACCGCATTTTTTGGCATCTTTGAGTATACTACGTAGAACCACGAAAATTAAATAATCATATTTGTATTTTATCCGTATAAGAAACATGTATCTATAGGAATTATTCTGTCCTCCTGTACCTAATTTGCAGTCGGTCAGTGTTAAATGCACTAATTCCCAGCTCAGAAAGCACTAATTACTCGCTCCAAATCCCATATTTCAGTTTATATTTGACTTACAAAATACTTTCAACAAGTCTTTTGTGACAGATTTAAGAGTTGAAATTCTTCCTTGACAAACTGTTTACTGTTCGTGATAATCCAAATAAATATGTAGCTGTTTACATTTATGTTGAGAGAAGTGTCGCCGGTATGCTCGTTATTTTGTTTGTATAATTTTGATTTGGAAGCGTAGTGTACTTGGCACAGATGTTGCTACTCGAGCCCCGACTAGACCTTAAGTTGAATAATTTAATGGTGTTCTGGTTTTAATATAATCCACGGTAAACAGCATACATTGGAAAGTATTTAAAAGCATTTTGAATCGCTCAAGGGACAAAGCACAGCGTCGTGGTCAATTTTTCCCTAAAATTGCCGCTTCATAAGGCGTGGCAGTAGCTTCACATCGCATTTAAATAATACTAGCAGCACCTCACCCGTTCCCGTGGCAATACGGGGATAAAATATAGCCTATAACACTCCACAATAACGTAGCTTTCTAGTGGTGAAATAATTTTGAAAATCGATTCAGTAGATCTAGAGATGACCCCTTACAACGTCACAAACTCACAAACGTTATCTCTTTATAATATTAGTATAGATTTATTTATAATAATAATAATAATAATAATTCATTTATTTGCCTGAAACATGGTGGTACAGATCTTAAAATACAACAGGTACAAGGTTCTTCATGCTCCGCCTTATATTCAGCATGCAAATTTTAATTTAAGTAAATTTTGTTTCCTTTCAAAAAATAAAAACAATCATTTAACTTATACAAGCAATCCTATTTATAATATGCCAATTAGATAAATGCTAATAATTTAAATTAAATAACAAAATTATTATGTCACAAATGTCAAATTAAAAAAAAAATACAATAAAATAAATTAAACATTTCAGACCCAATAAAAATTACAATAAATTAAATTTAAAAAGTCAAACAAGAAAATTTAAAATAAAATGTCAATAAATTAAATTATAAATGTAAACCAAAAAAAAAAAAAAAAAAAAAAAAAAAAAAAAAAAAAAAAAAAAAAATAATAATAATAATATGAATTTAAATAATAATATGAAGAAAAACAAACAGCTACTTGAGACTATCTGCATTTTCAGACTAATCTACAAAACGAAGTCGCTTTTGATACTGTATTCACCACCACTTAGATCGTCTGTCGCAAAAGGTTTTTGTTGCACACCTACGAGTGTGGAGCTGGCAACACGCCAACGTGTTCATGTGCTAACTTACCTGTTACATAAGAGTTTTTTTTTTTTATATACTTATAACAGGAATTTAATATTAAAAGCGTGAAAGTAAGGGATCACACTGACACAAAATAGTAGTTTAACACACCTTCCAGTTCAAAAGACAACGATGATAAACTCTTATTATTGAAATCCTTAAAAGGGGATTGCAATACCATTTGGTGTGGAATGGAACCTTTAACTGTAAAATTTCGGCTTGAAACTGTAAATTAGACCTTGATGAGACAAAAGGATAATTTTATCAAATTTGTATAATCCCTTGAGATATCTATGATATTTACGTGACCGAAGCCGCTGATACTTCTTGTTTTTTTATTTTATTTTTAAAACGTAGATAAATAATATTTTCGGCTATAGAACTCATAATAGATAAGGCGGAACCTCTCCTCTCCTCAAATTTACAAGGGCCGAGCCCATGGGTCCTGTTATCTCGTTACATTATTGAATAAAGGAGTAAGGGGTTTTGCGAAATCCAACGTGTAACTAAAGTAAATTACGAAAAGACCCTAAACTGATGAACTTAATAAAATTAGAGCGGCTATTTGAATAAAATGTTCAAGATGTTTATTTTGGACCGAAAAATTGAGTTATTTGTAAGGGGTAGCTAGATTTAGGCGAAGGTACGGTTAATTTGGGGTTTATAGGAGCCTACTTGTGTTTTAATAAACTGCGAAGCTAAATAAGTACTTATATGCTGATTTTGTCCATTTTCTACAATAGGTACTGAAGCCGACTGAAATATGGCAAAATAAGACACAAACATCATACAAGCATATCAACACATTAGCTAATTAGCTACTACTTTGGTACTTTATTTATAATAAAATTGTATCCATGAGGATGAAAACTGACTAAGTGGATGTCAAAGGTATCATCCAAGAAGAATTAGTGTTGTCACAAGAAATAAAGTGGGACAATTTCTATCAGAATAATAATAGTTTTTGCCCGGTCCTTTCACATTTGGAGCATAAATGTATGAAACGGATGATGTCCTTTCACAATCATGAAATTAAAAAAATAAAAACAAAAGCTCTAAGATCTTTCTTTTTTGTTTCAGATGATTGAAAAACAAGAAAATGTTGAAAAGACCCATCATCAAGGAACATCACTCGTCGAGCTGAAGATGTGGTAAACTGCCACGATGGATACTTTGACTGTGGTGACATCTTTGCTTGGACTGATATGCTTCTGCTCAGGTAAGACCTTATTTGATTCCCATCTAAACATATATTTAGATACACAACATGTATCAGCTTTAAAAATGATGAAGTATACGTTATCATTTTTAAAGGCACTGACACAGGTCAGTGCGTGCTGGTAAAAAAAGTATGTATTATCTTCTGAAATAAATTAAAATACCAGACGAACTTCACTTTACTGAGAGAATATTTTTCGGACCGGTAAAAAAGCCTTTACCACATCACTCAGACCATCTACATCTCTGTAAGTAAGTCCTATAACAAACATATTTATAAATACTAAACTACATAACATATTCAATGTCGCAATATATTCCAATATCCAGTTTGAATTTCCAGTTAAAACACAATACAATATAAAAAAAAAACTTAATTAAATATAATTCTGTAGGATAGCTGTTAGGGGTTAAAACGCTGCGAGCAGATAAAACAAATTCGTCTGGAGTTAACAACTGAATGACAGCATCCAGGTATGCTTTCAGATCACGAGGTAGGCTAATTGGATATTCTCCTTAGACAGATAAAGAATTCGAAAGGTTCTACTTTAAAGCACTGATGCGCTTTTGAGCGGTTTTCCATGTTGGAGACAAAATGGATTAACACTTGATATCATGGCCAGAATTATTCTGCTGCAACCTCTGAAACTGCTACTAAATGACTAAGAAATGTTTTTTTTTTTTAATATTGGTAGAGGTTTTATTCCGTGATTGAATCTTCATCTTATAGTACTGGTATCAATGACAAAAACTACATTTTTGAAGTTAAATTAATAAGTAAAAATAGGATCAAAGAGCATAACACGAAAATGGCACCCGCCACTTAATGCATAATTTATAGCTTAGCGCCCAAACTCGAAATTGGTGGCCACCACCTCGGAAAGATGCGACTTTTGGTGAGTGAACTCAAACCTTCTGCGATTAAATAAAAACCTGCCCCAAATCTTAGGTGGTACGGCAAGGTACCGAAAATTCGTAGGGGATCGCAACCCCGAGGGACCAAGGCTAATCGTGGCGAACCTTGACATTTCGTACTTATTCTTTTGGATAATTTTATTGTATTTTCATATAATTGGTCTAGTTTTGGTTGGGGCAACATCGTGGATAAAGTTTTATCTGATGTTGGAATTGGGAATATAACGATGGCCTTTGATTTGAAGGAACGACAACATTCAAGTAAGATAATGTAATCGGCTGCAGATATTATCGTTTTTTCTTTCGTAAAATCAATCCCTCAAGCTCAACTCGAAAACTCTTTGATAATGTCAAAATAACAAATAAAAAGGATAAACCTATTCCTTTTCCTTTTTTCATATGTTTTCTTTAAACCCCAATGTTTTACTCATTAACCATTACCTAAGAACTTAAGAATGTTTCACACTCAATAAAAATATAAGCACAGTTCCTAAACGTTAAAAATCGTGTTTTACAAATAAACACAGCAAATGATACTCTGGGGACTAATGCAAAGCGGGAAGCGTAACTTATCGACAAATCTCATTAGGTTAACAAAACACATGTGTATCCCGCATCTGTCTGTCGCATATTTTACAATCAAAAGCGTATATAAATACCGTATCTGGTCACTGTCGAACTATTAATTATGAATGCGGCCTCTTTATTGGTTCATAGATTGTCGACAGCGATCAAGAACAAGCGAATCCTAAAAAGTTTTGCGCGTTTCAGCATAAATGCGAAAATGAGTTTGTTTCTTACACTTTCACACTGTACCGATTTGATGAATTTTGGTATAGAGATAAGAATAAAGGCGGTTAAAAGCTTTTTTTATTGTGGAAATAAAATTTGACCGCGCGGAAAGCCGCGACCAAACGCTAGTGATAAAATATTTTTTTGTTATCCTATATATGCCACAGTCTGTTGGTTATAATTGACATGGACATATTATTGCAACTATAATGGTCTGTTTATAATTTTATCTGTTTTATTATAAACTGACAGTGAAATATTATAATCCGGGCAATCTTTAACTCGTCTAATAAATGCACTTTATTCTATGAGTTAAAGGAATTATCAGCTAAATCACAACAGGGTTTCACTATCTCACTTATGGAACCCCACAGGACCCGCCCGTGTCGCCTATCAAAGCGTAAAGAAGTTGAGCTAATGTCAAACGACGCCCATCTTTTGTAACTCATGTTTTATACTTCGATACACTGTAAAAAATATACATACAATGGAAGCGTAACAAAATGATGAACCATTGACTATGGCGAATCTGATTTTTTTTGTAAAACTGATAAACATTATTTTTAATTCAATTCAATTCAATTCATTCAATTCAATTCAATTCAAATCATTTATTTCAATTAAACCCTTTACAGGCACTTTTGAATTGTCAAGACGAAAGAGATGAAGCTATCTGCACGTTCCAAAGCGTAGATCTCTATGGAGAAGAACGTGCAAGAAACTCCACGGACACTCTTTTAAATCATGTTCTGTATTACATAACCTTGGTTACATCCTTGGTCGCTTCTATATGTGAGGACAATGCAAAGAAAAAAAAAGGAAACTATGAAAACAATTCAAAGTATAAAGATTAAAACAAGTCATTGGCAGTCAAGAGGTGACCAGTCTCAACCGACGGCGCCCGTTCACGAACATGACGCGTGTATCGGCACCATTTAGCTCAACCATTTTGAAGGGAACCGAATGATCCAACACACACGCCGCCATCAGCGTTCAACTGCCATTTTAGTTCATGTCACAAAGTAAACCATAACTTATTACATGTAAATGGCTCCATGGTACTCACATTTACAATATTTGAAAATAAAATGCTTCTACATTATACAAAACTATGGTTTACAATAACCAAGCAACTATAAGTACAAAAAAAAAAAGAAAAGGAAATTATTTATTATCAAAATAATATTATAAAAGGCGAGCATCTCTTCCAAATATGAAATCCTAACTTGTTTACCCAAGTGGTTGAGGCTGTGGAGCAGGACCGGCATTTAGCCAAGCATTATTATCTTCAATGTAATCCCCCAACTTATAATATGCTTGCCTGCATAATGTGCGTTTAATACAAGATTTAAATTTCGTTTCATTCAGTTCTAATATATGGGGAGGAATTTTATTGTAACATTTTAAACAATACCCCATGAAAGATGTTGCTACTTTAGCTAGTCTGAAACCTGGTTGAACTAATTGATCCCTATTTCTAGTAGCATAATTGTGTCTGTCGCCTCGTTTACTAAAGAGATGTAGATTTTTTCTAACGTACATAATGTTTTCGTAGATATATTGACAAGGTACCGTCATGATGTTAATTTCCTTAAACAGTTCCCTTAGAGAATCGCGCCGGCGGAGATTGTAAATGGCTTTGATGGCTCTTTTCTGCAGAATAAAAATTGACTCGATGTCTGCAGCCCGTCCCCATAATAAGATACCGTAAGACATTATACTATGAAAGTAACTGAAATAGACTAGTCTCGCGGTATCAACATCTGTAAATTGGCGGATTTTCCTAACAGCATATGCTGCTGAGCTTAGTCGTCCTGCTAGAGATGCTAAATGAGGACCCCATTGTAGCCTTGAGTCAAGCGTAATCCCCAGGAAAACCGTTCTATCGACGAATTCTAGTTTTTCCCTGTTCAACACTATATCACAATCACTACTTTTGACATTTGGTAAAGCAAACCTTATGCACTTCGTTTTCTTCCCATTTAAAACCAAATTATTAGCAGTGAATCAATTTTGGACCTGCAAAAGGGCGTTATTTACGACGTCAAGATTATTACTACGTCTATTTATTTTAAAAATCAACGAAGTGTCGTCGGCAAACAAGACCACGTTTAGCTTGTTTTGCAATAAATGGGGTAAATCATTTATATAAACTAAAAATAAAAAAGGACCCAAAATTGAGCCCTGTGGAACGCCCATTTTCACGTTTAAGCCCGATGAATTGACACCGTTTATTTGCACTACTTGCTGTCTATCATTCAAATAAGATAACAAGGCTTAAAGCTGTTTTCCCCAGTCCGTAGTGCCCAAGTTTCAGGAGTAATGTTTCGTGATCCACACAATCAAACGCCTTAGATAGGTCGCAGAAGATGCCTATGGCATCTTGTGCCTCTTCCCACGCATTAAATATATGCTTCAGTAAGGTGACACCTGCGTCAGTAGTACAACGTCCTCTGGTGAAACCATACTGTTTATCATGCAAGATGTTATTCGTGTTAAAATGATAAAGCATTTGATTTAGCATCACTTTTTCAAATACCTTACTGAAGACTGGCAACACGGATACTGGTCTATATAATAGCTTGTGAACCCGTATACTTGTTTTTTAGTAGCACCAGGTTACATAAAGAAGGTGGCTGGCAGCGAATGGATGCGGTCTGCTAAAAACCTGGGCCCCAAGTCTGCTATTTATATTAATTTGTCATTCCAACACGATCCCATTGTCATTTTGCTAAAAGTTCTTAATCTGATAAATTCATAATGGTCGACCATTTGATTGGTCGGTCAATGGTCTCGTAATAATTTTTGATAAGCGAGCTATCAGAAGCAATGACTGCACAATCACGTTCTATTGGTAGGTCACTGATCAAAGGAACTGTCAAAATTTTAGCAGATTACTGCGTACGTCTGTCATTCATTTGTCATTATGTACGAGATTACCATTCTATGCCATTTCTTTCAATGGAGTGTCAGTGGTTGACCATTGGAAAGTCATAGTGACGCTATTATTATTATTTTTTTTATTTAATACTTTATTTTCAGGCAACTAAGGCCCATAGAAAAAATACACAATATAATTTTACAAAATAATAAACTAATACATATTAAAAAACATAACAGCTAGGTAATCTAAATCTAAATACGTTGAGTCGGCGACGTATTGCGCAGAGTCGTGGTGTCATGTAGCCTTCCTCGAAAACGCCGATAAACGACACCCGTCGGCCAAAATTCCTCCTTCATAAAAGTCTGCAGATGGTGAGTCGGTACCCGCACCACAAAAGATTTGAAGTTAATCTTGTGGCGTGACTCCAACTTTTCGACTCTCAGAGTGAATTTGGTTTTCATCTTTATGTATTCCACGATCTCCTCTACCCTCGTGGTGTGATGCAGCCGCGACACATACAACTGCGTCGTCGGAATAGCAGGGCGCAGCAGCATGTTTGGTTCGGTCAATGTGGTACCGCACTGATTGCGACGAGTAGGCGTCTTCTTCTTCTTCACCACACGAATGAAGCCTTCTTCATCTGCCTTTCCTTGGCTCGGTGGATCGGTGGACCCCTGGCCACCCCTTACTTGCTATTAGTAGATTACCAAACTTGTAAAAATCAACCATTATAAAATCAGTGATAGACCATTCTGACACTATTGTAATAGCAGACTTGAGGTCCTTGTGTTATGTATGCGCTCTTTGGGTGGCAATTGGCCTTGATGATGAATTGATGATGATGAACACTGATCGAGTAGAGGCCAAGAGAAAACGAACTAATTGTATCAGTATTCTCTAGATTTTTGTGGCTCCAGTCTTATTGAAAACCAATATCACGATTGTAAATCAGAATGTGGAAAACATAAAGGGTGAGGTGAGGTTTACAATGCACACTATCTACCGATTTGTTTTTAGATAGTTGTTCTTTGTTACCTTCACAAACTGATTCATGTCCCTATTTATTTTTAAAGTTCCATTCGTTGTTTACGCATCACCTTAAAAGGATTGGTAGAGTTTTAATGGATTCTCTTCTGTTCGATAGCTTCCACCGATAGGGTTTATGGCAAAATTACATTATGGAGTAAAAATACACGTTGGTGCTTTATCCGGGTACAAAGGGATCTGTGACAGAATTTTGTTTCATACGTTTTGTATCGAGCGATATACTGCGGAGGCCGTGATAAAAGTTTGCCTTCAATAAGATTACCGAACCTTACCTGTGCAGAAGCATAAAAATAAAATATTCATTTATGTAAAAATATATTAGTAATTTTATATTGGTTATTGGTTATCATGTAAGATTGATACGCCTCTAATTTCTTTAGAACCAGACAGATTTAGAACTCATCCATCAGATTTGAATAGAGATCAAGAGGCCACTTTCGTACTTAAAAAGCGTCCAAATTGAAGTCGCAATATCATCTCAGCTGCAGTCAATGTCGGAAACTTGTCAAAATGTAGCGAAATTAGAATAGGCTTCTTAACAGTTTACAACAAGGAAGCGAATGAGAACGCTCATTAAAAAATATGAGAATTGTCTAGCCTTTTGCCAACTATATTGGGGTTGGCTTCCAGTCAAACTGGATTCAACTAAATAGCAGTATATTACGTGGAGTAGCTTCCTAACAGACCTCCACAACCCGTTGACTTGATAACACGATCCTTCTTGGCAAGTTTGAAGTCAGTTTTTCTGGCTTCTGTAGATGGGTGACCATCCTAAAGATGGTCACCCATCTACAGACCGGCCTTGGCAAGCGTCGATTAACCTTGGATATCAACCCCTGCAGCTGTTATTATTCAGCCACGACTTCCTCCGTATCGTTGTAGAATATGATCCAAAAATTTGAAATCACGGATGACACTGGCCACAAAAAAAATACAGTTGCCATGGATTACAAAGGGAATGTTCGTTTAGTGAACGTCATTGTTCGACATTTGAAAAACGGTACGTATCTCAAACGCTGGTCTAAACAAAGCTTTGACATTTATGAACGGTGACGCGTGTGTTTGACCCTTAATAAAACATTTTTTTTGTAAGAAAATAAAATCCTAATTCTGAATTCCATTTGTTATAGGCATGATGTAAATCAGTGTAAATTGAGCTTTGTTCGTAAAGTTATGACTGAAAATTAAAGTTTCGACTTTGAGCCGCCATTTTTAAAAGTAAACCACTGTTCCTTGGTGCAAACGGGCACTAATTACATTATTTTACTGGTGTACATTCTGATACCATTACGAAAGACTTACTTTCGACATTTTTATCGAGTTATTTGTCTCACCTATATAGCAGTATTTACTGTTGAATCAAATTGTTATTTGGGTGTAAAATAATAATAATAATACTATCCATTGTCTACAGTACCGTAGTCACCACCATGTTTGTTTACAAAATGGGACAGTTATTGTGAAACAAACTGTATCTATTTCATTGTTACACAAATGTTTTATTGATTCTTGTGTACAGTTTATATTCTGTAACTTGCTATAAGTAGGCATGTTAGTAAAATACAGTCCTTTCACTTGAATCAGTGTTGGGTACATAGACCTAATCTCGTTTGGTGGAGGTTCGAACGCTCGTCATAGCCTTTTTAACCAACTCCAAAAAAGGAGGAGGTTCTCAATTCGAATTGTTTTTTTTTTTGTGTGTGTTACCTCATAACTTTGAACGGGGTGTAACGATTTTGATGATTCTTTTTATATTCGAAAGCTGGTGCTTGTCGTGTGGCCCCATTTCAATTGGATTGGGACGATGACGACAACGATTTAAGGTATCACTAGTAATGCGTGGCTTAGGCTACATTAATGATATTTTGATTCCCTCTTGTCGATGTTACAATTTAAAAAAAAAATTGTGTACGATGGATTGGAAGAGCAAACAAACAGGGTATCGTTGAAGTCAAAAAACTTTTTACGAAAAAAAAAAAACAAACGACTTCTTCCGCCGACTTCAATATTTGGCGACTAGTTTATCGAAACCTACGTGTTGTTTATTCACACTCATGTATAATATCTAATTCTATAAGCCTTCATTTAACGTTATTTTCTTTCACTGCAAGTCAGTAAAGCTTGAACCTCACTCTAAGCTTAGATTACCTATTACGAAAACGAAAAAAAGGACCAAAAGTGTTTTATAAAACGCAGCGAGATTCTTATCTTACATCTAAATATAGTCGTCGCTAACTAATCAGTAAGCAGGGAGCTCCTTTCAAGAACATTTTTGTTTCGAAGATCAGATAACTTTGAGTTTGCAAACTACCTTTTTGTATTTTTTGGACCAAGTACCTGCTTCTAAATAATGGATTTTTGTGTTTTATGTTTGCCTCTATTTTGTACCGGTTTCGAAGCTGGATTTGTTTGTTTAAAAATTCTTAGACTTTAGAACTTGCGAAGTTCTATCCTTCGTTAGTGGATTGAAAATCTTTAATAGAAGACTCATTTAACTTTATAAGATTTTTCTATTTAGTTTTGTGGTACCTACATGTCTCGATTTTACCTTATACACATTTATATTTTGTTTCATTTTCATTTTAGATCACCGATTTTCAAGACACTAAAATTTTTATAGCTCATTGTTATTCCAAAATACAATATCAGTGGGAGTCTTAACACAATACTACATGAACAACTCGACAAAACACGGGCTGTATATCTAAAATCTAACAACTTTTTGTGTACAAGATATCAAAATCTGTTATTCCATCTGCCCACGCGCCGATCTGACACAACAACAAACCGTCCTTTTAGACGACGACTGTCGCCGACGCATTTCCGTAAACATCGCTGTCAAATGGTTACACGTCGCAAAACCAAATAAACTTTACAACAGACCGCGAACCTATCCAAACTTTGACAACTTCACAATAAAGTTAAAAGTCGTACAGCAGAATTTCGACGGCAAAATTCGGTGTCATTTATTGCACGGATAGCTGCCCCAGTTCCAACCAGGTATCGGCCCCAAGAAAGACGACACTATGTCAACAATTTGTCCCTTCGTACATTAGGACGTCTTACAAGACAAACATGGTAACTCACGAAAAACACATTTCAGTAATCCGTCCATCCGTCTGGCTAATTCTTAGCACATGGTGCGTGTTTTTTGCACCGTAAAATATAAGTGTTATTTCATTAAGCGTGTCGTTCGTTCATCTAGTACGAGCCGACATGGCGTCAGTTTCACGTGTTTGTGTTACGTCTGATGTGTGAAAACGCTTCTAATAAAACCCTAAAGTCGGATAATGGATTTTATTGTTATCGTTTTTATATTGGGCGCTTTGGGCGGGATTTATTAGCTGGATTATCCAGGAGATGGGTTTTTGAATATCTTTTTCTATGGTTTATGGCAGTAGGCTGACGTTATTTGGTCGGCAAATGCTAGGATAGTGACGAAGTTACATTTTGGATTTAGTAGTAATATTTTTTTTTTTTATTAATAGTCGTTAGCATATGAAAAATAAATCATAAACTAATTAGACGTGTGACAACATTCAGAGTAATAGCTTCATAGTGTTGACCCTGGGGAGGATAGAACAAAGGCGAAAACGCATTCGAAAAATATGTTTTAATTTTGCACTAATTACCTACGTGCAGTCAGTTGTAACGACGCGAACGCACTGGCAACTAATAACTTCAAACGCATCATATTGCAAAGGGTTCCAAAATTGAACACGTGTTCGTTCGAAAAATCATGATTACCTCCTAAGGGAGCCAATCACTGCCATTAGAATTAGATATTCGAAATTCAAACGGCTATCAAGTTACTTGGGGTGACAGTAGTGGCAGTTATGGGTATTTGAAAATGCTCACCCAGTCTGTAACACGGCTGTAATTACGTAATTACACGGAGCAATGCGATTTTTCTACGTAAATAAGTTTTACTGCGAACGATCAAAGGGATTAGCTTCGACGATGTAACGAACCTATGGACAGCTTTATAGCAATATCAGTGTACTAAAATCAAAAGTTGCGATAAACCCAAATCGATTGAACTGAGTGCAATCGTATGTTCTAAAAGTTTATTAGAACACGTATGTACGAGAGCTATCAATTTCAACCGACAAAAAACATTAACGGATCAGTTCAAACGGACTTGAAACAGTTTGGACTTAAGTTTGGCCGCGTGTCGCGCGCCTTAAATGCGAAAGCCATGTCTCTATAACCGATTTTTTTTATTTACTTTTCTCTTGCAACGCGTGTCGACATGTGCCTGTAGTAAATTAGTAGGGGACACGAATCACCCTCGCGAACTTTTTTTTTAACAAAGATTTTTGAACAATAGCCGTAACTACTGGCGTGTGAGTTGTAAAGTCACTCCCGGCGGCGTTGGCGTGTTCGTTGGGAAGACATTAATAACAATATTTTTAGTAGCAACACTTATTTATTTACGGTTACTGATTTAGTAACTATATATTTTACTTTAGTTGTATATTTTTAGAAAAAAATGGAACCATTATAGGATCAGTTCTTTGTTTGTCACGAGTATTTTCCTCTGGAACTCGCGGAGAAATCATTTTTAAATTAATTTGAAATAACAGGTCAATGGTATCTTGGAGCTCTAAAAATATAAGTTCACGCAATAAAAAGACATGACTATTTATCATCCTTTTTGCGACATGTTTTGGTACTCGCAAGTTTATCACCAAACCTATGGGGTACTTACTTCTTGACCTAGAATCATGAAGTTTGGCATGATGCAAGGACTTACAGTACAAATAATGGAAAAGTGATAATGTGTAAGTTCATCAAATTATAAAAAAAGAAAATTTGCGATTACAAATTTATTTGCAGTTGAAAAAATGACCGTGACGGAAAATGTATGGGAGAATTTTTATTCAACTTAAAAAGTAAAGATTGTCCTTCAATCGTACGTATCGTTTCTTCAGAGTAATAAGTGTGTTATCATAGTTTATAAAATTCAGCAGGTAATATACTCTGAAAAATCGAGGCACGATTCCCGTAACATACAAACTACATCTACATACAAGTTTGTACAGAACCCTCTGTGCGCGATAAATATTGCAGTTGGGTTACCAAATGTGGCACGTAGTTGTCGGTATAGGGATATTATACTTAAAGGTTTAATTTGCGCCTTATTAAAAATCTTTTCAATTTGCTTTGTTTACAACTTCCTGTAATGAATAACCCCATTCGCAAGTGACTGAAAAAGTGAGAACCAAAACCGAAATAAATCTGAAAAATGGGTCACATATATATTTTTTTAAATTACATAAATATTTATAACGTCCCATAATAAAACTTTATGTCATACACATAAACGCGAGGAAGGATATATCGAGTAAATATGTAATAATCGATACATAGAGTTCTAACGCACAACTATGCGATAAAGTTAGTTTTATGTGCGATAAAGTAACGTATCGAGATAAACATAAACAATATTTTATGTTACTCGCAATCTGCTAAATCTTATTTTTATCTCTGCACGTCGAGGAATGTGGGGCTATGAGAACAGCGGTTGTTCATAGGGGATCCAACTACACCGAAATTTACAGTCTAGCTACCCGTCTATCTTCTAAATAAGTAGACTACATATTGTTTCTGGAAATTTTCGCAGTTATTGATCATAATTTTCACGCCTGTGAATGATGCTGGGTAGTAGAGCACCATTTAATCTGAAGAAAAGTCATCAATGTAAACTCTCATTCCATCTCAGACGTGTCCTATCCATTATCTACCATTTTATTCCAACACACACAAACAATACAAATTCAGACAGTGCAACTGTCATCCATCTTCCAAAGGGTCCAATTGATAAACGGACAGCGATAACGATTGTCTAAAATTACAAACTGTATGGGATTGATATTTGCTACCAAAATTTGACGTGGCAATTCAACTTTTGACGATCGTTACTGGTGATATAATGTCACACGATTTAGGGCTTCTTTGCAAGGCTTTTTCAAAATCGCTCATTCTCTAACGCTGTTTCTAAGGCCTCACGCTAGTATCTATGTAGTATAACCGTATCATATCTATGTGTTCTTTACGATGGAGACACTTAATTTATAGCTGTCACACCGACCGTCTATGGTCAGTATTTTTTGCTCTATATCCATTCATATGGCGACTTCGAGCTATCATGGGTCATTTTTTTTTAGGAGTGTTATGAAAGACTTTTTTGATCGCTGGTTTGGAGAAAAGAAATAGAGTTTGTCGCTTGCTTCCGTGTTGCTATACGTAGTTATTAGAATTAAGTATTTTACTCTGTGTACTTGGAGGAATGAGTCACTTATTGAACATGGTTTTCAAGAGGATGAAATCTATGTAACACAATTGTTAAAAAAATTAATTGATATTATTCAATTGTTAATACATTTCGTATTAAGTTTTTTCTATGTGAACCTAATGAAGTAGGTAGGTGCCATTTTAAAATCAAGGTAATATATATTTCTGAGTTATAGAGTATCGTCCTTTGGAACTATGGAAAATAAAAGAAACTTTAACAAGAATGCTAACACGCGAAACAACGATTATTTTTGTCACCGTCGCCATTCCCTACGACAGTACTTTTTTTCAACTTTTTGAAAGTTTTTGAAGGGTCTTTTTTTCGTAATTGTTTTTTTTTATAACTTGAACGGTCAGAACACTTCAAGCTTCATTACTTAAGATATAAACATTTCAATAATAAAAATAACAAAGGAAACGTACGTAATTATCTTTTCTCACTTGTATTCATTCCAATAACTATTATTATTTTTACAGAATTAGGCCAACCAATACTTTCCAAAAACACGTTATAAAAATAGGGCTGTGAACACAAAAATCGAAAGATAGCAAATCGAATGGAGATTCAATTATAGATTAGCCCTTGTTTCGTACCACATTCACAACTCTGGGACACGTGAATAAATAAACACAATAACTACATACAAAAGAGTAATCCCTATTGATTTCGTTCGCAAAATACAAGCTTGCCAATGAAATCGACTCGATTATGAAGGTTCATTTTGCTAAAATCGGACATTGAATCGAATATTTTTTCGTCATTTTTTTCTGTGCTACAATAGCTCGCAGTAACAATAGACATACATCAATTTGAGTGTCAAAAACTAACATCTGCGCGTTCGTTGTAAACAGAGTAAAATAGTGGGGTCCTTGGGTACCCCAGCCTCCGAAGGGGACCCTCAGCCTCATGGGCAAGCCTGTGTTTATAGCTCATTATTATTGTGCGACGCTTTAGAGTAACTGCAAATGACATACTCCACCTATTATTAAAATAAACCGTAGGTTAGTAAGGGCTTTTGTTAGGGAAGATTTTAAAATAAAGCTCGTGTGTTGGTGAGAAATTGCAGTGGGTGGGATCGAACGTCGCCTTTCTCGACGCTTGCCCAACACGCCACTGCATAAACACTTGAAATAAGTGTTTACACAGTAATTTATATTGTTAGGGTCGATGTGACGAGAAGTAGTTGTGCTAATTTTCAACAGCAAGGCAAAGAATCCAGTTTTTATATGCAAAACCAGAAATGATTATATTTTTAAAAAATGACGTGTGTTGCGATCATATAACCGTAAGTTATAATGCGTCATCATTTTAAACACTATTTTGCCAACAGGTCCAGTGAACGGTGGCATGAGCGATGACTACGTCAGCACCGGAGAAGCACCGTACATCATAGAGCAGCCAATCGACGTCACAGTAGCTCGCCACCAGCCTGCAACCCTGAACTGTCGCGCTGGAGGATCCCCACCTCCCACCATCCGATGGTACAAGGGAGGGATACTCGTCGTATCAGACACTCACAGGAGCTTACTCCCAGCTGGAGGGCTGTTCTTCCTCAGAACAACTCATGGAAGGGCACATTCAGATGCTGGCGTTTACTGGTGCGAAGCCACCAATCCTTACGGCACAGCAAGGAGTCGAAACGCAACATTGCATGTAGCAGGTAACTTTTAATTATGCAGTTATTTTGTAATTGTACCGGTACTTGCTTTCTTTTTGCACTGGCCACAGTTAATCTTGATTTGCAAGTGAGGCAAATGGTTTAAAAATGTAACAGCTTGGACTTTTAACCTCGGTTTGGATGGTCAGTTGTTCGTGTGATTACTGTACTCGATCACATGATTGCGCAGTCGCTAAGGCATGTAATTTGCAAATGCGGATTTTCATGATACTTTTTTGCCGCGGGGTCACCCGTCATCGATACCTACCCTCGATAGCAAAATCTTTCGGTGCCAATTTTCCACATTTAATACTGGCAGGCACTTGCGTTCTTTCTTATTTTTCTGGCTTGCCCATAGCAAAAGCTGCGTAGGTTTATTTTCAATATTGAAAATTCGTATGTTTTTCCTTAGTCCTCCGTGAAGAGTTCAGACTGGAGCCAGTGTCGACACAGTCGGCGCAGGGCGAGACCGTGATACTAGAATGCTCTCCACCGCGAGGGTCACCAGAGCCTACCGTTTACTGGAAGAAGAACGGGCAGATGCTGCACTTTGATGGTGACTCCAGGTTAGTTTACTATTTCTTCATTCAATAAAAAGATAGAAATATAAAATACTTTAAAATCTAGAAAAAAAAGGTGAAAGCTAAACTTCTGAAATAATTAGACATCTTATGATAAAAAACTGTATCGCGTTCTGTTTTATTTATTTATTTTATTATTTATGTACACACATACAATAATTAAGAGACAACATTACAATTTTTGTACAAAAGAACTGTTTATTTTAAACGAAATTTTTGTATTTGTTTTTTTTTTTTTGTATGCTGCCAAAACACCGTATTGCTTAGATAGAAGAAAACTTTTTATACATAGCCCAAACGTTTGTTATTTTATGAGTAATTAAAGCATGTAAAACATACGTCATCCAAAACAATCTAAATTCAAAAGCAGACCTCAAACCGCATAATTTTATCAAGTCTAACATGCAATTCCAAACTTACAACTTAAAAGAACATGAAGTTATCCAAAGTTACGGCGTCTGTGATAAAGGATAGTTTGTGGCAAATTCGAGGGCAGAAAGTACTCATAGTAGCAAAGTGGGATGGTGGAAACATGATAGTCTTGAATAGCTACTCGAACAGTCGTTTGATATCGGATATCTCCATACATTCTACTGCACCGTTCAGGGCTCCAGACTTGGAGTAAGTACAAAATGGAGTGCTAATGTTGAAGTCTTTGAGATGAATTCTGAAAAGTCTGAACTGTGCTGATATGAGCTGTCTTCACACTTGCATTCTACGTAGATATTTGGCTTCTTACTGGTTTTTAATGATATGACAGGGACATGCAAAAAATAGAATGACAATTCCATTGCAATAAACTAACGGACGAAAATCCGCTACGACATTTTATAAGCGCATTGATTGTCAAAAAGTCCAAAATGTATAGGATTGACATACGTTACTGAAATCTCACGTGGTCAATCCCAAACAAGTAGATAGATACGTATCTGCAATAGTCACTGTCATAAAGACAGCCTTATGAATATGGTTATTGCAGATAAAAAGACACTTTATCCAGAGCCTTAGGTCATTTTTTAAAAATCAATTTTCGTAGACCCCTTCGTTTTTTAAATAACCCCATTTTATTTTTGAGAGGTGTATTAGCACTCCATTCTCGCGGCTCAGTGTTTATGGGCAATCAAACTAGGTACTAATTTATGCGGATGTTAGCTGCAGGAGCAAACATTCTTTTACGAGCAGGACTTTGTAATGGTTGCAATTAAGTGGCTGAGAATATTTATAGAGTCTTTAGAAACCTGATTAAGATCTTTAGATCTTGACACATTGATTTTGCTTTAATTTTTATAGTGTTTCATTCAGTCGAAAGGTCCGAGAAACTTTTTCAAATAAATTATCGACGTTTTTCTCTTATAAAACTCTTACCATTACAAAGTAAGACTGAAAGCCCAACATTGTTTAAAAATGAGATAAATCTTAACACGCTGAATTGAATCTCGCTCAAAAGTTATATTGCCAGTTTTCACTTTGCTCTCTATGAATTTTTATGAGCTTCACATCTTGAGGGCGCGCAGTTACGTATGGTGGAGCATAAAAATAATTAACAACCGTACGCAGAGAGGGAGGTACATCAAAGTTATAAAAGAAGGGGATATTTGAAGAGCTCGACAAGCAATCAAGTAAAAATCTCAATAGTTCTGACTCACCGGACCCTTTATTAAATGTTAATTTCCCATTGAAATATTCCGCCCCACATTTGAATGACTTTGTTACTATGCACTTTGTTCGAAGGAATAAATAGCTTCATTATTAATATTGGAACAAATGTTTGCTTCCAATGCTAAACTGAGGTGCTTTATTACGCCAGGATGCATTTAGTCGACGGTGGCAACCTCGTAATACAAGACGCCAGGCAAACCGACGCAGGAAGATATCAATGTATTGCGCGGAATGCAGCGGGAACGAGGGAATCGGCCGTTGCGATGCTCAGAATACACAGTGAGTAACAATTCATGTCCCTCCTCGAATTTGCAACTAGCAAAGATTTGTTGAATTCAATTCATAACTCTGTAATTTCTGTTTGCGACTCAACGTTTGTGAGCTGTTTCTCGCGAACACCTCTTTTGTCATGTAATTCAGAGAGACATTTCTCACTGCACAGTTAAGCCGTACTTAATCACGGGCCCCGAGGACGTTGTGGCACAGACTGGAGGCAGCGTCACATTCCAATGCCGGGTGGGAGGCGACCCCCTCCCGGACGTGCTGTGGCGGAGGACCGCTGGAGGTGGAAACATGCCACTCGGCCGCGTCAAAGTTCTCGACGACAGGAGCCTGCGACTCGACAACGTTATTCTAGGGGACGAGGGCGAGTACGCTTGTGAAGCTGACAATTCTGTTGGTGCCGTGAGCGCTAGTGGATACTTGACTGTATACGGTAGGTTTTTCAAATACATTTACCTCCATTCTATAAGCTATCATACTTTATATGAATTACATGTCATGGAATTAATCTTGTGTGTTTGTTCGTAGATCCGCCGACAATTACATTGAGACCAAATTCAGTAAACGTTGAAACTGGAACAATGGCTACATTTACATGTTCTGCCACCGGAAGACCAGAACCGACCATGTTCTGGAGTGTGGAAGGCAATAGAACAATCGTATTTCCTGGTACATCCAGAGGCAAATACCACGCAACAACAGTACTAGATGGGGTGACTGTATTAACAATCAACGACACAAATAAAAACGATAGTGGAAACACGATAGTTTGTTCGGCGGTAAACTTCGCTGGCAGTTCGTTTGTCAGAGGGAAACTAACCGTGACGTCAGACGATGACCGCCCACCGCCAATCATAACAAACGGGCCCTCTAACCAAACGTTACCTATAAAATCGATGGCAGTTTTCCCCTGTACAGCCGTCGGCGCACCTGAACCAATCATCGCCTGGTATTTCGAAGGGGAAGCATTAATACAAAATCATAGACGGAATGTTACTAATGACGGCACTCTCATATTGAAGGATTTAGACAAAATAGACAGCGGCACTTATACGTGCGTCGCTTCCTCGCATCATGGGAAATATGTGTGGAGCGGAGTTTTACTTGTCGATAGTCCCATCAATCCAAATATACATTTTTTTCGAGCTGCCGATGTGTCTTCATTACCCGGACCGCCCACAAAACCTCTAATATACAACGTAACAGAAACTAGCGTCACAATAACATGGAATCAGAATAATAAAATAGGATCGTCGTCCATACTCGGATATCAAGTGGAAGTATTTTCGAGAGAAACTTTATCGGGGAATAGCACTCCGCGGAATTCAAGAGGTTGGGTAGTATTGGCGAGGCGGGTCCATCATACACAATTCGTAGCAAAATCTTTAGTACCAGGGGTCACTTATATGTTTATAGTTCGGACGGAAAACTCCCATGGGTTGTCTGGACCAAGTCCGGTGTCCGATGCGGTTACTATAGGTGACGATGCAAACTCCTTATGGGAAACTGGAGTATTCTCGAACAATACAGAATTCAGAAACAACATTCTTACCGACAATATTGTAGAACTGATTGAAGCAACACCGATAGACTCGAAAACTATAAAGCTCATGTGGGAAATACTGAACTTTTACTACTTGGAGGGCTTATTCATATATTTCAGACCCCTTGACAATATAACGACCGAGTATGAAATGAAAACTATTTTGCATTCCAACGATGTCTCCGGATATGAAATAACGTCTTTGAGAAAATACACAAAATACGAGTTTTTCCTCATACCGTTCTATAAGAAATTCGAGGGGAAGCCGTCAAATTCCAGGGTGGCTCAAACTTTGGATGATGGTAAATACCTAGATTATATTAAAATTTCTTTCTTTCTATCTTTACTGCACCTTTCACATTTTTGGTAACATTTTATTATTTTTCACAGTTCCTGACGGTCCTCCAATTAACATAGAAATGTTCATTTTAAATACCACCACAGTTCATTTGAAATGGTCCCCTCCGGAGGCCCATTTACAAAACGGGATTATTACTGGTTACAATGTGCTGGTTAATTGGTTGGACATACCTGCGAACAAATCCATGGTGGCTATCAACACGACCGTTCATCAAGCCACCAGTCTAATTATGACTAATTTGACGTCTGGTGTCAGCTATTCGGTCCAAATTGCCGCCGAAACTATCGTCGGGTTCGGTCCATTCAGCCAAAAAGTCTATTTAAATATCGACTCTCGCTCCGTTGGGCTCGACCCTTTATTCAGGTAATTTCATTTCCCAAATAAAATCCACAGAATATAATCGCAAATGAAATGTCATAACATGTAACATCGGACGGACGTCCTGACGTATTTGTTTTATTTCAGATACCCGATAAACGGGGAGGTGTCTATAGTGGCTGGGGACTTTGTTATGGAAACATGGTTTTACTTTTTGATTGGAGCGATTGTTCTGTTCAAAATAATTGTGATTGGCGGCATTATTTACGTGCGGAAGCACAATATTTTCGCCAAAAAGTCTGCGCTCCCTAACATTTATGGTAAGTGTCAGTTTACATCGTGCAGAGTACGCAACCCTGCACTACAAACATAATAATAAACGTTCAGCGTATATCTTTGATTGTTAAGAGCGGATCGCGTTCACATAAAACAACCGGCGACGCTAACTCAGAAAAACAGTAAAACAGTTATTCAGCTTATCTCGAAACGCTATTTTTTCCGAGGAATCAGCATCAGAATTTCAAAATTAAAAACATTCCTCGGGTGTCGTGGGGTGGTGCAGGGCGCGAGCGTTTGTTTGACGGAGGCTTTGCCATGCGACGGTAAGGGAGGGGAGCTAGATTACTTTCGAGTTGAAAGGTAGCGCGAGCCCTCTCGTGAGCGCAGTGGATCTCTTTCACTTTGCATTCACGTTCGGGGCACAAAGGAATGATACAAATCCGAGAAATAAAGACCCAGTAAATGTAAATGTTTTCTATTTTGTTTTCTCCGGGCGATTCGTTTGTTGACTCACCCAGTTACCTTTAAGCCAATTTCCCTCGCTTTGTTTGTTTTATATTTCGTTTTAGATCTTTAAGTATTCAGTAAACGAGATCATTTGCATTCGGCTTATGAAATGGTTGTCAAACGGTATTATAATGAAGGAAATCCTTGGTATGGCTAATTGGAGATTTTGTTTTAGATTCCAACGGAACAAGCTTAGTAACTCAAATGAACATAAAAGCCGCAGTGTCTTTGTCACATCCTCTCAGCAGTTGCTACAACAAGAACACGGTGACGAAGACCGAGTCATTATTATGGATGGAGAATCAGCCGGGACTATGTATGTCCGGCACTCAGACCAATCAGAGCAAAGAGAAAGCTAACTCAGAGTACGACAAAGTTGCGCACCAATTACCTGAATATGCTGAAGTGACGTCTTCACGAGCGAATGCAAATGAATGGAACACAAGTAAAACTGCAACTTCACCGGCGGCGTATGCCTCGGTTACTTTAGTTGCCAATACCAGGCAATGTGTGAGTTCATTGGTAAGTGTCCAATTATATAATGTTCTCGATTCCGAAAATTTGAAGCGCTGCCAACTAGGAGTTTGTGCCATTTAATTTATTCACCCAACTGTCGAACCCTCGAGTACTTGTGAAGTATCTCTTGTTTGGTATGTAATTGATGCCGGTAGATTGCCAAAACTTAGCTCAATAGCAATCCATTATATAAATTTCAAGTATTCATTGTTTGTGCTTTCTACAGGGCTGGTTTCCTCCAACTGGTAAGAACGTTGAATCCTTCGATAATCGGTATGCTCCTGAAGAGGAAATGTATCCAGCAAGCAACGGAGGCTACTATAACAGAAATGTGTACAGTGAAAAATACTTCCAAGGTCACCCAAACGTCCTGAAGTTTTACGACTTACCTTCTTTAGAGAAAACTCAAAAGGCTCAGATACGGTATAATCAAAGTTTAGACGACAGAAAAGGCGATAAAAACTCAAAGACTGATGCAACACAATCGCTTATAGGTCGTACCTATGGGATTAGTTCTAGGAAGAATTCTGAAACGGAATCAACGTACAGAGCATTCGGCGAAGAAGAGACGGACGAGGAGAATTATCCAGAAGATGGTGGTTACGATGAGTTGCAAGCGATGCAGCCGCAGCGGCAGAGACCGCAGCATCAGTACGAGAGGCCTAATTTTGACAACGATGCGACGCGGACGCTGGCCCGGCTGACGTCATTCAGACAGGGGCAAGGTCTAGCTGGTGCCAAGTCTTCTCTGGCCCCCTCGCACCCGCCACCCGCACCTCACCCCCGCGTCGACTCTGTGACTCGGTAGTATCACGCCTTGCCGGTTTTCGGCGACCTGTGCCAAACGGACGTATAGACCGATAATCTTTCCTAGTAGTGTAGTGACGTCACTAAGATCGCAGTTCTTCCTCACGTTGTATAGTTGCAGTACACTCGTGTAAAGAATAGTGATTGATTTATTTTTGAAGATAAAAGTGACAGTGAGTGTTTTAGTTCTGATTTCTGCGGACTGCAAAGGCCTAAAATTGTGATTTATAAAGTGTCTGGCCTATTTTGTTACAGCGCACAATAACTGACAGTGATTTATCTAAAATGTCTTATAATATATTTTGAAAGTATTCCTAGTCTCTGTAATTATAGTTTATTGTAAATTATGTAAATAACTAGATATTATAAAATTAACGAATACGAATAACGTTCTTGAAGTAACTTGGTGAAGTTAAATATCAATTCTGATAAATGTTTACAATGTTATTATTGGAATTGGAAATTCAATTGATATTACCGTCTGAATATCAATACACGAATTTGTAATCCTATATCATTAGTTTAAGTGTAACGAATAAAAATAGAAAGAACAAATTAACGCTTGGCAATAATTTGAAATAACATAACCTTATTAAAACGATTCATAGCGTTGTAAATAATGATAATAATAGACTTGAAACTCGAATAATAATATTTTATTTGATACTGCATTTAGAAAACAATAATTTATTCAAATAAAAACTTTATTATTAGTTCTATTAACTGTATTTAAATAGTATTATTATTTAGTTTATTTTTCACGTGCCATAAGTAGGAATCATAGCTAAATAATAATAAAGTAACATTGGAGTTGTGAGATAAAATTCAAATGAAGCTTTTACAAAACTAAAGTTATAATCTACGTAAGATCATGTGATATGAGTTTATATAGCCACTTGTTATAATATTAAATAGCACGACTTGTATTGCATATCAAATGTATTAGTCATGTAATAGTTAAAAATGTTATTAATTAGGACGCTTCCATATCTGAGAAAACAAAATTATTCTAACATGTATTAGTCCTTCATTTTGTAAATAATGTAATATGAAGTTGACTCGCCTTTTATACTTCAAATTGAATGTATCAACTGTTTTTTTTTTACTCTGTCGACTGTTAAACGAACTATTTTAGGCCGAGATCACAAGATCGGGAGTTGCGGTGACAGGAACAAACGGTGGAGACATTAATCTAAATGAAGACTGCTCCCAGAATTCTTCAAAGCACATTTGTCAAGAAACTTCTTCAGTAGTCATTTACATTCATGTTATTACTGACCGACTGGTTGAGTGTCGCCACTCGCGTTCTTGTGTCCCTACCCTTATTTAGATACCTTGCTTTGTTATGTACAGCAAATTCATATAAAGTAGAGTTTAGACTGCCAGTTCTTGAACAAAATTCTTCGTAGTACCTATTTTCGCACATTTTTCAAAAATAAAAAAGCAATAGGCATTTCACATAATAATACTAAAATAAAAGATTGTTTACTATATTATACACGTATCAAACTTCGTTATTATTTATGAATAATACTGAAGTTCGATACGTGTTTATAAACGCTGTTTTGTTTATTGCAAATGACTTGAAATTGAACGACTAAGTTTATGGTTAAGGAAATCGCGATTCATAGTTTTCAAGATCATAAAATGTTAAGTAATGATATATTTTTAGGGTCTATCTACACATTGATGTTTGAATTGTATTTTATTTTCATAACAGACCAGAATAACTTCACAAAATACATTTCTGAACAACGTAACTTCACAAAAACATTATATTATATTAGGTACATATATGTATAAAAATATTTCCCATCACATACATTATTCATTTCATTCATTGCAAATATTTTGTCTTTTTAAAATTATCCTTATACGAAGATGTGTAGATTAATCTTAAAAAACTAAAAATACTTCTAACAAATTAAACATTTCTGATAAAATAGCAAGGTGTCTATTTACGAAATTTGAACTAAATTAACTAAACATTGTAACAAGCCCAAAGGCCTATTTTTATGTGCGATATGCTACGACCATACGTTGAAATAGACAACACAATAATTATAAACTTGATGGATTTTAATTTTTGTATTAGTCTTTGAATACCTATTTTTTAATAAAATAATTTAAATACTAATAATATGGATTTTTAATTTACCCAATACTTATTTGCAAAACCAATAAAAATAAAAAGTCATTTATTTAAATTAGGCAGAGTGCCATCACTTTTAACATCAAAGTCACGTTCCCACTTTCTAGTGTTAGTTTGATTAAACTGCTATGAAACAGATCTTCTTTATGTGAAAGCCTCAATTTAATAATGAATACTCTAATGAAGTAGATGCTACCTTACTGGAGTAAACTTTTTGCACATACACCGCCTTCGAATGTAGATTTTTATAATATCGATGTCGGCATTAAAAAAATAGAATCGGTACAATAAATCGAGACGTATTCACTAGCACAAGTCGATTTAACGACCTTAGATCCTTGAGTATAAATTATCTTTAAACATTGATCTACTGACCACATTTTTCAAAGCCTAATTAGTAGAGACGTGCCCACTAGTCGACTATCCGGCCGCTTTCGTAGTCGGCAACAAGTCAGCGATTATTCGGCAAAGAGCGCCGACAATTCCGACTTCTTACTTTGTATGTGTTTCTCAATAAAATGTTTGTAGGAAGAATTACATAAAATAAAAATCTACTCTTCAAATAATTTTTCAGCAGGTCTTTCATTTCCATGATTATAAAAATATGCAATGATGAAAAGAAAGATATTTTCATCATTGCATATTTTTGTGAAGTTTCAGATGAGGTATTCCTTCAGACACCGAAGAGCAAGCTGAACTTATAATCTTGGTAATCTCTTCAAATGGTTTCAGCAATTCAATACTTTTTCCGAGTATTTTCCACTCTTCAGTAAACAAATTTACAAAATTTACACGCTCGCAGGCGGCGGCTACGTCTTGTGCACAAATCAGCAGTAAACGAAGCGTCACGGAAATCCCCGAATCCGTGATCGGCATGGCCGACTAGTCAGCCTCTTTACAACCGACTAATTAGATAAATCAGCTAGTCGGCCGAAGTCATAATCGGCACATCTCTAATAATAAAGGTGAATGTATGTATAAGAGGCACCTAGTCTGTATCAATAAGTTGATATTAAGCAAGTAATATGGCGTGGGTTATAAATAATATGATAATTAGTAAGGTACCACCACGTTATCCAAAGCTCTTACTTTCAGCGATATTAATAAGTTTTTATTGAGTAAAGCTAAAAATTTTGGGATATGGGATTAGTACAGGATTCGAGATAGGTGCTTATTTTATCAACATTTAAACAAACAATTTTACCTAGTCTAGACTTATTTAAAACCAAAAAGTTTTAGAAGTTTTATTTATGTGAAAGTCAATAAAAATATAGTTAATTAATCTATACTAATATTATAAAGCTGAAGAGTTTGTTTGTTTGTTTGTTTGAACGCGCTAATCTCAGGAACTACGGGTTCGAATTGAAAAATTCTTTTTGGGTTGAATAGACCATTTATCGAGGAAGGCTTTAGGCTATATATCATCACGCTTAAGCCAATAGGAGCGCAGCAGCGATAAAGAATGTTTTAAAATCGGGGATTCCACGGGGACGAAGTCGCGGGCAGCAGCTAGTAATTTATGTATCAAATCTAACTACGTACAAAATAAATGCACCCGGAAAAGTGGCGAGAAGATTGGCAACATTGCCACGTAGAATGGCAATGCTAATTCGCAATCAATTCAATTTAGTCGAATAATAATTCCTAATTTAAAACAGCATACATTTTGTATGTATGTACCCCTAGGTATAAATTCTATGCTATTATAGACCGTTAGCGGTCACCGCAGTTGTTCGACAAAACTATTCGGTAAGGGCCCAACTGTCATTCGCAGACAAACGACCGTTTAATAAAGTAGATTGTGTTTCAATACATTTTTTAATATTGATTCAATTGGATTTGAATCAGTTTCATTACTTCAGCACGTGATGTAGCTGAATAATTTTACAAAGTTTCAATCAATATGATTTTCAGACTATCAAGACCGATGAAAATAAAAATAAAGCTAAAAATTGAAAAAAAAAATCAAGACTTAAAACAAACAATCTTACAACTAAATAATTATGACTTTAACATAAAATATACCTAATTAATAATTTAAAATCATTTGACATAGTTATCTAATGTAATTATTTTACCCCATGAACAAATGTCATAAATTAAACTTAAAACCTCATTCGTCTTTTTTTGCAAACCCTCTCACACATCACTTCCGCATGAGTCCGTATGACACTCGAACACGATTAAAAATATCATTTCTATACGAACAAACCCGCGGTCAAAAGCCATCATAGCCATCCTTATCTAACTCCCATTAATTAAATCCAATGGTAGGCCAACAAAAGCATTACGTATGAATGAAAATTTAAATCGGGCCAAACATGAGACCGCTTTGTTTGACGGCTCATTCAATTTATGGGTGGAAATCTCTGTCGTACACTCTCTGTAAGTATATTATTGGTATTTAGCAGGCTTGCGGGCAGCCGGCCGTCTGTAAATGGTAGATAGCTAACATACAGACAGACGTACATTCATACACATGCCGATTGGATTCCGCTTTGCCTTGAAGTGCGGGGCTGTTGCATTGTAAAGTGATGTGGGTTTGTATCGGAGCGGGTGTTATTCGTGATGTTATTATCAGTTTTAACTCTTATTAATTCACAACTGTAAATCTACTTTTCATCTGGTTGAGAACGGAGACCAATAGTAATACGTACATATAGTATAGGAAACAACGATTTATAGCAACTCTCTATGTCTTTCCCGTAAACATACATATTATATCCTATTGATTGAGGTTTAGCTAGTAAGCGATACACAAAAGATCGAGTCGTCTAACATCTAAGACACATATTTTACTAGCCAGGTTCGAGACCACAATAATATTTATGATCCACTTGTCTATAAACAACGGTTATGCCAACTTTCAGGCGAATCTTTTGGAAGAAATCAAGATAGTCACACCATCTTCGTCTTTATTAGGACAATTTGATCCTAGTATCTGACTTTGACTGTAGCAGGGTTGCCAACCGTACGAGGTTCCTCGTACAAATACGAGATTTGTGGTCTTCCGTACGAGGTACGAGGACGCTATCAACCTCGTACAATTATGTACGAGATTTTGATGACATTATGGGCATGCGATTTTTTTTAATGGAATATGTAGCTAGTTGCAAATGAGCTTTCGCTACTTCACCGGATTCTAGGCTATACGATCATTTGGGTGGGGTTACTTCTGCAAGAACTAGATCAGCTTTTTTTTTTCTTCGAGTTAGCGATATCAGCCTGACATCTATTGATTCATTATTATTTCATAATGAGCATCTTTCTTTAATAATATCAATAATGAGTTGTTAAAAATAATTGAGGAAGGAGATTTCACAGCTTTTGACTAAAACCATTCATATGATGCGGATTAAATATTCTTTGGAAGTGAATCAAATTAATTATCTTGTCACAGCATAATAGGGTAGTTGACTAAAAAAGTCTGATAGATTTCCAAAAAATATTGGACACGTATTTTTTCTTTTTTCACATAAACAAAAAATTAAGACGATACAGTGCGTTGAAAACTCGTGTGACGTCACTTCTCGCTACAATTTTTAGCGAGCCGTGACGTCACACGATCCCACTCCTGATTTTTGATGCTTTTTATCTTCATCAGTTTTTATAGATTTGATAAAGGAAAAAATACGTGTCCAATATTTTTCTATAATCTAACTGACGGACTAAACATAATCATATAATTTTTAGTCGGGAAACATCCCTATTATGATAACTTTATCATTTGCATGAAGTATACTATTGAAATTAACTTGCAAACATAACTACAGAAATGGCGATATTACAGTATTCAATACTGTTAATAAATTTTAATGTACGAGGTTTGAAAGTCAATATACGAGATTTTCAGCTCCACATGTACGAGGAATCTTTTTTTTGGGTTGGCAACCCTGGACTGTAGTATCTTTGAGACATACTACAGTCATTTTAAGAATTTATCGTAACGTTGCATAATTTTAAACTAGTGGCCCAGTTAGTTCAGTTATAGTTCATGCAGACTTACGACGAAACATTACACACCTGCCATACTGAAGTTTTACACTTTGTGGAAGTTTCAGTATGGCGGGTGTGTGATGTTCCTGTTGTTGGAAAAGATTTTCGTAAGTATTTCAGCTAAGATTTGATTAAATTTTGTTTCGTTCATTCGAAAGTACGTGTTAATCAAGTTGGTAACATTGAAAAATAATGTTGACTTACTAATATTAATGTATTTGGGGATATTTGGTACGCTTTTCTATGAGAGATTTAATTCTTGGTTGAAGCCTGGTAATGGCTGGAAACCTGTTTATTTTTATTTACTTAGATTGACTATTTATCATGCAAAAAAAACATAACAGGAATAAAGGAGCTTGGCAAGAAATAAGTGTATATTCTAGTTAGGTGACCGATAATTGATATTTTATCGAGTTTTTGTGAAAAATGTCTAGCAAACTTCTTCGAGCAAAAAAATATGGTAGCCAATAAATAGATAGAAAAATAGTTTTATAGTGGTATATTCTATTAGTATTTACTATTTCTACTCTACATTCTGACATAAATCATTAGCGCCGAAGCTGTGTTAATTTTTTACACAAACACAAGTAGTTAGTACAAAGCAGAAGGACTTTGTAAAAAAATATTCTTGTTATATCTTTTAATACCTTATTTTGAGCTCTAAAACATAAGGAAAGATCAATTGTCCCTCTTTTCCCGTAATATTTTCCTGAGTATGAACATTCCAGAAATATATAATAGCTAGAAACTTTTACCATTAGGTATGTACTTATCTGCCCTAAGTACACGTCAGGGTTGCAAGGTATTTAGTGCAGGTTCTCGGTTGCAAGCTTGTCTGTAGCTTGCAGCTATCAACGCATGCCTATTGGATTCCATGTTGTCTTGTGAGTGTACGATAGTACTCGTATATACTATATACTCGTGTCTTGGAATGATGAAAGGACATAAGAATTGTATATTAAAAACAAAAGATACATTTTAAAGAAAATATTCATTGCGGGAAGACAAATTATAGATTTTAAAGAAGAAAGAAATATTTTAAAACCAGTGTTTCAGTAGGGAATCAAACCCAGGATCTTGCGCTTGCATCCACTAAACCATTGATGCATTTCACTGGACCAATAAACAGAAGTATAGTTACAAACGTAATGTATCACCATTTCCCGAAAGACATAGTACGTCCAATGCAACATACTGCAGTTCACAAACATTCAAACAACGGGCGAAATCCATCCAACTCGAACCGATAAACTTTTTACAGTAAAGTAAACGTATGAAAACATGCGAAGTTTCTCTCTTTCGTTCTACTTTCATACCCACAATACAATAGGACCTCGCCGGTGTGTGCTACGCCCCGGGTGCCATTTTAATTTTCCGCCAGCCTGAAAATTTACACGAAACGAATGAACCATCTTTTTTAATGAGCTTTAAAAGTTAACTGATCATGGAGCGTGGAGAATGCTCGAGAATATATGATAGTGAAGTACCTTCACTATTGCGCACTTTTCTATTGTGTTCCTGCTCCATATTTTTGTGGAATCTAGACTGTGTCAGCTGGAATGATTTGTGGGATCGCTGCTGTATTTTGTGGGTGGAAGCTCAGTTATGTATTGAGATTGGAATTTCTATAGCGAAGCTGAAATTACGTAACGTGTAGTGCAGAGTTTTGTGCAAATATTTTGAAAGAATAAGTACCTAATGAAATTTTGAAGTTCAATGTTTTGGTTTGGCTATTAGACGAAAGTTGGTTGTTTTGCACTTGGGCTAAAAATTGGCCAAGTGCGAATCACACTCGCGTGAAAAGGGTTCCGAACAAATAATATTTTTAACATGTACTTTAAAACTTCCCTGTATTTATTACCAAAATTTTAGGGTTGGTATTTTCAGAGATAAGTGGGGAAACGGTAAACTTTTAACTCTTTCTTTAATAACTTTGGAATCGAATATTTTAAAATAGTGAAAGAATGGTTTTAGATTTACTTTAGATTTACAACATCTTATTACGATAAGTACTTTCATTTGTACACGGTACAATTGGCAAAACTTATTTTCTTATTTGTCTCACAAAAAGTGACTCCTTTTCAATATTTGTTAATTTTCGTGTTAGGGTTTGTGTCACAATGGATTATATGTGTACCAAATTTCAACTGTATCGGTCCAGTAGATTCGGGGATAATCGGCTGTGACAGACAGATAATCAACAGAGTGATCGTATAAAGGTTCCGTTTATCTATACAGAGCAGAGGTTCGAAACCCTAAAAACGCTTAAATGAATTGTGTTGAAGATGATCATTACGAGAAAATAAGTGACTAATGGAGAAGTATTAAAGAATAAAACTTGGTACGTCGCTTTAGAATCACCATTTCAGTTGCAATATGCAAAAAGGAGCTCATTGCGACAATGAGCACCTTCTTTCCAGTTACATTTGGGACTTTGACAATAAAATATCAAACTGTTATTTGTTTACTAAATTAATGTTAAAAAACATTAACCTATGGTGTTAAATGTACACTGTCCCTTGTATAAATAGGTAAATATGAAATTCTATAATAAGTAATTTGTAATTGTTAATTAAGAGATTTTAGGTTTAATTACTTGATTACTCAAAACAATGAGAATGTTAATGAGCCCCTTCTTTTCCTGTGCCCTTCAATTACTTAGGATAGGTAAGGGCAATAAACTCATATCATAGTAGAAGGTATAATATACAAAGTTACAACGATGATGTTGGGTGATGACTGTGATGACCAACACAAAATAACATTTATCTCGCTAGAAACGTAATCATACTAAGCTAGAAATAAACAGAACTCATCAAACAAAACCAATAATGGAATCCCGAAAAGTAAATCAACGGCCACTCGTCCAGTCAGACGGCAGACCTCAAATCGTCCACACACGTCACAGCCAATGACGTATGTAATCAAATTAGGGGTTAATTGCTAAATTAAGTGTCATCGGACTTTGTCCTTTTGCCTGATATATGATTTTGTCAGAAAGGCGTGTGCCCGACCAATTAAGGTAATGGAAAACTGGGCGCTGGGTAGTCGGCGCCCAATTTGGGAATAAGTGGATGGTTATAAAAGAGATCTGATGAGTTGTTGTCAATCAATTAGTGGTGAGTGCTGAGATTCATTTTTTTTTGGCTGACTTGTTGATTCTTGTGACGTTAATTAGTTCAGTTGATTTTATAAATAGGGTAAAACCGGGACAGATGCCACAGTTTTTGAAATAATTTGATATGTCCCAGTACAAAAATTAAAATATTTTAATTGCAGAACTGATTCGTTATGAAGGCAGATTCTAGAAGTTAACCGTAGTTAGGTCAAGCAGAACTGGCATTCACATACCTATTTCATAAAATTATAATTTCGAAAGTACAGTTTGTTTGTTATTCGTAACATTTTTCAATTTAACTAATAAGAAGACATAAGAAAACGTGTATAATAAAAACATAAATGTAACAGTGTTTGAAATGCATTTTTGTCCGTAAATATTTTTTAATGCTTGATGGATTTGAGCATAAATATCAAAGGTAGTTTCAAAACAATGGGCCACATTTTTATATCGTTTTTTATTATTTTAAGTGTAACTTAGAACAGGAAATACAATTTTTCAGTCATGCGTTTCAAAGCCTATTGTTAGGCCCTTTTTGTTAAAGGCTAGGTTCAGATGGTCAGGTGGCAACGCGTGGTTTTATGGAGCATGCAGTGCGTTCATTAGTGAAAGAGTAGTTTATAAACATAATGTTTATAACTTGACAATTACTTGTTCTATATAATAATATAAACTACAGAAAACAAATGGCAGGTAAAGTATGTAGATCGAGTGAAGTGATATAATTAAAAGATGATAATCAAGGCAAACTTAATTAAAACTCATCATAATGGTAGTACTAAGTTTCATCCACATCCGTTCAACCGCAAAGGCTTGACCGATTTACAAGTAGGTAGAAATATCCTACTTTGTTCGTCAAATCTTTAAGCGTTATGTCCATTGATCCCGATGTCTACGCTCACGTCTTGTGGTTCCCACATATGTCTTCTAGTAAAAACCAGATAAAAATCATTTTTCTTGGCTGCAGAATTGGCAGCCACCGTCAATATATGCATTCACAAGAGACCCGTATGTACTAAAAACGACACATAAACCATTGAACATTAATCACAACGTGTTAAGCCTCTTTCCTATCACATCCTCGTTCACATTAAAGAAGAAAAATCATATGCATTTTATATGTATAAAATTCTGAGTCACACATAGGAAAAAGCAGCCATAATATACGGTGGCTCTTAAGCCAAAAGTGCTCTTAATACTGTGTTTAAGTGGGCAAGCTTCAGAAAATGTTCAGCGGCTTTCAGGGCAACACTCGTAAGCCTTTTAATATCGCACCCCTAGACGCGTGCTTATCGGATCTCTTAACTGTTGCCGTTTTTTAATGGCGTTTGCAGTTAAATCAGGTGTTCTTTTTGTAAATACTCGTGTGGTGCTACCGTTTGTGGATGCGGCTTTGCGAAGACGGAAACGAGGGAGTGCAATTATGAAAATTTGATGGGTTAAGCTTGTGGTCTTACTGTTTACTTATTTGTCGCATATTTTTGTTTAAAACATAAAAAAGTGATTGCTAAATAATATATAGTTGACAGAAAAAAAAACTTTTCAGCACCACAGTTCTGGAGATCAATACTCATACTTAAAAAGTTGAACGCTTTTTAGTCGCAACTCATATCAGCGACTATCAGTTCCAAAAACATTTTAAAATGGAGCGAAATTATCATCGTAGCATTTTTGAAATGTCATACGAATTATCGATATCTCAGAAAAGAAGATCCATCGATACATTAAACATTTATTTAATGTAACACTACAAAATCTAAATTAAACTATATAATAAAAATAAAACTTCAAAAAAATTAAGACGATCACTAGTATCAAAATAATTACAATAAAATTTCCGTGGTGGTGCCAAAATATAACAATGAAAGATATAAAATTGACATTATGTAATTGAGGTTATGTGGTGCAAGTCCAGCACGTGTAAGGTAAATATAACCTGACGATAAAACTATGTATCTGCTGAATCCCTACGGTGGCGGGACACCGAACTGAATTTGTGGAAGAAGAGTTGTGTTTGTGTATATCGTGTGTTTATGGTATGTGAGTAATGAAACCTGCAATTACATTACGTTTAATATGGAACGGGTAGAGAAGTTGTCCACTTGGAATCGTTTTTGAAGTGAAAGTTGGAAAAAAGTAACATGCTTGTCATAACAGTCATTCAATAAAAGTAAAGAAGAAAGAAAACTCGTTTATTCTGCCAGAAATGACGCACAAAAAAATAAAACTAAATAAATAAAGTACATTAACAAGGCATTGAATTATTTAGTAAGAGCCTATATGAGATCCTACTGTACAATGGCACTATATCTAGAAAAAATATGAAAAATATCTGATAGCCTAAGAGTATTCAATTTTGTTTATCATGACGGTACGGTTTCTTCCATCATTAAAACGAACTAACGACTCACTTTACGCACTAAAAGCGCGAGTCACGCCTGCATCACACAATAAAATCCCGAGACGAACGTGTCTCAACTTAATTCACTTAATTCTCACTTGGGGTCACTGTCAAACTAATGTCCTTAGGCCTTACAAACACTGCGACAGTCGTCCAAATTTAATTACGTCACTGCATGCCAACTAGAGATGAGCCGAATATAGGCCGACTAGACGACTATTCGGCGCTCAAATGGGCGACTAGTCTGCTGATTAACAACTAATTGTGAATGTGGTTGGATAGTCAACTTTTAATATACTCGGCGTCCATTTTTTTTTACTCATCTCAATTAATATTATTTTAATAGTCTTATAGCACGCATTGTTCTTGTAAGACAGATTTTTATGAATTAAATTTCTTAAAAATCTTGTTCAAACTTCTGTTATTTTTTTACTGATGAGTGTGATTTTTATTTTTTCATTCACTGTTCACGATTATATATGTTTTCAAATAGTCGTCACCCCCGACTAGGTTGGTCCATCACTAATACCAACCCTTACGATGCGACAGGGCCTAACTCTAAAGTTTAATGGCGATATGGCGATAGTCGCTCCGCACATGGGCCCGGGTACTTTTGTAATTTTATTAATGACGTAATAACAGTTCTGTCAAACGCATGTGTGTGCCCATGAGCGATAGTGGAGTCGTTAGTTCGGACGGGTTAATATTGGAGGGTTGAATTGGGATTATCTATGAAATCTATGTGTTATTTGGTATTAAAATGTGGTGTTGAATGAATGGCGTTCGCGTGTGCTGGTTATGTATCGACCGTGTGCACTTTTGATCGACATGAAATATGAGAACTACTTTATTTAATAAAGCGTTATAGACCAAATTGGTAAGTAGTTGTAAGGCACTTATGTAGTACTAGAGAGGCATTTATGCATTTTTAAATACTAATTGTTATAATTAAAAACAAGAAAGCAACAACATTATGAGAAAATAATATAACAGAACCAGAACCTCGAGCTATTGTTCGAAAGGATATTACTGCCAATAATGATGATTAATATAATTTAACTTTGCTATAGGTAAAAGACGGTAAAATCGCAACGTGCAAGTATAGGATGTTATAACGCTTCCGGATTTATTAACTTCGCGCACCTCTAGAATACGTCGTCTACCAGCTCGATTACGCGACTAGTTACGATTGACCACAACACTAGCCGCTACACTGTTCGCATATCCGAATTCCGGCCACCATGTTAAGACAGTCACTGCCATCCATGAACCGCGCACGCGATCAGCTCCGGCGCTTCGAGACGGCCATTGTAAAATTATACTTAAATCCGACAATTATAATGTAATCCACTCTGTATTTTGTACAAACGTAAACGTCGATACACAACAAAAACACCAACTGTATTTTCTTTGTGTATCAAAGTAATCAGACTATAATGATTTACTACCATAATATTCAAAGACAAGATAAAAAAATAAGTTAAACTACTTTAGTCAGACAAATTCCATTCATTGTCATATTTAATTTTCCCCTTTAAACCCCTTTCACTCCCTGCAGTGAATCTGGTTTTCTAAAATGATTCCACCTTTACATTGTTGTCTGCAATCCATTGTTTTCAATTTTGCATTGTGTAATTTTCGTGTGCTTTTCAAAGGAGCTTTTTCAGACACTTAAATGCTTCCATTTAATTATAACTGTACAAACACAAATCAAACTACGAGCATTAATTTCAATTAAAGCATTCACAGGCCAATAATTTAATTAGTCTCAAGAATTTCGGTCGGTCAGAAGAATGTAGCTATTTGTACGTACGTTTCAAAACGTAGAGGCTATGGAGAAGAACATGCAAGAATTTGCATGGACTTAACATTATGAAGTCAAAATATTGGTAACATCAATCATGATGAAAACAAAGTACATGCATTTTTAAGGCTAAACAACGAACTACTTTGCTCTGTGCTTTACAGCAACCAAATGCACCGTAAAATAGCAGATAAATTGCCACAATTTACAAGTTAGTAACTAAGCACATCACAGTAATGGTCAATTTTGTCCGAGCTCCAGATTAAACCTAAAATGTTCAGACAACAAGCTTCTATTACTGTTAAACTTGATCGTATTAAAGTTTTCCGACGGCTGCTCTGAAATATGAGCACGGAATGGCCCGCTGAAATTTAACTTGGTATCTGATCGAAGTATTTAAGTGGCAAGTAGATTTTGTTACATTAGTTATTTGGGTGGCAACAGAAAAAAAATGTTGGTACATTTTGCGCTTAAAAGTTTTTTTGCTGAGTCATTTTGGTGTAACATTGTGGTTATTTAAAATCACTGTCTGTATTGTTTTGCGAAAGTAAATATAAACATTTGCGGCAAATCTAGCCAACAGCTATTCGCATGACTATGATACTTACAATACAGTTACATCATAGCATCACTTAAATAAGGCTACGAAAAATAATCAAAACGACAATATTGCATAACTAAACGCCATTCTTTCCTATTGCCCTCCTTTATGGCACAGTCAGCGTAAACAGAAGCCATCAAAGCATAAAAGACATTCCGCGCAAACTATTGTGTCATCCATCGTACGAAATATATTGCGTGAACGTCACCAATAAATAGAATATCTTTAGCTGTTACACAACTTTGTCGTTTCACTTCGTCTAGACACGTAAATATGGCATACATTTGTAGCTGGCTGTAATTATTCATTGTACGAAACTTTGAATGGCGCTGGAACTCCTCATTTTGTATAACGAGTTGTGTTTAATTCGTTTTAGCTCAGTGCGCGGTGTCTGCCAGATGGATTTGCCGAGTTGCTATTATTTTTAATTTTGTTCTGTTTTTATTAAAATAATGTTTCGGACGTGATTTCGTTTGTACAAAATAATGCGTGCTAAGATTAGAGCACATTACCTTAGGTTCACACGGCATTTTACTGAACGACGACGTATCAAACGGCAAAATTCCGTTGTTGATACCGTAAAAATGCCGTAAAACTCGGTAAGAAATGTGATACCAGCATCAAACTGCAGAAAAACACGCATTACCAACCCAGCTTTACGAGTGGCAAAAAGTGAAAGTATTTTTTAAACTCTAAAAATAAATGAGATAGACGCTCGATAATCGACTCTCGTAAATTCTTGACCAGCTGATGTCAATATATCCACCCTGGTCAGCAAATTCCCTCTCATTTTCAACCCCTTTGCTGCACCATACGGTACGGCACTCTTTTTATTTTATCGTCTTTGATAGACGACAAAATGAAACCCCTTCACCTGATTGATTAACAGAACCCAAACATGAGCTGGCCACAACAAAAGGACGACAGCTTGACCTTCCGTCTCATGTGAGCGACTATGCTATGCGATGCGATACAATTTAATCTGATGCTTAAACAATCAGATTGTATCGCATCATAATGCAAACATTTTGGCAAAAAGGAAATAGCCTTAACTAATTTAATACTGTCGGTCTGGAACTCTATATCCATTTGTAATTTTAGATAGCTAACTTGTACATGCAAACACTTTCCTGGCATGTTGTTTGTTGTTATTACGAGAAGAATGATCTATATTTGCTTAGTATAATAATAGGAAAACTTTATTAATTCCACACAATTTTAAACTAAAAATAAAATAAAATTTAATAAGAAAAACGATTCAATAAAGTCATTAAAATAAAAGATAAATTTTATTAGCTTTATATGATTGATTTTAGTAGTTAGTAGTAATACTTGAAAATTGTTCAAATAATAAAAGTATACATATATCATATGACCACTTCATCCAATTATTTCATTTTTCTCTTATTTATTGTATGTGTGTATATAAATAATAAAATAAATAAATAAATTTAACCGCCTACGAAAAAGCTAAGAGATAAAGCTAAAGCGAGGTAAGCTAGCTTTAATTTGTATCGCGTCATGTCGCTTTGTCGCGTGTCTTTCCACGTGGGACATTAGCTTTAGCTTCGCGCGTCGGACTGTGATGTCGCGTATAGATAAGTGGTACGCTATCCATCATTGCATTAGGGGGACGCAATATTCTATTGATTTTTCATGTATTTTTGCAACAACTTCCCCTCGTGTATTGTTTTGAAAAATATAAAATATTATTGTAGTTTTTTATAAAATATTTTATAAAATATTTTTTTATAGAATATTAGTGTCGGACCTTATTCCCTAAAAATAAAGGAAGCAAGGTTATCCATATTAAGATTCTTTCGAATCTCTTCAAATTAGAAATACGAGTATTATCTCGAGTACACTTCATTAATTTGCTTTTTATGTTTGTATTATTGATAGTCTTGCACTACCACGACGACCGCAATCTCACTGATGGCAGCCGATGATAAAGTACTTACCTAGTAACACCGATACCTACCGGTACCTACCATGAAACAAGCTTGCATAAAAGTTAACTATTCACTTTTGAGTAAAAGACCCTGGGTTGTAGACCTGGAAAACAAACTTCAGCAGTGAACTAAAAAAAAGGATACGAAGAAGTTAACTTTTGACTTGAATGATCTATATTGAATTTAATTAAATATTAAATAATACTAAATTATTAATCAAATATATTAATAAAATTAATTAAATTGAAATTAATCTATACTAATATTATAAAGCTGAAGAGTTTGTTTGTTTGAGTGCGCTAATCTCAGGAACTACTGGTTCGAATTGAAAAATTATTTTTGGGTTGAATAGACCATTTATCCACGAGGACGAAGTCGCGGGCAGCAGCTAGTTGTATATACTTATATAATATAATTATGATAATATAATTTAATATGATTAAATGAAGCTATTAAAGAGATCTATAATCTTTGATCTATTGCCACAGTCCTCACTTCTATTTATTTTTTTTGTGAATATGTGGACATTGGTGTGGGTTACATGTTTGAGATTAGAATTTTAAGTATTTCTTGTTTTCTTTAAAGCATGTAACTGTTTTTTGTCCCCATTAAAGAAAATAAATAAATTAAATTAAATAAACTCCACACCGTAGCTGTACGAGCTTGCTTGCGCTTTTCACACATTTATTTTAGAGTTTTCAATCGTTCTTCGAGACATAGACTCAATGATGATAGTAACCCGTTAAACGAATTCTTATTTAAACCACGTATTATTTGCTAAATTAACCATACTCCCTAATCGTGTGGTCAAAATAAATACAGAATATTATCCCAATTAGTGTGATATCGAAATACTTTAATCGTATCAAACGTTTAATCTCGTATCACTAGTTAAGTTACTACCTTACCGGTAGCGGTCCATAATGAGTTTGATAATAGGTACATCGTTTAATAACGACCACGCATGTACCAAACTTAAATACTTAATGGAATTTATATAACAGTTACTGGAAGATAATAATTTCAGTGCCAAAACTTTTTTACTTTAATACACCCCTAGTTTTTAATTAGTACAAATACTTTAAGGGCTTATTAGAAAACATCTTGTTATTATTTACAAAAAGTCTCAAAAAATTATGTTCATAAACAGCAAAGTTATTAGCGTTTTTATATCCTAAAAAAAAACTTGTAAAAAGTTTTTATTTTTCACTTTTTAGTGGTACCTACACCCCCTCCTCTCCCCCCACCTAAACGAACCAATTACATTGGTATAAAAAAAACGCACTGCTCCAATGCAGAGTAAACTAAAAGGTCGTCAGTGTAGACAATGTAGATATCTTTTTTAGATATTTGTTGATTTTTCGAAAACCGCTTGTTCGATTTCGATAAAAATTTCATGGGACCATTTGGGAAGTATACCCTTTCCAACAAAAAAAGGATTTTTCAAATCGGTTTGCAAGCGACGGAGTTACGCGCGAACAAACATTAAAAAAAAAATACAAACATCCGAATTGAGAACCTCCTCCTTTTTTAGAAGTCGGTTAAAATGCCACTCAACTTATAAAAATATTGTACAGGCTATTGATTTATGAATGAATAAATTACGATTAAAATTGAAAAACTCTGTGCGCAGTATTTTCTAGTAGCAATTGTTATTAATGTTGATTCTATTATGAATTTACCAATTATTTAAAAAGTCCGTGGACAATTTTAGGTTTTTATTTTTTTACTTTTGACTACACAAATATGATCAGTAACGGGTACGGACAGAGCCCTGTTTTTTTTTTGTACTAATTAAAAACTAGGGTGTATATCACTTAAATTGGCTATTTTTTCATCATTAATTTCCTGGTTTTCTTCTTAACCTAATTAGAATTTTCTATCACGTGTCTCCTTGGAAAATCTGCTTCACTTAATTAATTCGGTAAAATATTGCGTATGGGAAAGCGGGGAGCTATTTCGGTTCGCACATGCTCGGTTCACTCAAATTGGACTAAAATTGTCTCCTAAACACACGAGAATATATTACTTAAGCTCAGCTGCTAATTCTTAATAGTTTATGCAAATTTGTGTCAAACGGTCCCTGTGTAAATCTACCATCCCTCTCTGACGTCATCTCGCTTCAAGATGAAAACAAAATGCTGATTTGCATGTGCAAATAACATTGTAGTGAAATCCAAACAGCAATTTGGGAGACAATTGGGTACCAGCTGCGTCGTCCCTTCAGACTTTGGGGACAAGAATTAAACAATAATTTCTTGCTTCTTCGTCAAGAACTACTGTCAAGGGCTTCATTGTTTTCTTGTTAGAGCACCTGATTTGCGAAAATGGTCTTGAGGGGGTCTCAGACTAAGCCGGAATTAAAGTTAATTTCGAGTAAATATTAGACACACAAAAGGATAGTAGACGATTTTGATTCAACTTGTGAAATGATTTCAAACTGTCTATTATTAATTCTCAGAAATCTTATAAGTAACTGATCAATAAAATAGGTTAAGGGTGTCTAAAATCATATTAGAATGGCTTAATAAACGACGATAGCAAAAGCAACATTTCAATTAACGTTAATCAATAATCTATAAACTCTGTAAGCAACAAAAGAAAATGATTAATGATAGGTACAATCTGGAAATGAAATCGTGCAAATAAAAAGGAATCTTGATACAATAGTTCTATATCAAACGCAATGCCGAAAACATAAAACTGTCATGTGCATTATGCACCCAATAAATATTATTCCCAGTAGACACCACTAATGCTATTTAGGCTCTCCAGAGATGTAGGTCACTGTGCCTTTATCTATGATTTTCTGATAACACTCAAAATATCACCTTATTTTACTGTCCTAAAGTTCTATTTCGATCTATCCTAATTTCCCTATACAACCTAAATCGAAACTCAACTTTGATTTGAAAGCCCAAGGTCGAAATTACATTACCAGTTGCTAGGTGTGCAAAAAAAATGCGCACACGACTAGGGTAGCCGATTTGTGCATGCATCTATTGCGTGGGGAGTCTAATGGTTTCTGCATTCGTTCAGAAGTACAAAACACGAGTGCGTTTAATTTATGGCCACAGCAAGAACGTGGGATTATTCATTGTCAACATTATCTTAAATATTTTACGTTCAATTAAGTCTCCTTTTATTTCTACAGTTATAAATTTCACCACAACACAAGATATCGGGTTCGGGGATCATATGAGTACACTTCGTTTGCCTTGTTTTCTGTAATATATTACTTTGGATAAATATTTATCTTACATATACATACGTAATAATATTAAGATTCTCTCACGTGCTTTCTTCGACCCAGTTATGTTGTTGTGTGTCATGTTTGCTTGGACAGTTTGAGTTACTTTTTGGTTAGTATCAAGCTGTTCCGGAAATTAAAATATTAATATAAATAATTTAGTTCTGTTTACAAACGTAACTAACTTTTTACCGTTATTTCGTTGCTATGATGCTGACATATTAGCAAAAACAATTAAATTTACCAGGATTAGGTAAGTACCAATGGCAATCAGCGATATTGCAGTGAAATAATTCTTGTAAGTAATTCACAGAATAAATACCCTGTACAAAAATATGATTATATTATATTAATAACGTCTGATTTCATAATTTGATATATTATGGGCACGATTTTTTTTTTTATTTCAGTTCTCCATCAAAGCAAGTCTATTGAAATCCTTATGAGTTCACGGCAACGAAATGATACAATACACATACAGTAAACATTTTCCCAAAACAAAACACACCTGACTACGCATCAAACGTACTCGTCACTAAACTATAACCCCGAGACAAACTTCGTAAGCCCATAATTAAAATAGACAATAAACTTTATCCGCGCAAGCCACGTCTTAAGCCTTATCCAAAGGGCAACCACCCCGGTCTGTTTGCACAGTAACCTACATTGCTGCTTACCACGAGGGATGGCATCATTAATGATAGGGACTTGATCGGGGGACCCTCCGTGACTTTGAATGCATTGAGCATCATTCAAAATGGTTTGCGTATAAGATTTTAGACAATTTTGGGAAGTGTCAAAAATGTGTTTGGATTTGTTTATTAGAGTTTCGTGGTTATGTAAAGGGGTAAATTATGTTGTTTCTAGCACTAGGAAAAAATTACGATATAAAGCTATCACAAAAAAAAAATGTGACAAACTTACGAGAAAAAATGTATATCGAGATCTAAAAATACAAGATCCAGCCCTTAGTTACATTCTTTTTTTCTATTATATATCCACTGATTGGATTCCGTACCAAACCATGGGACGCATAAAAGGAAATCGACGTTAGTTCAGTTCCAATTTCAATATCAGATCGAGTCCGTGCCGATCTATTGTGAAATACGTCCGAGTGGACGGAAGTAAGCACGATGAGCCGAGGTGGGCGGCACCATGCCTTTCATGCTACCCTGTACGTATATTCCATTCAAATTTTTACCCTCAGAACGGTAGGCATGCTCGATGAGTGCTCTAACGTCCATTCAATGCAATTTGATGAAGCCAACGCGGTGTACGCTATTCAAACTGAATGGGATCGGCCACGACAATACTGTGATTTAATAGAACCGCAGCGAAATACTGGTTTACATGACATAGTCTTGTTTCCGACGTATTTGTCGCACCGTAATTGAGTTAAATTTTGGGGAATTTAAGATATGATCAAAGGCATAATTTGGTTTGATATACATTCTTACACAAAGGTTAAGATAATAATGTTACAATGATATAATCAATTTGGTTATAAAGGCATCTTGTTGCGTGATAAAATTTGGTGTGGTTCATCAAAATAGTTGATGTCAAACGCGTTATTGATCGATGAATTATATTTTAGACGGACGTCTGCCAAGTAATCCCTTGAGTGCGCTTTTTATCGATTTAAACATTTTATTGCCCTCTTCCCCTCACGACAGTCTTTTATGCAGTTGAACTCATTTTAAACAGTGATAAAAAAATTATAGTAATAATATTAATATTCATGTGACGTTTCAGAATGTATAACTCATTTGAATCCACCAGCAATTTGAATCAAAACCAGCGGTTACATTAAAAAAATTACAAAACACGTCCAAGCCAAACAATACTTGTCACTCTTTAACGGATTTCACTGAGGCAATAAATCTGCCAACGACGACAAACAACTAAAACTGAGTTATAACAACAAAGTCAAATTACTGAAGGAGTTTACCGCATCCAAGGGTAGAAGGGGGAAGCAACCGACACCGGGGTGGAGTACGGCCCCAGAATACTGATGCACCTAACTCTTGAAAGATTTTCGGATCGGGATTTTCCTTTCTTTACAATGGGTCCTACTCTTGGGGCATATCAATTGCACGCGGTTATGTCGTTAGAAAGTTTCTTCGGGCCACACCGTCGACATCGATTTTCGGGCTTAAGGGGAAGTATGCGTGCGGCGGGAATAATACCGAGGTTTGTGGTGATAGCTTGAAGAGACTGATATATTGGGTAAGGCAGTTTGTTATTGTTTGTATTAATCTTGACGTTGGTGTTCGGATATTGTTTCATTGTTCTTTGATCTGAACAATAAAAGTCATGATCTAGTTAATGCCTGTCTAAACTATACTAAAACGAAAAGATTAACAATCCTTATCAGTCTTTAAACAGAAACATCCAGGGATCCTGCAGTCGTGAAGACGTTAGGTATGTTATTTAAAAAATACGCTTCCTTTCTTTCATTAATCATGCAAGGGACTCATACAATTTGAGTAGGGTCAACTATGAACTTGTACTGTCCGGGTGAACTGTCACAGTTTACGGAATAAAATAATAAACTAAAATACACATACAAATATAAGCGGCGCGGCGGTACACTCAAATCTTAAAAAAATGGCATGCGTTTGTGAATCACAAAGGTATGCCAATTTTTTTTTTAAGAATGGTAAATCATCAAATGACTTCTCCCGCTTTGGGCAGAGCGGAAGGGAGTCTCGGACTCTTACTGATTAAAACCTATCCGTATTTCTTCTAATGCTCTAACAAATTCAGCAACCCTACCAGGACTACTACCCCTTGAAACAGTGAAAAACTTGAACATCAATGCATGCCATAACGAGAAATAATTGAATCGATCAATAATAGTCCAGTTGGTCGGTATTAGAGAAGCTTACAACTAATTCTATAGGAAATAATCGATCTCCCTCACTTATCTAGGACATTAGGCACATGCGATCCCTTCATTTAATTTACATGAAAGTATCGGCTATTCATTCATTTTTCTGTAAAAGGGGATTATCTATACGGAATAGTGATCCCCTGGGCATTAACTGTATTGTTATATGCTCGAGTATGTCCCCACACACTCGGTAGATTTATTGAATTATGAAAATTAAATGAATGATTTTTTTTGGAATTGGGAATTTATTTTCAAATGTTAAAATTAGATTAGGTTAGTGATGCGTTACATATTATTCTGTGACTCGGACACCTTTAGCGAAATTTTTTTTTTACATGCTTCCATGCCCTAAAACTGAGGTTTATTAAAAAAAATAAGAAAAATAACAAACAAAAACTATTTTGTTACAAGACATTTTTGTTAAAATTATGTAAATTGTTTCCTTGTTAACGCTTGGTATTTTTAATTGAGGTACTCCATCGTTGACTGCGTCATCATTTATCGTCACTAGAGAATATGTCAAATGAGATACAGACAATAAAAATTAAAAAAAAAAACATTCTAATAAAATAATAAAAAATGAAACCACATAAATAAGAGAAATAAATTATTTCTCTTTAATATGCGGTTTCATTTTCAAGACGATGATTATTTCAAACTAGCTTCTGCCAGCGACTTCGTCCGCGTGGAATAGTTACTTTACTTTTGAAAATGAAAATAATATATCTAGTTTTAATTTCCGCGAATATTAGTGGGTTGCAGGTATGCACCTCCCTCCCGCCCGCTTTATTATGCACATGCAAGATTACAAGGCAAATGCAAGGATTTTAAGCACATGCAGGAAGGCAAAGCAAAACCCAACACCATTACCGACACGTGTTTCGCCTCTCCACGAGGCATCCTCAGGGGACGTGTTGACTCGCTGACCGTTGAGTTGCGACTGAGAAATTAGTACAAGGCACCCCCCTTTTATACACTGCCACCGTTGGTTATTTGTGTACAACTACCCACAAACATTCGCAGTAAAGGGGAAGAAACCAAATTCGTCTGGTCATTCAACAGTGCAAAATTATTATTATTACTATGTTTAAAAATCTCTAATTGTTCCAAAACACACATCCGGAAACCCTTATCACAAATATGTAGTATATTAAAACTATTGTTGTCGCGCAAAGAATGGCCGGTATCAATTAGATGTTTCGCGAAATTCGATTTGTCCGAATGGCCATTTCTATACGCGGCAACATGTTCCCCATACCTTATGTCAAAGTTACGGCCCGTCTGACCCACATACACCCCGTTGCATTCATCACAGACCAGCCTATACACCCCAGACTTTTTACTATTTTCTAAAACATCTTTTCCGTTACAAACACGGCGTATATTCTGGCCCGTTCTGAACGCTACATAAACGTTGTTTTTTCTAAGTAAATTACTAATCCTATCTGAAATGGGGCCCATATAGGTCAGACTGGCCACATATCTATTAATATTAGTACGCGGACATGCATATAATAGTGAACGAACCCTTTCTTTCTGCTTTTTACTAATTAAACTGTCTACCATTGACTTAGAGTAACCGTTAGAAATTGCGATCTGGTAAATAATATTAAGTTCTTTTACATAATTTTCTGCTGAAAGGGGGAGGGCAAATAATCTATGAATATAGCTGCGGAAGGCGGCTAATTTATGTTGAAGAGGGTGACAAGAAGAGGCTGGTAAAAAAGTTAACGACATCATCCTGGGTGAGGATTTTGAACGTCTTGGTGCGGATCCTACAAGGAGGTTTGCCCTCGAGATAAAGGATGCCATTAAAAACACGTCATACATATTAAAAGACCAATTAAAAAACCTTGTTCCTATGAATCCGAGGGCTCCTTTGTTGTATGGTCTACCCAAGACCCATAAAGATAACATGCCTGTACGTCCAGTTGTTTCTTACATTGGTGCCCCAGCGTACAATTTAGCTAAACGTCTCAACACTTTGTTGAGAAGTAGATCTTCTTTTAAGCCCAAATATAGTTTAAAGAACAGTTTAGATTTAATTGAAAAAGTAAAAAATATCCAAATTCCTTCCAATGCAAAGTTGTTATCCTTAGACGTTGACAGCTTATTCACGAATGTTCCAATCGATGATTGTTTACGTATTCTGGGTATCCAATTTGAGAAGCAACGGTTACATCCTGGGGAAATTGCGGATTTACTTAACCTCACTAGTATTTGCATGAGACAAAATTATTTTAGATTTAATAACCAATATTATATTCAAAAGGAAGGGTTGGCTATGGGGTCGCCTTTAAGTCCACTAATGGCGGAGGTTTTTATGGATAACTTTGAATGTAAACATATAGTGAACGAACCTAATATTCTGTTTTATTATAGATATGTAGATGACATAGTTATCTGCTGGAATGGTACCGTTCGACAAATAGACCTTTTTGTAAAAAAACTAAATAAAACTCACCCAAAAATTAAATTTAAATTAGAATTAGAGTCCCAGAACTCCCTTAACTTTTTGGATTTGACTATCACAAAACACAATAGTAACTTGGATTTCCAAATTTATCGAAAGCCGACACATACTGACACGACAATACCAGCCTCTTCTTGTCACCCTCTTCAACATAAATTAGCCGCCTTCCGCAGCTATATTCATAGATTATTTGCCCTCCCCCTTTCAGCAGAAAATTATGTAAAAGAACTTAATATTATTTACCAGATCGCAATTTCTAACGGTTACTCTAAGTCAATGGTAGACAGTTTAATTAGTAAAAAGCAGAAAGAAAGGGTTCGTTCACTATTATATGCATGTCCGCGTACTAATATTAATAGATATGTGGCCAGTCTGACCTATATGGGCCCCATTTCAGATAGGATTAGTAATTTACTTAGAAAAAACAACGTTTATGTAGCGTTCAGAACGGGCCAGAATATACGCCGTGTTTGTAACGGAAAAGATGTTTTAGAAAATAGTAAAAAGTCTGGGGTGTATAGGCTGGTCTGTGATGAATGCAACGGGGTGTATGTGGGTCAGACGGGCCGTAACTTTGACATAATGTATGGGAAACATGTTGCCGCGTATAGAAATGGCCATTCGGACAAATCGAATTTCGCGAAACATCTAATTGATACCGGCCATTCTTTGCGCGACAACAATAGTTTTAATATACTACATATTTGTGATAAGGGTTTCCGGCTGTGTGTTTTGGAACAATTAGAGATTTTTAAACATAGTAATAATAATAATTTTGCACTGTTGAATGACCAGACGAATTTGGTTTCTTCCCCTTTACTGCGAATGTTTGTGGGTAGTTGTACACAAATAACCAACGGTGGCAGTGTATAAAAGGGGGGTGCCTTGTACTAATTTCTCAATCATTCCGCTCCCGACGCCCGCCCGCGACGGACGTGCCGCCCCCCGCTGCTCTCCCGTTATCGTGCTCAGTGTCGTGTGTGTTCGTTTCGTCACGCTCCAGTCGTGACGTCACCAGTAGTCGCCGACTACAACTTTGATCCGAAGCCGCCTTTTTCAAGGCAGTGGACGACTTCTTGTTTCTGTTTTGGAGGTCGTTGAAACGTAGTGCCCCTTCAGGGAAAATCCACAGTTTCGTGGTCCTTGGTGGGATACCTCACGGTGCCAACGAAGCCAAGGGGTGTTGACCCGATACACCGGCCCAAGCCCCTTCAGGGCTAAGTCAAATCGGACGGGCATTGGTACGCGGCCTTGGGGGCTTCCCTAGTCGCTGCCATCTGTCTAACCCCGCTCTCTTCCAGCAATCACCCGGTGTGGTTGGGTGTCTCAACCCCTTCACACCGGACCGGTCTTCTGACCCTAGGGCCCCACTGCACAATAAGATCGGCAGTGGGTTTACAAGCTTAGGGCACACAAAAATAGGCACTCACCTCCCTGTCTACACCCGACAGGGAGGGTACACATCCCCGGGATATCCCACCCGGGGAGTTAGGAAGTAGGAAGCTCAGGGAGTTTCGGAAACGTTGCTCCCGGATGCTAGTTAGGAATTAAATCCCCCGATTCCCCCCCCCCCTCCACCATGAAGGACGCTGATTTATTAGCGTTCCTCAAGGACACCGTCCTCAAGGACACCGAATTTGTCACCAAATATAGCAAGCAACTTGCTGCTATAGTGAGCAGGGACCCTGAGTTGTCTGCCAAACTTGGCAAACATCTTGCCGCTAGGCGGCAAGAACAAAACTCCGCCCCAGCCCCCACGACTTCTGCGAAACCGGCTATTGTTTCCAAGACAATAGTCGGCGCCGCCGCTGAAACCGCTACCGAGAAACCGGTAGTAGACACCCCAACAATTGTCTCAGACACAATTGAGTCCCGTTCTCCCTCCCCAGAGGTTGAGGAAATGGACCTGACAGGGCCATGCTCCTCCCCAGACACCTCCTCCTCGGAAGACGACTTCCAGCTCGTCACCGGGGGGAAGAGGAAGAAAAAAGTCTCCTCCAAGGAGCAAGCCCCAAAAAAGGCTGCCCCCACTCACCCCTCCCTCCCATCTTCAGCCCCCCAATCCCGCCCCTCCTCGGCAGCTGGGTCCTCCCAGCAGGCAAGCCGATCCGCCAGCCCGACGGCAGTTGAGGCCTCAGTCCCAAAAACCTCAGCCCCAAAGGTCAAACCTCCGCCACCCGTGTTCATTCACGACAAGGCCAAATGGACTGAGGTGTCCACTGCCTGCAAGGCCAGGCAAATCAACTATACCAATGCCCGAGCTGTTCAGCTGGGCATCAAAGTCACTGTCCAGACCGCGAAGGACTACCGAGAGTTGCACAAACTCCTCTCGGGCCGGAAAATCCCCTTCCACTCCTTCACTCTCCCCGAGGACCGTCAGACACGCGTGGTTGTCAAAAATGTCCCACGCGAAATCCCCACGGCTGAAATTCTCAGCGACCTTCAGTCGCAGAGTATCCCCGTAGCAGAGGTGCACCGAATGCACCGCCGAGGTGGGGAATCATATAATATGATTCTGGTCGTCTGCGACCCGACAGACGGTCATCACCCTATTTTTAACATTTCCCACATCTGTGGCCTCTCGGGCCTATCCATTGAAAAGCCCCGCAGGAGTGGCATCATTGGCCAGTGTCACAACTGCCAATTGTACGGCCACTCCCAGCGGAATTGCTTTGCGAAGGCACGATGTGTAAAATGCCTGGGTGACCACGGCACTTCAGACTGCACCCGCCCCAAAGACCCGTCCCAATGCGCTGAGCCGCCCAGCTGCGTCTTATGCGGCAAGTCTGGCCACACGGCCAACTACCGTGGCTGTCCAAAAGCGCCCAAACCCACCGCCCCCAAGCTAGCCAAGCGCGCAAGCGATCGCCAGCAGAGGGAATGTCCTCAACTGGTAGGAAAAACTACCATAGCCCTCAGTCCACAACGCCCCAGCCCATGGAGCGCTCTCAATCACCAGGCCCACTTTCCGGCCTTGAGGACCAGCGCTCCTGCCCCCAAAACCACAGAGGCCCCTAAGGCCATACCTACCACCCAGCCCACCAAGACCATCCCGGCCCTCATGGACGTAGCGCTCCCACGCCCCCCCTTGACAGAGGCAACCCGGGCCACAGCCCCAGCCCCTGCCCCTGCCCCAGCGCAAGCCGCCACTATTTCAGCTGGTGATGTGTCCAAAAACATCATTTTGGTCACATACCAAGCTTTTTACTCCCCCCGCGCCCTAGCCATGGCCGAGGCGCTTCAAAACTGCAGAGGTAACCACTCAGCAGTTTTCCGTGAGTTCGGTGACGTAGTTCACCACGTCCAAATCTACACAACCCTTACCCACCCATAATGGATAAGTCCAGAGTAACGTGTAGGTTCAAACCGACAGCCCTCCGGATAGGGTTTTTCAATGCCAATGGCCTTAGAGCCCAACGTGATGAGATCGCCTTGTTCCTCCGCGACCATCACCTAGACATCTTATTAATACAAGAGACCTTCCTAAAGCCTACCCATCGGGACCCCAAAATTGCCAACTATCGCATGGTTCGCAATGATAGGACCCGCTGCCACTTAGGAGGTACCCTTATTTACTATAAATCGTCCCTATACTGCATTCCTATGGACCCTCCCTCCCTTGAAAAGTTTGAGGTCTCAGTCTGTCGGCTAGGTATGACAGGACACCAACCCGTCACGATCATCTCAGCCTATGTCCCACCCAACAACTCCGTGGACACTCCCGCTATGAAAGATGATCTGACTAAACTTCTTGGCCTGAGCGACTCCGTCATACTGGCGGGGGACCTCAACGCCAAACATCCTTCCTGGAACAGTCACACGACCAACCCGAGAGGCAAGGTAGTGTTCGAACTGTGCAGCGTCCTGAATTTCGATGTCATCGCTCCAATGCATCCCACCCACTACCCGCACTCACCTTCCCACTCCCCCGATGTACTTGACATCGCCCTCCTCAAAAATGTCAACCTTCGGTTACATTCTGTGGAGACGCATGACGAGTTAAACTCGGACCATAGACCCGTGATCCTGGAGCTTGCTCCTAGATCAGGGCCGATGGACCCTACCCAGACTCCTCCCACCCGAATGACCACTGACTGGCGCCAAGTAAGCGAAAAGCTGAAGGCTACCACGTCACCCCATCTCGACCAGATCCCCGACCTAATCGAGTCTGTCGCAGACACGACAGCCGCGATCAATTCACTCACGGATCACGTGCAATCTGTCCTGAACGAATGTTCTAAGGAGTCTCCGGTGGTGAGTGATCACCACTGGAAACTCCCGGACGAGGTACGTGAGCTCGTGACTGAAAAGAACGCGGCTGTCCGTGCCTACAGCGCCTTTCCCTGCGAAGCCAACAAGGTTCACATGCGCTACTTACAGCGTAAAGTAAGTAACAGCATCGCTGAACTGCGTGAAAGTCGCTGGGATAAGTTGCTGGGCGACCTCGAACCTACCCATCAGGCATTCTGGGAACTTCAGAGGAAACTACGCGCCTCTGAGGTTGCCTCTATGCCTCCGCTCACGCGTCCCGACAACACCGTCGCCTTCGATGACGAGGACAAAGCCGAATGCCTGGCCGACAGTCTAGAGTCCCAATGCTCCCCCAGCTCCCAACCAGTAGACAAGGCTCATCTCGATATGGTGAATGCCGAAGTCGAACGTAGAGCCTCCCTCCCACCAGTAGAGGACCCCGATGATCCCCTCCCCCCCGTCACACCTGATGAGGTGAAGGAGATAATCGGCCGTCTCAAACCCAGAAAAGCCCCGGGCTCCGATGGAATCACCAACAAAGTGGTTCGTCTCTTCCCGGCTACTCTGATCATGTTAATGACCGCCATCTTCAATGGCGCTCTGTCCAACAACATGTTCCCACAGACGTGGAAAGAGGCTACCGTCATCGGTATCCCCAAACCTGGAAAACCCAAGTCCTCCCCGTCCAGCTATCGTCCCATCAGTCTGCTCAAAGTCCTAGGTAAGATCTACGAGAGGCTTATTCATAAGCGTCTCAAGGATTTTGTCGAAGCCAAGAGCCTCCTCCCCAATGAGCAGTTTGGTTTTAGATCAAACCACTCTTGCGTCCAACAGGTCTACCGTATCGTTGAACATATCAGCGCCAAATACCAGCGCGGTCTCGTTACGGGAGCCCTGTTCTTCGATATAGCGAAAGCTTTCGACAAGGTCTGGCACAACGGGCTGATATACAAGCTATACCAGCTCGGTGTGCCGGATCGCCTCGTGCTCATCTTACGAGATTATCTGTCGAACCGCACCTTTCAGTACCGAATCGAAGGTGCACTTTCGTCCCCACATCCCATTCGCGCCGGAGTACCCCAAGGCGGTGTTCTCTCCCCCCTAGTGTTCTCGGTATTTACTAGCGATATTCCCACTAGCTCTAAGACACAGCTAGCTCTGTTCGCTGACGACACGGCGATATATTGCTCCGGCAATAGCGAGAAGGCAATAGCCGGCCACCTCCAGAGATCCGCAAACGCACTAGGCGCTTGGTTCCGGAAATGGAGAGTGGAAGTCAACCCAGAGAAGAGTCAGGCGATCTTGTTTTACAAGCCCAAGACTCGTCTCTTCCCCCCCCCGTCCCAGTCCGATCACGTTATTTGGCAAGCCGATCCCCTGGGTTGAGAAAGCTAAATATCTAGGCGTGATCCTCGACCGAAAGCTTACCTTCAGAGAGCACATTAAGACGGTGCGCAATCGTGCCGCATTCGCTCTCAGTAGGCTTCATTACATGCTGAACGCACGCAGCAAGTTATCCCTGAAAGGCAAACTACGCATTTTCACCACGTGCATACGTCCAATAATGACTTACGCGTGTGTAGCCTTCGCACACGCTAAGCCCCGCCAAATCCATAGGTTGCAGGTCATCCAAAACCGTTTTCTCCGAAAGGCTACGGGAGCTCCGTGGTACGTTAGAAATGAGCGTCTCCATGTCGACCTCCGTATCCCCACCATCAAACAATTCATGAAACGTATTTCCAAGCGTTTCATAGAGTCCGCTGAAAAGCACCAAAACCCCCTTATCGCGTCGGCCACCCGATACACCCCCTCCCAGATCAGCAAGATCCGCCGACCGCGGCACACCCTTGTCGAGCCCGATGACCCCATCACCCTGACCCAAGAGAGTAGTAGGGAAACCAGCACTCTTAGGAAAAACAAACCCAGAACGCGTTCCGTATTCCGACCTCGCCGACGAGGTCCATCGCGACGCCCCCGTCAAAACCCTCCCCGACTTTTGCCTAACGAGCCAGCCCGCGCTGCTGAGCCATTAGCGTTAAATCCCCTAAATAATATCAATCAGACCCAGCCTGTCCCTTGCTGCCCCCCCTCAATGACCCCGCTAAGCCGAGGCCCGTGTCCCACAGGGGATGCCCTTAGCGAGCGGCCATTTAGTTTTTAAGTAGTTTTAAGCCCCGGCTGGGGGCCTTAGAATCTAAGGCAACCACGGGATTGCCCGGTTGAGCAGTAACCAGCCTCAATGTGCTGAACTGCGAGTAGTCCATTCAAAAAAAAAAAAAAAAAAAAAAAAAAAAAAAAAAAAAAAAAAAAAAAAAAAAAAAACTAATTTCTCATTGCCCGGTTGAGCAGTAACCAGCCTTAATGGTGTTGGGTTTTGCTTTGCCTTCCTGCATGTGCTTAAAATCCTTGCATTTGCCTTGTAATCTTGCATGTGCATAATAAAGCGGGCGGGAGGGAGGTGCATACCTGCAACCCACTAATATTCGCGGAAATTAAAACTAGATATATTATTTTCATTTTCAAAATTAAAATGGATTTCCGCAAAGTAACGCCTGACTCAATCAATTTTTTTTTTTTTTTTAGTTACTTTACCCCTGATTTTGAAACTCTCAGCCCGATCGGTTTAAAATTGACAAAGTTTCATACAAACTTTGATCCCCTATTTTATCCCCTTGGGGGTAGAATTAATCAAAATCCTTTCTTAGCGGATGCCTACGTCATAACATCTACCTGCATGCCAAATTTCAGCTCGATCCTTTCAGTGGTTTGGGCTGTGTGTATAGATCAATATGTGATCCCGTTTTCCCAACATTTTCCTTCGCTGCTCTGCTCCTATTGATTGTAGCGTGATGAAAAGTATACTATAACCTGCCCAGGAGTATGAAGAATAATTGCACCAAGTTTCGTTAAAATCGGTCGAGTAGTTTTTGTTTCTATAAAGAACATACAGACAGACAGACAGACAGACAGACAGACAGACAGACAGACAGACAGACAGACAGACAGACAAACAGACAGACAGACAGACAGACAGACCGACAGACAGACAGACAAAAATTTTACTGATTGCATTTTTGGCACCAGTATCGATCACTAATCACCCCCTGATAGTTATTTTGAAAATATATTCCTTGTACAGAATTGACCGCTCTACAGATTTATTATAAGTATAGATAATCATCGTCTTGAACGTCAGAATCCTGTGCCCAGGAAGCAAGTTTACTGCGCCCAATCTTACTTGAGAATTCTAACATCACCGAACATCTAACTAACCCAATGATCTTCATACACTTTGTCGTATTCAAACAACAACATTACAAGCATTGTAGTACATTCAAGTTGCATCCCGTGAAAGGCCAGCTTTGGACCAGATCTTTTCTTTCATGAAACTCAGTGATGAACAATTAAGTATTTCCACTACGAACAAAAAAAATTACTAATTGTCTCTTCCCAATATTTCAGTTCGATTATTCTACATTTAAGCAAGTTAATTAATTTTAATCGACTACACATATGCGATTTTCGAATTTAAAAAAAAAAAACAGAAAAAAAGAAAAGCTGTTTAGCTGGCTATATAGCTTTTATTTAAGCCACATCAGTGAGTAAAATCAAATACATTTATTCGTCATCATGTACAAATAATATGTATGTGGATGTTGTATAATCATGTAACAATTTTATATTACATTTTAGTATCACTATACACCATACCACCAAAAACTGAAACATAACCCAAATAAATTTAAAAGAATGAAAAAATTATAGCAAAGATCAACTTAAAACAAAGAGATTCGTTTCCTTACTTGCGCATTCTTTAAGCCTCCTACATCTAACTGAATCAATTCCCTTCATACACAATGTCGTATTGAAACAACGACACAGCATTGCATTTCGTACATTCAGGTAAGAGCCCGTAAGAGGCAGGATCAGTCCCGGCCCGCCTAAACTCTGTTCACGGAGTTGGAAAATTGCATTCGTTATCGCATATCCGTATCTGGACTGCCTACTTGCATTCGAGCATTGTTTTAGGGTAGATACGACGGGAAGGGGAATGTTAAGATGTTTTGTTGAAGTGGCGTAGAAACGTTTGATTGAGGTAAAAAAGGTTTATGAAAGAAGAATCTAATCGAAAATAGGTGGTCTTTTGAAAGGATTTTTACTTGTGAAAATGAAAAGTATGAAGATAAGTTTTCAAATTTTCAACATTAATTGTTCACAGATTTTAGTAAACTATCATTACTAGAAATAGTAATATTGCAATTTTGTCTCAAACAAATCGACATTCATAAACACATAATGCATGCAATTTTGGAAATTTCTTTCCGTTTCGAGTGGATTGAAGGAAATTAATCTGCAAAAGGACTGACGATAGTTACTGTTCATCTGAGAAACGATGTAGGCTCATTTACATAAATTAGAACAAAAATAACACCGACCAATTGTTTGTGTTTTTTTTTTCTAAATAGATAAGCCAACACAGATATTTGACCGTCATGTCCCCGCTAAGTCGCACAAATAAGAATACTAGTCTATTGTATGGACAGTGAGTAACAAAATTATATGTCAGCCGGTCTCGCTGAATAAATGTCTTACAAAAATGTATTTACATATTTCTAATAATCGTCAAAAATATTCAAATGACAGGTGGTACCAATGGCTTAACATGATTTCCGAGGCACGAAGAGAACTTGATACGTCATAACTATGACGTATTGAGATCCTCAATCCACGGTCTGTTCTCAGCAAGCGTAGCCTAGCCTCGAAGTTTGATCCATGCAATTGCTATTATTAAGTCAATCACAATCAAAGAAGGCGTATTATTTTGAAGAACAAAACTAAATCTAAAAAAATAATCAAACGTCTGACCGCAGTCATGTCCCCGCTATGTCACACAACTAACAATACCGGTCCATTGTATGGACAGTGAGTAACAAATGTCAGCCGCTCTCGGTAAATAAATGTCTGACACAAATTGATTTATTGCTGATCGCGACTCCAATCTACTGTGATGTCCCTTCATGATGGCTGCCATTATTTTTGGGTCAAAAATGACCGTGAAATAAGGCTGGACTGCGAAATTAAAGGTTTTTTTGCGAGATAAAAATGATTCTGTCCTTTTATCAATTATTAAGGCAAGAGAAATATTTTAATTGTGTTGAAATTTTATAATTACAGAAATAGTAATTATGTGTGTTTTAAGATGCTTTAAAGTCAAACCACTATTTGACTCCCTGTACCTAACTAACTATGTATAATATACATACATTTTTAGACTAATAATCCCCAAATCGTTTCATCAAGTCTATGCAAAGGTTGTCTGTAAGAGATTGCCGTGTGAGATAAGACCGCCCATTGAACTTACATTTTGTTTTTATAGTTGTTGTGCTTGTTATGAAAATTTATTTTGTAGAAGTAATAGTCGTAGTTATTTCTTATTCTTTCGGCCTTTTCAAATACCACCGAATCGGGAAGTCATTTCCACCTTCCATAATTACTTATTTCCCACCTGCCAATCCATTTTCTTGTACCTACCCCATACAAAAAACCGTCCGACATAAAACCGGTTCAGTACCCACTACCCAGCGGAAAGCATCCTTCCCTTCACACAGGGGTGTGTCTGCGCGACAGACGACATCTCCTGAATGACCTATTCATCCCAGTTCATTCTGCTAATGGAGTTGCCTTTTTAAGGTGCAAATAAATAGTCAGTGCGCTTCAAAGACCACCCCTCGACGTTAAAGTGTGGCTAATTAATTAAGAATTTCTACACTTAGGCTGCGTTGGTAGTTGGCGAAAATATTCACTCAATTTTTCTTTTGACTTCGCCCTTATTTAGGTTTTAATTTAGTTTTGCTGGTTCTCTTTTAGTTGGTGTATGAGGGCTTTTTAAGTAAGTAGCTTCTTATATTTTTCTAAAAAAGCACGAGAAGTCTTTTATGAATTTTGAAGCTTATTTTGTTTAGAGAAATTCTTACATATTTTGAGAATTTTAATTTATTCTTCTGCTACCTATACACCTAAATGTCAACGTGATGAGTTGTAATGCTTTTATTCGTATTATTATAAAATTATTTGACACGGATTTACCCCTCTTTTAATCTCACTCGACACAGAACAGAAATACTGGCCCTTCCACTTCTCCAACAGAAAACAAATAAAGTGTAATTCCAAAAGGAAATATTTACTTATTCATTTCAGATTCCGTTATGCATTATTAGGATAGAAGACGCCAATCTCACTGGGAGGCAGCATTCTTCACAACAGCTTCTATTAGCTCCACATGCCGATATAATTGAACATTCTCAAGTGCCTTAAATATTTGTGAATAGCAAACAAGTCTGGCTTTGCGCCAAACCATGTTTCATGGATATTTGTTATTTTTTAACGAAAATCTTCAGTTTATTGTTAATAACAATCCATACTTAGTGACATTTTATTAATACCCCCTACCATGTTGCTACAAGATTGGAGTTCGTGACAGTAAAAATAACCGATTTAATAACCAAAAATAGACTAGTTTTAGTTAACCAACACTTATTACAACTTTAAACGTTAACTATAAAATAAAATTACGATCACTTGAATTCGCAGTTGAAAATCGCTTTCAAAGTTAACCGTTGTAACGCAAATCCAATATTCACTCGGTTGCGGACTATGCAGGCCTTATATAGGGTGTCAGTCAATTCTATAACATTCTATTGAAGACCTACTAGTTCTGCTACTTAACACTAGATCGCGCTAGTAGTAACGCATGCCGCTTTATTACAGGCTGAGGCAACAATATAAAAGATGTTTTTGAAGTGCGTGGTCATATTTAAGGGTAAAGTTATGAAACAAGCATTTCTTTTTGTTTTGAAACTGTATAACATAAAATAATATCACCTTTACATACCATGCACTTCTGAAACAGTAACTGGACATGTTGGGTAGAAAGCATGAGGATAATGGCGAACAAAAATTGTTGACCTGTACTGTTATCGTGTGGTGTAGTTAGAAATAAATGTACACATCTATTTACCATCTACTACCTACCTTAATTGAGGAGATTTATGAGTACACATAAATGCTTCGTTAACATTAAATTCAAATTCATTTGTATTGTTTCGACCTACAATATCCTCATTGAAACCGTACTCAATGTATTCACCATTTCATTATCCAACATAAGTGTTAATTTCGCCTTCCGCTTACCAAGCAAAACCAGAGACAATAGACAGACAGATGCACCAGACACTCCATTTCATACTGTTTGGTAATAAGTCGGCAATAAAGCCGGTCTTGCATTTATAATCCCCGCTTTTCCCCGCGCAGCCGTTCAGACCCGTTCAGATCCGTTCGGTATTGGTAATGAAAATTCGAGACGTCTCGCCGCGGATTTTACTCTTGTTTGGGGAATCCGATTCCTTTGAATCGAGGAAGGATTAAAAAAATAGTGACTGATTAATTTGAGTTTTGTTTTATTGTTGTTTCAAGATTTTTATTCTATCTTTTGCCTTTTGTTTGAAGTTTGTTTTTAAAGATGATCGGACAATTTAGGCGACGCAAAGCGTACAAGAAAAACATTCGTCTAAATAAATGTGATGTGTGTCTTGTGTGGAGTAGCCATAAACAGTAGAATGAGTAAGTATCTACTAAAAATATAACAAAGCACGCCTAGACCAAGGAAGGGCCCTAAAAACAGCGACACTCTAAAAGTGAAAATCATTGCGTAAAGTCTAACTGATTGATCACAAGAAATTTCGAAAATTTACGTCAGTTGTCAGTCCATGGATACTGTGTAGTTGAGTAAAAAAGTTTAATTAGTCCGTCAGATATATTTCCAAAAATATTGGACAAGTATTTTTTCTTTTTTCACTTAACAAAAAACAAAGACGATACAGTGCGTTGAAAACTCGTGTGACGTCACTTCGTGCTACGATTTTTACCACGCCGCGACGTCACAAGCCCCCACTCATGATCTTCGTAAAAAAATTTAAATATGATAAAGCAAAAACATGTCCAATATTTTTCGATAATCCAACTGACGGACTAAATATAATCATATTTTTATTCGTCAGGAAACATTCCTATTGTCTATGGATTATATACAATTTATGAACTCTGTGAAAATAAGGATTGTAAAGAAGTTCAAAATTGTTGAAGTGCGCTAATAGAATGTCAATTTGTAGATACAGGCTATGCGTCTTATACCATACCCTCAGGTAGCAATAGGGTGACCTAGCAAGGGGTAACAAAGGATCTATCTATACAATTGGCTAACTGTAAACTGTCCGTTAGTCCGTCAGCTATACTTAATAATGTATTAACCCAAGAGCATTGTTAAGTAACTGGCTACCCGCAGCCAGCTTGCATTATGCTTGGTTAACCGATACTTGAATTGTTATGGCCAAAATTATAGATTTGTGCTAACAAATTAATATTTGCCTAACAGGTTTGGTTGAGAAGTTTGCATAGCGTGTCAGCCAGTAACGTGCTGGCCGCTTATGTGCTCTTTTTTTGTTCTGCTCTCTGTTTCTTCTACTCATCTATGTCTATAAAAAAGCTAACAATTATTTGTTTGTTAACTTGAATTGACGGCAAAATAGTTTTCACACCAAAGTCAGCTATTGCACACCGAAACGAAGTACTGCCTGATCGTGAGACAATATTTTTTTTTTGATTCGCTGTGCCTTTATTGGTACTATAAAAATATCTCATAACGAAAAATCTAAAGAAAGATAGATGGAATTTACTTTATTCTGGATCAAAATTATTATATAACTTTTTTACACAAACGCAATTCCAGGGTACAATATTGATAACAGGCTAAAGGCCAAAAATACCGCCCCAGGACCCGATGGCTTACCTGGGAAAGCCTGGGTCCTGGCCTCGGAGGCTCTCGGGCCTCGACTACGTGGGCTCCTAAGCGCATGCTTGGAGAGGGGCCAGTTCCCACGTCGCTGGAAGACGGGGAAACTGGTCCTCATTGCGAAGCCAGGGCGCCCTGCGGACTCTCCGTCCGCATACTGGCCCATCGTGCTGCTCGACGAGGTGGGCAAGCTCTTTGAAAGAGTCATTGCAAACCGCCTCGTCAAGCACTTGGTGAGAGTTGGGCCGGATCTGGCGGAGAACCAGTTCGGTTTCCGCGCGGGGCGCTCGACGGTGGACGCCATCATGCGCGTGAGAGCCCTCACGACGGGGGAGGCGATTTCCCGGGGCGGGGTTGTGGTGGCGGTGTCTCTTGACATCGCCAACGCGTTCAACACCCTGCCTTGGAGTTGCATCGGGGAGGCACTCCGGTATCACCGAGTGCCAACCTACCTCTGTCGCGTGGTCGAGGACTACCTGACGGATAGAGCCGTCATCTACCCCGGTCACCGGGGAGAGTGGAATCGGCGAGAGATGTCTTGCGGTGTTCCACAGGGTTCGGTTCTGGGGCCGCTCCTGTGGGACATCGGTTACGACTGGGTGCTGCGCGGCGACCTCCCTTGCGGCGTCAGTGTTGTTTGCTACGCTGACGACACGCTGGTTCTGGCGCAGGGGGGGTCGCACCAGGCGGCGGTCGACCTGATGACACGCGGGGTCGCAGCAGTCGTTGGGAGGATCCGGCAACTGGGTCTCGAGGTGGCCCTACACAAGTCCGAGGCCATGTGTTTTCACGGCCCTCGGAACCGGCCACCATCGGGATCCCAGATAACGGTGGGAGGGGTTTGCATCGGCGTCGGGTCGACGATGAGCTACTTGAGTCTCGTCCTCGACAGCCGGTGGAACTTCGCGGAGCACTTCCGCCGTTTGGCTCCCAAACTGGGGCGGGCCGGGGCTGCCCTCAAGCGGCTCTTGCCCAACCTAGGGGGACCAAACGCCTCCTGCCGGAGGCTGTACGCGGGGATCGTGCGGTCCATGGCCCTTTACGGGGCCCCGGTGTGGGCGCTGTCGCTGAGGCGACTGCCCGCGCGCCACCTGGTCTCGGCCCAGAGGGTCATGGCCATCCGGCTGTCTGGCGAGGCGGCGAACCTCCTTGCCGGATTGCTGCCGTGGGATCTAGAGGCGAGAGCCCTCGCGCACGTCTACGCGTTGCGCGTGGAGGCGCTACGCCGGGGCGAAACTCTGCTGCCGCGGCAGATTGCTGCGCAGCGGACGGAGCTCCGGCGGGATCTCACGGAGGTATGGAGACAGCGACTGCTGCAACCCAGCGCTGGGCACGCCGCCATTGCGGCGATAAGTCCCCTCTTTGAGGAGTGGTTAGAGAGACGCCACGGCGTCCTCACCTTCCGCCTGACACAGGTGCTCACCGGACACGGCTGTTTCGGGAGGTACCTGTGTCGGATCCAGCGGGAGGACACGTCCGGGTGTCATCACTGTGTGGATCGCCCGGAGGACACGGTGGAGGTCTGCCCTGCCTGGGCGGAGCACCGCCGTGTCCTCATCGAGGCGATCGGCGGCGGCGACCTCTCACGTCCGGCCCTGGTTCAAGCCATAGTCGGGAGCGAGGAGGCATGGGAGGCGGCCGCCTCCTTCTGCGAAGCAGTAATGCTAGCGAAGGAGGAGGCGGAGCGCGTGCGAGAGAGGGAAGCCCCTCTCTCCAGCCGCCGCAACAGGAGAAGACGCCCCGGGCGTCGGGAAACGCAGGGCGATTCCCGGCCACCGTAGGCGCGGGCCTGCGGATGGCGAGCTATGGGTGGCTCGCCATCCGATAGCAACCAGGCCCGAGTCGACGGCGCGTCGTGTTCCACGCGCGCCTCAAAGAGCCGTCAGCAAAGAAGACGGGGCCCCATAGGGTCAGTGCCTGCTAGGGTTGCGGAATTTGTTCGAAAGAGTCACCGCGGCCCTGGAACGCAAAGGGCACAAGCAGGAACACGGGTGGGTTTTAGTCAGTAAGAGTCTGACACTCCCTTCCGCTCCGCCCAGAGCGGGAGAAGTCATTTGATGATTTCCCATCCAAAAAAAAAAAAAAAAAAGGGTACAATATTGAGGTCAAAAACAACTGAGGTCACATCGACGTGTTTAATTTGGACCCTTTCAAAGTAAACTTTGCAATAATTGAACATTACAAAATGTCCCACTTACCAGATTTGGCGACTTATTTGATATGATTTGTTAATCGCTAAAGTGGGGAATTCCGAGGGTGAAATGTTTCCCCCAAACCATTATTGTGACGATGCATTTCCGCAAAGAAACGCCTTATTCAATAAATTAGGCGAATATTACCCTCCGGTTAGCTCACAATAAATTGTCTTTATATACAGAAAATTTAAGGCAATGTTGCTGCTAGAAATTTTCAATTATAGACATTCAATTTCGTAAGTAGGGAAGGAACTGCCTTACCTAATATAAAAAATATATTATTTTTGAACGGTTTAATTGTGATCTTTTTCAATGAACAAATGAGATTCAGCGTTAGAGTAACTTTCTTGCGATTAGTTACATTTCTATATCCGATCAGTCCTTCTTGTAACTACCTTTTACAAAAATTATAATAAACAGTTGAACTACCTCTTTATTAAATCAGTTTAGATATTCCGCACCAATCCACTAGCAGGGAAGTCGTTCGAAACCATACTTTGAATATTTTACGTGGAAAACAACTTCTTATATCACAATGTAACTTTAGTCCTAGCTCAAGTTTATTCAACTTTAGTATTCGTCCTTAAAACTTCCAAACGATCCTTCAAACTTAACCCGTCAAAACTCGACGTCCAAAAAATGGTACAAAAGTCCCAAACTTTAAATACGGCTAGGATAACCGTCGCGTTATCCCGGACGCTTTGTGATCGGGATTCGACGGCTAGGGTATCATGAATGAGTAACGCTAGAGGTCATGAATGTTTTATAAGTCGCTCGGTGATGCCCGGGTCGATCACACCTCTATCGCCAAGGACACGGGATACGGTGAGATATTGTTATAACGTGGCCTTTTGAGGGTTGTTTTTTTTTTGTGTCTGTGATTTTCATTCATAGTTTTGGTTTTGTTTTTTTTTAATGTCGTTTTTTAACTGTAAGATTTCTGTTGTGTGAGTGGTTTTATATTTTTAATCACCTAGTAGTCTTTGAAAGGTTTTATAATATAGCTTGTTTATTTAATCTGTCAGGACATATAATCTTTAGATATCCTGACAGATTAAATAAAATGCTGGGTGCCTTTTCTTATTACAACATGACGTTGAAAAATATAGAAAACAAGTACACAACGCAGTTTGTGTTCCTATCCTAGCAAAAACGAATCCGCAGAATTTCAACTAAAATCGAATCACTACACTAAGACAAAGTCGCTTCCCCTTTTCTGTCTGTCCCTAAATATTCGTTTAGAGTCCTTAGATCTATAAAACTACGCAACGGATTATGATGAGGTTTTTTTAAATAAATATAATGATTCAAGAAAAAGGTTTATATGTATACTAGCTTCTGCCAGCGACTTCGTCCGCGTGGAATAGTTACTTTACCCCCGATTTTGAAACTCTCAGCCCGATCGGTTTAAAATTGACAAAAGATAGACATGCTGTTTCGGGATATTTTTTAGATAATTTTATGTAGAACATTTCCGTAATACATGATTTCTATGTAACTTTAACCATTAAGGCTACACACGCGACGGAAGCTTAAAAAATGGAGTAACTTCTTCCGTTTTCCCAACATTTTCCTTAACTGCTCTGCTACTATTGATTGTAGCGTGATGAAAAGTATACTATAACCTGCCCAGGAGTATGAAGAATAATTGCACCAAGTTTCGTTAAAATCGGTCGAGTAGTTTTTGTTTCTATAAAGAACATACAGACAGACAGACAGACAGACAGACAGAAAGACAGACAAAAATTTTACTGATTGCATTTTTGGCACCAGTATCGATCACTAATCACCCCCTGATAGTTATTTTGAAAATATATTCCTTGTACAGAATTGACCTCTCTACAGATTTATTATAAGTATAGAATATATCCATAATATAGTAGAGAAACACTGATAATTTTTGAGGTTTTTATTGTGATGTCGTAAATAAACACATTTTTTTGCCCTTACATTGGAAACGCTGGCTGAATCCTACAAGATAGATAAAGATAGAAAAAGTCTGCAATGGTAATAATTATGTCTATCTCTTAGGAATAACCCACAATAACCATTTTTATCCTTTACTTTTTACGGCTTTGCACCCGTGCGAAAACGGGGCAGATAGCTAGTTAAGAATTTAAGGATAAAACCCAAAACAATATTTTTACTAACATACAACTTGAAAATCAAAGATTATTTTTCAAACGAGAACATACAGCTGACAAAATAATTCATTGTATTTCCAGTGACAGTCATAACATTAGGCACAAACACACGGAACAATCGAAGCACACGTTGGGCAGATTTCCCGGATCGAAGCTCGAAGCGAACCCGGACATCCTTACCCTATCCGATAATGGCGGAGATTTATAAAATATTCAGCGTCTTCAGCGTTATTTATGAGCCCTTCATGCTGGAACAAAAGCTTTATGTTAGTCTCCCAAGGTTTGTTAATGTGAAAATAAAAACAAGTTACCGAATAATGTTGGGTAAATATAAATGTTTTGAGGTTACGTTTTGTCTTTAGTTTGTTATTTTTATGTCCGTCATTTTATGATTGAATTAAATTTTCGAGAAATTTAACGAAATATGCAGACTTTCTACGCGTTTTGTTTTCTCTTGTAAGTAATGAGTTTCTGGAGTAAAGTTCGATAGTCAACTAATCAATTAAAAATATTGATTCAATACGTTCAATTGGAAATATTACTGAACTACTGTGTCTATGATTAAATTATCCTTCAAGTATTTTTAACTGCCTCATTGGTCTGGTGGTAGCAAGCGCTTCAGCTGTGCATGATATCCTGGGTTGAACATAACTGGTGAGTTCTATTTTACCTTTTCAAATGAACTGAACAATGATTTGATAACTCCAATTAAAATACCCACAGACCATACAAACCTACCTACTGAAATTCGAATGAAAAATCCCACCCTTACAGAACTATAATAAGCAGCTGAACTTCAGAACGCACAATAAAGACATTTGATTGAGGAACAAGGCTGACAGTTAATTACATATTCGATGCGAGTCACACGGGGCGATTCCTTCACGCCCCTGCACTTACGGACCTGACACACTGGCGTTAAACTTTATAAAAACGTTTAAGTTTTACCCTGTTTCGAGAAGCCGAAAGAGGTTTCACGATATGGAATGGAGTTGTTAGACTAGGCATGTATGTACAAACTACCTCAATTCGGATTATTTGTTACTGCTAAGTACACACTGCAGCCTAAACTCCTGAGGGATTTCAACAAACGAGGTTTTCATTTTATTTTTTTGTTAACTTATGCGATGTGTTTTTTTGGCATTTTTTTCATTGGCAGAAAGCTGAGTATCAGAATACTTTTAATTCCTAAAATCCACACTTTCCCTGACATAAGCCATGTGAACGAAGCCACAGGAAAAATTAGATTAAAATTAGCATGTCAGAAAAATGCTTTAAGGCAGTTGCTAGACGTCATTATGTAGGTATTACTTACTTAGTTTAATCTTAACTATTAACCCAATTACTTTAATAACGCTTGTTTCATTTAACACAATCACACACCGACTGTATAATTTACCATAAATAAAATCAATTAAAACAGTGACCGAATCAACATTACGCCCGTATGCACGGAACTTTTTACTGCATTACACGCAGGAAACTACAACGCCTTTAGCATGTCGCAAATAATAATTACCATCACGTACTTCGAGCATAACTAGAGGGTAGTCGTATCAAATGTGAATGTTTTATTTGCAACTAGCTGCTGCACGCGACTTCGTCCCCGTGGAATCCCCGATTTTAAAACATTCTTTATCGCTGCTCCGCTCCTATTGGCTTAAGCGTGATGATATATAGCTTAAAGCCTTCCTCGATAAATGGTCTATTCAACCCAAAAATAATTTTTCAATTCGAACCCGTAGTTCCTGAGATTAGCGCGTTCAAACAAACAAACAAACAAACAAACTCTTCAGCTTTATAATATTAGTATAGATTATATTTATATTTTATTATGCTTGGAAAGGCTTGGAAATTGTTCTTTTCTTTCTGTTCTGTGAAAATGCGACTAGGATTTTTTCAGCGTCATGTCTCTTTGCAGTGCAAAAGCTTCTTTATCTTATTTCAAAACTTCTCTATTTTGAGCGAAGGTGTACAAATCTTGCCTTTAGGCGTTAAGCTTTGAAAAGCATTACTTTTTGTTTTTTGTAGATAGTGAGTAGATAAAAAGTGTTTTACGAGACAGTTAATATTTCTGAGAGTAATTTATGATTTCGTCTAAAATGGAAGTAACAAAAATAAATAAATATTCGGAATTTGTTCGAAAGAGTCGCTACGGCCCAAAAACGCAAGGAGGAACACGGGTGAGTTTTAGGCAGTAAGAGACTGACACTTTCTTCCGCTCCGCTCAGAGCGGACGAAGTTAATCGATGATTTTCCATACAAGAAAAAAAAAGGTTTGATTAGGATAGAAAAAGAACAAGAATGATGATGATGATGAAGGTGTACAATAAAGTATATAATAAATAAATAAATAATAAATAAATGATCATAATAAATGAGGTTTTGAAGCTAGAATGCGTAAAAAAAAGTAAGACACATACACACAAAAACAGAATCTTGTTGTATGCACAATTTTTACTTTTTGCAATACGATAGTTCGATAATCTTTAAGAATTGAAGAGGAAAACAAGTGTACGTCATCTGGCTCCGTTCCCACGCGTGTAGTTAATTCATGTGGCTCCACGAACGAAGGAAAACACAATATCATGTGTGCAAGTAGGCAATGAAATTTGCATCTACATATGTACATACATATATCACAACGATAGAAAACTGATAAGTAACTATATTTATTGTTATTGATAGGCAGGCGTTGTGAGGACCCCGTGGGCAAATAATAAACATTTAATTCAGAAACTTGTTCCATAAAACTTTGTTAGTAATACAGCTTACGTCACTATGTTAGTACCTATACTTAATTGCACTTATTCTAATTCATATATTTTCCTGCAGTATCCGACCCGCAGTTATGCATACGGGTCCAATACTCCAGGAAAACGCCATCTGGCCTGTTCCAATCGCACGGTTTGATCTGCGAGGTTAAGTTACGCTTGCCGAAGTCTTTGGATGGGTGACCATTCATCACATACTGAGCCTCCTCCAAGCTTGGGAAAGTACGTGAATCATGGTCCCGGCTGTCATTTGTAGCTTTTTAACCGTCGCCATAAGCAATAGCATTATCAGAATTTCAATGTTACCACTGCTGGGACACAGGCCTCCTCTCTAGGAGAGGGAATGGGCCGTAATCCACCACGCGGGCCCAGTGCGGGTTGGTGAATGTCACATATCTTCGAATTTTTGGTTCCAGGACATGCCGGTTTTCTCACTATGTTTTCCTTCACCGTTTTGAGAGCAGTGGTGATGAAGTTAAAAACACAAAGTAATGCGCCTGGCTGGGTTTGAACCCGCGACCTACAATTCGTTAGTCGAGGCCGTTACCACTCGGCTAACACTGGTCTCTTCATAATGTCACCATAAGGATAGCCAGAAAATCTGACACAAGTCAAACTTAGGGGTACCGTATTACCCAGTGGCTGGTATGCAAAATTTCAGATAAGCAGTCGCAATACATGTTAAATACTAGTTATTGCACAGTTGCATCCGCAGGACAGGAAGCCGATCCCAATGTTGATGGGAAAATATAGTGACACACGGGCGTTAACTACTATCTCACCTGATGGTAAGCAATGATGTGGTCATTGGAAATAAATCAATGCCATTGGATGAGGTTTCAAAGAAACTGTCATTTTTAAATCTTAACAATTTGCAGTGAATATCAATATTACACAAACAACTGCTATTTTAAGAACCCGGACCAAGGATAAAAAATATGGCCAGTGAGAAAAAAAAAGATATTCCGTGAAAATCCAGGATTAATATTTTTTATCAGCCACTCAAAACAAGCCCGAAATTAATCCCGAGAAACCCGTCCTAATACTTTAATCTTCGTCAAACTTCAAAGACTGACCTCTGCATCCTCAATTTTAAGGTCAATTTCTAAAATAACAGAAATCAATTTCGTTTGAATTAAAAAATAAAAGGACTGGATGTCCAAGGGGAAAGTTTCCCGAGATTAATTCTCTTGATAAAATTTCACGGTTCAAGAAATCCAACTACCGGTTGCGTGGGGCGATGAACGATACTGATTACGTTCGTCTCGGCGAAGACTTACGACTGGGTTAGAGGTGACTTTTACTTTGAAACAAATGGAAAATACTGTCGAAAGGATTTATTTTTTTGAGGATTTTTAAGTGAGCGTGTTTTTTTTTTATTTATTTTTTGTTTGATTACGTGGTTTGACGACTCAACGGCAATAAAATAATCTCCTTACACAGGCGTGTGTGTCTGTGATATACCAATTCTCATTAAATATATTATAAATGTGTGTGTCTATTGTATCTGTTAGTTTGTTACCTCGTCGCGTTTTCCCGGCTGAAATAAATTGTATGAAGTAAATAGCATACAATTCAGATTCAATGATTGAAGGTTGATCATGATCTTGATTTAGACATAGATTAATTTAGACTTTCACTTGGATGAAGCTGCTGACAGAAACTAGTTTTCATATAAAACAATAAATAGAAAAAAAGTGATCACTAAATTTAGGAGCATTAATGTTCAAATAAAATCAAAATCTGCTTTAATTGTCTAATTACATAATCTTGCTTATTATTCACAATGTATTTAAATCTGAATACATTCAAATCCAAAAATCCCAGATTGAATTGTAGATTTAACTCAACGGAAAAATAAGCGTTTCCTTATTCCATTTCTACCATTTCGTTCAGTCTATTTTCGTAGCCGTAGCGCTACGTCTGTGCTACGGCGTAGCAGGCGCTACGAGTCCCTGGAGATAGAGGGCCTTCGTAACCTTACTACGTTCTGCCTTCGCTTAGAGCTAAGCTGCCATCTTATTATTTTCTAGATCATTTTCGAAAGCAGTTTACATAAATGTACATCTATTATGTTTAGAAATGACAATTTATTTTTAGGAAAAGGAAATTGAGGAAGATTTTTGCGTCTAAGCATTTTTTCGACTTACTTGACGTGTTTTTCTTGTGCTTCTATTATACTATGTATGTGCTCTATTTATCATCTCAAAAAATTGTCATAAACAACAGTAAAACTAGCTAGCTGTATCTCATGAAAATTTAATTATATTTCGATCTAGATAGTAGCTCTGAATCTAAATTCCATTGGTCATAAAAATTGACCTACTTATCATTGAGCCTCAAATTAAAATACCCATTACACAAACAAAGGTTGACCGCGAAGCAGCAAATTGATAGTAAATAGGACACACAAAACACCCATTAACGGTAAGCAAAGAGAATTAAACTGTGCATCGGTAATTCTAAGTCGTTTAGACAAGTTCTGTTATGCGCAGTTGTAGATAAACAATCGAATTAAGAGCTTAATGGAGCCACAAATTGAAAACTACTGGTTTGTTGTTAGAACTGCTTTAAACTGTTATGAGAATGTTACATTGTTACGTTACAATTTTCCGTTGTAGTTCTTGTGGTAGTGACACAAATTAGGTTTCGAAGAAAATGCTCGGGATAAGGGATTATGTGAGATGAAATGCTTGTAGTAATGTAAGCTACGGTTTTAGAGAATACAAGATTTCTAAACAAAGAAAAAACACAAAATAAATAACTTTCAATTTAGAAGTCAGTGTTCTAAAAACAAAGAAACGCCGACTTCCAAAAACGGAGGTGGTTCTCAAGTCGACTGTATTTATTTTAGGTGTGTTACCTCATTACTTTGTATTGGGTATCCCGATTTTGATGATTATTTTTATTTTTGATAGCTAGTGCTTGTCGTGTGTTCTAATTTATTAATTTGATTGAAATTTGACTGAATCAATTTTATTTTTTCATTTTACATCGACAAATGAGAGTGAGAACATCATCAATGTAGTCGAAGCCTAACTCAAGCGAAGGATAACTCAAATACTAGTCATCATATCTTACAAATGGGACTTCATGACAAGCACCATCTTTCGAATATAAAAAGAATGATCAAAATCGGTAAACCTAGCAAAAATTGATGAGGTAACTAGCACACACAAAAAAACAGTCGACTTGAGAACATCCGTCTGTTTTGGAAGTGGGCAAAAAAATTGAAACAACACTCCGAATCGTACAGCACAATTTTTCAGGCTGACATTATTTTGTTAACGGCAGAGTATGAATGCGAATTGATTTTCATGACTCCATTCTAAAAACATAAGCAAGAACAGATTTCACAGATTAAATATCTCGAAGCTGCTCATGTTTCTTCTAAATAATAATAAAGAAAGATTTGTAGCACAATAGTTTCAAATAAACTCAAGGTATTTAAGAATCAGCAATAGAGTAGTTAACTAAAAAAATCTGATTAGTCCATCAGGTAGATTTCCAAAAAATATTGGAGACGTATTTCTTTCTTTTTTCACATAAGCAAAAAATGAAGACGATACGGTGCGTTGAAAACTCGTGTGAGGTCACTACTCGCTACAATTTTTACCGGGCAGTGACGTCATACGCTCCTACTCCTGATCTTTGATGCTTTTTATCTTCGTCAGTTATTATAGATTTGATAAAGAAAAAATAAGACATTCCTATTGTTGATGTTTTTAATGCAAACTGGGCAGTTCTAGGTTCCAAGATCTTGCATTAAAGAAGCGGTAGTAAATAACACAAGATAAAATCTATTAAGGCAAACAGATTTACCTCCCAAGCACACACAAGTCTTTCCCACCTCCATCGTATCTTAGAGCAAGTTCTAAGAAACTTTGTACCCCACTCCCGACACCGGAGGCTATGAGCCAACCGCCCGCCATGTTATTTTACACAATTAGCCAGACAACACGCCAGCTACTTAGTTAGCACAAACTTGGTAATGTTACGCTTTTTGGCACACAAACTAATTCAGTTTTTCTGAGATAAGATCCCGTTTTTCTATGAGGATCCAGAAGTTAGGATGTTAATAGAGTTTTTGAACAGTACTTCGAGCTAACGTGATCTAACTTTCGGAGTGTTTCTACGAATGCAATTGCGCGGAACATGAGATGAGGCAACAGCTGTATTAGGTAATCGTTTTTCGTATTTGTTTGCCACATGAAAAATCTCTTGTTTTAAAACTCATCAATAGGTAAAAACGTGGTTTGGAGAGCGTGGATGAATATGCAAACGTAAAGTACATGATTGTATATTTTCATCAAACCGAGAACAGCTAAATTATAAATTTCAAAATTGAGACCCGAGTTTTCTGCAACAAACTCTTCTGTACCCCGAAAAATCTAACACTCAGGAAAAACAAAAAAAAAAGTTGCCTTTTATAAAGGGAAAAATATAAATGTGCTTAAAGATAAAAATATTTCTGAATTTTGTCTTAATTACACATTATCTCATCAAGTCATTACTGTAATTCAGCAGACTGTTATTACGTAGAATATTGTCGACATCGTTCAAGTGGTAAGGGGCCCGACGTGCTATAATTTATGTGCTAGGGTGAGGTCTGCTCATCGTAGGGCACATCTGGTTTTATTCAAGGCACTACCATTCTGAAGAAGCCTTCAAATAAGGTGGTTACGGGTAGATACTCATGTTTATAGCGATTCGACAACGCCTTTGTGAATAAGGTTATTGTTACACACTCGTTGATGATTTTGTTATTACAATATTGTCAGGCGTTCTGGGCCTCAAGTCTGCTATTACAATAGCGTCAGAATAGTCTACCATTGATATCATAATGGTTGATTTTCAGTCAAGTTTGGTCAGCCACTGACACTCCATTGAAAGAAATGGCATAGAATTGTAATCTCGTACATAATGACAAATTAATGATAGACGTATGCAGTAATCTGCTAAAATTTTGACAGTTTCTTTGATTAGTGACCTAACATTAGAGCATCATTATGTAGCAAAAACTATTACGAGACCATTAACCGACCAATGATCGACCAATGATCGACCATTATGAATTTAGCAGATTAAATTCATAATGGTTGATGTTGGAATGATTACCAAACAACATATTTATAAAAATAGTAGACTTGGGGCTCAGATCGGATGTACGTATTTTGTAGTTTATTTTACTCTGCTCGTGATCTTGGCTCTTTTTAGCAGAATAAAATTGATTGAGTCAGGCGTTACTTTGCGGAAATCCATTTTAAATTTGAAAATGAAAATAATATATCTAGTTTTTTTTCTTTTTAGCAGGTAAAAAAAACAGTTTGACCCTAAAGTTTTACGACCTTAAAGATTTTTTTAACCACAAACTTTAACTTTCTGGACTTGTGATTATGGATAAAGCTGAGATAAAACTATTATATTGACTTAATACATAATTATTATGACATTGAATTGAATTAATTGAATACTATAACTATAATTTTGCATGCAATTGAAACAAATAGCTAAACATGTGGACTATAGATTAATACCTGACTGTAACAACTTTATACCATGTTTAAAGCAAATAAAGACTTATCTTATCTTATCTAAATTTATTTCGATAAAAAAAATTTAAAGCGTTAGCAAACTTGCAGCTGTAACTTGACTTTTAAAACGAAATCGTACTTAATTATTATTCATGTTTCGGTATCTTGCACCGTATTTCGGTTAAGTTTGGTAATGGAAAAACTTTTTTTAACTGCCCAAATCTCGGGGTCCGTTCATAAATAACTGTTACAGCAAGCTGTTACGCACGACCGGTGCTTTACGGGGTTGCTAGTGTTGAAGTGGGAATGTGCCATGTTTGACTTATTTATAATTTTTTAATGTCGCCCTATGTCGTAGATGTAGATGTCCATTTATACTTATTTATGACGTCAAGAATGTTAAGGACCTTTAAAAGCCATATGGAAAGTCTACCTTTAACATTTTTTATCGGGAATGAATGCTCTTATTTTTCTCCGCATCATAAAAGGGTTCTGTTGCCTCTCGGGTGTGGAACCCTAAAACACCTTCTTGCACCGTTTTTCTCTTACTATAATGACCCTCAAACAAGGAAAGGCAATAGAGCCTGGCAACACCAGCAACCCATTTCGTCTCTAGATCACAACGAAGGGTCAAATAGCACGTAGGTAATTATTTCAAAGCCCCTGTTGCAAAAACATTTTTGTTTTTTGTTACCTTAAAACGTGGACAAAATAAGCGATTTTCCTTAAAGATTAAGTTAAATAAGGTATGGCGTTAATATGTTTAGATATCTCTTTACAATTTTCTTATCTTTAAAGAATTTTATGTTTATTTTTTAAACTGTTTTTATTTTACTTTGTGCTATTTATTAACGGTCCAGATTATGTTTAGAATGGGTTGGTTATCTTTGTTACAATCAGTTTCTGTAGACCAGTGACTCACAACATTGAGATTTTGATTATTGCTTCGATATTGCTTGGTTAGGTTGTACTAAAGTGTAGAATGAAGTTTACTGGTTCGAAAGACTGTTATAACATCACAACGTGGACATTTTTTTGGGATTTTGTTTTATAAATTGTACAATTGTACAACACATTTAAAGCAGACATAACGACGACGACGACGCCTCCTAACAATATACCAACAAAACAGTACCATTGTTTAGTACTTAACGCGTTTATCATCATCATCTACCTAGAATTTTCTCAACTATATTGGAATCGGCTTCCAGTCGAACCGGATCCAGTTGAATACCAGAATTTTACTTGGATCGGCTGTCTACCAGGCTACTCTTCCAGTCCACCCATGAACTGGATAATACGGTACTTCCTGACCAGACTGTAGTCAGATCTATTAAGAGCGTTCATGCCTAGCGCGGCACGTCAGGTTTAGGTAAATAGTTCGCAAATTTCACTCACACAGAAGCGTGGGTAACTGTGTGCGTAGACTAGCCGCGTGCGCTCTCTTTGTACTTCGACTAACCAACTTTGATCCGTTAGCTTTAGAGCAATAATAATGTATTGTTATAGAAAAATTAAACTGGAAGTTAAATACAAATTTTTGTTATTCTGATGATTTGTAGATTTATGATTAATAAATAATTATATTTGAAATATTATTTTGCCTTTACACCTTTTCATATATGAAATCATCTACAGACGAAATCTAGTTATTTTGGAGAAAAATAATATTAATAATTGTACCTACTTAAGTGTTGGTAATTAGTTGATAGCTTTTTTCATTTTATGGTTAGGATGAGTAGGTGGGTAATTAAATAAAGATTTATCATGTTATATTTAGTACCTAAATCATTTATGATAAAAAAGCTGTATAAATCATAAAATAGTTTCCCTCAATTGCATTGATCGGCTATTTCTGGGATCAATTATTTCGGGAAGAACGCATATATAATAAAATTTTGTTAAACGAGGAATCATTTTGCTTTACAAAATTGACTTTCTTTACAAAACTTTGTAAATTTTTACACCTTTTATTGGAAATTCAGGACTAGTGTACACCGCAAAAAGACACACATTTTTGTTTGACATATTTTGGTAATACCAGTCATGTTTAATATTGAAAATTACGTTATCGCCATGAAATAAAAATGATATCCATATAAAATAGATTTAACGAGTAGTGCTGAATTCAAATTTGGGCGTTGTTTACAACTTTTGGCAAAATTGGAAGCAGTTAAAATACTTCTTCTCAGCTCGAGTCACAAGGCACTCACAGCCTGAAGAACTGTATCCCTTTCAATGAAATGCCGTTTTAAGGTCAGTGTTTTTAAATTTTCAAGGAAAACTACATGTGCCTGCTTGAAATTGTCTGGGTTCATGACAGGCGTTTGACATGCATTTGCGTAATTGACTTTGTTCAGGAGCCCTGTGCTAAAGTTTATTTTTCGGCGAGGTATTTTGCGTTTCAGATTTTGATTTATAGAAAAACGGTTTTGCTCTAAATGTTTCAGGGATTGACCTGGACTTTTCTGGTAGGCACATTTATAAAGGGTAGTTTGAGGTTTATCTGTGTTTAAACTAACCAAGCGGCATAACAACGGACGGAATATGAATCTTTTAGGGAATTATGCGATTCCCACCTACAGTCTTTGCTACTATGGTGTTGAACTGCTCTGCATGGTTTTTGGTAAAATCGTAGGGCAGACTTCGAGAAAGATAAGCCAGCTGCCAGACATTGCGTTGCAGTTTTAACATTAATGTTTTGGCTTCGAGACTTTGGTTTGTTTCTTTTTTCTCTCTTTGGTGCAGTAGCACAAGTCACATTCACTCTGATCTTCAAGGATTTGTTTGGCGCTGTTCAGAATATCTCTCAGTATTTTTATATTCTTTTCTGATTCGGTTAAAGTTTGTGTTTTCCAGTACCGTACCGAAAATCTTACTGCTGTTCTCAGCCGAATCAATAGTTCAGAAGTCAACAATTTACGCTCCGACAGAGGGATAGATGTATAAGTTTTAAGCAATAATTTTTTTCAGTTGCAATTGCGGAGGAGATGGTTGGTACATTAAATTTTTTGAATTAGAACGCCGGGATATGCTAGCATCACCATCAGCAATCAATGTATTATATTTAATTTCCGAGTTTCTACGGAGGACTTGAATCCTTCTACCAGTATTGTTGGTTCCATACTACTACGAGCAGGCTGTTGTTCCTTTTTATTTGCGCGGGCACAAATTCCAGAATACTTATTCCGGACCCCAATGTAGAGAACTTTTCCTGTGTGATGTCCTATAATAGCTGCAACACACGGACAATGCATTATACTGGTTTTTATATGAGCGTTTGCTCCATCAACTGTCTGCTTCCACTGGTATCATCGGAATGTCACGAGTGTCACCTTGTACTCGAGCAGCAGCTGTTTCCTCCTGAGCTGATGCAAACATAGGGGAAAGTGGTCACCCTTCGTACACTTTTTAGATATTATTTTTTTAATTTATGATTAATTGTCGAATTTATCTAGTTTATGTACCGATGTGTGACAAATATATTGTAGTTTGTTACAAAAAAGTCCGACACTATTTTATCAAAAGGTTCAAGAGTTATAGTAATTTTTCTACGATAAGATATTTGTACGAACGTACCCCACGTACGGGGTACATTCGTACAATAGGTAGTTGTTGTACTGTACAGCCCGCTCGTGGTTGTGGATCAGGGAAGATCATGGCGACATCGCTGATATACAGAGTATGGCTTTTATATCAGGGAAAAAGAATGACCATGATCCTGGTTTCATCCGAAGATATTTTCAGCTCTGTACCCGAACAATGACTGAGAGCTTTGGCTCTAGCTTTCCTTGCCTATTCTATTTTTATCAATTCTTTCTGTCTATATCTCTTCTAATTCAGTTTTTTCAGGTGTATCTGTATATATACGGGATATACCCGGTTTTCTTCGCATTCATACGCGTACGAATGTGCCCCATGTTTGGCTGTCCGAATGCACCCCATGCCTTGAACAAAATTAAAATATAACTTTATACAGATTCTAATTTAGTCTGAGAAATATAACAATTAAAGCTCAAAATAAACAATGTTAACATTAATTAATCATCACCATTTTGTCAAAAGTATAACAATTCTACTTAAAATTGCCAATTAAATATAGGTAAAAAAATTACTCACCGCGCGCGAAAACACGTTCCTTCTTGTCAGTCGATACATCGTGGTGCGGCTGGCGCGAAACTCCGCTAGCAACATGGTGGCTGGTATGTCTATGCATACATGGAAAAGCGTATTTGTGAGCCGTTTAGTTTTTCTGTTACACTAAATGTACGAATGTGCCCCGCGTACGAATGGTGACCACTTTCCCCTACTTTCTTCAGCGGAATTTTTCCACATTTCAGCAACTTTATCATGACATTTACTATAAGTGAATAATGACATAACAGTAAGTCCATCGATGTAACAACTTCATTCAAATTTGTTAGGCCAATTCCTGAAATTATGGCATAATTAATTAGTTTATTTTTTGTGTTTCATCGTGACTACTCAGTTCGAATTTAGAATTGCACATATTACATTGAAAGAATTGTATTTTTTTAAATAAATAATAATAGTGGAAAATTATACCTAAAGATTCATTTGTCACATTTATTATTTCTGATTGCGATTCCAGTATTTCCAATTCTTTATCAACTCTAGCGGTAGCTGTGATTCTTCGGTATCATTCTCTTGTGACATACCCGCATTGACTTGCAGTTTTTGTATGGTTTAGAAAGAATAATAGAATAAGAAGAAATAATTAATTTCACAAAACTAGTTTCAGTACAGCGCAACTTGTTTCGTATAACAATTAGTGTCGTGAAATCTACAGTATCACCGAAATAATGGCCCCGTCAGCATCAAAGCTTTATTTTGCAATCTACAGTAATATTATAAAGAGGAAATATTTGTATGTTTGTAGCAAATATATATTTTTTATTAATGTCCTAATATTGAAGAATGTGACCTTCTATTTTTTATAGGTTATTAAAATCCCCGTGTAAGAAAAATGCGAATTGGCTATAACCAGCTACGACATTAAAAGTGGTTCCTCGGTAACGTACTTTTTAGCTTCATTAGCCTTGGCCAAATTTCCGTAACTTTTCCTTTTTGCCCCGTATAGCGCCTATTGCTACCCATAATTATCGAAAAAAAAATGAAATCATACATAAAAAGAGTTATCTTCTTTCATGATTTGAACTCCATTACTTTAAAATATGTAATCATCAAAGTTTTGTTTCGATAAAAAAAAATAAACAAAAAGTATCAATTCGTCCTAGTCGCTCTAAAAACTCGACAAACTATAATACAATTTTACGCAGCACGCGGCAACGGGAGCGACACACGTCCAACCTCTGAAAGGCCTCGGCCGGCACTGAGCGCTGGTGCGATTCCGCGTCGATTATATAGTAGTACTAAATAATTTATAGTAAAATTAATATAGAAGTTATTTAAAAAAAAAATGTACCATGTTTTAGATCGTAAATGTCTTCATTTACTAGGTCTAAAAAACAACAAAAATACCTTTGATTTCATCCTAAAATAACACGTTTAAAAACTCGAAAAGTGGCTAAAAATGACATTTTTGAGTATACTTTTCTTGTATAAAAACTTACAATAATTACGTTTTTTTTTCAGCCAAGCACTAGTAAATGTTATTGTTTTTTTAATAATAATATTTCTATAAGTTTGTCGTTTATGGTTTTACTATTATCTAGCATTTGCGTAGACCATCGACCGCTAGTTTTAAAAAGGGATTGAGTAAAAACTGTTCTAATGAGAAAACTTTACGATTATTTGAAAATATTTTTCAGCCAAGCACTAGATTATGAAATCCTCAATAATTTGACGTCAATATCTTATCTACGAATTAAATAGATTATCGTTTTATTGTCCGTCGGAAATCATCAATGTTGACTCCAGCGTGGTTTTTACGGATGAACGCTCTTAAACAAATTATAACAGTAAAAAAAAAATAACACAATATATCAAACCCTCTTCACAAACTACGTTTAAATCATAAAATAAAATCTAAAACTGTTCTATTTCCGATAAAAATATATTACTCCACCGACCATTGATAACACAAAATCAAAGCCTCGCAAAGCGTTTAAAACCACAAAAGGAGGTTCTCAGGTCGAACTAGGATGCGCTATCAGCTGCAAGCCGGACGTTCTCTCTTTGAGTTATGGCGGACCACATCCGGCGAATGTATTTCCGGTTGTGTGTGCCCGATCGCCACGGACAGTTGGCCACTCAATGAATCATACCTAATCAGGGAACGTTCTAATGTCTTGTTAGCTGTTTAGCTCGATGGGGAAATTATTGATTAGATTTATTACGAGTTTGATATTCACACAACACCACACATCCACACATCTAAGAAGGATACATACATAGGTCTAAAAAGTTCGTTAAAAACATTTACGAAATGCCTTATTTAAAAAAAGATAACTAGAAATTTATGTGTGTATGTAAATTTTAAAATGTGTCTAATTTAACTGTAACACTATTTTTCGAAATTAGACCTATGTATCCTGCTTATGTGTGTAAAGTTTCATTAAAATCGGTTTAGTAATTTCGGAAAATAAGGACTTGAAAATTTGTTTGAAATTCCGTACGGCGTATAAGCTCTTAATGATGTTTTGTTTAGGAAAAGGACATTTGTAATAAAAATAAATTGATTTAAATTTCATCAAAGCAGAGTTCAAGCCATGTGGCTTACAATATATTGTTCCGAAAATTTTAATTTTTTTGGTAGTGGAAATAGAATTTTATTTGCATGGAGATGAACCAACTATCAGTGGTACTAATGTCTAGTAATGCGAAGAATCTTAACTAAAAACTATTATATTTTATATTTTTATACAATGTGTATAGAATAAATTCAGTATATCTTAAGAAATCATTCAATTCGTCATAAATAAAATGAATTATGAACAACTTTCACTATGGGACCAATACTGAAATCGAAATACAATATCAGTCGATCGAAATCAAGTTCAATCGAAATATAATACAATTTCAGTGAGCATAACTCAACAAAATCTACTGAACAGCTAATTCTTTTTTCGTGATTTCTTGGTTGGACCCATAGTAAAAGCTGTTCAAAATAATAAGTAGAGATATTGTGTTTATTCTACTACACGTTGCTTAATTCCTAACGCGTTTGAAAAATGTTTTATCCGTTGTATGTGCCCGATCGCCACGGAAATTTGAAACTCAATGAATTATAGCTAATCAGGGATTGCTCTGTTTTGTTAGCGTTTTAGCTCGGTGGGGACCATAGGCTAGGGAAAATATATAGGGAATGGGAGGAAACTATAGGGTTTATTAACAACGGGATCGATATAAGGTCAGTTTCATATTGGGAATTAGAATCATTTGTAAAGGTGCTAGTTTGTACAGCTAAGAGCCTAAAGGATAGTCGCAATTTCCCAAAACCAAAATGACTGAAACTTCTATATTTCTATGGAAGAGGGGCCACTCCCGTTTTACTATTTAAATATAATGTGTTCTAGAAAATAAATACCACCTTTAGCTTTAGGAGTGTCTCTTGATCTTTGACTATACTTATTATGAGTGGTACGACTATTTAACAAACATCAAAAACATATTTTTGAACCTTAATAACTATGAAAAATGTTGGTTTTTGTGTACCCAATTGCCGCGGACAGTTAATTATTCAAAGGATCATATCTACCTAATCAGCTTTTTAGACGGCTAGGGGAAAATTATATATTTATAGCAATCGGTACTATTGGTAATACGATTTTAATGACTTCGTTTAAGTGTTAAGGGGAGAAAATCGAGAGGTTTTTCTATGAAATGCACTCAACAAGAAAATGGACGTCTTCTATAAAAATGACAAAGGTATTATAGGTCTGGCTAAAGACGTCCACAAGAGATAACTATAGCAAATAAAGTGGAAAAACAGTAATATATAACATTCTATATATATAAATATCAGTTTCCGCCATTAAGTATGCACTAGTTGGGGCCAACAAGTGAAAAAATGAGTAAATATATAATTGACTTGTAAGAGCCGCTACTTGACTTCCATGCAGAACTGCTGCCATGCCATAAAAAATCTGTCAGAATAATTCACCAAACTCCTTCTTTTGCCTAGCCTTTTCTTAACTACATATATTGGGATCGGCTTCCAATCAAATCGAATGCAGCTGAATACCAGTATTTTACATGGAGCGGCAGCCTACCAGACCCCCACAGCCATTAACTGGGTAACACGGTACTTCTTGGCAAGACTAGAGTCAGATTTACTGGCGTCTGATAATCTGTAACGATTGCCAAAGATCTACGAATGACAGCCGGGACCAACGGCTTAACGTGCTTTCCGAGGCACAGAGAAATTCGGTAAGTTAAGATGGTCACCCATCCACAGACTGAGCTTGGCAAAAGTTGCTTAATCATTGAGATCGACTCGCGCCGCTGCTATTGTTTAGCCACGAACACGAAACAATAATGATATAAAAATACTGCAGCAAAAGCAAGCTTACACTATAAACTATTAGCTCTTTTAATTGATTTAACTGCCCCACATAAAAAAACAAAGCCAACCAAAACAGAGCAGAACTAAACTCAATTTACATTCCAATACTTCTGTTGTCCTATTATGATGTAAAAATTCATTTCTTTATATACATGTACGGAATATTTTAGCTTTCATTAATGTTTGACTTTCTCCCTGCGATCTCGGTTAGAGATTCATAAATATGTAATGGTGCGCTCCGTGAGCTATGCAAAGCATCCCGGGTTCCCTTTCGTAAACAGGTCAACTTAAATTTAGAGTCGGTTTTTATCTGTGGCTGTTTAAGTGGAAATTGTGACTGAAATTGGAGGAAACTTCGTTGACGGTGCTTAATGTTTGATTTGGTTGTAACATTGACATTATTAAAGGTTAGCTTTTCAATAGGTATTAATAAAGTTTGGTTTTAAAAATGCAAATGAATGTTTGTTACTCTTACATGCGAAAACTATTGAATGTTTTTGTGTGAAATTTAGAACATATACTCGTACATTTTTAATTTTTGTGTAACAAATCTGTCTCAAAGAAATTGAATCCAAAATTTAATGTTTGTTTAGATTATTATCTCAAAAAGCTACCATTGAGATTGTTTCTCGAAGTAAGTGCACAAGATTCAATCACTTTAAAAATATCACAAGACTTTTTAAAGGTCAAAAAGGAATTCCATCTGTCTGGGCAAAATGTCGATTCGGCTTTATTTATTAAATTCTTTCCATACCCTGTAACAGAAGCTAAGAATATTTAAAATTTTATATTTATTTATTTTAAAAAATACCATTGCTTATGGTATGAGAAAGGACGTCTTGGAATTTAATATACTCTTGAATCGCTACTGGTATTAAATAAGTGGGTAGTTTAATTTTAAAATAACAGAGTCGAGTCTGCCTTGAAACATATTAAAACATAATTTGGATACCGGTCGAAGGGAGCAGGGTTAACAAGATGCCTTTAATAAAAGAGCAGATGCGAGGAGCTCTGAAGGGGAAAAGGTGGAGTTTTGTTTAGAGGACACTGAAATGTTGCAATACAAAGTAACGTTTAATACATACCTATAAGACATTGCTTTTGGTTCGAATTTAACTTACAGTTGTGATATTCTAGTTGCTACCGAAAATTTTGAGCATTAAATAGACCAATAACTAAATGCAGACAATTGTGCTTTTTTAAGGCTTTTGCATTGGCATTTGAATTCCTTTGCTTCAATATACTTAATCCTGCCCGTTTATCTATTGATTTGCAATGGACACACAATCCAGGATTTTTATATTGCCAATATAGCTAACCCAACAAGTTATCAAAATTACACAATCTAATCAGCTTTTCAACATCACGACGGTCCAAAAGCTATAAACCCGATCCCATCTGACCAATATAAGATTAATATACATTCATACAATCCTCGTGACGTCTAAAAAATTCGTCACGCATCTGAATAAAGCCCCTTCCGCTTGACCGCGGGTCCTCATAACTCGACTCGTCCAATAATATCGTCATATTTTTTCTAACATCGCGAAATTGGTATAAAAGGACGGAAGGGAAAGTTCAGGACGAAATTGTGGGGTCGCGTGTACTAGTAATAAATAATATACGCAATCTGCGACTGTAACTTCGGACGACACATTTTGTCGCACGTGTCTTTGAGGCCAACTAGTTTGAGAAAGTGTTCATTCGTTATGATTTAGTGGGTTTTGGTAGCTTATATTGTTAGTAATGCCACAAAAGATTACGGCCATTATAAAAAAATAATAATGACCGTTATCATTGGTGGCAGAATTTCTTTAGCCAAAAAATATTAACATTTTATCATTTGGTATGGCGATTGTGTATCAGTACCTATATAATTATTATCTGGCACAATTATTGTATGAATGTACATACATCATGTGTTTTTGCTTCGTTCTTGTTTTTTCTCTGAGTATATTGCCGTTCTGTAACTACCGCATATTTTTCAGTAATTTTCCACTAATTCCAAAAACACAACCCAAATAAAAAATCACAAACTTATAAACGGTTTTCCCAAACATAAATAGAAACAATCACAGTATTCCTTTGACTGCCGTACAAATTTTGACAGCGGTTTATTATTCGCCATTTCCCGATACCGTTTATCGTATGAGCGTGGTCGTCAATTATCGTAAATAAGTGAACAGTCGTGCTTTGCTGCGCTGTCGGACGGGGCCGCCTATTCGCTGTCTGTGGCAAATGAGACGGCCTGATGTGCCCCTGTACAACGGTAAGTTTTAGGAGTGGTGTAGTTGTGAGACTGAAGCGGGTATTTTAATACGTATAGGTATAAAAAATAGATTTTAGATTTATAGCTCTAAACTCTAACGTCATGATCATCATCATAGCAGCCAAAAGACGTTCTCAACTGTTACAAAGACTTCCTCCTACTTTCACTCTAAAATATAACCTCGAAGGAAACTAATAAAACTGACAATGAATTAAAGCAGCCAACTCGTAAAACTCAAAAAAAAAACTCCTCGACCATTAGACTGCACAAATCTATAATAATCAAAGACCATCATTTTAAACATTACAGATTTGTGCAGTTCGATCGTTTACAATGGATCGGCCTTCTTCGTATGGACGAAGAATAAAAAAACAATTTTTCATAAGGCTTTAGCGAAAAAAGTAAGTTGCAAAGTAAGTAAAAAAATTTGAATTTAAAAGTCTGCGTTCTTGAAAAGTACCTAGTGATTAGTATAGTATTTAAATAGTAGATACATAATTATAGTACACTAGCTTCTGCCAGCGACTTCGTCCGCGTGGAATAGTCACTTTACCCCCGATTTTGAAACTCTCAGCCCGATCGATTTAAAATTGACAAAAGATAGACATGCTGTTTCGGGATGTTTTTTAGATAATTTTATGTAGAACATTTCCGTAATACATGATTTCTATGTAACTTTAACCATTAAGGCTACACACGCGACGGAAGCTTAAAAAATGGAGTAACTTCTTCCGTTTTCCCAACATTTTCCTTCACTGCTCTGCTCCTATTGATTGTAGCGTGATGAAAAGTATACTATAACCTGCTCAGGAGTATGAAGAATAATTGCACCAAGTTTCGTTAAAATCGGTCGAGTAGTTTTTGTTTCTATAAAGAACATACAGACAGACAGACAGACAGACAGACAGACAAAAATTTTACTGATTGCATTTTTGGCACCAGTACCGATCACTAATCACCCCCTGATAGTTATTTTGAAAATATATTCCTTGTACAGAATTGACCTCTCTACAGATTTATTATAAGTATAGAAGAAGATAAACTACAAACTTTGTATTAAAAACGTGTTTTATTTTTTCAATCTTTTTTCGCTAACCGCCTGTGTAGTGGACCAAACCATTTTCTGAGAGGATAAATTTACACCTATCCAAATAATAGTCCGTCGGTCCTTATGCGAGATTCAACGCTACGCAATATTGCAGCAGTTACTTAGTCAGCTTTAGTATTCACTTGGGGGGAAACGTTGCATTTTTATACAGAAATAAAACACAATTTGATCTCCATAAACAGTTTTTAATAAGTATGATTATTCTGGGGAGAATTATATCGTAAAACTTCCATAAGTGACGAAACTAAACCTTTTCTTAAAAATCAATACTCGAAGCATTTCAAAGAAGGAATTAAATCTATTAATCAAAATAAGTCCCAAGTAAATTGAATCAAATCAACAGCTGAACAAAGCACTTAGTGCTCGCTTCTACACTGGTTTTTTTTTTAGAGTCACCCACAAGTCACAGCCTGGAACGCAAAAGGCATTAGGAAGAACACATGTCGGTTTTAGTCAGTAAGAGTCTGCCTTGCGCTCCGCCCAGAACGAAAGAAATCATTTGATGATTTGTGTGACAAGTGACATGCTTTATATAATTTGCACGGTTCTGAAAAAAAATATACACACGCACCATCCTCGTTTATCACGTTTACTATTAGTAAAAAATATGTATTTTAAAAATCGGTTGCATGGTTTAGAAGATGTAAGCGGTGAAATTGACAGAGGCGTACAGCGAGTTTATTTTACCTATGCTAGTTAGACCTTAGTGGGTGTTTTTAGGATTCCGTACCCAAATTGTAAAACGGGACTCTATTACTTAGACTCCGCTATGCGTCCGTCTGTTTATGTGTTCCAGTATAGTTAGACAGTTGACATTTTCACAGATAATGTAGGTATTTCTGTTGCCGCTATAACAACAAATACTGAAAAACAGAATAAATATTTAATTTTCCCATATAACAAAAAAGCTTGAAATATTCACAAAATATGTAGTTATATAAATATTTAGTTTAAAAATAAATAATTAAATTAAAATAAAACAAATATTTAAAGGGGGCTCCCAAACAATAGACATTTTATACCTTAAACTAAATAAGAAGAGCCATCTGATGTCAATAATGGGAAACCATTTTTTTCCATACTTTTAGATATAAGTGAGTGCTTACGTTACTGAAATCAAGTAAGATAATTTTTTTTTTCACTAGACCCTCTGAATACTTCTACGTAAGCCAGGATCTAAGCGCTAGTGCTCGTGAAAGACTATCTTCAACTCGTATTCGCGTCACGTTTTAGCGGATTTTATACACCCCATCTCGACTCTTAAGTCACTGGTTTTACCTGTTATAAAAATCGTATAAAATCTCAAGTACTTGAGTTACCCATTTTTTATGTAAAAGTTTTATGTTAAGTAATAATGTAAGCGTTGTATACCGTTTTTTATGGATTTGAGATCACCAAGCCACCAATCGGTTTATTATACCAATATGTGTTAATGCATTATACTAATCGGTGAAGGAAAACATCGTGAGGAAACCGGCATGTCCTAGAATCAAAAATTCGAAGACATGTGACATTCACCAACCCGCACTGGGCCCGCGTGGTGGATTACGGCCCATTCCCTCTCCTAGAGAGGAGGCCTGTGTCCCAGCACTGGGAAAATTTAAAGGCTGACTATGACTATGACTATGAGATCACCAAATAACTTCTTCCGCTCTGAGCAGAGCGGAAGGAGTCAGACGGTTATCAGACTCTTACTGACTAAAACCCACCAGTGTTCCTCCTAATGTCCCTTGCGTTCCAGGGCCGTGGTGATTCTTTCGATCAAGTTCTCTGTTTTTGAAGCGCGCATGTAACACGACGCGCCGTCGACCCGGGCCTGGTTGTAATCAGATGGCGAGCCACCCATCCCGATGCGATGCGATCTATATCTACGTTTTAAACTAAGCAGTAGGTACATTTATACTAGACTATACAATATATTTATACAAATAGCAAACCGAAAGCTATGCTATTAATCTCTATAGTATAACTACATATTATTAATCTATGTTATATTGTATAATATAATATGAATCTATATAGTAATAACTACATAGTATAAGTAACCTACTCAGAGGGAATACCTTTTACTTACCCGACTACGGCAAAGCCAAAAGCAAAGGAAATGGTTTTTCGAAGTTCTATGCTTAATCAAGCTCCCAAATAACTTAAAAACAGAAAGATAAATTTTGACCATAATTATATTTCTTAATTATCTGAATATATGTAGATGCCACTTATTCTATTAAAGACATGCTAGTACAATTCAACTCAGCACACGCTAATCAAAACTGTTTAAATCTGAACACGAACTCCAATTTCCCGATCGACTTCTATCCCTTCACATACAAAGACATCGATTGTTTATATAAGGGAAAGTTGGTCGTCATGTGGCGTGGAGTAGATAGTACATGGAAAGCACATCATTTGTCTTGTTTTTGTACTGTCATAAACCAGGCTTTCTCGAAGTATTTTATAAACTAAGGCGTGACACGCAATATTCGATATGTTTAATTAGTTCAAAATTCAGGTGATGAATCTAGTGGGTCCCTGCACTGAACATTTATAATAATGCACCTCAAAAATCTCCACCTTGAAGTTACATACACTTAAGCAGGAATGCAAGAAATTTTGAAACGCTTGGGTGTCGCCGATACGCTTTGGTGTCGATTAGCCTTTTACCTCGCGATTTATCAGATTACCTATTCACCTTGTCTAAGTACAGATTGTCGATGAGGCGGAGAGATTCTGGAGTGGCAGCAGCTTGCCAGAAGATGCAATGTTGAAAAGCTTCCTTTAAGGTGAACTGATGACTTGGTTTGGACTAAAGAAATTCACTAGACCGAGCCATGTAGCGGCAATTAAGATAGTCTCATTTCCAGTAGTAGATGTCTTTTTTTAATTGATTGCCTTATAAATTTTGTAAGAGTCAACTGGTGACCACTCCATTCTCATCTACTCCGTGTCACAAAAGTTGTTCAGGATGTTGTATTGTGGGTTGACGGTTATGCGGGAACTTGGTTCCTTTACACGTTTAATTCGACAATGAGAAGCGATCGGATGTGGAGAAGCAGAAGTATCGCGATTGTTGAGGAAAACGGCTGGTTGCTCTCTTAGTTGTTTATGTTTCTGTGGTTAAATTAGTTAATTGTTTGATATATCTACTACCTAAAACTATTTAGGTTTCGCATTATTAGATACTAGCAGCGGCCCGCGGTTTCACCCGCATAGTTCCCGTTCCTGTGGCAATATGGGGATAAAATATAGCCTATGTCACTCGGGGATAGTGTATCTTCCAAACAGTGAAAGAAATTTTCAAATCGGTTCTGTAGTTTCGGAGCCTATTCAATTCAAACAAACAAACAAATCTTTCTTCTTTATAATAGTAGTATAGATATTCCATTTTGTTGGTTTCTGATCTACTGTTTATCATATGTACCTGTTTATTCATAGGAGCATATCTATGAACAACATAAAACAGCAGTCATTAGTCATGCTTTGTTGAAGCCATTTGTTTCTCATTCACTCTACTAGATAAAATCGTTAAAGTTAATATGGCCACAATAATGACCGAAATCGGAGTAGGTAGCCATTGTGACCGATGTAAAACCAATATCAGAATCATTTTAACGTGTGCCACTTTCAACCAATTTGATCCATTGGGCATGATTCCAATAACGTGATAGGTTGAATTGACCGAATTCGAGTTCAATATACACTGAATAAAATACGAAATAAGATTACATCTACACTGGATTTTAATTTCGAAATAGAAAATAAACACCTAAGTTATAAAAACATAACCGTTTGATCAAGTAAAAGGTAATGACCGTTACCTCTAAAACAATTAACAGACATGTTCATAAAGGCCTCGAAATAACAAAATTAAAATGTGCAAAAAGTAACGTCACGCACAAAAGTTTGTAACAATAATACCGGGTGTATGTACAAAATTAGCATAATGCTAACATTGGTGCCCGTGGGACCGCACACGTGGGCAAACAGAGACAACCGTTTGCGAATGTACCCAGCCACCGGAAAATATTGTGACGCTACAAAAATACAGAATTGCAAAAATAAGGCTTGTTGATGTTACTCATGTTTTTGTTTTAGATATGAAAGAGAAATTCTTAGTGGGTTAACCAGACGAAATAGGTTACCGCTTTGTGGGACGAGCTATGAATAAAAAAACATCGTAACACGGAATATGAAAGCAACCTTTAGTTCACTTTTGTTTTTGTTTGGGAACAGCTGAAAATTGATACGAAGATTAAAAATGAAAAATACTATGATATAAGCTGGAAAAATCACGACAGTCATGTTGCTGGAAAAAAAAGATAACGCGGTGTTTCTTTCCTTTAATCAGTGTATTACGACATTCCCTTAACGGCACATACTTCAAAACACATGAAAGAAAAAATCCTCACGTACAAAATTATTCTTTCACAATCCAACGAACCACCTTCAGAAAATTAAGTCCAACTTGTTGAACCCCCGTAAGATGCGGCCAAAAACATCTGACTTGTACGGTAATATTTTAATTACTTCCCCTGAACTGTCTTACAAGTTCTGAGCGCATTGTACTGCCATCGCTAGCCTAATTAGACAGGAGGCTTTTAATTACGCTTTTCAGAAGCTTTCAGAACCCATACAAAGAATTTTGCCAAGAGAACCAAGGGAATTCTCTTGTGGGGTTAGGTAAGTCTAGCCTTAAGCTCTTAGTTGGGTTGTATGCAGTATGTTTTGGATGGATTAGTTTAATGTTATAACAATATGGGCAGCGTATGTATGTATACGGATTGTGGCTTGATGAGTCCTTAGTTTTTAGTGCAGTAGAGAAGTGTACTTTACATAGAGATCAGTTGGCTATTGGTAGGTATTAGTAGGTAGGTCTTCTTTTATGAGCATTACTTTTTTGGAACTGTAGTGAATGGGGTAAAAATCCTATTACGACCTATCTATACTAATATATAAATATGAATGTAAGTTTGTTTGTTACGCTTTCACGCGAAAACTACTCAACCGATCATCATGAAACTTTGTACACATATTCTTGGAGGTATTAGAAGTAACATAGGATACTTTTTATCCCGGGATTATGTTCCCTTGGGATAATTTCCGACATTCACGCGGGCGAAGCTGCGGGCAGCAGCTAGTACGGTAATAAATTTCAGTAGCTAAACACAACTCTACTACATTATCTACAGCAAAAAGAGCAAGAAAAAAAAAACAGGTGCAAGTAATAAGCTGTCACCTTTGACTCCAGCTTATAACCTTGCCTTAATAAAAAGCAACACCCAAAGAACAACAACAGAGCGCTATTACTCAACCGGAGACCACAACGTACATGATTATGCAAATTACACAAACATGGAAAAGCCTAATGCCGCCTCTCAAAAACCTGAACCAGGCGGCTCTTCCATAAATATCTCATGAAGTTTGTTGGTGCGTGTGTACTTCCAGGGGGCAATCCATCCGGACAGCCTAAGGATAATCTCGTATGTATCTCTGGGCTCTGACATGTAGCCTGGGGTCAAACGGAATTATAAATCGTCCAACAACGGAACTCCTGAGTGTTTAATATAATATTCATTCGGTAATGTATGGTTCGTAATGTTAAGAGTTGAAAGTAGGTCGCATTTACATAGATTTTGGTTGGGTTTTCCCAAGTCGGGTTTAGCGATGTCCTATTGTGGTTGGATGCTGTTGACGAGTGGACTTGTAAGTGATATTTTGGCGTGTTTTATATAAATAAAACATCCAAAATATCACATAGGTGTTGGCCTACTAATGTTTAGCTCTGCTAGGCAATAACTTTCCATTCCTCTTTCCAAACAACTTTGTCTTGGGCTACGTCTGTCCAAGTTTATAAATCTTTTAACGACTAATTATCTTTATTCAAAAGGCTTAGTGAAGGGCTATAAAACATCACTTTGTGTTTTTTTTTATAATGTATTATTGAGCTACTACAGATTGACTCAGGATTAACTAGAAAACTACTGTGTCTTTAGAGTTAACCTTTTTTTGGCAAATACTGGACAAGAGCTAAGTCAAACCTCCCACTCTTGTGCGATGTCTGACCAAGTTTGAACAGCAAAAGCGTGGGTTCAATATTTGAACAGACAATAATTTAATACAAAAAAGATATATTCCAAAACAGCATAAATTCAAAGTGTTTGTAGCTTTTAAAGCGGAAACAGTATGGAATTTTATGTCATTCTATTTTCATATAAAATATCCAACAAGATTCCGCCGCGGGGCGGGACTGGCAGCTGATACAAATTGAAATAAAACATTTTAGCTTACTTGCTTATATATTTGAACTTCGCCTTTAGCAAAACAAATAAAATTGATATTTGTTTCAGGCTTTGAATGAAATATTATACTTTTACAATTACTAGAACATAGATTACGTCTAGACAAGCGCGCTTCATCTTCGACCACATCATCTCATACCATTTTATGACACAGTGGTCATACGCGTCCGTGTGGCGATTATAGGCACGCTATAATAGGAAAAATAAAACATCGCCTCCGCGGATTTTTGTAATTTCAAACAAACTTGAACACACCTTCTGATTCATCTACTGGTGAGGTAGTATCTAAACCAATATTATAAATGTGAAAGTAACACTATGGCGGACGCGGGGCGCAGCGGCGCGCTGCGGCTTTCGGTACACGCTGCGGCCACTTTATTTCCATAGAGCGTTTTAAATAAAAAAAATGAAAGTTTAAATTTAAAACTACTATTTGATTATTTTTTATTAACTGCAAAATCATGTAAATTACTTATTATAGGACTAAACGCGAGAGTCTGACAGATTGAAAAACTGCGTTATTAGAAGTAGAACAAAAACTACAGATGTAACAGTCAAAGTCAAAAGACTTAAGTGGAGTTGGGCTGGACACGTGATGCGAGGTCACGACAAATGGAGCAAAAGAGTGACACGGTGGTACCCCAGAGAAGGCAAAAGGAAGAGAGGCAGACCTCAAAAAAGATGGGATGACGATATCAGACGAGTGGCAGGAGTAATGTGGAACAGAGTGGCTCAAGAAAGATTAGAATGGAAAAGGTTGGAGGAGGCCTTTGCCGACTGGCAAACTGATCTATCGATGATAACAAAAGAACAGATATTAGTTTGAGTAGTTTATTTAGTTTAAGAGTATGTGTAGTTTTAGATATAAATTTATTGTAAACACTTAAGATCTGAATAAAAGGCTATATTATTATTATTCCATTTATTTATTTACTATACATATTTATTAAATTTTTAAATATTTCTATTAAAAAAAAACATTTATTATTATTATTATTATTAAACGCGAGAGTGAAGACTCACGCCCAAGTCACAGCAACAAAAGAAGACGTCCCGGGCGCCGGAAAACGCAGGGCGATTTCTGGCCACCATAGACGCGGGACTGCGGATGGCGAGTGATGGGTGCCACATTGTCCAATAACTACCAGGCCCGGTTCCACGCGCGCCTCATAGAGATGTCAGCAAAGTGGCCCACTAGGGCCAGTGCCTGTCAGGTTTGCGGAATTTGTTCGAAAGAGTCACCGCAGCCCTGGAACGCAAAAAGCATTAGGAGGAATACTGGTGGGTGGGTTTTAGTCAGTAAGAGTCTGATACTTTCTTCCGCTCCGCCCACTACAGAAGAAGGTATTTGATGATTTCCTATCCATAAAAAGGGCAGTTCGCTCAAACCGCAACATGTTACTTACTTGGAGTATTTTTATACGAAATAACTTTTAACTGAAAAGTCTGACATTTTTATTTATAAGTTTTATTTACGTATTTGTTTACATTCTAGCTTCTGTGACTTCGTCCGCGTAGAATTGTTACTAACCCCCCGATTTTGAAATATTCTTCATTGGTGCTCTGCTCCTATTGGTCTTAGCGTATATAGCCTATAGTCTTCCTCAATAAATGGGCTATCTAACACTGAAAGATTGTTTCAAATCGGACCAGTAGTTCCTGAGATAAGCGCGTTCAAGCAAACGAACAAACAAACTCTTCAGCTTTATAAATACATAATATAATATATATTCGTATAGATAATATTAAATCATTGAAATGAATAAGGATTAATATCATGATACCAAAATCACCAGTATTCCATTCGAGCTGGATTGTAATTGAATAATTTGAACAAAATCATTATGTATACCGTAATTAACTTTTTATAGGTGTAATAAATTAGTTTTATGAATCATCAATAGTTTTCTCAGCGCGCTAAATAATTAATTTACTAGGCAAAAATTTGCTACTTTTGAAATGAGAAAAATAAATAAATAGATTTCTCTTTAAAATCGGTTGAGTCGTTTTTGAATCAAATTTTTTATAATATTAGTTTACATTTAGATAACTAAGTTTCACACATCAACTTGGAGGTACATTCCCCTGGAAAGCAAAAAAGTCGGATTTAAAAAATTATCTATTTTGTGCAAGCTGGCATAAGCAACTTTAAATCTTAGACCATCATACAAAGTCGATCAAGTTTAAAGACGTTTAAAGTTAAAGTGTTATCAATAGTCAGTGCGAAAAATGAAGCAACATTTCAAAATCTAGTTTTTTGGGCTCGTAATAATTGCAACTACAAAACTTTGTATTTCAATGAAAAACGTCTTTAAAGCTAAGCAGTGTTGACAGCGCGGAATTAAATATTAAAAAGTCGAAGTTCTATTTAAAAATAGAAAACAAAATGACCGAGCAAGACTAAAGACTGGCGTAACCAACATGCTAATTTCCGTTTCACGAACAATAAAGTAGGGACTCTTACTGTTCATTGTCGTGCCGTCAAATTACGGGACGCAGCTAACTAGCAGAATAAGTAATAATAAAGACGTAAGTAATCGTTCAAAGGAAACCGTCCTTAGTATAAAAATTGCAAAATTATAGAGTATGAACGATGGCGTAATTGGAAAAATTGTTGAGCAACCCGCGCTAGTCTAAAGCGTACCCACGATGTCAAAGGTTGATCACCTCTACAACTGCAATTGATTTTTTATTGCCGCAAAAAGTATTACTATGAAACGGTACAAACCATTCGTTTTGCTAAATAGTCCTAGTTTTCAAACGGCCACTACTGTTGCTTTAATGTTTCGTTTCAACTCAACATTTTATGAAACTGTACGACTATTTGTACTAGAATGGAACATTTAAATTAAACTCTACAAGCTGCTTCCCTCATGTACTCCCAAAAAATGTTATCAAAACCGAAAACTTCGAAAAAGCAAACAAAGACATTTGAAGCAAAAAATTCACCTTTTGATCCTTCCTTTATCAAATACTTTTACAAAAGAAACATTTATGTTAAGAATGGCGGTGAAAAATTAGATAATAATCTTAAGATTCTTTCCTTTTCAGCCCTTCCCTGTAATTACGTTTTTGTTCATCTAGGAAGTTCTTTTGTCTGAAGGGGAGGCTGAGTAACAAAAGCCTTGGCAGGGGAAGCAAACAATGACGTCTGCTATGAAACCATAGCTCGATGGTGTTTCCCATTCACGTCATCCAGAATCGATGGCGATATGAAAAGCTTAAAGAATGCCTAATTATGAATATGACGTGAGCTTGTGTGCTTCAGGTTTCTTGTTTTTATATTGTCTATGTTTTTTTTTAATAGAAAGGGGAAATAGTCCATTGGCGATAATCTTACAGCAACTTTAAAATGTTTTACTTTGATCTTATGCACTCAAAATTTGAAAAAGAAAATGGCGATATTTATGCAGCCACTGTGTACTTAACCACCACCATCTTACTGAACAACATATGAAAACACACACAAAAGGCTCCATAACTGAACAGTAATAAATACGGCAAACCACCTATCAACGAAAATCATCCGGCCGAGCGCCTCTAAAGATAGTTTTTCATCTGTTCAGACATAATGCTCGATTAACACTCCATAACGGTCAACCGGAAGTGCGGACGCCATGTTGGCAGCGAGATAGCGGAAATATATCGCAGGAAGTCGACAGCCATTATTCAGGAAAGGAGTTCTTCCGTCATCAGTCTATGGCTCTTATTATTTTTGGCGATATTTCCGTGGCTGGCGATAAGGTGTAATGAATTATTATTATATTGATAGGACGTAAGTGGGTTCTAATGGGTTATTTATCCTGTGTTGTTAATTATTATTGTAGCGGGCAGAGTTCTATGTTATTTTATAGACAGCTGTTTTATTGATAATTCATTAAAGAGTACCAAAGATGATTTTCAACGTGTAACAGAATAAACGCTGTTCCTTAAAAGGAATCATTGTATATGGTATATATATTTGCATTTGGTAAATGATATTTTAGTCAATAAATAAATTAAAACCAACACTATTTAGCATGAATTTAATGGCTACAAAAACAGCAACAAACTAAAAAGTGAAAAAAATGCTCCAAAGAATTATAGAAGTGAAAGGCTATCGTGAAAATTTACAGATTATAGTATTCTATGATACATTTATTTGTTTTAATTCAAATCAATTTATGTGAGTATTTTTTATGGATGAAGTAAATATTGCAGGCATCATTCATTTCCAGAAAGGCAAGAGTCGTTGTACTGACAGTGGGTCGATTAAAGACTGTTCTACTTAGTTCTATGGAGCACCCGCAGAGGCCCATGCCCAGCAGTGGACATCATTCGGCTGAAAATATGATGATGAATAGTAAGAAGATAAACTAACAAACTAAGTTTAAAATACTGTTTTTTTGTTAAAATCGTAGAAAGCCAATTTAAAATATGAGAAAATCTAACACCAAACTACACAACAACATAAATAAGGTAGAAAAACACATTATGTTTATGAAAGTTATAAAAAGTTCAGAAATTACATATTTAAGTACTAAAAATGCAGTATGAGCAGACCAATTGATGGGTCCAGTAGTAAATAAAATATACTTAGAAACTCATTTCGGCTAGTGTTAATTACTAAATTACAAAGTAATGAGACCACTCCAACTATCGCTCCGGTGGAAATTTAAAAAGCTGGAACAGCCTTGTACTCCCAACTTTTGCAAGGACCCAAGATGAGAGCGAAGAGAGGGTAAAAATAACGGCGTGGGTAAAGCGTCAGGTTAGTACTAAATCTCCAAGTTCCATAGTTTTTGTTATATTTTTCGACCGAAAAGATCAGCATTACCAGGCAACTTTTGATGCTCAATGATGATTATTCCAGGAGGGGAATAACTCGTTGATGTTTTATCCCACCGGAACATTTTTTTTTCTTTTATTAAGTAGTATGTAGTATCATAGTAGTGATATAGAATAATCATTTAATAATCTATATTCATCGAAAATTGCTTTAAGCAATAATTCCTTCCAGACAATGTTTCCGGAATAACATCGCTCGTCATAATCTATGACTGAAAAAAAGAATCAATCAAAGTTTTCAAAATACTAATGAAATAACCAATAAAGATGTGTTGTTGGATAATAATATTGGAAAATTTTCCAAAATTATTATCCAACAACACATCTTTAGAATATCAACATCACTACATCATAACTGATGGACATAGGCATTCCACATGCATCGCCACATCCACCGGTTCTGTCCTCCTCACAGTCATTGCACTCGCGTGGCTTTCATACAATATACGAGTAGATAAATTATTTCTTCTAAGGCACATTTTAGCAAACAAGGTAACCTAAAAGAAACAAATTCACGATGCTTAGAAATAAAAAATGTAAAATCAAACGTCATTTATTCAAACCGGGCTGAGAGCCAGCACTTCTTGAACGTGAAATTATACATAAGACAATCCTCCAAAACGCTCCCCGTCACCACTTCCTAGTGATTAAGCTGGAAAGAAGAAGTGGCGCAACAAACTCCTCAGCAACACATCAAGCGTTTTAAGAACTTGAATTTATAAAATAGTATGCAAATTCATAAACCTCACATGACACAGACGAAAAAAAAATATCCAAGTTGGAAATCATAAATCTGGAAATAAAAATGTATGTAGAGGGTGTTTGTGTGAAACCTGAAAGGTCTATCGTGGGTGGTAGTTAAGAAAGTAGTACTCGTATTTAATTTTGATCGACTACGTTTTGTTTTGTCTTTACTCCCACTCATTTTCATTAAAATAACTTCCACGTGTAGCGATATATAAAATCCATAAAATGAGCTTCTCCGATACCTACTAGTTTTTATATTCATCACTACAGGCTATGTTTACCTTTGGAAATCCACTGCTAAACATAGGCATTTCATTCCAAAGATTTTCAAATCGACCAATTTGGTACACTTAGTGAAGGGTATCTACACGCACCTCCAGTAAGCAGTCATCTCTTCAAAACTTTTCGGTTCTATTAACCAAGCGTAACGTTCCTCGCGGTTTTCTTTTGTTTTCTGAAAAATCTAATCAGAAGCCAGTAAATCTGACACCAGATTTGAAACAGGCAGTCGCTCCATTTAAAATACTGGTACTGAACTGCATCCAGTAAGAAGCTGATCCTAATTGTTCCAATTGTTAAATTATAGGCATGGTGTTCATTGATACAGGTAACTGTTCCGGACAAATATAGATGTAATTTTTAATTTCGAGTATTGTACGTCGCGGTGTTCTCCGAGAAAGCGAGTGCCGCTGTTCAGGCCTTCACAGCCGCACCGCACCTCCGCTCTCTCGCCGATGTTGATGACGCATAGCTCGATCACGCCGCCTACGCCTCCCATCTGCGTGTTAGTTGGGTGCTATTCCCAACACTAACATAGATGGGAACATATAGCTTTGGAACGTCGAGCCGTTTCCACTATCGCTCCAGCCGCATCGCTATCTCCTCCTACATTGCACCATCCGCGGTTATGAACAAAAAACTGTCGTAGTCCCTCCCCAGAGACGAGTCGTGAAGCTAATGACGTGTTCTCGCCGGGGCACGTGTCTTGCACGCGCCGACATAACCTCTAATGTGTAATAGCGTGTCTAGAGTGCTCGGCAAATTGGCAAGACGGATTTGTTATTTTGACGATCAGAAAGTAAAGGGTTTTGGTATACTGATTATCGAAGTATGTATGTGCTTTCGTTGATGATTTTTATTTTAGTGCACGTTTCATGCTTGAGAGGAACATAGAGTGTTGACATAATCATGTGCTTCAGTTTTCTGTACCAGTGTAAGCATAGATGCCGTATAAGCGTACCGTAACGAATGAAAACTTAGAAACTTAGAAAACTTTTTATTTGTTTCTAGGAATAAATAGGGTAGATTGTTTTTTAACCGACTTCTAAAAAAGGAGGAGGTTCTCAATTCGGATGTTTGTATGTTTTTTTTTTTTTTTTGTTGTTTGTTCGCGCATAACTCCGTCGCTTGCCAACCGATTTGAAACATTCTTTTTTTGTTGGAAAAGGTATACTTCCCAAATGGTCCCATGAAAATTTTATCGAAATCGAACAAGCGGTTTTTGAAAAATCAACAAAAATCTAAAAAAAATATATACATTGTCTACATTGATGACCTTTTAGTTTACTCTGCATTGGAGCAGTGCGTTTTTTTTACACTAATGTAATTGGTTCGTTTAGGTGGGGGGAGGGGAGGTGGTTTAGGTACCACTAAAAAGTGAAAAATAAAAAGCTTTTTACAAAAAAATACAACCGACTTTTCCACAAAAAATCAAAAAAGTACAAAATAACTTTAATTTCGGAAGTCGGTGTTCAAAAAATGAAAAAGTAACCACAAACACCGAGTTCCGTAATTAAAGTTATTTTGTACTTTTTTGATTTTTTGTGGAAAAGTCGGTTGTATTTTTTTGTAAAAAGATTTTTTATAAAAAACAATTTTTGGTTGACTCACCTCTCCATTCCACTTAACATATTGTCGTGCAAACAAAAAAATACTTCTCGAAATCGGACATAATAGGGCTGCACCTATAATACATAATTCATCACAATAGTATAATGAAAATCCATTAGTTCTAGTGAATCGACGAATGTTACTGTTGACACTGAGGTGTTGTTTATCAACCCTAGATCGGAGATTGATTGATAAATAAGCTAAAAAGCTGTAGGGTGATATAATTGAGCGAATTTCCTCACTCTCCCTCATAGGGAGGTGTTATCGTGCATACCAACAATAGTGACATACTGGTTTGAAGTTTGGAAAACGTCAAAGTTAGTGGTGGCAGTGCCACTTCTACTAACTTTAGAACAATGTTCGCATTCACAGCTCAGTCTCAATCTGTCAAAAATGTATGGGAAATGAGGTATTTTTGACAGATCGCGAAAGAGATGCGAATTCAAAAGTTGCTTAAAGATTAGTAGAATTGGACTATTGTATTCATTTTAATAAAACACATTTCATAGTTTGACAACTTATAAAAGTGTAATAAAAGTCCGTGTGAAAATTCATATGGATTTTTTTTAAATACTGGTAATAATTATATTATCAAGTACAATCATCAGTATTTAAAAAGTCTAACCAGTGCTCAAATTAGCGAATCATAAACCGGTTGAAACCATAACACAAGGCTATCTCTCCTTGGGCACGCTACAATTGCGGCAATAAGTCCTCTCTTTGAGGAGTGGTTGGAGAGACGCCACGGCGTCCTCACCTTCCGCCTGGCGCAGGTGTTCACCGGACACGGCTGTTTCGGGAGGTAGGTACCTGTTTCGGATTCAGTGGGAGAACACGGTGGAGCGTACGGTGGAGGTCTGGATAGGAACCAGGCCCGGGAAACACGCGCGCCTCAAAGAGCTGTCAACAAAGAAGACCGGGCCCCATAGGGTCAGTGCTTGCTAGGGTTTCAGAATTTGTTCGAAAGAGTCACCGCAGCCGTGGAACGCAAAGGGCACTAGAAGGATTACGGGTGGGTTTTAGTCAGTAAGAGTTTGACACTCCCTTCCGCTCTGCCCAGAGCGGGAGAAGTCATTTGATGATTTACCATCCAGTAAAAAAGGCTATCTCTCCTCCATCTATGTATCTATCGTATGACTATCGTAGTGCAGGCTTTTTTTGAGCCTTCCATGAAAATAATGTGTCATTTTCAATTGCCTTTTCGAACCTGATTGGGAGCAGCCTAATAAAAACAAATAACTTTAAAAATCTAAAACACGCTGACCATGTCAAAAAGTGAACTAAAAATTTAAAAACAAGATAGTGATTTTATTGTTGAATGGTCACAAACTTAATAGATTATAATATTTACTGTGCAATTAAAACGCCATTTTGACCAAAAGAGGATAACTGAAAATCAATCTTTTAACTATTGAAAACTTGCTGCCGAAAGCACCCAAGCCCGTGTGTGTCACATATTAGGGTGTGCATCGTACCGTGCGACATATCTCAAATTAATTCATGTTTTGTCATACCCCCACTTTATATTCACAGCTTAATGACATAGCACTATAAAACATAGTGAAAGCCTTTATCCAATGCGTAAGATATCGCGAACGTGCGTATCGCTGTAAATGGAAAAACATGGCTTTGCTCTTACTGGACGACGGGTATAGCCTGACAAAAAACCAATATTTGGAAGGGGTCCCATTCAAACTCACCCTTTGCTTGCAAAAAACGGGATATCTTTTGATTAATTTATCGTACACACGTTATTGATTAGTTGATTTTCGATGGACCTACAGATTTATTCTTTTGCGTGTACAGCTGGCCAAAAAGCTGACATGTGAAACCTTTTACCGTGGAGGTTTTAGTGTTCATTCATCCAGTACTACTTTATGCCAAGGGATTTTTTCTATATGAGTATTTTTCAAAAGTATTGCTCGAAAATACTTTGCAGTGAATACAAACACTACATTTGCAGGTCATAACAGCAACACAATTCGAACCAACCAATTCCATTTAAAAATACATGCTTCATTACTATCGAATATCAATTTGTCTTTATATAATTACCTGAACACACAAAGGAGTACAAAGTCCAACAAAATGATGATGTATTTTGTAATTAATTCCGTCTGTGGTTTTTAATCAAGCGGTATGTGTTGAAAATATGCGGTCAACATCCATGCATTCGTTTAAAACAACTATTTTAATTATTCACTGAGAATCAACTCCTGTTCGAATGGCAACAAAGTTATTCGGCACAAAATGTTCGGAACACAAAATGTTCCGAGGGCAAAATTGGTTCGAACGTAACGGAGTGTGACACAGGATATATTGTTTAAAAGCTCAAACTTTGTCGCGATTGATAACCATAAAAGAAGTATGAATATATTCTCAACTTTACTCAGATTTATTAAGGATATTACAGGAAAATGGGAAAGCGTTATTCAAGCGCAGGTGTGCTGACGATTTGCTAAGTTGCCATATTTTTGAAAGGGAATTGAGTTGGAGCATTTCGTAGATAGCACGTCGTAAGGTATTGTTCAGAATCTTATATCTCCGTGCCATTATTTACTACGAACGCGGCCTATTCAACAATGTGGCACGTTTATTGCGTCATAATTTAATACTCTCTCCACTCTTAACGTATGCTTAATATTACTTTGCGTCAAATAACGTCTTGTTTTTTGGAAGAAAAAATATTGGAGACGGTAAATTTTATGTCTACTGAGTGTTAAGTCTACAGCGACACTTTTATGAATAAAATATTAAAAGTAAACAAAAAGTAATGCCAAATTTTATTATAAATCTCACTATTCTGAAAACGTAATTATTTCCCTAATCACTTGACTGAAGCACACACTAAATCATCTACATAAACTAATTATTCCACAATTTCATTCGACAACACAGTTAACCGTGTTATCTTTTACAACACATACATATATTTCATGTTTCTATCTAAATACAGATATAAGCTATCACATCAAACCCCCATCAATACAGGGTGCCATCGAAAATAATAAACAAACAAAGCATAGGTACTTGATAATAGCCAATATGCGTCGCCAAAATTGCTTTCCTAACGTTGTTTCCCTAACTAATATTGTAATTTTATTATCGGCTTCAGCTTCTATATACACGTTGCTTTCTCTTTTTCTTTAACTAGAACTTGTTCGTGTGTTTTTATTAAAGGTTCTAATAGCTTTTTGTTATCCATTTTCCTATACGTGATCCTGTTTGCTTTTGTTCTGTGTTTAATTAAAAGTGGTATTCTACATTGTTTGCTGCTAACGGTAATTTATGATCTTCGTAGATATTTTGTTTGGATGTGGATTTATATTCTGTAATTAGCTTAGCGATTTAAAGTGATTGATTCATTCTTGATAAAGGCCATGCACATCTTTTTAATGAAACTGGTTTCCGCTTACGTCATCTTTAAAATTTATAAGAATGCAAGTTGTTGGTATTGAAGTTATATAAAACAAAATATTACTATTATTATTATTATATTACATAAAGTATATTATTTCATTGGTGGATGAGGACAAGCACGTGTCTCTATACAAAACATGTTAAAATTACTATTAAAATAATGTTCTTTTATATAAACTAATAATCCAACTATTTGCATCTCTTTGATATTTGTCTATGGTCTCGGTAATAAAAAATAAATAAAAGTTTAGTCTTTGAACAACCTCACACCGTGTTTTATTAGGTTATGGCCCAGTCCCACATTTATTCCAAATTTTAAAAGTTATTGTGTCCTAAAAGTGCATTATGTCGACGTCGGGCTACCTAGTCAATGTGCCAAAACTAAAAGGTCGTGAGAATTACGACGATTGGGCATTCGCGACAAGTAATTTTTTGCTACTCGAAGGAATTGACTTGGAGAACCTGCCAGCGGAAATCAGTGAAGCTGAGATGAAAAAAGCCAAAGCCAAACTCGTGATGACTATTGACTCTTCATTATACGCGCATATCAAGAGTGAGACAACAGTAAGAGGTGTATGGAATAAATTGAAACAATTGTTCGATGACACAGGATATCAACGAAAAATCAGTTTGCTTCGAACGTTAATTTCAATTCGCCTTGAAGATTGTGATTCTATGACAAGCTACGTATCTCAAATAGTTGAAACGGCGCAGAAATTGAAGGGAACAGGTTTTGAGATCACAGATGAGTGGATCGGATCATTACTTTTGGCGGGACTCTCAGATAAGTTTTCACCGATGATAATGGCGATCGAGCATTCTGGAATCGCCATTAGCGCTGACGTCATAAAGACAAAATTGCTCGACATGTGTGAGGAGGTTGGCACTACTGAAAAAGATTCTGCATTTTGGTCAAAACAACAGCGGTGGAAAAGTGGCAACACTAACCGCGGTGTCAAATCGCAAACGTCAAAGTCAAATAGTGACGGTGCAAATGCAAATAAAAACTGCAGCAAAGAAATAAAATGCTATAATTGCAAGAAAATAGGCCATTTCAAGAATAAATGTCCCGAACTAAAAACAAAGAGGACCTTAAATGCTTTTAGTGCTGCATTTTTCAACGGAAATTTTAGTACAGAAGACTGGTACGTCGATTCGGGTGCAAGCGCACACATGACGGCAAATCGAGATTGTTTACTGCTAAATAGACCCGTGCATGTAAACAAAGAAATAGTAGTCGCAAATCAAATGACTGTGCCTGTTGTAAGTGTTGGTGAAACACAGATAACGACGAAAGTGAATGGATCTCAGCATGATGTCATTGTGAAGAATGTTTTGTACGTACCGAAGCTCACAACAAACTTATTATCAGTAAGCCAATTAATAGCAAAGGGCAACAAAGTATCGTTTAAAAAGGATGTTTGTTTGATATATAACCAAGCAAATGAGCTTATAGGAGTTGCAAACTTAACAAACGGTGTGTACAAGCTACAAATACAAAGATCAGAGAACGCATTATCGGCCATGACAATTTGGCATAGAAGGCTAGGACATGTAAACACAAAGTCTCTAGAAAAGATGAAAGAAGGTGCTGTGGAAGGGGTTACTTTTGACAAGAAGGCTGATATTCGGATCCAGAACTGTGAAGTGTGCTGTGAGGGGAAACAGGCTCGTTTCCCATTCCCATCTGCTAATCATAGAAGTGATATACTGCTAGAAGTAATACACTCAGATTTATGTGGGCCGATGGAGACCAAATCGATTGGTCAAGCTAAGTACTTTCTTCTGTTCGTTGATGATGCCAGCAGAATGACTTATGTCTATTTCTTAAAGGAGAAGAACCAGGTACTCCAGCATTTCAAAGAATTTCGAGTTTTGGTGGAAAATCAAACGGGAAACAAGATAAAAGTATTGAGAACCGACAATGGAGGTGAATTTTGTTCACAAGAGATGGAACATTTCTTAAAACAAACAGGAATAATCCATCAGAAGACTAATCCTCACACTCCACAACAGAATGGACTCTCAGAAAGGTTCAACAGAACTGTAGTTGAACGGGCTAGATGTTTATTGTTTGAATCAGATCTAGAAAAAAGTTTTTGGGCTGAAGCGGTAAATACTGCAGTATACCTAATGAATAGAATGCCAGCCGCCAGTTTAGGCATGATGACACCTTATGAGAAGTGGACAGGCAAGAAGCCAGATCTGAGCCATGTCAGAATATTCGGAAGTCAAGTAATGGTGCATGTTCCCAAAGTGAAAAGACAAAAATGGGATAAAAAGGCTGACAAATTAATTCTAATGGGTTATCCCGATAACGTGAAAGGTTACAGAATATATAACCCAAAAACTAGGAAGATTACTACGAGCAGGGATGTCATTATAATAGAGAAAGAATACTCTGACACAGCTCAGGTAGTAGTAAATAATGAAGAAAAAACATCAGAAAATAAAGAAGAAATGTTAGAGGAAGTTGAAAACTCAGAGAAAGAGAGAAGTGTGTCAGAAAATTCAGCGATAGATGCTAACGATCCTACATATATCTATAACTCATCAAGTTCCCATGAAGATTCATATCAATCGCTGTATGAAAGTGATAATGAGTCAACCTTAGAATCTATTTTAGAAGAAAATGCTCAAAATTCAGAGGAGCTTGGTAAGCGCAAGAGAAAGCCAGTAGAACGATTCGGCTATTCCAATCTCTGCATCATAGATGAACTAGAATCATGTGGTGAAGAACTGAGCTATGGAACAGCAATGAATGGACAGGAGAAGGAACTATGGGAACAAGCGATGTCAGAAGAACTAAAGGCTTTTGAAGATAATCAAGCATGGGAAGTCGTTGACAAAAAAGAAGCTGATAGAGTAGTGCAGTGTAAGTGGGTTTTTAAGAAAAAGTTCGAAAGTGATAATAAAGTGCGTTATAGGGCTAGACTGGTAGCAAAAGGTTTTACCCAAAAAGAAGGTCTGGACTATACTGAGACATTCTCACCAGTGCTACGTTACTCTACATTGAGACTTTTATTCGCATTAAGCGTGAAACTTAACTTTAAAATTACTCATTTGGATGTAATATAAAATGTATACATGCATCCTCCTCCTAATTTACATTGTAATAAAAATTGTGTACTTAAATTAAAACGAGCAATTTATGGTTTAAAACAATCAGCCAGAGCTTGGAATGTAAGAATAAATGATTGTTTATTAAAGTCCAACTTTGTTAGGTCAAAATTAGAACCATGTTTATACATAAAAAGGAGTGAACAGGAGCTGATTATAATAGCAATTTTTGTAGATGACTTCTTCATATTTTCAAATTGTCAAGATATGGTAAATGAGATAAAAAGTGAACTAATGCAAAAATTTAAGATAAAAGACTTGGGGCAGTTAAAACAATGTTTAGGCATAAGAATTCAAATGTATAAAAATGGTTGCATTTCACTAGATCAAAAACATTTTGTGGATTACATACTAAGTAAATTTAATATGACAAATTGTAATGGTGCCGATACTCCAATTGAGAATAATTTAAAGCTAGAGAAAGGTGTTGAAGTTTGTAAACAATACCCATTTCAACAACTAATAGGAAGTTTAATGTACTTAAGTGTCTTAACTCGCCCAGATATATCCTATAGCGTGAGTTATTTGAGCCAATTCAATAATTGTTATTCACTCATACATTGGAACCATGCAAAACGAATTTTAAGATATATTAGCAAAACTAAATCTTATGGGCTTATGTTTACTAAAGATGATTGTAACTTAGAGGGTTTCGTTGATGCAGATTGGGCCTCAAATACCTTAGATAGGAAATCTTATACAGGTTTTTACTTTAAACTTTCAGGATCTGTTATCTCATATGAATGTAAGAAACAGCAAACAACAGCTTTATCCAGTACAGAAGCAGAATATATGGCGATAACTGAGGCTTGTAAAGAGGCTATATATTTAAAAAACCTGTTGAATGAGATTGTAGATTTTTGTAATTATACGATAGTCTTGTACAATGATAATCAGGGGGCTCAAAATTTGACAGAAAATCCATTGTTCCATAAAAGAACCAAACATATTGATGTGCGTCACCATTTTGTTAGAGAAGCAGTCACTAACAAACATGTAAAGATAGTTTATCTGCCAACATCTGAGATGCCTGCGGACCTGCTGACAAAAGGCTTGAGTAGTGTCAAACATAACTATTTTGTCAAAAAGCTAGGTATGCATATTATTGTGTGAGATAATATATATGATGCTTATTAGTACCTATGCAAAAAACAATATATTTTTTAAATAGCTAAGTATGCACTGAACTGTTTGTAACTGTATGCTTTTGAATTGTTACAGTCATATGGTTTAGATTATTTTAATAAGTGGAGATGTTAAAATTACTATTAAAATAATGTTCTTTTATATAAACTAATAATCCAACTATTTGCATCTCTTTGATATTTGTCTATGGTCTCGGTAATAAAAAATAAATAAAAGTTTAGTCTTTGAACAACCTCACACCGTGTTTTATTAAAACACACATTTTCTTCTGAATTCTCGGAACTTGTCACAGTGTACTTTTTCCCGTTCAGTTATTTCTAGCGCACGTCCACGGCATCCAGACGACTTCTCGTTTCACTAATGGTACAACTAGACTGAATTGGATCCGCTTTTTGACAAATCAATTTGTTCTGCACATCTTATATTTTTTATCTGATTAAAAGTTTTCGCAGACGTTGTCGTTAGAATTCAGGTATATTTACTGTGACTATTCTAAGTTATAAAATGGGCTTCGACATCATATTGTTTTTTTTTTTTTCATTTACATTATTTATTAGACATTTTATTAGAACCTTGTTTTCAATTGTTTGAAATGAAAACTTACTATATAGAAATATATTTTTTTATTTTTTTTTTTTACATGAAAGACAATTATTTGTCCAAGTTATTTTATTTGCTATCAGATAAACTTTTCCCAATAAACAAATACCAATTTTGTTGCACTGCTTCAAAAATACACTCCCCATAACGTTGCAGTATCTTGGTTATAAAATTCTCGAGTAAAATACTTCAAGTGCTTATATTCAATATTACATTCTTATTGCATTTCTCTAGCATCTGCAATTCAACCACACGTATTGGAAACAGTGATTTTTATTGCTACTCAATTGATATGATAGATATTTCACGATTTTTCTGTGGCCTGGCATTATATCTATGCAGTTTTCATGGAAAAGTTATAGTGTGATCTTGTCATCGTCTGGTATTAATAACAATAGCGACGCGACATTTTGGAATACACAGGTTTTCAGTTAAAAAATAATGATTGATTTTCTCTATACTCAATCGTAATTACTTCTAGCACAGCGACTTAGGCGGCCAATATAATAATGCACTGAGAATAGTGTTGAGGCTGTCGTGACGTCAGAGATGCTTGCGAACACAAAGTTTGAGGGTTTGGCCGCCATTATAAGAAAATGATGTGCCTCTCTGATAATGCATGTTTGCAACAGTACCAACACTATTCTTAGTGTGTTCACTGATCGATGGTATTCCCCGATGATGCAGAAGTGGGTGCAGCTCTACGCTAAAGTGTAGTTTTAAAGTAAATTGTTACTAACGCTATGGACTTTGTCCGAAATATACCACTCCACTCCCTCTTGAAATAGCACAGCGGGCAATTCTGAAGATTAGCTCCTTTCGACCCAGTGACTACCCTACACATCTCTTGTATCGATCCTGAAACTTACCAACAGTTCGCCAACTGTACATCTTGACTGTGGTACTTAAACAACATTGTCTTACTCCTTGGATAGGAATACTCTGCTTAAACGTCGTGAAATTGATGTAGTCCCTCGTTCCCATCTTTTTAATCATTCACTTACGCATAGGTTCTACTGCTTCACCGGTACGTATGTCTACAATAAATTAAATACTAAACGTAAGATATACACATTAAGTAAACAAAAATGCAAATCTAAAGTGTTAGATTTTCTACTTACGTGTGATTATAAAACTACAGAAGAGCTTTTTATTTTGAGTTAAAACTACACCAACAAATACATTAAACACTTGCACACATCACCCACACAACACTCACAGTAAATGCTATTATATGCTAACTGTTGTAAATCATATATATATATATAATTTATTATTGTTTTTTTTATTTCTAGACTGTTATATTATGTTAACGTAACACCCAACTACTGTTATCATCGACAATTGTTTCTGGAAAGTGAACTGTGTCCTGAAATACAGGCTCGGCCTAGCTCAGGCGCATTTGCTCATTTTTATTATTGTAGGTACAAATAACAATTACAATACGTACCTAAGTACAATTATAAAACTAATACTGAATAAAAGTAAAAAATAGTTTAATACGAGTATAAAACTATTCATCTGCAGTTTCGGTAAAACTGAATTGAAATTGAAGAATCGGAATGTTTATTATTCAGTTTAACGTTTCACGTAGATATGGCACACCCAAGGGACATTTATTTCCTTACGTGATCCAAATTCAAAATAGACTACAACATTCTTTATTTGTCTTATCTTAACTACAAATCCATACAAGAAACAAAAAAGCAACACACACAAATCTCGATGGTTTCTATCTTTATCGACATCGGTTTACCCTCCCAGTTTATTCCACGAAAACCCTTAGAAATGGAACTTCCCAGCATTACACCGGGGATCCTATGTAAATATGGTTGTATGAATGTAAATGCCTTTTAAGTAGATACCATACGTGGTGGGCTTATGTCGTTACCTAAGGTTATTGGTGCTGCTTGGTACGTGCGCCGTGGCACGCCATGTAACAAATAAAAGTGTATAGGACGGTATTAACGGCACTAAGTTTGAATATAGACGGGTAGGATTAAGATTTCTTTCGCTGATTTTGTTTGTTGTAGATTTTTGGGTTTGTTGCTATTTGTATTTGATGCAGTTTTGTATATTCTGAAGGTTTATACTACTATACACATCGCAAGTTGTTTTGGCTATGGGCTGTTATAATTATATAAATAATAATAATAATAAGTTTTTATTAGCTTTCGTTGTACAAAAACACATGTTAACACTGTGCAAACATTACAACCACGAGAAAGAGTGTTTTCGATGAACTCTGGCACCCAATGTAAGATTTAACTTGTGTTTAGGGTGTATGTTGAGAGCGTTACTTCTTGCATTAATCTATGTTTATGCTCTCAGGGCGAAATTTGTTAGTAAGGCTGTTTTCAATGCGAATTAATATTCTATTGCAACATATTTTCTAAATAGACATACTATCTACAGCCATAACCTTCAAAATACTAACTACCGAGTTAACACATTTACAAAATCTAGTTATGCAGCACGTACCATAAAATCGACCATATATAATTCATAATTGCCCCGTTTGGCCCAGGCCGTAGGCTCTTTTATTAGAAAATATTACCCGAGCTGGCCACAACGGGCTTTGCCACAATAATTATGCAGTAACTAGCGCACGTGCTAACATGTTATGTAACTACATTAACGATTATAGTTAATGAATTTTCTTTTAACGCGTTTAAAAGAAAATTACATAAGTCACGCCTTCACGTACCGATGCAGTTTTAATACCTGCGTCAAGCAAATTTTAGATAGATCTTTGTTGTTTGAAAGTTATCTTAATATTAACCAAAATTAAAACAAAGAATTACTTAATTAATTTGATAATGTTAACGACTGAAGTTTAAGCTAATGTTGAAATATGACCATATAAATGTACAATTTCGGCCGTTTTGTGTAAAATTTAAATAAATAAAATGACTACTATAAAGTTTTACTACTTAACATTGGATATTTTATGAAGCAATATACTGAATCTTCACAAACAACGAATTTAAAGTCACATAAATTAGCCACAGCATCTAGTACCAACATCATCAAAACTAAGAAAGGAGGTTTTATTAAAAAATATTCCTTGAAGATGCAACGCGGGTAAAGGCACGCACCACACAAGGGTGTTTCGCGTAGTTCTGGGGCGCGCGGCGTAGTACCCCGGCGTACTGTGAATATGCATATTGTCTGGGACGAGGAGTCCTAAGAGCACTTCTGTCGACAACAATAGGCCGGCGTAATTTCAAGTTTTTATAGCCTTATTGTGGATGTACCCGTCTACAGTATCTAGACAATAAGTTGTTCTTACTATGAATATTGTGGGGTTCGTTTTTAATTTTAGATAGCGGTTAGTTTACATTGGCTGCTTATTTCATATAAAGCTTAGTTAACTTAACGGCAATGGATTTATAGTTGTTTATTTTTAAATTGAAGTTTGAAATTGTTTGAGCTACGATGATAAAATGAGTCAAACAAAAATTACATTAACTAGATATTTTTCATCGGCCATTTAGACATTTACTTACAATCATTGGCAGTAGCAGCTAGTGTTTTTCGATGTTGCATTCAATAAGTTCTGTTATGTTTATGTAGAAAAACGCCTAAAATAATTCAACAAAGTTACACATAGATTAAAAAACATAATGGACATAGTCTTTTACAAATAACACAAACACGAATGTAATTTTGAAATTCAGCTGCTTTTTCTCACATGTTCTTTAAACGTGGGAATCCCATCTCCTGTACTATCTGCACAATAATGGACTCACACGATGCTTACTTTATTTTTAATTTCAGATAACGTCACGCTGAGCAAGGAACTGCGCATAATTTCAAAATGGCTGACACTTTTAAGAACGTAGTTTGGTAAACAAGAATAAATTAACCTATGTTTTGCTCTATGATTTTGTAGTTCCGTAAAAAAAAACAGAGTGATTTAATTTTCGCTCCCTCTTTTCTTGTGACGCTTTCAATCTATTGAACATTGAAGTATAATCCCCTAAATTCTGAAAACAAGTAACATATTTCTGAACCCGGCCACCGCAAAGTGCTTTTATCTCATAATATAATTTGAGACTGGTCAAGTTTCCTTATAAATTAAGTCCTCCATAAGACACGTCTTATCACCTGATAACATCCTTCCCTGCCTGTAGGATCACGTTTCTGAATAAACAAAGCCATAACAAGAAAGCATCTCCCTGAAACTGCAGTCCACGCATTCAAAGAGAAATCCCATGTCAAAAAGATTCCAGAAAAATATTTCCAGACTACGTATTTCTCTTTTCCTTATATTTTAAGTACATTTCTGTTTCATCCAGCTAAGCTTAGTGTATACTAAAGCGTATTTATCAAAAGAGATTTATCTAGTTGATAGCAAGTGAAATAATGGCCATGTTTCCTGATCTGCAGGTATAGTGCGCCGACGGTTGGATAAAATTTCCTGTTGAGTATTTTATACTGACTACATTTTGCACACTTTTGAGATTCTTAGGTACATTTCGCTTTGCTATTTACTTCATCGTTTCTGTTCCTTGAAGTCAATTGATAAAATAGGCAAGTCCTAAACTATGTATCTTATTTATGAAAGTAATCAGTTTAAGCCATAAAACTTTAGGATTTTTTAACAAGAGTAAAATTTGTCATACAATAATTACCATAAATCTACTCAGGAGTCACTGAAGCGATTACTGAATTGCATAAAAAGCACACTGTCGCTGCTTTTTATTTCGAAAACTGAACATTTTAAGTGAAATGACTACGGCTACCACAGTGAAATTATCAGAGAAACTCACAATTAATTTCTGTTGCACAACAGTATATACAAGTAGGTTCGTATGATACAGTTTCATTCAAACAACCGCAAACTAAATGATTACACTTTAAGCATAAGTACACTTGTTCAATTAATTTGCACTTACTTCTACCATGTTTCTTTAATCCAAACACGTAAGCGTGTTAATAAATTATCAAGTTAGTCTGGTATAGCCATTACGTTAATAAGCAGTAATTAAATAGGCCGAACAACAACGGCACGGTACTGAGCTTTCTAGTATACCTCATTTGTGAGCTTATGTTGTGCTAAGTAGGGTTACTGTGTTGTTGCGGAATTTATTCAAAAGAGTCATCGCGGCCCTGGTTTTAGTAGTGTAGGTGGGTTTTAGTCAGTAAGAGTCTGACACTCCCTTCCGCTCCGCCCAGAGCGGTAGAACTCATTTGACGATTTCCCATTTAAAAAGAAAAAATAAGGTTACATTCTTAAAAGCGTGGACGCCGTCTGGCACTTCATACAAAGAGTAGAATAGTTTTCAACTAACTTTTTAGACCTAAATATGTATCCTGCTTATTAGTGTAAAGTTTCATTGAAATGGGTTTAGTCATTTCGGAAAATAAAGACTTGAAAGTTTGTATGAATTTTATTGCCGTTCGGCGTATACACTCTTAAAATATGATTTAAGTACGGTGAAGTGCAAGCTTAAGAAATATATTAGCGATTACTATTGACATCTGGTAGAAAGCGATCGAGGTAGCCTGTAGGCGTAAAGTACACCATAATTTGATTGTACGGAATTTTAGCTAGTGTAGTGTATTTTAAAGAAAAAATAGTAAAGATTTTAAATCGTTTTATTTTTATTTCATGAAAGCTTCTCAAAACTTCATAGTGGTAAAAACCGTAAAAGCCGACGTGATGTAAATAATATTTGGTCTTTGAATGATTTAAATTGGACGTTTGGATTAGAAGTTATAGCAAAATTAAAATATTACGATTTCTGCTGCACGGCTCGTTGCGAAGTGGGCGTCACTAATCCCTACTAATATATAAATGTGAATGTAAGTTTGTTTGTTACGCTTTCACGCGAAAACTACTCAACCGATTCCAAAAATTCTTTCACCACTAGAAAGCTACATTCACCCTGAGTAACATAGGCTATATTTTATCCCCGTATTCCCACGGGAACGGGTACTACGCGGGTGAAACCGCGGGGCGCTGCTAGTACCTAATAAAATTGTAACAGGCCGATGTCTGTACATTGAACATACTGAAAAAAATATACAAATATGGGGGGGGGGGTCTTTGTTAGATCAACAGAAGCCAGAACAACAGTTTTTATAAATTTTGTCATTCTGTATGTTCGCACGCACATCAAGCAAAAACTACAGCACGGATTTGAACGCAGCTTTCACCGTTCTACTTCTAGATGCCTAACTTAAAGTAAAGTCACAGGTAATGATCTTATATGTAGATACAAGATTCTAAATACCACGCGTAAAAAGTCGAGATCAAAAGCTAGTTGCAAATAAAATCTAAAAAAGGTACATCCCTGCATCAAAACTACCTCTATTTCCAGTCATTCAAAACTAAAAACCCGAACCAACTGATATTAATAACGCGCAAAACTTCACGAAACAGCATACCGGCCATTCCATAGTTTCACTAATGAAATAAACTTTCAGGGTACAGGTATACGAGAGAAAGTAAAGTATTAATATTCATGGTACGTCCCGAGCCTCCCGGTAAATGTTTTATTCGTTAACGAGAGTTCGGATTAGAGTAATCATGTCACGTTGTGTGCTACAGACTCGCAATTAATTAGAAGCAATCAATTATGTTTTAGTTATTATGTTATTGTCGTGTTTTGTTAGTGGATAGTTTTATTTTTGTGGATGTGTAAGTTTTTTAGAGAGGGCATTTTAATAATGTAAATATTGTGATAGTTACGGGAAGGCTTTTGCCAAAAAGAAAAACGGTTGTTCAGAATGATACAAAAACACGTCATCGCTGATAGATTTAGTTTGACAAATAAACATGCCCCCTGATTCATCAGGAAGTATATTGAGGTTAAAATACAAATATATTCCAGCCATGAGGGCTCGATTTGTAGAACCATTTTTATCAAACTGTTAAAATCTCTCAAGGGCCTGTAGTCCCAACGTTAAGCAAAGTCTAATTCACACTATCCCAAAAACCAAAAACACTAATCGACTTCACACAGACCGCTAAAAACATAAGAACGTTGATGCCACTGAGTACCTATTTTACCGCAAAACGTTTCGAAAACAATTGACAATCGCACCGGTTGTCGCACAATCGATGTCGTTATTATCTCGAACTGCGTTTCATTTCAGTATAATTTGCGCATTATTTCCGCACAGACAGACGCTGTGTAAGGATTATCTGTAGGAGACGTCCCGACGGTATCGTCAGCGACTGTAGGCTTAAATTTTCATTATGTTTATTGGATAATTCGCTTCTGAAGCGGCGTGAGGCAAGGAGATAGAGGGGATTGTCAATGCAACACTGAGCATTCCTTAACGCATCACTATCAGACGTTGGTAGCCGGAAAATGTTGAGCTAACGTTCGAAGTTTTGTTTCGGCATTCATTGTCGCTCAGGTAAGCAAAGCTGGGTTGGTTTTGGATGTTGTATTGATGAAAACAAGCAGTGTATGTTGAAGTGGAGTGACTTTTCTTTCGCATTGTGCTGTCATGGTATGAGACTATTGTTTCAATTCATTCAAAGCTTTTTTTCGGAATACCAGAACTATGTTACACAGTATACGCATCAATAATAAGTTAAGGAAAACAGCTGTAAGGCAATAGATACAACGTGGTTTTGGATTAAATCGAAAGTAAAATCCTGGACAAAATTACAAGAAAAATTAATTAGGTTTTTTCAATGTCCATTATAAGTAAGCTTTTTTTTTTGAGGATGAAAATTCATCATTATGACTTCTTCCGCTTTGGGCGGAGTGGAAGGTAGTATCAGACTCTCACTGACTAAAACCCACTCGTATTCCTCCAAATGCCCTTTGCATTCCAGGGTCGCGGTGACTCTTTCGAAAAAAATCCGCAACTTTCGGACAAATTCCGCAATTTTCGATCAAATTGCGCAACATTTTCAGTAAGCTACACGCTGATGTTGGTAGTCAAATCTTGCTTTCTATAGTTTGATTAACGCACTTCTTTTGATTTTCATAAGGTGAATATTTATAAAATGGTAGGTAAGACATATACAAATTGGTCCCTAAACACTGCTAACAACAGAGTACCCTAACACCTACAAGCGACCAAAATACACATCCGCCTGTTTTTGGCTAACTTTCACTCGTTTATGTCGGCGGCGGCGTCTGGCTGTTTGCCACTACCTGCGTACCTACCAATTACGCAGAGTGTGCTGAACCAATAAATAGTATGCAGTTTGTTGGTAACGTGGGGGCTCGAACCTTAAGCTGAGCAAATCGATCTGTCTAGCAAGTTAAGCATGGTTTCTGGAGGTGAGAGAGGTATTGTTTGATCTAAACACGTCTTAATTGGATAAACACCACTTCTCAAGAAAAAAATTGTTTAAACAGCTGGTTAAACTCATGGCAAGTGATCAGGGCCTTAAGTCTGCTATTACAACAGTGTCAGAATGGTCTATGATTGATTTCATATTAGTTGATTTTGACAAGTTTGGTAATCTACTAACATAAAAGCATCATTATGACTTTCCAATGGTCAACCACTGATACTCCATTGAAATAAATGAAATAGAAAGGCAATCTCGTACATAATGACAAACTAATGACAGACGTATGAGGTAATCTGCTAAAATTTTGACAGTTCCTTTGATTAGTGACCTACCATTAGAACGTCGTTGTACAGTCATTTCTTTTAATAGCTCGGTTATCAAAAAGTATTACGAGACCATTGACTGACCAATGATCGACCATTATGAATTTAACAGATTACGAATTTTTAGCAAAATGACAATGGGATCGTGTTGGAATGACAAAATTATAAAAATAGCAGACTTGGGGCCCTGATAAGCTGTTTCTTTTTCAATCAACTCGTCCATACGCGTCATAGCCAAATCGCAGAATCTGTCTCAATGAAGCATTATCTTGGTTCGCTCGTTCCATCGTAAAAAGAAATAAAAATAATATTTGATTATTTTTAGTTTATTTTTAGTCGTTGGTTATCCAAAAGTATTAGGGCAATATCCCAGAACCCAAAACGTTACGTATTTTCTTAGTGACCAAATGTGCGGGATAGAATTGTATTGCTATATATACACATATTTCTAACATACGCGTACCTGCCAGTTTGAGCCGATGGCCTTGAGATAGTGATGGTAATAAAACGAACACTAAGATATCCGTTATGACCTTTATATACAGACCCCTGAAAAAGTTTCCTTTGAAGCCGTCTTAGTAAAGAAACAACAGGACTTATTAGTCCAACAATGATCTTAATTCTTTGACTGTAAGACAACGGTAATCAAGGTTCACAACCTTTTATGTCTGTCTTAAACAAAAGGAAGACTTGTTATTTAAATACGGAATTCTTACTTAAAGAATTGTTATTTAAAAAAGGGAATTGTTATTTTGAAACAAAAGCAATACTTTGAGAGGAACATGGAATTACGTCAGACATCCGAAGTAGCGTTTTAATAACGAGCAGTTTCACGCTACACTGTCCTTGCAAGCAGGAAATTATTCCATTTTGTATATCCAAATCCCTTTATTGAATGGCGGAAATAAGAGAATTGGAACTTCGTGCGTCTGTTTATATTTTATTTTGTTTGGCAGTAAATAGGCATTGGTGTAATTATTTGGGAAGTTAATTCCAAATATATAGATATTTCTTTTTGCCTAAACTAAGTATAAAAGGGACACGTTGTTTGTTGGTTCTAATCTCTGGAATTACGTACTCAACAATCAATCTAGATAGCTTTTTTCCAACAACGTTGGGGTTGATTTTACATGGTGCAAATGCCTATCCGATCTCAACAACCTAGCATCTGGATCAAACGGTACCCCATGGCAAGCCCGGTGGCTGATTTTCTGGCTTCAGATAGTCAGAAGCCAAAAAGTAACGACTGTCAAAAATCTACCAAATGACAGCCAAAAACAACAGGTTAACGTGCTTTCCGGGAGACGGTATCTCTAGAAATACTGATTCGATTACAAATACTTTTGAAGTGTTGCAGTATCTGTGGATTCCATTGTAATCTGGTGAGGGTCGCGGGTAGACGTTGGATACGAGTCGCACAGGACCGGTTGTTGTGTCGAAATTTGGGGGAGGCCTATATATAGCAGTAGACGGCTTTCGGCTGCTATGATGATGATGAATTAATATTGGATAACAATTTACTCATAACATAGGCCTTTTCTCTTCCAGAAAAAATACTTAGGAAAGAAATAACCTATTATTTATTTCTAAACCCAATACATAATCCAATCAATAGACCACATTAAAAGCTCATGAGACAGTGGCCCGATAAAACTGACCTAAGAATATTGAAGGCGCATAATTTTGGTGCCGCTTGGGTCACATATTAATAACGGATTCGGGTCTGGCCAAGTAAGCAGCTAGTGACCCGTTTTCCTTCGGATATATTTAACTACGGCGAAGAAAATCTAGTCTGATATTTAGCAAAGCCTTGTTCTAAATTCTACACTTTCTGGCCACAGCTGTAAGAATATTGGATGGTTAAACCTTGCAATTGTGAACGATTTAAAAGATGAAATTGATTGATAGAACAAACGTGGTTACGTTTGTTTGTCATGAATACTTGTGCCAAAATAAACGACTTTTTCTATTATAGCTGTCGCTTGTGTATTATTAGTAACTAGATTTTGCCCGTAACTTCGTACACACATATCCCATTTTGTCCCATTTCTGTATAGCTTATATACAAAAATTACATTCTAAAAGCCTTCCAGAGATTACCGCGTTCAAACAAACAAACTCTTCAGCTGTATTATATTAAGTATACTTTATTACTAATTAAATCCCATGTGTTACTCTGATGATAACATAAGCTATATTCGTATTACAGTAAAGTTTCATCAAAATACTATGTCAGCTATTTTTCGTAAAACTATCCAACTGCTGAACAAATCCTTCATCTTATACAAAAAAAGGCACGAACATTACCTAATCACTACCCTTGCTCAAGTTTTCTGGCGATTTCAAACTCATAAACTTACTGACTTACGAGTGGAGGTTTCCTAACGATGCTTTCCTTCACTAATATCAGTAATGGCCAAGATAAACTAGTTCTTAAAAATAAAGTTCAAACTCGGAACTCAGTTCAAACCAGATTTACTTTCAGTATAAAAGTTAGTCCTTCATGATTCTTAAATACTCGTAGATCTTAAAATTACTTTCAAAAATACAAGAAACCCAGCAACAAATTCACACAAAGAACTTAACAAATCTCCTTATATTTAAATTCATATAAACCACTTAGATAAATTGCATTCTAAGAATATAATATCCTGAAACGACTCGGCACAAATGACAAATATCCTTAAACAGTCATGAGGTCGCAGATGGCCCGGATATTTTAGTAAATGAGGCCTACGTTTGTGATGGAGCCACGAAATTGGCTTCAGATGTTGGAATGCTGGTTGGAATGGAGAAGGCGGCGTTGGAAGAATCATAATTTAAGACAGTATCAAAGTCTTCTCATAGAACAAGTAGTCCACCTAAATACATATGATTTATATACAAGGGAGCACTCTATGTTTAAACGAGTGAAGGCAAGTCTGCTAAATAATTTTTAAACAAGAAATAATAAATACTAATAAATTCGAACATGCTTAAAATAGTAAATTTGAACATGCTCAAAATTCAGGAGCCTCTTTAAGTCCATATTAAAGAACATCATGATTTTTAGGAACACTTCAGTAAACGTAACTATTACACTTCATCTTTCCACCAGGCAAGATCAGCTGAAGATAAAATTCAAAAACGCCATCGAAAAATAACATCTACTTTGCAGTCGATATTATACAGCAACATTACCCAGAAACTAGTAACTAGTAGGTACTATAAAATGAGATAAAAAAACAACTTAATAATATTCTTGACCACCGCTACTACCGCATCCAAATAGCACATTCTTGCCCACCTCCCATTCCTCCGTATGCGACACGACTGCCCATCTGTCACAATGTAACCGGGACGCAGTAAATTACTCGCCTTCATCATCCCTCGGGCTACTGACCTGAAGCTGTCGCACCCAACTCTTGGTATGCTGTGGCTTTTATTTAACATGGACAATGTTGTAAGATAAGTGTCACGGATTGTGTAGTGGACGTCTCTTAGCTTTGTATCTCTGGGTGTCTGAACTAACGATGAGAACTTTGGTGCTATATGGATGCATGCATGTTTAGATGATTCTATCACAACAAGCTGTAGCATTACATTAATATGTATCTCTTGTGATCGTATGCTCATAACTTCAGGCGGACAATTAAAAGGTGGAAAAAGACAAGAAGAGCTCCTAAAAGCCAGAAATAACAGTGAGTATCACCAGAAAAGTCTCGAGGCAGTGAAGGTCGATGAGTCTCGGAAAAATAACTTGACCATCTTGAATTAGTGATTGAAATTAGCCAGAAACAGCTGAGGGAAATACGTAAAAGAGCAGCTATCGGTACCTAACGAAAGCCTATGAGAAGAATTTAGTGATACAATACAGTTTCACTGAAAGGTTTACTAAATAAGTTGAAAATTCCACTAGCTGAAAATAACTAATTTTTTTACAACTTTCAAGACTCGCACTTAAAAAGAGAATAGATACATTGCTACCCATTTGACCATAGTCTGACGTCTCACGTGTCTTTAATGATCACTCCTGACCTTCTTGACATAATGACTTTCTTGCTTAACTAAGCACTGACACCCACGCTGGCAACATAATAGATAGTTCTACGGATAAATAACATTGACTTACGACTTTCATAAGAGGAAATATTATTTATGAAGTACGGACGTCATAATATTAAGATATAGTTCTCTTTATTTATGACCGAGAAACGATATGATGTTTGTCTTACTTTCATTAATATCAAATATATGTATGTTCTGGATTGTTTTGTTTTACCGAAATATATTTATGTACATATATTGGCAGGGACGTATTTATATTGTTCTAGAATCGATGTTAAAATCTTTATACTCTCTCAAATTATTCGTGGGCATTAGCATTTTGTTAAAAAAATGTTAGCGAAAGCAAATTTATGGGGCAAAGTTTTGTTTAAAAAACAACATATTATTATACTGACATTTCACTAGTTATTTACATGAAAGAGAAACATAAGCTGCTTTTGCTTAAAAAGTCTCGCAATATTGATTTATGAGTTAACAATTTACTTTGAAAGGTGAGCGTTTTTTTACAGATGTGAGGGAAGAAACTTTAAAATATTACTTATGAGAATTGCAGGCACCCGCAGGTTTCTACATATTTCTAAAAAAAAAAAACTGTAGTAGGTACAGCGGCTGGGTAGTGTAGTAAGTTAGGTTACTCGGTGACTATTTATGTTAGTGAAGTATTTGCGTTACTATTGCGTAAAAATCAACGCTTTACCACTATCTGACCTGGTAAGCGTTGATCCGGATAAACATTGAGCACGCGGAAGAGTTAATCGGTTACTTCCAGGTACCCCACTCTTAAAGCCTTTTTTAGGATGGGAAATCCTCAAATGACTTCTGCCGCTCTGGACGGGATGGAAAGCAGTTTATTTTGTCTTACTGACTACAACCCACCGGTTTTCCTCATAATGCTCTTTGCGTTCTAAGACTGCGACGACTCTTTCGAACAAATTTCGCAACCATAGTAGGTACCGGCTCTAGCAGGACCCGCTCTACTACTTCATTGTTAAAAAAACCACTTTAGTGTTGAATACAAAATAATTTAATTCTTGCAAACGTAACGTTGTATCTGATCCTATTTTTTAGTCAGTGAATATTCATGTCCAAACCAAGATTTCAGTACAAACTAATTAAGAAGATGAACGTCCTTTCAATTTAAATTCATTATTCAAAGCACAATAAAGGTAAACAGAACTAGCCACGAAGTTTGTAGATTTTAAAAACAAAGTTGTGCGCTGGCGTGAAACTGCCAGAAAACTTAAAAGCTGGTTAAACCAGTGTACGTACGGGATTGTAATTGATCCTGTTGAAATACGACAGCATGGTTTTTGATTTAGTAAGTAAAGAGGTTAAAGTCTTCTGAAAAATAATAACTTTCGATAGTGAGAACTAAAATTCTATGCTACAAGGCTGGCCAACACAAAAAAAAAAACTACACGGCACGGCAAAAAAGAAAAATAAGACAAATATTTCTGAGTACTGCAAAACTTAAATATCGAGCAAATCTATACTTATAATAGGAGCAGAGCAGTGAAGGGAAATGTTGGGAAAACGGGAGAAGTTACTCCATTTTTTAAGCTTCCGTCGCGTGTGTAGCCTTAATGGTTAAAGTAACATAGAAATCATGTATGACGGAAATGTTTTACATAAAATTATCTAAAAAATATCCCACAACAGCATATGCCTATCTTTTATGGTTGACTCACAATAACACGTGTAACTCCCGATAGCTTAGCAGTTCGGAGCTTTCTGATTATATTTGTTTACTCTTACGTTTGTAATACTCTCACTCATCCCTAATAAAAAAAGTTAACATATTCAACCTATTCAATAAAAAAATAATCATAGAAATCGGTATAGAAACCAAACTTATACATGAATACAATAATAAGCCATCGCGCCGTCGCGCTTTAATACTGAATCATGCTGTAAGATGTTATTGTGATTATTTTTGTTGCTATTTTATAAAATAGGTACTTATTAGTTATTTTGGTAATGTTTAAATATTCGTTCAAATTACAAATTATTAATAGTTTCAATTTTATTTATTTTTAGGTGAAATAGTAGTAGAAGTAGGAGCATAGATTTTTAGATACCGATAGGTTAGTTTTGGCTAATTTATGTTCTGTTTTTTTAGTATTAAGTAGGTAAAAGGATAAAATAGGGGATGAACGTTTGTATGAAACTGTCAATTTTAAACCGATCGGGCTGAGAGTTTTAAAATCGGGGGTAAAGTAACTACTCCACGCGGACGAAGTCGCTGGCAGAAGCTAGTATTTAAATATGTTGTTCTTTTCTATATTCATTCAAATCAAATTGATACAGTCCACAACTTTCGTTACAGAGAAAACAAAATCTACAGCCACACACACAGAAACAAGAATCCGAAACCAACATCGATAACAATATCAATCCAGATATACAAACAACAGTTTTAGTTTATAGCTCGTCGCATATTGCTGGCCGTAATATCAGCCCGTATACCGTGCGTCGTAAGCCGACATCAGACAACACCTTGGCAGGCACTCCAGCGAAATTGGAAGAGAAAATAAACTGAAAAGTTCACGTAGGTAGTACAAGATTACACCTGAGAAGGATGCAAACAAGATTTCGGCAAGGTGATGTTTGTGGATGTACAGATTGGTTATAGTTTTACTGCTACCGGAACGTAGATTGGGTTTATTGACACCATTCGAAATATGTATAAAACAGTTTCATTTTTTTTTCATCAATCCAAAAATAACTATTTAACTTTTTTTTAATATTATGAAAATTAATATATTCACTGAACAAGCAAAATTTGTGTTAAGATCAAGAAGAATCAAATCAACGCATTTTTGTTGTTGTTGTTTCTACTTATCTTTTTTCATGCCACGCCTACGCCAGAAATACAACTTAAGGACCAAGGTTTATTTTTTCTTTGCCTGAAATACAACCATACCATCTGCGCCATTGTATAAAGATTATATATATAATTCATCTGGGTTCACGACAATCGGACAGAAAGCTAGAAAATAAAGATACAATATTGAATAGGTCAACTTTGTATTTTCTTTTTTGTAACCGTTGCTCTCCCACTGTTGGGCAAATGCATCCTCCAAGTCCTTGCAGACATTATTCTCCCACTGGTATACGTCCAAGTCATATCACCACCTTTTTTGGGTCGTCCATTATCAGGAATGCAGTGCGTGGAGATCTTTTTATAAATAATTGTTAACTTTTGTGGACAAAAATACTATTATAAGTATTAAACTTATTTATTGATAAGAAACTGTGTACAACATAAATGAAAAAATATGTTAAACAGACCGATGACCATTAAGTAATAATGTAAAAAAGTGCACAACCACAGATAATATTTAAAAACGAGGCGCGAAATTTAAACATACATTTTATTATAACAGTAATAAAATAATATCTATATCAATTTATGTCTCAAACGAACCTAAATAAAATCATCACCAACAAATACACAATAGATAACCAGCTTTAAAAACATGGCACGCAACTCGTTCAAAGAGATAACATTACCGAGAAAAAGGTTTCTGTGTGAGGCCCGAGTTCCCTTTATTATTTACAAGTAATTTTCCGACAACTACCTTGGAGCATCGCTTTGATTCTAAGGTAAAGTGAACGTTATCCCACTTGGTGGGGAATGTGTCACACGATAGCTGGGAAGTTAGTAAAGTATTGTTTTTATGTTTTATTATTGATTTTTTGAGGTAAGTTTTTTCTACACTAATCTAATAAAGAAGAAAGATTTTATTGTTTCTTTTTTGTACTTAATAGGCTCCGAAACTGCTGAACCGATTTGAAAAATGCTTTAAATTTTGGGAAGCTACACTATCCCCGGGCAGAGTGGGGCAAAAACTAATTGTGAAAACAATTAACAACTAACAATTAAATTGCCAAATTTAGTTGCAACTAACAACAAAAATAATTAACTGTAATTGTAACGTATCGCAATTAACAATTAATTAATGGTGCTTGTAAAACTTTGCAATTACAATTAAATTAATTGTGCTTGTAAAAATTTGCAATTACAATTGATTAATTGTTAATTGTTTGATACACTTTTACAATTACAGTTAACAATTAAAATATCAGTAACTGAAAATCATAATTCAAACAAAAACAACAAAATTCTCAAAGGTATGTAAAGCCTGGATTTAAGCCAGAACATTACGTAAAAGTGTAGCACAGGTACCTAACTAGAATAATTCAGGATTGGATGGTTAAAGGAAACAAGGATAACCGTGGTTTTAAATGCAAAGAAAATAACTTTTATAAATCAAACTTTATTTAAATCAGTTTTCACATTAAGCATTGTTCGTGATTGTTCAGAGGGAGAACTATTCATTTGTTCTTGTTTTGTTCTTTGAATAGTTAAGATTGCACTTCAACACGACCCTCTTTTCAAACATTTGGTCTGTTAATTTATGACTTCTTGGTAAAGAACAATGGTCACTTTGGACTAGGAAAAAACAGAAATTGGTACCGAGATGAGACTGTCACTAATAGGTACGGCATTGTTAATATAGTTATTGGATATCTTCATTGATTTTTAAAAGCTGGGGAAATAAAGTTAATCTTTTTTTTAAAACACCAATTTGTTTATCAGAACGCAGTATAAAATATCTAACTTCGAATGCATCCGTAATTACTTACACTACTAGAGAAGTCCATAACTTTTTCTCAAGTCTAATGATCTTCTATTGAAATAAAAAAATACCAGGCCAGGCAACGTCAACTATATAAACTCACGCTAGTTATTACATTAAGTTAAACAAAAGATTGTGTTCTTGTTTTAATGCAATGAATTCAATAGAAAAACTAATGAATTTACATACAAAAATCGATACTGTCATAAAATGATCGATAATGTCCCTCGGTCCCTCCCTATTTTTGACAAGTAAAAAAACTGTTTCTGAGCTGACCGTGTTGTTGTGGTTGCTGTTAGCAAAGAAAAGAAGTTCGAATACTATTATGTTCAAATAAATAACCCTAAGTGGCAGACCACGATTAGTTCCGGTATTAGCTATGAAAATATATAAACATAACCTCAAAAACATAATTCATATTTACTTGACTCTCCCACCTTTTAAAAATATATGAAAGGCCGCACTAATTTATATTTAAATAGACAAATGAAACGACATATGTTTTATCAAGTTACGTTTTGTTAGATTTTACTAGTCCATGCATGTTAGCCGAGTGACCATTATTCGCGAGAAAAGTCTCTCCACGCTGCGGATGCTGGTGCACACTATGGACTCCTACCATATTTACATTAATCAAATACGTAATTAAATTAAATATTAATTGTTTAAAACAATTAATTTAATTGCAAATAAAATTTTAATTGCAATTGAATTAATCGTAAACCACAATTAACAGATTTAATTGCAATTGATTTTAATTGCATTTCACAATTACAAAATAATTGAATTAATTTAATTGCAATTAATTTAGTTGAAATAAAAATTGTAATTGTTTGCATCTACAATTAAAAAATTAATTCAATTGTGCCCAACACTGTCCCCGGGTAACATTGGCTATATTTTATCCCCATATTCCCACGGGAACGGGAACTACGCGGGTGAAATTGTTTATAAAGTCAAAGCTAGTGTTAAGAAAAACTCATTCGTTTCAGTGTCAAACTTCTGACTACGATAAAACACAAAAGTTTTTGACTTGATTAGATACCTACTTAATGAATTAACAAAAATAAAAAGCGTGGTTTGATTGATTCCACCGTGATTGAATGATTGATTTCACCGTGTGGTGGTGGTGGAGGTGGTTGGTGGATGGTAATTCTACCAACGCGCCGCATCGCAACTTGTTGGCAGTAGCGGCGAGCGTCGCAATCAAGTGGAGCGAGATGAACCCAGAAGCCCAAGGCTGTTCACGATGGAAACTGTGGACGCACCCTACCCTATTTAGAGACATTTAAAGTACATTTAATACTCAGTTCCCTATTTTTTTTCTGTTTGTTCAATTCGTGTACATCGTGAAATTTTACACCTATGACAGTATGAAATCGTTTAATACACACACAAAATTTTCAAGCAATCACTGCTGAATATCAACAATCTTTGATGTGAACAAGAACAATAAATGATCCACCACACACAGAAAACAATTAGCTGAAAACCAACTTTGTGGCTCTGTCTCGTACATGTGTCCCAGTACTATTCTGAGTGATGGCAGTTTAGCGCAAATGTGACGCATATCTTTGCAACTTACATGAACTATTGTTATTTAATTCATTTTTAACCGACTTCTAAAAAAGGAGGAGGTTCTCAATTCGGATGTTTGTGTTTTTTTTTTTTATTGTTTGTTCGCGCATAACTCCGTCGCTTGTCAACCGATTTGAAAAATTCTTTTTTTTTTTTGGAAAGGTTATACTTCCCAAATAATCCCATGAAAATTTTATCGAAATCAACCAAGCGGTTTTCGAAAAATCAACAAAAATCTAAAAAAAAATATCTAAATTGTCTACATTGACGACCTCTTAGTTTATTCTGCAAAGTACTGCTCGTACGTTTTTTTTACACCAATGTGATTGGTTCGTTTAGGTGGGGGAGGGGAGGGGGTGTAGGTACCACTAAAGAGTGAAAAATAAAAAAAACTTTTTACAAAAAATAAAACCGACTTCTAAAAAGTCTGTAAAAAGTTTTTTTAAATTAAAATTTTGTTCTTGTTTTTGTCATGCTTGCCGCAAATAAACTCTTTTTTCTTTCTATCTTTTCTTCTTTCAATTGATTCAAAATTTCAAATACAATGTCGATAAAACCCGTAAGTAATCCATAAAACCGCTATCAATTTTTACTCAAGCTGAAAATATCTACATGTGAAATTCATAGCACTATAAAACGCGATTTAAAATTCGTAGCATGCACTTAACCCGTTACTCACAAGTGCATAGTGCATCGAAATCTTTTGAGGGGCAATGTCGCAGTAGTGAGTTTGCTTCTGTACTTTTCGGATATTAACTAGGTGTGAAAGATTATGGACTTGATGGTTTTGCGATTTTTGATGATAGAAAATAGTCTATGGTTAGCAACGAATGTAGGTTCGAGGAGGTATTTTTTTTTATTTAGCCCGTAATCGTCCACTACCTAGTCTGCCTAGCCTTTTTCCAATCCGCCTAGAGTGGAAGAAGTCATTTGATGATTTCCCATCCTTAAAAAATAAAGCCTTTATTTTCTAAAGGCTTTCTTCTAGTCCAACTATGCAGCTAAATACCAGTAGGTATTTTATATGGAATACTTAATATCCAAATACCTATTTCACTTGACTACCGTGGTATTTTTGGAGTTTATACCACATATAATATTAACATTTCATATTAATTTTTCATCAAAACATTGGGATACATTTCCTTCCAAGGTACATAATTTGCAAAAAACAATGGACAATTAAATATTACACAAATCCGTCACGTTATTCGCGTACTAATTACGTTAACGCGGCGTGACTCTGTCAAGCGCTCACCACGATAATTGTCACACAATTAAGTACCATCCCGCAGGGAAACTGCTGTATTCTTTACAAGGTGATTTAATTTAATTGCAATTGAATTTACGTGGTTCCATGTACATGTAAATACATTTCCGCTCACATATATTTGGTCATCTGTGAGGCTGTCTTTATAAACAGACGTGGTCATCGAAAATAATGTACAGTATGTTATGTTATACCAACGAACTATACCCAGAACTGGTTGGGTACCGTTTAAATGAGAAAATAATATATATAATAAGACAAGAGTAATAAAATAAGACAAGAAAATTCCCGAATAATCAGCAATAGTGTCTACATAACAGAAAACAGTAATTAGGCATTTCTCACATGTAAAATAGGGACTTTCCAGATAAACAAAGAGTCAAACGAAACAGTATCAACCCAAAGATCCAACTTTTATATTTTACGGCAACAGATATCCCAAAACTATTTATACGTTGGGGAAGGGTCAGAAAGCCGATTACAGGTCGCCTTAGGAACGGAAAGCTTTCGCGTGTGAACCACTAATGTGACTGGCTTATGAAGGACGAAGTTACCAACTAAGCCGTTCACAGAATATTGGGGGATAACCCTGTTATATAGGGAACATGCAATATTTTCAACTTGCTTTCATTTAAAATAATTCCATGTAAAATAGCACATAAAAAAATTTATACGCTTTAATGTATTGCCAAAGCGATTAAAAACTAACCTTTTTTTCTGGCGAAAACGGATGATGTGTCACTCCTGTCTGTCAGAGGTCATGAACTGTCATGTATCAAAGATTTAAGTTCGTCTTTTTGTCGTCACTAGACGCTAATGTTGGGTATATGTTCCGTTTCACGTTATATTAGTTCGTAATAGTTGTTCAAAATCAATATTAACTACAATAAAAACATTTCAGTGGCCCTTTTTTATACTATTTTATCATTTCAATAACAATATTTTAATGAATTCTATAATTGCATCTTCCCTATTGAGGAACTCGTCGCTAAATAGTAACAGCCGTACGGCTAAATCTTCAAGGTACAGCAACGGTTGCCGAGGTCGCTCCGGGATGGGTGGCCAATCAGATTGAAATTCTTCTGTATCGGAAAGCATTTTTAAACTTTTTCTTAAAAATTGAAGTGGAGACAACATGAATTTTCAAACGAACAAATGTCTTTGGCACCACAATTCCGAATTAAGTAACAAACGATTTACTTAATATAAACTTGGTAGTTCAAAAATCAAAATTATTAGCTAATTAATAATCAACTGGAAGTCACTGAAACCCACTAATCCTTACACGGACTCCGCTAACACGTAACAACATACCTTCAGAATACCCACAAAATGTGTTTTTTGTTCATCCTCTAAAAATAATAAATTAAAAGAGAATAATTAATTTTATCGTTTTGAAGTACTCTACTCCACTTGACTCAGTTGCCATGACAACTGAGAAATGTTGTGTAAAAAAGAACTATTTATTTCAGCATGCATTCATTAAATAATTACATTAGAATAACGCTCAATCTTTTTGAGGTAAGATTTTGTGCGCTATCGGATAGGTTAGGTTTAGGTGTCACTCGCTCACAGTTATTTGTCCGGTAGTAGACCCACAATCAGGTTCTTCCCACTTTCTAAACTTTACAGAGGTAAAATAGACTTTTAGGATGTTTTTCATTTGTCGACATTTTTTAAACTATGGGTTTGATTGAAGAAAGCCGAGTCGAAGTTAAGTCGAGTGCAAGAAATGACTTGGAAATATGGGTGCTAATCTTCGAAACTGAATTACACTGGTCTCGGAAGATGTAAGTAATATAAGATTTTATGACCGCTACGTGATATGAATTATTCATATTAGTCAGTAATAAAAAGTACATAAATGTGACGGTGTATAAAGGGGGTGTAATATAAGTTTTCCCTAACGGCCAGCCTAGCTCACTGAGTCCACTAAAATATGATTCGATGTCAAACAAATTATATTTTAGTGGACGCAAATAAATGGTAAATCAACTTGTCCTATGTGTAATAAAAACTATGTACCTATTATATAAAAAAACGACTTCCCAATAAGAACAATACGATGTGTATAAAGGAATATGATTATGAAATTATATAAAAAAATAAATCTGTCTATTAATTTTGTGTTTTGCAATTGAATTCTAAATTTTTATTTTAAAATAATGAAAAGCGTTATGTGAAGTGAATGAAATATTTAGTTTAATGTTTTCTTTGAAAACAAAACGTATTGGGTTCAGTTTTTCATATCGACGTTCGGAACCGAAAAAAATCAAGTTCAGTAGTCTAGAAATATATTAGTTTATTTACCGACAGAGTCTTTATTTCTTAATCTGTAAACGCAATTTTTAAGACTATTGTTACGTACCTTTAAACATGAAATCCAAGACGCGAAAGACCCCAAACTTTGACCCACAAAAGAATACTTCCATCCCATTCTTACAGATTTCAGTCCTCATAGCGGCAGTTTGACACTGACGCCCCTCCATAAGCTGAGCTTCATCACCGCTCCCATAAGGACCATAACCTCGTGTCTACGGCCTACCCCTTAAGAGTATGAATAAGATATAGAGCGTCTTGTTTGTCGTTGATGTCTACCGTGTCAAAAATTAAAATTGTCCTTTCGTTCATCTATATTATCCCTACAGTTATACAAAGAGCTGTTAACTAGTTTATAAGTAATTTACTATCATCTTGTCTTCCTAAATTTAATTTATGACCAACTTACGAGTATGTAAACAATAGTCACAATATTTTTAAGTAAGGGAAAGAGAGAGAGATAGCCCCAATACAAGTATTATCTATTACTTACTGGGGATGTCTGATTTATAAACTATGTAACTGTTTTGTGACAAAATCATTTTACATTATCGTTTATTTTATCAATCAATACTTCACATCCTTTACTGATAAAAGAATTATAGTTTGAAATTTGTTTTGAACCACTGTTTTAAATGAAAAGTCTGCCTATTAGACCTTTAAAACCCAGAGAATGGGTAACCCTTGGCATGACTGGGGTTACACTTTCTGGAGTCTGGCCAACTATAACAACTGTCAAAGATATCGAATTCTATGGTTCTATGATTGGTTCAACTTGGGGTTGGATTTATGCGCATGATCATGAAAAGTTTCTTTTTTATGGATGCTAAATAATTAAATAACTTCTTCCGCTTGGGTGAGCTTCCGAGCGGAAGGAAGTATCAGACTCTTACTGAATAAAACCTATCCTACTACCTTCTAGTGCCCTTTGCGTTCCAGGGCTGCGGTTAATTTTTCGAAGAAATTCCGCAACCTTAGCAGGCACAAACCCTATGCGACCCAGTCTTCTTTGCTGACATCTTTTTGAGTCCTCTGGTCTCGTTGATCGGGCCTGGTTGTTATTAGTCGGTGAGCCACCAATCGCTCGCTATCGACAAACCCACGCCTACGGTGGCCGGGAATCCTTGTCTATTTCATACGCTGTGATCTCCATATCTCGGTGCTTTACGCGGAGAACTTTACGAATGGGCAATAGTATTCGTTTCATTGCACCCCGGTGCCTACTGGCGAGATATCTACTCCATGCCCGGTTTTACAAAGAATTTCCTATTCTAATTCAGTCAACTTTGTACTTTTTAAGTGCTGTCAGGTAAGAGCTTAACTTTTTATCACCACATATGATTATGTAAGAATGATATTTTGCCTGACAGTATAATGCATAGCAAAAACACATAAAATCATGTCTTAAATGCGTAGTTATTTTTTTTTACTATATTGGCATTACGCGACAGACTTACCTCAAAAGCAATAAAAATACTTTGTCTGTCTGACTGTTTGTTTGTTAACTCTTCACGTCTTAACGTTTGAACATATTTAGATGAAACAGTAGGTTAGATGTCCCGGTACAGGACATAGGGGTCCTTTTCATCTGCTGAGTATGTTCCATCAGGATAACGCGGGCAAAGCAGCCAATAGAAGCTAGTCATTAGTCACTTAAAAATTAAGCGTTCTAGAAAAAATCGTTACTTATCTTTCTCGTAATGCCAATCTTCCAAAGTTTATCAATAAATAAAATATTTGGCTCAACACCAAACATATAGATCCAGACACGGCACAACGGTACACCAATTCACAATAATATAAAAATCCGAACGCTATTCAAAGTGACACCTGATGCCATTGAATGCATTTCCCTGGCTCAGGGACTACTTCGCTACGTGTAGCAAATGGACCTCACTAGTATATGGGACGTTCTTCGTTTTGGACCATTAGAAGCGAATGAAGGAAACAAAGTGAAGTATGGCGGCCTTAATGCACAAAGAAACGCGGTATGTAAGTTGCAGCAGCTGCTACGGGGAACGTTAAAAAGTGGAAGCTAGATTTATCGTATTTTTACTAAAGGAAAAACTTTGTTACTGCATCTTGAAGATGGATAATCGATTTGATATTTTAAAGCGATTTGAATTGGAGGAAACATTACACGGTCACGTCTGTTGATTTTATGCCAAGTATCCGTTCAGTAGTATTTTTTGTAAGCGTTCACAATTTTGCTTTGCCTAGTTTTGTTTAAGAAAATGAATTGTATAATCAAACTGTAGGATGCAATCCTAACATAAATATGATGTCAATACAATGTAAATGCAAGTGTAAAAAATGCAGAAATGTCTGCGTCACATTTGTCATGAAAGCTCCGCTTATATTTATTTTGTAAGTAGGTTAAACATAACACTTTTCTTGTCATTTTAAGCTAGATTTAGCCTATAGCTTTCCTCTGTAAATGGGTTATCTAACACTGAAAGAATTTTTGAAATCGGATTAGCAGTTCCTGAGATTAGCACGTTCAAGCAAGCAAGCAAACAAACAAACAAACAAACGAAAGCTGAAGAGTTTTCTTCAGCTTTATATATTATGTATAGATATACATATATAATGTGATCAATTTGCCCATTATATTTTTTATCCTACATATCTAGCCTATGTAAAAGACATAGCAATTTCCAAAATATTTAGTCACACAAAGTCAAAGGACTTTGTTGGTTGGAAATGTTTGCGTATCAAAACAAACCTAAAACTAGCGACCAGCAGACGAATAAATATTCACCAAGCTACTGCTATCATGTTATGTGCAATGTAAATTCAGGCCTGAAACATTTAGACCACGTACTAACCCTCGGTTGGGGATACGGAACCCTTTGCTGGCGATGCGTCTGGAATGCGATACTGGATTGTATCGTATTTGCTTTTGTATTTATTTTTTGTCTGTTGATTTATTTGAAGATGTGTTGGGTGGTGCGATGCAGAGTGTATCTTTCATCAATTTGAAACACCACGCTAGGATTTTCTCCTGTTCGTGGGTGCGTATACAAACTCACATACACAAACAGCCAGAACTGGAAGTACTATCTGTAACCTACAGGAAAAATACTTGTATGGTAGACTGTAGGCCATACAATTATTTTTCTGTGTGGGAATCGAACCTGCAATACGCAGTGCTGCAGTCATTCGCTCAACAGCTGCGCTAACATCTTTAAATGTAGAATAAAGTAGGTATTATGTGTGCTGATCCATTTTTTTTAAATTGCTAATGCGATATGAATCATAATAATTATTTAAATTATTAAAAATATAATCATCTCTTGCCTAAATAAATCTACACTAATATTATAATGAGGAAAGATATGACTGTTTTTTGTTTGCATTGAATAGGCTACTTGATCGACTTGAAAGATTCTTTCACTGTTGGGAAGCTACACTATCTCCGGTGAACATATTATTATGTAGGCTATATTATATGCCCATATTCTCACGAGAACGGGAACTACGCGGGTGAAACCGCGGAGCGATGCTAGTAGCACTATTAAACTGACTAATCAAACCGAATGCTCCAAAAAAATACAAAATACGCCACAGTTCATTTGTTATACAGTACATCTACCCACCTTTAAACCCCAACCAATTTATTTGGACGACATCCGGATAACCACAATGATGTTGACAAATCGACCAGCCATACTGTTCCGCCTTTTTGATGTTCGATCTTTTAGCCGCAGTTATCGAACGATGCGAGTTCTCGATAAACTCGAACGATTCGAGTTAACTCAAGTTCTCTACAAACTCGTATGTTTCGATGAATCCGATATAATTTTATCCGTAATCAGGATACAAATTGTTGCTTTATGATGCTGGAATTACAGTAAAATATTTGGAGTTCTTTTTAGTGAAGTCAAATCTATGTACGTTAGTTGATCTGTCTCTCTGTTTGTTACCCCATTTTATGTCTAAGTGGTTAAAAAGAATTTGGACGAAGCGGCGCACGGGTAAAATATGTCCTGTAATAGAACAAAAGAATGAGGATCCTGAGAGTATAAAATTACTCTAATCGAACAGATTAGAATAATTTTCGACTTTCACGCGAGTGAAATCGCTGGCAGCAGCTAGTTTATTATGATTTTTATTTAATCTTAATACTTGCCCTCTGTTTACCTCCACATAACAATGACGCAGATTCAAAGTTTGATTTGCCGAATCATTAGATAATATAATAATAGAATATATATATATATATATATATATATAAAAGGTCCTCAGCTATAATTGTGTATTTAAACGGGTGCGGTGCGGAAATCCATTTTAAATTTGAAAATGAAAATAATATATCTAGTTTTAATTTCCGCTAATATTCGCGGAAATTAAAACTAGATATATTATTTTCATTTTCAAATGTACTCGATTTATTTGACATATTAGTTTATACGACCATTTTCGCAGCAGTTACGTACAGTCACAGCCGTTACAACAGGCCACGGGTCTTTTAATAAACACCTCTATGTCATAGGAGTCACTGACAGCCCGCTCTGCAGAGCCTGCATGGAGGAGGATGAGATAGCAGCACATCTGCTTCTAAGCTGCCCCGTAGTCGTAGTAGTATTACAGGGCTAAGTGCTTCGGAAACCCAGGTACCCTCTGTGAGATTATAAGTAACACGAAGGCGTTGCTGGCCTTCCTTGGGGAGCTGGGGTAGATCGAATGACACATTTGTCCCACCTGCACGCAAAATACGCGCTTAGTCGTGGAGTTGCGGAAACCGGCCCGATTACTAATACTAATAAATATGACCATTTTATGTACCTACATATCTGCTTACTCCGCTAAGTGGCGTCCTAGAAGTTGATTATATTTTAGAGCAACACATATTTTATACCAGCAAATTTACGTCATAAAGCGGAAGCTCGCTTGTATCTGCATAAGTACTTTGCTGGTATGTTAGCACTACCCGGTTCTAAGTCGGCACCAACACAGGACTTCCATTAGCCAATGGACGTTAGTTTTCTTAAACTGCGCCGTTGCCCCATCATCTAGGGTGCAACGTCATTCAGCTTAAAAGAGAAATAATAATAATATCTCAGTATTGTGTTAGGGCGGACTACACAATGACTTTTAAGGCGACGGCTTTCATGTTCATTTTCATTTTAGGTTTTGGTGCTTTTTAATGTTTTGCGAAACATATTTTCGAAAAATTTAAACAAACGATGGGCATAAACAATTACAAAAAAAAAACACGTGCATAGCAACAATATTTAATCCGACTTAATGCAGGTACTATTTTTTAAATTATGCTACTAAATATACTTTTTTATTTTATCCACAGCAGAACTTCAAACTAAATAACATAACTAGAACATTGTTTATGCATTAGGAATCCTAAATAAACTATTAGACTGCAAGGACTTTAGCATACTCAAACAATTTAATAAGTTACGACTAAGTCATTCGACTCGCCAAAAATCCACTACACCCACTTCTAAATGTACTGATGCAATTCCAAAACCTGCATTAAATCTCCTTCTTAAGTAAATACTCCATACTCTACGGTTCTGTTTTAAACAATCCCATCAAATCACAAGTCCAAGGTACCAAGGAAACTAATAAATTGAATCCAAAAGGGATTTGGTTATTTTTAAAAACTCAACAACATATTTTTCTCTTTCCACTGCAGAACTTCAAAAGGAAATAACGGAACCCTCACAGGATCACTCCATTGTCCTCCACTTTTTTACCAAGTTGAAAACTACACAATTTTTATGTCATGGTTTTAGGACACAAAACTACGAAACCCATTGTGCATTGTTCGATACGCACTTGGCCGGTTTATATAAGAGAACAACAAAAATATTATAGTACCTACCGTAAAAATGGTTTACAATTTACATACAAAAATCACGAAACTATAACCTTTCTAAACGCACTGTTGCAATACAGTCACCTGCATCAAAAACTGCTACCCTACTTAAGTAAATACTCCACTCCGCTGTTTCGTTTTCAACAATCCCATCAAATCGCAAGTCGAAGGTACCAAGGGAACTGATTGAATTGAATCCCCTCTACCGACGCCATATTTCTTTTTCCGGTTTTCCCCAAATTGAACTTTTACCTACAGTTAAATGTACTTTAATCTGATTGAACCAGCGACTTAGATAAATCACTTGAAGTAAAGTAAAGTAAACGACGGTTTTAAAATGTCGGAAGTAATAAAAAGCAGGTTTTGTGTGTGATGTATCGTGTTCTTATAAAAAATGTTACTTTCATGTTATTTCGAATGTGTGTTTGAGATTTATGTGAAGTGATTCCGCTTTCGAATCTAAAAGCGAGGTCTATTGCAATGTCTAAAACTGGTGACATAAGTACCGCCGCTGTATATAGCATTATCTCTCAAAATAATAGACTGTAAAGTTTTCCTTAGGAAAACTGAAAAGGTAGAAACCAAAATATATCAACAAAAGAAAAAAGACGCGTAATCTAGAAATAATAGGAGAAACTAATTCTACTAACATTCGAAAATGTTTGAAGGCCTAGTACACTAGACCTTCAAATATTTTCGAATGTTAGTAGAATTAGTTTCTCCTCTCCTCCTCTTAGTAAATGTAAGTAGTAGAAAATGTCTGAAGACATTTTCAGACCTGTGAACATAATGAAGCCTTATTTATATCCCCAGAGTTTGAGAAGTTTTTCTTTCCAGACCAGGAAAAAATAAACAAATGTAAATCGACTTATAATAAAAATACCGTCTCGCTCACAAAACTCGCTGTCAGTCATAACAATAATGTTTTCAAAGTCCAAATCGATAGTTTTTCTAACCCGCTGTGCTCATAAGAAATGCATGCTCTTCCGCTTTATTTATTTACATGGGGTTAGCCGATAAATCTGGGACTCGCTAGCATGGGGAACTTTTATTGAACTTTATATTTAGTCGACACCCATCGGATCAATAGACGGACGTAAAGTTTGATGCAACTATGTCTATTGTCTTGGCGATTTTTGAGATCGTTCGATAGCAGTGAGGTTTTATATTACTTAGTAGGCAATACGATTGGATTTTCATATGCTGTGACGCGATATTTTTAATTATCTTGTAACCGATTATAACAATTTTTTAAAGGAATGAAAAATTACAGTAAAGGCCATATACATATACTTAAATGACAAAAACTTTAAAATATAAATTTGATTTAATTAAAAAAATTAAATAATTTCATGGCCTGGCACGCGACGATGGCAAGAGACCAGGGCCCCAAGTCTACTATTTTTATAAATTTGTCATTCCAACACGATCCCATTGTCATTTTGCTAGACGGCATGTCGTTATTTCCATGGAATATGGGTAGGTCATTAGTACGCTACTTGTGTCGATACTCTTGCGCCATCCCATCTTCCTAGCTCATCGTGCTGTGCTGGCGCTGCCGCTGCGGCTGCGGAGTTCTTCAAGCGGCGGAAATATAATAACCTTGTTGGTAATTACATCTTCGAGCCGTTTGGGGTTGAAACTCTTGGTTCGTGGGGTCCGAGTGCTCATAACTTATTTGAAGATTTGTTAAGACGTTAAGTTGACACTTCGCGTTACCCAAGTGCTGGCTTTTACCTTGGACAAAGGATAAGCATTGCCATACAGCGTGGTAATGCTGCCAGCCTTTTGAGTACATTACCAATGGCCAGCGATGCGGAGGAATTTTTCGACGCCATTTTTTACTACCTTTTTTTTGTTTGTTAAGTGTTTTTATTTAAGTGTATATATAGTAATAGTTATAATAATAATAAATAATTTAATAATTTTCAAGCTTAAATGTGCAGTGTAGAGAATCAACGTTATTTAAATAACTTGGTTAACGTGCATTCTAAACCTAAACCGACCGAAAACCAGTAACATAAAATTAATTCACGAACTGCACAGCCTAGTAAAATAGCCCGTTAAAGCGTACGCCAGGGTACAGCTTAACAATAATTGTAGTTGGCTATTTACAGCATGTAATTAACGGGGCGACACACAAGAGACGAGCCCAATTTGTCATGGCCAGCCGGGGCGTAGCGGTGTCGTAGCTGTTTCGTAGCACTGCTACGCCGTAGTGCTTGCTACGCTTGGATGCCTTGATGAGGTTTAATTATATTATTATACATGATTTTAAATGGTAATTTTTTTAAATGAGTAATCCTTTTTTTTTCGTTGGAATGAAAAATCACCCGATATTAAAATTATCGCATTTAAGGGAATGTAATTTTTTGAATCTCCAAATAGAAATAGTTGCTTAAATGCTAGTTCAATTTATGGTCAGAAAATTTACGATTTTTTTATGTATCAACTAATATTAGTAGATCTAGTTTAAGTTTCGCTTGCACTAGCTAGAGCGTAACATTTATTATCATCTTACTCATCACGTCACTTTACTTTATTATTTAATTACCTACTATAAATCTTGAGGTGCAAAGGTGCATTTTAATTTAATTATATTATTTGACTTTAAATTTATAAACACACTATGATATCCATAACTTCTAGAAAAAGGTATGTAACAGCTAAAAACTATACCCTTTTTATCTGCCAAACAAACCAAACACAGTACAACTAACCACGGAACTGTTTGCCAATCTAATTCCAATATTGGTTAACAAAAGTCGCAAAATCACCAAGCATCGCAACTGCGGCACGATGGCGGCACGACTGCGGGACGACTGCGGGACGACTGCGGTGCGGCTGCGGTGCGACAGCGATGCCGCTGGCCGGTGCATTACACCGGAAACATTGTCCGATTGTTGCGGTCCCGCCGTAATGGGCTTAATTCTGATGCGGCTTTCGGCTTTTAGCCATTGTTTACCTGCGCACGATACACCGAAGCAAACATAAATCTGAATTTGTAAAGGTAACGTTTTTGCGCGCGGCTGTACGCAACGCGGTTGTTTTTTGGTGTGTACTTTGGTTTTGAGCGTACAGGGGAAAAGGGATATTGAAATTTTAGTGAGCTAAAAGCTTATGACTATTTGATTAAAATATATGCTGTCGTTTCAACAATTACGTTGATGGCAATAATTTTATCATAAGGTTTTGTATAGTATTACCTACATTATTTACTGAATTGATTAAATTTTAAAATATAGTTGATCAACATTATAAGATAAGTATATAACTACTAAATACTAAGCTATGCTTGTAAGTATCAAGTTTCCTAAGTAAAATAAAATGGATCACAAAATGTTTAAAAGTATCTGGCTGTCGTGTAGCCAAACGTTTTGTGGACGACTGTACGCCCGTATTGTTTTAGGCTTCGATGTTTGAAAATAAAAGGGAAAAAGTATTTGTGATAGCAACCGAAAAAGAACTAGTGCTTTTTTGACTACATAGGCAGAATGTTGTTATTACATACATATATGATACTGTGTTTTTATAATGACTGATATTTTTATAACAGTATGAAAGTAGCTCGATATAGTAGAAAACCGTTCTCTTTGTTTATTTTGGGAGTAGTGGCGACTTCTCCCACTTGAGATTTAGAAAATATCCCTAGGGAACACTCACGGAATAAGGAATAAAGTCTTCTGGCCTAATGGCATGATGGTCTACCTATGCGCTAAGTTTCATCCGTATCCGTTAAGCCGTTATTACGTAAAGAGGAAACAAACAAATACAAAAACAATCATCAGACAGGGTTACAACATTTAAGATTCAAGTATAGATGCTTGACAAGCTGTGCATCCAATGTGGCCAGATCATCAGGCGAAAGTGAGGATGCCACGGCGCCTCTCCACCACTCCTCAAAAAACGGACTTACATATCTCCACTCTAGTGGCGTCTCCATGCGTTCCAGGTCTGTGGTGAACCGTTCGAACAAATTCCGTAACCCTGGCAGGCACTGGTCTGCAGGCACTGGCCAAGTTAACTGATATCATGGTACGAATTAGAAGAACAGTTCAGTTTGGGTCCTAAAATGAATCGCTTTAAGAGCTCGTGGTAGGCCCCCAGATCTCGTTTGAAATTGCATGCTTTTAGAACCAACGCATTAAGTTATGCGTTGTCTATAAGTTATCGAATAAATGTAATAATTGGAACATTATAGCATTGTAATCATATATTATGCAGAAGATCATGCATGGGTCAATGGCTCGTCTTAGGAATGATATACTACACGTTTTGAATGAAGTGGCAAATCCATGGTAACCATTCGGGTATAGATATTGAAAACATTGATACTTTTTATTACAGAACTACTTTCTTTGGAGCTACGATATGTTACACCACAGTTATTCTCTTCCAGATACATTTCAAAACTCACACAAGCCACTTTCCCGAAAACAAACACCGTTTACATATTCAACCCGAAACTGCCTCTAACACATTGACGTACAACGAATTTAGTATCAAACTTCCAATTTTATGACGTCACGTTACAGTACAACCGTTGGGCCAAAAGTTAAATTAAAACTGGTAGGCTAACCGCACTCGCATGATTTATTAGCCGCATGTGAATACGTTACATGCTGACTGTACCTATGTATGTATGTTTGTATGTAATTGAGCGTATTGTACACTGCCACCTTAGGGATTTGACGCTGGAAAGGAATGGGCTATCTTAGTGGAGGCAATGTTGGGGAACTGGGATTCTGTGGAAGCGAAGGTTCAACGAGGTAGAGGTGAACAAATATCTAAGAAAACCGCTGTTTAAAGCAAGATGATATAGATATTTATTGTATACCTAAATTGTAACAAAACTTGTTAAGTAAAAATACGTTTTGTAAAAAAAAATAGGTACAAGGAAGCGTTATCGCTGATAATAATTGAAACGATGGACTAAACGAAGTTATGGTATTCCAATTTTAACGCTAAATTATATTTCATAAAACGCATTACAACTGCCCTTGCGTGGGGGTAATTATATTTTTTGCTTTGTTTGGAAATCGCTACTAAATTAAATGGTCTTCTCTCATTTAGACCTGAGTTAATTTTCAACCGCTCAAAACTTACGGAGTGTAGATACAGACTAGCTGCTGCCCGCGACTTCGTCCCCGTGGAATCCCCGATTTTAAAACATTCTTTATCGCTGCTCCGCTCCTATTGGCTTAAGCGTGATGATATATAGCCTAAAGCCTTCCTCGATAACTGGTCTATTCAACCCAAAAAGAATTTTTCAATTCGAACCAGTAGTTCCTGAGATTAGCGCGTTCAAACAAACAAACAAACAAACTCTTCAGCTTTATAATATTAGTATAGATACGAAAATAAGATTTCTAAAGGATATTCCGCACATGCGAAAACGCAGGCGAAGTTCAGTTACAACTCTAGTATTGTACACTGTCTCTAAGGGATTTGAGGTTAGAACTGTACTGCATATGTTTAGTCGTAACCCTTGAAACTTTTGGTCGTAAGAGGTTATGTGTACGCACGGAAGTAATCATGTGCCACTGCAATTAACAAAACGGATACCTCAAGATTTCTGTTTCGTTAATTGCAGTGGCGTCTTTTATGTGGGTGCGTCACCACTGATCATAAAAACCTGCCAGGAACAAGAGTACCGCAAGAGCAGAGAGAGAATTGAATTTCTACGTGTGATATTTGTTTTGGTCGTCTACCATGCACTTAATAAGAAGACGACCTATTTAATTATTTAAACCAGAAAATGTTTTTTTTTTGTAATTTTACCAAAATGAATAAAGAAAACCACAGGTAATAAAATTTGAGTGAAAGATTATATTATGTACCGTATTCTTTCTTTTTGGTTCCTAATGAAAGAGTTCGATATACGGCAATGAGTGTCTGTAGAAGAAGGTCGTAAATACGACAAGTTTAGGCTATGCTATAGCTCGGCTGCTCTTAGCTATTGTAGTTGAAGTAACTTGAAAAGTTCTTTTGAAAATATGTGCTTTATTTTGATGTAGACAGACGCGCATTTTAATAAGGAATCCGACGACGTAAAAATAAAAATATCGAGATACTTGAAATTAGATTATTGTTAATGTAACCAAGCTATGTATAATAGGGTATTTTACTGAAATCTAATTAGTCAGATAGATATCTGAAAAGTATTGGACACGTGTTTTTACTTTTTTCACGTATACAAAAAATGAAAACGATACAGTGCGTTGAAAACCCGCATGACGTCAATATACATGCTAAAACTAAACGCGATTGTGACGTCACCAGCCCCCACTCTTATCTCCCCTCTAAATAGAATTCTGATTTTTACATCAAGAAAAATACCTAATTGTGATTGCACTTCTTCCTAAAACTGTACATTGATAAATAATGCAACTGGTCGCTTGTATTGTGTACATAATAATTATGAAAGTAAATGTTTTGCACGCTAATATTGAATATCCCATCCACATAATTTAGTGCAGGCTTCTAAATAATTGTATGCCAAATGGTTAGTATAAATATAAATGAGTTACATAAACATTTCGCTTCATTAGCTTTGAAATAGCCGACTTTGTTTGTGTTTGTTCGAACCAATTCACAAGCTTAATTTGTGCTAAAACATTACTTGGTGGTACTAGTTAATTTAAAGTTGTAAGGTAAATAATACAATATTATTTAGTTTAGTTAAGTTGAGATATTTTCATCGCTGTGTTTTCCTAAATTCTAGCTATAGACCACTAATTTTTAACCGACTTCCAAAAAAGGAGGTGGTTCTCAATTCAAGTGTATTTTTTTTTTCTTTTTACTGATTGTACCGATTTTCATGATTCTTATTTTCGAAAGCTGGTGCTTGTCATGTGGTCCCATTTGAATTTGAGTGAAATCTGACGACTAGTAATTGTTTTATCCTTAATAATGCGTGGCTTCGACCACGTTGATGATGTGCTCATTCTCACTTGTCGATGTAAAATTAGAAAAAAAAAACTGTATACGATGGTTTGGAAGAGTATTGTAGTATTTCGAGGTGGTCCCTTTCTAGTTTGATGAAGATCTAGATCGCGAAACGCAACGACCGAATTTCTATTCGGACGTTGTGTTTCGGGAAATAGTAAAAATCTTTTAAATTAAACCTTCATGTCACAAGATTGTAAAAGCAAACAAAATAAACTGAATAAGAAAAATAAATACATTTTGACCACGAAACTACCTTCTATCAATCATTATAATCTGTTCCCAAAAATGAGAACTCCCAAACCTCATCATCATCGCAATCAAAACACAAATTTATCCAAAGACACTACCTAAACAGTAACTACGAGTATGTCTTCCAGTTAAAACTAGAGTGATCATGGGCAGAGGTACGCGGACGCGATAAGTCCCAGCTAGATAAGGCGCAGTTAATCCGCAAGAACAAAGGATGTCCCGGGGCACTGGCGCGACTTCAGCCCTTTGTGGCTATTCTTGAAGTTTGAGTTACGTATACGACTGGAAATTATATTTTTAGTTATTACATTTTCTGTTGGTCGAGGTAAAGACGAAGAGAGACATAGTGAATGTGTGTTAAATAATTTTAAAGATTACTTGGGGCTGAAAAATATCGTAAATCATATCTATACTAATATTATAAAGCTGAAGAGTTTGTTTGTTTGTCTGTTTGTTTGTTTTTTTGAACGCGCTAATCAGGAACTACTGGCTCGAATTGAAATTTTTTTGGGTTGAATAGACCATTTATCGAGGAAGGTTTTAGGCTATATATCATCCCGCTTAAGCCAATAGGAGCGGAGCAGCGATAATTCATGTTTTAAAATCGGGGATTCCACGGGGACGAAGTCGCGGGCAGCAGCTAGTAACAGATAAAGGTCACTCCATAGCACCAAACCAGGATTTCCTGAAGGTTTAGGCGTAGTTTTACCTAGCCTACAGGTACAGGGAGAAACGAATTCAAGACCTCAAGATAAAGTGCAACCTCGTTTACGACCACAAAACCAACGAAGCCCCACTATTGCATAGACACGCGATGCTATCCTAGACCTACACAACCACTCGCCATCATATCGCACAGTTTAATAATAGCACCCTAACCAAATCCTAGCCACGGTGCCGTCGACGTCTGTGTCTGAAACGTTATTATCTACTCTCAAAGGGCCTCACTTCCGAGTGGCTGGTCTTCACAAATGTTTCTTTTTACGCATCCTTTGATCAGCTCAGTTTTGAGCAAGGTAGGTGCTGCGCGTGACTGATGTACAGGTGAATTAGGGTTTCGTTAAGGTAAAGTTATGGTTCTTGAAAGGTGTAACGAGAGCAGTGCAACAGGGTGATATGCGCCACTGCGGTGCTGCTGTGTGTTTCTGAAGGCTCGTTTAACCTAGTATGTTTTTAAAACACATTAAAGTTTTCACACACGCGTAATCTCTTTTTTTTTCCAGTTATCCTGTTTTTTTTTTTAAGTTATTACGTAACCAGTTCTTTTTTGTGACTTCACTACTATCATGCAGGAACTGTTTTTCCAGGTTGAAGCCTAAATGCTCAGTGACAGTATACCTTTTTAACAGAAAAAAAACAGGATAACTTATATAAACAGCCATTCAAAATAAGTTTAAGCAAAAGACAAACGTATTTCTCCGTTGTTCTAAGGCACGTGTTTTTATAAGACCTTTTAGGTTTTTATTTAGTTAAATTAATTGTGTAAGTTCTTCAAATTTTGTAGTCTTGGTGCGTTATTTCTGGCAGTATAAACGGATAACTTAATTTCTTCTTTCTTTTTAACGTAGTTCAATCAATCGATTACATTTTCCATTTCAAACACAAATTAAAACAAAACAATATTAAAGTCTTGAAACTTAAAACAAAGAAAAGCACAACTTTCCAACAGACAACAACAAAACGACCTTTCAAAAAAACAAAACGCAAACCCGATTGATATTGTTATGTCTACAAAGTTTATCGAACAAAAAACATCAGTACTGCAATTGAAAGAATAACTGAAGTTGTAGTACACCAGTCAGAATAATTTATTACCTATTAGTATTTTAGCTTTCAACTCGATGGTTTGACTTTAATACTCTCTATGAGGACTTACGGAACTCTCAGGGACTTTGTCTTTAACTGTTGAGGCAAAATGACGTTGAAAGTTGTCTGGAACTACCCTTTATGTACTTATAGACTATTAGCTCGGTGGTAAATGTTGTTAGGGGAGGCGATTGATAGGAAAATGTTGTTTTTTGGCATTTACTAAATAAATCTTATTATTATTACCTATTTATAGTTGAAAGCATCCAGCGTCAGATCAGTCTGTCTGACATAATACCTAAATTTACCTTTTTGCCGCAGTCGTCAGGCACACACTTTTAGCATCCCCTCTCGCGATGTACATCGTTTACCTAAATTACCCGCAAAATGTCAGATAACATCAGCACCAACTGATTTTGTAGGTAGACCTTCGGTAAAATGTAAAATTTATCAATATACCGCCATTAACATACTATGTATGGTACCATTTTGGTTTTGTAATTACATTTTCTATCAAATCACTGAGTCAAAAAAAGCATAAGACTGACCTTATTTCGCCATGATGTTGAAAGAACTCAAGCTTCAGACAGGATCAGTCTGTCTGACTTATCGCTGAATTTGACTTTTTTAGCGCAGTCTTCAGGCACACAGTTTTCACTAAAGAATTGAAAATCTATCAACAAATATACATTGAAATGAAAAAACTTTTTGATCTTAAATTAAAGCCACTTTCGCATTTTAATATCTTCAATGACATCAAAAATACAATAGCAATAAAATAATGGATTTTTCTGTACAAATCCATTACATCATTCCCCCCAGTGGACACAATACATCTTAGCGATGGAGGCGTCAAACAAAATTGAAAGGGATCTAATGGATCAGTTTTTTTCAAAGAAAAACTTTTTCGGGATCAAAATAGGGAAATTCATAATTAATTTGGCACCCCAACTTTGAATGAAGACGCCAACAATACAGTGCATTTTGTGAAGTTTTGAAAACGGCCTGGAATTGAGGAAATGGGGCAATTGTTGAATACTAACCTGAATGTCCTTTGTCCGAAAATCTTGAATGCTCTTCAAAGTAGGTATTTTTATTCTAAATTAGGTATTCTAGAATTAAACATACTTAAATAAATAATTTTGCAAAAATAATTCTACTGTACGTGTTTATGTCATTAAACCTACAACACGGTTAATTCGATGTTGATTAAAAATATGTGTGTGTTTGAGAGTGGTTCTTTGATGATTAAGATTTACAATGTGATAAAGAGATGATGCTGCAGTCGGTATAGAATTTATTTTCTTACAAAAAGACAATGTTAAGGCAAGAAAACGTCTGTCGAAACCGCTAGTATTTTATTATTATTCTCAACTAGAATTATTTCTATTATATTATATTTATATATTCTATTATAATTAAATATATCGCCAAGGAAGGCCTAGGAAACGGAAGATTGATTGGAAACCTTTGTACAGCAGATAATAAAAAATAACGGCCAAGTGCCCTCGAACTCGAGAGCCGAACGAATAATAATTTTTTGAAATTGATTGAGTCAGGCGTTACTTTGCGGAAATCCATTTTAAATTTGAAAATGAAAACAATATATCTAGTTTTAATTTCCGCGAATATTAGTGGGTTGCAGGTATGCACCTCCCTCCCGCCCGCTATATTATGCACATGCAAGATTACTGGGCAAATGCAAGGATTTTAAGCACATGCAGGAAGGCAATGCAAAACCCAACACCATTACCGACACGTGTTTCGCCTCTCCACGAGGCATCCTCAGGGGACGTGTTGACTCGCTGACCGTTGAGTTGCGACTGAGAAATTAGTACAAGGCACCCCCCTTTTATACACTGCCACCGTTGGTTATTTGTGTACAACTACCCACAAACATACGCAGTAAAGGGGAAGAAACCAAATTCGTCTGGTCATTCAACAGTGCAAAATTATTATTATTACTATGTTTCAAAATCTCTAATTGTTCCAAAACACACAGCCGGAAACCCTTATCACAAACATGTAGTATATTAAAACTATTGTTGTCGCGCAATGAATGGCCGGTATCAATTAAATGTTTCGCGAAATTCGATTTGTCCGAATGGCCATTTCTATACGCGGCAACATGTTCCCCATACCTTATGTCAAAGTTACGGCCCGTCTGACCCACATATACCCCGTTGCATTCATCACAGACCAGCCTATACACCCCAGACTTTTTATTATTTTCTAAAATATCTTTTCCGTTACAAACACGGCGTATATTCTGGTCCATTCTGAACGCTACATAAACGTTGTTTTTTCTAAGTAAATTACTAATTCTATCTGAAATGGGGCCCATATAGGTCAGACTGGCCACATATCTATTTATATTAGTACGCGGACATGCATATAATAGTGAACGAACCCTTTCTTTCTGCTTTTTACTAATTAAACTGTCTACCATTGACTTTGAGTAACCGTTAGAAATAGCGATTTGGTAAATAATATTAAGTTCTTTTACATAATTATCTGCTGAAAGGGGGAGGGCAAATAATCTATGAATATAGCTGCGGAAGGCGGCTAATTTATGTTGAAGAGGGTGACAAGAAGAGGCTGGTATTGTTGTGTCAGTGTGCGTCGGCTTTCGATAAATTTGGAAATCCAAGTTACTATTGAGTTTTGTGATAGTCAAATCTAAAAAGTTAAGGGAGTTCTGGGACTCTAGTTCTAATTTAAATTTAATTTTAGGGTGAGTTTTATTAAGTTTTTTAACAAAAAGGTCTATTTGTCGAACGGTACCATTCCAGCAGATAACTATGTCATCTACATATCTATAATAAAACAGAATATTAGGTTCGTTCACTATATGTTTACATTCAAAGTTATCCATAAAAACCTCCGCCATTAGTGCACTTAAAGGCGACCCCATAGCCAACCCTTCCTTTTGAATAAAATATTGGTTATTAAATCTGAAATAATTTTGTTTCATGCAAATACTAGTGAGGTTAAGTAAATCCGCAATTTCCCCAGGATGCAACCGTTGCTTCTCAAATTGGAAACCCAGAATACGTAGACAATCATCGATTGGAACATTTGTGAATAAGCTGTCAACGTCTAAGGATAACAACTTTGCATTGGAAGGAATTTGGATATTTTTTACTTTTTCAATTAGATCTAAACTGTTCTTTAAACTATATTTGGGACTAAAAGAAGACCTACTTCTCAACAAAGTATTGAGACGCTTAGCTAAATTGTACGCTGGGGCACCAATGTAAGAAACAACTGGACGAACAGGCATGTTATCTTTATGGGTCTTGGGTAAACCATACAAAAGAGGAGCCCTTGGATTCATAGGAACAAGGTTTTTTAATTGGTCTTTTGATATGAATGACGTGTTTTTAATGGCATCCTTTATTTCGAGGGCAAACCTCCTTGTAGGATCCGCACCAAGACGTTCAAAATCCTCCCCCAGGATGATGTCGTTAACTTTTAACGACAAATGAAATTTTTTTATTATGTAAAAGAACTTAATATTATTTACCAAATCGCTATTTCTAACGGTTACTCAAAGTCAATGGTAGACAGTTTAATTAGTAAAAAGCAGAAAGAAAGGGTTCGTTCACTATTATATGCATGTCCGCGTACTAATATAAATAGATATGTGGCCAGTCTGACCTATATGGGCCCCATTTCAGATAGAATTAGTAATTTACTTAGAAAAAACAACGTTTATGTAGCGTTCAGAACGGACCAGAATATACGCCGTGTTTGTAACGGAAAAGATATTTTAGAAAATAGTAAAAAGTCTGGGGTGTATAGGCTGGTCTGTGATGAATGCAACGGGGTATATGTGGGTCAGACGGGCCGTAACTTTGACATAAGGTATGGGGAACATGTTGCCGCGTATAGAAATGGCCATTCGGACAAATCGAATTTCGCGAAACATTTAATTGATACCGGCCATTCATTGCGCGACAACAATAGTTTTAATATACTACATGTTTGTGATAAGGGTTTCCGGCTGTGTGTTTTGGAACAATTAGAGATTTTGAAACATAGTAATAATAATAATTTTGCACTGTTGAATGACCAGACGAATTTGGTTTCTTCCCCTTTACTGCGTATGTTTGTGGGTAGTTGTACACAAATAACCAACGGTGGCAGTGTATAAAAGGGGGGTGCCTTGTACTAATTTCTCTTGAGCCCGATGACCCCATCACCCTGACCCAAGAGAGTAGTAGGGAAACCAGCACTCTTAGGAAAAATAAACCCAGAACGCGTTCCGTATTTCGACCTCGCCGACGAGGTCCATCGCGACGCCCCCGTCAAAACCCTCCCCGACTTTTGCCTAACGAGCCAGCCCGCGCTGCTGAGCCATTAGCGTTAAATCCCCTAAATAATATCAATCAGACCCAGCCTGTCCCTTGCTGCCCCCCCTCAATGACCCCGCTAAGCCGAGGCCCGTGTCCCACAGGGGATGCCCTTAGCGAGCGGCCATTTAGTTTTTAAGTAGTTTTAAGCCCCGGCTGGGGGCCTTAGAATCTAAGGCAACCACGGGATTGCCCGGTTGAGCAGTAACCAGCCTCAATGTGCTGAACTGCGAGTAGTCCATTAAAAAAAAAAAAAAAAAAAAAACTAATTTCTCAGTCGCAACTCAACGGTCAGCGAGTCAACACGTCCCCTGAGGATGCCTCGTGGAGAGGCGAAACACGTGTCGGTAATGGTGTTGGGTTTTGCATTGCCTTCCTGCATGTGCTTAAAATCCTTGCATTTGCCCAGTAATCTTGCATGTGCATAATATAGCGGGCGGGAGGGAGGTGCATACCTGCAACCCACTAATATTCGCGGAAATTAAAACTAGATATATTGTTTTCATTTTCAAATTTAATAATTTTTTTAACATGTTATTTAAAAACCATAGACTTTTTATTGATTTTCCTGTAATGTGTAGGGTATACGACCAGCTTTTATTTAAATTGGACGAGGGGGGGAGGGGGGTTATCAGTGGTGATTTTTCTTCGAAATGAATGAAATATTTTAAAACTATGGAAAATTTGTTTCATTTGCAGCCCTTGTGATGAGCCCCTTTCATTTGATCCTCGTATATTACAAGGTACAGTTCAAATGATAATTTTTAAATTTATTTCTCAATTGACTCCCAAAAAGTGACCCCATTTCAATTTTTTATTTATTTTCGTTACGTGTCCGTGTTTGGGTCACAGTAGACTACATGTGTACCAAATTTCAACTGAGTCTTACAGATTTGGAATAATCAGCTGTGATTAACAGACAGACAGAGTGATAGCTAGCCAACCAGACAGACAAACGGAGATCGTATGAGGCAATCCGAAAAAAATACCCGAGAAAAATAAAAACAAAACAGTCAATTAGACACAGTTTGTTCTTTTGAGACGATCATGAATTACGTTCACGTCCAAACAAGGTAAAGCTTAATTAATCTGTAAATAAATCCGTTTGGGCGGATTACACACTAGTCGCTGTTGTTGTTTATTTGCAACACAGTGTAACTCTGATATTCTTTGTTATATTCGAAGTCTAGCTTCAATATGAGAAACGGTTGAGTTATTACTATGCCAAAAAAATAATATCAGTGGTTTGTATCGTGTGTATCACGTGTCCAAAGGAATAATTATACGTATTACTGCAAGCTTCAATAGTAATATTATATACAATAAATTATTTGTGTTTAGAAGTCAACTAGGCTGATGATGATGTTATTTCTTTTTTAAATGTATATAAATTTGCAAAATTGTAAATCAAAGTTTATCAATATGGACCCTGGATACAGGCAAAGGATAGAATTATCAAAATAAAAAAAATCCACATGCACTACAACTCAATGAATAGGTTTCATGGTTCACGACTTAAATTCATTAATCTGTCTGCCCCGACCGTTTCGATCGTTGTATATATTGATAACACTAACAATAAGACTTATTGAAAAGTAATCGCCCCGGGCGTCGGGAAACGCAGGGCGATTCCTGGCCACCGCAGGCGCGGGCCTGCGGACGGCGAGCTATGGGTGGCTCGCCGTCCGATAGCAACCAGAACCGCGGGGATCGACGGCGCGTCGTGTTCCACGCGCGCCGTCAGCAAAGAAGTCAGGGCTCAGGGCCAGACCGGGAGAAGTCATTTGATGATTTCCCATACAGAAAAAAAGGGTTTTACGTTTGTAATGGCAAATGACTCGAGTTGAGGTCCTTCAAACTCACTTGGAACATTGACAGTGCATGGCATTATTATTTGAAAATGTCCATAGCAATGCAAATTACTAATACCAGTGTATGCGCCGCCTTACTTCCACACGCTCTTTCCTCCAGCTAATCTGTTATTCAAACGTTGAATATTTGTTTTCCTTACGGCATCCGTCTTACTAATTAATTCTCTTTTATTAATATTTAAGCTACTCATCAACATCTTAACTTAATTTAGAATAACAGCTCACGATGAAGTATGACGTTAAGACCAAGTAATGGCTTCTTGAAATATTTTTGAAAAGGAATGATGAATATTATTTTACTTCGTTGTTGTTTCAGGTTTTATTAAGGTTTTTATGTGTTTTCTTTGGGCTGAAATGACTTTCCAAGTATCCTTAAGTAATTTACTTTTAATAAGTAAGGTTCACAGTTTATTAGGCAAATAATAAAATACTACTTCTTCATCACAAACAATCCGAACCTTAAATAAAAACAGTTTTTAATTAATCAATGCCTTTTGTTTAGCAACAAGTACATTGAGTAGATTTTTTTTTGTACGACAAATAAGAATTAAGTTTGATACATTAAGCAGTCTCTGTACGCAAGGGACTTCATCCTCAAATAGATGATTTCCATTCGTCCCAGTTGTTCCAAAAACAACAGTTAGGTAAGAAACAAAAGAAAACTAGTCAGCATATAAAGACATTACTACGCAACAAAGCCAACAGTTATGTGCTTCCATTCCGTTAATAACAACAGTCAGTCCGACACGTATTTTGTAACGAACATCTCATTACCAGTATTTCGTACTCATTACCAGCCTTACAGCAAAATGGCACAGGAGTAGATAAGTCGACAGAGCCCGAACTTTGTGCAATTGAAAAGATTTGAAAAACGAAACGCAACTAAAGTATCTCGTTTGAGTATAAAATTCATGGTTTTATGACGTAATTGAAATAAATTTCAAACATATACAAATTAACTAGACTAAGGAATCCAGTAGACAGTTGTTACCAAGCCGCCCCCGTTGTCTTTTAAAATAAAAGAACAATAATTCTACAGAACCACTTTAATACACTGTATTACAAAACAGACACACAAGTACTTAGGAACTTATAATTTGGTAATGTCCCTCTTAATTACTCTCTTAATTTGGGCACACTGGTTCACACAACAACGTCCAGATTCTAACTAATTAAACATATTATTTCTGTGCATTAGGTAAAAATGCAACATCAGTAATTTGGTATAGAAAAGTGCATTGTTTATAAGTAAAAGCTGATGTATGCTTTATTGCCTTGTAGTAAGGGTTATAACAGCTCCCCCTTTTAAACGAAGCTTTATCTCATCAAGATGAAGCGAAGTGTGATCCAAGATGTAGCTAATAAGAGAGACACTTTACAGCTTGTATTACATTAAATATAAAAGTTACATAAATTTGAATGAAAATTGACAATATAGTGAATTAATAATTTTGCATTACATTAAAAATTTAGGTTTCTATTTGACGGAAATTTAACTTTATTAACTTTACTAGTGGATTTATAATTTGGGTAATGAATAGGCAAAGACTGAACTGACTTATTGTCTTCTTCAGAATTTGGGGATACTTCTGTCATCTCAATACTATTTGAAATTTTGGTATTTTTATTATAACATTGATTAAATATTTGCATACAACATCCAGCATTAGAAGAATTTTTGTTCTTAAAATACCTATACAATTTATAAACTAAGTATAAAAATAAACACACAATTAGGATACAAGTAAAAGTAGAATAGTAAGGGCCATATTTAATAAAATGAGATTCCTTTTCCATATTATTTAATTCTTGCTCTAAACTATCCATTTGATGAGTTGCATATTTGAGAGAATCTAAGTTAATTTTACTCAAAGAGATTGGCGACAAATGTGGTAAACTTTTATTGAATATGTCCTTCTTACAGCAGTCATCTGCTGTTATATCAAAGCTTATATCTAAAGGAGACTTAATAGATAGAGAATAAGAACTAGTCGGTATCAATTGAACGGTTTTAGAATACCCAATACAATTAGGCGATAGTTTTACAATTTTGTACCTGTAATTGAATGGCCATCAATGTTTCCATCACATTGAATAGTCAATTTATTAGAATATGATTGAACATATATCCATTTATTATTTCTTAATTTTTACTTTTTGACCATATAATATTTTAGCATAATGACAATGTTACCTCAGTTAAGATTTTAGATTCACAATTTGGGTTAGTTATACATGAGTATATAGTATTTAATTCACAGATAGAGAAGTCACTATTTATTATTTTACATTTATCAAGAGTGTCCAACATAGCATAATGCATCCTGTCATCACTTAATGCAATATAAGTATTAGAAGGTTGAATCAAAGCAAATGTAATGTGAGTCATCATGAGGTGTAGGTAATGGTATGTTTTTATAGGTCATGAATTTATCAGGAGTGATCAAAGGGATCTGTAATATAAAAATAACCTTATTATTGTAATAATAGGAACTAAATTCGAAGACATCAATAATATAATGAATATTTTGAATGGTTAAGGGAACTGGAAAATCTAACCTTTTGCTTACTTGACTACTATGCTTACTTAATTCTTAATACCTATAGATTTAAGGGACTTATAACACTAGGTTGTAGTACATTAACCTTAGAAAATAAAATAGAATTTAGTATAGTATCTAGTAAATTAGTTATAGCAAGTAAAAACCTTCGATAATATAGGTTAAGAAGTAGAAGGCTTAATTTCATTGGTATGGTATTTAATAGCCTTGCGACCTACTTGTAGGGTTACGTTATGTTTATTATGAACTTTGATAATTTTATAAGGGCCTTTCCATATAGGCGATAAGGCTTTACGGAGCCTATGATGTTGTTTAAGATAAACCATATCTCCTACTTTATAAGTAACGTCACGGGATTTTGCATCGTAGTATTGTTTTGATTTTTCTTTACTGTTTATAATGTTTTGAATGGCTTTCTCGCGACTAAAGCGCATTCTGTATTGTAAAGCTCGAATATATTCGTTGTATGTATTACCAGAGCTTTCATATAACGAGTTTGGAATGGATGGTTTATAACCATATAATAACTCGTGAGGAGTAAAGTTAGTTGTACTATGAGGTGTAGTATTATAGGCTAGAATTGCAGTGAATAAGTAGCAATGCCAGTCGTTCTGGTTCTCGTTAACAAAGGATTTTAAGTATTCCTTAAAAGTAGCATGTGAGCGTTCAAGGGCTCCATTGGTTTGTGGATGATAGGGAGTAGTAAAAAGGGCCTTGATCTTTAGTATTTCAGTCAATTGTTTAAATAATTCGGATGTAAAACATGTACCTAAATCCGTCAAAATAGTTTTAGGAAAACCGAAAAAAGACATAAAATGGACAAGGTTTCTGGCTATTTCTTCACTAGTACCCGTAACCATCGGGTAAGCGCTGGTAAATTTAGTTAAGTCATCTTGTAAGGTTAAGATGAATCTAAAGTTTTGAGGACCTGCATCGGGTAAGGGACCTACGACGTCAAGGGCCAATCTTTCAAATGGCCTAGTAGAGGTAGAAGTTAGCTCCATCGGAGCTTTATTTGATTTCCTTAAAGGCTTATTAATTTGGCAAAGCTTGCATTTCTTTACGTATTGTTCGATGTCAGACCGCATGCCTTTCCAATAGTAGGCAGCTTTAATACGCGAATACATTCGTTGCGACCCTGGGTGACCAGCTATAACAGAGTCGTGGTTTTCTTTTAATATTTTAGGAACTTCTACAGGAGTAGGGTAGATTAGTTGATTTTTATATATGTGAACTTTTATATTGGTATCGTGGAATATATAGGAAATCATATTATAGATTTTAATATACGTAAGCTTTGAAAATGGGTCCGTGAAATCTGGTAATGCTAAGTTTGTAATATTTTGGCAATCAATTAGTAAGTTTCTAAGCTTAATTAGTAAGTTATACACATCTTCATATTTAGTTTTTTCATAGTGATGTACTTTTGTAAATAGAAAATAGTAGGTTTTATTGTTGTCATTAACACATCGTATTGTAAGTGGCTCGCGTTCGGAATTTAGTAGATCAGCAGAATTATGGAGCTGCGATAATATTTCCTCGCAATGAGGCATGGAGCAGTCAAAGTCTAAAGAGACTGGACAAGCAATTGTATTTAACTTAGATAAGTGTAGTCCTTGAATACACTCTTCAATGATAGTATTTGGAACTGGAAGCTGATTCGTAACTTGAGCCTTGAAATACTGTTCGTAAGAAAAATTATTTAAGTTGTTTACGTCAATAGTATTGATAGGGCAACGGGATAACGCATCGGCGTTAGAATTGAGACGACCTTGTTTATAAACAATTTCATAATCGTATTCTTCAAGTTTGAGACGCCAGCGAATGAGTCTACTACCCGGATCTTTTACATTAAATAGCCACACGAGGGGCCTATGATCTGTTATTATTTTGAATCTATTACCATATAAATATGGTCGAAAAGTTTTAACAGCGAATATAATAGCTAATAACTCTTTTTCCGTAGTTGAGTAATTGCCTTCAGGCTTATTTAGAGTGCGCGACGCATAAGCGATCGGCTTATCTTTACCGCCGGACCTTGAGACAGTATTGCACCTACAGCAAAGTTACTTGCATCTGTAGTAACATTAAAAGGTTGGGAGAAGTCAGGGTACTGTAGAAGAGGGGCAGTAATTAATTTTTCTTTTAGGATATCGAATGCATGTTGTTGTTCTGTGTCCCAGTGGAACACAATATCCTTTTTTAATAGAGACGTAAGTGGTTTAGTTAACTTAGAAAAATTTTCAATGAATCGGCGATAATAGCCTATTAGGCCTAGAAACGATTTAATATTTTTAGGATTTTTAGGAACTGGAAATTGCGATACAGCGCTGACCTTTTCGGGATTCGGAGAAACACCTTTATCGGTGATAATATGGCCAAGGTAAGTTACTTCATGCCTTAAGAACTCGCATTTGTCTGGTTGGAGTTTTAAATTGTATTCACGAAATTTGTCGAATACTAGTTGTAATTTTTGTATGTGATCTTGTAGATTTTGACTATAAACTATACAGTCGTCAAGATAGATATAGCAATGAAGGCCTTGTAAGCCTGATAACACAGTGTTCATAAGACGCTGAAACGTGGCAGGGGCATTTTTCAGCCCGAAAGGCATTCTGGTAAATTCGTAATGACCAGACATGTCTGAATTTGTGCTAACTGTGAAACCGGTTTTAGGCGCGTCCTTGGGACAAGTTTTCAGTTGATGAAAACCACTTGTGAGGTCTAACGTGCTAAAATATTTAGAGTGACCTAATTGGTCTAAAATATCAGTGATAAGAGGCAGTGGATAAGATTCGGAAACAGTGACGTCATTAAGACGGCGATAGTCAATGACTATCCTCCACTTTTGTTTGCCGGAGGCGTCCATTTTTTTCGGGACTACCCAAACTGGGGCGCTCCAAGGCGAAGTTGAATGTCGAATAATATTTTGGTCTAGCATTTTACGAATTTGAGAATCGACTTCCTCCTTGTGGCATTCAGGGAAACGATATGATTTGACATTAATAGGTGGGGCATCACCTGTGTTAATAGTGTGCTCAATGGCATTCGTGAAGGTTAAGGGTTCACCTTCGACATGAAAAATATCTGTATAGCGGGAGCAACATTCTAAGAGAGTCTTTTTCTCTTCATCATTTAGATGGGAGCAACGGATAAGATTTAATACTTTATTTACGCGATCACTTTTCGAACAAGAAATAGCATTAATATTACAAGAGTTAATCAATGAGCAATCAAGTTCAAGGGGTGTCGCTGTTACGTGATAATCTTTTATTTCAATATCACACTCTGTAGTGTTTAATATGGTCACGTTTGTTTTCCCATTCGGTTTAATTGAGACAATGCAATTAGCGACATAAACGCCTTCGCGTAAGCTATGGTCTAGTACGAGAGCTTCATTGTTATGATAAAGTTTGGGCAGTTCTATCACGGCACTCGTGTGAACCACTCGCGCGCGTCTATCGATATTGTTGTGTTAAGAATTGATATTTTACTATACTGACGCGCTCATCGCTGATGAGCGCGTCCAAATAATGGCCACAGTCGATAGTGGCAGTAATAGTGGACAAGAAGAGAATAACTCAGATGGATGGATAGCACAAGTTTTAATGGAGGAGGAAGGAGAAAACAAAAGAAAGTCGGTAGGAAACACAATGGAAACAAACTGCAGTGAAATCCAAATTATGGAAGAAGATTTACTAGTTAATCCAACAAAACGAGGAAGAGAGGAGGATGAAGAAGGAAGCTGGACAAAAGTTGAAAATAGAAGGGGCAAGAAACTCAAACAATTTAGAAAAGAAGTTTTTATATGGAGCCGTGAAAAGTTACCAAAACAATTTGCTTTAGCAAAATTATTTAATAGTTTGGGTTTAACTGACATCGTCAAAATTAAGTACATAAACGCATTTAAACTTAAAATAGAGGTATCTACTGAAGAATGTGCGGGCAAGTTGCTGGATTGTCAGGAATTCCAAACCAAACAGTGGAAGGTTTACAGTGCAATGGACGTAAACATTTCTTACGGGATTATACGGGATGTGGACCTCGACTTGTCTGACGAAGAGGTATTAAAAGCAATCATGTGCCCCAACGAAATTGAAATAATATCCGTGAAAAGATTACAGCGTCGAGACGGGAACGAATGGGTGCCTAGTGAGGTGGCCAAGATAGGCTTCAGAGGCTCATACCTGCCAAGTTATGTTTATGTTGACTGTCTACGCGCCAAAGTAGAACCTTTTGTGTTCCCAGTAACGCAGTGCTCCAAATGCTGGAAGTTCGGACACGCCAAAACAAGATGCTCGTCCAAAAAAATTATATGTCCTAAATGTTCAGAAGAACACAGTAACTGCGAAGTCACAACATTTACATGCGTCAACTGTCGCGGTGACCACATGGCGTTGAACAGAAGTTGTCCTGTTTATGCTCGAGAGAAGCGTGTGAGGGAACTTATGGCAGAATATAACTGTACGTATCCCGTAGCCTGCAATATGTATGTTAGACCCAAGTTGCCAATTGATTCTCAAACAGTGAGGGAAACCGAAAAACACAAGATGGACACAAACAAATTTAGTAGTTTACTTTGTGAAGAACCGGGAAGCAGCAATAATTATACTACGAATCCATTCCCACCGTTGTTTACACAGAATCGACCTAAATCACCGCAAGCAAGTAATAAAAATAAGCAATCGCATTCGCAAAACAAAGTTAAAACGGATTGGTGGGGCCATCCGGAGTCGTCGAGCCACATTCCTAAGCAGACAGCTGCTACTGATAACGATGTCGGCAACAACGTAAACAATACGCGAGAAGTGCACCTCGACGAATTAATTGTACGGTTAAAAAATATTATTTATATGAGAAATCTGAGTATCCAAGAAAAGTTTTATGGTATTATTAAGTGTTGTAGTAAATGGTTAGTACTAGTTGTAGTAGATCGTATGTCTGAGTGGCCTATTTTGAACAGGTGTTTAGAGTTATTTTTTGGTCTTAATGAGTAATGGATCCGGAAAATAAAATAGTTCAGTTAAAGTTATTGCAGTGGAACGCTCAAAGTTTGAGACCTAAAATTAAAGCTTTTGAGAATTTTTTGGTATCAAGTAAAATACATGTATGCATTATATCCGAGACCTGGCTTGAACCAGACAGTCATTTGAAAATAGGTAATTACGTTATTTATAGACAAGACCGGGATGATTCATATGGCGGAGTTGCAATTGTAGTTCATAAATCCATTAAAGCACAGATAACCAATTATAGTTTACGTAATCGAAGCATTCAAGTACTCCACATTAAAATATTTAATTGTAGCTTTTTAGAAAATATTGTAGGTGTATATTGTGCACCTAATATTCAAACTGCAGATGAGGATTGGAAAATGTTATTTTCTAGTTGGCCAAATAAAACTTTTATAGGGGGAGATTTCAATGGGCATCATACAAACTGGTCATACAAAAGCGATCGCAGAGGTTTACAAATACACGATGCAGCGGATGAGTGGCATTATGTCTCCCTTAATACAGGAGACCATACCAGACTTAAATTAGTATTAAACCAGTTACAGAAAAGCTCGCCTGACGTAACCTTTGCGTCATCAGATATTGCTTTACGGTTTAAGTGGAATGTTTTAAATGAAAATTTAGGTAGTGATCACTTAATGATTCTTATTGCCACAGAAATAACATGCCATAACTTAAGTAAATCAAAACGTAATTTTAAAAAAACTGATTGGCAGAAATATTCAGAAATAATTTTAAGTAAAATTGATAGTATTAGTTTAACAGGTTCCACCCAACAATTGTATGATGAAATTATAGAATTAATTAATTTTGCGTCTCAAGCATCAATTCCGCTCGTTAAGATTCGTGAAGACCCCACCAATAAGTTTATTCCAAGATCATACTGGTCCCCCGAGTTATCTAAGGCGGTAGCGGAACGTAGATTGGCATTAGCACAGTTTAGGAAGAACCCCATACCCAGAAATTTCATAATTCTCAAACAAAAGGTTGCTACAGCACAGAGACTAATTCGTAAAGCAAGTGCAGAATCCTATCGTCAGTTTTGTAACAGTATAGGTGAAATGGTGTCTAGTAGCGAGTTATGGAACAAAATGCGATGGTTTAAAGGATATCGTAGTGAGAGAGTTTGTTTGGATGCAGAGAGGGCTAGTGAATTCTTAAAACAATTGGCGCCAGATTACGTTAACTTACCATGTCCTGTCTTTAGTTCTGTTAACCTACAGTTGGAGGCTCAGATCTCGGAACAAGAAATGTCAAATGTTCTGAAGATGAAGGATACCGCCCCAGGGGAGGACGATATCTCTTATTCGATGGTCTACAATTTTCCGAGCAAAGAGTTGATAGTTAATTTATACAACAAATGCTTGGCTGAAGGTGAGATTCCAAGACAATGGAGAAAGGTTAGAGTAGTACCTGTACCGAAACCTGGGCGCGATCCGAATAATATTTCATCTTTGAGACCTATCTCACTCATATCTTGTCTCTGCAAAACCTTACACAACATTATAATGAAACGTCTTGAATGGTTTTTTGAAAGCAAAGGTCTTTTTTCCAAGAATACAGTAGGATTTAGACGATCACAATCATGCCTAGACAATCTTGTACGATTAGTTTCTCAAATACAAATAGGGTACGCTACCAATCAAAAGACTTTAGGATGTTTCGTTGATATAGACAACGCATATAATAATGTTAATATTTTAAAAGTGGTATCTAAACTGGATGAAGTTGGAGTAGGGTCTTCAATATGCAGATATAATATATGGGAATACCTCAGAGAGAGACATTTGACTATATCACAAGTGGCCAGTAATGCTTCGATTACGAGATGGACTTGTAAGGGATTAGCCCAAGGAGACCCTATGTCTCCCATTTTGTTTAATATAGTAACATGTGACATTTACAGGGATGTTATAGGTGTTTATGTATCCCAATACGCGGATGATTTTGTCCTGTATGTTTCTGGACAAGACATTCGATTTATGACTACAGCTCTTCAAGAAGCCATAGATAGTTTGTCAAACTTGTTGGGAGTATTAGGTCTAGAATTATCTCCCACGAAAAGTAAAATTTGTTTATTTTCTAAGGGTAGGTCATTACAGCAGATTAACGTTAATATCAACAATGTATGTTTAGAACATGTTCCTGTTGTTAAATATTTAGGACTCTGGCTAGATTCATCTTTAAGATGGCGCAAACAGATAAATGAAGTCTATGAAAAAAGTATGAATCTTTTAAATGTTTTTAAGGTACTAGCGGGTTCGTCATGGGGAGTTCACCCATTACATTTGAGACGACTGTATATTGCAATCATCCGCAGTCGATTGGATTATGCAAGTTTTTTGTTTGATAATAGCGCTAAGACCAACATTTCAAGGCTAGACAAAATCCAAAACCAAGCCATGAGAGTAGTTGGCGGTTTTTTGAAAAGTTGCCCAATCCACGCGATGGAATCGGAGTTATGTTTACCACCATTGTTTATTCGTCGGAAATATTTAGCTACTAAATTTTGCTTAAAAGCTAAGTCCATTGATGACGGGGAGACTATAATAATGATATCAAAATTAACTACGATATGCGAGCAGGAATCATACTGGCGTAATAAGAAAAAACCGTTGCTAACTATAGTATATAATGAGGTATCTAATCAAACTTTACATCGTTCTAAAGTTCTAGGGATGTTCTCACTGTCGACGTGGATGGCGAATATTGATATTAAGCCACATATCAACTTAAAAATTAGAAATATGACAGGACCTAAAAGAGCCAATACATCAGGGGCACTTCTAAACAAATCGGTGGAAACTATTGCACAAAATTATAATGGGTTCTATCAGATTTACAGTGATGGGTCCAAAGACGATAGTGGAACAGGAGCAGCATTTTTTGATCCCCAGTGTAACACGAGAGCCAGTTTCACATTGAACCGCAAATTATCTATAATGGCAGCAGAATTGTATGCCATTTCTGAGTGTCTATCATATTTGATATCATGCAAAGGTACAAAATTTGTTATACTTAGTGATTCTAGAAGCGCTTTGCAACATATAGCTCGGTGCACCTCGGGCGAACGAGGTCTGCCTGTAGCTTATTCCATATTAGGATCGTATTTAAAGTTGAGGGAAAGTGGCAAAAGTGTTAAATTCCAATGGATCCCATCACATATAGATCTGATAGGCAACGAAATTGTAGATAAGTTGGCAAAAACAGGAATCTATGAAGGAACTTCAATCGGTAATCTCCCGTTCTTCACAGATATACTAAGAGATGCTAAAAAAAATTGCAATATATTATGGAAAGAGTACTTTGACAAAAGATCTCAAGAGAAGGGAATATGGTATAAGACAATTCAGTCTGAGCCACCGAGGATTCCGTGGTTTACTGAAGTTCCACTGAATAGACAAGTATTAGTAACAAGCATGCGCTTACGATCCGGGCACATTCCGTTGAATGCGTTTGGGCATCTTATGAAAGTAACTGAAACGCCAAACTGTCTGATTTGTAATATAAGGGAGGACACCTACCACGCTTTGGTGGAGTGTGCTCGGGTTGGTGCAGAACGAAGAGCTTTAGAAGTAGAATATAGTCTATGTTTAAGGGATGTAGGCATGTGTAATGTGATCCTATCTAAACCTACATCCAAATTAGCTATTAAGTTATATTATTTAATTCTTAAATTAATTAAGTTAAGAGCATAGTCATTAACCAACTGATTTTATATTTTCTTTTATTTGTTTTGTAAAACTACGAGGCTGGCATAATCGCTTCGCGATTAAAGCCTTTTTTTCCAAATAAAGATTAAAAAAAAAAAAAAATAAAGTTTGGGAGAGTAATTTGATACAGTGCACTCGATAACTACTTCAGATCGAGCTGGAATATTGTATGAAGGTTGAGTATAAATAATAGGAATGGAATGTTTTAATATGGAAATTGATTTAGAAGAGTAATCGATGTTAGTTTTAAAATAACTGCAAAAATCACTACCGATTATTCCATCATAATTAATAAGATTGATGTCATCTTTAGTGACATGAAACTTGTACTTATGTATGTTACCCGATAAGTTGAACTCCATTTGAAAGGTATCTAGAGTTTCAACTGGAGTTTCTGAACTATTAATGCCCTTTAATTTGACAGTTTCAGTAGATAAACTTGGAAGGTTTTGTAAACAGGACTGTTTAACAATACTTATGGTTGATCCTGTATCAATAAGGAAACATAACTGTTCGCGAGCGTGATTAGTAAATAGATAAGTATGAGGTAAAGCTACCTTTTTACAGTAGTCATTAATTTCGTATATAGGTTTAGAATTAGTATAAGATACTTGTACTTTTTCGGTACATAAGTGACATTTTATTTTGTCACTAGGCGTAGAACTCAGTTTATCTGCTTGAGATGAAAATTTAGTAGGACTCATCTCTTTTGGATGAGATGTGAATTTAGTAGAACTCATCTCTTTTGGATGAGATGTGAATTTAGAAGAACTCATCTCTTTTAGATGAGATGTGAATTTAGTAGAACTCATCTCTTTTGGATGAGATGTGAATTTAGAAGAACTCATCTCTTTTGGATGAGATGTGAATTTAGTAGAACTCATCTCTTTTGGATGAGATGTGAATTTAGAACAACTCATCTCTTTTGGATGAGATGTGAATTTAGTAGAACTCATCTCTTTTGGATGAGATGTGAATTTAGAAGAACTCATCTCTTTTGGATGAGATGTGAATTTAGTAGAACTCATCTCTTTTGGATGAGATGTGAATTTAGAAGAACTAGTGTAAGAATTAGCATGGGTCGTGTCATTTAGAGCTCTGTTCGATTTTGGCAGACACGGTACCAAAATCTCATTTAGTTTAAATTATCATCATTAATTTTATCCGCACTTTCACACGTGTGTGTAAGTGCGTCATTAGAGTTAGTAGGTGCCGAGTTACGGTCACGTTGTGCATTGTCAGCGGCTTGCCGTTGCTTCATATTATATTGTAGCTTGCGACATTCTTTGATTTCGTGACCAACATTTTTACAATAATTGCAAGTTTTAGGATTACCTTTGCAAATAGTATTAGAATTAGGAGACGTTGAATTATTGAAAATCTTAGACTCTCGATCATGTTTTTTATTCTTAAAACATTCTGATGAATTATGACCCGCTTTGTTGCAAATCGAACAATGTTTAGGAGATTTTAGATGAGATCTAGATAAGTTATATAATTTTTCTTCATCAATAGCATATTGTATAGCTTCATTGAGATTAGAGGGATTTTTGCAACGGACAATAGTCGATATGGAAGGGTTTAATCCTAGCATAAAGGTGTTTAGGGCAAGGTCCTCCATGGCTGCTATTCTGCCAGGCAGTTCCTTGTCATTTTTGCAACTATAATGTATGTCTGACTGTATACGAGTCAATATTGACTCCACCCTTAAAGAATAGATAGTGACATCCTCATTGGATAATTGCTTACAGTGTTGCAGATCTGATAATAAGTGTGTAGCATGCTTTTTCTCCCCGAAAGTAGCCTTTAGAAAGGTCTTTAGCTCCGACCACAATGAAAATGACTTAAGGCTGCATGCAACTTGCGCTTTACCTTCTAGCTGTGAAATCACATATTTACATAGCACAGTTTGTTGGTCTAGAGAAGCCAAGGACATGGCATTCTCACAATTTGTAAGAAATGCAGGGAGGGTTTCCCTGTCACCATTATAAGGTTTTATAAATTTGGTTAGAAAAGATAGTGTAATTTTGTCGGACATTTCCTTTGATTTTGGTAACTCTTGTTTAACAGACATAAAATATTATGATGTGTTGGACAAAATTAAATAAACAGTTAAATAAATTGTTATTTACCTACCATTGGGTAGGATAATAAAAATAGAAAAGACAAAACAATTAAGGTCAGTAAAGATAGAAAAGCAGTATAGTGTTAAACTATTTAAAATTATAAGTAACTAAATCAACCACAGAAATACGAATTCAGAGACACTTTGAATAAAAAATGGTAATTCACTAGAAACACTCACAGTAACACGATAATTGCTGACACCTGCATTATCAGGCGCGCAGTAGGAACTCGGAGTCCGGAGTCACGTTGCGCTGTGACGTGTCGGAGTTGAAGGTTGGTGAGTTAGACCTGGGGCTGCTGGTGATGTTGATGCCGTCTGGAGTGGACTCACACTATACAGTGGAGGCTGGCTCTCGTCCAAGTGTCGATGTGGCTGGAGTGGGCTCAAGCTGAAGAGCTGAGGCTGACCGTCGTCCAAGTAGTGCCGCAGGCTTGACCTTGGGTCAAGTCTCACTGTCGGTCAATTGAACGGGGAGGCTGTAGGTTCGGAATACCAGTGTCTGTTTGACTCAACGTCGTAAGACTTCGTCTCTGGTATCCCACTTCTGACACCAATTTGTTACCAAGCCGCCCCCGTTGTCTTTTAAAATAAAAGAACAATAATTCTACAGAACCACTTTAATACACTGTATTACAAAACAGACACACAAGTACTTAGGAACTTATAATTTGGTAATGTCCCTCTTAATTACTCTCTTAATTTGGGCACACTGGTTCACACAACAACGTCCAGATTCTAACTAATTAAACATATTATTTCTGTGCATTAGGTAAAAATGCAACATCAGTAATTTGGTATAGAAAAGTGCATTGTTTATAAGTAAAAGCTGATGTATGCTTTATTGCCTTGTAGTAAGGGTTATAACAGTTCGTTCACTATTATATGCATGTCCGCGTACTAATATAAATAGATATGTGGCCAGTCTGACCTATATGGGCCCCATTTCAGATAGAATTAGTAATTTACTTAGAAAAAACAACGTTTATGTAGCGTTCAGAACGGACCAGAATATACGCCGTGTTTGTAACGAAAAAGATATTTTAGAAAATAGTAAAAAGTCTGGGGTGTATAGGCTGGTCTGTGATGAATGCAACGGGGTATATGTGGGTCAGACGGGCCGTAACTTTGACATAAGGTATGGGGAACATGTTGCCGCGTATAGAAATGGCCATTCGGACAAATCGAATTTCGCGAAACATTTAATTGATACCGGCCATTCATTGCGCGACAACAATAGTTTTAATATACTACATGTTTGTGATAAGGGTTTCCGGCTGTGTGTTTTGGAACAATTAGAGATTTTGAAACATAGTAATAATTATAATTTTGCACTGTTGAATGACCAGACGAATTTGGTTTCTTCCCCTTTACTGCGTATGTTTGTGGGTAGTTGTACACAAATAACCAACGGTGGCAGTGTATAAAAGGGGGGTGCCTTGTACTAATTTCTCTATTGTCCGGTTGAGCAGTAACCAGCCTTAGTGTGCTGAACTGCGAGTGGTCCATTCCAAAAAAAAAAAAAATACTAATTTCTCAGTCGCAACTCAACGGTCAGCGAGTCAACACGTCCCCTGAGGATGCCTCGTGGAGAGGCGAAACACGTGTCGGTAATGGTGTTGGGTTTTGCATTGCCTTCCTGCATGTGCTTAAAATCCTTGCATTTGCCCAGTAATCTTGCATGTGCATAATATAGCGGGCGGGAGGGAGGTGCATACCTGCAACCCACTAATATTCGCGGAAATTAAAACTAGATATATTGTTTTCATTTTCAAATTTAATAATTTTTTTAACATGTTATTTAATAACCATAGACTTCTTATTGATTTTCCTGTAATGTGTAGGGTATACGACCAGCTTTTATTTAAATTGGACGAGGGGGGGAGGGGGGTTATCAGTGGTGATTTTTCTTCGAAATGAATGAAATATTTTAAAACTATGGAAAATTTGTTTCATTTGCAGCCCTTGTGATGAGCCCCTTTCATTTGATCCTCGTATATTACAAGGTACAGTTCAAATGATAATTTTTAAATTTATTTCTCAATTGACTCCCAAAAAGTGACCCCATTTCAATTTTTTATTTATTTTCGTTACGTGTCCGTGTTTGGGTCACAGTAGACTACATGTGTACCAAATTTCAACTGAGTCTTACAGATTTGGAAAAATCAGCTGTGATTAACAGACAGACAGAGTGATAGCTAGCCCACCAGACAAACAAACGGAGATCGTATGAGGCAATCCGAAAAAAATACCCGAGAAAAATAAAAACAAAACAGTCAATTAGACACAGTTTGTTCTTTTGAGACGATCATGAATTACGTTCACGTCCAAACAAGGTAAAGCTTAATTAATCTGAAAAAAAAAATCCGTTTGGGCGGATTACACACTAGTCGCTGTTGTTGTTTATTTGCAACACAGTGTAACTCTGATATTCTTTGTTATATTCGAAGTTTAGTCTAGCTTCAATATGAGAAACGGTTGAGTTATTATATTACTATGCCAAAATAATAGTATCAGCGGTTTGTTTCTACGAGTGTATCACGTGTCCAAAGAAATAATTATATCTACTAGCGTAATTACATTACTGCAAGCTTCAATGGTGATAATTTGTGTTTAGAAGTTGAAGTTGTTTAGGCTCATGTTATATTTTTTTAATTCTATATAACTTTTCAAAATTGTACATCAAAGTTAATCAATATGGATCCTGAATACAAGCAAAGGATAGAGTATATCTCTATCCTTTGCTTGTTAAAAAAAATACACTTAAACACACATTACAACTTAATGAATAGGTTTCATAGTTCACGACTTAATTCTTTAGTCTGTTTGCCTCGAGCGGTTTAACAGACCGTTGTACCTATACATATATTGATAACAATAACAATAAGATTTATTGATAAGTAGTATAAGAGGGCCTTACCGCTGTATTCCAAGTCATTTCCCTCTCTAGGATCAATCAAAGGTTTTTAACAGAAGAAGACGCCCCGGAAATGCAGGGCGATTCCCAGCCACCGTATGCGCGGGCCTGCGGACGGCGACCCATGGGTAGCTCGCCGTCCGATAGCAACCAGGCCGGCGCGTGTCAGAGCGGGAGAAGTCATTTGATGATTTCCCATCCAGAAAAAAATGGGTTTTACGTTTGTAATGGCAACTGACTCGAGTTGAGTTCCTTCAAACTCACTTGGAACATTGACAGTGCATGGCATTATTACTTGAAAATGTCTATAGCAATGCAAATTACTAATACCAGTGTATGTGCCGCCTTACTTCCACACGCTCTTTCCTCCAGCTAATCTGTTATTCAAACGTTGAATATTTGTTTTCCTTACGGCATCCGTCTTACTAATTAATTCTCTTTTATTAATATTTAAGCTACTCATCAACATCTTAACTTAATTTAGAATAACAGCTCACGATTAAGTATGACGTTAAGACCAAGTAATGGTTTCTTGAAATATTTTTGAAAAGGAATGATGAATATTATTTTACTTCGTTGTTGTTATGTTTCAGGTTTTATTAAGGTTTTTATGTATTTTCTTTGGGCTGAAATGACTTTCCAAGTATCCTTAAGTAATTTACTTTTAATGAGTAAGGTTCACAGTTTATTAGGCAAATAATAAAATACTACTTCTTCATCACAAATAACCCGAACCTTAAATAAAAACAGTTTTTAATTAATCAATGCCTTTTGTTTAGCAACAAGTACATTCAGTAGTGTTTTTTTTGTACGGAAAATAAGAATTAAGTTTGATACATTAAGCAGTCTCTGTACGCAAGGGACTTCATCCTCAAACAGATGATTTCCATTCGTCCCAGTTGTTCCAAAAACAACAGTTAGGTAAGAAACAAAAGAAAACTAGTCAGCATATAAAGACATTACTACGCAACAAAGCCAACAGTTATGTGCTTCCATTCCGTTAATAACAACAGTCAGTCCGACACGTATGTTGTAACGAACATCTCATTACCAGTATTTCGTACTCATTACCAGCCTTACAGCAAATGGCACAGGAGTAGAAATGTCGACAGAGCCCGAACTTTGTGCAATTGAAAACATTTGAAAAACGAAACGCAACTAAAGTATCGCGTTTGAGTATAAAATTCATGGTTTTATGACGTAATTGAAATAAATTTCAAACATATACAAATTAACTAGACTAAGGAATCCAGTAGACTAAAGGTTAGTTTTTGAACATGAACAGCCTATTGCAGTCCACTGCTGGACATAGGTCTCTCCAATTGCACGCCACTTAGATCTATTTTCGGCTTCTCGCATCCAGTTTCTGCCAGCCGTCCTGCACAAATCGTCACTTCACCGTGCCTGAGAACGTCCAACGTTTGCCACATAGATACAATAAGTGAACAACTGACTGCATGATATATACTGTGGTTATTGTTATGATGGGGACGTAGCTTATAACTCATAAAAAGTGGTAATTCTGACGGCCTGAAAAAAATAATTTCTTTTCAATGAAACCTATTCTGAATTAGCATGAGTTAAAAGTATATTAAAGTCATTCTTGCCAGCATGTATAAAGATTCGTCCGACCCACAGAATCTCTTACGTCACAGTACTGTACCACTCTGCGACTGAACAAGGTTAAGTCTCCGTTGAAAATTTACTCCTGTGCATCCATTCCGTCCGAAATGGGGGTTAATTTCATTAGTACGGGCGCAACGAATCGTGTGATAACTTTAGTGATGTTATTCGGGGGCGCCCTTGGGATTGGTTGCTGATGTGACGTATGTTTTGTTCAGAAGCGTTTAAATTTTGCGAATGTTTGCGTAGTTGAGCTGTTTTAGTGAGTTTAGGTGTTTTGAGTTGGAAATGCGGAAACCAAGTATATTAGTTTGAATATGAAATATGTATTTATTTTTTAATAAATTACGAAACGATTGATGCCAATGGTAAAGGTATGTTACTCATAATTATTTTATTTACAAATTAAATAATTTTATTTGAAACAATAATTAAAAGCAGAGATACACAAGGTAAATCTAGCAAACAGAATACTTGAACTCCGTTGTTGTACATGTACAACAGGCTAGAAAACAACTAATATTTTCTCAGGAAAAATGTTTGCTTACTTGTTTTCAAAACATCCTATTCTATATCTACAACCAAATTCCACTGTTATACACACTGATTGAGCAATCAATAGCATCGCTCGCATCATTTCCATAACTGATTGGCTACTCGCACTAGTGCTGTCCAGAAAATTCGTGAGGCAATTACGAAAACGCAGTTCCCTACCGTATAATTATCGTACTGGGACCGAAACTTTAGTATAAAACGGACGGCTGGGCAAATTAAAACACCTGTATATACAAACAGAAAGTTTGTATGTTTGTTCGTCTGTTGCTGAAATTAAATATCAAATATTTTTATTTACAACTAAAGTAACTATATTAAGTAGTTTTTGAAAAAGCCTCAACTTTAGAAATGTAGGTTTGTTTAAAAATAGCTAATTTGAATATAAAAGAAATATCAAAAACTAAAACCCGACTTCTGAAAAACCGCGGTCTAACAATTATAAAACGTGAAAATATTCCCTGTGATGTTCAAAAAATAGTGTTTCGTATGCCCCTTATTCTATCAAAACTATTTTAACACTTTCAGTGCCCAGAACTCATCATAACGGTCAAACAATAATTTGTTCGTGTGCCCACAACTCGCATCCAAGTCGTCGTCGCTACATACGTATAATGGTGATTTCTGGCCACCAAAATCGTAAATAGTAGTAAGGGATCAGAAGCATTAGGGAAAAGTGTCATACGACCACGATTATTCTATGAACATCAATATTTTTTTGTTTTTGTTATAAACACTGAAAACTATTTTCGATAGCGGTTACACTTCATGAGATATAGAGCGCAGACAGACGGATGGAAAGTAATTAATAGAATTATGTACACCATCTAAGTTGATGAAAAATGTAGATGAAGAAAACATTCCATAGGGTGACACAATGGGTGACCTTATCTTTTTTTGTCTTTTTTTACTTTGTTTTTATTTTTTGTCATAACTTTGATTTTTCTGAGACTTGTTTTGACAACTCGAAAACGGAACCATCGGCTAAGCTAGTATAAAACATAGACTAGCATGTGCTAGCTGTGGCAGCCCCAACAGATTTCGACACACCTCGCTAATTGGCCAGCTCAGTCGTGACCACTCGATTGACTATTTCGAATTGCTTTTTCCCGGATATTTGGATTTGTATTGATTTTGTTAGTTATTTGCGTAAAATGAATGTGGCATGGGGTTCGATTAATATACAGCTATGGAGCGTTTCCTGTTGGTTGCTGAAATATAACGTCGTAGCCAGCATTTGTTTTTTTCATATTAAGAGTATATTTTTTTACTTTACTTACTGGGTATGCCGATTGCCTGTGTAGCCAATAGGTACTCAAATCAGCTCAAATCAAAACATGTATTTCAATTAAACCATTTACTTAATAGTTGTCAGGATCTGTCAAAGAGTTGAAGTTTCAGTTGCAAGTTCCAAAGCGTAGAATTTGACGGAGAAGAACCTGCAAGAAACTCTATTCACAGTTCTGGGGTTGTGACCGCGTACCCGAAGACGCAGTGTTATACATCATTATACATCTCACAAGTTGAATCCGTGAAAAAATTGTGAGCATAGCGAGAAAGAACTGAATGCAAGGAGCACAGGTCTAGCCTATGTGGTAATGAGGAGACTTAAGTTTAGCCAAGGTCGTGGGATGATTACTCATTAGTCCTTCCAAGAACTGCAAGATAATCCACTATTCAGCAAATAAGCTTTCATGTCCTAAAGCAACACTGCAGCCGTACTGTAATCAGCTAACAACATTATTTCATTCCCATTTCCAATCACAATGCAAATTCGGGAACCTATAACAAAATTTCCATTACACTTTTTATTTCGTACTCAGATAGAATTTTAAGTAGATACTAACACGAAATAATAAAACTTTCCAAATTATATCAAAGCTGCTTCCCGGCCGTTAAAGTTAAAAATTACCGTTCGGATCACGTTCGAGGCCCTTAATTAAGAAGTTAATGAGGACCTGACCTTAGCGGTGATCGATTATACACTATATCACTCCCTACTAACGAGACTTTGGTCGGGATGTTTGTCCATTAAATTGCAATTAGTGATATTGTGCTTGTTGTACTCAGGTATTGTGGGTAATTTTTGCTGAACTGCCGCCTGTTATTACTAAGGGGACGTTTGATGATGAATTCTGATTTTAAATATGTGTATAATGTTATGAGGAATTATATTTTATTATTATAAAATTTCATTGTCACTCAGTACGAAACCAAGCAATGCGCAATGATTCTAGTTCAGCTTTCAAGATTGGCTCTAAACAAACTAAAGACAATTAAGTCGAATAAGCCATTGTAATAACAATTGACGTTGCATGGTTTGAACTAAACCAATATACATACAACTATTGAAAGTTAAACAAAAGCTTGTTATATTTATTAAAAACACCAAGCGTTGTGGGATACACCTTAGTTTTCGTCTTAAATAGTGGCGCCTAGAGCGCCAATCAAAAAAACCAAAAAAGGGATGTAAGGGGCGAACTACCATCCTTCGCCCCAAGCCAACCTCACCTGCACGTGGTGCATCCTGCTGAATGACGAACGAGGCTCTGGCGACCGACCGATGGCGGTATATCCATCAAATAGGCGCAGCTAAATGTAACAGGCCGGTGATGGGCAGCAGCGTCACCGGTGCGAGAAGCTACGCCCTGCGATCGCCAACCCGCCTGCCCAGCGTGGCGATTATGGGCAACTCCTCCAAAAATGCAGTACAACAAAAAGCCACGGCCCCCAGTTCCCGGTGGTCCCGCTATTCCTGGTCATGGTGGCGACCATGGTAACGGCGGGGCGGGGGGTGCCAAGAATCTCCGGGCTACGGGAGGCCACCACAATAACAGATTGACCCTGGCGACGTACAACGGACGCACGCTACGGCTTGACTCGCATCTGGCGCAACTCGAGGTGGAACTTGGGAAAATTAGGTGGCACATACTAGGGTTGAGTGAAGTCCGAAGAAAGGGGGAGGACACCATAACCCTGGAATCGGGTCACCTAATGTACTTCCGAGAGGGAGACCAACAATCCCAAGGCGGCGTTGGGTTTCTGGTAAACAAGTCCCTATCTGACAACGTTGTGGAAATGTCAAGTGTGTCGAACAGGGTAGCGTACCTTATTGTGAAGCTCACCGAGAGGTATAGCCTCAAGGTAGTGCAAGTGTACGCACCGACCTCGACACACTCGGACGACGAAGTGGAGGATATGTTCGATGACATATCGAGAGCCCTCCACTTCACTACAAAGACACAGTACACCGTTGTCATGGGGGACTTTAACGCCAAAGTGGGAGTACAGAATTGCTGCGAATCGGTAGTAGGACACCATGGATTTGGAAGCAGAAATCATAGGGGGCAAATGCTCGTCAACTTCCTCGAGCGGGAGGGGTTGTTCTTGATGAACTCCTTCTTCAAGAAACAACCCCAAAGGAAGTGGACGTGGCAAAGCCCCGACACTATGACCAAAAATGAGATCGACTTCATCATGACGGACAAGAGGCATATATTCAGAGACGTCTCCGTGATCAACAGGTTCAATACCGGTAGCGATCACCGACTTGTCCGAGGCTCTCTGAATATTAACTTCAAGGCCGAACGTGTCCTTCTGATGAAGTCTAGACTCCGACCAACTCTGCTCCAGACCATGGCTGGATCTGAAACGTTCCAGGCAAACCTGGAAAACCGATTCGCTGCCGTGGAAACCACAACAGACGTAAACCAGAACCTCGAAAATGTGACTCGGATCCTCAGGGAAGAAGGTACAAGATTCTGTGATATGCAGCGTAAGGGCAAGAAGTCTAAGCTTTCAGAAGGGACTTTAGGGCTAATGAAGGAACGACGTGAAAACCCACCCGTCACTTCGTCGGCAAAGCGGTTTCTAAACCGAGAGATCAACAAGCACGTGCGGCGCGACCTCCGGCGCTTCAATGCTCTTTCGGTTGAAAAAGCAATCGAGCAGAACCGGGGGTCAAAGGTGTTCGTACAATCTCTTGGAAGAAGCCACCTGACGAAGTTGACCACAGCAAGTGGAGAAGTCGTCTCTTCGAAGGCAGCAGTCCTTTCGGAAGTGGAAGACTTCTATAGCCGGTTATACGCATCGCATGCATCTCGTCCTGATCCCGAAAATGAGGGTCCTAGAGCCACATTGACACGCCATTTCACCGAAGACCTGCCAGAAGTCAGTACTGGCGAAATCGAGATCGCTCTTGGGCAGCTGAAAAATGGAAAAGCCCCTGGAGAAGACGGCGTTACCACAGAGCTGCTGAAAGCTGGGGGTAACCCCGTACTGAGGGAGCTCCAGAAGCTGTTCAACGCTGTCCTTTTTGAAGGGAGAACTCCAGAGGCGTGGAGTAGAAGTGTGGTCGTCTTGTTCTTCAAAAAAGGAGACAAGACCCTGTTGAAGAACTATCGACCCATATCCCTTCTAAGCCACGTCTATAAGCTGTTCTCAAGAGTGATCACGAACCGTCTTGCGCGAAGACTCGACGAATTCCAACCACCGGAGCAGGCTGGATTTCGGAGCGGATACGGCACCATAGACCACATCCACACAGTGCGGCAGATTATACAGAAGACCGAAGAGTATAATCAGCCCCTGTGTCTAGCATTTGTGGACTATGAAAAGGCCTTTGACTCGGTTGAAATCTGGTCTGTTCTGGAGTCCCTGCAGCGCTGCCAAGTAGACTGGCGATACATCCAAGTGATGAGATGTCTCTACGAGGCCGCCACCATGTCCGTTCAAGTACAGAATCAGCAAACAAGTCCCATACCGTTGCATCGAGGAGTGAGACAAGGGGATGTTATTTCCCCGAAATTGTTCACTAATGCAATGGAGGATATGTTCAAGACGCTGAACTGGAAAGAACGTGGCATTAACATCAATGGCGAGTACATCTCTCACTTGCGATTTGCAGACGACATCGTCATTATGGCAGAAACGCTGCAGGAACTACAACAGATGCTGAATGACCTGGCTGACTCTTCTGAACGCATCGGCCTACGGATGAACTTGGATAAAACCAAGGTCATGTTCAACGAACATGTTCTACCGGAACCGATTGCGATTCACGGTGCCGTTCTCGAAGTTGTTCAAAAATATGTGTACCTCGGGCAGTCATTGCAGTTAGGTAGAAACAATTTTGAGGGCGAGGTGAACAGAAGAATTCAGTTGGGTTGGGCAGCATTTGGGAAGCTACGTCAAGTCTTTACATCGTCGATCCCACAGTGCCTAAAGACGAAAGTCTTCAATCAGTGCGTCCTACCCGTCATGGCATACGGAGCCGAAACGTGGACACTGACGGCTCGTATGGTCCATAAGCTCAAAGTCGCTCAGCGGGCTATGGAAAGGGCTATGCTCGGTGTGTCTCTGAGGGATCGCATCAGAAATGAGGTGATCCGTCAGAGAAGCAAGGTAATTGATATAGCCCACCGGATTAGTAAGCTGAAGTGGCAGTGGGCTGGCCATATTAGTCGTAGAACCGACAACCGTTGGGGTAAACGAGTTCTAGAGTGGAGATCGCGTCTCGGCAAACGTAGTGTAGGACGTCCTCAGGCACGGTGGAGTGACGATTTGCGCAGGACGGCTGGCAGAAACTGGATGCGAGAAGCCGAAAATAGATCTAAGTGGCGTGCAATTGGAGAGGCCTATGTCCAGCAGTGGACTGCAACAGGCTGCTGATGAGAGCGCCAATCTACTATTTTTTCAACGTTCGTATTCGTGTATCAGTCGCAAACTGACAAAAAGCCTCACCCCCAACCCTCATTTTCTCTAAATTTTTCAATTGGCAATCTGGTATGATTACTACCAGTCTACCAAGAAAAGTAAGACTGTATGATCGAAAGACTGAAAAAAAAAATAGTTTTCGTTATTCAACCCTTTCTAAGAGCTAAGCCTTATATTTGGATGGGCAATCATCAAATGACTTTTGCCGCTCTGAGCGGAGCGGAAGGGAATGTCAGACTTTTACTGACTTAAACCCACCGTGATCCTCCTTGTTCCCTTTACGTTCCGGGACCGCGGTGACTCTTTCGAACAAATTCCGCAACCCTAACAGGCACTGACCCTATGGGGCCCCGTATTCGTTGCTGACAGCTCTTTGAGGCGCGCGTGGAACACGACGCGTCGTCAACCCGGGCCTGGTTGCTATTGGACAACAAGCCACCCATAGATCGCCGTCCGCGGGCCCGCGCCTACGGTGGCCGGGAATCGTCCTGCGTTACCCGACGCCTGGGGTGCCTTCTTCTGTTGCGGCGTCCGAAGCGTGAGGTTTCCTTCGCTAAGAGCTGAGCCTAAGGGCTGATTTTTCAATACCTAGTGGGATAACTTTTATCGAAAGAACAAATATGACTATTTAACATTTTTTCTATACAAAAGGCCATTTTTCAATTTTAATTCATCTAAATACAGCCTTTAATTGAATTTTGGGTACCTTTATTACCTTATTCACAAATAGATTTATCTTTCTGATAAGTTTATCCTTCGTGCAAAACCGAAGCACCTTGTTAGTCAACATTTTTCCGCAAGAACGGTTATCTCGTTAGAGTTGGGTTCAAATTGAATTAGTTTCGTCAATCTCCTAACCAGTGACTAGTTTAAGCAAAAATTAGGTTGAGGTCGAAGGAGGTTGAGATTGAATAATTAAAACACTTTGAATATCAAAAAGTTTTAATAACTTTGGTTTTTATAGATGGTAGCCTCTATTTGCTGTTTATAGAAGAGTGTTGTTTATTTAGGGTAGTGTTGCTTCTGCGAACGGCTTTGCCCGCGTGAAAATAATTCAAAGGCAACATTCTCCGAAGAAAAAAAAAGTATCTAGATATCTACTTATCTAGATTTCATCCAGCCTCGGAAAGCACGTGAAGATTTGGTTCCGTCTATCATTTGTAGATCTTTGCCAGTCGTTACAGACTGTCACAAGCCAGAAATCTTACACCACTCTTGCAAAGAAGTACAACATTATCCAGTTACTGGTTTGCGGAGATCAAATATACAGTCACTCCACATAGAAATAAAGGTATTCCGCTGAATACCACCCCCCAATACAGTCAGGAAAAGACTACGCAGATTATGAGTTTAGCAGGAAGGGAGAATGTTGCTTTTGATGAAGAACTACGTTGCCTATACCAACAAAACGTACTAAACAGAACGCACTTTACAAGCATAATTACCTCACAGCAATATAGTTTCATTCCACGGTAAAGTATGGCGTTAGTAACAACAATTTCCATGCACATTCCCTAATCCAATTTCACAGCGATCATATTCAAGAAACTTACACCAAAATCGCATTAAACGCTCACTACATAAACAAGGCACAATATTAAACTAGTGTTATTTACCACAACAAGATCAAACTAGTGCCTTTAAACGGGAATTCTGAACACAGAATCCCATTCCGGACTCCACATAATCACGTACAAAACCGTATAGCGAACATTTACATTGAAGTAAGCCACAAATATGCTTAAGTTTTGGTCGTTATACCTACACGAATATCGAGGACGCATTACCTCGAACGCTAATAGCCAATATCTGCCACCAAAATTGCCTTCCTAACGATATTTCTGCTGCATGTAATAAAATCCGTAATCCTATTACGGAGTGGAATCGTTTTTGCCCACGTGGACATAATATCGGTCATAATATGAAAAAAATACTACTTTTAAACTTCGATGTGTAGGACGTTTTATGAATAATTTATTTGAGTCACATTCACGTTTTTACGGTTGCTGTTTGTTTAATAGTTTTTTGTTTACATATCGGCCGTCAATTGTTATGGTTAGCGTTTCAACTGTGCAATTATTTCAAACGAGCATCGTTTGGCTTAATTTGGTAGTTATTGGGAATATTTTGTGTTTTATTTCGACTAGGAAGAAGCCTATCCCTTAAGCATGGATTGCAGTAGTGCTATCTCAATAATATAGTTCTAGTGGTCTTTTATACTTTGTCTTTGATTGGAGTAAAAAATAATAATTTTGGAATCATTAATTTAGTTATAATATTTAGGGCAGCAATCCCTATAGAGTTCAGCAGAGGTGTACCCATGATACAGCAACATTTTTCCAACTATGTTTTTAGTGTCGTACAGTAAGGGATGACTATTGATATCAACTGAGCACAAATCCAGACATTGGAAATCTACCAAGAAGTTCCAGATGGAAAACCTCAAAAAGACTTTTCCCAACCCGGAATCGAAGCGCTGGCGCCCACAAGATCAGAACCGATGAGGCAAAATTATTAATTTATAATCAATTACTCATAAAACAATACTTTGTCATATTCTTTGTTTAATAATCAACATTACTTTAAAAACCAAACAGGGAACAAAGCTAAAACATTGATTCTACATCATATATCCTCATTTACACTTAAGGGATAATCTAATTACTAGTGCATTGGCAGCGTTCGAAGCCGCATGTGTGTATTGTCATAACCATAAGTAATGGCAAGTTGGCAGCCCACTGGCAAATGGTAAACAAAGCATTCATAATATACTGCTCTGTGCCCTACATACGATTCTCGCGATTTGATATAGGCCTGGGAATATAACAGTTGGTATTTGCGTAAACACCCTGTTTTATGAATGGGACATCATCAAATGACTTCTTATGCTCTGGGCGGAGTGGAAGTGTCAGACTCGTATCGACTAAAACCCATCCGTGTTCCCCCTAATGCCCTTAGCCTCCCAAGGCCGCGGTGATTCTTTCAAATTCAACAAATTCCGCAAGCCTGGCAGGTACTGGTCCTATCGAGCCCCGTCTTCTATGCTGACATCTCTATGAGGCGCCAGTGGACCACAACGCGCCGTTCATCCTGGAGCCACCAAAAGCTCGCTGTCTGCAGCCTATACCGATGTCTTTAGAAAGAAAAATATATCTATTTAGTACAATATTTAAATGAATAACCGTGGAGTTTCTTACCAGGAGGATGGACAAATCATCATAATCATCTTTTCAGTCGAAAAACATCCACTGCTAGACAAAGCTTTCCCACAGCGACGTCTTATCGACCTTATCTTGTTGGTTTAAAATCCATCTAGCGGCTTCTCACAGTCTTCACCAGTTCATCAGTCTATCTTGCGATTATAAATTACTGTTTATAGATCATGAACGGCCTTGCTAGTCCAGGGGACACAAGCGCTACCCCTGAACACGATCCTGATTTCGGTTCGGACAACATTCGAGTAGTCAGAGCCACAGATTACTAAATAGTTACTACGTCAGAGCCTCTTGACAGTGACATTCTAGTAGTAACGATTGTCGAAGTAGGAAGTCAATGAGCAGGTACTGTACATACATATTATTATGTGATCGACGTCCGCTTCAGAAAATTTAATGGTACCTACTTTGTCTAGATTCACCAGGCTGGCCTATTAATATATGGGCTTTAAACGTAACTGGCGAAATATGAGTACACGCTAGCGGCCTTAAGTGGTGATGTTATGTTTAAATATACTTTAGACGGAGAGACATCAATATTACAACTAGTAAGGTACTTACATAGATAGCATAATTCGTGACAAGAAGGATTACGTCACTCTTGGAGCTATAGCTATATTCTTACGAGTTTCAAATTGAACGATAGAACATTGATTGCCAATTCCAACCCTTTTACATATGAAAAATCCAATTAAATTTTTGCCCCGAGGTAAATAATGCCCTTGCTATATTCAGACGCCCTACGCTACGCAAGCGATAACTAATGGGACGGCCAATCCAATTAATTATTAATACAAGGACGAAATGTTCTAAGTTCTAGCAAGCGATGACACAGGGGTCTTTTATGACGTCTTAAAAATTAGTTGACTAAAAAAATCTAATTATTCCGTCAGATAGATATCCAAAAAATATTGGACACGTATTTTTCTTTTTTTACGTAAACAAAAAATGATACAGTGCATTGAAAACTCGTGTGACGTCACTTTGTGTTTGAAAACTTGTGCTACGATTTTTACCACGCCGTGATGTCAGAAGCCCCCACTCTTGATCTTTGCGGCTTTTTTTTATCTTCGTCATTTTTTATAGATTTTATAAAGCAAAAAATACATGTCCTATAGGTATATTTCGATAATCTGACGGAGTAAATAGAATCATATTTACATATATGCCTCAGGAAACATCCCTATTCCGGTGTGGGAGGAAGACGAAGCTATATAAGACGCATCGCGCTATCTCTTTTTCCCGACGGAATGATGATGATATTGGTACATCATAGTAAGGCTACTGACGACAAAGTTCGCAAACAAGCACTGACCAAATTGACTTATTTATATTCCTTTTAATTAAGTAACCTTGTTTAAAACTTAGGTAATCTTACCGTGTAGGTATAGTATTCCAAGATACGGTTAGCAAGCTCAGTAGCCAAATACACAAAGCGCATAAGATAGTGACTATGTCTAGAAATAACAAGGTTACTTCAATGACCTATCGATTATTTTCCAAGCATTAAATATCTGCTGCTCCCTGATTGCATTTTAATCAGTTATGCGAGCAAAAATGTACCTTTTTTTTTTCTTCAAAATTTGTTTATTTGATTGATAGCTAATTCCAAATATAAGTTGACACTAAAAGTCTCAACTATAACATCAATCCAATATATTCATATTATTATTTTAGTCTTTGAATATATTTTTGTTCTACCTAAGTGTACCTAAGTGATACCGCTGATAGAGAGCAGTACAAAATATTTCATAATGCAATTTGCAAAGCCACCTACTAACCCTAACTACGTACAAAGTCGTGACAGTATTGCCAGCCGAAGCGGAATCATTAAAAGCGCACGCTATCGAGCAATATCGCCTCCTTAACGATGTTGCCACTCAAACAAAGCCTTAATTTTATTAGCATGACCCGCATGGCACATAGCTACGTAAGCTTCGCGAAGGATTGTCAACATTGTATACGATTAAACTGCTAAGTATGCATATAGCTAGACCAGAGAAATACACTGGGCTATCTTTTCCATATTTAAGAGATATTTTCAATGAAACCACGTCAACTCTGACAAATAACACCAAGAAATTGCCGATACGTTTTTCATGCACACAAACGTGTCACATACAGAAACTCTTGTATGTAATACTAGCAGAGCCCCGTGGTTCCACCCGCGTAGTTCCCGTTCCTGTGGGAGTTCGGGGACAAACTATAGCCTATGTTACTCTGGGTGAATGTAGCTTTCTAATGGCAAGAATTTTTGAAATCGGTCCAGTAGTTTTTGACTTTATTTGTCACATACAAAAATACAAATCTTTCCACTTTATAATATTATTAGTATAGATAGGCGATACAGACATAAACTGTGTCCTCACACAATAGTTTTTAGGCCCGTCTACAGGATTTAACAGCCAGTCAACTTCAGGAGCTACCCACATATTTTACAGGGAATGTTCCTGGGCCATATAATACGACTCCACCGCAGTCTAGAACGGAAGCAGGGGGCCGTAACTTAGGCTCGCTTACTGCTAAATGCAAATTACTTTAAGTTTAATTCCAGTTGTATCATGTGCCCTAATTATACAACTGGGTTTTTTGCTCTCGTAAGTGATGACTTCTGTCCAGGCCAACGGATAGCAATATATGTATTTGTAGACGACTTCAAAATAAAGTAATGAGCTCTAGTTTAGCAAAACAAGTAAAAAGGTTCTTGACCTATCTGAAAGCTAGAGTCACTAAACCACACAGTCCAGAACTTGACTATGTTCGCAAAAAATTATATTATAAATAAGGCATATCACTTAATAAGCATACACTGCAAAAGTGATAAATTATGCGCAAACAAAGATTACTGCTGTTCGAATCTTTATTATATATTATTAGGTATAATAAAGTTGATGCGGACTTTTTTCAAAAGAGGGACATTAGGAAGAACACACAGGATGGGTTTTAGTCAGTACGAGTCTGATACACCCCTCCACTCCGCCCAGTACGGAAGGTAGTGACACAAAGAAAGAGAAAGTTTGATGATTTCCAATCCTTAAAAAAAAGGTATAATAAATTAAGGTAGTCGAACGTACAAAATGAAATTAGGAAGAGAAAATTGGACGTCAGAGAAAATGATGTATGAACGCTAGGAAAAAAATATATTTTGCGCGGTATTTGACCCAGTTATGATACTTTTGATAGATGACTATTGTTTTTTTTTTTTTCATTATTATTACCTGGCCTGTCTATTATATTATTGTGAACCAATCTGTGGAGTCTGGGGAATATATTACATTAGTTTTATTGGTGATATACTATATTATAGATCTATTTCTGCCTACTCTTTTATAAGTACACAAAACAATACTTTTAATAGAATCAAATTAAAAGAAACTTTTTAAACAATTAGATGCCCAACTCTTTACTTCTCAAAAACCTACGAAAATTGTAGGAAAATTGAGGCTTTCTTAACAGATTGTGAATGAGTTGCAAACGTTGCTTAAAAGTAATTAGAATTTGCCTTCAGGTCATAAAAATTGCATTACACTCCAGTCCAATAAAACTAACCTCCATTTATTTAAACGAAAATAATACAAAAAAAAAACGTCTGAGTAATTCCGTGGATTCTAGAAAGCGCTTTGTCTTCAAATGTCTGAGGAGCTGATTGGAGACACAAATAAATTCCCGTCTCCACCGATTCGTCGGAGGGTTCCGTACACTCTCGTTCACTCGCGCACAGCACACGTGATCCGAATGGACTAGTTCAACTGAACTTTTATTTGAAATGTGCGACAAATATTTAGTAGCGTCTAGGAACTTGAACTGAGTTTCGTTTAGGACTAAAGTGAGGGGAAGAAAGTTAGAAATTCTTAGCGAGTCAAAACAAAGGGATTTAGCTAACGTCAAAAAGTAATCAGACAGTTACTTGTGAATAATATCACTCTGCAGTAATACTATTCATACGTAACTGTTTGAAGTCTTGTCTGAAGAACTGCAAGAAACTGCATTCTTGCGATTCTTCGGCAGCCTCTTGTGTAAGTATAAAACTTCGATATGGTTGATTTGTAGTTTGCTGAATATAGCCGGTCGATTCCGTACAAAACTCACGGTGATAATTCAGGTGAAGTGAGTATGAAGTGAGCTGTTATTCTGATTGACACAAGGGAATCACATCTCACTTTATAGTCACTTCATGTTAATTTTCAAGGTGGTTTGTTTACAGAATCATGGTGGTATGTCTGCGGACCGGCTCGCGCTGTACTTATACGTCGCCGCAACGTTGTGTTTGCGAGATGGCTTCCCACTAGTGCGCGGTGTTATTGGTGTATGGCTCTTATGAAGTCGGCATCCCAGGAAAAATGTGGCCCTTGTGCACTAAACTATTATTTTGTATACAGGTTAGTACCCGCCCATGTGTTTCGTTGTGGTGTGCTTGAAGTATGTGTGCACACACATTTTATGCTGTCGCTGGCAGCTATGTGTAAATTCGTGCTTTTAAAAAAAAGTACATAAAGTATTTTATCATAGTTCTAGAAACATACTAACCCGAAAACTATTACCACCCCTGTAACCCAAAAGTTAGTACTAGAGAACATTCCCGAATATAGCGTATCACGTTACAACATTATTCTGCGGAGAGCCAAACAGATTTATAGCACGTAAATCCGTAAGGTTGTCATGTTAATAATTTTAAAGTTGGTACTGGATTTGAGCAACCCTAAAGTTTCTCAATTTATATTCATATTTTAAACCTGACCAACAACTCCGGGATGTTTGCTGGAAACTTTGAGTTGATACATACTCGATTTTATGCAGCCTTGGTGGAACTGTGACGTGCCTCAGTCGCTTATTCTGTGGAGGTTTACATAATTATGCATGTGCTTGCTTGTAATTGAATTTTAAATCAGTAAGTCATAATCAGTCAATAGTAGTCAGTTCAGTCCAGAAGAGATTCCTTTGGCACTTGTCATATCACTGCAATATGGTCAGGAAATTAACTAGCTATTGCTCACGCCTGAAATGTTTCAAACTCATGAGTCTGGAAAATCGCCATATGATCCTTGATCATCTGTTCCTATATAAAATAATAAATGCTCACATTGATTGTCCGCGTTTACTAAGTCTCATAAATGTAACGAATCTGCCCGTAAGTCTAGATATCGGTTGCTTAGCGCTAAGAGCTTTTAAACCAATCTGTCTTCCCCTTTACAAAAAGTCAAGCCTATCATACATAAGGTATTATCACAAAATTGAAATAGTATATCGTATTCATTTAGAATGAAGATTAAGATAATTGGTTGTAACATTTTTCTTTTCTTTTTTGGCCTTGATACCACCTCAAACAAATATATATAAACATATGTATTGTAACGAAACCAGTAAGTTTTCCCCTGTATTTTTGTAACAATAGACTGTATGTATTTAGTACTGCATTTCCTACAGCTATATGTACCTCCAGTAATGCATGCCTTGGCAACCTCTAATCCGAACCGATCCGTTTCCGATATCCGATAGCGATAAGGCTGCCCATTGTGTCACCCTATATATTTTTTTCATCTATATTTTCTCTAACTTACATAGTGTATATAATAAAGAGTATTCTATTCTATTCTATTGTATGGCATGTGAATAATTTGGTGACCCTTAACATGTATATTTTGATGTATGCTATGCTCTGTTGGTTGTCCTTAAATAAAAAAATAAATAAAGGTAAAGTTCTTGAGTAGGTACCAAAACTTCGTTGATTTCTTTGATCATAAAAGTCTTTAATAGTTCTTTTAATGAATTTATGATATTTCAATATAGGTCTGCAATAGACCCACAGTAGGTTCTCTATTGTATTACCTAACTTTTTTATCCATAATTTAAAGAGCCATAACTTTTTTTGTCCTAATCATCATTTGTCCGAATGATAACTTACCCGAACTTAATATCACCTAATATCTCATGCCATAAAATTGAAATCTCTAAATATAATATGTCCTAAACCCGTTTGTCATAAATATTACAATCAATAATATACAAAATATATAAAACCGTTTTCAATAAAACTTATAAGTCCTAAATTCAAATTACAAATAAACAAATAATATTCTTAGAACGTATAACAAAGCAATTGCTATGAGCTTCTCTCATTTGTTATAATTAAAAATATTTGATGATGCATTATATTTTTTTATTATATATTACGTAAATAAATATATTATACATGTACTTAATAAAGCAGTTGATTGTGAACATTTGTGGTTTTTGTAAGCAAGCAAGCATGCAGCATGCAAGGAGTCATGCAGCATGCAAGGAGTCATGCAGCATGCAAGGAGTCATGCAGCATGCAAGCAAGCATACAGCATGCAAACAAGCAAGCAGCATGCAAGCAAGCAGCATGAAAGCAAGCAGCATGCAAGCAAGCAGCATGCAAGCAAGCACGCAACATGCAGCAGGCATGGTTTCTGTCACGGCTCCGGCGCTGCGGGGCTCCGGCGGTCCCACGCGAGTTTATCGTCGCAGATGTGTTTAAGTGTTACAACCACCTGCTCCTCAACTCGCGGGCCGCCTCGCCCCTCCGCGCCGTGGAGTCGGATTTACAGCGATTCGTTTCTGTCACTAAAACCTATTTTTAGCAAATGTTTTAAGATTAAAATATTTATTATAAATGAACATTCGGAATAATACACATTATTCAACACAATACTTAGGACATATGACTTTAGGGCATCTAAAATTAGGAGATTGAATTATTATAGTACTCGATATTATGACAGAATACTTTTAGAACTAAAGATAATTATGCTAACCAAAATTTCGGGGTTTTGAACATTACGGTTATTGTAGTTTATAGCAAACGTGTTATGGATAATGATTTTCGGACAAACAATTTTATGAGAAGTAAGGGAGTACCCCCACAGTAACATAATTGTTTAAATGAATATGAAAGCTAATTGTAAAATTATTTGAGTAAATAAATACCCATGCACCCAAAATGTTTGATGTGACGTAATAAAATATTCGGCATTCTTGGAAAACATTTCATCCTGTAGAATTTTTAAAACTCTCACCTATTCCGATATTAAAATCATGAATTTTACATTTTCCATCGGGGACAAAAGCCTGGTCATATCTGTATGGTAATGATTTTCAGTAATGACGTCTTTAAAGTATTGAGAACAGAATTTCAAGCAGTCAACGATGCGGTATCGATTCACAGAACACTTTTATTTGCATTTAACAGTGGAAGGGCGGGATTCCAACTTGTGTATTCCAATGAAAATACATGAAGAGGTTTTTATACATGACGTTTTTGCGAGGAAGGAAACGTATTCAGGTGTTTTTACGGAAACGTTACGTTATGTTACTAATTGATAGTGAGTTCTGGGAAATATTTACAAAAGAAAAACCAGCCAAGTGCGAGTCGGACTACGTACCATTATCTATAAAAACGTCAACTAAATTACGTATTTTGTATGGGAGCCCCATCGAATATTAATTTGTTTTATTTTAATTTCATTATTTATTTTTCAATTGTATGTATAACGAAATATTCTGTGTATATTTCAAGCGTCTACTTGTTGCCCTTATCAATATCGAGCAAAACATTCATATTATGGGAGCCTCTATAAATATATTTTTTTCGGTTTTTTAGTAGTGGTAATTGTTGTTATACTGGTAAAAAATGAAATCTTTTAAAATTTCAACGGTCCAACTATCACGGTTCATGAGACACAGCCTGGTGACAGTGGCGTGCAGTGATTCGAGTTGGGTAGGTCAGAAAATAATGTCCAAAAAAAAAACACACCACATTATTCAGGGTTGAAATGTGGTGTTTTTTTTTAAATGGGCTATTTAAAAAAAATCATTTCATTAAAAATCAACCCTGAGTAATGTGGTTATTTTTAAAAAAATATTTGGACATTTTCGCTGGCCTACCCTAACTCGAACCACTGCACGCGCCTGCTGGTGACAGACGGACGGACAGCGGAGTCATAGTAATAGGGTCCCGTCCCGTTTTGCTCTTTGGGTACAGAACCCTAAAAACCAACCCAAAGAGGGAGTTGAGTATATAATACCCGCAAATAAAATAAAAACGCAATCATTGTAAACACTACGACATTTTTGCTTCATATTTGGTGTCAGTTTTTAGTCTCAGCGAACGCAGGTGTAAATCAGTTCTTCAATAGAGTAGTGTTCCTTAAGACTTCCTGTGTGACGTTCATAACCGTTACTGGGTAAAATATACCAGCCCTTTCCGTAGGAGAACCCTTTCAAGCACATTTTCTACCACACCTTTACAGCACCAATTAAATCGTAATTTTTCAAACGACAAAAGGTATAAAGTAGTCGTTATTACATGAATTATTCAAGAATAAGATTACTTGCTTCAACGAAACTCAATTCAAAGTTTACTGGCAATTTAAATGAAAATACTTTTCCCTTATACTAAGATTTTTTTCCGCTTACAACTCGCTTTTTCTTATCCCGTGAAAAGATTAAACATTATTTGAATGGCGTAGAGCTGTTAAATTATTAAAACATTAATAATGTTCTCTAGATTGTCATTGTTTTTTGGAGATAAATTGAGACTTTTAAAGGTTTTGTTGCTTGACGTTAATGGAATAAAATTACTTTGTCCGCGGCTTTATTTGCGTTAAACTAATATATATCCGTCTCCTTGTCTGTCTTTATGCCAAACTTCATCAAATCGGCTGGGCGACTTAGGTGTGAAAGCTTGACAAAAACACACACTGCTTGGAAACTTAAACGTAGATTAGCTCATTTAAAATAGCATGCAAATATTTCTAACGAACTCAAAGATGTTCTAGTGTATGATAGATAATAGATGGAAGAATAATAGAGACATTAACTTCCAGTTTCTGGAACAAAACCTATGGTACAATTAATGTGTCAAACTATTAAACGCGCGATAGATACTGTGATTGCAGGTTGAATGAATTTTCAACAGTAAAACATAAATGATATTTATTTGGTGCGTTGGTCAAAAATAATACTTTTACATGTCAATATCTTCTATCAATTTTAACGTAATGGAGGCCATTGTTTCAGATCTGTTTATTTTGATAAGAAACACCGAAACAAACTAAGAGGCGAAAGTCTCTTTTAAAATCCATAAAAGCCGTACTGGTCCAATCATTTGAGAATCAACTCATTTGGCGACACGGTTGGCGCAGTGGTTGAGCGATTGACTGCTGCGCTGCATGTCGGGAGTTCGATTCCCGCACGGAACAAATATTTATACGGCCTACAGATTTGTACAGGCCGTTGTTCCGGGTCTGGCTGTTTGTATATGTGAGTTTATATGTTTGTGAACGCATCCACGATAAAGGAGATATTCCTGGTGTGAGACAGAGTTAAAAAAAAAACACTTGACTCGCGTTTCAGTTGTAATGCTTTGATATAATCTTAATATCATAAGCTTCCATAAACCGGGACAAAATTTGATGCACTGCTATAGTTAGATGGTCACCTATCTTTAAACGAGGGAGAGAGCATCAAGATAAATCCCAGACGACGGCAATCAAAACAAGAACTGTCTCGTTCTCACAACGTAAAGCCAATCTAATATTTTTATAACCGGCCGAGATGTTATCTTTTAATAATACGTCTGGCCGGACCTCAACGACTTGCCTGTTTTATTGTCGCACTCAGAGTTACATTATTCTGCTGACTGTCCGTACTTTTCACGTGATTTAGTAAAACTAAAACTCAAATTAAAACAGGGTTTTTTTTGTTTATTACAATTATTGTGCTATTAATTTCTTCAGTCATCATGTCAGCGATGCCAATTATGCCCATACATTTTTTATAAATATATGTACGCTATCGCTCGTAGGTCCTAAAGCTTTTTGGATTTTTTTAATGTTTAATGAAGCTATAAAATTATATGTGTATAGAGTGATCATTAAAATAAAGTTTAATCTCTACAAAAAACGAAAGTGTATAAGTTAATAATAGGGTATTTTACAGTAAAAATCTAATTAGTCCGTCTGATAGATTTCCAAATTGTAGCAACGTAGTGACGTCACGTGAGTTTTCAACGTACTGTATCGTCTTCATTTTTTGTTTACGTGAAAAAAGAAAAAATACGTGTCCAATATTTTTTGGAAATCTATCAGACGGACTAATTAGATTTTTATAGTAAAATACACTATTGTAAAAATATGATAGTAAATAAACAAAAATAACTAGTTAAAAGTTTCGAGCAATGAAATAGACCAGTCAATCTGCTCGCGGCAAGAAACATCTATGACACACATATGTATTTCCGCATTCATTAAGAATGCGAAATGTCATGAACTTTTCCTGAGCACCCTCTATTCTCAAGTGTCCGTTGAGTGATCTATTAAATTGACCAAGACTTTTAACCTGAAGTTTTATGTTTCTTTTTACTTCATCATGCAAAAACATGTTTGCAATAAACAATATACAATATAAAACTCTTATGTTACTGAGTGACTGACAAACCACAACAACCCACAGCCACAACTACTACTGGTCATAGAAAGCTGGTATTTGGCGTGTAGGTTCCTTGGGGAGTGTTGAGGATCATTAAGAAAAGATTTCCCAAAATTCCTACGGAAGCGGGATAAAACGGGATGTGTTCATACGAAATTGCGGGCAAAAGCTAGTTATTTGCTAAAAATCTTCTGTTTTTGGAGAAATTATACCAACTTTTGAACAGATCACTGAATCCACACGCACATATTTCCTATTTAATACACAATTACTGTTCCTCATTACCAAAAAGATCTACTACACTTAATTGATATTCGATATTCAACTATTCCCTCCATATATTCTACGAGCTCTAGGGAAATCTAAGACGTAATTTTCTGAAAAAGATAACATATACTTCATGATAGTGTCCAATCAACGAGTCCTATAATATCACTTAGGTATAAAGTAATAACTAGATACTTTATTCGAACATGCCTAGTATTACAGTTATATGTACAGTCGGTGATAGCAATTAACTGACCCCCCTAAAAATTACTCGATTTTACACCCTATGCTCATAACATTAAACGTTATTCAATATGGTATGAGTTTATCAGACTAACACTACTCGATGAACAGAAACAATGAATAATTTTGATACGCAAACTTGAGCTTTAAGAGGTTGGTATTAGGTCATTTATTTATAACTTTTTACCTTTTTTAATAAGTGGGTAGTTAGACGTCAATATGCGTATTCAACAAAAACTGCTATAAATATGACATAAGGACTATGGGGTAGAAGAATAAATTGAACAAGATATTCTATGCACAAATAGCAGTGAATACGCGCGAACATTTTTACCTTGCCTTACTAAATTGGCTTTTTTCCTTTTTATTAATTGTTATCAGTTTTGATAGTTTAATCGTCATGTCTCAGTTGAGTGATTATTTAAAATACAAAATAATCTATTTGCATGAGGAGAATGTTGGTATTAAAGCGATTGCTAGGAAACTTAATATAGCGGTAAGTGTATTCTTTTTATGCTTCATTTATAATTATACTTTTTCCTTAATTCGTTAGTCTGCTTAAAAGCCGGTGAATGTAGAATAATAGACAATTAACTGTATTTCATTATGAGTCTAATTTGAGATCATTTATAGGTCTAATTTGATTTATATAATCTAATTTAATAAACGTATTTTTTCAAACTTAATCGATAAATTATGTTTACCTATTCGTTACTAAAATTATGCTTATTGTGTTGTTTCAGAGAAATACAGTCAGATTGTCGCTAACAATAAGACATTTTGAAGAGGCAGGGAATATTCAAAAAGATCGTCCTGGACCAAAACCTACTATGTTACATACTCCAGTGTCAGAACGTCATCAAGCAATTGTTAGAAGGCATACTGAACACCCATTTTTGCCTACTCATTCAACTGCAAGTGGAAGTGATCGTTGTTGGAATATGGTGCGCGGTATGCGGGACCGCTTGCAACAAGTAATAGAAAAAATGGTGCTCCACTTCGCTATTAAAAGCATGAATAACTTGAGTAACCAGTGTTGGTCACAAACAATACTAACGTATGTCAGTGTGTGTGTGTTAAATTAACTATTGTTATAATTTGTAACGAAGTATTTCGAATACCTAGTTTTTTGTCAAAACCTTATTTTATAACTAAAATAACTATTCATAAAACAAATTGATATATAGTAGACCAGGTAGAACTTCAACGTATAATGCCGTTTTATTTAGTTCAATGATATTTAATGTAGTGATGTTATTGTTATGAAATAGAAATTGTTACAATTTTAAAAATAATCCTCTAGTGGTTTGGTGGTGAAAATGAAATTACAAAACAACTGTGGTAAACAATGTATATTGTTAATCAATAAAATTAATTTTACTTTAATACACTCAAACCTACTATTGCCAGCCAGCTAAAACTTCAGTAGGAGGAGCTATGGTCGTGGGGAGCTAGAGATAAGCACAGGTACTGTTCCGTTTGAGGGTGATAATTAAATTCTACAAGTTCAGTATTAAGTTAGAATAAGAACCTTCCTTCCAGTTATTATACTAGATACTAACTAAAGATAAATGGGCGCCAGGGACTTGAAGAGTCCCAGATCCCGGAGCCGACGGAGGTGTCCAATATACTTCCAGATGAATGCGGAACGTCGAATCCAAGATCCTCAATTTAAATCTGATAAGGGCCGGTTTCCACTTTTGAAAACCGGACTAAGGTAACCAATTGGTTCTTACAGGAACCGTATGAAAATAAATATCAAAAGTAGAAGTAGGAATAAAAGAAAATAAAAATAAAAAAAAACCGTCCCGCCTGCGCTATCGCTTGACGGGTCCGCCAGCCGCACAGTCGTCTCCGTGAGAGGCTTCTAGTGGACTCGAGGAACGGGTCTCGCGTTCAGGCCCCAGATGCTCCTCTAGATTCTGGCAGCGAGACGAATCTCCCGAGGTGCCTCTCCTGGAATCGACAATACGGAGGCCTAATAATATAAAAGGGAAAACTAATTTATCACCATGAGGTGATGGAGCTGGGACAACTAGAAGGCCAAACATTGGCCTGAGTGGTGAGAATAGGAATATGGATTACCCACGTGGCATCCATAAACTCCACAACAGGTGTTCTTAGCGTTCCCTAAGCTATAGTCTAATACTGTGAATAACATGGTGAATTTCCTATGGCACATCTCTGATAAATAGTCAGCAGGGAAATACTCACGGTTGGCTTAGGAAAAGAACACTTGACTGCGAGATCCTCGGCTGGCTGGAAAGCTGTCTGAGCTTGCGCAACTAGGAATCCTGTAATAAATATCCAGGGATCACGACAATATCCTTTTAACAACTAGGGGAGGGCCTACAGACCACCTCCACGCACTATTACGAACAAATCCTTACCTTTTTAAAACATGAGATGAGATTTGTAGTTTCTCTTAAGCGGGTTCAAGGGTAAATGGACGCCAATTAACACCAACGCCCTTCTATAACAAGGCAGTCCAAGGCCAACCGGAACTAGACGGAGCATTTCTAAAATCTCCCCTCTTCTCGGGTAAAATGACTAGAAGATCAATATTACACTAAGACACTTAACTTTTGAAAATCACTAACAGCTGTTCAGAGTGACGTTAAACGCTGAAACAATAAGAATCTTCATGATCCAGACCGAAAAACAAATTCTTTGTAATTTCAAATACCAAAACTTATCTTGATTGGGGTAATTAACTCAGAATATTAAATGGGGAAATTAAGAATCTACGACCTTGCTACATTATGCTAAAGACAATTCACAGATTAAAAATAGATTTATTTGACAGCGAACATTCCAGATAGAAGTCTATACTGAAAAAATGGATATGACTTCCGCTTACGGTTATTTAGTTTATTATGATTTTTATTGCCGAAAGCTGAAAATTATTAAGGATTGTTCCGTACAATATTATTTCGAGAATTAGCAATATCATGTTAAAATATCGATTAAAACTACAACTGTGAATCGGCAACCACCAGATGTCGCCTCTAACTGACAGACAGTGACGTTCGACGGAATGACATTTGGAATGTAAACAAACCTAACTTGATTACAATATTATTTATCTAATTTATTATGCAAACCTGTTTAATTGGATTTATTGTAAGAAAGTGTTAACCGAAGAGTCTAGTGACAAAATACAGTTGAAGGAACGAGTCCTCCTATCAAGTGCAGGCCAAAGTCAATTATACAAACTACAATGAAATAAATTACTTGGGAACCTCGTTATGTACGACTAATGTTTTCAGGTAAATGCCACTTTACTTACAAGAAACGAAGCTGTTTTATACCAACCCGTGGTAGGTACAAAAAATACAACGTAACAGTACCTCCCCAACCACCAGAGATTTGACCAGCTAGGGCAAATCTCGACGCTGGCCCTCCAGCGTCAAAGTCTCCAAAGTACCAACCACACTTACAAACATCTACAACGTTCAAGCCTGAAAACATGAACAGAGAAAGAAAAAGAAAGAATTATATGTGGAAGCCGGTCGAGCACCGGTTAATACACAACAACCTCCAAGCTGATATAAACTGGATACTTAGGTAGTTATGGTAGGTAAATACACAAACCACACAGAATTTTGTCACACTTCAAATATAGAGTAACAAACCGCTCTATTAGGAGACATTGTAGTAGGCTTTGGTTGTCGGGTCTACAATTCCGCCCGTGTTTTATGGCTTATTTTTAGTTATCCATGAGACCTGTGTAATATAATATTTCCCCTGGAGCAAGTCTAATCTATTTACAAACATATAAAAGACGAGCCTCAAAGAGAGTATAAATGTGTAACTAACTCCCAAAGTACCAGTTACCTAGTCTGACCTACTATATTTATATAGGAAAGACCACCCTACACCATCGTATACCACCTTTCACATTCTAACTAAGAATACCGATACCTAAGCTGAGCTGGTACCCAAATAATACATATAAAAAAAAATGATACAAAGTAATGAAAATTGGCTAACCGTCTTCCTTAAAAGGAAGTTGACGGTTATTCCGCCCCTGAAAAAAAAATACCATCTTAAACGTTTTCCATCAATGCAGCCTACACGCCCGCCATTACGGCCTCCTATCTCAGGACTATCATTATGCTGCCTTACCAGCAATCCGGAGATTAATACCTCCAACACAAATGTCAATCCTGCCACAACCACAGACTAACAACAACTTTTAAATAAACGCCTTCCCTACTCCTAAATACAGTTTACAAATGTGAACACAGTAGGAACCTGTGTACCACTACAAACCGTAAAGACAGTGAAAAATATAGTAATTCTCCTGTATTCTAGCACCGTGCACATACAGTCACCAATGCTAAAAATAAAAACCAGCAACCTCAAGGCATATACAGCCCTCAATGGTTACTTAACCAACTAATTCTAACTAATTTATATGTTAGTTTAAATTCTAATAAAATAAAATAAATTATTCCTGGCCACATGGTGATTTCAAATCCTTGATATGCCATGTGCCAAGGTTTTTACCGGAACTACAGCCTTCCAATTCATACACTAAGGGTGAAAGTTTTTTCCTAATTATACATCTCTCATATTTAGGAGCTAATTTTGCCATGAAGAACTTGGAGGCGTCACTCTGGGGATATGTTTTTTTCCACACAGTGTCGCCTACCTCAAACTCCGCGTGCCTCCTACTACTGTTATAATAACGAGCACTACGTTTATGTGATTTTATGAGCGCGTCCTTTACTTTATCGAAGATACTATCCAATGCCCCTAGCTGATTTGCATATGAACTGCGGGAAGCACAAGCTAGCGTGGGCTGTCCAACGGTATCTTTGCCGAAGACATCACCACTACTAACTGCCTCTCTGCCATGTACTAGGAAGAACGGGGTAAAACGAGTAACTTCATTTGTGGAGGTGTTCATAGCGAACTGAATCTTAGAGATGTTAACATCCCAGGATCGATGATCATCCTCCACGAGTATTGATACCGCGGTCATTATGGTACGGTTATAGCGTTCCACGGTATTCACGCTTGGGCAATAACGAGGTGTGAAGTGAACTTGAGGAATTTTGTACTTCTCTAGTAGTGAACGAATCTCATTACCCGTGAATTGCGTCCCGTTGTCTGCTATCACCGTACGGGGTATACCGTGTACCAGGAAAACGCCGTCTTCTAGTTTCTGCACTATAGCCTTACCAACGGCTCTACGTAAGGGAAACAGTAAACAGTACTTCGTAAAACAGCACACGACAACTAAAAGATATGTGAATCCTGCTCTAGACCGTGGCAACGGACCTACCAAGTCAATGCTAATGGTTTGAAATGGCTTGGAACACTCTTTCGCATCACCCAAGAGACCGGGAGTAGGTAATTGTGAGTGTTTATATGCGGCGCATGTATCACATTTACCAACGTAGCTAATCACATCCTTGTACATGTTAGGCCAGTAGTATCGGAGTGCAAGTCTCTTATAGGTTTTAAATACACCGAAATGTGGTGACAATTCGCCACTATGGTGACTCTTTAATAATTCTTGCCTATTTCCCTCCGGTACCACCTGCTTCCAATCATAGTCACTAGCCACACCGAATTTATTTTTTGCATAACGGTAAAGTTTACCCTCTTTAATAAAAAAATTTGGGCACGATCTAGGCATACTGACACATTTATCCCACAACCTTTTAAACCACTCGTCAGTGTCGGACACACTAATTTCCAGCACCGGAACGCCACGAGATAAGGCATCTGGAACCACATTGTCCCTGCCTTTGCGGTGTTCAATGGTAAAGTTATATGGTGATAACCGACAACCCCAACGAGCTAACCGACCAGAGGGATTGGTTAAATTAAAGAACCATTTTAAACTAGAGTGGTCGGTTATCACTTTAAACGCAGGACCGCCTTCCACGTAAGGACGAAAGTGTTCCACGGCGAATACCACAGCGAGGGCCTCACGCTCCGTTGCTGAATAATTGCGTTCCGCCGGATTAAGCGAACGACTGCAGTAGGCTATTGGGTGCTCCTCCCCATTTATAACCTGAGTCAGAGTGCCCGCTATCCCAAAACTGGATGCGTCACAATGAATCTCAAAAGGCTGAGCGAAATCTGGACAAGCCAATACTGGAGCCGACACCAATGCTTCTTTCAAGGTTGAGAACGCGGTTTCTGTCTCAGCCGTCCACTCAAAAGGCGGCGCTTTTTTGCTGGTACTCGTTAGTGCGTTTAAAGGGGCCGCTATCGAGCTAAAATTTTTAATAAAACGTCTATAGTAGGAGGCCGTTCCAAGAAACATTTTCACTTCCTTACGAGTTTTAGGGGTTGGAAAGTTGATAATTGACTGAACTTTCGACGGATCAGTGTGTAAGCCATGCTCATCTACTCTGTAACCGAGATATTTTAGTTCTCGTCGAAAGAAACAGGACTTACGTAAATTAATCGTCAAATTAGCCTGCGTTAACTTGTCCAAAACCCGTTTCAGAAGCGAAATGTGCTCCTCGAAGGTCGATGAGCAAATAATGATGTCATCTAAATAAACGAACACCTTATTACCAAACTCCGGGCCGAAAAGTCTGTCCATTAATCGCTGTTGGGTGGCCGGGGCTCCTGTCAACCCAAAGCACATAACTTTAAAATGAAACAAACCTCGACCGGGAACCGTGAACGCGGTTTTTTCTTTGGACGAAGCGGAGTCCAATTCAATTTGCCAAAATGCAGATTTCAAATCAATAGATGAAAGATATCGCGCGTCCCGCAACTGGTCTAAGATGTGAGAGACGTAGGGTAGTGGATACGCATCTTGCTTGCTAACCGCATTCAGCTTTCGACTGTCTAGGCAAAATCGCCATTCCCCATTCGGTTTTGGAGCCAGCAGAACCGGGTTATTCCACGCGCTGTTGCTAGGTTCCACCACTCCCATCTCCAACATCTCATCCAGCTGACGGTTTAGTTCCTTGAGACGTTCAGGTGACAAAGGATAATAACGCTGTTTAATAGGAGGAACATCACCTGTGTCTATTTTATGACGCAACAGATGAGTACGCCCTAATCCTTTAGCCTCAAAGGAAACCTTTTCGAAATCTTTAATTAATAACTCCGCCTCGTTCTTTTGTTCCGTTGTTAATTCGTCAAACGGCTGTAGGTGCCTAACCTCCGAGACGCATGCATGACCTCTATAGTTTTTTAAATATTGAAATGGTAATTCATTAAAAATTTTTGGTGCCAAATTAAAGGCTTTCCAAAAATCTACGCCAAAAATTAACGGCGTGGTAATTTCTGGAATAATATAGAATTTAATAACCTTAGTCACTCCCATGAGAGTCACTGGTAAAAATAAATAACCCTCCACGGGTGCCCGCGAATCGTTGGCAGTTACGATGCTGCTCAACTGTCCATCGACGTGAAGAGTCGCACCTGCCCTTATGAATTGTTGGCCAACATCAGAACCCAACACTGAAATGCAAGAACCCGAGTCGAGTAAACCGTAATAATGCTCATCGTATATAGAAACTGTTAAATGAGGACGACTGTCGTCCGTAGTCTTATAACGTACTGTATCCACCCTTAGTGAAGTAAAGAATAATTTTAAAAATTTTAAATAGTTGTCCCAATCGGACTTATCAAAATTTTGGCTGTAGTTCCGCAAATTTAGTTTTTTGAAATGCAGGTAGGACAGGACTGAGCCTCCTGCTTTTTACTGCACGTAGGGCACGATGGTGCACGTACGCCCTTCTTGCCGCAACGGAAACACACAATTGCTTTGGATTTGCATTGTGATAACGAGTGCCCCTTAACCCTACAACGAACACAGAACAACGATCCAGAATCAGTTTGCACGGCTTCAATCCTTGGTGATCCTTTCGGGGTTTTGTATGCCAAGTCTGCTGCAACAAAAGAAGGCGTAGGTTTGGGCGGCTCGTGGAACTGAGCCCTGCTATGGAAACCTAGCTCCAGTTGTCTACACTTCTTTTTCAACTCGACTAGCGTGTTGACCTCCATCACTGACAACCCCGACGTGTATTCCGGTCTCATATTGAACTTGATCCGTGCTAAACGATCGTGTTCAGGAACCCTGTAAGAAAGCCTACTGTAAAGATTCTCCATGACTGCTATATATATACAAGACAGCTCAGTCGACCCTTGCGTTCTATTTGTTATTTCAGAAAGGAGACGCATATCGTAATCAGGTGGAACGAAATCAGTGAGTAACTGCTTCTTCAGTTCCGCCCAACTACCAACCGTCGCTTTTATTCCCCGGTACCACAATAAGGCCCCGTCTGAGAAAAGATCTAGACTCGATTGATGTAAGGAGGCTTCGCTAATACCTCTGGCTTCGGCAAGCTCCTCAAGACGCTCAATAAACGCTTTCACGCAACCTGTACCGTCAAATTTGTGATCCAAGGATTTAACCGACTCTTTCTTGCAGGAAATGATGACGTCCTTCGTCTGCAAATCTGACCGTACATTCGGTGTCTCCTCAGCGGAAGTTAATGACTGATGGAAGCTAGCGTTAACTGAATCAATTTTTGCTAAATAATCGCTAAGCTGCTTGTCAACGGCCGTATAATCGGTACCAAGATCAGTTGGTGGAGTAATCCTACTCAAACGATGAAAGAGGTGGAATGCCAAAGCTTTAGCGCGGTTAAATTTTTTGAAACTGGAGGGGAACCTATCTAACACTTCTCCAAGTTCTGCCAGTTTGGCCTTAATTACTAGTAGCTCGGTTTTCGGATCTAAATTTGTCTCCACTATATCGTCTGAACATACCAAGCGACTGAGATCCCTAATTTGGACCCGTAGTTCCTCTACGGTTGAGGCGGGTTTCGCGTCTCGGACCAGTACTTCGTATGTGAGCTCGTCTTTGCGAAGTAAATTAAATGCAATGGGTCGCTCCATTTTGTAAATTTAAAAAAAAAGTGAGATGAACTGAAGTAAAAACTGGCTGTCACAATCTACAATCTCGAACAATGTAAAAATGTTAACTATAGTAAACGCAGTTACATAAATAGCAGCCTTATAGAGTAAGCTTATAAACGTAAGTTATTAAAATAGTAGGTTATTATTCCAAGGATAAGAATCCAGGCGTTTTGTTTTCGGACACAAGTTAAAAATCAAAAAATGTATACAGCAGCAAGAAGTGGTAAAAAAAGTAAAAGTAAATAAAAGTGTATAAAACAGTACAAACATATAAACATGAACCCGTTTAAAAAATAAAAGGAATCTGCGCGACGGTTTTTTTTCTTAAAATAAGAATAACTGGAAGGCTTTAGAAACAGTACTCTGGCTTGTAAGGTACAGCAATAGACGTAACCTCTATCTCTAACTAATACACACGTTGGTCGCCACTGTTACAATTTTAAAAATAATCCTCTAGTGGTTTGGTGGTGAAAATGAAATTACAAAACAACTGTGGTAAACAATGTATATTGTTAATCAATAAAATTAATTTTACTTTAATACACTCAAACCTACTATTGCCAGCCAGCTAAAACTTCAGTAGGAGGAGCTATGGTCGTGGGGAGCTAGAGATAAGCACAGGTACTGTTCCGTTTGAGGGTGATAATTAAATTCTACAAGTTCAGTATTAAGTTAGAATAAGAACCTTCCTTCCAGTTATTATACTAGATACTAACTAAAGATAAATGGGCGCCAGGGACTTGAAGAGTCCCAGATCCCGGAGCCGACGGAGGTGTCCAATATACTTCCAGATGAATGCGGAACGTCGAATCCAAGATCCTCAATTTAAATCTGATAAGGGCCGGTTTCCACTTTTGAAAACCGGACTAAGGTAACCAATTGGTTCTTACAGGAACCGTATGAAAATAAATATCAAAAGTAGAAGTAGGAATAAAAGAAAATAAAAATAAAAAAAAACCGTCCCGCCTGCGCTATCGCTTGACGGGTCCGCCAGCCGCACAGTCGTCTCCGTGAGAGGCTTCTAGTGGACTCGAGGAACGGGTCTCGCGTTCAGGCCCCAGATGCTCCTCTAGATTCTGGCAGCGAGACGAATCTCCCGAGGTGCCTCTCCTGGAATCGACAATACGGAGGCCTAATAATATAAAAGGGAAAACTAATTTATCACCATGAGGTGATGGAGCTGGGACAACTAGAAGGCCAAACATTGGCCTGAGTGGTGAGAATAGGAATATGGATTACCCACGTGGCATCCATAAACTCCACAACAGGTGTTCTTAGCGTTCCCTAAGCTATAGTCTAATACTGTGAATAACATGGTGAATTTCCTATGGCACATCTCTGATAAATAGTCAGCAGGGAAATACTCACGGTTGGCTTAGGAAAAGAACACTTGACTGCGAGATCCTCGGCTGGCTGGAAAGCTGTCTGAGCTTGCGCAACTAGGAATCCTGTAATAAATATCCAGGGATCACGACAATATCCTTTTAACAACTAGGGGAGGGCCTACAGACCACCTCCACGCACTATTACGAACAAATCCTTACCTTTTTAAAACATGAGATGAGATTTGTAGTTTCTCTTAAGCGGGTTCAAGGGTAAATGGACGCCAATTAACACCAACGCCCTTCTATAACAAGGCAGTCCAAGGCCAACCGGAACTAGACGGAGCATTTCTAAAATCTCCCCTCTTCTCGGGTAAAATGACTAGAAGATCAATATTACACTAAGACACTTAACTTTTGAAAATCACTAACAGCTGTTCAGAGTGACGTTAAACGCTGAAACAATAAGAATCTTCATGATCCAGACCGAAAAACAAATTCTTTGTAATTTCAAATACCAAAACTTATCTTGATTGGGGTAATTAACTCAGAATATTAAATGGGGAAATTAAGAATCTACGACCTTGCTACATTATGCTAAAGACAATTCACAGATTAAAAATAGATTTATTTGACAGCGAACATTCCAGATAGAAGTCTATACTGAAAAAATGGATATGACTTCCGCTTACGGTTATTTAGTTTATTATGATTTTTATTGCCGAAAGCTGAAAATTATTAAGGATTGTTCCGTACAATATTATTTCGAGAATTAGCAATATCATGTTAAAATATCGATTAAAACTACAACTGTGAATCGGCAACCACCAGATGTCGCCTCTAACTGACAGACAGTGACGTTCGACGGAATGACATTTGGAATGTAAACAAACCTAACTTGATTACAATATTATTTATCTAATTTATTATGCAAACCTGTTTAATTGGATTTATTGTAAGAAAGTGTTAACCGAAGAGTCTAGTGACAAAATACAGTTGAAGGAACGAGTCCTCCTATCAAGTGCAGGCCAAAGTCAATTATACAAACTACAATGAAATAAATTACTTGGGAACCTCGTTATGTACGACTAATGTTTTCAGGTAAATGCCACTTTACTTACAAGAAACGAAGCTGTTTTATACCAACCCGTGGTAGGTACAAAAAATACAACGTAACAAAATACATACCTATATTTCTAAATATAACATGCTGATTCACTACATTAAACTCAGTGCAGTTAACAACGTTATTAGTAAGCAGGAAATATTATCATCTTCGTGTCGTCATCAATAATTTATCATTTATGTTATTCTTATAATATTTTTTTTATAAAATAAAATCGTTTTTACCACCATTTTGGTTTTTTATTTCTGTTCGTTTTTTTTTTGTTGTTGCTAAAGTTATAATTTGTTATTTATAACTTAAAATAAATATACAAAACAGAAACATACGCGTCAATTACGCTGGTTACGAACTCGCAACCACAATTTGTCAGCTCACTACAGTCACCACTAGACCACTCGAAACATATTTAACGTGGTCGAAATTACGTATTATATTACGAGTTAAAATAATATTCAAGAACATACCTACCTTAACACTGCGTATTAAAGATCAAATTCGAATAACTATTTTATTGATCGTAGACGTTGAACCAGTTCCAACGTTGTTCTAGTTCGATCGTTCGTAACAAGCAAAAGGTTCAAATTCGTTTAATTTTTAGGGGGTCAGTTAATTGCTATCACCGACTGTACATATATATATATTTTTTTTAACAAGCCGCCACAATGTTTCCAACCATTGCAAGTCCTGAAAACCGGAACCAACATGCAGTAGTGACGTACCTGATATACACCTTCCTCTTTAACAAGTAAGAGACAGAACAGATCTAGGTTAGTAGGCACCGCGGGACGTTTACAACTGAGATAAGCCCAGTTTCCAAGCAAGTAAAGTACGTGTATTCTAAATTGCGAGCCTCAGTTTTTTTTTCCAATATTATATTATTATAATAGGTATGAAAAGAAAGGCTGGAACACACATAAAAATTCTACAAGGTCAAATTACTAAACAACTTTAGATGTAACCTGCTATTCTATAAAAATATCACCTAGAAAACTAAGGTGAAGTACGCACGAATTGAGTCATAAATCGACCCAAACCATGAAATGACGGTTCACTTCGAGCAAGTTTTCACAAGTTATTTACAGAATTGACCGGTTAAATTGATAAATAATATTTATTTTGTAAGTAACTTAAACATAACACTTTTACACGTCCAATATTCTTGTCATTTTAAGCTAGATGAAGCCGGTGTTTCCTAGCCGACTACCCTGAGAAGAAACACCGAAACAAACTCAGAGGTCAAAGTCTCTTTTAAACTCCATATAATCCGTACTGATCAAATCATATGAGAACCATGTAGGTTAATGTCTGAGATAGCCTTTTGAGGAAAGTGCCTTGATGTTTGTTAAAAGTGGTTAAATACTATCTAACACAGTATTGCGTTTGCTTCGTACCTTATTTTCTCACTTCCCCACTAGTCCCACGAACTATTTATCGCAGAAGCTCAAGCCGACAGCTACCTGTACCGCAACATGCACAAATATTTATTATCAGCTGTGGCTGGCATTAGCGGGTTTTTTTCCGGTTTTCCACTTTTCCTCATTTGCCCGCAACCGTGACGGATGCCCAGAGCAATTAGTGCCCGGAAATTACACAAGGAAACACGAGCAATCCATCACCTGAAAAAATAAAGCTCAGAAATCTGCGTTGGCCACAGCTTCAACAAAACGTCATTCAAGCAGCCGTGACTCAGCTTATTCCGCTTACGTTATGAGAAAGAAGGTATTTTGTTCTAGGGACCGTCGTTTATCATTTTCGTTTTTTTAATATTGTGGTTTTTTATATGTTTCAGTATGGAGTGATGGTTTTGGAGTTCTTGTGGATAGTAATAGGTATCATCATTATATCATGCTCATGTTTGTAAAGTTTGACCTAACTGAATTGCCTCGAGGGTTAATTGCATGGTGGAGAACAGTTTTGTCAAAGCAAGTATATAAAACGTATTATCGGCCCATTTTTGGTCCATATAAAATACTTTCGGAACCATACCTTCTAACATACTTCCCCAAAAACCTCGATGACTTAAAACAAACGAAACCAACTCAGCACCCCAAAAAAAGACCAATATTCTCAATTTAATGGCGGCCATAGACGTATTGGCAGAAACGCCAACGTCTCCGGAAATCACGTGTAAAATCTCCATTAAGAACACCTCCGTTCGGCGATTGATCTGGGATGAGCAGCCATCCATCGGACACGGCCCATAGCCGGAACTCGTGACCCGAATACCGGATAACCCGAAATGTTTTAGCTGTGGTACAAGAGACAAGTGGCTGTGCGGTTGAAGTAGGATTGGAGAGAGAAGTGGAGTAACCTAACCATACGCATTGACAGATTTAAAACCACATAAATAACGCAAAACAAACTAGTTAACATAGAAGGCGACAAGAACACAAAGATTTATAACTTCTCTGTAATATATCCTAGAAATATATAAATAGACTCTTACTAACTTAAACCCACCCGTGATCCTTTTAGTGCCCTTTGCGTTCCAGGGCCGTGGAACTGACTCTTTCGAACAAATACCGCAACATACATTATACCTACATACCTACCAAGTTAATTTCAAATTGTGGAATGCAAATAAATATATTGAGTAAAAAAAAGTATGCGCGTACGCGCGTGGTGCTACGCCACGCTAGCAAGACGTGCATGCCGCAAACGAGAATTTCTTTCTTGGTGTACGTTGCAATGTCAGACAAAAAAGTTAAAACTGTTTATAATAAATCCCAAACAAACAAAAAATATGTAAATTGACATTTTGTCGCTTTATTATGAACCTGCAAATATCATTGAGGTAATACACAATCACTTTTCGGACTTACCATGTTTAACGATATCATTTCCGCTTTTACATAAAATTGACAATAATATCTTCGAAAGAAAAAGTAAGTCAACGCCAGAATGGCTTAACTTGCACCAAACCCGCTGCCATCATTGCAAGGCTTCTTCACAAGGTTGACGACGGGTAATTTTTTGAATGATGTCCCAATTTTGCTGTTTACTTTCTATCTTTATGTTACGATGTTTTTGCACACAATAAAGTCAATTTTATGGGGTTTTCGCGAAGATGTTTGTACTGACTTTTAACAAGCAAATCGACCATGTTGCGATAGTACTGCATAATTAGATTAAAGACAGCTTGTACAGAAATAATGCTTAAGCGACATTTCTTATAGATTAATTATATATTAGATTATGGCCAGATTTATCAATAGTCATATATTATGTAAATAAAGAATAAATAGATATGGCTGCTTGACATGTTTTTATACAACGCGGTCAAACCACTATTTTTATTCCACAGGTAAAAGTTATTTTCCCCGGCCCTGGTTTTAATCTATGTTCCGGAGGGAGGAGGCATGGGAGGCAGTCACCTTCTTCAGAAGCAGTAATGTTAGCGAAGGAGGAGTCAAACCGGCCAGGTCGTCGGGAGTCGCAGGGCGATTGCTGGCCACCGTAGGATCAGGCCTGGGGATGGCGAGCGATGGATGGCTTGCCGTCCAATAAAAACCATGTCCGGGCGGACGGTGTATTGTGTTCCATGCGCATCTCCAAGAGATTTCAGAAGAAGACAGGGCCCGCTAAGGCCAGTGCCTCCTAGGGTTGCAGACTTTGTTCGAAAGAGTCGCCGCGTCCTTGAAACGCAAAAGGGGTGGGTTTTAGGCAGTAAGAATCTGACAGTCCCTTCTGCTCCACCCAGAGCGGAAGAAGTCATTTGATAATTTTCCATCCATAGAAAAGGTAAAAAAACAAATAAATGATTATTATTATTATTAAAAGCTATTTGACTAACAAACAACGTTAGAAAACAAAATATTCTGTGTAAAAATTTGTCTACACCTACACAGAAAATAAAATAACTTTAGTAAAAGCACTTAACAAAACCTCACAACAGACCGGGTTCACCTGTTGATGAGTTATAAAGCTAAAGACAAACATAACACGAAGGTAAAACACTCCCTTGTGAAAATCCACGCTCGAAATTTAAACTAAACTTCTCACTTACGCTGTAGGCAGTCTAGGAAGTTTAAGACTGCGAGTGTAATAAATGATAGCATTTGCAGGCTTATACAGCGTGTCCCACAAGTGCGTGGTCATTTTTAGAATGATATTGGTTAGTAAAGTTGATATACCTTAAGGAAATACATACAAGCCCAGTCAATTTGTTCGAAAGAGTCACCGCAGCCCTGGAACGCAAAGGGCACAAGAAAGATCACGGGTGGGTTTTAGTTAGTAAGAGACTAAGAGTATGACACTCCCTTCCGCTCCGCCCAGAGCGGGAGAAGTAATTTAATAATGTCCCATCCAAAAAAAAAACCCAGTCTTACAAAGAAAATCTATTGTTAACAAGTTACTAGGTTATGGACGTCAGATAGCATAACGCTCTACTTTAAAACTAATATAGTTAGAGAAAGGTTAGGCAGATGATGAGATTAGAGTTAGTTATAGTGAAGTTTAGTTTGAATTCTGGATATCTTTATTCAAAATGCTAAACATTGTGGCCTTAATTTATTAATGGCCTTTGGAATGAATTTAATACCTATATCTGTTCCAGTTTATCCAGATTATTTATAGGTTAATTCTTAAGGTGTTCAGTAAATAAATTGTAGTGATAGTTTTTTAGCAAAATGCTGTATGCTCTAGGCAAAGGGATTCAAAGAAAAATATTGGAAAGAACCAGTTTAAATGGTATGTTATGTTTTATTTTATTACGTTAAAAAAATAAATCGCGTTCCAGGAGTTCAATCAGATGTTAATAATTTTGAGACAATACAGTGAGTCATTGAGTAAAAAAATCCTTATCTTTCATTTAGCCGCATGTCTTAACTGCCCACAAATATATTTTTTTCATAGATAAGAGTAACCTTTTAACTCTCAAATAATACATTAAATCTATGTTATTCCAACTGAACAGAATAATTAAGATTAAAACAATATTTCACAGCAATAAAGAAACGTATGAGCGCTCTGAGCATTATTTATCTCGGGAGAAACGAATTGACTGCTTCATGAACCGTAAACAACTGATCCCCTCAAGAAAAATCTTCACTCAATCGGAACACACGATACCATGTGATATATTCTCATTAATACGCTCGTATCGAGAAATAAGTAAATGGAGAATATTGAAAAGGGTGACTTATGAGGTAAGATTAATATTTGCTAAATACAGAACCTATAATTATTTCAATTTCCTTCACTCGACTCAACCTCGACTCCTCCCTCAATCGAATTGATATTTATAGCTTTTTACTCTTTGATTTATTTTATTTTTTTATTGTCAGATGGATATGCTCTTGACTCCAGTCTAGGTTGCAGGTGACAAAGACAACGAAAGAGCCACCGCGGCCCTGGAACGTAAAGGGCACAAGAAGGATCACGGGTGGGTTTTAGTGAGTAAGAGTCTGACACTCCCATCCGCTCCGCCCAGAGCGGGAGAAGTCATTTGATGATTTCCCATCCAGAAAAAAAAAGGTTACAAAGACAAAGTCGACGATGGAATGAGCTTACGCAGAAGAAGCCTGTTTACTCTAACTTTGAAGAGATCAGGGTTAAATAATCTTTGACATATTAACGTTCTCGCCTCAACACATTTTCTTCCGTTATCATGGCTATGGTCGAGTGGTGTAGAAGCGGTTTCCTTTAAAAGAAAATACTATAAGGACTACGTAAGCACAAAAATGCCAGGATTATAAATGTCTATTAAGTGACTTTTTTACTACAGCTTATTTTTTAATAACTTTTACTACACTTTATGTGGGTAGTTTTAGAAGAAATATTCTTTAAACAGAATTAAACTTAACTTGTTATGCAAACGTATGGAAAGCACATTGATAAGCAAACAATATTAACAAGCTATTACGTTGAAGCCATAGGCGAGTTGTTTTTTTTTTTAATTAACTTGAAATATAGTTCAGATAACCATGTATATTGTAAATTTGCTTTTAGAGCATATACGATATGTATTACTAGCTGTCCGCACAACTTCGTTTGTGTCACATTTTTCATGACTGCTCCGCTCCTATTGGTCTTAGCGTGATGATATATAGCCTATAGCCTTCCTTGATAAATGGGCTATCTAACACTGAAAGATTTTTTCAAATCGGTCCCTGAGATTAGCGCGTTCAAACAAACAAACAAACTCTTCAGCTTTATAATATTAGTATAGATAAGAAAGATTCAACAATTGAATCCCTCCAAACGAAAGATCCCGTAACTCCCAAAATGAATTCAATATAACATACACATAATATGAATAATGAATTCCTTTTAAAAACAAATTATAGAAATGTCTGTGTTTATCACCAAAAAGATTTCAACATCACAAGTCCGTATTAGCAAGTAGGCAATCCATTTGAAACGTCCCCAAACTCTGCGGGGTAACCTCAGAGCTATTTTAATGATTAATGTACTGAGCGACAATACGAATCCTCGGCGGTTATCTAACCCGGACAAAGAAAGGGCACATCTATTCATATATCATATGCAGGCTTGACCCTTCCTTCACCGCAGGTTGGGGAAATATGGCGCTGGAAACGACAAGAATTTTAAGTAAGTTTAAATGTTCTTAATTTGAAAAGGTAAGTTTGGTTTTTATGATTCTAGCTTTCAAAATCCTCTAACTGATAACCATTCAGAAGATTTTGCAAGTCCCCAAAGTTTTGTTGTTTTGGGGCCTGTAGTTTCAAATAGTTTTCCCGAGTTTAATAATATTTTTTCATGCTCATAATATAATCAACACAACTTTAAAATTATTTTAAACTTAGTTTTACAAACACCAAAAATTTTCCAACATATTCTTAAACAGATTATTTCCAACAAACTTCCTAAAACAGTTTAATATGTCCACAAAACATTTAAATCTTTTGATTAAAATGTCACAAAGAAAAACAACATCCAGAGACATTACTTCTTTGTAATTAAAGAGGAACCTTTCTGTCACTGTCTTTACTTCTAAAACTTGTATTGAAATGTCTGCCACATTGTAACAATGTTTTGTACTACCTCCGGCCCAAAGGTTTTATACGAGGTTACTTCGGACACAGTGCGCAAACTTTACGTTTAGCAAGACCATTAAAAATATATAAACACTTTTTTTTATTTACCAAAGTTTGAATGAATGTATCTAAAGTCAAATAATCGAATTTATTGTTTTCTACAGCGTATTCCAGAAGTGTGTGGTTATTTTAAGGTGTTTTCAGAACAACACCCAGAGTATAGCATAAATATACAGCTGATCCACAGTGAAGAAAAAAATCAAAATAAAAAAACTTTTTCTGAAATCTCTACCGCCCAAGGAATAAGATTTTACATTATTCGGCTACTTCCCGTTATGTCACATTCCCGATCGGACAACATGTCAAAAGTTTTAAAAACAACTGAACGCTAGTGGCGTTTGGTCAAGATTTTGATCTTCATACATCCATTCTCGTTTTGTCACCCTTTTTTTAAACTAGTTCTTTGTACTGTACAGTCAACTACAAAAGTTACCAAGTTCTTTTTGACGATCTTTTTATCACCCGACTTTCCCAGAGGTTTGTATATTGCTTTCGTAGCATATGTAAAATCCTAAATTATATACGTTACGTGCATAGGTATGTACCGTGGCAATAGGTTTGATTGCCATGTGCAGCTTTCATCTATTTAACTTTGAAAACCGATAGTCCTAATCTTACTGAGATTGAATCAGACTGCGGAAGTGCAAAAAATCCTAGTGCTTAAGATTTACAATACAACTACCAGGAGACTAAAAACATGTAGAAGTATTTTCGGGGCTGGAATTGTAAGCGGCAAAGACTCACAGACTACCAGGATACCAGAATCATGAAGATATATTTCCGGGGCTAGAAGTACGAGTGTTAAAATCTCAAAAACTACCAGGATACTTTACTTGTTTTTTCCTGGGGCTAGGATAACTTTTTAACATCAATCTAAGACCCTTAGGAGTCGAGGAAAAAGCCAGAAAGAATGAGCCAAAAAGAAGAAATGACGCTCCAGCCTCAAATACCCGAAATTACTGAATTGCGAAACCACGAGATAACTTTCATTATGTTATGCCTTCCTGAAGCCAGTTCTAAAGTTCACGCAGACGAAGTCGCAAATAGAAGCTAATTTATTAACAAAATACAAAGAGCTCACTGGGATAACAATATGCTAGTATCACGAATTCAATACTGATATAGAGGAAACTGAAAGTGATAATCAAAACACATTTGACGCGAGCGAAGCCGCGGGCGGAAGCTAGTAAGTAGATAGAACATGAACGGAGGCATTTCTTTTTGCTCCTGATTGTACTTTCGAAACAAAATGTTGACCAAACGGGAAAGAATATAGGCATTTTCAAATGTTGACGAATCGGGAATGAATGTATGAAGATTAAAATCTTGACCAAACGCCACTAGCGTTCAGTTGTTTTTAAAACTTTTGACATGTTGTCGTATCGGGAATGTGACATAACGGGAAGTAGCCAAAATTTCCACCCACTATGTCACCCCTTTGCAGCGGGCACTTCATGAAATCCTTTTTTGGCAGAGGTCTATTAACTACTAGCTGCTGCCCGCGACTTCGTCCCCGTGGAATCCCCGATTTTAAAACATTCTTTATCGCTGCTCCGCTCCTATTGGCTTAAGCGTGATGATATATAGCCTAAAGCCTTCCTCGATAAATGGTCTATTCAACCCAAAAGAAATTTTCAATTCGAACCAGTAGTTCCTGAGATTAGCGCGTTCAAACAAACAAACTCTTCAGTTTTATAATATTAGTACAGATAAATGCCCCAGCACTTCATCGCACAGCGGTTTTCAATATTTCGTGATGAGTGTGAGTAAATGACCTTTCGCTTTTATATACTTAGAAGAAGATAGATATTAGTGCCTGCCTTACGAAAATACTTAACTCATTAGTCTGAGAAACTGTTTCGAAGTCTTTCGTGGATGGAATCCATTTAACCGAAATACTGCCATGCCATACCAGCAAGTATAATAAACATCCCATTGTCACTTTGAAAACTTAACTACCTACTACAGTATTACAAAATATCTCTATCTTTCTAACTTTCGATATTATTCCACTGAAATTGTCTGGAAAGAAGGTAGTAAAAACAAGTACTAAAATTTTGAACAAAGGTAAAGAGTTCGACGCCTGCAGACATAGAATAAACAATGTGCCACACAATTCAACCGCAACTTGGAGTTTATTTTGAACTGAAACTGTTCGGTAAACTATTGTTGTAACAGCTGAGACTTGGTTATGTATGTATGTGTGTTGTCATATCCCAGTAGAACAAACATGTGCAAGATGACGTATTTTAAGTTTGAGTCAAGAAAACTTTGAACAAGTAATATGTCAGTTTTGACAAAAAAGAAGGTTTGACTTGTTTATGATGCCGTAGACAAAGCTTGCATATACATATATTTAATTGCACCATGCGACATAACAGTAGTATCATCATGTGCCAACTTGCATCCATGTTGCATCCCCTCTTTGCGACTGTATCATTCTCATCACAATCAGTTATTAACACAATTGATTCTCTGCGGTACGTGCTGATTGCAATAAACCGAAATAAAAAATCAATTTTATAAATACGCATCCATTACATTTGATTGATTCATATGAAAACGCGTATGATTGCGTTCTATAGAATAAAATATTATCAAAATAATTCCGTGACATCAAAATACCAATCTGCCATTACATTTTTGTAATGACGCTTTAATTTCTGTAATGACGTTTTAAACAGGTATTTTAAAAAATATATTAATTTGAGTATCATTTTAATTTGAAACGCAATAAATTTTCGCAGATAATCTCTGCGGTTTTACTGTATGAAATTAATGAAGTCAAAAATGTTAAATTCTGCAAAATGTATTCCACAATTCAAGCATGCAGGTAAATTCCTTCTTAGAACTGAAACAATACCTCTTTCATTCAACACACACACACATCACATTGAAATTCCACTCTCATTTCATTCCGAATTTCTAGAATTTCCTAATAAACATGTTTCGTGTTTCAACATCAAAATATCCATTTGTAGTTTTAGCTGTTTTGGTCTAAACAAGCCGTTGTGTGTGGTCGCGCCGAGTCCGTTAGCCTGCGGCCGAATTCTGTTGAAAACGAACTCTAATGTTCTGCTTTGTGCGAAATTAACGAAACAAGCGAATGTTAATGTTGCGAGCGCTGTTTTAGTGTGCGATTTAAGAGGTATTTCCTATGTAATGGTTTGTGTTTAGAAGGAAAATGGGAACTATTTTTAGTTTCTGGGTTATGGGCTTGAGAATGAGAGGTGGTTTCGTTAGAGTATTTTCATTTTGTGTGTTCCTATGCTACTGACGTACCACTAACTTTAGAAATGAAGTTGTTGAATATTTATCGTTAATTTCAAGTAACAATTCTGTAAAAGCATCGGAGACAGGTCTTATTAAAAGGGAAACAGTCTTAAACCCTTCATTAAAATTTAATTTAGAAAATATAATTTACTGGTTGCCGTGCTAGAAATAATGCAGCGGCCAGAAAATTCAGTAATCTCAAAGCATTATCATTTTAATGCATTAAAACTCGATGAAAATAAAAAATGACTGAGCAAACACGCTTAATTTAAATAAAACGGGAACCTTTTTCGATGATGAAATTAACCTTAACAGAGGAGAGTTGGACGGGTTGAAAACCGATAAATGGTGTACAGAAAAACCACTCGAAAAACGCACACTCGGAACCAATTGTTGGAATGGGATGGAACTGATAGAAAATCTCAGATTTTTGTCCCTAGTTTATTAATAGAAAAACCGTGTTAATGAATTTATAATTTAATAGTTATTAAACAATAAATGCTGGAGATACACGTGTCAACTAATTAAAAATATGCGAAAGTAACTCCATAATATGTCTGTCTGATTGTTACATCCTGAAATCTTTACCTCATAACGGTTGAACGGATTCGGATGAAACTTGGTAATCGGGCTAACTGTATCCTCGAATAGGATTTTGTATTACGGCGGCTTCTTTCAATACTCGTACGTCGCAAGACCTCGCGACGATCGCTTATCACTACATAGTATAAAACAAAGTCGCTTCCCGCTGTCTGTCCCTATTTATGCTTAAATCTTTAAAACTACGCATCGGACTTTGATGCGGTTTGTTTTTTAATAGATTGAGTGATTGAAGAGGAAGGTTTATATGTATAATACATGCATATTGTAGTAGAAGAAACATTAGTATCTACATTGCATCCGTGCGAAGCCGGGGCGGGTCGCTAGTTATACATATATACAAAGAGCTTTATATCCTTCAGTTCAATGTATGTAGATATGTGCATGAACATACATTATTGTGTCCACGAGTTGTATTCTGTTGAGCTTCTGCAATTTATTTATTACATGTCTGAAACCGCCTGAAGCGTAGTACATGTCAATACATTTTAGTCGGCAGAGCATATCAAAAGGTTTATTTTACAGTGGCCTGCTTTTTGTGCTTGTAATTGAATGGCCAAGTTTACGATCGACCAAAAATATTTACAGTGGAAACTAAAGTAAATAGTGCGGGATGCGCTGTTGCTGTTTTTTGTATGGATATGAAAGTAAATAGAATTCGCAATATTTGTTTGCTGGGACTCTCTTGCTGTGTATGTATTTATGTTTTTCGTTTTACCAGCGTACCTACATACGAGCACCAATGATTCATTTTTCCATTTTAATATTATATTAACGAGTAGGATTGTTATGTTTTACTGATTCCCCAAACTGTTTTAGGTTAGGTTTCTTAAACCGTCGATTTGCTTAAACTTATAAATTTCAAAAAAAGTTGTTGCTTGAAATGTTTGCTGATTAGTAGACTGATAATTGAGATTATAATTTTAGGAGATGTAATTAAAATTAAATTGCTTGAATTCACTTAATATAATAACATAAATACTATTTTCCGTTGAATACCCAGGCAATACGAGATTTTGTTTTTGAGTAGGGCATAGGACATAGTAGACTATTTCAATACAGCATTATCTTTATTTACCTAATCCGCCATTTCATTAGAACCGTGCCTCACTTCGATGTCTGCGTTTAATTTAAACAGACAGACCTCATTACAGACAACGATTCTCTCGCAAACTTTCTTAATCTATTTCCATTCTTAGTTTCCTCATAAACGTGGAACAACATGCGGTCTGTAGGTATTCATGTCTGATTTGTGGCTTGCTGTAATTCCTAGAGAAGTATTAAGTTTATTGGTAGGTACCTACTTATTTCAAGGTATTGTAAGTAAGTATAGATCGACTCAAAGTAAATGGTGTCTATTAAAAACGGTTTTCGCAGCGCAGTACCCCTAGCATCACCGCCATCACATGAATTTGCTGTTACACAGTGACTTGTAGGGTGTTCCGAACCCCCATTAAGTTTGATTTTACCTGTAACGAGATGTTTCACTACTATAAACTAAATTATACCGTACCAACATAGTTTACTACTCTAAACTAAATAAAAATGTAGGTAAATTACCTACCAACCTACGGCAGTTCAATAATCGTACTATGTAGAATTTTTTTTCTGAATAAGAAATTTTCCAAGATCTGTTAAAAAGATGTGTAGGAAATGGGAGACAAGTAGCTACTAGAGGGACCCTTCAACCTGGTGATATCAATTTTATAATAGAAATTCACCTCAGGAACTATTCTATCTGAAGAGCTCGTGGCTACAAGTAATAACAGCAGAAAACCTCGATATTTAAGGTTATGCATCCATCCGTCCATGGATAGGTGACCACCCATTGCATACTGAGACTTGGGCTCGTATAGCCGTTGGTCCCGGCTGTCATTTGAAGATCTTTGACAGTCGTTACGGCAGTCAGAAGTCATAGAATCTTACATAAATTGCGCCAAGAGGTATGAACCAGTAACCAATTACTGCATTGTGCTGGATCAAAGTCGCCGTCACTCCATTTAAATCTCTGCCCCCTAGCCAAGTTACAACCGTTTCGTTTCGAATTCCATTCTCCAATCGGTAACGCCTCGGTGTCAGTAACTGTAGAAAACGATAAGTTGGTAGCTATGTTGACGCGCATGAGTCGGCCGCTCGTTCTACAATTTCTTTAGAAAAACGACCTATTCTTTAGTCTATGGCAAGCGTTCCTACAAACGTCAAACAGGTTAAAATTTAAACTCTTTTGAAATGCTTTAGCCATTAAGTTTAAACATTTTAACAAAGGATGTAGCGTTGAACATAGTAGAAACGATAACAATTAATTCTATCATTTTGAACGATGTGAACTTGACTACTAATTTTCTATTCGTTTGTTCTAACCACATGACTTAACGTTGAGATGATTTCATTGCCATAAATTTGATTCGTTTTCGACTAGTGTTAACGATTGCATATTATCAACTTGGCTAGGAGGCTCTAAGAATCGACTCATACACCACGTAGGCAGAAAAAGACTAGGCAAATTGATACCAATAACTTATCTTACAATAATTAACTCTAGTATCAAACCACGTATGAATCATTTCACAATTATACCCACAGTCCATGGACCATGCCCACACCCATTTTCCTATTGAAAGGGAAATCCTGGTATCCTGACATATTGATTGTATCAGAAGGGAATATCGTGTGCAGGCATTTATCTTACAACTAAATAATTATACAAAAACAACTCAGCTTCCGTATTTCCACAACGACATTTTACCTACTCGTCGTAATGGGTCCAAAGCGAGTGTTTAAAGAAACATTAGCCGCGGATAAGTTTGGTCATTAGACCTTTTGCCAGTTCGCGAACGAGCGTCCTAATAAGAAGCGTTTGTTTTTCAGGATTCTTAGGAGTAAACTAAACTAAAATTATGGTTGTATGTTAGTCCCTCATTTATATTATTTATTCCCGTTCCCGTTGGAATATGGGGATAAAATATAGCCTATGTCACCCGGGAATAGTGTAGCTTCCCAAAAGAGAAAGAATTTTTCAAATCGATTCAGTTGTTTCGGAGCATATTGAATACAAACAAACAATCAAATCTTTCCTCTTTATTATATACATATATTAGTATAGAAGTATAGATTGCATAGGTATTCATAAAATATAAAAGTATGAAAGCAGCTTTCATACAAAGCCGAGCTTATTACCAGCATTGGATTCGCTAACAGTAAACGTCAATGCATTAGAAAGACTTGCAAATTATTGCATAACATTACAGCACAGCAAAACTTGTACCTCTAGGATAGAACTTAGGCTATAAGCATAAGGTGCGTAAGAATTATTTACCTACATATAATGACTCATTGCAGGAACACTGGGTCCTGTCTGTGATATAATGATTCTTGATGTCCCACAATTTAAACAGAAGTTGTAGTGAAATAAATTATACGAAGTAATGCTTCTCAACAGGTTCAAACCCACGACCTAGAACTTATAAGTTTGAGCTGTTACTACCATTACTTTTCTCTTTTGATGTTGGTAATTTTAAAAAGAGTTAGTCTATGTAACAATAGCAGGAAAATACTGTACCAAAAATTAAATTCTCCCATCTGTTTTTACACGTTATCAGTCGAACTTCCGTTACTCTTAAAATCATCGAACTCAACAAGCATTTCCGGGCAAAAAGCCTAGTAAAGCAGTCGAAATAAAAACGCTGTTAGCTGACACAAACAAAACCTCGGAGTTTCCGAGGAACATTAAAAAGTTTTGAATACTTTTTTGCTTCATCACTGTAATGTTTTAAGTTTCGTTCTTTTAAGCCTCTTGGGTGTAATTTAGACTTTTCGCTGTTTTTAAAACGTGAAACATATTTTTATGTAACGGGGACAAAACAAACGTGACTGCTTGGGTTATCTTTGTTTATGTAGTTTAAGGAGGTTGGCAAAATCTTTTTGTGCCAATTGTTTGGTACGATTAATATTTTGTAATTTTACTGCAACAAAAAACAATGTCTGCCTTGCCTTTCTCCAACTATGGCTTTCAGTCTAAGAGGATATATAATTGTAATTTTCACTTTTATTCTGTATAACTATCTAATTTATTTGACATGCTATTATAATTTTCCATTTTTATTTAAAATTTTAATGTATAATTTAAATTACATGTATAATGAAAAATGTCCTGGTGGTATGTAATGTTAAATTAAATTAAGTATCAAAATATATTTTGCTCTACCCAAACAGGGTCAACTATTATGCGTAGCTCTTATCCTGTTTGTAACGACTTACCAACATTGTAGATGCAAATAAATGAATATGAATATGAAGACACAGCTAAATACCAGTATTTAACACCATGTTATATATTTCTAGCTTCTGTCCACCCGTAACGTCTGTCAAAGATCCACAAATGACATCCAAGACTTACGGCTTTCCGAGAGAAGGAGGGGTCTGCATAATTATCATATCCTCCACAGACTGACCTCAGCAAGCATTGCTTACTCTTGAATAGGCTGTTATAGTAACAATTTATCCATGCATAAAATTAAAAAAAAATGTAGCTCACATAAGGGGAAAATTGGGATAATTGCCCCGAAACTTATACAGATAATCTAAAACAAAAGATGTATATTATGTGTATAAGTAGTAATATTACTTAAATTATATAAGTAAAATATTCCATTTTACCTTGGAATATTTTACTTATATTCCAAGGTAAAACTATCCCACGCCCAGTGTGCCAGAGTCAGCCGCCTGCAACGCACGAGGAGCGCGTAATGAAATAAATTTGTCGAATTACAATTTTCATAGTTTTATAAAACCGATTAAGTTTTTATTTTTAAGATAAGTCGAAAAGTGTGGTTTAATTATAAATAATAAGTGGCGATTCAAAAAATACTAACATTGTCTTTTTGAATAAACAAGGCGTCTATCCCGACAAACAGAATTGACGCCCCGATTCTCATGAATAAAGATGCCCTTAGTGGCCTCCTAATCAACCCCATTGCTTAGCTTGCTTAACTTTGCATGGGGCTTAATATAGAAAGGCGTTTAATATATAAAATGATTATACGAGAACTGTGATTATGTACTGTGACTATTGTAACAGATAAAGTGGCAAAAAATCTTACACAATTAAGAACAATGAAACCTTAAAAACGAAGTGATTCAGTACGTCATTATCATACCGATTTATTATAAGGTTGAAACCAAAGTCTAGTGTTATGAAATGAAGATTACTATAAGATATAGAAAACCAAAGCGTAGCGTTTAATTGGTAAAAATAAAATATTGATATTATAAAATTAATTTTATTAATTCTAACGGCAACTATCCCCAAGTTAATACCTCTTTTTTTTCCTTTGTCAACTATCCCTATATATAAGCTAAATACCTACTACACTCTCATTTATTTATTTATGTACACACAATATACTTGAAATAGAAAATTTTGTACAGAAACCAAGAGCACAAACTTTGTGCTCTTGGTTTCTGTACACAAAGGTACTGCTTATCTATATATATATATATATATAACTCAAAAGGGACTGACTGACTGACATAGTGATCTATCAACGCACAGCCCAAACCACTGAACGGATCGGGCAGAAATTGGCATGCAGGTAGATATTATGACGTAGGCATACGCTAAGAAAGGATTTTTGAAAATTCGTCCCCTAAGGGGTTAATATTTTGTATGGAACTCCACGCGAACGAAGTCGCGGGCATAAGCTAGTCTCTATATAAATTTCTTCCAGCAGACCTGCGGCAGAAGAGTGGTAATACGTTTTCCTACATTTAATATCCTTTATTATATCATAATTATATAATATACAACGTGTATCAGAACTAACGCAATTCCTCCAACCTCTCATTCTACTCATCATTATGAACAACTTTTACTATTGATCCAACACTGAAATCGCGAAAAAAAACCACTGCCCCATACATTTCTGTGCGCATAACTCAACAAATGTACCGAACAGCTGATGGTTTTATCGCGATTTCTGACTTAGTTCCATAGTAAAAGTTATTCATAATGATGATTACAATGACCCCTTAAGAGGTATTGCGTTTATTCTGTTACACGCTGCATATATACATATATCTAAGCTAAAAAGTTTGTTTGGTTGAACGCGCTAATATCTGGAACTACCAGTCTGATTTCGAAATTTATTTATGTATATGATAACCACATTCATGAGAAAGGCTATACGGTAACGGGAAAATGCCAAAACAACATATTATAATTTAAATTATTACCAATAAAGTATGTTTATTCTATTCATCTAATTATGAACTAAGTAACTCTATGTAGTCTGTTTTCAGCAATTTCAAATAGTTCTAAACAATTAGTAAAATCCTCAAATACTGTATTAACTGTGACAAAACTCATTCATTCATGAAAAATGGAATCGATATTTTTAATTCAATCAAAATTGGAATTGGAATCGCAATTGAAATTCTAAACCATTTCCCGATCAATCAATCGTCTATTACCTGTCAGGGTTGCCATTGAACGCTTTATGATAGTATAATGACGGGGTGGCGACCCTAATGGGCTTTCATTAAGGTAACAAATATTAATGGATGCCTTTTGTGTGACGGTTAGGCTGTATGAAGTGATTTTATTGGTGGCCAGTACTTTTATTTCAACTGGAGGACTCTTTACCATGGATCATGTTGACGTGACCATGTATATGTAGGTACTTAACTATGATAGATTTAATATAGATAAAAACTGGGCACAAACTATTTAAGGGTTAACATCGATTAGTATAGAAGACGAATCATAGAAATTCATCAACGATTTCGTATTTAAATTGTAAGAATTCAGTTTTATTAATATTCTTTATTACCTTAGTACCTTTCATTTGATTGATTAAGTTTAGAGCACCTTTCGGTTTGTAATTGCTTTGATATAATCTTGCGATTGCAAAGGTTGTTTTCAAAACAATCATTAACATACCAATATTCACAAATACGTTTTTTAAAGAGCAGTGGTGGCCGAGTGGTAACGGCCCCGACTTACGAATTGTACGTCGCGGGTTCTAACCCAGCCAGGCGCATTACTTTGTGTAATTAATTCCATCACCACTGCTCTTAAAACGGTGAAGGATGACATCGTGAGGAAACCGGCATGTCCTAGAACCAAAAATTCGAAGAAATGTGACATTCACCAACTCGCACTGGGCCCTCATGGTGGATTTCGGCCCATTCCCTCTCCTAAAGAGGAGACCTGTGTCCCAGCAGTGGAAACGTTAGAAGGCTGATTATACGTTTTTTATAAACGTCACAAAAGGAGTTCTAATCTTGCCTACTTATGCCTAAAAACTAATCGCAACCAATTAAAAGCCACTTAGTAGCCGCCATATTATTTCAGGGGTGCCATACATCAATCGTTCCGACAGCTAATTTCACCAAACAATAACTGTTAGCTCCTTTTCCTTTCTTTTCTGATATCTTCCATTGTTACGAAAGGAAAACGCTTGATAATACCTGATAAAATATAATCACACCTCCGGGTTTTTGCGATGGATGAATCGTTCATAAATCATAAAATTGTAATCGTGGTGAAATAAAACATTTATGTACCTAATGTTGGTTTATCTCAAAGGGGACTTGAGAAATATTATAAAAAAACCTTTTTGTTTTTATGCTACTATGTTGATTTAAGATGTTTTACTGTAGATCACCAATTTCAGTATTAAAGTGGTCCAGAAAATTGTTTGAAGAAATTGTCAAAATATCTGCGGTCAAAAGTTTGGTGTATATAATTATACAATACATGCGAAAAGGTAAGTTTTTCAACGACCGAATATAAATTCAAAATAGTGTCAAAATACTTATTCTGTCGTACAGAAAAACTAAGTGACTAATTGAGGGCGAACACAAAAATTTAAAACGGCGACTTAAAAAAAATAGTTTGAGGTATAAGTACCTATTGGTAATTATTCTTAAAATTTTGGGAATTCTACGTTCAAGCAACAATCAATCATACATAATCATTTCATGCCGCTCGATTTTGTATCAAAGTATCTCATTAAATTATTTATTATTATTCGCCCGTTTAATTCCATGTAAAAGTGAGTTTGTTTGTTTGTAGCATTTTCTATTTGATATGATAGATGAATTTTGGTACAAAGATAGAAAAGTTCGTGAAGACGGTTATAGGACATTTTAGTGCGAGCGAAGCCGCGAGAAAAAGCTATTTCACTATGAAAATAATGTTAGGTATTTTACTATCAAAATAAAAATGGACAAATTCTCCAAAAGTAGCTAAATATAATAAGTAAGTAGATGAAAACATACGTCACGTTGTTGGTCGGCAAACGGATAAAAGCTTAGCTACTTTTTGAAGTTTTTCACAAATTCCTCGCGTTTTGTAAGAAAGAATGCTTAAAATGTTGGCATCAGCATTTCGCGGGGAACCGTGACCTCATTTCGAAAACTTTTCCCTTCAAGTAAGATTGATGTTTGTAGAAAAAATTACTTTTCGCGAAAAAAAAACGAATGAAACTTTGGACTTAGCGGGTTTTACGTTGGATATTAAGGTATGCTTTCTTTTATAAATATTTCACGAATTTTTTGACAAAGCGCAACGTCCGGAATTTTTCGCTGTCCAAACTTTTTTTTGCGTCCAGTTGAGAAATGTAAGGTGTTTCAAACATTTTGCTAAACAAAATGAATTTATTGTACATGCAAATTTTAAACCTTAGGCTACTGTTGTCTTTCCATCTCTTATTTTATTCATCTGAGGTTTATTTTTATCGCTTGTAACTATAAAGTCGCCCTTCATGTCACCCCCCATGTAGGTAATGTGTTATTCATCTATCTTTTCTACAAATTACATATTGTACAAAATCAATAGGTCATCATCATCTGCCTAGCCTTTTCCCAACTATATTAGGTTCGGCTCCCAGTCAAACCGGATTCAGCTAAATACTAGTATTTTACGGGGAGCGGCTGCCTACCAGCCCTCCACAACCCATTAACTGGGTAACACGGTACTTCTTGGCAAGGCTGGAGTCAGATTTACTGGCTTCTGACAATCCATAACGACTCCTAAAGATCTACAAATGACATTCGGGACCAACGTCTTAGCGTGCTTTCCGAGGCACAGAGGAAACCAGTGAGCTTCCGAGGCACGGAGGAAACCAGTGAGTTTCCTCCGTGCCTCGGAAGCTTGGTCTCTGGATAGATGACCATCTTAACATAGTGATGTTAAGATGGTCATCCATCCACAGACCAACCTTGGCAAGCGTCGCTTAACTTTGAAGATCGACCCGTGCGGCTCAGCTCCTCAACATTGTTACAATTTAATAAATTATCCTCTAGTGGTTTGGTGGTGAAAATGAAATTACAAAACAACTGTGGTAAACAATGTATATTGTTAATCAATAAAATTAATTTTACTTTAATACACTCAAACCTACTATTGCCAGCCAGCTAAAACTTCAGTAGGAGGAGCTATGGTCGTGGGGAGCTAGAGATAAGCACAGGTACTGTTCCGTTTGAGGGTGATACTTAAATTCTACAAGTTCAATATTAAGTTAGAATAAGAACCTTCCTTCCAGTTATTGTACTAGATACTAAGTAAAGATAAATGGGCGCCAGGGACTTGAAGAGTCCCAGATCCCGGAGCCGACGGAGGTGTCCAATATACTTCCAGATGAATGTGGAATGTCGAATCCAAGATCCTCAATTTAAATAGGATAAGGGCCGGTTTCCACTGTTGAAAACCGGACTAAGGTAACCAATTGGTCCTTACAGGAACCGTATGAAAATAAATATCAAAAGTAGAAGTAGGAATAAAAGAAAATAAAAATAAAAAAAAACCGTCCCGCCTGCGCTATCGCTTGACGGGTCCGCCAGCCGCACAGTCGTCTCCGTGAGAGGCTTCAAGTGGACTCGAGGAACGGGTCTCGCGTTCAGGCCCCAGATGCTCCTCTAGATTCTGGCAGCGAGACGAATCTCCCGAGGTGCCTCTCCTGGAATCGACAATACGGAGGCCTAATAATATAAAAGGGAAAACTAATTTATCACCATGAGGTGATGGAGCTGGGACAACTAGAAGGCCAAACATTGGCCTGAGTGGTGAGAATAGGAATATGGATTACCCACGTGGCATCCATAAACTCCACAACAGGTGTTCTTAGCGTTCCCTAAGCTATAGTCTAATACTGTGAATAACACGGTGAATTTCCTATGGCACATCTCTGATTAATAGTCAGCGAGGAAATACTCACGGTTGGCTTGGGAAGAGAGCACTTGACTGCGAGATCCTCGGCTGGCTGGAAAGATGTCTGTGCTTGCGCAACTAGGAATCCTGTAATAAATATCCAGGGATCACGACAATATCCTTATAACAACCAGGGGAGGGCCCACAGACCACTTCCACGCACTATTACGAACAAATCCTTACCTTTTTAAAACATGGGAAGAGATTTGTAGTTTCTCTTAAGCGGGTTCAAGGGTAAATGGACGCCAATTAACACCAACGCCCTTCTATAACAAGGCAGTCCAAGGCCAACCGGAACTAGACGGAGCATTTCTAAAATCTCCCCTCTTCTCGGGTAAAATGACTAGAAGATCAATATTACACTAAGACACTTAACTTTTGAAAATCACTAACAGCTGTTCAGAGTGACGTTAAACGCTGAAACAATAAGAATCTTCATGATCCAGACCGAAAAACAAATTCTTTGTAATTTCAAATACCAAAACTTATCTTGATTGGGGTAATTAACTCAGAATATTAAATGGGGAAATTAAGAATCTACGACCTTGCTACATTATGCTAAAGACAATTCACAGACTAAAAATAGATTTATTTGACAGCGAACATTCCAGATAGAAGTCTATACTGAAAAAATGGATATGACTTCCGTTTACGGTTATTTAGTTTATTATGATTTTTATTACCGAAAGCTGAAAATTAATAAGGATTGTTCCGTACAATATTATTTCGAGAATTAGCAATATCATGTTAAAATATCGATTAAAACTACAACTGTGAATCGGCAACCACCAGATGTCGCCTCTAACTGACAGACAGTGACGTTCGACGGAATGACATTTGGAATGTAAACAATCCTAACTTGATTACAATATTATTTATCTAATTTATTATGCAAACCTGTTTAATTGGATTTATTGTAAGAAAGTGTTAACCGAAGAGTCAAGTGACAAAATACAGTTGAAGGAACGAGTCCTCCTATCAAGTGCAGGCCAAAGTCAAATGTACAAACTACAATGAAATAAATTACTTGGGAACCTGATTATGTACGACTAATGTTTTCAGGTAAATGCCACTTTACTCACAAGAAACGAAGCTGTTTTATACCAACCTGTGGTAGGTACAAAAAATACAACGTAACAGTACCTCCCCAACCACCAGAGATTTGACCAACTAGGGCAAATCTCGACGCTGGCCCTCCAGCGTCAAAGTCTCCAAAGTACCAACCACACTTACAAAAATCTACAACGTTCATGCCTGAAAACATGAACAGAGAAAGAAAAAGAAAGAATTATATGTGGAAGCCAGTCGTGCACCGGTTAATACACAACATGGAGGATGTTGTGTTTTAAGCTGCTATAAACTGGATACTTAGGTAGTTATGGTAGGTAAATACACAAACCACACAGAATTTTGTCACACTTCAAATATAGAGTAACAAACCGCTCTATTAGGAGACATTGTAGTAGGCTTTGGTTGTCGGGTCTACAATTCCGCCCGTGTTTTATGGCTTATTTTTAGTTATCCATGAGACCTGTGTAATATAATATTTCCCCTGGAGCAAGTCTAATCTATTTACGAACATATAAAAGACGAGCCTCAAAGAGAGTATAAATGTGTAACTAACTCCCAAAGTACCAGTTACCTAGTCTGACCTACTATATTTATATAGGAAAGACCACCCTACACCATCGTATACCACCTTTCACATTCTAAATAAGAATATCGATACCTAAGCTGAGCTGGTACCCAAATAATACATAAAAAAAATGTTACAAAGTAACGATAATTGGCTAACCGTCTTCCTTAAAAGGAAATTGACGGTTATTCCGCCCCTGAAAAAAAAAATACCAACTAAAACGTTTTCCATCAATGCAGCCTACACGCCCGCCATTACGGCCTCCTATCTCAGGACTATCATTATGCTGCCTTACCAGCAATCCGGAGGTTAATACCTCCAACACAGATGTCAATCCTGCCACAACCACAGACTAACAACAACTTTTAAATAAACGCCTTTCCTACTCCTAAATACAGTTTACAAATGTGAACACAGTAGGAACCTGTGTACCACTACAAACCGAAAAGACAGTGAAAAATATAGTAATTCTCCTGTATTCTAGCACCGTGCACATACAGTCACCAATGCTAAAAATAAAAACCAGCAACCTCAAGGCATATACAGCCCTCAATGGTTACTTAACCAACTAATTCTAACTAATTTATATGTTAGTTTAAATTCTAATAAAATAAAATAAATTATTCCTGGCCACATGGTGATTTCAAATCCTTGATATGCCATGTGCCAAGGTTTTTACCGGAACTACAGCCTTCCAATTCATACACTAAGGGTGAAAGTTTTTTCCTAATTATACATCTCTCATATTTAGGAGCTAATTTTGCCATGAAGAACTTGGAGGCGTCACTCTGGGGATATGTTTTTTTCCACACAGTGTCGCCTACCTCAAACTCCGCGTGCCTCCTACTACTGTTATAATAACGAGCACTACGTTTATGTGATTTTATGAGGGCGTCCTTTACTTTATCGAAGATACTATCCAATGCCCCTAGCTGATTTGCATATGAACTGCGGGAAGCACAAGCTAGCGTGGGCTGTCCAACGGTATCTTTGCCGAAGACATCACCACTACTAACTGCCTCTCTGCCATGTACTAGGAAGAACGGGGTAAAACGAGTAACTTCATTTGTGGAGGTGTTCATAGCGAACTGAATCTTAGAGATGTTAACATCCCAGGATCGATGATCATCCTCCACGAGTATTGATACCGCGGTCATTATGGTACGGTTATAGCGTTCCACGGTATTCACGCTTGGGCAATAACGAGGTGTGAAGTGAACTTGAGGAATTTTGTACTTCTCTAGTAGTGAGCGAATCTCATTACCCGTGAATTGCGTCCCGTTGTCTGCTATCACCGTACGGGGTATACCGTGTACCAGGAAAACGCCGTCTTCTAGTTTCTGCACTATAGCCTTACCAACGGCTCTACGTAAGGGAAACAGTAAACAGTACTTCGTAAAACAGCACACGACAACTAAAAGATATGTGAATCCTGCTCTAGACCGTGGCAACGGACCTACCAAGTCAATGCTAATGGTTTGAAATGGCTTGGAACACTCTTTCGCATCACCCAAGAGACCGGGAGTAGGTAATTGTGAGTGTTTATATGCGGCGCATGTATCACATTTACCAACGTAGCTAATCACATCCTTGTACATGTTAGGCCAGTAGTATCGGAGTGCAAGTCTCTTATATGTTTTAAATACACCGAAATGTGGTGAAAATTCGCCACTATGGTGACTCTTTAATAATTCTTGCCTATTTCCCTCCGGTACTACCTGCTTCCAATCATAGTCACTAGCCACACCGAATTTATTTTTTGCATAACGGTAAAGTTTACCCTCCTTAATAAAAAAATTTGGGCACGATCTAGGCATACTGACACATTTATCCCACAACCTTTTAAACCACGTGTCAGTGTCGGACACATTGATTTCCAGCACCGGAACGCCACGAGATAAGGCATCTGGAACCACATTGTCCCTGCCTTTGCGGTGTTCAATGATAAAGTTATATGGTGATAACCGACAACCCCAACGAGCTAACCGACCAGAGGGATTGGTTAAATTAAAGAACCATTTTAAACTAGAGTGGTCGGTTATCACTTTAAACGCAGGACCGCCTTCTACGTAAGGACGAAAGTGTTCCACGGCGAATACCACAGCGAGGGCCTCACGCTCCGTTGCTGAGTAATTGCGTTCCGCCGGATTAAGCGAACGACTGCAGTAGGCTATTGGGTGCTCCTCCCCATTTATAACCTGAGTCAGAGTGCCCGCTATCCCAAAACTGGATGCGTCACAATGAATCTCAAAAGGCTGAGAGAAATCTGGACAAGCCAATACTGGAGCCGACACCAATGCTTCTTTTAAGGTTGAGAACGCGGTTTCTGTCTCAGCCGTCCACTCAAAAGGCGGCGCTTTTTTGCTGGTACTTGTTAGTGCGTTTAAAGGGGCCGCTATCGAGCTAAAATTTTTAATAAAACGTCTGTAGTACGAGGCCGTTCCAAGAAACATTTTCACTTCCTTACGAGTTGTAGGGGTTGGAAAGTTGACAATTGACTGAACTTTCGACGGATCAGTGTGTAAGCCATGCTCATCTACCCTGTAACCGAGATATTTTAGTTCTCGTCGAAAGAAACAGGACTTACGTAAATTAATCGTCAAATTAGCCTGCGTTAACTTGTCCAAAACCCGTTTCAGAAGCGAAATGTGCTCCTCGAAGGTCGATGAGCAAATAATTATGTCATCTAAATAAACGAACACCTTATTACCAAACTCCGGGCCGAAAAGTCTGTCCATTAATCGCTGTTGGGTGGCTGGGGCTCCTGTCAACCCAAAGCACATAACTTTAAAGTGAAACAAACCTCGACCGGGAACCGTGAACGCGGTTTTTTCTTTGGACGAAGCGGAGTCCAATTCAATTTGCCAAAATGCAGATTTCAAATCAATAGATGAAAGGTATCGCGCGTCCCGCAACTGGTCTAAGATGTGAGAGACGTAGGGTAGTGGATACGCATCTTGCTTGCTAACCGCATTCAGCTTTCGACTATCTAGGCAAAATCGCCATTCCCCATTCGGTTTTGGAGCCAGCAGAACCGGGTTATTCCACGCGCTATTGCTAGGTTCCACCACTCCCATCTCCAACATCTCATCCAGCTGACGGTTTAGTTCCTTGAGACGTTCAGGTGATAAAGGATAATAACGCTGTTTAATAGGAGGAACATCACCTGTGTCTATTTTATGACGCAACAGATGAGTACGCCCTAATCCTTTAGCCTCAAAGGAAACCTTTTCGAAATCTTTAATTAATAACTCCGCCTCGTTCTTTTGATCCGGTGTTAATTCGTCAAACGGCTGTAGGTGCCTAACCTCCGAGACGCATGCATGACCTCTATAGTTTTTTAAATATTGAAAAGGTAATTCATTAAAAATTTTTGGTGCCAAATTAAAGGCCTTCCAAAAATCTACGCCAAAAATTAACGGTGTGGTAATTTCTGGAATAATATAGAATTTAATAACCTTAGTCACTCCCATGAGAGTCACTGGTAAAAATAAATAACCCTCCACGGGTGCCCGCGAATCGTTGGCAGTTACGATGCTGCTCAACTGTCCATCGACGTGAAGAGTCGCACCTGCCCTTATGAATTGTTGGCCAACATCAGAACCCAACACTGAAATGCAAGAACCCGAGTCGAGTAAACCGTAATAATGCTCATCATATATAGAAACTGTTAAATGAGGACGCCTGTCGTCCGTAGTCTTATAACGTACTGTATCCACCCTTAGTGAAGTAAAGAATAATTTTAAAAATTTTAAATAGTTGTCCCAATCGGACTTATCAAAATTTTGGCTGTAGTTCCGCAAATTTAGTTTTTTGAAATGCAGGTAGGACAGGACTGAGCCTCCTGCTTTTTACTGCACGTAGGGCACGATGGTGCACGTACGCCCTTCTTGCCGCAACGGAAACACACAATTGCTTTGGATTTGCATTGTGATAACGAGTGCCCCTTAACCCTACAACGAACACAGAACAACGATCCAGAATCAGTTTGCACGGCTTCAATCCTTGGTGACCCTTTCGGGGTTTTGTATGCCAAGTCTGCTGCAACAAAAGAAGGCGTAGGTTTGGGCGGCTCGTGGAACTGAGCCCTGCTATGGAAACCTAGCTCCAGTTGTCTACACTTCTTTTTCAACTCGACTAGCGTGTTGACCTCCATCACTGACAACCCCGACGTGTATTCCGGTCTCATATTGAACTTGATCCGTGCTAAACGATCGTGTTCAGGAACCCTGTAAGAAAGCCTACTGTAAAGATTCTCCATGACTGCTATATATATACAAGACAGCTCAGTTGACCCTTGTGTTCTATTTGTTATTTCAGAAAGGAGACGCATATCGTAATCAGGTGGAACGAAGTCAGTGAGTAACTGCTTCTTCAGTTCCGCCCAATCACCAACCGTCGCTCTTATTGCCCGGTACCACAATAAGGCCCCGTCCGAGAAAAGATCTAGACCCGATTGATGTAAAGAGGCTTCGCTAATACCTCTGGCTTCGGCAAGCTCCTCAAGACGCTCAATAAACGCTTTCACGCAACCTGTACCGTCAAATTTGTGATCCAAGGATTTAACCGACTCTTTCTTGCAGGAAATGATGACGTCCTTCGTCTGCAAATCTGACCGTACATTTGGTGTCTCCTCAGCGGAAGTTAATGACTGATGGAAGCTAGCGTTAACTGAATCAATTTTTGCTAAATAATCGCTAAGCTGCTTGTCAACGGCCGTATAATCGGTACCAAGATCAGTTGGTGGAGTAATCCTACTCAAACGATGAAAGAGGTGGAATGCCAAAGCTTTAGCGCGGTTAAATTTTTTGAAACTGGAGGGGAACCTATCTAACACTTCTCCAAGTTCTGCCAGTTTGGCCTTAATTACTAGTAGCTCGGTTTTCGGATCTAAATTTGTCTCCACTATATCGTCTGAACATACCAAGCGACTGAGATCCCTAATTTGGACCCGTAGTTCCTCTACGGTTGAGGCGGGTTTCGCGTCTCGGACCAGTACTTCGTATGTGAGCTCGTCTTTGCGAAGTAAATTAAATGTAATGGGTCGCTCCATTTTGTAAAATTTTAAAAAAAAGTGAGATGAACTGAAGTAAAAACTGGCTGTCACAATCTACAATCTCGAACAATGTAAAAATGTTAACTTTAGTAAACGCAGTTACATAAATAGCAGCCTTATAGAGTAAGTTTATAAACGTAAGTTATTAAAATAGTAGGTTATTATTCCAAGGATAAGAATCCAGGCGTTTTGTTTTCGAACACAAGTTAAAAATCAAAAAATGTATACAGCAGCAAGAAGTGGTTAAAAAAAGTAAAAGTAAATAAAAGTGTATAAAACAGTACAAACATATAAACATGAACCCGTTTAAAAAAAAAAAAGGAATCCGCGCGACGGTTTTTTTTCTTAAAATAAGAATAACTGGAAGGCTTTAGAAACAGTACTCTGGCTTGTAAGGTACAGCAATAGACGTAACCTCTATCTCTAACTAATACACACGTTGGTCGCCACTGTTACAATTTAATAAATTATCCTCTAGTGGTTTGGTGGTGAAAATGAAATTACAAAACAACTGTGGTAAACAATGTATATTGTTAATCAATAAAATTAATTTTACTTTAATACACTCAAACCTACTATTGCCAGCCAGCTAAAACTTCAGTAGGAGGAGCTATGGTCGTGGGGAGCTAGAGATAAGCACAGGTACTGTTCCGTTTGAGGGTGATACTTAAATTCTACAAGTTCAATATTAAGTTAGAATAAGAACCTTCCTTCCAGTTATTGTACTAGATACTAAGTAAAGATAAATGGGCGCCAGGGACTTGAAGAGTCCCAGATCCCGGAGCCGACGGAGGTGTCCAATATACTTCCAGATGAATGTGGAATGTCGAATCCAAGATCCTCAATTTAAATAGGATAAGGGCCGGTTTCCACTGTTGAAAACCGGACTAAGGTAACCAATTGGTCCTTACAGGAACCGTATGAAAATAAATATCAAAAGTAGAAGTAGGAATAAAAGAAAATAAAAATAAAAAAAAACCGTCCCGCCTGCGCTATCGCTTGACGGGTCCGCCAGCCGCACAGTCGTCTCCGTGAGAGGCTTCAAGTGGACTCGAGGAACGGGTCTCGCGTTCAGGCCCCAGATGCTCCTCTAGATTCTGGCAGCGAGACGAATCTCCCGAGGTGCCTCTCCTGGAATCGACAATACGGAGGCCTAATAATATAAAAGGGAAAACTAATTTATCACCATGAGGTGATGGAGCTGGGACAACTAGAAGGCCAAACATTGGCCTGAGTGGTGAGAATAGGAATATGGATTACCCACGTGGCATCCATAAACTCCACAACAGGTGTTCTTAGCGTTCCCTAAGCTATAGTCTAATACTGTGAATAACACGGTGAATTTCCTATGGCACATCTCTGATTAATAGTCAGCGAGGAAATACTCACGGTTGGCTTGGGAAGAGAGCACTTGACTGCGAGATCCTCGGCTGGCTGGAAAGATGTCTGTGCTTGCGCAACTAGGAATCCTGTAATAAATATCCAGGGATCACGACAATATCCTTATAACAACCAGGGGAGGGCCCACAGACCACTTCCACGCACTATTACGAACAAATCCTTACCTTTTTAAAACATGGGAAGAGATTTGTAGTTTCTCTTAAGCGGGTTCAAGGGTAAATGGACGCCAATTAACACCAACGCCCTTCTATAACAAGGCAGTCCAAGGCCAACCGGAACTAGACGGAGCATTTCTAAAATCTCCCCTCTTCTCGGGTAAAATGACTAGAAGATCAATATTACACTAAGACACTTAACTTTTGAAAATCACTAACAGCTGTTCAGAGTGACGTTAAACGCTGAAACAATAAGAATCTTCATGATCCAGACCGAAAAACAAATTCTTTGTAATTTCAAATACCAAAACTTATCTTGATTGGGGTAATTAACTCAGAATATTAAATGGGGAAATTAAGAATCTACGACCTTGCTACATTATGCTAAAGACAATTCACAGACTAAAAATAGATTTATTTGACAGCGAACATTCCAGATAGAAGTCTATACTGAAAAAATGGATATGACTTCCGTTTACGGTTATTTAGTTTATTATGATTTTTATTACCGAAAGCTGAAAATTAATAAGGATTGTTCCGTACAATATTATTTCGAGAATTAGCAATATCATGTTAAAATATCGATTAAAACTACAACTGTGAATCGGCAACCACCAGATGTCGCCTCTAACTGACAGACAGTGACGTTCGACGGAATGACATTTGGAATGTAAACAATCCTAACTTGATTACAATATTATTTATCTAATTTATTATGCAAACCTGTTTAATTGGATTTATTGTAAGAAAGTGTTAACCGAAGAGTCAAGTGACAAAATACAGTTGAAGGAACGAGTCCTCCTATCAAGTGCAGGCCAAAGTCAAATGTACAAACTACAATGAAATAAATTACTTGGGAACCTGATTATGTACGACTAATGTTTTCAGGTAAATGCCACTTTACTCACAAGAAACGAAGCTGTTTTATACCAACCTGTGGTAGGTACAAAAAATACAACGTAACAACATATACATAATCAATAGGTACTCTACAATATTTCTTCTCCTTTCGATTTTCAAAATCCAGACAAAAACACATACAGTGACATACATATTCGTCATGGCAACACAAAAGACCTCGCCACTAAGAAAAATCCCAATAAATAAACAAAACACGATCTGAAAATGTTCCAATCTACCAATACACCAACTTGTTTCATCTTGAGCGGCTCACGTAGCCAGCACGGGGTAATTCGATGATATTAGGCGACAGATGTTTTCTCGTGTATTTTTCAATCTCACCCCGCCCGGGGCGATTTATGCCTTGCCTCTTTATAAATGACCTGCGTGGCTGAAATGAGATAGAAAAATAGCCGAGCAATATTGGCACCGAATATTTCGTGGCTGAAAAAAGGGGGTTGGAGTTTATTTTATTAAGCCTTCGTACCTTACCTAATGATGATGTTTATTAAGGTAATACCTTATTGAAGTCGAAAGTGGCTCTTTAATCCCATATTTTCGGTTTCCATTTACAACGCAATGGTATTTTTTTTAATTAGCCTGTGACTGTGTGGATACAATTTATTTTTTTATTTTATCAACACTATGCATGTTATAAATCATTGAAAAAATGCGGAGTTATTACCTTAGGCAGTTTCTGCCTACCTTAGTAACTTCAGTCGACCTTAGAGTAGCGCAGATACACAACATGACTGGTGCAACTGTACACTGAGATCCCACACAAAGCGATATTTTGTCATCGATATTGTGTTACAAAAGTCTAAAATGTTTGGTATTGGCAAAGTTTAATTTCAGTAGAGTATGCCTGAATATTGTACTTTTTTAGTCGTTATTGCTGATAAAATGTAATTTTGTCCAGACCCTCTTAAAAAAAACAATACCCTACGATGCGTGAATCGGGGCCATGTATACGGTGGAAACTCATAAGTCTATAATAACATTTTTACTCCCATAAACAAAACAACAACAAAAAACGTCAGAAAAAAAAACAACCGATACAACCCCGATCAAAACTCATTATCATCGAAAGAATCACGGCAACAGAATTTAAAATAAAAAAGGAAAAATTCGTGACACAATCGAATTCGCAGATACAATCACAGAGCTTCGCAGAACCCTTTGTACTCCGGATTGATGGCCAAAGATACCGAGCTCACAAAGACATGGCGAATGGAAGCGATCTCAACTCGGACAACGATCTATCAATTTGTTTAATTGGATTCTTTTCATTGTTATTTTTCTTTCTTTTTCTTTCCTGTTCGAAAACAGGTTTGTTGAGGTTTAATGTTATTCGTTTTGTATTTATTGTTGGAATCTATTTAAAGTGGTGGTTAGTGGGGCAAGGAAATCTTTAGTTAACAAGTGGTTTATAAACCACTTGTTAACTAAAGATTTCCTTGCCCCACTAACCAATAGTATGTTATTGACCTGCTTACGACATCATATGTAATTGTATCAGAAGATGGACGGCGTCACCGAGGCCAACCCAGGAAGCGACGGCGAGATGACCTTTTTTTTCTGGATTGGAAATCATCACGTGACTTCTCCCGCTCTGGATGGAGCGGAAGGGATTGTCAGACTCTTACTGACTAAAACCCACCCGTGATCCTTCTTGTGCCCTTTGCGTTCCAGGGCCGCGATGATTCTTTCGAACCAATTCCGCCCGTCTCATCATGTGTCATTTTGACAGATTTCCAAAAAAAATGACATTTTGACAATCGCTTTCGCCATGCTAACGCACAACGAACGTGATTTCTAATGTCGCAAGAAATGAATGTCTGGAAATATAATATGAGGGAGGCACTTGTCCATTTATTTTTTCTTCTTAGAAAATCAAATGTGTTATTATACTAGCTCTAAGCACACAATGCTTTTTTATAGACGAAAACGGCATTAACATTTTTGAATGTACAGGTAGACTGAATTTTCTGCATAATGTAGATAATTAATAAAACACGTAATTATTTTTTATCATAAAATAATAATATTGAAGTGCCTAACTTAATAAACGAATTTATTCACATACAAATTCGCTACGGATATTTACATACCTCCCTCATGAATACATTCAACCAGGTTTTAAGGTAATTTTAAATTATCCAGAATGGAACCCAATAAAAATTCAACCACCTGCAATAATATTTCCAATCCTTTTGCAAAACCACAAAAACACGTCTAAATTAGGCTCACGTCCCCATCGGTACAGTCAGCAAAAAAATATCGCCGTCATATATCGAAATACTGGCAGCAGAAACGAACTGAACTGAAGTATGACTGAATAATGTGTAACACCTTGCAGTGTTTCCGAATGGTTATCTTGCTACGTCGTCACTTTGACGACATTTTTCAAAAATATTGTTAGAGAGAAAAAGGGGCAACATGGATCATCGGATACGTGAATGTTTTTTTTTTTGGTTAACGTAATCGGTGTTTTGTTTTTTTTTTTTTTTTGTTGGAAAGCAAGAAATTGCAAAGACTTTTTTTCTGGTGTAATATGCACAGGGTAATAGAAATGAAACAATGTTGCCAAGATAAATAAACACTAATATAAAAACAAATTTAAGGTAAAAATTATATAAACAACATGATTATATGGCTGTTATAATTAGTGTAAATGTTAAAAGTTTAATCAATTGAAAATAAACTTTTTCTATGGTACAAACCAAGACACACTAAAACTTTACAGTAATAGGTGTTATCTTCTATTAAACCAATACCCTGAACTAAATATGCTTTTACCAAAATTGGATTGGAAAAGGTTCACACTTTGACGTTCTTACAAAAGTAAAAAACATACGTGTTTACTTGTAAATTGAAATCTTCGTATAAAGAGAGTAAAAAAAGTCAATTCGTAAGATACTTCGTTTATTTAGGTACACACAAAAATATTTTCTTAGCTAATATTATCAACATGTCTCACACTGCTCATGAGTACAGAAAACCAACCTTTTATGGGTTTCAATGGAACCTTTGTAGGAACATTCGGGTGTCTGTCCGTCCATCTATCACAGTTAATTATTAAAACAGATATTTAAGGAAACTGCAGCCTAACATTTTGTTAAATAACAGGTAATAAGTTCTGTACTCATAGATACTAGAATATCTACAAAAAAGTTTATGATCATAAAATCGTATGCTAAAATAATATGATTAGTTTTGTATTTTTTTTTTTGTATATTTGTTTTTTTTTTTTTTCACTTTTTAGTGTTGTCACCCCACAGCTAAACGTACACATCACAGCGTACGTGTTACAAGCTGGAGTAAACAATATACAAACATGCGATTTCAGCAATCCCGAAATATGTGCTATCATTTCAGAGTCTATTGAAGAGTTCCGTTTCCTATCTCCTTTCTTCATCAGATCTTCACCAAACTAGAAAAGGACCACCTTGAAATACTAAGATGCTCTTCCAAACCATCGTATATAGTTTTATTTTTTTTATTTTACATCGAGAAGAGAGAATGAGAACATCATCCGTGTAGGCGAATTGACGCATTATTAGAGATAACTCAAATACTAGCCGTCAGATCCGCATGACAAACACCAGTTTTCGAATATTAAAAGAATCGTCAAAATCGGGCCATTCGCTAAAAAGTTATGACGTACCACACACAAAAAAAAATACAGTTGACTTGAGAAACTCCTACTTTTATGGAATTCGGTTAAAAAAATGAACAGGCATCGCTAACCTACGAACCTACAAAAATTATAAGACGAACATAAATTGAATTCCATTGCTCTATGGTATATCAATGTAGTCGAATCCACGCATTATTAGGGATAACTCAAATACTAGCCGTCAAATCTCACTCAACATGGGACTACATGACAAACACCAGCTTTAGAATACATATAAAAAGAATCACCAAAATCGGTAGACCCAGTAAAGAGTTATGAGGGGAGGAGGACCCACACAAAAAAATACAGTTGAGAATCACATCTTTTTTTGGAAATAGGTTCAAAATAAAACAGATTGACAGATCACTTCAAGCGCATTTCACCCGAGTGTTACAGAACATGTTTACAGAACAGTAATGAAGAAGCCTTTGCGCGAGTCTAACTTGGCAAATACTTAAATATGGCAGAAAAACGCACTTAGCCAGTTTTTCTGCCATAATCACGCAAGCTTAAACCGTAACATCACCTTTATAACTCGCTTACCTGTTTAAAGAAAACATAAACACACAAAACTTCTTTTCCACGTCACGGGTATTTTTAGCAAGAAACCTTTAACAAGCCGTAACAAGGTGCCCGCGGGTAACGTGGAAAACTTGTGGGCTTTTCTACTTAATTAACCATACAACTTTCCGAACGAGATAAAACCCGCCATGTGCCGACTGAATACAAACATTACGCGGTAACTCCAAATGTTCGAGTGAACGAATGAACGAGTGAACGAAACAAGTTGTTCGTGTAATTCGCTAATTTCATAGTTGCTCGCCGACATTAAGCCCTAATAAAGTTAGCCATTGATCTTTGCGTGCGTTCTAATGAAATGAACGTGTGAAGATTGCTAAAGGAGCTGATTTCGGCAAGAGGGAGAAAACTAGAAGAATTGACGTTACATGCTGGTTTTATACGCCAGAATAAGTTAGACTTGATAAAAGTGTAAAATTCACCTTGTCCGAATACCAATCGTCTGCTGCAGTAACCATGCAGCAACGTTCTCGGCAAAATACCGTCGTTCGCAAGTGATGAGTTTTATACGAGCGGTCCTAAAATTGAACTCCTTTCCGTATCGAAGCATATGTTCACAAATTACATTGATCTCAAACTCCAAACGAGGAGAGGAAGATCGTAACTAATATAAAATCTCAGGAAAAGCTCTCGATTTTCCACAATTCTCGAACTCGTTCATTTCTGCGCAAACTACTTCGTCTTCCCGGCCACCGGCGTTCCTTAACGACCAGCGCCATCTAGTAATTTTCGCCGGAAGCAGCGATTAAATGTTCGTTCCAGGAGACTTGGCTAGGTTAAAATTTATACGATGACATATTAAAGGTAGTGTAAAGGTACTGTTGGTGGCAATCTTTCACAGACCACATATCCCAAGCTTAATTGCATTGAACAATTTATTGCATAGCTGAAACAAGCCGGTTTTGTAATTACGCAGTCTGCAGCCCTAGCTCTGACAGAACAATTAACTGTTACCAAAAATGACTACATTTGTCCGTAAATTTCTGATTAACTCGATATTTGTGTTGGTTTTTTGTTGAGCTACATGGGGAAGTTATTATTTGTTTTATAATAATACAGCAACCTGTCGGTACGGTAGCTTAACTATTAGTAAAGTATTTTCGTTAGTAACACAGTCCTTAGACTAGATAATATTCTGTTATAAGGATTGTAGAAAATTAAAAAGATTGGCTTTGACTTGCGCTACCAAAATTTCACTGCCCATATCAAACATTTTCAATCTACTATCAACCTTTACCAAACATCAATCTAACTAGGACCCAAAAGTATGTACCTACATATTCATGCAACAATATCTACATCTTTCTATTGCCCTATTTCTTAAAAGATAAACCAATCCTTTTTATTTATGACGATTCCATTAATTAGGCAAAAATCAAATTCAAATAAAAAATCAATTGCTACCATGAATGACGAAGCATCACTTGAAAACATATTTTTTTCTGTCTTTATTGTCAAGACAAGGTTTTGTAGGAAAACAAAATGAAATCGCAATCGTTAGAAGCCGGGGTGGAATGATATTTAAATATAAAACCCCTAAAATGGAATCTCAAAATGATTTTACAACGTAACAGTATTACACGTTGAGATGGCTGCTGTAACCAAGGTTATGAGATAACCGTGGTTGTGTCACTGCCTACGTCTTGACTTGACAATCACACGGCTCGGTGGACCACTGCTAATTAAATGTGCTCTGCAATGGAAGCTTAGCTCAAATAAACATTTTGCTAACTATACGCTTAACGAAACGTAAAATGACACATTAAATAATGTTTAAATGATATTTTGTGAGTGGCCAGGGAATTCAATTTCTGTTCGCCTTAAATTTTTTGTAGGTTCATAGGTTAGCGATGTCTGATCATTTATTTTTTTTACTTGTTAGTGATCATGGAATGCTTTTAATGCCTACGGATACTCGTATATCGTTAATTTTATGAAAATAATAATATGTGAGTGCGTAAGTAATAGATTTTATTTATATCATGTTTCATGATTTCGACCAAAATACCGTTTTTGTCTTATCCATTTCAGACTTCATTAAACGTTTTAGGTAAAGATACATTACAAAAAAAAAATAGTTTAAAAAAAATCTAAGTTAAGATGAGTTATTTTAACAAACATTTCATTTTCATTTAAATGTTTTTCCTAACACTACACTCTTTTAGAAACACTAGGTAATGTTCTCATCAGGCCTTACAAAGCATGGAACTGCTTAAAAATGAATAAATCACTTATTCAAGCATCCCGCACACAACACTACATCGTGCCAACTATGTTGCCAGTAATAAATAAACGTCCACAGTTATTTATTATTCTCGTTCATTAATTATTTAATTGGCTAATTGATGCGTAATGCAGTCCCACTGTGGTATTATTTACCCAATTATTGTTAATAAACATCGACATTAATAATGCAATTCAATGACAGTTATCTTGTCCCGACTGTCATTTGCAAATCTTTGGCAGCCGTTACGGATTGTCAGAAGCCAGAAAAATCTGTCATCAGTCTTGCCAAAAATACCATGTTACCCAGTTACTGAACTGTGGAGGACAGATAGGCAGTTGCTCGACGTAAAATACTAGTATTCAGCTGAATCCGGTTTGATTGGAAGCACACGTAAACCTGGTTGGGAAAAAGCCAGGCTGGTGATGAATGACAGTGTGTTTAATTGAACAACTCTTTTAAAAGTAAAAGAGTTGTTCAATTAAACACCTTACCGTCTTTTATTATACTGCCCTTATTCCAATTTCAGTAGGCCAGGCAGCAGGCAGTAGGGATGCATTTAGTTCACGGGTGGGTTTTAGTCAGTAAGAGTCTGACACTCCCTTCCGCTCCGCCCAGAGCGGAAGAAGAATTATTTCCCAAACAAAAAAAAAAGCTTGCATTTTTCGTTACCATCTCAGTAATCGCCCCGTTTCTAGACATATCGAAACTTATCCTAACTACATAAATGCGAAGTTGTATTTATGTGTTTGTTTACGCTTTCACACCTAAATCACCGAAACAATTTTAATCAATTTCGGTACGTAGCAAACGCGCGGAAAAAAGTTAGCTAAATATAAAAAGTTAGGTACCATAATTTATGATTAGTTTAAACACTGATTTGCAAATCCTACGTTCAAATTCTAAGAAGAATAAAGAGTCTGCTAATTCTTATTTAAACTTATCATAAGTAATGGTTAGAATTTTTAAGGTTCCGTGAGTGCGAATGCAAAAAAAATACTCTTATAGGATCACTTGTGTTTGTCTGACCGTCTGTTGGTCGGTCACGGTATTTTTTTTAAAGACCATTGTTTAATATCGTTCATCCATCATCTTCTTGAACTGCTGTTTTTTTGGACTGCTATTACATAGCTCTTTTACAGTAGCTGTGACTAAATTGATATCTTCCTGAACAATTTCCTTCGTGTAGCATGTAAATTTTGGGCTCGTTGCCAAGATTTCCTATGCTTAAAGGTATTCGGAAGGCACTCATTAGAGATTGCCCGACGACGATTCTACGACTGTCTTCATTTACTTTGCAATCCTTTTGGAAATCAGGTTTGAAAAGTAGCCTACATTATTGCATAGCCTCGATAGAATAAAAATAGAGCGACATTTGGATTGTAGCAAGTACAACATTCTTCGCAGGTAATTGTAAAATTAGTACTTCAAATACTTCAAAATAAACGAGAAAACTTCTGAATGTTTCATACCGAAATCACTAAGTAGCTACTCAAAAATATAACAACAGTATTTCTTTTATAGATAAACAAACTTTTGCCCTCGGCTTCCCTCACGTTAAAGTATCAATCTCACAATACAATACAGTACAAAATTATTTAATTTAATTGGTTCGTCGATTTATGTGTAAAAACAAGCAAACATACACAAACATACTCTCGCATTAATAGCATTAGTAAGAATCATGAACACCCAACAGTTTCTGTTGATTTCACATATGTAACTGTTTTTAGTATATTAAAATCTACATTTTAGGTACCTATAAAATTTGTATGGCCTTTAGCAAAGTAGTAAAATATATCGCTCCATTCCGCTGCACGATGGCAGCACAAAATGTCAATTTTAATTTTATTCGGCGACCGCCAACAGTATGTTTACGACAAAGCGCTTTAGCGGCTAATGGGTTGAAAAGTTTTTGTAGCGTTATTAAAAAAGATAAATCAGCGCTTTTAATAACCCGCTTTTATTGGAAATATTTCGAATAATATGAGTGAAAATATTTTATGGCATAATAGATAAAGTTTTTGCCAAAAGAGTCAGTATGCCAATATTATTGCGAATTTATTGCAGCTACAAGCCATTGATAATGTGTTTAATTACAAAACCAAACAAAAGACCTTCATTATTATTTTCATTTCATTCAATGAATATATTTTAATAGCTAAGTATTGCCTAAAAGAATGCTAGGCAAATTGGACTTTCAATAACTAAAAAAAAACTTAAACCCAACGCAAAAGATGTTCAATCTCAACATTTCACCTTCAATTATAATTATTAAATTTAAACTCAATTATCAAGAAATTCTTCAATATTCATAATAAGCTGTAGGAAATAATTATCTGTCATAAGTTCATGCATTCCCTTGATAGGGAAACTTTTAATCTGGCTTATGAGCCTCTCGAATTAATCAACGCGGAGCTACGAAGCCGAGACACCTCCTTTGAACACCCTGACAGACTCCTTAAGTCTTCTTGATAAGTTGAATAAAGGAAATACACCTTATTTTACGAAATGTGGCAAAGGAAATAATAAATGTGTAGGTACAGAGAATTTATTTGTAATTCGAAGATTACAAATTGTCTTTTATTTCGTAAGTAACCTACAATATGTGCCAAAACGCATGAAACCACAACCTATAGAATTATAAAATTGAAAAAAACAGAAGGAAAAAATACTCACTTCACCAGAAAATGGCAGAGTCAGAAAGATTATAAAATATTTTGAATGATTGTAAACTCTCGATAAAATGTCAACTGAACACTTTATTACGCAGTATTTGACAGTCAATAATCTCTCAAAGTCATTTCGAGAATATGTAGAATGGCAGGAATATAAAAACGACAAACAACAACACACAACAACACACTCGGAATGACTTCGAAAAATAATTGACTTTCAAATTCTGATGCGTAACAAAGTGTTCCAAATGTTTACTTGACAATTTATCGAACGTTTACAATCTCTCAAGATATTTTATAATTTTAAGCATTTTACAAGTATCCGGTGTCAGTGAATAGAATAGGAACAGCAAGCTCAAAAGACTGAAGTTTGCTTGAAAGTTTTTGCTACAATTTCTTATCCTCCCTGGGCAGACATTAATTTAGGGATTCTTAATTAGCTACGTAACCTATCATGATTGTTTACAGTAAATATCCGTTCTGAAACAATTATTTCACGGTAATTATTGCTTCAACTGTACTTTAGCCTGAAGACCCGTCAAAAATTCTCTTAACACCAAATACTCAATTCACAAACCTGATCTAAGTTAACTAATATGTGGAAATAAGTTTTTCATAATAATTTTTATTACTTTGCTATAATAAAGTTATCTATCACAATTCAATTTTCGATCGCCAACCCTACATGTAAACCAGACCGTTGACACACAAATCACTCAACCAAGCTTCAGCGGTAATATTTCAGTACTTAATCCAATAAATGTTGTTTGCTTGACAACTCTACCATTAGCTGTCATTAGTTGTCAACCGCCAAGCTTTCTTCGACTGCAATAAGCGATGAATAATTAAAATATTTGTGATCGATCGACGGTATTGCTTTGCGGGTATTACGGGTTATCGGTATTGTGTGGGATTTCAGAACTGCTTTATAATTTTAAATTTTTATTCTATTTTTTAGATGGATAGGTAATTCTTTTGCAGTTCTATCAGATTTTTTGCTCTTGAAACTTCGTAAAAAAGACGAATACATGTCGAAATCTGTGAAGCGTAAATATAAAAAATATGTTTTATATCATCAATCATATGAAGAAATGAAGCCCATTCAGTGGATACCATTATTATAACCACTTGACCTATTTCCCCATGTAGTTCCTGAGATAGGCGACTGTGATAGACAGACGATAGTTGAAACTTATTTTTTAACAATTTGATACGAACTCTGGCTAAGGCCTAACAACAACTCCTTCATTATTCTTGACATTTTAGTGCTTGCTTTTGCGGTCATTCATCCAAACTTTACTCATTCCAGATACATAAAGCCTTACATTTTCATTTTCCCGCCACCGATTACAAATTCGCCCCACCATTTCATATACCCGTCACCCCAAAAATACATCAGCAGGCACACATATGTTTCGTCTCGAGATAATGTCGAGCGATGATATCGTTACATTATTGCCAGGGGACACCGCTTAACGACGGAAGAAACTCATTAAATACGCGACAATTTATGGCCTTCCAGGGGACTGATGTTCTTGCGTACCGCTTAACTCAAGTCAACCCTTTTGGTTTCTTCAGGAGGTACCGCCGCAGACTTAATTTGTGGGTGTGAGTGATGAGGTTTTGGGATTTTTTATGTTTATGGAGTGTGTTAGCAGGGTGGCAATGAAAAAAAAATTTAGAAAGGACAATATTTATAAATTTTAAATATTATTGAATAAGTACAACAAACAAGTAGACATTTTTAAGATTGCTAAGCCAGGAAATCTATGTATAGCCTTCTAGGGGACTGACGCTTTGCGTACCGCTTATGAGTTAATCGGTACGCAAAACATCAGCCCCTTCAAGGCAACTCTTTTGACATTTTCAGAAGGTAACGCCAATGACTTAATTTGTGGGCTTTTTTATGTTTTGTTTTTTTTTTAAATTATTTTTGACAAGTTTGCACACACAATCTCATCTGATAGAAAGCGATGATGTGGTCGAGACTGGAGCACACTTGCATGGAGGTGACTTATTGACTCTTGAAAAAAAGATTCCCGGGTCATAGGTAACAAAAAACGCAGATTTCTGCAATGAAAAAAAAATAGGTAAGTGTATAGTTTGGTAAATATTTTAAAACGATAATATGGGTGGATATTAGGGTGGGTCGCTTTTGTATGGAAAAAAATAAAACTGTCCAATACGTTTTGTAATAGTAAAAAAAAACGTGACCCACATCCATTTATGAAATAATCACGAAAAAAAATAATTCTAGTTTAACTCCTTCTACCTGCGCATTGAGTTTGAAAAACTGAAATTTTCGATTTTTTTGTGAATTATTTGAAAATCTATTTCTCGTGGCTTATAGGAAAAACAACTACGTAAACTAATAAAATAAAGTGCTTTTGAACTAAATTTTATTATTAAGAAAGAAAAATGAACAAATAATAAGACGAAATAAAAATAAAATATCTTCAAATCACGTTAAAATCTTTCTTACTTTCGAACTTAGGCATAAGCTTTCGTGAAATAATTTTATTCTTAATTAAAGCTTCTCTTGCTGTTTTGTGGCAAAGCTGCCTCTGTTACTGTTTTTACAGCCCGCTCCACAGCTTGAGTATGACATGGTAGCCGCAGAAAAAGGACTTCATCACCACCACCTGACTCAACTAGGGAATGAAGAGTCTCATCCGGAACATTGGTCAATATCGGTGGTTGCGAGTAAGATTGCTGTCAGTCTATCAAATCTATGTAAGACGAAGCGTTACAATTTATCTTAGGCACTTCAAAGACTCGAAGCTGAAGGGATCCAGATGGTTTCCTTGACTTTAAAATGCGTCTAGCGGCAAGTTCTCTCACATGTTTTTGTTCGTCAGATAACATAGACAAGAGGAAGTTCTCTGGGTGCGCAAAAAAAGCATTTCGCTTTATTACAGGATCAACAACACTCTTCAATTCTTGCGGAAGATATCGAGAATAAAATACCAACTTTCAAAAGTGCCTTGTTCCATCTTTACAAAGCAAAGTTTGTTCTTCATCGCTACTTTCAGACATTATTGAGGTATTAGGATTTGCGTGAGAAGAGCCTCATTCACAAACGCTAGAATCGTAATAGGATTTAAGCTTAATTTTTCTATCACTCAGTTTTCTTTTCCTCTTACTTGTCAATAAATCAACAGTTCCCATAATCATTTTTCTCTCTGTTCTCTGATCTATTAAAAAAGCTCGTTCTTCCTTAGGAATCTTTTGGTCTTTGGAACATTTGCATAACTCTAAATCTTTACACTTACATGAACTCAAATCAAACAGTCTTTCCGAATTTCTATGATCTTTAATTGGTTCAAATATTTTAATAAATTTTTAAACTTCGCGTGGTAACTTTTAATCAAAAGTTACCACGCGAAGTTTAAAAAGTTTAATAATTGCATGACACGATTATGAGACACAGTAGGAATAGACGCTTTTCTCCACAAATATTCAACTTTAGATGACACTATTTCAGATATCTCATTATAGATGGCTCTTTTTTTAATTGTTCTCAAGTTAAAGCTCAGTTGTAATCTATACTAATATTATAAAGCTGAAGAGTTTGTTTGTTTGAACGCGCTAATCTCAAGAACTACTGGTTCGAATTGAAAAAATCTTTTTGGGTTGAATAAACCCTTTATCGAGGAAGGCTTTAGGCTATACATCATCACGCTTAAGCCAATAGGAGCGGAGCAGCGATAAAGAATATTTTAAAATCGGGGATTCCACGGGGACGAAATCGCGAGCAGCAGCTAGTATTTCATAACTTGTTTGTAAGTGGGTAGTTGATTTTCGTTAATTTCTTCTGGAGCGCCAAAAATGGGACAACTTGTGCATTTTCGGGTATTATTTAAAACCTCCATGATGTAAAACATCAGAAAACTAACAAAAACTACTTAAAATGGCGAAAAATTAGATGAATGCGTACGACTAAATAGGACCCGGAACTAAATAGGCGCACTGAGACAGTGACGCGTGATCGACAGACACTATACGCACGATTATTTTTATATTTTGCTTTGATTAATATTTGTATTACGTAGGTATATCTCTGAATATTAGAATGTAATACCATTTTACGCCATGTAGTTTATACAATACACTCTGATAAAATAAATCCAATTTTAACAATTTTTCCGAATTTTCAAACGTCATGCGCGGGTAATTAACGTTAATATTAATAAAAAATAAATATATAGGTTTTTAAGTCTCTACCCAGGTCATGTTTTCCGCACTATTACAAATCGAAATTCGGAAAAAAATATTTTCGACCCACCCTAGTGGATATGTTAGTAGGTAGAACAAAGAAATGGTCGATAAGATTGTTTGGCGGTTCAACATTTTCTGTCATACTTACTTTACGGGCTTCAATTTTAGTGGTATCTGCCGCCCGATAAATGACTACATGGGTTATTAATTAAGGTAAGCCTATATGAACTTTTGATAAGGTAGTATCTGGGATGTAATAAAATGACACAAATCCCCATTCACACGAATTTCATCCAGGTACATATTTTTTTTTATTATTATTAATATAACAATTTTAACTTTGAACCATATTAATTAAAAACTCGAAATTACGGTTTTAACTAATTCGTAAAACTCAAACGGATAAATGAACTCAAAATATGGGACTTAATATCAATGACCACTTCCAGATCAAGTTTTTTTTTCTTAAAACGAATTAATTACCGTCGAGACTCCAATGAAGATAAAACACGCCAAAGTAACAGTTCAAAGTTAAATCTTTAAAACCAAAGCTGTCTGTGAAGTTGAACAAAAATCGAATTAATTCAGAAATCCACTTTGAATTTGAATTGCGTAACGTGAAACTTTAAAATTGCCATTGTGTACCTAAATTAAACTTCCGCTTGGTACCGTTCAAGTTTCCAATGATAACATTAACATTTGGACCTTTGAGATTGAACTATGTAATGCTTAAACGTGGGCGGTGTAAATCGGTAAGTCAATACAGTGAGTCAGCGTTTGTGAGTTGATTTGGTAGAGTACAAACTGGATTAAGTTCAACCATTTAGGTATATAACTATATCGACACCTCCTACGTAAAGTATCGTAATCAACAAAATGTAGGTTTTCAGTTTTCTTTATTTTCATACTTCTAAATATGCGAACTAACGTCTGCAATTATTAAAATTTCAGTATTTCTAATAGAAGGCCTCGATAATTAGACTGCACATTGTCGTATCTTCACTCTTGTCAAAGTATAAAATCGTATAATATACTACCGATAGAATGCGCGGGAGCGGCGGGACGCTCGGAACGCGCGGACGTCTCGTATCTATCAGTAGCGACAGAATACGCGGGGGGAGACGCACGCTCAGCGCGCGGCGAATGCTTTCCATTATTTTTTGTTGTTTTACGGTAATTCGTAAGTTATACGTTAAAATGTCATCTAGAGCACAAATTATTCTTGATCTCGTAAAAGATTAAAAAATAATAATACAATACGAAAAAAGGGACCGTTGAAAATTTTAAATGATGACAACAAAACTATAGTTAAAACAACACCGGTAATGGAAGAACCTGAGAGAAATGAAGGTATGTATTATTCTGTATTGTTATTCTGTACTACAGTAAAATTAGTGGTTTTTTTATATAACGTAATAATATATATGTATCATTACCCATGTAAAACATCGTATGTTATATTTACTACATTTTACGTTGTTTTTACTTGTAAAAAGAATATCGTATGTATTAAATAAGATATTTTACACCGGAACAGAATTAAAAATTATGTCGGAACATGCACATACGATGTTTTACGTTGGAGTTTTATATTGCCTTTTTATCGTACGTACTACTTCCTATAGATTACTTCGTTAATTATTATAACTTACGACACTATACATGTCAAAAAATCTTCAAATTTAACAAATTACATTTTTTATTTCCAGAATAACCAATGCCATCGGATGCAGATATGAATTTTATTGACCAAAGGATGATTTTTTTGTCTGATTCAGGTGTAAATGACAGTGACGTCCGTCATGGTAGGTACCACAAAATCGCCAAGAAGTATGTTTTTGTAATGGAAAAACTGATTTTTGGTACCTATTTATGCACTATAGGGTAGTTGACTAAAAAAATCTGATTAGTCCGTCTGATAGATTTCCAAAAAATATTGGACAAGTATTTTTTTCTTTTTTCACATAAACAAAAAATGAAGACGATACAGTGTGTAAAAAACTCGTGTGACGTCACTACTCGCTACAATTTTTACCGGGCCGTGACGTCACACGCTCCCACTCCTGATCTTTGATGCTTTTTATCTTCGTCAGTTTTTATAGATTTGATAAAGGAAAAAATACGTGTCCAATACTTTTCTATAATCTAACTAACGGACTAAACATAATCATATATTTTCTACTCAGGAAACAATCCTATTACACTATAACAAATATCTTGGCACCCGAAATTAGATAAAATGCTCTATTTTTTTTAAGGTAAGATATCGGAAGTCAATAAAAATTTTGATTTAAATTCCGAAGATGTACTCAAAGTTACTAATATAGAAGCGAACGGGACAAAAGAAGGGGAACCATGTCAATTTCCTGGTGGGGATATAAATATAACATTAATTAATTATGTAATTGTAAAAAAAAATTGTAAAGTTACTATCGTGTACCTATAGGTACACAATAGTAACTTTACATTTTTTTTTTAGAATCATTCGATTATAATAGTAACCGGTTCGATGAAAATAAAACACTCATTTAGACTACGATTGTAGTAACTACTTCTGTCCTTGGTATATTGAGAATGCTATACAAGATCCGTATTCAGTCATTTCATCCACTACCAATCTACTATCAACACCCCAAGCGAACTCCCCGTTTTCTTCATTTTCCGAATCAACGCCGAGTTGTTCTAGAAAACGAAAAAAGATTTCCCGAAAGGATGTAGGTGATATTAGACGTCGACATGTTGCAGATTGGATTGATAATAAGAGAAAGAAGTTAATTCTAGGCAGAATATAAGAATCGCGATGGTACCACTAGGCTTGCGAAATCATTAAAACCGATGTGTCGGGAAAATTGTAGACATAAATGTTCTTCAAAAATTAGTAGTAATGAAAGAATATCCATTTTTAATCAATTCTGGAATTTGGTAACAGGGAAAAGTAATTGAGTTTTGTAGCTTATTTGGTGTTGAAACAAAAAAACGTAGGGTTTTTACTGATACAGCATCAAGGCGTAATTTTACTTGAATTAAAAGGAGGCGATGAAGATGAATTTATGGTTGTTTGTAAGAAGACATTTTTAAATACTTTCTCTATTAGTGAACAATTTGTCTACAAAGCTCTGGAAAAACTAGATGTTACTAGTGGTTTGATAGAAACAGACCAGCGAGGACGCCATGATAATTGTTGTCGGTAGCCATTATAACAAAGTAACCTTCCAATACCTAAAGGCAAAAAAGACGATTTAATTAATATGTGTAACTCTGAAATTATTTCTAGTGGTAATCACGATTTCTTTACAAATCTCCCATCGGTGAATGTAAGCGATAACGATCGCGATTCTGATCTTAATCTCACTTAGTTTAGGAACTTACTCTTGATTTACACGAAGACGAGACTTCACTTATTATTTTTATTTTACGGGATTATTACATATAGAGTATTATTTTTGTACCATTCAAATGAGTCTGATAGTTTTATTTTAAACTTAAGATTGTTAGTAAATACGTAAAAGGTGTAACAAAATTAACATAGATTAAAAATAGTTACTGACTTCATAATAGTTTTTTACATCTTGATAATGATTAGTTTATACTACTTGCATAACTAAAAATTATTACGATTATTATAACAATTAAGAAGGATTGATGTTGTTATGTTTATTTGTGTTTAGAAGATTTTTTATATTTAGTCAAAGTTTATTATTGATGGATCTCAAAGTAAAAGATTTAAAAAATTATAGCGATTATTATAGTTGGTAAGTAAAGTCCCAATCATAATTATTTTAAGGTACCATAACCTTAAAATAATTATGATTGGGACTTTTAAAGTAATTGGTATGAATAATAATAACTTTTCGATCAATAAAAATGTTTCTTTTATTACTTTCCTAAAAAATAATCCTGATTATTTTTATTACAATACGGTTACAAAATTTACTATATTATTATTTACAATTTTAACGGAGTAGAATGTATTATCTTATATTTACAATAATTATTTACAAATTTTTACAAAGTAGAATATAGTATCTATGACATACGTCAAATAGTTTTGTATACTGTCCAACGTAATTCAGAGTAAGTATGACATACTACAATTTACTTCCAATGATGGTCGTAGTAAAATATCTTAAGTGAGTTTTCTCAAAAACAAGAAAAAATATGAATTAAACTACTATACAGGATTATTACCTACCTATACCCTAATTGACTTGCAAATTCTTAAAAATATTGGTTATCATTTCACTGAACAATCATCAATAAACGATGATCGGATCTTTGAACTGCTGTACTGTAAAGTTGATCAAACGCACTTACGATAGTATTCGTAGGAGGTGTCGATATATCTTATCTATTTATCTTAGTTATTATTATAGTAGGATAAATTTTACGTACAAAAATACAATAGGGAACATGCAATATTTTCATCTTGCTTTCATTTAAAAGAATTCCGTGTTAAATAGACCATACAAAAATTAAAAAATTAATAGGTACGCTTTAATGATTGCCAAAATTGCGATTATAAACTGACTGTTTTTCTTTTCCCACGAAAACGAATGATGAAGTCACTCCTGTCTGCCAGAGATCATGAACTATCATGTATTAAAATTGAAGTTCGTTTTTTCGTTGTCATAACACCAGTGACGTCACTAGACGCTGATTGTTTACGTTCCGTTCCATGTTATATTAATTCGTAATAGTTAACAACTATTACGGATTAATATAACGTAAAATCAATATTAACTACAATAAAAACATTGCAGTGGCCTTCTTTTATGCTATTTTAACAAAATGTTCATGAATTCTGTAATTGCATCTTCCCTATTATTACATTATTTATTTGCATTCTGCTGCACAATCGTAATTGTAATCTGTAATACTGGTGATCTGATTCCAAAAAAATATTTCATTGATTGAAAGCTACATTATCACTGAAGGTTGTAAATGTTTAGTCCCAGTGTATGTCGCATACCTCCTTCTGCGACGCTGTAATGCTAGCGAAAGAGGAGGCACACTGAGCGTGGGAGAGGGAAACCTCACGCCCCAGCTGCCGTAACAGAAGAAGATGACCGGGCGCCGTCATTGCAGGGTGATTCCTGGCGACCATAAATGCGAGCCTGCGGATGACGAGCTATTGGTGGCTCGCCATCCGATAACAACCAGGCCTGTGTCGACGGCGCGTTGTGTTCCACTCCCGACTCCAAGAGTTTTCAACAAAGAAGACGAGGCCCCATAGGGTCAGTACCTGCTAGGGTTGCGGAATTTGTCCGAGAGAGTCACCGCGGCTCTGTAACGCAAAGGGCACTAGGAGGAACACGGGTGGTGTTTAGTCAGTAAGAGTCTGACACTCCCTTCCGCTCCCTCCGTCCAGAGCGGAAAAGCCATTTGAAGATTTCCCATACAGAAAAAAAAATAGTGTAAGTCGCATACATCGTAGCATCTTACTGGTACCGAAAGAGTTTGTGCTGTTCTTCAAAGCCCTGACGTTCGTGATGCATGACTCGCCATTATTATTTAACGTCATTGATATTGATTTCATTCTAATTCAACTATCACTTAGCGGAATACTACATACACGCTTACACAGCTTTTCATAATACATTTTTAGAGAGTCTACAAACATTATCAAACAAAACAAAAAAAAATAATGGGAAATCTTTACAATTATACTGTACATATAAGAAAATACCTACCCACTGTAAAGATCGTTAAAAATAAAAGGAAAGCTAAACCAAAGTAAAAACGAACAAAGAGACATGAACCAAGTGAATACCCAAATATCATATTACAAAACAACACAACATTCGGTCGTTTGTCCAAATCATTACAAGAAAATTATAACAAGGTTTCCCTTTTCTTTAATAAAACCAAAGAGAAATGAGTTCGTTATTTACATCAACGATCGGAGAGCGGAAGATAAAAATCTTTTATCTGGCTGAATGGGATGTTTGTGCCATGATCTCAAAGAAAAATTTCACCTAATTACTGAGGCATCCAGCTCCAGGCGATTTGAACCGGCTCTTAAAGGGAACGATGCAAATAATTTTCTAAGGATACGATTTGCGGATGATTAAAAAATTAAATGCGGTAGAACAACAATTTTTAATTATGCTTAAATGTTTGTTGAGGAAATTGCACGATGAAAAATTACGAAATAAGATTCATGCTTGTTACTTGTAATTTTATCTTCAGCGTTTATTCAAAGTAAGTGCTGTATTTTTTTATAATAATGGGATTATATACCTAATTTTAGACTGTATAAATAACATGAGTACCTTCCATTTAAGAAAACAATAGCCTCATTAGTTCAAATGTTTTTCGATGTTCAATTATTCGAAAATATTCCAATTCGGCCCCAAGTTATTGGTATCATAATCGGTGCTTATAAGCTCCAGAACATTCCATTTGAACTAACGCACGCAATTACCTGTTACCCAGTATAGTTGATAAAGGTACAAATTGGAATCAGGGACATAATAATACTGATAGCACCGCCTACAAAACTGATACTCCTTCTCAAACCCAGACATCATTAACCCTTTGATAAAGTATAATCTTCTTAACACCCTACCTTGACTTCAAACCTTAAGACCACACCTTACAGGGGAGCCAAAGGTACAAAGAGGCTAGGTTCGATAAAATCAACCTAAGATACGGGCTCTATTCAATGCGGCCCAGATTGAATGATAATTAGCACCCCTGGCTTCTGGCTGATTAAGCGTTCTGATAAGGCTTAATAGATTGGAGGAGATTTATTTAGCGTTTGTATCGGTGTTCTACGATACAATTTTCCTTTCAGGCAGGAAAATTGTCTGAGATATTTATAAATCGTATTGATTTTGAGAGTATTTTGTTTTGATCCCAATTACGTTTTGATTTGAATGTTGTTGTAAACCAATATCTTATTGTATCGAGCCAAATAATAAATGGTTTCGAACAATTATTTCCCGCGGATCTGATCACGTGGCCTATAAAAACTAAACAAATATTCAGCGAATTTCACTATCGTTTTATTTCTCCCTTTTTTACACATATTAACAAACGATTAGTTAAGACTGATTATGACTAAGTTGATTTTCTAAATCGAGCTTTATTATAAAGTCAGTTATGACAGTTCAATGCATAAAGTCTTCATGCAATGAAATATGCGTCATAACCGAAACTACGTCTTTAAAATTCACCTTACCAAACCCTCTTAAAACTAAAGTATTCCTAAAACGGTAACGACCCGTAAAGTTGGCATAATCCCATAAAATTTTCCCTCTCTATGATTTCAATTAAACGTATCATCAAAAGCAGCCATTATGTATGACGTGGGAGACACGTTCTAAAGTTAAATTGCTCTAATTTGTGCTGTGCACCTTATTGCAACCCCTTTTCAAAGCCACTGCGTCGAGATTTATCCTAGTGTTGGCACACGCATGTCGATGAAATTAGGAGAAATGTCGATAGTTTTATACAGTAAAATAAAATGATATTATAGTAAAGTATACCTTTTTGCCATTATTTTTTTTGAATCACTATTATTGTAAACTTTCATAGCATAATATCAGTTATAGCCATCTTTTCACTCAGCCCGAAAAAAATAGGTACGTACCTAACAGATATTTACCCGGAATTTAAATATTTATTTACAAAGGTCCGCAGCGAGAGCAAAATTATTATTGAACCACCTTAATATTTTCCTGGCAGCTTAGAACCAGAAGCTATCCCAATGGAATTACATAATGTTTCGAGATAAAACGCGCCTGACCTTTTCTTTGTAGGCCAATAGGAAGGTCAAAGGGCATTTTTTATGCTAATGTTCGGTTGTTCCTTTATTCAGAAATTAATTAAGTTGTTCGTTGCTCCGGCAGGTCATGATTAATTAACTGACTAATAAGAGCTTTTTTGCAATTATAAAATAATAAGCATGAAACTACTTTTGATGTTTTGAAGAAAAAAAAACTAAGAAAGCCTTGGCAAGAACACAGCTCAGCACAAATTGTACGCCATACTAGACAGTCCAGCTGGCCAAAAATAACTGTACCGGCTTGATAGAGCCAGAGACAGAAAGGCGAAGAAAGTGAGTCGGATAAGATGTGTTCGGGATGAAGCTGAAGTGCTTCTATTGGAGGATAAAAATATTAAGGATGAGGAAAAGGAGGAGGCTCTTTGAGGAGTGGTTGGAGAGACGCCACGGCGTCCCCACCTTCCGTCTGACGCTCACCGGACACGGCTGTTTCGGGAGGTACCTGTTTCGGATTCAACGGGAGGACACGTCCGGGTGTCAACACTGTGTGGATCGCCCGGAGGACACGATGGAGCATACGGTGGAGGTCTGCCCTGCTTGGGCGGAGCAACGCCGTGTCCTCATCAAGGCGATCGGCGGCGGTGACCTCTCGCGTCCGGCCCTGGTTCAATCCATGGTCCGGAGCGAGGAGGCATGGGAAGCCGTCACCTCTTTCTGCCAAGCCGTAAGGCTAGCGAAGGTGGGAGCGGACCGCGTGCGAGAGAGGGAAACCTCACGCTCCAGCCGCCGCAACAGAAGAAGACGCCCCGGGCATCGGGAAACGCAGAGTGATTCCCGGCCATCGTAGGCGCAGGCCTGCGGACGGCGAGCTATGGGTGGCTTGTCGTCTGATAGCAACCAGGCTGACGGCACGTCGTGTTCCACGCGCACCTCAAAGAGCTGTCAGCAACGAAGATGTTTTCCCATAGGGTCAGTGCCAGCTAGGGTTGCGGAATTTATTCGAAAGAGTCACCGCGGCCCTGGAACGTACAGGTCACAAGAAGAATCACGGGTGGGTTTTAGTCAGTAAGAGTCTAAATGATAAATGATATTTATTTTGTAAGTAGGTTAAACATAACACTTTTACACGTCCAATATTTCTTGTCATTTTAAGCTAGATGAAGCCGGTGTTTCCTAGCTGACTACCCTGAGAAGAAACACCGAAACAAACTCAGAGGTCAAAGTCTCTTTTAAAGTCCATACAATCCGTACTGGTCAAATCATATGAGAACCATGTAGGTTCATGTCTGAGGTAGCCTTTTGAGGAAAGTGCCACACAGATTTGAGTGGACCTGTCCAGACAGTGCAAGCATTTGTCAGATACCATGTAGTTCAAACTACACAGGAGCTCAACGGCTTGACGAACAATACCAAAGTAAGGACATTTGGGTAGGCCGCAAGAATTACTCAAACTGCCAGACAAACTGAAACAAGAACCTAATATGATCTACATAGTTCCCATTCGCAGGTCTGACACTCCCTTCCGCTCCGCCTAGAGGGGGAGAAATCATTTGATGATTTCCCATCCAGAAAAAAAAGTAAGACGAGGAGGAGGAAAGCCTATCTTGAATTGAAAGACTGATGATTTAAGAAATTCTTTGGAGTGTTGTTTCAGAGAAAAACCGTTTTTTCTCTCAAACAACGCCGCTATTCTTATTTCAGCCACACTCATTATTCTAACTAACCAGTGAGAATATTGAGTGTGGATGAAATGAGAATAACACTGAATGGAATGAAGAATAGAAAGGCAATCGGTCCAGACGGTATACTAATTGAAGTATGCAAGTAATTATGAGTAAATGGATGGACGTGGTTAGCTTTATTCTTCGATTACTTAATGCTGGAAAAAGCCATACCTGATGAGTGGTTCAACAGTTCGTTGGTGTCCATCTTTAAGAACAAAGCTGATGTACTGAAGTGCAACAACTACAGAGGAATAAAACTAATGTCACATAATGAAAGCTTGGGAAAAAGTTATTGAAAGGCGGCTTAGAGAAGAGAGTGAAATCTCATAGAACTGGTTCGGTTTTATGCCAGGCCGAGGTAAAATAGATGATATTTTAGCTGTGTAATCTGTGTAAGCTGTACAAAAAATACAGAGCTGTGCATAAAAACTTGCACAATGTATTCGTTGACCTGGAAAAAGCATATTATGACCAGGTGCCTCGTGAGGTTTTGTGGTGGGCCCTTAAAGAGAAAGGTGTGCCCGGGAAGTATATTCGGTTGATTAGAGCGATGTGCAGTCGATGCAGCACCCAAGTTGGGTTTGCAGTTAGCACCACTGATAGCTTCAGTGTTGCAGTCGGTTTGCACCAAGGGTCGGCCTCAGCCCTTACCTCTTCTTGATGATAATAGACGCTCTGACGTCGGACATCTAGGAAGAGGCTCTCTGGTGTAATGCTTTTGTTGATGACATTGTGCTAGTTGCCTGCCGAATGCCAGAGCCAGAGCAGATTGGAGACGGAGACGGAGAGTGTTGGTCTGAAAATGAGCATAACCAAAACAGAATACCTGTTCTGCTTTTTCAGCCGTCTCTCCAGTTCTATGCCTGTACTGCTGTCACCGGAACGCCTATACCGATCAACTCCGACTTTCGGTACCATGAGTCGCTTGTCCAGGACGATGGCGATGTAGACGTAACACATCGGATAAAATCGGGATAGCTGAAATGGCGACAGGTCACTGGAACAACTTGTGAAGTGGTAAATCTGTAAGTCCGTATATGAACCACCAACCAACGAATAACACTTGTCATATTGTATGGCTCAGAATGTTATGCTGTGAAAAAGATGGATAAAAATAGATTCCATGTAGTGGAATTAATGAGAACTTTGAGATGGATGTGTGGACGAGGATGGATAAAGTGAGAAATTAGTACATTATAGGTAGTTTAAAAGTGACGCCAGTGACTGAAAAGTTGAAAGGGAACCGCTTATCTTGGTATGGCCATATGAAAAGGAGGGATGAAACTAAAAGGGTTACGACTATAAATTTGGATGGGTGGAGAGGGAGTGCGAGGCCAATGAAAAGATGTATGGACTGTGTGAGGAGTGATATGAATAAAAAGGGAGTTAGTGATAGCGTGACGACTGACAGAATGGAAAAAGAACGTGTTGTACTGACTCCAAGTAACATGGGATAAGGGCGGCAAGAAGATGATGACTCAAAGCGATAGGAACCAAAAAATTTACAGGTACGTGAATTCTTTTCGAATTGAAATTTCACTGTCAGTCCATCTGTCTATTAGCGAGCTATATCATGAACCCTAAGCTAGACATTTTAATCTATACTAATATTATAAAGCTGAAGAGTTTGTTTGTTTGTTTGTTTGTTTGTTTGTTTCTTTGTTTGTTTGTTTGTTTCTTTGTTTGAACGCGCTAATCTCAGGAACTACTGGTTCGAATTGAAAAATTCTTTTTGGGTTGAATAGACCATTTATCGAGGAAGGCTTTAGGCTATATATCATCACGCTTAAGCCAATAGGAGCGGAGCAGCGATAAAGAATGTTTTAAAATCGGGGATTCCACTGGGACGAAGTCGCGGGCAGCAGCTCGTATTCGATGTATTTTTTTTTCTTCTGTCGCTATAACAAACTAAAGAAAATTAAAGCGGAAAAAAGTCACACGTCTTATATCAGGGCCCCAAACGCAACTTTTTCCGTTTGTGGTACTAGAACCTTCGCGTGCTATGCCGTTTTTTATTGGGTATTGACATTTTGCTGAGACAATCTTTGGATAGATTATAAAAAGGAGAATGTTTGGCAACATTGCAACTGATCTATTTCAATACATTCAAAAGCACATAAGAGAAAGTAAATACATATAAATGAATAAAACAATTAAACGGATTAAACAATCCCTTTACTAAAACAATTTATTAATCAAATCTATCAATAAATTATTTTATCGACACAAGAGTTCTCTATTCCCCACCACATTAAACGGATGCGTTCGCATTTTTTCACCCCCTCTATTTACGATGTGATTTTCTCCATTTTGCTTCTGAAAGCGCATCGCCTTTGAACTTGTCTGAATTATTTAATCGTTTAATAGAATTACTGTAGAACACGATCCCCTATCTGTTTTTCAATACAAGCTTCCCCTTAATTGGCTGACTATGAAAATATTTATCTTCCTCCGACTTTTTGTGGCTCTGTCTGTATAGATTTCTTTGAAAAGTGCAATACCTTGTTAGACTTACTTCATTAAATTGCAATAGGATTCTTCTTGAGTTTTCTGAGAAGCCAATTAAGTAGATATTTTTATTTAAATCAGTCTGTGTAGAATGATATAAGAAGCTTTTGAGATTAAGTATGAAGAGGGTTTATATGTATATTTCTTGGTCAATCAGTTAGTAAAAAAAAATTAAAGGACTGGAAATCAAATAATGCATTTGGTACCGGTGAAGTAAATTATAAATAAACATAATTTTAATACGTAATAATAATTTGTTTGCAATACAGACGAATCTGACTTTTACGATATTTTTAAATACCAGGATCAAACTTCAAGATCATCTGGGATTTCAGAGAAGGTGTTATCCACTCTTTATTCGTTAGTTTTTTTGTATGGTTGAGAAATCATCAAATGAATGAAGTGAGTAACAGACTCTTACTGGCTAAAACCCATCCGTGTTCCTTCCAATGCCCTTGTTGGTCCAGGGCCGCGGTGGTGACTCTTTCGAACAAATTCCATAACCCTGGAAGGTAGGTTAACTCCGCTTATTTCAATGATGTAACCAAAAGCAAAACTAACCACTTATATTCATATAATTACCACCCACACACATTCACAACGCATGCCATAATTAATGAAAATCAATTACAAAACTGGGAATATTCCCAGACCTCTCATCTATACCAGGAATATGCATAATAATGCTGAAAAGCGGGCATTCATCAATCTAGCTGTTAGTCACGACCTCATTCGAGCCTTTTAATCAACGCGCATCGCATTCAACAGATTTGCAGCCAGTTATAATTCATTATGGCGGCTAAGTGGGCCGGGATTAGTAGTTGACATTTAATCATGTAAAGCGTACTGTTTTGTGATTTGAAACATATTTTAATCCAAAATTGGTGACGTAAGTGAGTATTGCTTTTCCATACCTGTAATAATCGAATAGTTTGCGTTTGTGTGTGCGTACCAAGTCGGGCAAAAGCATTAGACTTCGTACGCACATATCGCGTTTTTCCCATTCCCGTAAATTTCGGGAAATTCTCTACGCTCCCCAAGGAAACTATATGCCGAATTTCAGCTTTCTTAAGTTCGACTGTGCATTGTATGTCATCAAATAGTAGCCATAGTGCGGGTCAACCCGCGTTAAACCTCTTTTTCAACAAGATTTTACCTAAGCGATCGAATAAGTATAAAAACTTGCACTAAGACCCTGTCGAACAAAACTCGCAATCAGCGCCGTCTAAATTTCTGGAAAATGTTTGAAATAAAACCTAAAGATAGCAATTCTAAAGATGGGCGCCTAATTGCGAAGCGTCCCTGAAATAATAAACCTCTATGGCTAATTATATTTGATGGCCGCTATCAATGGTCCTATAAAGTCGTCTAGATGGCTCTAACACTCGATTGAGACATTTAACGTTGACGCGTCCACTAATTGGGTGAGGATAGGAGGGACAGGAGGAGGTGAAGGGACAAATTGCTGTTTTAGGGTGACAATAAATTGATACCGGCCGAGGGAAATTACCATACAACCCCGAACGTATTTCACAATTGCTTTAATTACTGATGCCCGATGGTGGCAAGTGCCGACAATGGGTACGTTCACCCTACGTGGTTATGTTTTCTTAACAATTGTTGGTGTAGGCCGCGCTACCCACAGAACTGGTGTTTAAGTGTTTATTTAAATTCGTAGGGGCAAGGAATTTAATTATTGGTTATGAATCTATATTTACTGATGTTGTCGCCCCTGAAATCGTCGCCCTGTATTTTTTATTTCTGTTGGAAAAAATGTTTACAGTAAATAAGTATAGTAATGTCCATGACAATATTTTAATAATTAACAGTCTTATTAATAAAAAATCTAGCGTATGCATAGTTTGAATACTGATTAGCAGACTATATCCATACTTTCTTTTCGGAGAATCTGAATTTAAAAGTTGCTTAACGACATATATTCATCTACCCAAAAACTACAATATGTTTTTTTCATCTTAATCAAACCACCTAAAAACCCATAGAACATCGAAAATAGCTCAGCTGGTCACCCGATTGCTAATGAACGCACAACTCCTTTTTTAAACCAATCTAACTCTGGAAACGGTCTGGGAATACAATGGAATGAAGATTTTATCCATCACTGTTTGTACTGGCATTAGTTAACAATTGACAATCACAACAGAAAATCGTTAAATAGCATGCTACGGGTCTGTTCTGTTAATGCGCACAGCAAAGGAGTGGAACTCTCTGCCTGCGTCTGTGTTTCCGAACGTATTCAACCCTAATCTCTTCAAAGTTAGAGTGAACAGGCTACTTCTGGGTAAGCTAATTCCATCGTAGACTTTGTCTCTGTCACCTATGACCTACACTAGAGTCAAGAGCAAATCCATATCATAATAAAAAAATAAATTAAAAATATATCTCACGCTGAAAATTGAGACTGAATGATCTTGAAGTGAATTGTCATTCCACGTTGTTTAGATAAATTGATAACTCGCTTCATGTACGTATAAGTTTTCGTGGGTAGATTTGTTCAGAATAGCAATACAAGTACGTAAAGACCGCTAGAGTTACTTAACTTATATGATTGTTTAATCGACCAATATAATTTTATTTATGATGCAATTTACGAAAGGCATGCCGTTAACAATCCTACCACATAAAAACAATAAACAGACATGCGACTTCCGCAATCCCGGAAGATTTGCTATCATTTTTTGTAGAGTTCCGTTTCCTATCTCCGTTCTTCATCAGATCTTCACAAAACTAGAAAATTACCTCCTCGAAATACTAAAATGCTCTCCCAAACTATCGTATACAGTTATTTTTTTATATCGACAAGTAAGAATGAGAACATCATCAACGTAATCGAAGCCACACATTATTAGTGATAACTCAAATATTAGTCGTCGGATCTCCTCTAATGTAAATATATCCTTATGTCCTCCAATTTAATACAGTCGACTTGAGAATCTCCTCGTTTTTAGAAGCCGGTTAAAAAACAAATAAAAATCATTTCAGAACAATAATACGAAAACCTTCAAAGCAAAAATTCACTCCCACATCACTGACCATTCATTCACTCACTCACACTCATACGTTCACTAAAAAAGAACATAATTGAATATTCTTACACGTGCACGAAACCTAAGCACCGTTTACAATCTACGGGGGCTGCAACCCCGGGGTTATTTTGGCCGACTATAAATTAATTTCGGCACAGGCACTGCAGTTAAGCCTCCATACATTTTAATTGCTTCCATTATCGGCTATTCTGCAAAATGGCGACCTGATGACAATGGAACCCACCCCATGACAGTGTTTTGATAAAAGGCTTTATTAGGATTAATTTTTGTGTGCGAAAATTAGAGTGCAGTTTTAAAGTAATTAGGTTTTGCGGTGTCTGTATCGTATTTTTGCAGTATTACAAAGTACCTACTACGAGTATGTTGACCAAAGTGTTTTTGAAATAAGATAAAGGTACCTATCAAAAAATTTGGATCCAACCAAACGTTCTAAGGGTTCTTTCACTGATGCGAAAAAGTTAATTCATACCATGTTTGTCAATCTGACTGTTGGTTACTTTTTCTTAAGACTTTTTTTCCAGGAGTACGTTCCCTCGGGATGATTTTCATCTTAATTTAGACCTTTCGGCTTTCATGTAGACGAAGCCGCTGGCAGAAGTGTGTCAAACAATAAGAGAATAAACTGATAGCAAAATAACTCGAACGAAAATAACTAAGTGGTAAAATTGGAAATAGATTTGTCGTAACAATTGTAGACTAAAACAATGTACATACGTTATCTCATGTTCCCATTTTCATGAATACTGAAATCAACCCTCAACATGAGCCACAAAAAAGGCATTGAAAATAAGGACAAAAGGACCAAACCCGAATATTCACCCCACCATTATTCCTAATTAAATTCATAAAAAAATATCAAATCTTGTGTATTCAGATGGCCTTTTCACAAAAAGTAAATGTATTCAATATGGTAATTAGGTTTAATTGCGATTCGTTTCAGCAACGAGATCAAACTGTCGAAAATAATTAAAATTCGATTGCAGCCAAAAACAATAGCAGGGGATCGTGTTACCATTTGGTTGTGTTTTAAATAATAGGTACCGTCTTTTATGAAATGACTGAAGAATATACATAATTATGTAGTTCATAGTTACCTACTGCATAAACTTGAATACTTGAGTAGAAGCAGATTAAACGTTGACAAATTAACAGTCTAACATTTACTATGTTGAAAAATCCATAAATGAAAATTGCATCTCTCTCATCTCATGTTGCAAATTCCCAAAAAGTTTAATTTAATTATAATATTTTACTTTTTGACACTGCACGGTTCACAAACAGACAAATAGCTAACACCGCGACCTACTTTCGCTACTCGTTTTATTTATTTTTATAATTATAATTATTAAGTTGCCGTAGCGCTATTACCGCGGATTAGCACCCAATGTAACTTTCGTGTAATTTTTACGAATAAACTATAGTATCGGGAAGCCTGTGGTTTTCGTCAACTCACATCCAACAACTCACCACAACTCAACTGTAAGTAACTATCTCTGAACCATACACAACTTTTTAATGCAAAACCAAAAAATATAATCACATCACATCCAGACACCTCGATAAAAATCCAATTTCGCCGAAGAGAACCAAAGACCACGTAGCAGAACCGCAAGTACTTTCAACAGAACTAATTAAACGCAATAATTACGTACATATATCCATTCGTTTCATCCTTGTACATCTTCATCCCTTTTGCATAGTTCCAAGGCTGGCTGACAAAGCAAATCCAATTGTCATTTTCTCATTACTGGTCTTTGCAGTCTGCTCTTTGTTTCAAACAAAAATACATTGAAAAAGGAAAGAAACAATTGCAGACTAGATGCCAGACGGATTTTATTTTTGTTGATCCGGTTAACTAAGTTTGTAGAAAGTTCTGTTAAAAAAGAATTTCAGCTGTAAACTTCGTAACTGCTTTGAGAAGTTAAGTGTCGTTGAATTTTAAGTAGTTTCTGTGATCATAAATCGTATCCGTTCTTTGGCTAATTTTAAGGTCCACTTGGACCTAAACTAAATTTATGCATTCAGCGCTGAATGAACTAAGATCGACGTTCTTTATCTCGTCAATTATTTGAAGATGACAGCCACAGAATGATGAAATAAAGAAAAGCTTATTGATTTGTGTGTGTTGTAAGTGTGTCGTAGAAACGGTGCCACCTGCAAGCAGCTCGTATGCAAGTTTAATTACATTGCGGAGCACGATCGAGCAATTGATCACATCGACAGCCCGCAATTAAAAAAAAAAGAAATCATACGTAAAAGCAACTTGCACTCTATCTTATTGTAAGAGGTAACGTAGCCAGTCAGCATAAGAAATTAATAAAGTCAATCCCAAAAACTTTCCTTACTAACATTTACAAAACGCACACTAACGAACCTTGTTTTAGTAGAAACTAAACAAAGAGTTTGCACAAAATAGCCCTGACCCAATCACTTTTAACATTCTGGTTACTTAGTTGTTTATGTAACATCTAAGCAACCAGGGTTGAGAGAGAATGGCTCACCGTCCGATAGCAACCAGGCCCAGGTTGACAGCGCGTTGTGTTCTACGCACGCCTCAAAGAGAAGTTAGTATAGAAGACTGGGCCCCGCTAGGCCCAATACCACCATGGTTGCGGATTTTGATAGTAGATTTTTATACGGATATTGATAATAGATTTAGATAGAGGTGACGGGTACCCTGGAACGCAGAGAGCATTAAGAGAAAAACGGATGGGTTTTATTCAGTAAGAGTCTGACACTCCCTTCCTAGAACGTGATGATGATTTCCCATCCATAAAAAGGGTTAAGAAAGAAGTCGTAACTCCACAACCGCATACAGGGAGTTCCAGCAGTGCACAACCATATTTGATGTTCAGCCGGCCGATTCTGCAAATGTTTCACCGTGAATACTTAGGAGGAGTGAGCTTGAGGTGAACTGTAATACCATTTTGTTTGTACGGATTGACAGCTCATTACATGTTCACCCATCGGATGGAAGGCGATGATGTAGTATGCTTGCCTAGGAGTAAGACTGAGATAGTAGCTATCAGGAAACACAGACACTGACAATGAATCCCACTCCTTAGCTGTACGCACAGTGAAAGTATTCCCAAATGGGCGGCTTCAATTAATTTTTCAATACTTTTTCAGATTCAATATCAAATGAGCAAGTGATTTATTTTACAATAGCCGCGAATTTTTTTTTAACTTCTCCGTCCTTTTCAATCTCCGCCTTCGTCAGGTTGTACTTTCATGAAGGTTAAGTTCTATCTCACGACTAAGATGGCGTCTGTTCGTACTGATACTAACCAAAAATCGTTACCTAATACAATATGTCAATAGTGAAATTGTAATTTCAAAGTAAGTTAGCAATCGCCCCGGGTATACCATTTGTTATATTTGTTTAGGATTGTTTTTGTTATTCTCTAGGTACTTACTGCGAATTCTAAATTAGTTTGCGGTTTGTTAGTTACATAGATACGTTGAACTGTTTTGATGAATATGTAATTGATTGATGAATGGGTAAATAAATGGGACGATTGGGAGTAATTGATAATTCTGATGATAGCTGTAGGTAATTGTGTTATTTATTTTTTATTATAATGTATCATATTGTACATTAACATACAAAATACTAAATTATTGTTAGCAGAAACAAGTAGTTGATTACGTATCCCAAAAAAAAAACTCACGTATTTCAATACGCATCAGAAAAAATCATCCCACGATTTTTATTTACTATTTTTTGTAAAACATGCCAAACATGCCAAACACGATCCCTAGAAAGCGTTTTATAAATTATCTCCGAAAAAATATTCAATTTCACTTCTGTTACCATCAGTCCACAGCAAAACATAATTTCCATGGAAATGGCACAGATTTTCCTACAATAAGGTACTTTATTACGAATAACTGGTATCAATACTACATAATGTCATATCACGCTGAGCAGGCGCCAGTCCCCCATTGCTCTGGTCATCCCTTCGAGCCATAAAGGACAATCATAGCCAGCCCAGTTGTTGGATTGCTGTTTTTATTTTGTTTGTTGAGTCGTTACGTCGAAGAGGGTAAAATATTCGTTTAATTTTGTTTTACCGTTGTTTAAGGTAAAAGGGACATGATGGAATTGGGGGTCCAGGAAATGAAAGGGTTCTATAAACATGTACACTGGGATATAAATTATAAGCTGGCTTAATTGAATGTAAAGTTATACAAACTACTCATGTTTTTTCGAATTCATTTGATTTTACAATTAACTCTTCTCGGAATAAAAATATAGAACCAAAAGTGCCCACTATACTATAAAATAGCCCGCATAAACCATCCCAAAAATACAAAACGCAATTCTTCAATACCAAATCTAAAGTAGATACAGTAAATAACTTGTGGTCCTCTGACCCCTAATCCAATGAAGCGGAAAATACTTGATAAAACTGAAATGGGTTTATCTTATCCGACCATCAGAAGTGTGTCACAGACTAAATGAACCCTTTTCCTTGAGAGACAAACTAAAAAAGATAAAATGTTCCTTAGCGTACATTAAAGCAGTGTCGGACTGGGAGGAGGCCATAAAAAGGCAGGAACCCGCGACTCCTTGGGGACGAACTCGAGTCGGTCCTTCGAGTCGGATTAAAGTATAGAGTGGACAATCGTAGGAAGTCGTGTCGCTGTAGGTAAGATTTTATTTGAAATAAGAAATTTTTATTTTCTTCATTTGATGCATTATGATGAAACATGAATTTGGGGATACTTTTCCAGTTATTAAAAAAAAATAACTACCATTTGATTTGTAAATAACTTTTGTTTTTGCTTTTGTTACACATCTTTTATTTCACCTACCTAGCCTTTAGTATCAGTAAATCCCATAATTGCAGGGTGGGGTAGCACAGGAAACAAAAGGCCTATGCCCAAGAGTACACGAAGTCGGGCTGTGGATGATAATGATGATGAAAGCGGAATCAGAAAAATCTCAAAATTAAAACGTATAGTAAAATAATCTACGAATTTACTACAAGCGATTCGGAAACGTAAAGTTAATTCCTGTCTATATTCTCTTAACTCTATAAAAACCAACCGATATCGGTCCACGGTCTGCCCTCCAAGTAGGGGTACCCGTAGTATAATATAAATAGTATTGTACCATATTTAAGACAATTACAATATATTATGGAAATATACATATATATATAATAACACAGCACGTAAAATACTATATTTTCATCGCTAACTCAAATCCTTAGTATTTGAGTTAGCGATGGAAATATAGTAGTAATAAAATTCCATTCAAAAGTAACACATAAGTTAAAAGCATGTTAAAGCGTTGCTAAAATTTTTGAGTTCGCTGCACTCGCTCTAGCAACTGTCATATATCTAAAATTCTTCAATATAAGTCTACAGCTTGACTCCTAGTTTTGTATGAAAGGTCTAAAAATGCAACTGTTAAGAATGAATTCGTAGCTGGAATGTTCCAGTTGTACCCTGACAGGCTTAGTACCAAACATGGAACGTGATGCTGATTATGATTATTGCCAAAAACATCAATGAAAGGAGAGGAGGTTAACAAGGAGGGTAAATAAATTAAAACTATTTTTTATTTAAATTAAATGTTGCCCACGCTATTAATTCCTCCTGTATCTTGGTTGAATTATAAATGTGTTTTTTTATTGCAACGATAAAAAAATGTATATTTCTTCGAAAAAAGGTGGCAACCCTGCCTCCAAGCTACCTAGTTACAAGATTTCAAGCGTGAAATTTTATCGAGAGAATTAATCTTCAAAAGTTTCCCGGCTCTGCCCTTTTGTCTTAGATGTGCCTGCAATAAAATTTATACCTATTTCTAATCGGAAACAGATAATTCGAAGGGGAAGATTCCCGTGGGCTCAATGATCTCCTCTTCATTTAATTCGCTAGAGAGGAAATCGGATAATATTGGTAATTATGATAAGTAGGGAACTTATTTATTAGCTTGGTTACTAATACGCCTGTACATTTGATGATGTATTTTGAAATTCATATTTATTTTTTTATTAATTAATAAATTATTTTATTTATTTATCACCGGAAAAATTGTAGACCAAGTAAGATTGTAATAAATCTCTATTACATTATAATTTCTTGTTGTACAGAATAAATCCCATCACAATAGATTCCAATATATCCATTTCTTATTAAGAAAAAAATGTTTACAACTTCACGTGATATTTTACAATCTTACGGCGTTTGCAATTTTCCGTTGACAAATTTAAGTATATACATGATACAATGTAGCATTTATTTATATTCATGTAGTACATACATACTGGAGTACATAGCAGTTTACATTTGTCTCATTAATCTTTCTTCTGTAAGTATATTAACAAAGAAATAATTGTGTCATAATGAGTTTATAAATAACTAGCAGCGCCCCGCGGTTTCACCCGCGCTGGTCCCGTTCCGGTGGCAATACGGGGATAAGTATAATAACACTCCACAATAACGTAGCTTTCTATTAGTGAAATAATTTTCAAAATCGGTTCAGTAGATCCAGAGATTAGCCCTTACAACATCACAAACTCACAAACGTTACCTCTTTGTAATATTAGTATAGACTAGCATTTATTTATTTTAATTAAGCCTATGTTACTGATGGATAATGTAACATTATATAAGTGAGGAATTTTTGAAATCGGTCCACTCGTTTCTAAGTTTATTCGTTACAAACATACAAATCTTTCCTCTTTAAAATATTAGTGTAGATTAGCCTTTTACCGTGGCTTAGCTTCACGTTCTATCTCACAATAACTGTAAATTTACGTAAGTATCCCCCTACTATGTCACCAATGCAATCACGATTCCGTTCTTATAGGACGAATAGCTTTATCCCTTGTTCAAAACATATTCATGAATGATACCTAAGCTAATATCATTTTAGAATAGAACTAGCTGACCCAGCAAACGTTGTTTTGCCAAATAAAATAAAATAAAATTTAGGGGTAGACCACTCTTAACATTTAGGGGTATGAAAAATACATGTTGGCTGATTCTCTGACCTACTGAATATGCATAATAAATTTTATAAAAAATCGGTCAAGCCGTTTCGGCTACCATACTCCTGTATGGTAGCTAACATTGTGACACGAGAATTTTATATATAAGATTACAGAATACGTACATAATACGAGTTCAACACTAGTTTTGCCATTACCAAACTAATACCGGCCTTCTAGTGCTAAGATAAAGATCATCAGATTGGCTTTGTAACTTGGCAACTTCCTTAGTTCAACACTGAAATAGCACCGTTCTTGAGACAGGTTCAAGATCTTTAATCTACTACTAACTGATGGGTTAAGCTGTTTATAAGTAGTACGAAACTAGAACTCGGTTTAAGGAACTAGGAACTAAGTTTGCTTGCTTTGGTCCTGGACAGAGCAGGCCAAGTATCCTATTTATGCAGATTTTAGTTTAATAACTATAAGCGAAGTGAGTCTCTCAAATATTACATTTTCTACTAGCTGGTGACCATGTAATTATCTATACTAATATATAAAACTGAAGTTTGTTTGAACGCGCTAATCTCAGGAATAGCTGGTCCGAATGGAAAAATTCTTTCAGTGTTAGATAGCCCGTTTATCGAGGAAGAAAGGATCTCTATATCGTCACGCTAAAACCAATAAGAGCGGAACAGTCATGAAAAATGTGACACGGTCGAAGTTGCATGATATACTGTATACATACAAGTTTTATTACTGTGACGTTTTAACAAAATCCGTTTAGTGCCTAATTTCTTCGTGAAAAAGTAACACATTTTTTTATCAATCTCTTTTAGTTATTTATTTATAATGGATGGACTACTACCATAATTATTATACAAAAATTTAAATAGTAGGATTTTAGAACACAAATACAATTGCAAATGTTCCCAATCTCGTGAGCAGCTCATGAATAATGATTACCTACATAATAAGTTCAAAACTTGCCAAGAAATTCCAAACCATTCACATTAACAAATTCATAAAAATGTTATTATTTGTTTTTATTCCAACCAATAAAAACTCTTCTTATACTAAACGCAACAACACTCAAATATTCTAGATACTTGTACAAAATTAATTAATGGTTGGGAAACATTAAAATGAATAACGCTTAGAGTTGACGAAATTAAACTCATTATGTAAGCGACAGTACGCGGCGGTTACCGCGAGCTTTTTGTGTTACCAGTGACAAATGAACAGCGCTGAGAGCCGGCCGAGTTGATTTCCATGCATAGACCATGTAAATACAGATGCAACAGGACTTTTGGGTATGGTTTTTGACGGATCTGGCGAAAGGACTTTTATGCGACTGTACTTTTGGGTGAGTGGTCTTTTGCACGGAAGTTATTAAGTTTGAAAAAACTTGAACTGTTTCTGATAGCTAATTGTGGCTTATCATAATATTAGAAGTAAAAGGACAAAAACCGCATCCATAAATACCATAAAGTACATACATACAATAAAAATGTTTATAATCTACCCAAACCAACATTCTATGACTTTTTCATTGCAGCAAAGTTTTTGTAAACTAATTTCAGTCGTACATCATTCGCAGAAAAAATGTTGCTCTGCTCTGTGTCGCCAGTTGTTTTGTAACTCTGTTTTTTCAGAGACAAATGAATGGCGGAAAACCGTAGTAGCTTTTCATGTTACACGGGTTCCTGATTGGATGACATTTTTAACTTTAGTTTGAATATTACGTTGCTTTTTCACTGAAAACCAGCAAGTCTGTAAATACTCAGAGCCAATACAATTTTGTTTCTACTTTTTAAATGGTTGGAGGTTTTTTTAAAAATTATTTTAACTCATCCTGTTTTCATAATCCTTGCGACTGAATTTCGTGTCAACAAATACTTTATTATTAGTGAAACTTCATTTCTATTGAAATTAATACATGTGAACTTTGAAACTGTGTCCAAAAGGACGACAATCCGAAATTACGTGCTTTCCGAAGCACAGAGGCGTCACAATAGCTTCCAAAATCTAGACGGTGACAGCTAAATGGATATTCTTAATATAAAGACCCAGTGGAACTTTTTGAACACGACTGTAAGTGGCCACGCAATGTCCTAAGGCATAGTCTAGCCATTTATAAAATCCTAATTAGTCTTTGAAAATAAGTGTGCGCCACAGAGGAATTATTGGACTTTGGCCCATATTCTAAAATGTAAACTATAACTCGAACTCCAAATCCAATATGAGCACGAAATTTCAATAAAAACTTGTCTAATTGGCGTTATATATTTCGTGCTCGAAAGATGAGTTTTAGCTGAGTAAGCAACTTTACGCATTTGTTTGCTCATTTCTCGAACACGAAAATTTCAATTTATAACAAGCTTTATTGACAGTTTGATGCTCCAATGAAGTTGGAGTTTACGTTTTAGAATATGGACCTTAGAATCGAGTAAATACTCTATTACGTAGAACTGTTCATTTAGAACAGAACCTGTTCCGAGTAACTGTTACAAATAACAGCGTGATTTCACGCGTACCCTCTAATGTGATTTAATTCGATGTGTGTTCAGTGAATCTTCGACCGATTGTTCGTTTTGGGTTTTCGGGAATAACTTGATCCTATACGGGACGGTTGAGGTCTTTTGAAGTATTAATTCGAGACCATTAGTACTCAAATTTTCATTATTCAAGAAGGCTGAAGTTTGAGTTTAAAAAAGAACGTGAAGGAGCTTCTTATCGTAAGATGTGAATTTTCACAAAGAATATACAAGAAACTTAGCACTTATAACTTAAACATTATTTCCTCAAAAAAAAAAGAACTTCGTAACTCTTGGATTTCATATCTTTTTTTCGTTGACGGCCAGCCTAAAGCAATCAAAGGTCTTCTACACTGGCACAATACTTCTGAATAGGTCGGTACTTCTGAAAAAAAAACATTCAGCCGACCCCACCTTCCATCAAAACCGCCACTGTCAACACAAACTAAGTCCACAACTATCCCACAAGCAGAAGACCTCCATGTATTCAGATCACATCACCCACGCCACTTTCCAAATCAAAGTAAGACTCAAAGCAAACACTCGTTGAAGATGCGATGTAAATAATAAAAAGGTACGCAAACGCACGTAGAGGTGCGTTAGAGTACCTTTACACTGTCTGTCTTGCCGTACCGAGGTCTTTACCAGAAGGCATAGGAAACGGGTTTATATTAGAACCGTGACTTACGCAACGATTCTATGGAAGAAACGCGAAAGAAATAAGAATCCTCTCTTTATAATTTATCTGTTAAGACGTCCTTTTGTGTGATCAAAATCATACCTCACATATACAGGGTTATTTGAAAAACACCAACAACCTCTTAAGAGATAGTAGTACTCATTATTATGAACCACAGATGTTTGGTCAGCGTCCATTTCCTATTGACAAAAACTAATTTCATAGCAGTCCAGTATTGACAAATAACCAGATATTTCGACTCCCGACCATTTCATAGATTACAAAACAACGGATCCGGCAAACCGGATTTTCCTTACTTTTTACCATTTTCTCATCGTGTAAACGCACTCTAAGGTAGGTAAAAGCCTTCTGAGGCTGTCATTCGCGCCATTGTGGTACGTCCCCCTCCGCCGCGGTTTATTTCAGATTCAATATGCACTAGAGATGAGAGACCATGAAATATGGCGGCGCATCCACTTTCAGCGGTGTTCCGGATGTGGTTTGAATATTTTTTTGAAGGTAAAAATATTGTGCCCGTTTTTTGGGTTTGAATAAGAATTAGTCTTTGTGAGTGTCGTAATTCAATTTACGTGGAATGTTTTAAATATTGGAAAATAAAAGACTAACTAAAAGAAACGACTATTGTATTTCCCCATATCTAAAAACTTGTTATGTTCTCACTGCTAGGACGGAAGAAACGGAACGCCTTTAATGCAACATGCAGGTCCAGTGCGGTTTGGTGGATTTCGTTGTAATACTGATCAATTAGAAAGCAAGGTATGAAAATGTCAGCAATAAGTGTTTGTATATAAAAATCGAGTTTCGTTAAACTTCCTCTAGAACCATCAAATACGCTAATAACTAATTACAAACTACCAAACATTACCTACTACTGTCGTTATAAATCCTTTATTTAGTCCAAAAAAAAGAAACAGTTTACTTTCATTATCTTAATACGCAAAATACTACATAACAAATGAAAAACATAACAATGAAACGGTGCCGAGAGCCGTTTTTTTAATGAGACTTGAAAGCTTTAACTAGGACAAGTCCATTTTGTAAAAAGCATGAATCCATTGTAAAAAGAGTTCCAACTTTGTTTTTTCAACTATAAGTGCAGTGAAACTGGACTGCACTTTTAATGGAAACTCATTTTGGACAAAGTGCATGAATTATGACGTAACTTATCATAATTCATGCACTTTGTCCAAACGAGTAGCTACGGAAGCTGTTATGTCACATACTCTATTACTCTTCATTTTTTTTAAAGTGACTTCGCAAAGTGAGTGTAATCCTTTTGTGCGTTTTGTTAAGTATGGGATTTAATTACTGTTTTCTGATTTTTTATTAGGTGGTGTGCAAATTTAAGGTAATTTGAATAAGAGTGTGGTAAGAACATTTAAAAGATGTTCTAGAATATTTATAATACCTAAATTATACGTTTCTACGTTTTATGTATAACTTTCGTCATGGTTAAATACAATTTTATTTTTAGAATATTTGTAAGTCAGCAATTCTCAAACCTTTTACCTTACCTTACTGTTAAGGCTTTTACCCGAACGGGGTCCATACAATTTAAATAAATAATAATTAAAATTAGAAATAAATGCATGACCTTAATCATAAAATTTGAAATGCTAAATTTTTAATCAATTATAAACTTTTTAATATGTGCATGAACTTATCATTGTAATCAGTATGGAATCAAATAAAGCTTTATTATTATTATGATTATATTATAATTGTGAAACATGTCAGATCATAATTCTAAAATAAGACATTGAATGTCTTTATCATGTCGCATAAAAAACATACACAAAAAAATAACATTTATTATGATCTAAACTCATTAGTTGACTTTTACTTTACAATATTAGCGTATCACAATAATCTACAATGCAGTCAAAACAAATGTATTCCCTGCATTCTTATTTTAAGTACGAAAAATAATCCTCTTTCGACCCCCAGACAGCAATCATCAAAAACCCATCAGATTATTGTTCTTGCAAGCAATTGAAACAAATAGTTCTATTCATTATTAATTTCTGAGCACCTTATGACAAGTTCGACGGTATAGGGAGACCGGGAAACAAAATCATTGACGTAGAAGAAATGGTACAGAAGATCAGTTTTAAACAACAACCGAATTAGACACACACACACAAATGTACATGTGTATGTATAGACGCTCGCGGCTGGCATTTTTTTGAGGTAACTACAAAAAAATTTCATCGTGAGTAGCTGATGTGAGCTGTCAGTCAATCATCAATAAAATAAAATAATAGTTGTCATATTCGAACGGCAGATTCAGAGAGACCTAGGACGGGTAAGGGTGCAGTGATAGAGTAGGAGCTGTAGCGAGCGCGATAATGGGTGCGATTACGTGACCACAGTACACCACGAGTTGTTACAGTGGGCAGTAGATCCTAGACCTGTATCGCTCGCTACATTACGTCACTTAAGGTATCAAGCAGCCACAGTCACTAAGGTCACCTGATGTAGTTTCCTAGTTTGATATTTCGCGGCCGTCATCGCCTATCACGCACCTTCAACTCGGTCAAGGTATACGTGTGCCTCTTTTCATTATTTGTGTGAACCTAGCCTTTTTTTTTTTTGGATGTGAAATCATCAAATGACCCCTCCCGCCCTGGGTGGAGCGGTAGGGAGTGTCAGAGTTTTACTGACTAAAACCCAAACGTGATCCTTCTTGTGCCCTATGCGTTCCAGGGCCGCGGTAACTCTTTCGAACAAATTCCGCAACCCTGTGTGAACCTAGCCTTCTGTACATCTATTTATTCAGTGCCATCGATGCCGTACATCATAATCGGCTTTTCTATTCCATTTCTAGTATGTACTTCGTCTAATTGTACTTTGGTCTCTTGAGGCTGCAATTCTCTGGTACCTGGGGATCTAATTTTAGATTTTATGTTACAAGTTGCTTGTCGGATTTTGTTTTTAATAAAATATATAAGCATTGAAATAGAAATGAGGGTTTGAGAAAGAAATGAAAGAAAAATACACATATGAAAACGTGTTTGTATTTTTTTTTGTAGGTAAAGTTATAAAGAAACGCAGCATTTTAAGATTTAAATTTCTGCCAGTTGTATAATCCAAACAAATCTATACTAATATTATAAAACTGAAGAGTTTGTTTGTTTGTTTGTTTGAACGTGCTAATCTCAGGAACTACTGGTTCGAATTGAAAAAATCTTTTTGGGTTGAATAGACCATTTATCGAGGAAGGCTTTAGGCTATATAACATCACGCTTAAGCCAATAGGAGCGGAGCAGCGATAAAGAATGTTTTAAAATCGGGGATTCCACGGGGACGAAGTCGCGGGCAGCAGCTAGTAAGTAAATAAAATTTAAGTATTTGTTTTTAATATCAAAGAAACAGCTTTTTACTAAACGCATATAAGTATTACAATATTTAAATTTCTTGCATGTCAGTCTGTTCCTTTCTTTTTGGTTTTGAAATGACCGGGCCGATTTTGACGGGTCCTTCACTGGCAGAAAGCGGATATTTTAAGGAGTAAGGTACTTATTTGAGAAAAAAAAATTAAAGCAACGAGCATAAAATATCCCCTGAAAATATATAATTTCAAGCGAACGAAACCGCCGGCAGAAGCTAGTACCTAGTTTTTCAATAAAAGCTTATTAGCAGATATTTTAAAAATCTTTATTATTTCTGTAATAATGAGATGCAATCACAGCCAAATTGTATCATATAAGAAAACCGCGGAAATCACAACTTCATAATATTTTCACTGGCAACATTTAGATTAAAAGCAAACCCGCCAATATTAGGCTCATCTCACGTAAATTGAATGCAAACATGGAGCCAGCAAATGCGAAGATTGTTATGGCAGAGCATTAAGTATAATTGAATTTAATACATACATGGGCACATAGTACATAGGTATTAGGAAAACGTTATAATTATGTATACAGAACGATTAATAACTACGCTGTTAATATTGTCCTAGAGATAGCCAACATCATATCATATTATATATAATACTAGCAGCACCCCGCGGGCTTACCCGCGTAGTTCCCGTGGGAATATGGGGATAAGCCTTCGAATGGTGAAAGCATTTTTAAAATCGGTCCCGTAGTTTTTGAGCATATTCATTACAACCAAACAAACAAAGTTTTCCTCTTTATAATATTAGTATAGATTTTATACTTCTAACATTATAAAAGTAAAAGACTGTGTTGAGATGGTTGGAAGTTTGTTAATCAGAACGGATTTCGAAATTCGAAATTTGAAATTTGGAACACAGGTAAAGCATGGCTTGGATTAGGACACTTTTATTCAAATACCGGGATTAAAATGTCCAAAGTCCCCTGAAGGTCAAAAATTTGTACTACACAACGATCCCGTACAACTTATCAGACGAACAAAGCCGTCAAAGACGGGTAAAATAATAATAACGATTGTCTTTGTATATTGTATAGATTTCTTGCCGCAGATTAAGTAAAAACACAACAAGGTGAGAAATAAGTACCGCCTGTCTTATCAATACTGCTTTTAAAAAATCACAAGACTTTTAGGCTACTGGCAAGAACAACCAGTAGACAGATAAAATTTGACTGCAATCACCAATCAGTGAGCCAGCCGTGATTAAAGGAATATCGATCCTAAGATCGTTTCATATAACGGCCAATTTTGAAGAACAATATTAAACCGAAGACGTCAATGGATTCTGTGTTAAGACATAACAGGTATTTAAACTTCTATACAATTAAGCTCGAGGAGTTAGGTGATTATGAAGACATTTTGCTTGGGAACGACTTGCTAAATTTCAAGTTATGTGTCTAGACTACTAAAAGATTCGATGATATTGTATCTTTAGGATCTTCACATATTATTTTGCGTGTGTGGACATTCACACTTGACTCATGGAGTTTCTTCAAGGGGGTCGTCAAACTCGTTTTGATCTTAGGATTTCAAAATAGAATAGGTTGAATACCATAGAGGTTCAAAATATTAGAATATTATAAAGGTGAATACCTGCCAATTTCATGGACGTATTTTATTTCTATCCAATATCGTACTTGAAAAACATTCGAGGTCACATCATGAAGTACCCGTACCTACCTACAAACTTTTCAAGTGCCAAACAATAAATGAAATTATGAAACAAAAAAATAAAACTAGTACCAAACAAACAATCTACTTTTCCACCACAGGGACGACTTCAACTGTTGTTGAAGTTACGACTTTCACGAACATCACAAGTCAGGAAGCTGTCTTATAAAAAGTTAAGGCTTCAAGACAAGTCTAGCCCAGGGGTTCCCAACCTATGATCCACGGACCACTAGAAGTCCGCAAGGGCTTAAATAGAGTCCGCGAAGCTTTTAAACTTTCAATATTTTGATCTCAAAAATGTCAATGATGCGAGCTGATTTTAACTTTATAATTATTTTCTGTAACAATACTCTTTACTTTTGATTTATAATAATAGCATGCTATAAGTTTTGATCTCAGTTATTAAAATTAATTATGAATTATTGCATATGAAATTGTCCAGTTATTTAATCTTATTTATGCAATGTTAACCTCTTTTTCACCCCCTTAGGGGACAAATTTTCAAAAATCTTTTCTTAGCGTATGCCTACGTCATAATATCTACCTGCATGCCAAATTTCAGCCCGATCCGTTCAGTGGTTTGGGCTGTGCGTTGATAGATCACTATGTCAGTCAGTCAGTCCCTTTTGAGTTATATATATTTAGATTCCAATAATTATTTTTATTATCTATCACTAACCTTATTAATTTTGAATGATAGCGAGACTGTAGCATCTACTGCATGTAATTTAATTTTTTAATTTGTATTTGTTATTTCAAACTGTGTGGAATAAATACAGGTCTATTATTATTATTATAAGTTTTGAACAGCTACATGACATTTAAGTTCTTGTTTACATTAACACAGTTTAATTTTCTTCTTGATTTCTGGCCCCCCACTTGAAACAAAATTATCAAAGTGGTCCGAGGTCAAGGTTGGGAGCCACTGGTCTAGTCTTTGAAGTCTGCCGCAAACGCAGTAATGGTGAAGTTACTTTAATAAATTTATAATAAACTGTACGGACTTGTTTACCGCCTGTACTTGATAGTTGATGAACTATTATTTCAGTTTTGTTCGAGGTGAAAATGATGTTGATTAATTGCTGGAGCATCTATATTGTATAATATAATAAAGCTGAAGAGTTTGTTTGAATACGCTCATACATATCTGGTTAAAATATTTTTGTATATGATAGCCACATTCATAAGGAAGGCTCTATATACAAGGCTATACGGGAACGGGAAAAAACAGGATATGCACGTACGAAGTAAACGCTAGTAGATAAGTAGACCATTTAGTTAATTAAATAACAATAATAAATTACTGTTGGATAAGAGTTAGAGAGCTTATATTTCGCCAGATTTATTAGTGTAGTAATAATCTCATTTGCTTTAGATTGTTTTTGTTTTCTTTCAATTTTTATATAGCTTCTATTCTATAATGTGAACGAGAGTACACTGTAGGATCCGTAGACTTAAAGATTTCCCTTCTAATTCGATCCTCGTGTCACTTACTTGATAGTTTGTCGACTGGCCTACACTGGCTTCTCATTTTACATTTTAACATGGACACATTGTTAAAATAAATTATACTTTAAAAGAATAACCTTAGCATAAGCATAATCAGCCTTTTAACGTTCTCACTGCTGGGACACAGGCCTCCTCTCTAGGAGAGGGAGTGGACCGTAATCCACTACGCGGTCCCAGTGTGGGTTGGTGAATGACACATGTCTTCGATTTTTTATTCTAGGACATGCCGGTTTCCTCACTATGTTTTCCTTCACCGTTTTGCGAACTGCTCACACGCTGAGTTTGAACCCGCGACCTACAATTCGTAAATAGGGGCCGTTACCACTCGGCCAACACTGCCCGAAAACCTGCAAAGAATAACCGGTCGGTTCATATCTATAGGAAATGATTATTTCGAACTGTGGTCATGGGTTCTCTATTGTATTACCTAACTTTTTTATCCATAATTTAAAGAGCCATAACTTTTTTTGTCCTAATCATCATTTGTCCGAATGATAACTTACCAGAACTTAATATCACCTAATATCTCATGCCATAAAATTAAAATCTCTAAATATAATATGTCCTAAACCCGTTTGTCATAAATATTACAATCAATAATATACAAAATATATAAAACCGTTTTCAATAAAAGTTATAAGTCCTAAATTCAAATTACAAATAAACAAATAATATTCTTAGAACGTATAACAAAGCAATTGCTATGAGCTTCTCTCATTTGTTGTAATTAAAAATATTTGATGATGCATTATATTTTTTTATTATATATTACGTAAATAAATATATTATACATGTGCTTAATAAAGCAGTTGATTGTGAACATTTGTGGTTTTTGTAAGCAAGCAAGCATGCAGCATGCAAGCAAGCATGCAGCATGCAAGGAGGTATGCAGCATGCAAGCAAGCATACAGCATGCAAACAAGCACGCAGCATGCAAGCAAGCAGCATGAAAGCAAGCAGCATGCAAGCAAGCACGCAACATGCAGCAGGCATGGTTTCTGTCACGGCTCCGGCGCTGCGGGGCTCCGGCGGTCCCACGCGAGTTTATCGTCGCAGATGTGTTTAACGCTCACCACCGCAGCTTCGGCTTGCTGGCCGGCTTTGCCGGCCAACCTCAGCCGCGGCGGCGAGTGTTACACCCACCTGCTCCTCAACTCGCGGGCCGCCTCGCCCCTCCGCGCCTACGCGATTTTAAATTACATTCTAGGGGTAGGGCAGACAAGACTACGTGGAGTCGGATTTACAGCGATTCGTTTCTGTCACTAAAACCTATTTTTAGCAAATGTTTTAAGATTAAAATATTTATTATAAATGAACATTCGGAATAATACACATTATTCAACACAATACTTAGGACGTATGACTTTAGGGCATCTAAAATTAGGAGATTGAATTATTATAGTACTCGATATTATGACAGAATACTTTTAGAACTAAAGATAATTATGCTAACCAAAATTTCGGGGTTTTGAACATTATGGTTATTGTAGTTTATAGCAAACGTGTTATGGATAATGATTTTCGGACAAACAATTTTATGAGAAATAAGGGAGTACCGTGGTCATGCTTCTGTCGTTTTTTAAGTGTCCATGCAAGCAAAAATAATTTGAGTTATATTTTTAAAGAATAACATTTAAATTTAAATTATTTTGTTTTATTTGAAGTTTAGGCACCCTAGTGAAAATAAAAATAAGCCTGACAAAATATAATGAGAAAAACAAACAACATACGAGTATACATATATCCTACCTATGTACAATCAGAACAATCCCAGCTAATCTACATAAAGCGGCGATTATCGCCTTCATCGTGGTAATATACCAGTGTTGATACGCATCACTGGGGATTTGTTCCGCCTTGATCCGCCAGTATTTGACCACAGAGCAGAGAAACACCTTGGCAGCTACTGCCATTGACTTGCTCTTAGAGGTTGCAGTACAACAACGCACAACGGGACGAATGGGCGTCTTAAGTGTGAACTATAGAGTCCACATAACTATGTACATACATTATCGATAGTCAATACTTACTCATAGAAATAAGTTCTGCTTATATGGCTATTACAGCCAAAGCTTGCCCTTAGCAGACATTGCGCGGCCATGATTATTATAATTGTGACAAGTCTAGTCACTGCTAACGCTTCTGTACTCTGTGCAACTAACCATGTTAACTAAGAGGTAGTGCTTATAGTTAGAACGTATCTACTAGTTCGTGTTGTATTTTGAAATTATAGCTACTGTAGCAGTTCACAAAGTATTGAGAGTGTCTAGGTAAACGTTTCATGTAAATAATGTAGGTAAAGCTTATTTAAAATGGCAATCCATTTTTAAGTTCTTTTAAAAGAGATTTTAATTTATTGTGCTAATATTTTATTTTATCTTAGCGTTTCAATTAAAATTAAAATCCTTCTAATTAATACGAGTTGTTAGTTATTTCAACCGTATTGTAAAATTACTAAATAATGAGAGTTATTGTCGTCGATTATAGATATCAGTTTATTAGATATCAGTAAGCAATGATGCATCTACCATTTTACGCCTGCATTATTTAAATACCAAACAGTCAAACCATGAAGCTAACCATAACCCTTCATTCCGTCAATAATTCTCCCATAAAATTTTATTCATGCCATACAAAAATATTTTTACGGTCCCAATCTCATAGCGCATCGTGGAACGCACCTCCAAAACGATTACTATAATGTCTGCGATGATGAGTTCTATAAGCGTTATGGCTGTAATGATAGCCCACATCTGTGCACAGATTCCGCCAGTATTACGATCTAGACTAAAAACTCTATTACCTACCTTGATCTCTCGCTTGGATATTCAGATTTTATTCAAACAAACATTAGACGGAATTTTGCTGGGAGAATTTTGCTGTAGAAAGGAATTTGCTTGAGATTTTTAGGCAAAATTATGCATGATAAGGTTTGATTATGCATGATAAGGTTCGATTTGAAATTGTTGATGTTTGATTACCTTTCTACCTGAATCAATATGAGATATTAAAATGCTTAGGCGCCTGATATCGGCGGATGATATCCACGAGACGTTTATCCTCCCGCCATCTTATCGTCAATGTCGCTTCGTGACAGGACAAGTTGTCGCGAAATGCAATAGATTTCCGTATGCCCATAAAAAGTCGTTTTAATCTTGTTTTACTGAATATGTTTTGAGACAAGTGCACTGCAAGAGGTTGCGTCTCGCAGCGAGCGAGTACATCGAGTCTCGCGGCGGGCGAACGTCATGTTGTTCATGTTTTTGGCACATGTCAAATCGCCGCGATAATATCATCGTACACATTCATAGAGTTATTGCATAGTGAAGTGGCAAGGCGATCATATCGCCGCGAGATACTCGCTCTTTAGGACACATTTTTCCAAAGCGTTGACTAGTTTTACAAGGCATGGAGCATTCAAATAACAAGATAAGTTTCATCTTTTCAATTCATCCTTACAGTCGCCATGCAATTCCAACTATGAATAAGCCACGCACCACTTTCAGTCTGTTAGAAGCGATTAAGGGATTATATTTCGAGACCTGGCGGCTGCATTCAGGTCGTACCTAATGACATCGGATTGCGGTCAGCAGTCAGCCTTGCGGTCATTGCGGCTGTATCGCTATCGGTCTGTGAAGACTATGGGCAGGTTCTAAAGCAGCAGTCAACGTTTATTTGGTGATATAGCCGGCAATAAATCATTGTCGTCACAATCGGTTGTGAGATGGTGATTAAAAAACATTGATATTTTTGTTTTGTTTTGTGGGTATGTCTAGGCACACATTATTTACTTGTTTGCTTGTTTACATGGTTGTAAATTTAAATAGTTTCGCAGGAAGTATCTACTGAAATTACATCACTTAAAGATACACTATTGCCGAGACTACGGGCTGCGTTTCATCTCAGAAAAGCTAGTGTTTAAATAATTTTATTTTATTGGCCATTCCGTTTCATTGAAAACCCCTAGAAATATAAAAATAATTGTGACTAAAATTAAATGTAGTAAAATACACGATAATATTCAGCTGAAGAATTGAAACCGACTTTCGAAGCCGAACTTCGCTACTTTTGCCCAAAAACTTTAAAACGACTATTAAACTTCACGACGGGCGTTATCACGGGGTAAACTTTCGAATAAATTCGGTCGTCCGTAACTTGACGTTAGGTACAGTCAGACAAACAGTTTGCTATATAGGCAAAAATATTAATTGTTTCAATACATTGTCACAATTTTAAGAGGGATCATAAAGGCTACTTTAATAGTTGTCTATGCCACACAATTTATCTCAAAAGTGCTGCACACCAGTCTCTTTGTTTGACAGTACAAGAGTTTTCAGCGCCATTTCTTCATCTATCAGAGTGACACGCAATCAAACAATACAATAAAACTTCTCTTCCGAAAAATACTTGAAAATAATTTCCTCGTTTAAATTCAGAAGGGGAGGTTCGCACAAAGGTTCGCAGGGTAGGTGGGTAATAAGCAGAGGTGCTTGGTACATTGTGTGATGAAAAACTGTAATGACGCAGGAGTGCAGTGTGTTTTGAAAGAGCGGTGTTTGTCTCTTAGAGCCTTGTCGTATGATTCCTGAGTTCTGCTTAGAATTAAAGCAGATAAATTGTTTTTTTTTTGCCTACCAACAAAAGTTGCATTGTTAACTAAATGATGACACGGTTGGCGCAGTGGTTGAGCGTTCGGCTGCTGCGCTATGTGTACGTAAATCCAGTGTGGGCAACGTTTATAAAAAAAACAATAACTATGTACTCAATTTTAAGGTTATCGTAAATATACATACATATTATTTGAAATAACGTAACGTTTGAAAGGATGTATTTTATTTTTAAAATTTTATATCTACTAAATATTTGTGTACATTGAATTTAAAGAAGAAAAAAACACTCGTACTGGAGTATGGGCGGCACCAGAACATACATTTAGTTTTCATTAAATTTTAAGTCCCTTAAGGATCAGCCCCATTTTAATTGACAATACAAAAGTACTTAACACCTACCCTTCTTAGTCCCCATCAATTTTATTAACTTTAAAAACTAAACAAATTGGTGCATCTCCCGTATTCAGGTTATGTTATGTACGGAACCATGGGAGCTAAAATCCCCCAATAGCCCTTAGAAACGGTGGAACAAAATAACACAAATACAATTTAAATAAAGAGTATTTGTGTTGACGATGCGACTAAATTACTGTTTACGCTTGGCAAAGTAAAATGGGTTACCTTTTCAGGGTTCCGTAGAAAATGGCAACAAATGGAACCCTTATGGATTGTCCTTCCGTATGTCACAGCCGTTTTATTCGGAGATCATTAAAGCTACATAAATGAAAATTGGTAGGTAGGTGCAACCTGTTTACCGCTATTCAATAATTTTCCATAATGTAATATTATGGAAAAAATAATTTTAGGGGTAGCACTCCATACATGGAACTGAGAGATGAAAAAATAAGTTCCAATAAACATAGTCGTGTATGGGTATGGGGTATCATAGCACTTTCAAAATGAAATACAGCTTTCTTAAAAAGTGTTTTATTTAAGGCAACAGTTTTTGAGATATGTGCTTACGAATTCGTAAAAAATGTGCCCCCCCTAACTTTTAAACTATGAAGTTGAAAATTCTAAAAAAATGAGCACATAGAACTTCACAGACACTTCCAACGAAAATTGTTTTAACATCACAGCTTATATACTTTTAGAGATATGAGATTTTAACAGTGAACTACGGAACCCTTGACTGTGCGTGGTACGACACGCACTTGGCTGGTTTTTAATTCTAGAATGATAAATATAATATAACACCGCGGCTATATTCTCCAAGGCGTTAGGCAGAGATGTTAATTCCGATGTTATACCCATGTTTCGCCAATGTTTTAAGTCCTATGTTGTGGGTCAATGTTTAAGTCTGATTGTGGGCTGTCACTGAGAAATTTTGGACTGAAAAACCCAATAACTCTTTGCCCGACTAGGGAATCGCACTCAAGACCTCATAAGTGGCAATCGCACTTGCACTTAAAGTTCATCCGGCCTCATTTTAGTTTTTATAACGGCCAAAAAAGATTGACGTGTTAAAGGGTTTTTTACAACCTACTTACAAAATAAAAATCATTTATCATTTTATCATTTAAAGTAGCTTTAGTAGATATAGACAGATGGCAATAGACTCAAACAATACATAATATTACTATCAGGCATAAACCAGACAAAAATAAAACTACTATAACTGTTTAATATCTCACTATTTTAAAAATACATTTATATTTTAAAATTAAAGTCACTGAAGTGGGTTACTCGTATTTGAATATTTCTAAATAACGTACCAAGCGAGTACACTTTATCGAATTACGATCGCAGTGATGAATTCTTGGCACTCAATTTTATTCTCGACATTTCTTATCGAGTTCATCCAAAGTGTATGCAGGCACAAATATTCCATACACCTACTTCTAACTTAGATTGCCTGACAAAGAAAACAATTTATTTCTAAAACTTACTTTTGAACCAAAAGGTACTTAAAAAGCTTTCAAATTTATATCAATATCACAATATAATAAGAAATATTATTTTTATAATTATTTAGATAATGTTATATTAAATAATTGTGTATGCCGTAAGTCATATATAAGGGACTCATCAAAATTCCATCATATCTTTATACCTAAAATTTTGGCAAACACATGATTTCTGATATCATCTCGACGACTATATAATAAAAAAACTTGTCTAAATGTAGGGAAAATATAAATGTTTTTTGATAATAATTTACGATGCGAAAGCAAACGCTCCTTAAAAATACGAGAATTTCCACTCTGAAATTAGCAGATAACTAACAATAAGATCACGAATTTTATAGAGTGAAAAGATAGCGTCGCTCGTAGCAAACGGTTGTTTGCCACTACGACGTAGCAAATCCTCGACACTTGCTACGACAGCGTAGCTTATTTGCTACGAAGCGACGACGTAGGTGAAGTATATTTAGTTTACCTGCTGAGATTCTAATCGACCACACACTACTTCTTATTACTTATCTAAATCCCAAAGAAAATTTCATTACCAACCAAGCCATACCCACTTAACCAAAAATACGCAACACAAAACATTTAACAGCCTCATCTTCATAATGTAATGAGGTTCATTAATAAACTTCAAAAGCTCTAAAACGGCTATAAACCTTTTCCCCAAGAGCGAAGACAGCGACCACGTAAATATTCATACCATTCTACCAAAAGTTAGTTCATAAAAATTATTACAAAATGTCCTGCATTGATTAAATTCATGAAAGTTTAAGCGGGAAACTATAAAAGTTTACGAACTGAGCGACGAGCAACGTCGTGGGAATTGTGAATGAGATCAGAATACTTGCAAGAAGATCGAGTTTTGTATGAATACTGATCACAATGACTATGTCTATTGTGATGTGTGCTGTATATGATATTAGTTCTTTCTTTTTGGGATAGGAAATCATTAAATGACTTCTTCCGCTCTGGGCCGAGCGGAAAGGAGCGTCGGACTCTTACTGACTAAACCCATCCATGTTCCTCCTAATGCCGCGGTGACTCTTTCGAACAACTTCCACAAATCTGGATGGTGTCCGCTCTTGCGACTTGAGTTTATAAGACTCGCGTTTTGAAAAGCTATCGAGAAGACATTACATGATAATTTGATTATTATTTATCTCGATGATATTTATAAACAACAAGCTTTTTCCTTTGGTTTATTTTATAAAAAATCCCACAACCGTGTCCAGGGGTAAATCTATCTCTGTACCAAAATTCATAAAAATCAAGTCAGCTATTTAGGCGTCAAAGCGTAACAAACAAACAAACTACCATTTATATAATATGTATAATACTAGCTTCTGTCAGCAGCTTCGTCCGCGTGAATATTAGAAAAAAATAACCTATGTCCTATGTGGAGCAGTGGTGGCCGAGTGGTAACGGCCCCGACTTACGAATCGTAGGTCGCGGGTTCAAACCCAGCCAGGCGCATTACTTTGTGTAATTCATTTCTTCACCACTGCTCTCAAAACGGTGAAGGAAAACATCGTGAGGAAACCGGCATGTCCTAGAACCAAAAATTCGAAGACATGTGACATTCACCAACCCGCACTGGGCCCGCGTGGTGGATTACGGCCCATTCCCTCTCCTAGAGAGGAGGCCTGTGTCCCAGCAGTGGGAACGTTAAAAAGGCTGATTATGAACCTATGTCCTTCTCGAAGGTCTAATCTATCGCTGTACCATATTTCATCAAAATCAAAGGTTTAGTGGTTTAAACGTGAAAGTGTAACAGACTGAACGAGTTACTTTTGCATTTATAATATTACTAGCAGCGCCCCGCGGTTTCACCCGCGTAGTTCCTGTTCCCGTGGGAATACGGGGATAAAATATTTTAGCCTATTTTACTCGCTAATAATGCAGCTTTCCATTGGTGAAAAAGTTTTTAAAATCGACTTAGTGGTTTAGATATGAAAGCGTAACAAACTCACATTCGCATGTATTATTAATATAATACATGCGAATGTGAGTTTGTTACGCTTACTACGTTGTTACGCGAACTAACTACTAACTAATGTTAGTAGTTAGTTATGGATTAATAATTAAGATATATCAAGATATATCTAAATATGCATGAGTTAATTGGACCACCAAATACCGAGACATAAATTGCAATTAGTATTTAGGATAGGAACGATCCTAAATATACCTGTATAGGATTTGAATGCTGAGATTTTAGGGACCTTATTTATTACATCGAAAACGGAATATTATAAGAACCATAACCCATAAGAATAGTTTACATTAATATTATTCTTCAAGAGTTTTTACCGATTTCATCAGGTGCTATATTAACAATAAGATTAGACATTGAAATAAATCTTTTTTACAGTCCGTTCAATCGATTTTAACTTCTATTACGTTGGTGGCATGACACATGGCAGCCGCAGTAAACAGTTGATATTTTACACGTTTTTTTTCTTTTAATACCATCCTTAAGCCTACGGAATAGAAGTAAATTTTTTTAGGAATCGGTTGAAAGAACTGTAAACAGTTTTATTTAAATGTCTAATCTTATTGTGAATGGAGTATAGGTACTTACATCTAATTAGGTTAATTTTCATGTCCTACGTATCCCACATAACAAAGCATCCAAATCCCAAAACCAATTTTCTAAACGAAATACTCTCGCACCTCTAATTTTGCAAGAAAATCACAATATCTACACACTTGCCCTAATTCTGGCAGCAGTCGTTCCAAATCCATATTACCGTGAACCCCACACTCTTGGGGACAATCGTAACGTTTGTTACCTAAAGTGGGGACGAATAAACGAATTTAAACGAACAATTTTAACCCACGCTTAACTTTCAGGGCTCGAGGTAAAATTTTTGACCGTTAAACCCAGTTTTAATGAGCTTCTGTTTGTTTTAATTTGGCTTGTTATCAAAGAGTTTTTGGTCACGCGTTTGTCTTTAACTCCTCAGTTTGGTTTGATAGATTTACTATTATTATACTCTCAATTAAGTAACAGAAATTTATCAAATAATCAAATCTAATATCGTATTCAGGGTACATTTTTACACTAAAACCACATAACATTAGTATGTTTCGGAACAATAAGAACGTCCATTGATACACCCTATCATTTTTCTAACTTCCTATTGTAATTAGTAATGTTGTACAATAAAGTGTATTTCTATTCTTAATGTAAAAAATTGGACAGATGTTTGTAATCAATCACACCAGAACAGCTGAACGGATGGGTATGAAATTTAGCATAAAGATAGACTATACGCTATTCTTGCACATAGGTAAGGCTTTTTTCCAGGAACATTTTCCCTAGGGATAAATTGGGACATCTCGGTCGCTGAGAGAATTTAGTTAGTTATAATGCTCACATTATTTAATCACATACCTACCCTAATAACTACACTGAATGCAAAGGAAACCTGTAAAATATTCTTCAGCAACTATAGTAATCAAAGTGATTACAGCATTCTACCCAATTACTTGCGAAGTGTTATAGACATTTCCTTTACTTAAGGGGGAGGTGTAATAATGGTTCGTACTAGTTGACTAGATAACGATGATAATTATTTACATGCCAGTATCGTGACTGAAGGCTAAGCAGGACAAATTCCGCAACCCTAGCAGGCACCGACCCTATGGGGCCCCGTCTCTGGTGCTGACGGCTCCTTGAGGCGCGCGTGAAGCACAACGCGTCGTCGACTCAGCCTGGTATCGGACGGCGAGCCACCCACGCTCACCGTCCACAGGCATCAGCCACTGCGCAATAGCACAGCGGCCGACTTGTCTCTGGAGGAGGCCGAAATGGGACCATTACTGGCACTCCATTTCAGCCCCCTCCCGAGTACCGGGAGTCGCAGCACCCACATTGGTTGCGGAATTTGTTCGAAAGAGTCACCGCGGCCCTGGAACGCAAAGGGCACAAGCAGGATCACGGGTGGGTTCTAGTCAGTAAGAGTCTGACACTCCCTTCCGCTCCGCCCAGAGCGGGAGAAGTCATTTGATGATTTCACATCCAAAAAAAAAAAAAAAAAAAGGCTAAGCAGGACCTAGACGAAGCAGGATGTGTGCGGTATGCACAGGTGTTAAGTTACGCCCTAGTGCACACAACTGGGGCTTTCCACAGAAGGTGAGAGTTGTTCCTTCCTCGCTTTGGTATTATTGATCTTCTGTTTATCGTTATTTATGCGAATTTAAAGTAAGAGTAGGTACGTGGATACAGGTTACCTACTTTGAGGCAAACGTTCTCCGTTGAACACATCATCGTGGTCCACCAGGTGTCAGGTCAATTAACGCCAGTTATACGCGAACAGTAATAAAAAGTTTTATTTTTTATTATTTTACTCTTTCATTTTCTTATTTTTGTGTCCGTAACATTTTTTGGCGTAAAAAAATTAGTCTTAATTCCAGCTAATAATACCCAGTGACATTTAACTGCTTATTGACTTCCCAAACACTAAAACAGAATACTTAATACACAATGAAAATCTTAAGAACGATCCTCTATTCACAATACCTAACTTTTTAAATCGATATTTGAATAAAATTGCTGCTGGCAGTTCAAACAACAAAGATAAAAAAGCTTTACAGTCCGGCACACAAGTGCTTTACAAGTTTCGCCCAGAGGCGCTTGTAGGTCGACAGAACCCAGTATCAAACAAAGCGTAAAAATATTTAAATATTTGCTTCCGTATTATTTTAAAACGCCCAGCTTTCACATAAAAAGCAGTTCATAAAACGCTATGCATTTTACAGCACAATTTCCTTCACAACTGAAAAGCATGTTAAATGTTCAACACTTATTTTAAAATCTTTCTGGAAAATTCTTTGGTTAAATTTTCCATTTACGAATAATCATGAAGATTACCACATCCATCGTATTTGCTTAATACCTATAGCTTGTGCCCCGTCTCAGGTGTGTGAAAGGAAGTTTCAATCAAATCAACGCAGGCTGAGAAACTGGTAAAGGAAAACCGTTCGGCCTATGAAGCCCTGTGACTGATTGACAACATTGTAACAGAAAAAATGGCCCGACATTTTCCTTAAAACTTGTGGAACTCGTTCATTTGTCAAAATGACTTTTTTTTTCGAGACATTTCTCTTTTTGAATTTCATGCGTATTTTAAAAATGTGTGTTGGGAAAGTTTTTCGTTTTAGCCAAAGTGTTTTCGCAAGATTTGTTAAGTTTATAAGAATGTAGAGAGCAGAACAGTGATTCGCAAAGCAAATCTGAAATCTAAGATTTCGGAAATGCTTTGCTAATCACTGTTCTGCTTTGCTTACGTGCTAGAAGCATGCGATTCCTTTGTTGCTGGGTGTTTTCAAGTCTCCATCAAACTTACTGTTGAAAGCCAAATGTGTAGTTCGATTAAGCGAGTAATACGAGTAGTATGTCTTTGTTCAGCATTGCTTACTACTCTAAACTATGAATACAAACTCAATTCTCGAACCACCTAACAAAGACATAGAACAGATACGTCCACAGACGTAATAGGGACTAACTTTCTAAAGTCAACACACCCCCTCTCCCCCCTACCACGAGACGTTCCGAACGCCACTTGGTTAGCAAAGTTATTGAGTTGTGGCGACCACAAGCCCGTCGTGCCAACTGCTCGAACAACTTGGTACCGAGTTGTGTTAGCCCTAAATATCGTTTATTAGAAAAAGTTTACAGTTTATTGAATGGTATATCGGTTAATGGTATGTTGTGTTTATTGGGAGTTTATAATGGTGTAATAATTCGTATATAAATGGTCTTCATAAATTAAAAGTGTAACCAGTCGAAGCAACCATTAAAATAAGCGGATCTAAATTACATATCTGTGGGTACAAAACCCTCAGTATATGTATACTTCTCTCGATTATGTTCTAATGCGTTAATTTACTAAAAAAATAAAATATCAATCAAAACACTACTGTATCTGAAAGCTGTCAAATTACAAAAAAAGATAAAATCATATTAGGTCCTTACATTATGAAATTGGCGTTTTGTATGAGAGGAACATAAAGTCGTTTTTTTAAGTAATAAATTTAATTAATCAAAGTATCTACCATTACTTTCTATGCATTTTTGCCATCTCATAGGTAGTTCATTGATCCCTTCACTAAAAAAACCATTCGGACAGGAATAAAAAAAACTTTGAAGGTGGTTTGGACTGTCCCATCGGAGTCGAATTTTTTCCCTTGCGAGTTATCCAAATTTCTAAAATAATGGTAATCTGTTGGAGCAAGGTCCGGAGAGTACGGTGGATGTCTAAGACATTCCAATTGAAGCTCCTTTAATTTGGTAGCCGTCTGTTGTGCTTATGCAGTGTGTGGTCTAGCGTTGTCCTGAAGCAGCAATGGACTAGAGCGATTGACCAGCCTCGGTTGTTTAGCAGCTAGCTTTTCCATCATGGTTTACATTAATTGACAAAAGACATCTGCCGTAATCATCAGGTCAGATTTAAGAAAGCTGTAGTGAACGACACCGGCGCTGGTCCACCAAATGCTCACAACTAACTTTTTTTTTTTGAGTTAATTTACGCTTGGGCATAATAAGGCTGGTTCGCCTGGGTTCAGCCTTTGCGATGAGCACTTCCAATTATTGTACAGGATCTACTTTTTATCACAGCTAATGATTCGATTTAAAATCCCTTCATTATTGTGCCAGTTATGTAGTGTAACGCAACAGTCGACGCGCGTTTGTCGATTTGCTTCACTCAATTCGTGAGGTACCTTTCAAGCTTTTTCACCTTCCCAATTTGCTTCAAGTGGATTAAAACAGTTTTATCACTAACACCGCAGCCTGCAGCTAACTTGGACATAGTTTGCGATGGATCCGCTTCTACAATAGCCTTCAATTCTTCATTGTCAACTTTGGTCTCCGAGCGTCCACGGAGCTTGTTCTGCAGGTCAAAATTTCCAGAACGAAACAGTTAGAACTAAAAACGCACTATGTTTTCTTTTGCGACACCTTCGCCATGCACACCATTAATCTTTCGAGCGGTTTCTGTAGCACTGGTGCCACGGTGGAACTCGTACTCGTAAATAACGCGATATTTCAAGATTTCCATTTTGTAAACTGAGTGACGCAAAGAAAAATATGAAAGAGTAAAAAACAAATGAATTATGGTTATATAAACCTCAACGACATACAACCAACAGCCAAAACACAATAAAATCACATTGATATAATAATATAATAAAAGTAAAAATGTACTAAAACTAATTATTACCGCACAAGTTCATCTGGCAACGCCTGGTCCGATGTATAATTAAAATTTCAGAACAAAGCTGAAACCTCGCAGAATACGTGACCACGAATAATTTAGTTACAGGGATTCCCCCGTCTGTCATACGCTTTGACTAGGATAGCCATGTGTACGGGTTTCTGCAGACTGTCCGGTTTGAGTAGAGGTGGGCTGACGCTGTAATTCTATTCTATGAAATAATTGAACTGTCGAGATAATTGCAGTATGTGCTGTATTCGGATTGTGTTTTGTTTTGATGAAGATGTCAGGGAAATTGATTTTGTGATGTTGATTTTGTTGGTCTGTTTGAAATATCAAATTCCAAATTGTTAATGTTTGATTTTTTTTAAAGAAAGAAAGAAAAATCATTTATTTCCCATGACTATAGTTAGCTAAATGAACAAAAAAAATACAGATTTCTTATAAAAATAACAGTTTTCACTACGGCACAAGGAGCGGGCTCAGCAAATGTTGAGCAGTGTGCAGCATAGCCACAACGCTGGTCAACGCTGATTTACAGCCCGCCCTTATTGATTAAAGGTCTTTGTAGCTTAGCAATCACATCGCCCAGTACCTACACACTAATCATAAAGACTATCTCATACAACTGTTTAGCATTCTTGGTCATTGGACAAGTGATTATTGTGGTACAAATACCAATATCAAAATATTTACAGTGCCCAAATACATAGATCCTCGTATTTTTGTTCCGAACATACTCCATCAGAAACTAAAACCACTCCACAGTCATCACAATTAAGAGACAAAACTTTCTTCATTAAGAAGTAGAATTAATTTTATGTACATAAAAAATAACATACTCCATAGTAAGTCATTTTGTATGTATCTATATTATTAAGAATGAGTTCTCTTGGTACCTATAATAACAAACACTGGTTCTTTCCTAAACATGGATGTTTAGGAAAGAACCAGCCGAATTTGTTCAAAAGAATTACCGCGGCCCTGGAACGCAATGTGAGTAAGAGTCTGACACTACCTTCCACTCCACCTAGAACGGAAGAAGTCATTTGATGATTTTCCATCCATAAAAATAAAATCATAAACATATGTAGTTAATAAACTTTTTGTAACGTTAAATGCGTAGGAAATGTTGCTTAGGTACAAAGAAGTAAATAAAAGGCCTATATAAGTGTTCGAAGCCGCATTTAATAGTTTTATCATGATTCGTGCATGCGATACATAGTCTTTGGTTAATTTATTTCAACAGCTTTTTAATAAAATATCCTTGATTTTTCAGCATACTGATGGCAACCCTTACGACTTGATGATTACAAAACACAGGACAAGGGAACGTCAGAGGCATATGAAACGTTAAAATAACGAGGGAAATGCAAATCTGACACATTATCATATAGTTAACGATTGTCTATGCGCTCTTCAGATAAAAAGGACCGTGACGTAATTATTCCTGCGCGTTTAGGGGGCTGTAGGTTGCATGGAAATTGTGCGATTTTGTAAATTAAATTTGTTGTGAAATTTACATGAAGTACCTGCCAATAAAAATACACTTTTTCCATTTCAGCTTTACAGAACCTAATGTCCAAATAAAGACTGTCTTAGATAATCCATTCAATAATTTTAGATATTCTGCAGAAAAATAACTAAACCAGAGAAGGTCATTTGATGATTTCTCATACATGAAAACAAAATCTTCCACCTACGAACCTTTTTAAATACTTATTCAAAATAATTTTCAACGAAAAATGAAAAAAAAAACAATACACATTTACACAAGCATCATTTGCTCATTGAGAGAAATCATTATGCACAAGCTGATACTAATTGAAAACAATATACAAATACTTCGATGAATACTGAAAATATCGAACGGATAAATTAATTAATCCAAAATTCTCCTCATTAATTTATTTGCAATATTCTCTGCCCACCTGGAAATTACCAAACAATGGATTTGGAACGACAAATGATGGAAAGAAGTACGTAATATATTGTGACTGTGGATTTTTGAAGGATACTGTCACAAAGAAAAAACGGTACAGAAACTCGGCTCCTTGCATCGAGTGAAAACAAGCTCAGTCGCACATAGACGAATACGCATGGAGTTCTTTGACAAATATGTATAGAAAACGTATTTTCACTCGCTGTACGTGGAGTGCACCTGTGTGTGCCCCGAGTTTTCGCGCGTTGTATGGAGTCGACCTTCTGTGGCTGCCTATCTATGATATGATAAAGCCCTGTCTAAAGCCTTTGTGTACCCTCACAATAGACACTTCGTTGAGATCCACTGCTTTGGTGGTTGTTGTAAATATTTTTTGCTTCAAAAAAACAGGTTTACGGCATTATATTTTTGAGAGCGAGTCATAAAAACGGCCAGTGTTACCACGTCTGGATAAGCTCCAGTTAATTTATTTCACGGAGAATTTCATACAACTCTTTTAAGGTTATTCCGTGTTTTATAGTCATATCTACAGACTTGATTTCAAATTCAACCAAATCGAAACCTCTCTGTTTTTTTAAGTCGGTTAAAACAGGGCCTGATGCTCCTTAACAATTTATTGTTAATTTGAAACCAGACCTAAGTTTGCAGTAGCTTATCAATTTTAATGTGTGCTGTCAGATGCAACTGTAGAAAAACCTGCGGGCGCCAACCTACCAATATATGCACTAGTGTATAAAAAAATGTAACTACATCTACATCTTTTCATATTAAAAACTATAAATAGTGCGACAACTTGGAGACGTTTACGGTAGATTATCCGGGGAAAGCAACACACTGAGAAGAATAGAAGGCTGTGGGAAGAAATTTGCCCAGCAGTGGGACAAAAAGATTGACAAAAAATGATAAAAACACATTAACTGTCACTATTGAATGTCCTTTTGAACACACATACTACACATAACGCCTGTGTCGTCTAAGGTAGGCCTTAGACGAAACAGGCGTTATGTGTAATATGTACCTATGCAGAGGTACCTATATCGCACACTTGAATGAAAGGGACCGAACTCAAAAATTGCAATTTTTGTTAAAGCGAGCGAGCAAGAACTAATATCTTTGCAAAAAAAAACAACTATTTCTCGATAAGCTGTACCTTTTCATCACCCAGTGAGAAGAGCTTTAAGAGTATGTTTTTTACGTTCAATTTATAGCTAATTATATAAGTAACAGGAGTTTTGAGTTAAGCCCCTTTCATCCTGAGAGTACGATATGTACAGTATTAATATTTCATGTTCTTGTGACAGGTACATTAATTTGCACTACAGTTCTGTTGCCAACTGTAACTGTAACATACACCTAACATGAACTACACTTTCGTCATTAATTGTACCTACCTGTGTCCGCTTGAGGCAATACGCACGTGTACAATGAAACACAACACGTATTAAAGTAGACACGTTTAAAAGCGCGTAGTACTTGAGAGTACAGTGAGTACAAATCGTACATGGATACTCACTCAACGCTGGAGGCTGGCAACTCTTGCTTTTATTATGTTTCCGCCACTCGAATGCGCCATTCATTCATTCCATCACTAGACACTAAATTGCAAATATTGTTGTTGTTTGTGTGTATTATATTCCATTTCCATGACACTATAGAAAAATGTTTGGAATTCCAAGTGAAAAACGTTTTTTTTTTTGTTTTAGGTGTTTTTTTTTAGAATAACCGATTTTGTAATTGCTTGCATTTGATAAATTCATCTTTTACAGCAATGGCGATAGTGTTTTTTTTTCATATATATCCTTGAATTTAGATCAGTGTTTCTACTAGGTAAACAGGATATTCAAGAAATACCTTTGTATTTTTTTTTCTATTTTCATTCCTCGTGCCCTAATCCAATCAGTCATAAAGGTATTTAAAACCGAATACACCATGTATATGGGTAAAAATATTCTATTAAAACAAATAAAAAATCAAAATGGCCGCGCGTGCCGGAATCGAATGTGAATTGAATTGAATTGAAAAGGTTTATTTTTCAGCGTCGGATAAAAATATACGCCACGTCATATTGTACGCAGATATCGACTGCAGAATGACTTTTGCCACCGTGACATTGTTGTTTCTGGTATATTACGTTTCTCGTTAAAACGAGAGAACGTGAAACTTTTTTCAATAGCATATGTACATAGGTGCAGGAAAGCAAAAAAGGCCAGCTCTTTTAACTACATACTCTATTGTTATCTGTAGAAGAGAAGCCGAGAAAAACTCCTATTCGCAAAATGTATGTAGACATTATTTTGTAACAGCTAAATAGTTTTTCTAATCTCGATCTGTCATTGGTCGGAGTCGAGGAAGCGACTTAAAATATGGGTGTAAGAAAAGATGATTTATCCACAATCATATCATGGGTAATGCCACAAAGATTTAGTATAGATACAATAGTTGTTAGCCCTTTTTTTTTTGGATGGGAAATCATCAAATGACCCCTCCCGCCCTGGGTGGAGGGTAGGGAGTGTCAGACTTTTACTGACTAAAACCCACCCGTGATCCTTCTTGTGCCCTATGCGTTCCAGGGCCGCGGTAACTCTTTCGAACAAATTCCGCAACCCTAGCAGGCACCGACCCTATGGGGCCCCGTCCTCAGTGCTGATGGCTCCTTGCGGCGCGCGTGGAACACAACGCGTCGTCGACTCACCCTGGTATCGGACGGCGAGCCACCCACGCTCACCGTACCCAGGCATCAGCCACTGCGCAATAGCACAGCGGCCGACTTGTCTCTGGAGGGGGCCGAAATGAATAGTTGTTAGCCCTACAACCTGCATCGTAAAACAAGCATCGTTTCAAATCACCTACTTCACCTTAATTGCCAATCAATCCCAAAGAACCGATCACATGTTAATGAAACTTCAATAAAACCCAAATTAAACGCTAAGAACATATAAACAGCACATCCGCTAATAAATTTAGAGGGTCTGTTTTATAGACAGATCGAATTACCTACCACATAGTTAGTTTACCCTCATAAACGTCAAACGTGCTACGGACATGGGTCCTACTTGGGTTTCATAGAACCGTCGTCCGATGTTACTGGTTTAATGGTAAGGAGTATCGGTTGCGGAACTGAAAAATGTAATTAGGAAGTGAACAGGTAAGGGAGTATTCGGGGTGGAAGATAAGATGTTGCTCAATGGCAAACTTTAATAAAGTTGACGAATAATATCTAGGGAAATTAAGTTAAACTTCACTATGTAGGAAGGTATGAAATATGGTGAAGTCAGCTAGACCTAATGATCTGACATCATCATTAAAGCGAAATGAGTTATGAGATTTGATAAAAAAGAAAAGATCAATGATCAGGAGTGGAGGCTTGTGACGTCAAATTGTTAACACGTAGTGACTACACAAGAGTTTTCCGCGCATTGTATACTCTTCGTTTTTGTTTACGTACAAAAAAGTACTTGTCGAATGTTTTTAGGATCTACATATCTGATGGACTAATTCGATTTTTAGTCAACTACTCTGTTACGAATTCAATAAGATAGCATTAACTTATATGTTTTTGGGAGATTGACACGGTAAGTAAACAGATATTACAAAGCAGTTCCAAGATCAAGCAAACAAATGAACATCAACTTCTACAGAAAACGAATTAAAAAAACAAATGAGGCTCGGTAGCACATTACATTGAACATGGCATTGTAAACCAAGCTATTATAAAATAAACAGATGAACATCAAAACCTACAGAAATATAATGCAAAAAACAAATGAAACACAGTAAGTCGACGTGATTTAAGTCCTTATACCAATAAACGGATGTACAACTATACCACTAAATACGTCCAATCGAGAACGTGCCGCGCCGGCCACAGCTGTCCAAGCGGGACGATACATAAAATTCTCAGCTGGAAAATAGTCACATCGCAAACTCGTGTAGTACAATCTCTCACGAACGAGATTCTCACAAGGTCATTCAGTAGGTAATAGACAGAAGTTTGTTATGCGTTGATAATGTTATGTCTACCTTGCCTTTTTATTGAGTGACAAATTTATTTCCATGACAAGTAGTCTTAATTTAACATGTATTTGTCATGTACCGCAGCTATGTAGTTAATCTTTCCTTTATCCGGAAGGAGAAGACTGTAAGAGAAGATAGAAATCTTCTCTTACCGTCTGTTATATTTTTAAATAGCTTAATGGAATATTATAATTAGAACTCCTTATATTACTAAATCCACACGTTAGCTGTTATTCTTGCCACATTTGCGAGGGCATTGCCGCCTTCATTAGCATTATAGTTTTTGTTTGCCTTTATTTTGCTCTTCTGCCATTCTCCTGTACAATGAGCCAACACGCTACGTACTCAATTTGTCCGCTTGGCATATGCTTGGCATGCGAAACATGACGCCGGCAACATTTACGTTTCCACGTAAGCGGGAAACGTCCCACTCGCGTTACCAGAAAATCAAGTCAACTGACAATGTTACGAGAAATTGAGGAAGACTTGCTAGGATTATTTTCTTCTTTTTTTTTTCGTGGAATATGTCAAGAGTCGTTCGTTTTATGTGCCTGATTGATTTATTCTGTGGAAAATTGGCAATAGTTGTGTGAGGAAAAACAAGGGGCCTATTCTTTTTTCGAAATTCGAGTGTATTCTTCTTCTTTGTGTTTATGAAGGGGTCACATATTATTATGTGCCAGGACTATAAAACCTCGAGGGAATTGTTGTGGTGTGGTGTCTAAGCTTCGTTCTAGATTTTTCAGTCTGCAAACGAAGCGAGAACGTACTAACAAGTATGAATTCGTCAATTAAAAGCTTAGATAGCTACAGAAAACGTCTGTTTAATGTAATGTGGTTTCAAGTTCAAATTCATGCGTTTTTCAACGTCGCTCTCGATCCACTTCTTTTACGAAACATAACTATTGCTTATCTACTTCAGAATAAAATAACACAACAAAAACTTAATCCTTAAACAAACACGGCCTCCAACAAAACCAAACGAAAGGCACCAATTCTTCACGATTAAACTATCCTTTCAAAGGGAACCTGCCTCATTCTATTCAAATCCGAAGCAATTTCCGTGGCAATATTTCACAATCTCCCAGCTACCATTGAGATTTACTTGCATCGAGATAAGGCAGCTGAAGTGGACGGTGGGTCCTAGATAACAATGCAATTTACACTGAACATCGAGATCGGGTGAAAAGAATCGGCTCGTAATAGCGGGTATCGGAAAGTGTGCAGAGGTTAAGGATGTTTTTCAGGAGTCTGAACATCTGTATGGAAAAACGAAACCCTTAGGTTCAGGATCTCGTGTGTCTATATGTCTGGTTGGCTGGCTTTTTTTTGGTTGGGAAATCAATTAATGACTTCTCCCGCCCTGGGCGGAGCGAAAAAGAGTGTCAATCTCTTACTAACTAAAACCCACCCGTGTTCCTTCTAATGCCATTTGTATTCCAGGGCCGCGGTACTTTCAAATTTAGAGATGTTTCCTGAGGAATAAAAATATGATTTAGTCCGTCAGTTAGATTATCGAAAAATATTGGACACGTATTTTTTGCTTTATCAAATCTATAAAAATTTACAAAGATAAAAATACTCAAAGATCATGAGTGGGGGCATCGTGCTACGATTTTTACCACGCCGTGACGTCACACGAGTTTTCAACGCACTGTATCGTCTTCGTTTTTTGTTTACGTGAAAAAAGAAAAAATACGTCCAATATTTTTTTGGAAATCTAACTGACGGACTAATTAGATTTTTTTAGCCAACTATCCTGTTTGCGCTTTTTAAAGTCGACATTGATTATACTGATAGGTTTTGAGCAAAGCTATCTGTTCATGCTGACCAGTACTGGACAAATACATACATAATAAGTAACTTTATAACATTTTTAGTGCTCCAAGCACGTGACTTTTTTTATTATTATAGACGTACTTGACGACACTCCTCAAACATATCTCCTATCTATATAAATTAAAAAATAATAACTAAATGTGAGTGAATACGATATAGGTGGTTATGAAATAAAAATTGGAAAAATTATACGGAAAAACTTAAAACCGACCGGGATGTGACTAAGATATTTTTAACCTTTATTTTCTGGATTTCACGCAGACAAAGTCGTGGGCAGATATCTAGTAACCCGCCCTTATTACCTTATTTTGTATTCCTCAACAAAGATTAGTCAAAATATGCAGCAGATATTGTAGTGCACAATATGTGCGGAAATATCAAGCACTTCTAGCCCAACGACCAAGGGAATGGAACCCAGGACCTCGGCAGTCGCGCTTACGATCACCAGACCAACGTAGCAGTTAGACATAATATAAAAAACACGATGGACACAACTGGGACAATTCTCGTACTTTAAGAAGCGATAGCTTTCGCATCGCTGTTGGAACTGTCAGTACCACCAAAACTTTTTCACAATAATTGCGACTTGAATTAGAACGCTTTTTGAAGTACGTGAATTGCCCTTAGTACACTGTTCGAGTACTTTCAACAATCTTTTGATTCACTCTCATATCTTTACGAACCATAAATCTATACTAATATACAAAGCTGAAGAGTTTTTTTATTGTTTGTTTGTTGGAACGCGCTAATCTCAGGAACTGGTCCGATTCGAAAAAATCTTTCAGTTTTAGATATCCCATTTATATATCATCATGCTAAGACGAATAGGAGCGGAGCAGCAATGAAGAATATTTCATAATCGGGATATATCCACGGGAACGAAGTCGCAGGCAGAAGCTAGTTGTTGCGGAATTTGATCGAAAGAGTCACCGCCGCCCTGGAACGCAAAGGGCACAAGAAGGATCACGGGTAGGTTTTAGTCAGTAAGAGTCTGACACTCCCTTCCGCTCCGCTCAGAGCGGGAGAAGTCATTTGATGATTTTATTTTGCCTTTTTTTTAAAGGCTGAAGCTAGTCAGTAAAAATATCTAACCTAGTATTAAATCCGGATTCCATCCAATAGCAGCCCGCCGCGATCAATATCCCAGACATTAGCCCATATTCGCTTCACTGCACGCATTGAGCTAACTCATTTAATCCAGCCTGCACTTTGGCCAAATCTTATTGAAATGGTTTATTGATCTAATTTGGTACAGAATTAAATTTGGTAATTCATTTAATCTTATGTCGAGCTTGTAATGCTTTATGGTAGGGAGATGAATGATTAATATGTGAAAACTTTGTATCCATTTTAAAGCAGATTGCGCACACACAGAAATGTAAGAAAGTAAAAATGTACATGCAAAGAAATGCATATATTAATGTATGAATTTCGAGCAATGGGAGACCATTCTTTTTGTATAATTACGATTAATATAAAAATACACGACTATTGCTCAATATTTCTAATTATTATAATAATTAGATAGACGGTATCTAATTATTAGCCATGGGTATCCTATGTCTGTATATGTGGTAGGAGAGCAGTGGTGACCGAATGGTAACGGCCCCGACTTACGAATAATTGTAAGTCGCGGGTTCAAACCCAGCCAGGCGCATTACTTTGTGTAATTAATATCATCACCACTGCTCTCAAAACGGTGAACGAAAACATCGTGAGGAACCGGCATGTCCTAGAACCAAAAAATCGAAGACATGTGACATTCATCAACCCGCACTGGGCCCGCGTGGTGGATTACGGCCCATTCCATCTCCTAGAGAGGAGGCCTTTTTTTTTTTTTTTTTTTCTGGATGGGAAATCATCAAATGACCCCTCCCGCCCTGGGTGGGGCGGTAGGGAGTGTCAGACTTTTACTGACTAAAACCCACCCGTGATCCTTCTTGTGCCCTATGCGTTCCAGGGCCGCGGTAACTCTTTCGAACAAATTCCGCAACCCTAGCAGGCACCGACCCTATGGGGTCCCGTCCTTGGTGCTGACGGCTCCTTCGGCGCGCGTGGAACACAACGCGTCGTCGACTCAACCTGGTGTGGGACGGCGAGCCACCCACGCTCACCGTCCCCAGGCATCAGCCACTGCGCAATAGCACAGCGGCCGACTTGTCTCTGGAGGAGGCCGAGATGGGACCATTACTGGCACTCCATCTCAGCACCCTCCCGAGCGTTGGGAGTCGCAGCACCCGCAGCAGAAGCGGCAGAAGCGGCGACGGAAGCCGCGGCGGCGGCAGAGGCGGCGGCGGCGGCAGACCTCTTGCCCTTGGTCGGGGCGGATGGCGCGCAGGCCCTTCCCCCAGCCCAGTGCTCGGCCGGCTTGCCAGCAGCCGCACATGCACTGCAGTGCGGCGTGGCCTCACATGAGCCGGCCCGATGACCGGGCTGACCACAGCGGAAACAAAGACCGCTGCGGTCCACCTCCGAGGGGCACATAGCTCCCGTGTGGTTGCCCACATGGCAGCGGTAGCACCTCAGAGGCCTGGGTTCCAGCAGTTTTACCCGCGCAGACACCCATCCCACCAAGAGCCTTCGGCCCTCCGACACAGTTCTGGCCGCCGTCACGGGGCAGCTCACCACAAGGGTTTGCATGCCCGTGTTGTCAGGCCGGAGGGTGCCCGCCTTGACGAGCTCGGCAGAGCACCCCCCAGTCCTGGCGACGGCGGCCACAACTTCCTCCTCCGTAACAGAGTCATCCAGGCCCACTATGCGCATGTCGATGCGCTTAGTCGGCCTGGACACCCGGACCTCGTCCGCGGGTAAGACCGCCCTCAGCTTTTCGGCCAAGGCGTCCGCGAACGGGCCACTCTCCGCTCCGGCGAGCTCGAGCTTGCGGGCACCGGTTAGGGTCCTCCTGACCCCGATGCCCCCGCTGATGCCCAGCTCTTGGAGGCTCACCGCCTCCTTCGCCCGCTTCAATACGGCGAGATACGTCACGCCCCTCTGTTCCGCTTCCGGCTGCAGTGTGAGCACTACAGCCGCGGATTTCGGGGCGCGAAGCCTCGCCGCAATAGCGTTGGCCTTACGCCGCTGCTTCCTCGCCTTCCTCCTGGCCGCCTCTTTGGCCCTCCGCTTCTGGCCAGCAACCTGCCACTCGGCCCCGGCCGCAGGAGGGTCCGAGGGTGGGGGTGGGGGCGGCTGTGGCACCACTGGCGCCGCAGCCTTAGCCGCTCCTCCCCGAGCCTTCCTCCCACCCCTTTTCGCCGGGGCCGACTTGGTCGTCGCCGGCGTCGCAGCCGCCGGCGCCACAGGCGCTGGCGCTGCTCCGCCCTTGGCCTTTGCCTTCGCCTTGCCGGACGTTCCCGGGCTGGCAGCCGCGGCGGCCGCGTACGAAGCCGCCTTCTGCTGCTGGCCCGGGGCCCTCTGAGTCGCCGCTGTTGCCGCTGTTGGGGGACGCCGGACCATGTCCTCCAGCATGGAGAACTGCCTCCGGAAGGGAGCCAGCTCCTGCCGTACCAGGTCCCGCACCTGGCTCAGCACCCGGCCCCCCTCCGGCGCTGCCGGACTCAGTCCCCCTCGCGGCTCCACGGAGGCCGCTCTGGCCATCCCCGCCAGGTCCCTCCGGAGCGACTCATTCTCCTGAACGAGTCGCTCCGTAAGAACCGCGAGGCGGGCGACCTCCGCCCGCAACTCCGACGCCTCGTCTGAGGCAGTCCCGCCAGCGTTGGCCGCCGCTGCCGCCAGTATGGAGGCTTTGGCCGCACTGATGGCCTCCCGCTTCGAGGACTGCTTCCTCTTGAAGGCCACAGCGCGGATCGCGGCCTCCACGACCTCCGCAAACTGGGCCCTCTGGTCCTCAACAGCGGGAGGTACCTCTCCCGGGGACTCCAAGTCGTCAGAGTCGAGAGGAGGCGGACGAGTAGAGGGAGCCCTGCGACCGCTCCCTCCAGGGCGACGCCCCTCCTCCACCAACCTCTCGGCCCGACGCTCCACCTCCCGGGTAGAAGGTGCCAGCCCCCTCCCTGCCTCACAGCCCCTGCCCCGCCTAGCGGTGGGGATTTTGCGGGCGGAGGCAAATTCGCCCTCGGAGGACGACCCGCTGTCATCCTCCCGTCTGGGCCGCTTGCGGAAGAACTTTACGTTCTCCGCAGCAGCCCCCCCTCTTTCATCTCCGGAGCCCGCCGAGCTGACCGTTACTAGGTCTAGCGCGGAGCCGGAATCCAACTCCACGCCACCCCGGCGCTCAGGCGAACCCTCCTCTGCAAATTCGTGCGCCATCAGCTCCTTAAAGGAGGCGGATCCGGATGACGACGACGAATTGGAGCCTCCTCGGCTCTTGTTGCCACTGGCAAGCGGAAGACGTTTGGTGCCCACCCCAGAGTACGGAGGGCAGCCCGCTGAAGTGGGGTGGGATTCCCCGACCGCTGAGCAGTCGGGACCCACCTGGGGACTCATTTTGCAAGCGTCTTTTTTCATGGTTTGCCTTTTAAGGGTGTGGTCCCTTTTCGCTCCGCCCCTTCTCAGGGCCCTCTCTCCCAACCTCACCTCTCCACCTGCTCGCTGCTCTCACAGTCACGTCTGATGATCAGACGCGTACCAGAGAGCAGCGAGCAAGCGTGTGTCTCTCTTGGTCTGATCCCTCACTTGCGACCTTCCGGCATGAGTGGCTCTACCGGGAAAGCTCGCAAGATCATTGGGACGCTCAAGCCCCACCACGACGACAACGTGGAGACACATTCGGTGGGGTAGAGAGGAGGCCTGTGTCTCAGCAGTGGGAACATTCAAAAGGCTGATTATATCCTATGTCAGTGAATTGCTACTGCACAAAGAACCGCCACCAATCACCACAGATATTTAGAAGGTTTCTTGAAGTTGGCGCTGAAAAGTGACGTACCCAAAACGAAATAAAGCACGACGTCGCAATTAAAATGTGCATTTTAAGCCACTTTACTTTGAGGTCATTTTGCAATGCATAAAAGGGTCGTAATGGTCAATTATTGCCGTTGCAAACTCCAGCACTGCATGCATCTAACACTGCCTCATTTTATATTGGCGACACGGTTGGCGCTGTGGTTGAGCGATTGGCTGCTGCGTTGCGTGTCGCGGGTTCGGTTCCCTCACCGAATAAATATTTGTATGGCCTACAGAGATATTCCGGGTTTAGCTGTTTGTCCATGTGAGTTTGTATGTTTGTAAAGGCACCCACGATACAGGAGTAATTTCAAGAGTGGGCAACATTTTGATTAAAAAAAAACACACATTAAACGACATTCAAGACATACTCAAAGTTAAAATATTAAAAAAATAAATTTAATTAAGCACGAGAAATGAAGAGCGGCAATTCAGCCTCTATGATTAATAACGTAAAACGATATGTCATTGGAAAGGTTTTTTATAATATTCCACAATATTTACTATCGACTACTTTTCTATCTCTTAGCTTGTGTAAGCACATACATACATACATATATGCTGAAAGTTTAACTTAATAATTACTCAAACTCTAAAACTCTGATTCGATTTTAATTTACATTCTTATAAAACTTGAATTACTTAGTATTAGAAATAACACTAATTACTAGTACTTTACATTTAACATTTCTTAAAAAAAAGAACGGTTCTATATTATTCGAATATTCGAATGCTAATAAATGACGATACAAGCATGTCCGTTCATAATCCTTCATTTAATAAGACCGCATGAGGATTACAGGACTATAACTGTCGATAGTTACATAAAAACAGCTACACGGGTCCATCTCCACAGTTAAAAATGCTTGCCAACATCAGTCTGTGGATGAGTGACCATCTTAACATGGCGAGACTCCTCCACGTTAAGCCGTTGGTCCCGGCTATCATTTTTAGATTTTTGGCAGCCGCTACGGAGTGTAAGAAGCTAGAAAATCTGACTCCAAACTTGCCAAGCAATACCGTGTTACCCAGTTTATGGGTTGTGGAGGTCTAGTAGGCAGCCGGTCCACGTAGAATACCGGTATTCAGCTGAATCCGATTTGACTGGAAGCCGACCCCAATATAGTTGGGAAAAGGCTAGGCAAATGAAGATATCGCTGAAAGAACGTAACTTAGTCTAGGCCCTCCAAATGCCTAATTAACCACAAAATCTAAATTAGCCAGTTCATTGTTGATTTGATTAGCTCTCACGTGATTGTCTTAATCATTTGCATATATAAGTTTTTTATAAAGGTTTCGTTCTTCGCGTTTCTCGCGATTCTCCGCAAATGAAATGTAAATAAGGAGGAATATGGAGCAAATAGGGTTGCCATGTGTACGCTTTTAGGTGGATTGCTCTGATATTTCGATGAATATAAACTGTTGACTGACATAATTGGGAATTTTTATCATTGTGTTCTTTTAATATGCTTCAAAACTACCTAAACTTCTGCAAACACAAAACTGCGTTTTTTTATCTTTCTATATTATCCCACTGCTGACTAAGGTCTTTCCCATAGCCTTACACTGTTCCCGGTGTGTTGTCCTCTCCGTCCAATCCGTCATGAACGCCTCCAAGTCGTCACGCCAGCGTTTCTAAGGCTTTCCTCGGTGACAATGAAAAAGTTTTTCAAATCATACCTAAATCTAAAATATGAATCAATGTAGACTTGCATCCGCTTACGAGAAGAACTGTTTCATTATAATTCGTCGCTAATAATATGGTTGATAACCATTAGCTAACAATATGTTTTTTCGTGTAACACTATGGGTGATAGGGGCCAAAAATATCTCGTACAATCCGCATCCCCAACATACACCATTCTGAAAGAGAATCTGGAAATTTGTCCCTTTCCCACGCTAACAGAATAATTTTGTGGCTTCTAAATTATGATTCTGCAGAACGACTGACTTTTTAATGATTAATCCTTTCATTTGATATCCATATCATCGAGGTGTATAAAAATAATAAATTTACCATTACGATTTAGAATAATGTCGCTTTGCTACCGGGTATTGTCATCCAATCGAAACAGGTATGCACAATTTCAGCTTAATCAGTCAGAGCTAACTATTTCAAAAATCTTCTGTTAGGTCAAATCGTTGAACTTCTTAAAGTTCTAAGTTTGAGCTACATGGTATCTGACAAATGCTTGCACTGTCTGGACAGGTTCACTCTAATCTGTGTGGCACTTCCCTCAAAAGGCTACCTCAGACATTAACCTGCATGGTTCTCATATTATTTGACCAGTACGGACTTTAAAAGAGACTGACCACTGAGTTTGTTTCGGTGTTTCTTCTCAGGGTAGTCGGCTAGGAAACACCGGCTTCACTAGCTTAAAATGACAAAAAATATTGGACGTGTAAAAGTGTTATGTTTGGTTAACCTACTTACAAAATAAATATCATTTATCATTATCAGATATGATCCATACATAGGTACTGAGTAACAAGACAAGTTAAACAAAACCTTGTAACTGCATAAAGGCGGTCTAATGCATTGGTTACCTACTGTATTTGTCCTTACACTGCGCCATGAGAGCCTGGGGCTCCTATATGACGTTCCTACGAATGGCTGGCGTCACAAACTCGAAAATGTTCTTACTTAAGCACGCAATATTCTTATATAAGCTCACGCAAGCCTCAAGGCCTGTCCTGGTTTAATTATCTAAGGTTTTCGTATCATTTGCGAATTGCGTTATCATTATTTCCTATGGCAGTTGTGTCTTGTTCTTTTGGATGAAATTAGTTTTAATTTCGAGGTAATGTCCCTTGTTACAACAACCTACCTAAACTCTGGAAAAGGAAAATAAAAGGTAGAGTTCTCTGTAGGCCAAAGAATACGTTGAAAATTTCAGCCTAAAATCTAAAAGACTGTAATTTGTACATAACAGCTTAAATGATTCATCATCTTCATTATTTCAGCCGAAGGGCGTCCACTGCTGGACACAGGTCTCCCACATCTACGGATCCTGTGTATCTTTCATCCAGCGGATTCCTGGGGTCTTCACCAAGTCATCGGTCTATCTTGTGAGATCCTCCAAAGCTGGGTCTTTTGATATCTTCTTCTAAACTTTCTTGCCTAATCGATTAGTAAAATATTTATATAAGTAGCAGGCTAGATTGACTGGCGCCGACACTCATACCTTTCAGAGCAAATAAAACCTTTAAAACTTTGATTAAAAAAGAAAACGACAACAAATATAAATTCCAAAACCGAATTCACATCACGCCTCCAAAAGGCCTCACATAATAGTTTTACGTACCCTGCAGGCAAAACCACAAACACAAGTTACTATTAAAAGGAGAACCTACTATCTACTCCAATTAACCAGTATAAACAAAACACAAACGGCAAAGTATATTTCCCAGTTTATTTAACAGAACGACAAAACGCCCGAGGATTATCAACACAGGAACCTATTACAAAGATAATATTAAAATTCCGTTTGTTTGTAACGAATTGAGGAAACGGAAAGGGCTCCTCTAATGAGATAATAACATTTTCCGCACAGGTGGCCCTTTCGGGGCCTCTCGCTGTGAATATTACAATTTACTATCTTGCGGCGCCGGCTGTGTAATCTTAAAACTTTATGGGTCAGCATGACTGTTTGTATAACTATTGTATCTGTATGCGCCACTTTAGAGGAGTGCCAAATTAGTTGGTGTTATAATAGGACCGGTTCTAACTTCAGCCACTTTCTCTTCTTAAACATACTGACATAACATCACGTGTATTTTCCGAAGTATTACAGAGGTGTTCCTATAGTAATCCACATTGCAAAACTCATGTTTAACAGCTACTGCAAAAGAATTTAGGTAATGCGTAATGATTTCTTTGTTTATCAAATTATCAGCTACGAAGCGTAGCCGTGATAATACGCCGTAGCATGAGTGCTACGTTTTATCGTAGACATAGGCAGAAATAAGGCTCAAAACTGAACGTTATATCTTAAGCACTAAATCCTATTTTATTACTTTCACGGACAAGCAAGTAAACAGTTTAACGTAGATGCCCAGGATATGCCGCCTCTGTTTTAAGAGAACTTTGGCGAAAGATTTTCTTAGTACGAGTAATTTAGATTCAGAATGAAATATGACGCTGCTTATATGAGTCATATGAATCGTGGTAGATAAATGATCCCGTAACTAATTGCCGAAATTAAAATAAATTGTTCAGTACCGTCATGAAAATGAGAACACGGATTTTAATAAAAACGCCTTTGTTCTTCTATGAAATACGATAGACTGCAATCTTTTATTTTAATTCTTATAAAATCTTTTTTATCCTTCCCGAAGAGCGATCCTCAAAGGAAATATTAGACATCAGCTTTCCATATATTTATTTTAATATTTTCATAAACATCATGCATCATAACGGTACAAAGGCTGAGTTAATGCTTTAAGCATTGAACCAAGGGTGGTGGAGAGGTAACAAGCGAGGTAACAAGTTAATATTTTTATCAAACATTTTTCATCTGAATCCAATGGATGCGAGAAGCACAAGATCGCTCGATGTAGTAACAGTTGCAATAGGTCTGTGTCCATCAGTAGATGTCTTTCGACCAAAAAGATGAGAATGATGAAGAGACATTTTCAATAGCAATCGACAGTCATATTTTGAAAAATGTCGACGGTAGCTCTACGAACCCCTTTGAAACAAGTGTGGTGTTATGGAATTAAACAGCACATAGTCGCCACTGTATCAAAACATATCTTGAAGCAAACTACTCACAAGCGCAATTTACGTCTATTTCCTTTCAAAACGTTTCGGTAGAAATCTTCCACCTTAACGGTTATACGGTTTTACCGATTGCTGAACACGTAAACCGTAATTCAGTTCGCAGGTGTGCCGACAATCCGAAGACAAGTCTACACATTGAAATTTAATAAAACTTGCCTTATTCGGGCGCTTACAATTTACGACGTGCCACGGAAGACGTGCGAAATCTATTGTAGACGCAGAACAGAATATTAGTGGAGATAAATGTTTTTTCAGTTGAGTCGTAACGTGTGGAGTGGATGATATGAATATATTACAAAAAATAACCCGTAAAAGAAGTTGATTTTCCAACGTTTGCAAGTGAAATGACGATAGTAATTTTTTTTAGGAAATAATAAAATATCAAAACGAAGTTTCAGATTTTCTTAACCTTGGCCTAAAAACTTTTTAAGAAACATTTTTTTGATAAATAATACTAGATTATAAGGTATACTGAAATTCTATTTAATTTAAAAAAAAATGTAAGTAAATAAATCTCGTATGATTTATTTAAATCTTCACAGGCAGTGTTTGCAATTACCTTGTAATAAAAGGTCGACTCACGACTGGTACAGGACACCTTGCCTCCCTAAATTAAATAAATCTGTTAATTACCCGTATAATCCTACCTTACCAATATTTTTAATCAATTTTGCCTATTGTAACTAATTCATAATCAATCACCGTTCCTACTTACTCTCAATATATCCACGTCTGGCTCAAGCTTTGTATAGCTTCTACACATCTTATCGTCATGTTTCGATTTACCGTGCTTCGCTTATTTACATACGATAAATTTGTATGTATGTATATCGAAATTTTAGTACAACATACCTACGAATTTAAAGAAAGATGCCCTTTAATCATACTACATAATAATTGATAAACTTTTTATACTATTAACATACTAGACCTCTAAAATGCCGCGATCACTTATGCTTGTGCTCTATAAAATCTTACCTATTATTGCTTAACTTTACTAGTTTAGCAATTAATACATATATCTTTTTTATTGTTAGCTTTGTAGTGTCAACTTCTTGATCTTTCCCACTAATCTGTTGAAGCGCCATTTCGAACCAGCCTTCACATGTTTCCAGGACATCTTACCACCATTTTCTGGAATGGTGAAATAAAATCTCATTTATCATTTGCATGCCCTTTTATTTCAAGAGACTATAATGCTAAACGAATTTTCTTGCTTTACAGACGCACCAAAACGTCGCCGTACGCCCGAATCAAATAAACATTTTACACACAAATATACATATATAAACAGTAGAACGCGTGCGGCCGTATTCCCGATACCTTTCGATACAATGGCCGAACGAAATCGAAACCCAGAATCCATTACGCACTACACGTTGGCGTGTACAATTTATTTTTTGTATGAAAGCCTCGGGGGCCCGTAATGGCGAAAGTTTTTCCTTCAGCGGTAGGTAATTGTGAGGGCCGATGCAAGGCAATAAATAACCACAGTCCTCCGACCCTTGATTGAACTTGCTAATGAATGTAGGATAAGAAATTCGGATATCGAATCGAAACTCTCTCTTCCTCGTCTTTAGCTACACTGAAAAATGACTTAAGTTTTTATTCAATTTCGACGTCGAGTTTCGAAAGTCGAGTTGTAATTTTCTTGTAGACGATACCCTTAATTTTGATATGACATCGCTTATTTGAATTCGGAAATCGGTGTTCTTTTTTACTTAGAGCAATTTAAATGAAACTTTTTCAGGTGATATTATTTTGGAAGAATTTATAGGCTTTGATTGGGAGTTGGGAAAGTGTGTTGTGAGATATAAATTAATTAGAGAATCGAGGCAAGTAATTTATAGTCCACATACATAACCTCGATCTAACTTTGTTTTCATAGAAACTAGAGCTTTCATAAAGACCTATATTATAGTTCGATAATTCCAAAATAGATCTATAATGAATTTTTCAATCAGAACCATCGACAAATATCCCTAACACAGTACAACAACAAAAACATTAGCCGATACAAGGAAAACAAGCTCAAAACGAGTGTTCCAAATAAAAAACATTAAGACATACATCTTTGAAAGTAAATATCAAAGGCAAAATCCGTCGGCCGGATCCGATGTCGTTATCAATAATTCCGTTCAAGTTATGCATTAAAAAATGTCTAGTCAATATGTCAAACGGAACTCTGTTTTGTTAACAAAGTGTGTTCGTGATCTGCGAGCCAATGAAACGGGGCCAACCCTTGTTTTCAATAAAAACAACTCACTTTCAACTGCGTCCACGCTTGGGAATCTTGGCTATGTGACACAAGTCACAGTATTAATATGGAACAGAGAGAAAACCTCGGAAATGTTTCACTTATGTGCGGAGTTTGGACTTCCTAAGGGAGGCTTTTGGACGACGTGGATGGACTGTGACAGTGGACCAGGTGCTCTACTAGTGAAAGTGTTGGTAGGAAGTAATTGGAGTATACGTAGTTGTATTATTATAGATATGCTTGTGTTTGAGCGCAATCTCAGCTGATGGAATGCGATTATGTAGTCGACGATAGAGTATGCTTGCCTAAAAGTTTGACTTCAACCCGCACTGAGCACGCGTGGTGGATTACAGCCCATTCCCTCTCCTAGAGAGGAGGCCTGAGTTCCAGCATCGGGAACATTAAAAGGCTGATTATAAAGAATCCCCTGCTAGATGGAGAACTTTGGCAGCCGTTACGGATTGTTAAAAGACAGAAAATCTGTCACCAGCCTTGCGAAGAAGTACCGTGTTACCCAATTAATGGGTTGTAGAAGTCTGGAAGGCAGCCGCTCGACGTAAAATGCTGGTATTCAGCTGAACCCGAATTGACTGAGAGCCGATTCCAATATAGTTGGGAAAAGGCTAGGCAGGTGATGAGTTTTAGAATACCCAAATCTTATCGGGATTTGTGTCTTCTGAAATTTATCAAGAAAGCAGGCGCTTTTACTAAGTATGACGTCCTGGGTTCGATTTCCGGGTAGGGAAAAGTGTCTTCGGGTTTGTCCATATGGATTTTTTCAGGCCCAACTGGTGTTTGGATTTGTATCTGGTTTAAAGTCATAAGTTTGCTATCTATTGGTACACGGGACTAATATATAACTAACGAAAAGTCAATGTTGAATTGTATAAAAAACTGAACCCTATGTTTGTAATTCAAGATTAAGTCAAAAAGAAGTGTTATGTGTTCATTGTTAATTATGTTTGTTAGTTTCTTTTGCCAGTTCGTAATTCCTCTAGGGCACACTTGCACAAATCTAACCCGAGATGCTAACCCGGTATCAACTAACTCTGAATTAAAACGTAACCCTAGTTTTCACAAACCGACCTTATTTTCCCACTTAAACACGAGAAAGCATAGTTGTCATTAAACCCTCGTGTGCTATTAACTAAGCTTAATAGAGGTGTTTAAAGTAAAAGCCTGTACCTCCTGCCTATCTCACTCCCCCCAATCAAATAGAGCACAAAATATTGCGAATTTCAATTAGTTGGAGAACAACCCCTTTTGCGGGGTCACGTCATATTACAAAAGGACAGCGCGGACTCATATTATTCTATGGTCGACCAATTAAATATAGGATTATGCTTCTACAGTGGTACCTATAAAATATTGAAGTTAATAATGAATTAAATTAATAAATTAAATCTTGGTATAAATATTTTATATGGCAATTTTGTCAAAAAAATCATTGAATACCAGTGTTTTAACTAGTACGGCTGCCTACCAGATCGCACAATATCTTAACTGGATAACACAGTAGGTACTTCTTGGCGAGACTGGAATAAGATATTCTGGTTTCTGACAATACGTAACGACTGGCAGAGATCTACAAATGACAGCCGAAACCAACGGCTCGGTTGCGGAATTTATTCGAAATAGTCACCGCGGCCCTGGAACGCAAAGGGCACAGGAAAGATCACGGGTGGGTTTTAGTCAGTACGAGTCTGACACTCCCTTTCGCTCCGCCCAGAATGGGAGAAGTCATTTTATGATTTCCCATCCAGAAAAAAAAAACCAACGGCTTAACGTGCTTTCCGAGGTACGGAGGCGTAAGAATATGGATATGTTAAGATAGTTACCCATCCACAGACCTACCTTAGCAAGCGTTGCTTAACCTTGTTGTTATTACTTTGCACTGCGACATAATACCAGACATTTGAACCATAAATATTTTTCAGCGTTGGCCAACTATGATCCTCTATGCTTCAATAATTTGGCAGATATGTCTCGTAATAAGCATCGAAAACATTACCCACTGTGACACCGCCCCGAAGCGACTAGATAAAATTGCATCGGATTAATTTGCCTACCTGTTCGAACGATGCGACCCCTGTCTCTGACAGCCTTTGTGGCGGAGATATGGACTTCATTACGTACATACACATCGGGAGCTATTATGGACCAGGAATTAATATGGCGTTCTGATTTGACCTTTCCTTTTTGATTTTTATTAGGGTGCTCGGGGTACGGATATTTTTAATTATTATTTTTTGTGGTCCTCATACGTCAATCAATGTTTGAGGACCAATCTCGTAGAAAGTATTTGAATATTAACGAACAGTTATTTATTAGATGTTTTATTTTAATAGCTGTATAAAATTACTCAAATATCAGCTATAATTCGATAATAGGTAATATTCATAGCTAAAATAAAACATTTACGGTCAAAAACTATTTTTTAACATAATTTTGCGGCAAAATGCAACTGATATGCTCCCTCAAATACAATTCCGCACCAATTACCACTTCCTCAAACTAATTCAAAGAACCGAGTAAACATCACACATGAAATCTGTTGGCAATACAATAGTTTGTTATAACAACCGCCCATCTTTGTCCACGCGAAAATATTGCCCAACTAAGGCAATAACGAGCAGTGTTAGTTGCCAACTTTGCCCAAGTTTGCCAACTATTTTTGCCCGTCATAATAGCCCAAGTTCGGGCGATCTGCTGTTTTCACTGGGACTGTCTTTATACCGGTTTTTTTCTTTTATTATAGGATAAAAGTGGTGTTAAAGTTTCTATTACGTGTTTGAATTGGACGATTGACACTTTTTTCTTGAACTTTTATTTTAGTTTGTTGTTCAGTTTTCAATGAGAGTAATTTGAATGGGAATTGCTATGGAATGGAGAGCTGTTAAATAATTGTTTTTGTTTGTTTTGTTATTGTATCATTCGCTCACCACGATACACTTTTTATTTTAATGTTAAAAAGAGCTTGTGTTTTCTTTTCATTGTATGGAATAAGAAGTATGTCGTCTCAGTATGTCTGTGCTCTGTCGGTTAATAATGAGTCTCAGTGAAATAAAAACTGTAGTTTAAAACTAGTTCAATAGATGCAGCTGTCGCCCACCGCGTCAGATTGATTTCTTCTAAATAAGATATCGTACATACCTACTATGAAAAAAGATAAATCCAAAAACCATAGTCATAAAAAAACCAAACCGTACTCAACCACGCTCTGATCAACGACCCCCTCAAAATCCAATAAGCGGAAATCCACAACAAACTACATAAGATCAGTGAGCAACTGAACTCAACAATATTCTACAGTCAGCAGATATCGAACTTCCGTACTATTGAACTGCTAACATATCGGTCTGCCGTAAAAAGTGGGCATTGTCCTCATAAAGACGGCTAAAAGATACCGATATTAGAAACGATTCCGAAAAGATTCCATTTCAGGTTATTGCGATATTGATATTTATATTGCTGTTTTCTTTAGTTCATGAAATAAAGTTTAGGATCGTATTTGTAACTTGAAATGTAGATTGGTGAGAAAACTCTGTATCTCTCTTAAGATAATGGTAGCTTAGGTAGAATACAGTTATTCGTTTCTGTAATAGAGTTGTTTTTGAAAACCAATGCAAAGACTAAAACTTAACTAAGCGTGCAACCCTTTCAGAACCGTAAAATAGCAATCGCTATTACTTTTGAAACATTACATTTTAAATTCATTCTTTGCTTATTACACCTAATAAATTTCGCTAACATAGTTACTGATTTCATACCTATGGCACGTAACTTTCTGCGAATATCATTAGCTCAAAATAATATAGAACACTCACAACAAAAAAATGCTATTCAAGACAAAGAAGCAATGACGTCATCATTGGCCAGGTGCGCCCAACCTTCCATAATCCCTTACACGACACCCGCGGGATTAAAACCTTCGCAGAATTTTTTCGGCCATATTTTTGCATGCTCCTACAGCATTTGAAGAGTTAAACATAGACGTAGAGAAGTGGTCTGAGCATTTTCGAACTTGCTGAAAGAAAAGAAGCCAAATTTTGGCTATAGACAGTAAAGATAGAACTGTCCGAACTTGTGCTTATACGCGTTCACCATACGAAAAACAAGAAATTTTAAATTGTCTCACGCACACGGCCTCTCTCAAAGATAGACGACAGCGCGTTTGCTTCCTTAAAGTCGGACCAATATGTGGCGTCAGAAAAACGCACTGACGTCCTTATACTTACTGTATAAGTTAATATGTACACACAAGACAAGACAAGTAGTTTGTCGTGACGCAGGTGATACTGCAAAGTCAGCCTATGAAATAGACGATCTCTTCTTCTTCTTCGTCGTTCCCTCAATGCTGAGGATCGCGACCACATACGACGCGTTTCCAAGCCATGCGGTCCTCTGAAGCGCGGACCGCTCTGTACATGCTGCCACCAACTGTCCTCTTTATGGCATCGGAACATCTTGCCGGTGTTCTAACCTGAGCGCGCTTTCCGTCGACCCGGCCCAATATCATGAGCCTTTCCAGATTATGCTTGGAAGAACGCATAATATGCCCAAAAAGGCTGAGGGCACGTTCCTGGCATATTGCATAAACGGTCTCTAGAAAAATAAAAACTACTGGCGGAACAATCGCTTTGTCTCTGTCACATTTTTCTGACCGAGTTAGTTTAAATTCACGTCATCCGACTTCATTCCACGCCCAAACATCAAATTGACGATTATAACATGTTATTCATTTAGCATTAATCTAGGGTATTTTTGCTGTCATCCCGACACAGTCAAGTAGACGTCATTGAAACTGCCTTAGTCCAATTCTCAACATCTAAGTTAGCTCTTAAAACATTTGACGCGTCTAAATATAACGTCACGTCCAAGCTGACGCGAAGTGTTTGATTTATAATGTTGTATCCTTAGACCCACGTCACTCGATTTGTACAATAAATAATCGTTTCTCCGTGACAAGTAACGGGGCAGGATATTTGTTGTTGCGCCCTGAATACAAAGGAACTGGTTAGAAATCGGAAAGGCTTTTTAAAAGGGGTAGTGAATTTCAGGTAGGTAGATTTTTTCGTAAATGTTTTTTTTTTCAAACTACGTAACACTTACACACGACAATACAAGGTGATTTTTCATTGACTATTTTTTTCAAGGCAGCAGGATCAATAAAAACACTATGTTTTTTTTTTTTTTCAAATAATTAAAGAAAATTAGCCCTGTTTAAGTGGATCGATGACAAATGAGTGGTTAGAACAATAATTGTATTATTTTTTTAATTCACACTTATCTAAATGTGGTTAACATTTTTACGAATAAGCCTGAATTTTCAAACGAAACAAATATAAACAAGCCAATTTTTCATAAATCAGACAACTTTTAACAGAAGAATAAAAATGGCTGTTTGGCATATTTTCTAACTAGCTGCTGCCCGCGACTTCGTCCCCGTGGAATCCCCGATTTCAAAACATTATTTATCGCTGCTCCGCTCCTATTGGCTTAATCGTGATGATATATAGCCTAAAGCCTTCCTCGATAAATGGTCTATTCAACCCAAAAAGCATTTTCAATTCGAACCAGTAGTTTCTGAGATTAGCGCGTTCAAACAAACAAACAAACTCTTCAGCTTTATAATATTAGTATAGACTAGCAGCGCCTCGCGGTTTCACCCGCGTAGTTCCCGTTCCCGTGGGAATATGGGGATAAAATATAGCCTATAGCCTTCCTCGATAAATGGGCTATCTAACACTGAAAGATTTTCTCAAATCGGACCAGTAGTTCCTGAGATTAGCGCGTTCAAACAAACAAACAAACAAACAAACAAACTCTTCAGCTTTATAATATTAGTATAGATTAAAAGCTGTTCAACCGTCATTTTTATTCTTCAGATAAAAATTATATGAATATCTTAATCTTTAAAACTGAGTCCTTATTCATCTTTTCTCTGTATAGGTAACTAGAACAACGTTTTAATAACACAACCTCTTACTTTTGCTCCCAAATCACCACCACAGTTGTAACGAATGCGTGTGATTACCCACAGCTAATTGTCCAATAATGGAAATCCTTATCGCACACCTGAGCCAAAGGATGATATCTCAGAAATGATTTTCTCATTAGGGCAGCAATACCGCGGCGGATGAATCTTTTGTACATTATACTTGGACTGGGAAAACTGTAAATGAATAGTTTTGGGGATATTCCTTACAATACGTGTTTCATTAGTTTTGTGTTATTCATGTGCGTATGAATATTGCGTGCAGCTTTATATTAAAAAACCCTACTACTGCCTCGTGAAGTGAGTTTGATGTTTGTTTATCAAGCATGCCTCAACAGCTCAACGGATTTTCAAACACTGCGAAAACTCAGGTGAATTGAAGTAAGCTATGTAATGAAGATGAAAATACAGTTCGCTCCATATATGTTTTCACGGTGACAAGTTTCCGGAATAGACTGGCTGGATTAGGACTTAGCTTATGTATCCCCTTGGTACATACGTTCCCGTGGGATAATGTTCGACATTCATGCCTTTAGCAAAGGGTAGTTATGAATAAATACGTTGTTATAGAGAGGAAACCGGCATGTCCTAGAACCAAAGATTCGAAGACATGTGACATTCACCAACCCGCACTGGGCCCGCGTGGTGGATTACGGCCCATTCCCTCTCCTAGAGAGAAGGCCTGTGTCCCAGCAGTGGGAACGTTAAAAGGCTGATTATGTTATATTTATGTACGTTGTTATATTGTTACGTAACATTACCTATTTACATAAAATACGTCACCACATTGTTGCAATCAAGCCTCGCACTTGTATAAACAATCGCACCGTATTGCTAACCATAAACTAAGATGGCGATGACATAAAAATATCGTCTAAGCCTCAAAAGCTGAAGTCATACTAAAAATAAATTCTATGACGCAAAACCTACTTCCAAACTTAATACTAATAATAAATACAAACAAAAAATGTTCGTCGAAAGATTTTTAATTTCTTCGCTAAAGTTCGCAGACGGCGTTTTGTCAGGATTTCCATCAGTTTAGTGGGACCACAAGGTATTCTGAGTAAAACCAACTATTTTTCTTGGATAAAAGAACGCGACTTTCCTGGATAAAAGAAAACTTGCTCTAACTAAGTGAAGGAAGATTGCACTTATTTATTTCAAGTAGTTATGTATAGTTGACAGCAGCATTCATTTTTGCTGGGACTTTTAAAAAGAAGCTATATTTTAAGATGTTTCTTTGGTTTGAGTTTTGTTTAAGATGTTACGAAAGGCAAGATAAGAATGAGATGTTGGAGTTTTAGACGTGTTTTGTTTTTTATTCGTTTCAAGACGAAACTATAAACAAAGGAAATTACGTTCGTCTTTTTTATAGAACAAGAATCTGAAGAAACCTTATTACAAATCTTACCAAATTAGAAAATAACATACAGTTATGAAGTTGTGGCAAAAAATAGAACAAAGTCTCTAAGTTCTCATTGCATGAGAGCATAATAATCAGCCTTTTAATGTTTCACTGCTGGAATACGGGCTTCCTCTCTAAGAGAGAGAATGGGCCGTGATCCATCAAGCGGGCCCAGTGCAGGTTGGTGAATCTCACATGTCTTCTAATCCGTATATATATTATATATTATAATAGTTCTAGGACATGCCGGTGTCCTCACGATGTTTTCCTTCACCATTACACAAAGCTTGCTTGCTTGGGTTTGAACCCGCGACCTACAATTCTTAAGTTGGGGCCGTTACCACTCGGCCACCACTACTCTTCTAGTTGCAAGACATAGAAAACTGTAAGATCTTTACTTACTCAAAATAAATCCCCAACTAGCCAGTCTTAACAAGACCTCCAAAAAAATTCTAATGACATAGAAAATCTAGCTCACAGTCACAACCACAATGGAACCAACTGTACTTAAAGCAGGACCCCATTCAAAGACAGGAGGCTTAACAGGCCAGCAAAATGCAAAGTTAATTTTAATGCAGCCTTATCTCGTTATCTGGATGGTCGATGCTTCTAAAAGGATTGCCTTGATCTTCAAGCAAGGCGGGGTAATATGGAAGTAAACTTCGTCGAAGTTGGGCCAACATGGGGGCAAGTTGGCCCAAGTCTGAAAGTTACAATCGGTAATGTATTGAGGGCCAATTAATAATTAGGGGGGAAAAGTTTTGCTGTTTTTGACGACAAATATTGCAGGAAAGTCTTGGAGGGGAATGTTTTTTGCGGTCTCGGTTATCGAAATGTCGACTGTTAAGCTAAGTAATTGGTGTACTTAAATCTAAACTTGTTACTTAAGGTAACTTAACCTCAGACTTTAACTTTGAAATCACGAAATCGTGCGTAGTCAAAATAGCGTCATGTAAACACTACAGTTTTTTCCATGTTCCATGATTATCAACGGTCTTGCGTACATATATTTGTCAATGCCCACATACTCTCGTCTTTGACTTCATTAAAATCCAAAAAGATAACAACCGTTAAATTTTTTCTACTATCAATATTAAAAATATGAAAGTTTGTGAGCATGAATGGATGAATGTTACTCTTTCACTCATTAACTACTGAACGGAGTTAAAATTCGGCACACTTACACAGTTCACAAAATACATGTACACTTTTGACCCCAGGAGTACGTCCCCTTTTTTTTTTTTTTTTTTTTTACCAAAAAAAAAAAAAAAAAAAAAAAGGAGTACGTCCCCTTGAGATAATTTCCGATTTTACCACAGCTAGTCTAAATTTAAATAAAATTCCAGCGCCATCTCCATATTATCCAGTCTCATAAGAAGGCAATGCTAAACCCTCTCTGCTATTATTTTCTCATTGTGCGCCGTTTTTACTCGCTGCTACTCGTACGTCAGCGTATAATTAAAATACTCGCAATACCGGACGAATTGGATCCTACAGATTCTTTATACTAAAGTAGGTATTTGATTTAGGTCTCGAGTTTTTATTTCTGAGCTAGATCTATACGAGATGGGGTCTGGTATTTGATGAAATGAGGGTATTACGACTCTTCTTTACTTTCATATATATTCTTGTGTTATATAAATACTTTTTCTTAATATCCGTCTATTCTGGAAAAAAAATCTAACAAACTGTCTGCTGCAGTGCGATTTGTAAACCTCTCACCGAGTAAGCGTAGGTGAAATGAAATGATAGTTCATCTCATGCTCACTCCACCTTTTTTTTTTTCTCAAATGACTTCTCCCGCTCTGGGCGGAGTGGAAAGGAGTGTCAGACTCTTACTGACTAAATGTCACCCGTGTCCCTTCTAGTGCCCTGTGTGTTCCAGGGCCGCGGTGACTCCTTCGAACAAATTTCGTAACCAAGCTTACTCCACCTGAGTTTACATGGTTTGATGTTAACAGAATATACCGGCTGTTCACTTCTCACTGCTCACTTCAACCACTACACCCACATTTGTACGGTGACATTTTTCAACTTAGACCAGAGATTCACAACTTATTTTAAGTCAACGTCGTATAAGTCATAGTTTCTCGATTACATTTTTTTGGATTACTATCCAATTCTAAATCTATTAGATTATACCCTCAAAAATCAAATCGATATTCTTTTAACTCACCCCCAACCAGTACAAAATAAGGAGAAATAAATGAAAATTGCGATCTTGTTTCTGATGACGAATGAGAAAGTAAAAGCATTGAAATAGAATTTTCAAACAAGTATAAAACAGTAACAACACACAACATGAAAATTAAGAAAACATTATACACCTGCTTACTTTTAAACTGTAAGTTCGACACGAGTTGAAAAACTTGAGTCGAAAAAGAAAAGCAATTGTGGAAGTTTTACCAATTTGCTAGAATAAAGTGAATTTCAATCAAAGTTGTTGGAAACACAAACTAAAGGAGTTGCGGAGTACACTGTACACCTCCGACAAACACCGCCAGCTTCCAATCAGATAAGGTACGCTCCTTGTGTTCTCACATTTTCAAAGAAAATTCATGAGAGAAAATGCATGCTTATTTTTAAAGCAGAACTTATTATTGCGTGTTCAAGTTTTTTTGAACCGTGGGCGTGAACGGTGTGAAGACACAACGTATGTTTTTAGTATAGTTACAGTAGGTCATGTTGATTCTGGTGCATCGAAACTTCATACCGGAATTAATTGACTAGCATAATCAGCCTTTAAATGTTCCCACTGCTGGGACACAGGCCTCCTCTCTAGGAGAGGGAATGGGTCTTAATCCACCACACGAGCCCAGTGCGGGTGGTAACAATGAATTGGTAGAATGAATTGCCTACGTAGAATAGTAGGGAACATGGGCGTACCCAGGGGGGGCAAATGTTTTCAACTAACTTTTTAGACCTATGTATCCATCCTGCTTATAAGTATGTGTGAAGTTTCATTAAAATCGGTTCAGTCATTTCGGAAAATAATTACTTAAAGATTTGTATGAAATGCCGTTTGGCTTATACGCTCTTTGGTGACATCAAATCTGTGTGATCGTCGAGCTTATTATGTAGGTACATAGTGTTAAATCAGACCATTCAAAATTATTAGGTACTCTGTAGGCCTATCACGGCGATAACATACAGCTCTAGCATTCACATAAAGACGTAATTAATTCAATATCAGTAACATGCCGCGTCGCTAATCAATCGAATAATAGTAGTAATTAATTTAGTTTGACACAAATGCACGATCGATTGCTTGGAATACCTGCCACGTATTATCTTGTATTTGACTAGTTTCTCCAGTGATGAATGGGCTAAGATTTCACAGGACTAATTTGATTGGATTGGTAGATAGGATCTATGGTTTTAAATTAGAATTTGAACGACGTTAATTGACAAATGCTTGGGAGCACTGCTTTCAGAAGTGGATGCATGTATATTCCAGCAAGATGTGTAATGTTCAATATTTAAATGGAGTCGGTGTTACCTGATAACCTGGCTGTCTTCAACTCAAGAGTGAATACTGAATAGGTTATTTCTAGGCAGGTGTGCTCCTTCGTAGACCACTTCATCGCTTCCCATCAGATAAGACTGGTCAAAAGTGAGCCTATCATTATTAATTTTTAAAAAAACAACCTGCAATCAGTCTGAACTGGCTACGGCAAACTAGCATCAACTGGCAGTTATATACCTAGTACTATCAGTGCCTAGACCGACGGGATATTTATCAAAACGTAGATATTTATCCATAGTAATCATTCCTCATTGAAAACGACCTCCCCACACATCTCATATTAGCCCAACAGCCTCCCCCCCCACACACATATATCTAACACGCAGCCAACACGCCTCGTGACGCGACAGCCCTTCATTTTGCGCGGCCGGCGCCAAGCGACGTCCGAACGTGTTTATTTTTCATTTCCGCCCCGACTCGGCTCGGCCCTCGAGGCGCAGGGTACGGTCCCGCGCGACCCTCTGTGAGTGGTTGAGGGTATGAGCTGTGAGCGGGTAAGTACTGGATAGAGACCGATTAGCGTAAGGCTTTTTTTCTAGTACCTTTCTATGTCATGAGCATGTTGCACTACCTGGAAAATCGTCGTATTAGCCTAGGTTTTCCCTCCATCTTTACCTAGGTCTGCAACAATGTCGATCGGCAGTTAACAGGTTCCCTACTGGTCATATGCAAACAAAGTGTATTATTTCTGCCAACCAAGACTTGCTCATGTTATTAACTGCGACAAAATTATCGAAGCAAGAGTTGTAGGTTTATTATTAAAGCGAAAAGTATCGGTACTATATTTATTATACGTACAGTTAACTCTTATGCGAGAGACTAAAAAAGAACCTTCTCAGAGTAACGAGTTACCGGGATATCTTTATACATATGTATGTACCTACTATACCGACGTAGGTATTGTTAATGAGTAGAAATCCCTGCCGGAGTCTGGGCACAGTAGAAATATGTAACAGTACAGAAACTACGAACAAACGATCGAAACGGCACACTCACACAGACGCGCGCATCTACGAGGCCCCTAAGGGACCTTCGCGGTGCTCTCAGTTGCGGGTGCCGTGTTCATAGATAATACCTATACTATTATAATGGCTATAGATGGGCCACTCAGGTTTTCGTTTTGCAATACTGATTGTAATTTATATTGTATTATAATTTATATAACCTATGGAATAAATAAATTCTTATGAGTATGAAAAAATAAATGACTATAATTTGACGACAACATTATATTCTAGTCTTGGCAAAGGAAATCTACCCTTCGAAACATACACATAGGAACTTACTTATCACAGAATAAGTAACAATAATTTTTCAAAATACTTACGGAAATCCTTCATCAAATAGGGCAGATATTATAATTGAAACAGAATAAAATGGCATAGAAATAATAAACAAAACCTATTCAGTTTGTAATTTCTTTTTTTTTACAATGGCATTATTTACATTTTAAACAAAGAAGAAGGTCGCATGGAATAACATGCACTACCGCATTTTCGCGTGAGTAATTCTCCCAGTCAACTCCTACCGCAAGCCGTGATAAAGAACTTCGTTCCAATAAAACACTTATTACAAACATTAAAAGTGACAACCCTTACTCTCTACTGGAGCGTAGGTAATTATTTCGTTTTGGTCCGGGTGCCTGCTGATAGCTATAACTGGGTGTAATAATAATAATTACCTACTTAAATAATAATAATTTTAAGTAAGTCTTCCTACTAATAATAAATATAACGGCAGTTATATCAGCAGGTGAGATACTGGTTGAACACTAGCCATTCAATAGTAAATGTAAAAAATCAGTATAAAACAGGATTTTCGCAAAAAAAAATGTTCTCATCGCCACCTGTTCACTTCTCTGCTTATGAGTTGCACCACACAAAAACATAACTCTATGGCTCGATAAAGCTATGTATGTAAGTACGGAACGGACTAAAATAATAATATTTTAACAAACCCTAAGGTAGTTGGTGGTTTACTAATTAGCGTTCAAAGTGACCCTAACTACATTTTGGGTTTCACGAAAATGTCACAAGTTTCTCTCTGAAATCGCAAACCTCTCAGACAAAATATAAAAAGAAGCTAGTCTAGGTCACAGCTAGGTATAATGATCCGCAGGTACCTGTTTCGCTTTCGGCGGGAGAACAGGCCCGGAAGTCATCACTGTGTGGATCGCCTAGATGACACGGTGGAGCATACGGTGGAGGTCTGCCCTGCTTAGGCGAAGCACTGCCGCATCCACGTCGAAGTGATCGGCGGCGGCGGCGTCCACTCACTTCCGGCCCAGGTTCACTCCATAGTCCGGAGCGAGGAGACATGGGAAGCAGTCACTTCCTTCTGCGAAGCAGTAATGCTAGCGAAGGAGGACGCGGAGGCAAACCTCTCGCCCTAGCCGCCGCAATAGAAGAAGACGCCCGGGGCGTTAGGGAATCGCAATCAATTCTGGGCCACTGTAGGCATAGGCGAGCGTTGGGTGGCTCGCCATCCGATAAGGCACAGGTCGACGGCGCGTTGTAATGCACGCACGCCTCAAGAGATGTCAGAATAGTGGCATGAAGACAGGGCCCGCTAGGGCGAGTGCCTGCCGAGGATGCGAAATTTGTTCGAAAGAGTCACCGCGGCCTAGGAACTCAAAAGGCATTTGGAGGAACCCGGATGGGTTTTTTTGACTCCCTTTCGCTCCACCCAGAATTGAAGAACTCATTTGATGATTTCCCATCCAAAAAAAGGTTAAAGGTATAAAAATTGAAATACTTACCAAACTAGAATTTCTACTTTTCTGTGTAACTGTAAACTTTAACCTTGCCATGGAGAAAATCAAAGCTACTAAAATGGTTCCGCTGTAAGAAATTCGAGTCTAACAAAAGGTGCATTTTTCTAAACCTCTGATATACTGGGGAAATAATTATAACTTTTTATATGCAAATAAATGATTATGATTACAAATTAAGTAAGAATTATTGTAGTTTGTGTTGACTCACCTCTGCCTCAAGTCTGCCAAAATAAGTATATTTAAAGCCAAATGTACAGTTACAATGAATTTAACTCTCGCTAAACATAAATAGACTAGGCAGTTTAAAGACATGATACGCATAGTTTTATGATAATAAGGTCTATCATTTCAATTTTATATAATATCTACACTGAATGTATCTACTATATTGGAAAATCTCTTCCTAACACAGTTTATGCAAAATAAATGAATAAATAATAATTAATATAAAAAAATAAAAATGAATATAAATGAAATGTATTAATAAAATAAATGTAATATTATTATGAAAAATTGTAAACGTAATAATAATTTCATTTAGTATTTTTTTTTTGTATAATCAATTCTTTATTATAAGGTATTTAGTCAGGTGATAAAATTAAAAACATTTTTACAAAAAATAGATACCTTATATTTTCTTCTCTATCTTAAATAAATATTAGAAGAAAAGGGCTTTTATCAATTTTGACGATTTTATTTAGTATAATTATGTTTTGTAAGGTTATGCTACCTGGAAAAAAAAAATGGATCTACGTTCCATTTTTTTTTAATTAATAAGAATACTTAACAAATTATTACGTACTGTAAAATTGCTTTAAGAATAGCGTGAATTGGTGTATCTGTTGCTTGCTTATTTTTTAAATTACAAAACTGTTTAGACAACTTATGCAAATTAATTAATTCTTATTTTTTTACAGTAATAGGAGTCCCGCGCAGTGGGTTTCCGTCGTCGAGGTTAGAATGTTAAAATTGATTTTTCTTTGAATCCAAAATTCAATATTTCGTACATTTTCGTCAGGCGAAATAGAGTACCTAGGTACCTATCTAACTCTATTCTATGACAAGCCTAATTATCTTCGAGCTAGGTATTAATTTATGAGTCTAAAATTGACGTGGTAGAGTCCATTTAATTTAAGTTTTACTATCATAGGTCAACAGAGTACCTATGAAAGGAAAAAATAAAAATAACAGTAATAAAACCTGGTTTAATTACTCTGCCCCATAAGCATTATAAATAATACCCGGACGATTTGTTTATTTCAATAGTCGTCTGCCCTCTCATATCGATCATTTTTCAAACAGCGCGGGCATGTTTTGTAATGTGCTATTAATCTCTTGTTCCTTAACATTTACATACGAATTTTTTCCAAACAAACAATTAACTATTCACTTCCCAACAGTAAATTCTCCCCTTGATAACAGTGAACGTCAAGATTTTCATACACACATATAAGTATGTATATCTAAAGTTACATCGAGCCCCGCTGTCCCCGTAACACTTTCCTTTAAATTTTAAAACATACCAGCCGAGTGGGACGGGATATTTTATAATCACAAGCACGGGTGTAAAATTGCAAACACCGTTGTTCTCATCATCTGCCCTTTCACGAGTTTATTTCAAACATTATGTAGGTACCTATATCATGTGAGCTGTTATTTTTTTAAAGTTCCCTGTACCCTGGGGATGATGAAATAAAAAAATAATTGTTCTTTTTTTAGTGTTTGTTTGGTTGAATGAGTGAGTGAGACGAAAAAATATTTTATTTCTTCAGATTGGAAACATTTTTGAAAAGGAAACGAATTTTACATGGCGCGACTGTCTTTCTGACATCTTGGCAAGACTGGGTTCAGATTATTCTATTCTATTGTTTTTTTTTTTATTGATGGCAAGCAAAGCCAATTGACAACATTTCATATTTTTAACCTGCATGGATTATTACGTTATATTAAAGTAAATAAAAAACTAGGGCACCCATATTTTTTCATTTTTCGAAATGAAGTACTTTTCATTCATAATTTCAACTTTGAAATGTAGTGTATTCTAAAAAGGCGTAAGCGCCAAATGACGTCATATATACGGCGGTATGGCGGTACAACCTTTGCTTCGCTGTGACCCGTTTAAAAACTGAATATGTCACTGTCATGTTGTTGTCAGCTTATCAAACTCGTTGTGTTCGTTTTCAATTCAAACAAAAGTTCGTAAGTTTTCTTATTTAAAAGTGTACTCGTCTGTATTTAAATCACCATGAAAGTTTCGGAAGGATTTCTAGTTGCCGATAGCAGAAACTTGCCGAAAGTAAACTATTTAATGCTATTGCAACACATGCACGAAAATGAATGCTACAATATTGCAGTTCAACACGTAGTGCCAAGGCATTACTGGAACACGTAGTGCATGGCATTACAAGCATCACGTGAAGCATATGTGGACACAGCAGTAGGATATGTAGAAGTCAAGCGAGACACCCGAACATAAAGTAAAATCAAAGTTGTATCAGGTTACAGCTGTAATTGATGAATCTGTTGAGAAGATTATCATAGTAGAATGCAACGATTGTGCAGCTTCTGCAGGAGGCTGCAAACACGCCATATGCTTCGCCATTTGGCTCATAAAACGGTCAGACGAACCTTCAACTACGTCAACTACGTGTTATTGGAGTAAACCTAAACTTGCTGGAGCTGTAGGTGACCAGAAGTTCATTGGCAAGTTGAAAAGAACTCCAAATAATGTGGACATGAGTGTCAATATTTCTATGTTTTCCGAAGAATGCAAGAGACATAAAATTACAACAGGAACGATTTTAAATTATTGTGGAAATTGACAGCCCTAGTTAGTTTAGTGTGTTTAAAACTTCATTAGAAAAAGAAGTACTCAAGGAGTTAGAAAATGAATTTGGAGCAATTCAACACACAGGATTGATTTTAATATCCCCTATAATTGGAGTTTCACCCGATGGGATTTGTATGGACTTTGTGATTGAAATTAAATGCCCTATATAAGTGATAAAACAATGAAGTTATGTGAGAGACTGTTAACTGTATGAAAAAAATATAAAGTTCAGATTATGGTACAAATGCATGCTGCAAAAAAAGAAAAGGATTGTTTTGTATTGCTGATCCTAGTTTTGAACAGACAAAAGTCTTACATAAGTTTAAAGGGGTGAGCAGGGGTTCTCCGTAGATAATAAAACTCTGTATTCCAACGAATGACTGAATGTGTATTTTATTTACAAAAACCTTTATTATATACATTTTCCACAATGCTATTACAAACGCTTGACCAATGGCGACGCGCCGCAGGGCGCGGGGCACTATCGCCTCGGCAATAAATCGACGCGCGGGGATACATAGAAGTGGTGATTTCAACTTTGGCCGCACATTCATTGTTATCCAATACCGGTAGTTCTCCACTTCTTCCTCCAACTAAAAAAAAGTATTTAAATCTATATATTGTATCTGTCCCAAAAACAACCTACATCATAAGTTAAAATCATTATGTTATCAAAACATATACATATATACAAATTAGTACCAATTGAAATATTGCTGTAAAGTGATAGCACTTTGTTATGAATTTATTTATTAGACACCTAATAAATAAGGTAATAGTTATTACAACATTGCTCATATGCAAACAGGTCATGGAACAAAATTTAGAATAAGATAAACACCATTATGTACTATGCATTGTTGTGGTATCAGGTTTATAAAAAAAAACATTGTCAATTAACTGTACTTACGTTGAGATGACTTTCGCATATATATATAACACGCTTAGGACATGATATGCCCACAGCATTGCACCACTCTTGTTTTGCTGAGCTAGGTACCGCAAAAATTGCTTTTTGAGTATCTCTAGAATTGTTTTTGCAGGCTGGTACAAAACAATATTTCAGTTCTTTCATTGGGATCCATTTTATTGACGAAATAATATCAATCAAAAGTTGATAATAACTGTACGCAGTATGTCGAGTTGATAGGAAAAAAATGCAAATAAATTTCGTTTCATTAGAAAATATTTTTTTCTAGACTTCATACATTGACATTGACACTTGAGGTTTTCATCTAAAACATTAGGCAAAGGCAACTACTTCATTCTACCGTTTAAGTGACGTCATGACATGTTTTGTGATTTTAATTTTTTTCCTCAGAAATTAAGAAATAAAAAAATTTGAAAAAAATATATTTGAACTCAGAATACGAAAACAAAGAAATGGTATTTTTGTTTTAAGATCGTGTCAGTTTTGAAATGTTGTCAATTCGATTATACATCTAATGTCCAAAGTAGAGTGGAGAAGCAAGTGTGCTTGATTTTATTGATTGAAAAGGGAGGAATGGTTCTGGTGGAAACCTGTCACATTCTTCGATGTATACGTTGATAACTTGTTGGCCTAATACGGGACTGAAACAAACAAAGAATAAAAATACATAAATATTATTAGGTATAGGTAGGTAGGTATAAATTGCAATACATGCAGATAATGATTTGGAGTTATGCAGGGCTCATAATTTTATGCTATTGTGACGGATGGAAGTCATCAAAATCACAAGTAATTCTGTAAAGGAAAATTTAGAAGAGCGGGGAAATTAATTTAGAAGAGGGCTGGCCAGATTTTTTGATTTCTGTCTATCCGTAACGACTGTCAAAGATCTTCAAATAACAGCTGGCGCCAACTGTTTAGCGTGCGAAGATCGGATGAGTCTCAACATGTAGGTAATGGATGATTACCCATCCACAGACCGACCTCAGCAATCATCTCCTTATCTCGAAGAATGGACCAATGCGGCCACGAGCTCCTCCAAATTGAAGTGATGCTAAACCTGAATCTTTTGAAGTTGCAGCACGCCGCGGTTTCATCCAAGTAGTTCCCGTTCCCGTGGAAACACGGTGACAAAATATAGCCAATTTCACCCGGGGATATTGTAGCTACCCAACAGTGAAATAATTTTTCAAATCGATTCAGTGGTTTCGGAGCCAATTCAATGCAAATAAACAAACAAACAATCAGATCTTTCATCTTTATAATATTCCCGAAGAATAAGAACACGAGAAGCTGCACAATACCAATAAGAAATAGGATAAAAATAAATCGCGTACTAACATCTAGGTGGTAGGAACATTCGCAGCCAATGTGCCGGTTCGTTTATCTCAATATCGTAGACGGACAAGCGAACGTGCCTGCCAGATCCGTACGAGACTGAAATAAAACAATTTTGTAACGAAGCGTACTAGCGAAATTTAAATGTAGCTGCAACTTTAACGAAATAGTTTGTTTTCGGTTTTTGGTTCGAATAGAGAGCATGTTAGTAACCAGTGGGTATAGGTAATTAGCGAGGCTTTTGGACTGTGAGTCAGAGTGCAAGGTCTCTTTTTCTGCTCTTGAGTTTTATGCAGTTATATAAGTTATTTATTTAGTGCCTTTCTTATTTTTTTACTGAAACCTCGTCAACCTGCCTTAAGTTAAGGGCGTAGCGGCTAGCGGAGCTGAGAAGCGGTGTAGGTATCGCCACTTTCAGCCCTACAGACCATGTCACCCTTAGAATTAAAGCTAGGTCCCTTTAACTCGAAAATATATATAATTATAATTAAAATAATATATCATTTCGGAAATCGGTGTTTTTGGCTGTTTTTTTTTTTGTTTTTGAACACACCTTTACTTCCGAAATTAAAGTTATTTTGTACTTTTTGGTTTTGTCGTTTAGAAGTCGGTTGTATTTTTTGTAAAAAGTTTTTTATTTTTCACTTTTTAGTGGTTCACTCCCAGCTAAACATACCCATCACAGCGTACGCGGTATAAATTGGTGTAAACAATAAACGAACATGCGATTTCAGCTATCCCGACAGATTTGCTATCATTTATTGAAATTAACAAAAAACCGCTTGTTCGATTTCGATAAAATTTTCATGGGACTATTTGGGAAGTATACCCTTTTCAACAAAAAAAGAATTTTTCAAATCGGTTGGCAAGCGACGGAATTAGGCTCGAACAAACATAAAAAAAATACAGACATCCGAATTGAGAACCTTCTCCTTTTTTAGAAGTCGGTTAAAAAACAAATATTTCCTGAGACCTATGTATAAACTGCCCCTTTCCCAGTCATATTGCGGAATCTTTTCCATCACTGGCTTTTATGACTAGGTTATATTTTTTATGTTTATTTTATATAGCTAAATTATACGTAACAGGAATTTTGAGTAAAGCCCCTTTCATCCTGAGAGTGCGATGTGTGTTCTGAGTAATGTGCCCTGCTCCCTACCGCTTAAGTTTGGCAATTCTTCCTCCAAAGCTATCTCTATTAAAAATGACGATTCGATATTGTTAGAAGCACTTAAAGAGGAGATTGTGCCTCGATCGAGATGTAACGCATTGCAGATGTCACACATCATTATCACATTGTTATTGTTTTAAGAAAAAATATTCAGTTTCCTTTTATTTGCATCTACACCGTGTGTATCTGTATGTGCAAAATAAAATTATTTTTTTATTATATACCTATAAAAAACATTATTCCAATGTCCTATTTATTTATTTACCATTTCACAGCAGTTAAATGGTAAAAAAATATAAACAGGTAGGGAATACAAGAGGAGGTTAATAGGGAGACAAAGAAACATACGAAGTTGAAAGTACTCGTATTTCTCAAACTCAAGCCTTAAAACCTGTCAAAATTCTCAATTCAGAAACCTGCCTGTAGACATGTAGGTAGCATCCAAATTAAAGTGAACAGGAAGGTGAATTTCGGCCTTTTTTGGGAATGTTGAGATCACAGGAATTAACTACTAGAGGGACTATTCTACTTAATTGTTAAGCAATTTCAGTCACAATCTGCCAAAAGAGCCACAAATTCCATACGATTTTGATAGATTGCGCAACATGTGAATGAGAACGTTTAAATTATACTTAAAAATTGAATTGACCCTCTGATTGTTCCATCACACTACAAAATGGTACTTACCTTAAAAACCTATTTCGTCTTAGTCCTTGCTCTGTCTATTTCATTTATGTCATCCAGCACTGCGTGTTAGTTCAGACTTCAAAAAGTCCTGCCATGGATAATCTCAATAACTTATGGAATGATGGTAGAGGTGAACCAAATAGCGTTAATCCAGAACACATTCCAAACTGGTATTTTGAACTAGTTCACATCAGGGGGCGTAGCTCAGATGGTAGAGCGCTCGCTTAGCATGCGAGAGGTACCGGGATCGATACCCGGCGCCTCCAATTTGTTCTTTTTGCATTTCCATACTTTCAATTGACTTTTTACTCTCTCCCAGTGTTTTTCTGATTAATTTACTTTGGAAATCGTTTCTCGAGCTTCATTGCTGATATTAGCAGACTGGCATTTTTTAATTCTGTAGAGTTTATTTTATTTTTCTTCTCTCAGAAGTTGAGAATGTGACGGCTTGTCCGGTTCCATAATGTTTGGGAAAACTGCATAACGAGTCATGTTGTCAAATACAGATAGCGGCAAACCGCCAACCAGTTACTTGATAAGCGCTATTAATAGTTTACAGCTGGGTTTTTGAATGAAAGATGTATAATAAAATATTATATATCTTTATTAAATTAGAAACAACCTTACATTATACAATTAATTTCTACACTAATTACATTACTGACTTACTTAAAATTCGCAAAATTAGAAATTTTACAAAGATTCCAAAATAGGCCTACATTTGAGAGAATGCTTAGCAAAAAGGGAATAGTTTTAGTAAAAATGTTAGATTATTTAGAGATGGGACTTATAGGTGACGGTGTGTTTTTCTCTCTTTCAGTGCCATAGCTAAATAATGTAACCCATAGGACCTGCGGAAACCTGGCGAAGCGGTTTAACCACCAATCAGAAATCAATCTTACGTATATCAAAATAAAGTCCAAAATACCCAAGACAGCACTGCTATGTCCGCTTTGATGCACTCTAATCTTGCTTGACTTAATTCATTTTCAACAATATTTCAACTGACGGAGGGTTGCTTCTCGTATGACAGTTAAACCACGTTCGCCAGGTCTGTGACATCGCATATGCGACCATAGACTGCTTCCTTATTCAATCTATTGAACCTTTTTAACACACACAGGCCTCATACCATTCCCGCGTTATCTATCTCTTTCTTTCAACATAAGAATCAACTACAGCCATCCATAAGTACAGGAGAGTGACAGAGAGCGATGGCAAACTATACAACATACACAGCTATTTCCTATCCTCAGAAAAATATATAATTTTATATATTCTAATCTCTCTTCTATTATCACAGTCCATAGCTTCAACAGTGATATTTAAAATTAACAACATTTTTTCGGATTCATACAAAAGTGATGCAAAATTTAAGCCATTACTGATAAATTAGTGGAATTTAGTAGGATATCAACATTATCAACTTATAACATTTGGGTCTGGTTGTACTAAATACGTTTATCCCTAAAGAAGAAATGTTTATTTAAACCAATTAGAAACAGAGTTCTATTTCTATCAATTGTTTGAAGATGACAGACAGAATGGTGAGTGATTACTTAAAACATGTTTAATACTACGCACATAGTAATTTGAAAATAGTGCAAGCAGGCTTTAAATAACATTTTTTGAATAATTTGGTCTAAATGTACTTGAGCCCTTGAATTTTGACAAACTTGAGCATTTCAATATTCTAAATTTGATAATACTCAGCGTGACATTATAAAAGCATAGTCGTCCACGTAGTCGTTTTACAACTTAGTATCCAACACCAATTCACAGTAAATTGAAACATTCATTAGTGTCACAATCTTATGATAAATGGTATTAATTTGTACGTAGGTTAAACATAACGCTTTTACACAATAGTTTCTGGTAATTTTAAGCTAGATTAACCTGGGCGAATATTGATTCAAAACCGGCGCAAATTAGCTCTAGTAGAACTGATTTCAAGGAATATAGCAAGTTACTGATCTCTCTGAATTTACGTACATTAAAAAAAGAACTATATGAAGGTGCTGGCAATCGATATTTCACTAAATATATTAAAAGTTTAAGCTAATATGCAATGTATGGAGAAATCAAATCAGAAAACTGTTTGCACAAAGGTATTTTCGTTAAAAATACGGTTGTTGACAACAATAACTTCCCACAAACACTTTTCTGGCATCACTTTACTTTCAATCAGTAACCAACTAAGGAAATGCTATTAAAATGCAATTCGATCTAATCTTTTTCTAGTTACAAAGAATATAACCAATTAACTCTATTGATATGTTAATGAGAAAATAATGGTACATAATATGACATCAGGGCTGTATGCTCCAAAGGGTCGGGTAACATTCAACGAAATTGGCGTGGTCTGTAAAGTATACAGGGTTATTTGTAAAACACCAACAACCTCTTAAGGGGTCATTGTAGGTACTCATCATTATGAACAACTTTTACTATGGGACAAAATCGGAAATCGCGAAAAAAAGTCAGCTGTTCCCTACATTTTGATTAGTTATACGAACATAAATGTAAGGAACAGCTGAATTTTTCCCGGTCCCATAGTAAAAGTTGTTCATAATAATAAGTATAATGACCTCTTAAGAGGTTGTTGGTGTTTTACAAATAGCCCTGTGTATGTGATGGGTCTTTGTTACCCGAAATAAATGATATATTATTATTATTATAAATTTAAACGTACAAAGAAATGCTTAAATAGAACATGAATGGAATATTTCTCTTGCACTTTGTGTTCAGATATAAGCACATAGGCCAAATGGATCAGGGTGGACCAGTGGTTGCCTGAAGATGTAGGTACGTCTTCTAAATATATATACGTATGTAGTATATTAGTATACGTATGTAGACTAAAAACAGCTGGACCTCAAGTCTACTATTACAATGGTATCAGAATGGTCTATCAATGATTTCATAATGGCTGATTTTGACAAGTTCGGTAATCTACTAATAATAAAAGTGTCATTATGACGTTCCAATGGTCAACCATTGACACTCCATTGAAAAGAATGGCATAGAATGGTAATCTCGCACATAATGACACGACGTATGCGGTAATCTGCTAAAACTTTAACAGTTTCTTTGATCAGTGACCTACCATTAGAACATCATTGCGCAGTCATTGCTTTTAACAGCTTGGTTATCAAAAAGTTTTACGAGATCATTGACCGAACAATGATCGACCATTATGAATTTAGCAGATTACGAAGTTTTAGCAAAATGACAATGTCGTGTTGGAATGACAAATTTATAAAAATAGCAGACCTGGGGACCCTTTTTTTTTTCTTGATTGGAAATCATCAAATGACTTCTCCCTGAGGAAGGGAGTGTCAGACTCTTACTGACTAAAACCCACCCGTGATCCTACTTATGCCCTTTGCGTTCCAGGGCCGCGGTGACTCTTTCGAACAAATTCCGCAAGACTTGGGGCCCGGTTGTGTTGATTTGGACTCATTCCTGACAGACGGGCCGGAAAAGGCAACAGACAAAGTTAGTTGAATGAATATGGGGCAGGCCTTTGCCCAGCAGTGGGACAAAACAGGTTACACAAAAAAAGCAAATTAATTAGTCGAAAACTATCGTCAAATTGTTAGAGATAACGTCGTTATTGAGCGTTTCTCTTGAAATAAACATAAAGTGCAAGATCACATAATATCACGCCTCTTTTCTCGAAAGGCTAGGCAGAGGTGTACGTTAGTCTACATTTCGTCAGTTACGTTAGAATCCCACACAAGCAGTTAAAATAACTATAATTTAGTAAAATATAAATAACATTTTCATATAGAAATACCAGTAATAATACTTATTAAAAATTTAAGTACTTACTACTTTCATTTTGACATTAAAAAAGAAAAGTAAAGATGGCACTCTAAAAAAAAATATCAATTTTAATTCGAAACTGACAGTTCCAAGTATAAGAAAAATAAATTTATAAATATAAAAAAAAAACTACTGTATCTTTCATAAAGAAAATTGAGATAAACAATTTAAAAACTACAAATCCCAAAATTAGAATAGCTAAGTAAGTAAATAACAAAATACACGAGATTTAAAACAATTTCTAAATAAATAATAATTACGCAATATTATAATATACATACAAGTATACTTATTTAAGTTTAATATTTTAAATTATAATCAGACATCAAGCCCTTATTTAAAGTAGAACTAAAAAATAAAAATATAATTGTTGGAATATACTGTGAACATCAAAAGCAAACCATCAAAATGCCTTATCTAATACTCTTATATTAATTTTAAAGCAGATATATTTCCAAGAATATGACTTTAAGCATACTATATTAATTACTCCTCGAAATTCGTATCATATCTATTACCAATTAATATGACGGAAAACAGAGAGAAATGCTAATATAATTTTGTTAAGGAACATCTATCAACCTCACTATTTCAATAACATTGATTTGAAAGTGTGAGGTCAACGGATTAAATTTCATGCGTTTTAGGAAATGCATTGACTGTGAAATTATTACTACACCTCTGTCACAAGTTTTCAGAATCATTGAATAATTTCGACACTACCTCTCAACTAACGGTCATCGGTCCAATCAAGGTTACACAATAATGTTTCACAATTTTTATCAAAACAAGCTATTTTCCACCGTCGACCCATTAAAATACAACCCTATTTAGAATTTTCATAAGAGTAAAATTCATCAATAAATGCAGTAAAAAATAATTATTATTCGTAATTGGATTCGTTTGAACTCTTAGATAGTTTTCTCAACGTTCGTTCAAAGCAAATGTTCCACATAAAATTACTTGAATACTTGTGAAGGTCGCTACACCGTATTACATAACTAACGATCATAATGAAATGCTACATTTACATTGCGTGTTTGAGAGGCCTTGTGAAATATTCATCTCCTATAATAAAATTAGTGGTGCAGTCATTTGGCAAAAATGTTTTTGTAACGGTAACATGAACAGTCGAATTTGTTCTTCGTGTGTAGGTAGTTTATTACGTAGATTTGCACTGGGTCTATTTAATATTTGAATACACAAACTAAGGCTCACTAAAATAAGTACATTTTAGTAATACCATACACTCATGACAGCTATTTAAAACCTATTAATTCCGTCATTTTACCGCCGTTAGGTTATCACAAATATGATATCTCTTTTACTTTTAAATTTAAGCAACATCAAAGTCAAATAATACTAAAGTGGTAAGATACTTTGATTTTATCTAATCAACAACCCAATGGCGGTTTTATGAGAAACAAACTTAATCAATTTTTCCAACATCAATTCAGAATATTATGGCGGATAAATGCGACTCGCGCGTTTTAACTTTTATATAATACAAATACAAGACAGGAATTATAATATAGACTTACTGCCATTACTGCTCCAATTAATTAACGTGTCAGAATTTCCATCTTCGATGTCCAAGAGCAAATTGTCTCTATCTTTGTCAGTGTTATCTTTTGGGAAGACTATGTCCTCATCATTTGTTTGTAAGTTGACGTAGGACAATGATTTCTTCTTCTGTTCTAGGTCGAAGATCTCCAAGTCCTCGTCTTCATCTTCATCAGACTCCATGGTGAGTGGAACTCGGGACAGTTCCATGTTGTCCCTCCTGTCTTCTGACTGGAGGACCCCGTAGCGGAACTGATTCGCATCGATTGTGGTGTGCGCTCCCCCTGAATCATTGTTCTTGCTTTTTCTCCTGGAATTTCAGAAATGGTGGTTGTTAGTTCGTTTCCAAATGGCATTTTAAATTTGTCCAGTTTCGGACAAAAAAAAATCGCGAAACTAATGTTAGAAATTCCTTTAGGTTGTCATTGGTTTTGTTAAAATTTCATTCGTGGGACTTGGGGTGTGTATTATTACTTTTTGTTTCAACGCTAAATCAAAAAGATTTTTTATCAATGCAATAGTCGATTAAAACTCGTTTTAAACGGAAAAACACTGTGATTAAAGATTCAATATCCTGCATCCTTTTCAACGCATTACAATGGTCACGCTACTTATAGGTAAATCAGTAAATGATTACAGAAGAGCATGTCACTGTTTGTAAATTGCGTCGTGCAATTAAAGACAATTAACCTGACTGATAAGTGATAACACTGAGCTAATCAACGCTTGCCTCAAATGTCAAGTGGACACTGGATTTATAACCAGAGTGGACAAAAGAAACATGAGCATTTCTCGATTAAACTAAAATTAAGTCGCCGTTTTCAAATTGTCAGCTTTATTGGTCATGCTCAATGAACGACCATGCCAGTGCACAACAGAAATTGAATCGCATTTTTGTGCTATCTAAAATTTTGTTTTAATTATTATGATGAACCGCCGCAACACAACAATTAATATAGTCGAGGATTTCAAACCCAGTGACAGGTTCTACTGATTTTATTTACTTATTTATTTTCATTATAATGATTCAGTAAATACGTACGTCATGTGTTTAGCTTGTGCAAACATTTCTGCCGCTCAAACAATCAACTCGTTATAAAATTTTCTGAACCGTTACTGTACTCGCGTGACTGTTTCTTTTCAGGTAGAACCATTTATCTATTATTTTTATTTATCTGCCAGCCTTCATGATGCTTTCGGTAGACAATCTATACCGGCCTGCGGTCGGCAAGCGATGGGTGGGTGGATCGCCGTTGTGATTCACTTTGGGAATAACATATTATTGCGAGCCTTATCGTTTATTTTTTTCAATTCCCATGACGTGGGATAGAAACAATCATAAATATCATTAATGGCCTCAACAAATACTGAAGAAAATGATATCATTCATGATTTAATGCAAATAATATTATCGTTTATGTTTGCTATAATAACAAGTATTGCTACTGTTTTTCAAAGAGTACATAGGTACTGACTCAATAAATAGGTACTGTTTATTTAAATTATGTTTGTAAGATAGCAATCTTTCTTATAGCATTAACTGATGAAATATCTTATTAGCAGGTTCAAGGAAATAATAAGCGCCATTCTTGTTTGTGTGTGTGCCCCAGACAAAATTGGTCTGGCGCGAAATCTTAATCAGTGTATGAGTCAGTTTCTCATTTGATGAACTATTACAAGCAAACAAAATATCCGCAAGATTTGTTTTTTGTATTAAACATTTTGAGTACCTAGGTACGCAAACAATTTGCGTACCTACTCAAAATGAAAATGAGGCCAGGGCAAGCAATAATACTTTTAAAAGACATTTTCTAAATGAACATTATTAAGGACATGCTGCGCCTATCTCTGGATGGATTGGTCTGAGGATAAGTGACATTTAGGATGATGTTGTGAGGTAGTTTGCATGTGAATGGCTAAAAGAGGGAGGCAAGAGTCAAGACCAAAGCAACAATGCATGGACTGTGTGTTAGATGATATGGTTAGAATATAAATGGGTTAACAACAGAAATGAGGAGTAATGTCATGATGTAAAACACATGTCGCACCAACCAACCCTAATAAATTGAAAATCTTAACCACGTATATTGGACCTGCGGGCGTACCATGAGGTATTAAAACGTGAGTCTTCCGAGCGAGAAACAGGGATAGAGTTATACACCCTATATAGCTCCATCCCTTTTTCTCGCTCGGAAGACTCACGTTTTAAGACGTCATGGTACGCCCGCTGTTCCCAATATGTGTAATTTTAATGTGTTTATTGCAAGTATTAGATACAACAATAAAAAAAACAAAATACCTGTAAAATATGAAGTACGCAACTGCCAGTAGTGTAAATCCACCAAAGACGATGAACCCTCGTTTCAGTACTCCAGGACTGTTCAGATCAATCTGCTTCACGGGTTTCACGGGAAGTGATGTGCTGGCCTTGGTATCGTTGACAGGAGGATGGACAGTACTGTTATTGACTGTTACGTTGCCTGAAACTGCAGATTAAAATAAATTAATATGGTGAGACTGAAGGTGAATATGAATATTTGGGTGTTCGTTGATCAATCACTCTTCAACAATACACAACATATTCGGATGAAGCTTGGACCATGAATAGACGAGGGTCCAGACTGGGACTTAGGTATGAAAGTACATTAAATTGCTCTCTCTCTCTCTCCCTGTGTCTCTTACACTTTTTCCAAGGAGTTCTCAATATAATTTTAGATTGAACTCTCTTGTGCATGCCTTTTAAATTCATTGAACATTGAAGTTTACTAAAAGTAATGATGACATTTTAAGTGTCAATACATAAAGCAATGAACGTAACAAGATGACCTTGTTATTTTCATTGCTTTATAAAGTACCTAAGTTTATTCAATTTAATTCTTATTTTAAACTTTCAAAGGCATCTTTTGTTTAGCAATGTCTGTAAATTTTATACCTTATTAAAAAAAAACTTTATTTAAACCAGCTTTATATTTAATAAAACGCAGCAGTAATTATTATTCTCAAGCCATAAAATTACATAAGTACTACATTTGCTACATGTACCATGGACAAACTAGAGGTATTTGACCTCTGATCTAGAGTAGAGTCAAGAGTCACATTTCAAGAGAGACATTTCAAATTAAAAAAGATAAAAATAAAGTGGGATTCACCTTTCACTTACATGTATAGCTAACTTTTTAGTGAAATTCAAACCTTATCCCGACATGTCTTTAGGTTTAGTTTGCATGATGTATTCAAAATTGGGAGTTCTTTTGTTCACAACTAGAGTTAATAATTTCCACTTTAATGGGAATCCATATAAGCATACAATTCAAATGATTAAACAACTGCTGACTCACTATCATTTCTGACTGCATTCTAATAAGACATACCTAATATAACCTACTTTATGCTTTCTACTAGTTATTTAACACATTAAAATAGTTTTTTTTTTTGCTTTTCTATCATAGTAGGTATTACTTTATCAATCATATCAATATTAGTTCCTGAATAATATCTAAATGTAATATTATTCAGCAACTGATATTTAGTGATAGAACCAGTTATAATTTATTTGTTATGACTCATTTCAAAGTAGTTTCAATCTAAGGGACAGTTTTGACTTTACATGATGTTTGCAAGGCAAGATTTGTTTACAAACTCAGTGACAGGTGTTGCTGATGTAGACTTGTTTATCAACAAGTTGACTCACTATCTTCCTGGCTTGAACTACCTACATTAGGTAATGCTTAATTTAAATCCTTTCAGATGTAGCTATTCATAAATTTAGAATCTAGGTATGTTCTAATAGTTATCAGAATCTTATGATGTCATAGGTATGTCAGTTTTCAGATCAGACACTGGATCCTATTATATATTACAAATTCTCTCCATTACTTAATGGTTTGCTAGCAGAAAACTCAACTTTGAGTTAGCCTATATGTGCCTGTGTAAACTTTATTATTATAACTGTCTAAAATAAGTTGTTCTGCTATAGAGTAATGAATAAAAATTGTTCATTTTATTTTCTAGTTTATTTTGCTAACTGATATGCCAAATTCATAGTACTTACTTACCTCTTTTAATAATTTCAAGAGAATGTTTGTTTAATGTTCTGTATTGTAAAACTATTTCATTAAATTAGACTTATGGCAGGTTTGAGATTATTAATTTGTGGTTCTATAACCATGTATGGCATATTGTCGACACATTAAAGACCCAGGCAAAAGTAACCAACCATGTAATCTATGAGGAAGCTGTGTGAATTGATAAGACGCTTTAACAGGAAAACATAGGGGTTTAATTGTTTAGTAACAGGATTTCAGTGTGTAACCTTACCACCAGAAGACGCCGGGGACACAGTCTCAGTAGTACCGTATTTCGTAGGAATCTTGACTTCGCCCGAAGGAGGGTTCGCAGCTACTGACGGTGGATTCTTGTCGACGGGAGGTTGCACATCGGACCCACCCTCGACCACCGCGTCCCTCCTCACTCGCAACAACCTCGCAGCATTGTGGACAGAAGGCCAAAGCGAAAACCTTCTATTGAACTCGGCGACACGGTCCCCATCACTAACAAAATATTCAGTCGTCCTCACACAGTTCAAACACAATAACAACAGACCACAACGTATAAGCATGATATTTTTTTTCCTATTCCTTCACAATAAACTGATACCACTGTTATATTAATTGAGGTGAATCACTCCTTCATAATTATAATTTAAACTTGTGGATAGTTTTGGATAGATTCGCAACGCATCAGGCTGATTGATGTAACACAACTGTCAGTTACTTGAAAATGTCAAACTGACAGAGGACAGCGGCGTGGAAGTTGCAACTGGAAAATATGCTAGTGCTGTTATTTTAGTCGATTAGAATATAAATAATGTAACCATGAAATTAAGTGTTGTCTTTTTTATTATTTTAGTATTGTATTGTGTGAAGTACCTAGTATCTATGGCAAATAAACACACTATGGTTACACGTTGCTAAGAGACTGTTATAAAACAATTGGTCCTCTTAACGTTTGTAAGAAATCTTGCTACAATAAAGTCTTATCTATATTCAGTTCATAATGATGTATTTTCTTATTTAACTCAACTTAATTTAACATGGTAGCAGAGCGTGGTTGAGTATTCTTATTTTTGAGAACAATACCCAGAAATGTCGAGCACCAAAATTGATCCTCTTACAAGAGAGAATTATGACACTTGGGTTATACAGGCTGAAGCCGTTCTCGTAAGAAACAAACTATGGAAATACATCGAGACTGATGCAGCAGCTGCAGCGGATAAAGACGGTGATAGACAGGCAAGATCAGAACTTATACTGATAATTGCTCCTTCAGAGCTCAAGCAAATAAAAAATTGCACAAGTGCCAAAGCTTTGTGGAATAAACTGAAGGATATTTACGCCAGTAAGGGACCAGCGCGTAAAGCATCCCTACTGAAGCAGCTGATCCAAATGAAATTGCAAGGTCAGGATGTCAGAAGTCATTTGAATAAGTTCATGGACATTGTCGATAAACTGGCTGACATGGAGGTACTTATAAATGAGGACTTACTTACAATAATGATGCTATATAGCCTCTCAAACGAATTTGAGACATTCAGAATCGCTATTGAGTCACGAGACATTCTTCCGAAGCCAGAGGAGCTTCGAAGTAAAATTATAGAAGAATGTGAAGCACGGCATTGCCAAAATTATACCAATAACGAAGAACCTGGATCCTCTATACACGAAGAAGCCCTATTTGCGTCATGTAAAGTTTGCAAACGAAGTGGTAACATCTTCAAACGCAAATGTCACAAAATTTGTACCGATTGCTGGAAGAAAACGAGTGAGAAGCCTAACAAAAATACTAACAGGTCTCACAAAAACCATCTTATAACACAGTGCCTACTGACACATAATGATGAATACAAAAACAGCATTTGGGTTTTAGATAGCGGTTGTACGTCTCATATGACTTACCAACGAGACTTGTTCAAGAAACTGGAAAGATATTCCGGAAAACTGAACTTCGCAACAAAGGAACAAACAGCAGAAATCAAGGGAAAAGGCACAGTCTCTTTCAGAACAAAAAATGGTAATGGTGCAATCCTTACACATCTGAAAGAAACACTTTACATACCTAGTCTGTGCACCAACTTGTTGTCAGTCAGCAAAATGACTGATGCTGGCTGTTCTGTCCTCTTCACAAACAATAAAGCGACGGTCAACAATCCAAAAGATGGAGCAACCATTACCGCCTTTAAGCAAGAAGATGGACTTTATTACGTCAAACCAAATAAACATGAGCGCAACAATCTGGCCAATGATTATGATGATACCGTTTCGACACCAGTTGCTAAAAAGAAAGCGAATTCATCAAACATCTACGACTGGCACAGAAAACTCGGTCACATGAACGCCAAAGATCTGAAACATGCACTCAAAAACGAGAATTTACTTGGCTTGAACTTTGATCTTTCTGAAGTCTTGCCAGAGTGTGAAATTTGTATTCAAGCAAAACTCCATCGTGTTCCTGCACCTCGTGAGAAAACGATTCAACGAACAACACAATGCTTAGAAATCATTCATAGCGATGTATGTGGACCTATTAGAACGCCCACAATTGGCGGAAATAAATACTTCGTTACTTTTATTGACGATTATAGCCGATACAGTCGCGTTTTCCTGATTAAAAGCAAGACTGAAATCTTAGCAAAGTTTAAAGAGTTCAAAGAATTAGCAGAAACGCACACAGGGAACAAAATCAAATTCTTACAATCAGATAATGGTACTGAGTATGTGAACAAAGAATTCAACGCTTATTTGAAACGCTGCGGGATACAAAGACGTCTCACCGCACCCTATACCCCGAACCAAAACGGAGTTGCTGAACGTAAGAATCGTACACTTGTGGAGAAAGCAAGAGCAATGATGATTGACGCACAGGCACCATTAAAATTCTGGGGCGAAGCAGTATTCACTGCTAACTACCTATCAAACAGGAGTATAAACAGCGCCATTCAGAACCAATCGCCATTCGAGCGATGGGTAGGGAGAAAGCCTTGTATTAATCATTTATACGTTTTCGGTTGCAAAACCTACGTTCTGACGAAAGGCACTAACGGTCACAAATTTGCACCAAAAGCAATTCCTGGTATGTTTGTGGGATATTCTGAAACATCTAAAGCATTCAGAATTTTCATTCCCTCAAAGAATACCATCATCATTTCAAAAGACGTGAAGGTACTGAAGACTATGTTCTACAATGAATCAAATAAAAATGCAATCTCCAGACTACTCTCTGATTTTGAGTTTTCAAACGATCAATCCAATGAAACGTCAACGCAGCACTCTACACGCAAGCGACAAGTGTATGTTGAGCTTGACAATTATAAAGGTGATGATCAACAACATGATAGAGACAGTGACGCAGAAGATGAAGATGAAACGTTGCAACAAAGTATAGTCGATAATACTGACGACATTCAACATGCAGCACCAGAAAATAACGAAAGTGAATATGAATCTCTTTCTGAATCTTCTACCACTGTCAATAATGATGATGAACCTGATGCTGATGCAGTTGAAGAAAATGCGACCGTTCAAACAAGGTCATTGAGAGATAGATCAAGTATCACAGTTCCTAAGCGCTACGATGAATTTATTTTGGCAGCAGCTGAAGAGATCGAAAATCTTCACAAACCTAAAGAGCCTGAAACTTTCAAAGAAGCAATGGAATCTCTTAATAAATCAAAATGGCAAGAAGCCATGGATGATGAAATAACTTCACTGCACAACAACCAAACCTGGGATTTGGTTGATTTGCCCAAAGGACGAAAAGCTCTCCCTTGCAAATGGGTGTATAAAGTAAAAATGAATCCTGATGGTACCGTCGATAGGTATAAAGCCAGAATGGTGATAAAGGGTTGCTCCCAGAAACCTGGAGTTGATTATGATAAAACATTCAGTCCAGTGATTCGCATGAGCACCATACGAGCAATGCTTGCTATAGCTGCTCGAGAAAATTTAAAACTACGTCAGTTTGATGTGTCGACCGCCTTTCTAAACGGCACAGTAACAGAAGAAATTTATATGAAACAGCCTGATGGCTATCAGGATGGCACCAAACGAGTCTGCAAGCTAAAACGCAGTCTCTATGGTCTTAAACAAGCACCGCGCTGTTGGAACACCTGCATTGAAGAATTCTTAATAAAATCTGATTTTCAACAGAGTGAAGCGGATCCATGCTTATATCTTCGTATTAAAGGACAATCTAAAGTCTTTATTGGTCTTTATGTCGACGATGGACTTGTGGCCTATAACACAACGAAAGCAGGAGATGACTTTATCAAGGAACTGAAAACAAGGTTCAAAATTACCACGAAACCTGCATCATATTTCCTTGGAATGGAAATTAATGTTAATACGGACAAGACCATTACATTATGTCAAAAGGCCTACACTAAGAAAGTGTTAGAAAAATATAGAATGTCCAATTGCAAATCAGCACCAACACCAATCATCAAAGATAATGAGACGGTAGAGGAAGAAGCTGGTATTGCGAATTTCCCGTATAGACAAGCCGTGGGTGCTTTGGCATATTTATCTGTAGGCACAAGGCCTGATATTTCATATGCCGTAGGTGTCGCATCTCGGAACCTCGGATCACCTACTAAAAAAGATATCATGTTAGTAAAACGCATCTTCCGATACTTAAAAGGGACCCAACATAATGGCTTAACTTATACGAAAAAGTCGCCTTCACGCTTGATTTGCTATAGCGACGCAGATCATGCAGGAGACCAGACTACTGGAAGGTCGACATCTGGAATGGTGTGCTTATTCTCCGGAGCTGCCATTAGCTGGAGAAGCCAGAAGCAAACGACAGTCTCCATCTCTTCGACTGAAGCAGAGATTATAGCAGCAAGTGAATCTGCTCAAGAGATCTTATGGTTAAATCGCCTTATTAACACCCTGATTAACATTGAGAAACCTGTACTGAACCTGGACAATGAATCGGCTGTAAAACTAGCGCACAACCCAAAGTATGAGTATCACAAGCGCACCAAACATATAAAGCTAAAACATTTCTTTGTAAGAGAATGTGTTTGTAACGGAGACTTCGACGTAAAGCATGTTCCTGCGGAGCAGCAATTGGCTGATATGTTTACCAAACCACTATTCGGCCCCAGGCTACGTGATTTAAGTTCCGCATTAGGATTAAAGAATATATTAATGTAATATTCTTTCAAAAGCTCCGAGGATGTGAAGTACCTAGTATCTATGGCAAATAAACACACTATGGTTACACGTTGCTAAGAGACTGTTATAAAACAATTGGTCCTCTTAACGTTTGTAAGAAATCTTGCTACAATAAAGTCTTATCTATATTCAGTTCATAATGATGTATTTTCTTATTTAACTCAACTTAATTTAACATATTGTGTGTTATAACATAATTACCTATCAATAAAGAAGTAGTAACCGTGTTCTGTTTATTAACTGTACCATTATTTATGCAACGCAAGTAATTGCTGAGTGCGAATAAATAAAGTTGACATTCTGCTGGCCTTAAAATAACGTAGGTAACGTAATATAGCAAATTACATTAGGTGCCAGCAAAATTTAAAACTCATCGAGTAGGGACCCATTATATATAATTAGTACCAAAAAAGAAATGCCACTGACGCAGTGTACAAGATCTAAATTGGTTGCCTGCATGAAGAATGCCTCTTTTGTACTGAATCTATTCGTACCAACTTCTGCTTGTTTACAGGTATTTGTAAAGGTTATTGATGAGCAAATAAAACGAACAATCACGTATAAGTATTATTTAATTTATTCAAATAGACATTTACATATATTAATATATTTTAAAGTAGAATTTCCAAATTTTTGGTATCTATATAACACTGATTGAGTATCCACATCGGTATGATAATAATGTTAAAACCTAGAGTTACAAACATCGGTACATATTGTTCCAAACATCAAGGTACACATTAAATATCACCTACAAAATTGAACAAGTTAGAAATAGTATAGGTTTATCAAAGGACTTACTAACAATATCTATCTATTGTTAAAAATATCGGCAGTGATAAAACAAGCCAAACATGCTGGTTGTTATTAACAATGAACATGCCAAGACCTGTTATTGTTAAGCCATTAAATTTCTCAAAAACCAATACGATTGAGCTCTTTTTTCTATATTTTTTTATACATCCACTGTTTTTAGTAATAAATTACTAATCATAAAAAATAATATATTTCAAACCAATCGAAATCTACCAACATTCACTCGAAATCTCACGTTGTAAGCACACGTTACTCTCAGAACCTAGAGCAATAAGTTACGATTTTACCTTATAAGTTAATTTACAAAATTAATAAATATTAATAATTGAATATGAACTATTTTATACAAAATCCGTAACATAGAAATGATATCACGTGTAAATCACCGTTGATCATTGCGTTACACGAATAAACAGGTATGTAAATTAGACAGCCTATAAAAATAGATTGCACAAAAATCATTATGAAAATATTTGCAGAGAAAAATTTTAAACGTACTTTAGCGTTTATAATTTTGACGCTGTGAACTTAGTCCATTTTAAAACTTCGCAAATAGTAATCGAATTTAATAATCACTAATAGTTAGAAGTTACGCTCTCGCAACATCAAGTAATGTTGCCAGTAATTGTTTCTTAATACTAGATCTAGAATTACCACATCTCAGAACATGCTAACGTCAGCGCTATAAAATGTGCTTGTTACATAGTGATCAAAAATTTACATTTTTATGGCCCCTTTGCAATAAAAATGTCTCCTAAACTCAAATACCCAAATGATCCGTATAAAGCGGCGCTCTGCAGCTCAAGCGGCAGGTCTCTACTCTTTCTCTAAAGTTAAGTACGTTTAATCAGATATAGTTTTTCGACACGTCCAACTACCCTCTTAAGATACCACATAATATTAAACGTTTATAGTACCTAATCCTACTTGTTTACCTCAAATTTATGTTGGCTAATAAATCTTCTGAAACTTTAATATGTAGATAATTAATTTTATAGTAATTAATTTTATATCTTATAATTTAGATACGGTTTTAAAATACACAAAACGGCTCCCATTTTGTGTTGAAATGTTAAATTCATTGACAGCATACATCAAATTCAATTATAACAACGAAGAATACCAATTGCAGAGAATACCTAAGTATGTTTTTTTAGATTGAAAATGTTTTCAGAAATGTAAAATATTGTCAAATTTTAATCAAGCCTTAACCCTAAAACCATGGCACACAAATTATTTCTAACAAAGGAGGGAACTCTTCACAACTGGGATTTAATTTTATTATCGTGTTTCGATCATGTTAAAATGCTCTCTTTCAAAGTTTGAAACATGTGCAAGTAGATATAGAATTCCGAAATCTGAGCAATTCTGTTTACGTATCTATAAAGAAAATGAGCTGAAAATATGCTTGGTCACTTTAAAGTCTCCACAGTCAGTCTTTCAAGAAACCTAATTTTTATTGATTCTGTTAAAAGAGAATGGAATGTGAAAGATAACGAAGTATGAAAGATCCGTAGCAAATAATAACCAACATAACGATGATCTATAGGGTAGGTAGATCCAGGTGATTATATCGTGTCAACTATAACACTGTCCGGGAGAGCAATTACTTAGTCACTTCTACATTGTAAAATGCAATGTTACCATCCTAAATTCGTCACACCTATACTAACACTTGAAATAGCGAGATGATTTTGAAAACTAGCAGTAATTTTATCCGTTCTACCTACAAAAAATTGCTGTCCCGGATGAGGACGAAATCCGTAATTTTCACCCTAGTTGCATTAGGATGTTGTTTGGACTTGGGTCTCCAACTTGCTTAACTTGAATCGCTCACTCCAGGCGCGCTTTGTAGCTGGTCTTCCATATTTCGGCTAAGGTGACAGCTGAGTGGAAGCGGTGGAAAATGCAAAGTGGCAGAGTGAAGCGCTGTACGAGAGACCAAGCCACGAAACCGTAGAAATCAAGTTGCACCTAGAAAGAGAAAAAGTAGTTGTTAGAGTTGGAGAAAGGAAGAATAATGTTAATCCAATTATGTGTACCTTTTTTTTTCTGGATGGGAAATCATCAAATGACTTCTCCCGCTCTGGGCGGAGCGGAAGGGAGTGTCAGACTCTTACTGACTAAAACCCACCCGTGATCCTTCTTGTGCCCTTTGCGTTCCAGGGCTGCGGTGACTCTTTCGAACAAATTCCGCAACCCTAGCAGGCACTGACCCTATGGGGCCCCGTCTTCTTTGCTGACGTTTATGTGTACCTGGTAATACTTACTGGATTAGCCAAGACTTTTTGTGCTTCGAAGGTGTAGATGAGCCACATGGTAACGTTGCAGATGAGGAGGAAGGTGACGGCCTGGCGGGCAGGCTTGCTGCGTTCTTGTTCAGGCAGGTGGACGCGACGGCGGGAAACATCAGCAATGAAAAGCAGTTGGAGGACCACCTAGTGTTTCCAACAAAATAAAGAGAATTAGTACTTGAACAGTTGTAAGTATATGTAGAAGAAACAAAAATATATTGTAATGGTAGTTTACCTGAAGCACGCTCAAGCATCCAGTGATCATGACAAGAAGGTTCGGCTCGTGAGTGAAGGCTCCCATTCCACCGGCGATGACGCTGAATACGGCATACACGAAGAGGCCAAACGCAGATACACGCAGCAAGATGTCGTTCAAGTCAGACTGCTCTTCGGAGCGGAACTTCAAAGATTGCACCCTGCGGAGAGGCTCGGTACAGGAGGGAGGAGAATTGCTCCATTTCATTACTCTAACACTAATATTAAGGAATGAGCAAACCAAGAAATGGTAAACAAAAAGGCGAAATACAAAGTAACAGATTGGTGGTAAGAACAGAAAAATGCAATGGAAAATATTTAGGATTTGTGAACAGCGACAATGTGGGTTAGCACGGTCGATGTGCAAACATAAAACAAATTGGAGCCATTGTTGGAGTAAAGGATAATACAAACAGGAAAAGGAAAAGGGATTGAATGGATATGGAAGAAATAAAAACAAAATAATTAACACAAAAACTAAAGTCTAAAAAAAAACAACACAAAATGAGAAAGTATAACTATGGCAGGTAAATTAGGTGCGTTTATTGAAAAATCTAAAGTCTTACCGTATAAATCCAATCAGAATCGCCAGTATAGAGAGAACCATCAAAGCACAGTGGGATACATCGGCTAAATAGATCGACAGGCGCTTCAACTCTTGGTGCCTGATCAGGACGAAGAAGAGTATCAAGCAGATAAGAGAGGCGACGAGCAGCAGTAGTCCACAGAAGAGGCCTTTAGATGCTCCGGCGCAATCGACGCGGTTTCCTCGCTGAGCCGCTGCAAGCGCCGCCGCCCTGCGGGAGAGAACAGCCTCCAGACGTCTTTCCAGATCTTCATCGTTGGCCACGCTGTAACCAAACGCGTGCAAAGTCACGGACGCGTTGCTACTCTTTAACTCTCAGACTAGTTTATGTGCTCTAGTTGTGTTAGGTGATGGCGAGGAGCGTGACTCTAATGTTAGGGGAAAATTTACGTGTGGTTACGATACATTCAATTTTTTGCTATTGTAACTTCATGTTAATGGAGGTGCTGAATGGTATCTAAACTGTGGCTACAGGTATCGGGTTACGAAATTTTTATAGTAAAAACTGTTATATTTACCTCGGGTAGCGGCCAATGTGCTTCCACATAACGTAAATGACGGCGGCGCCGATGAGGGAGTACTCAATGATGAACGGATACAGATAAGGCGCCGAGTCGGTTACGATAGTGCCCATAATTGGGTTTCGGCCGCACACCGTAGTGTTATCGATGTTGGCGATCAGCGCAGCCGGGTTGAGGCCGTCGAATGACTCGAAGATTTCTGAAGAGTTGGGCACTGAAAAAAATGTTCGCAGTCAATATTTGATCGGAATTTGGCATAGATTGTCAAAAAAACTAGTCTACACATTAAACTACTGGCATCTTTTGCTATTCTAGATTTATTTACGCTTTGTGATACTTCAAAGAAATAGTGCAAATAACTCACAAGGTATAGGTCTTGCAAATCTAAAAATAGCAAAAGGTGACTGCATAAACCATAATTATTTACATGCAAAAGACGCAAAGAAACCGTAACCTAAGAATAAAATATGAGGAAACACATGTGCAACGGACGCGTACGTGGGATACGTTATGAACACAAACAATATTCGACAAACCGCAAATAAAAAGTGCAACGGCGTTTTACTTTTGAAATAATTCAATGCGACACTCCAACGACCAACCTGGCGAATGTGGCGGTTCATCTACGCGATAAGTTTCGACACTATTGCCCCACTCGTCTCTATCAGTCACTACCTGTCCGGTAGTCGTGCTGGGCATCATAGTCGATATAGCACTAAGAATCGGTTTCACAGTCGAAGTGCGAAGCCACTGGAAGACTTCTAACATGGCCGTCTGTGTCTGAGTCACTTTATTGGACTCCGTGGTTAGTGGTGAGAAAGATGTCGTAGTGAACGGATTGTCATTAGGCCATTCTCTGAACTCGCGACCATATCCCATCCCGTTGTCATAACCTACCGTACTCTTTATAGTGTCGATCAGTTTTGACTTAGGAAGTAACCCACCACCCACGATATTATATGATGAGATAGTAGTTGCTGAAAAATTAGTCCAAACACATTTTAATTGACATACATGCACATGTTAGCGAAACAGGGATAAAGAACATTGATGGGAGTGAATACTAACTTGTGGTGGGAGTGGTGATGGGAACAGCTGTGGAGGTGGCAACGTTCATGAGTTGCTCTCCGGTGGTCTTAGCGGTGGTTAAAACGGTAGATGCGATAGAGGTAGCAGCGGTGGAAGCAGCACCGAACACTTTGCCGGAATGCCTCAGAGTGTGCTTACGGATGACTTCTGGAGATGAAGGAGCCATTAATTCATGTACAAAAGTGGTTAAGATTATATAAAATACTTAAGCAGGTTATGCAGTGAACTGAATTGCAAAATGCTGTTATAGCTTAGTATTGCAAAAAGTAAGAAATTGAAAAGAAGAAGGTACTCACTGCCTAAAACGCCTTCGCCAGAATAACCATTAGGATTCTTTACGTGGTAATCGGTAATTTCCTTTAGTGACTCCAGTACTAAGGTACGAATCCATACGCAAATGTTTGTAGCAACTACGTGCATCAGACCAAAACGGGCAATCACTTTGAATCGATGAATGTTTAGCTAAAATAACAAAAGATTTGTAATTGGTTGTAAACTTTATATATTATCGATATAGCACAATTTTAAATAAGATTTTTACCCGAGAATTCATAAAGATGAAATACATTTGCATGAAGGTGAATACCATTTGCAAAACGGGATTGACTCCCTTTAAGATTAAGTAGCAAGGCGACTCCAAAGGCAATTCGAAGAATGTACCGAACTCCAATCCATTGTAAATCATGGTACCGAGACCAAAGGCTGAAATTGTAAAGAAATTAGGTCATTATAGAATATCTTTAAAGAGGAGCAAATTTAATAAGGAGATACTATTCATACCAATAGCGCCAATCCTTAGGAAGAAGCTGCCATGGCTGTGGTCGTTCTGCGAAGTCTTGCGCCTGCGAGCTGGTCTCGCAACAGGCCCAGCTTCCAGCTCCACAATATCCTGCTGTTGGTGCTGCTGAAATTGTTGTAAATGAAAAAGTTAGTAAATGTAAAGAAATAATTCGCGAAATCAGGGACCTTCAAATGCAGTATTTTTCAGGTTATAAAGAACTTGGACATTTATTGTTTGATCTTCTGAAAACAAGGTGACAATTGCAACTAGCTCAAATACAATTAGTAAAACTAAATGAAAATAGGATTCGTTTGTTATTTCAAGTTTCAACTCAGGAAATATCGATGCATTTAACAGTCAAAGTCTCATCTCATGACTTCCAAGTGTGTACGAAGCCTACATGAAAGCAAAGTGATCCATTAGCGAAAACAGAAGCAGTATATAAACAGACGAACTACTACAGCACATCCAAAGCTCTCCGTAATGATATGATACACTTCAAGCAGGATGCGTCAAGATACCTCACCTGATCAGACGCATACAATTGCGCCATTTGCAATTGCAATTGTTGTTGACGAACTTTATCACGCATCTTACGGGGATACACCTCCTGCCCAAATGATATGGAAAAAACAAAAAAGTAGGCAGCGTAAACAAAAAGGGATTCATGCGGCCTGATGTGTTTGGACGAAGCGTTGACATGATAATGTGAACGGTCAAATAATAAAAATTGCGAACGAGTGCGAATCACAAAAAGTTAAAGTAAACAACTTATGAAATTTAAATTAATAAAAAAAATATGTGGTTAACTTACACAGGACGACACGGGAAAGCGACAAGAGAGTGTGGAATAATGTTAAATACAACAAAAAATGGATGTGCTGTGTATGAAAATGTTGTGAAGTGTACCACTCACCTGGAATTGACTTTGTTTCTTGGCCTCTTTGGAAGCTTTATCTTTCTCCTCCTTGTCCTTTCCTTTGTCTTTAGACTTGCCCTCTTTCTTTCCATCTTTCTTATCTTTGCCGTCCTTTCCATCTTTGCCTTCTTTAGCTTCCTTATCTTTGGTTTTCTTTTCCTTTTCTTTCTTAGGCTTCTTCTCTTTTGGCGGGGGCTTCGGTTTTGGAGGGCTTCCACTGCAGCATGCACTCTCTGAACAAAAATGTATGTTTAAACTGGATTCATTATTTATATACACATGATGCTATGATGATGTGTTACGGTAATGCCTTAAAAGTACATGTAATATTACAAATGAAACGTACCTTGAAGCAAGAAGCAGAAGACGTACAACAAAAACAGAATGCTCATGCCATACAGGTAGGTGAAGAATCCCTCATAATAATAGAGGGGGAGGTTGTGTGTGATGACATCACTGATGACGTAGGCTATGCAAACAACAACCAGGAGTTTCGCGTAGATGAAGCTTGAGATGATGAAGAGCGAAGTTCTGTGAAAGAGACAAAAGATAAAGTAAGGCGCAGCAAAGTTAGGAGTATACGTAATGAAGTTAACTTATAGTAAACTTTTGAATTGGAATATGCTCTCGAATCCGACCAGCCTTTTTCATTTCTTAACAAAGTAGGGGCGTAGGACTTAGGTACCTAATGCGCTTTTTATTTCTTTAGCAAACTTTTTACGATCTTAACTAATTACAATTTAGGAATAGTACAATATTGTAGGACAAAGGACGAAATAGTATATTACTTATAGGTATTTTCTCTATTTTAATCTAGACAGATAAATTGTCTTTTCTGCTCATTTGAATTTTGCTATTTCGAGATTATGTTTCATAGTGTTCATAAAGTAAAACTTTTTTTTAGGAACTTTCACACTTTGACAGGATAACATACGCACTTGGAACTTCTGAACCAATAAAATATGATAAGTCGACAGCTGAAATTATGCACACCCAACTTATTTTTTATTCACGCAGCATATATTGATTTTGATAAAAAAAATGTTAGTTATCAAAAAATATTGTTTCCGGTTTAATTCTTAACTAGCTTAAACATACAAGTAATAAAACGCTACCTATATAAACACTATCTACATATATATGACATACTTTTTAGACGGCTTGGGCTGGACGCATTTCAGCTCCATCTCTTTGTTCGCGTTGTTGTGCTTCTCCGCGATCGCCATGTCACTGCCCTGCTGCCGATGCTGCCCCACCGGTAACGTAGCCATATTATCCACGGACTCAAGTTCCACGGTAGCCACCTTCACTTCAGCCTCAGTGGGCTGATGCTTGTCTTTCCCCATCACTTTTTAACACTTAGGGCGGTAAGAGGAGTTACAGAGTGCCCATAATGGTGTGCTCAGGGTTAAGGACAGGTTGAGGACCAAGGAACACGATAAAAGACCTCCGGAAGTATCGAGGTGCGGCGACGAACCGAGCCTCTGGCCCGAGTGTGCCGAGAGTTGCGCAGTACTGGATGCTGCGCGGAACGTCCTCCCAAAACAGGGGCGTCACCGACCCTCCGATCGCGCCCCATTTTATATAAATTGCACTCTTTAATAGTGAGAGGGTCTTTGTACCGCTTACGAAAGCAGTGTCGAAATGTAATCTCGAGTCGAATGACGTTTTAATATTTTAGAGAATGAGCCATTATTTAATTATGCATTTTTTAAATAAAAATTGCAACAAGTAATTAATGTATCGTTCATTACTAAGGAGAGTAGAAAATACATTTGGCTTCGACGTAAAATTCTTGAAACGTTGTGAAATTATTTTTTTACAAAAAACAACTTATAGCATTACTCTTTTTATTGTCTTGTTCATTCCCTATACTCCACTAAACAACCGGAACATCTTCATGACCTATCCAAAAAAATAGTTGCCAAAAATTATCCAAAACCGATTTCGGGCACCCCTGCGGTGGCGGCACGCGGTCGATACAGGCGCGTCTCTCCCGGAAAGCTTTGGGAGGCTGCGCGCGCGACCCACTGACCCGGCCGTACCCCAACCTCCGTACACACCCCACGAATACTATTGTCAAGTTGGCTACCTTAACTGCACATGCACGTGTAGTACCAACATCACAACATACCTATTAATCCATAAACAAAGGAATGAAATGCGGGACAAACAAAGGGGAATGAAGCTTCGTGTTCCGATTTGTGTTTATTTTTTTGAGGTTAACCTTGAGAATTACTGAGTTGATTCTGATTAGACTTTAATAAGGAAGAATATTTTTTTTACCGCCACATGTGAAAACACTTCTGTTGATTTTTTGAGCTGTTTTAATTAGCCAGGCACTTAACCCGTAGCATTATCCATTAATTAGATGTTTTGAAGAGGACACCATAAAAAGAAGTTTTGTTTATAATAGCCGGTCTGCCGGATGAAAGCAGAGCGCGCATGCGCGATCCGATGCTCCGAAGCTTATGAGTTCATTGAACCATTTCAAGTAGTGCCAAGTTAACTATTTGTTATTTTTATGGTATTGTTACGATTTGATAGTAACTAGTACTAGTAGAACTAGGTAATGAATTATGATGTAATGGTGGTGCAATACAAATGTATGTCGATTTTATAACAGATTCATTGAGTCATTTGTCAGATTTATTGCTTGACACTACAACTGCTAATAAAAAGACAATCACAAGTGTGTAGAAGACATACATTAGAGACTCCTTGTCTGCTCATTATGTCTAGATTTTAACAACTTGTGGTGATGTGATGGTTCATGCCCTCATCATTGTAATCCTACCCTTGAAACTTTAACAGCTGGTCATAAGACTTTCCTTAAGTGTGGCCACAGGTAGGTCCTGGTCCGCCTCAACCCGAGGAGTCACGTGACCTTCAAGAAGGTGTTCTTCAATTTTATGCCGATTTATCGAAGGTCCTCTTTAAAATATGTAATAGATGATTAGGTTTCTGACAGCAGCTTCTGATCCGTGAAATCAGGAGTTATGGGCATGGCAAAGGAGCGAACTCTTAGTATAAAAATATCCTATGTCATTATCCAAGGACAAGGACATACGTTGTAAGCTATCAATATTGGTTCAGCAATTTAGGCGTGTGACTGTTGCACAAAAACAAACAGTCTGAGTTACTTATTATAGATGTTATGATCGAGAATAGTAATGACATATTTCAGTTCATTCCTCATTTTGCAACGATAACCTCAACAGGATTTAGGTAAATAAGATAAAAAACCAGACACATCGTTTTACAAGCATCTTTAATGGTATTTATAAGACGCTTCTATGAATGTTAACGAGCTACTTAATAGCAAAAACTAATCCAGACAAATTGCGAATTACAACCACACAGTAATTGCAAAACCACGACTGCCTTATACTGAGTTCTGATTTTAGTTGAGACACTATAATTAGTGGTGACCCAGACACAGACGCTAAAATCGCCACATGCGTTGCTAACGGTACCTAGGACATGTGATGCAATGGTCCAGTCTTAGCGCAATAATGACCCCCTTTTGTCCAGGATTGGGTTTTAGTTTGAGACGTCACGTGAGTTTTCAACGCACTGTATCGTCTTCATTTTTTGTTTACGTAAAAAAAGAAAAAATACGTGTCCAATATTTTTTGTAAATCTATCAGACGGACTAATTAGATTTTTACAGTAAAATACCTATTGTCAAGTTTGAATTTTAGAATGCAAAACAAGGTTTGAACAGGTCAGGTCCTGCGTATAAATTTGTAAATGTTGGCGGAAAATGTTTTTATCTACATTTAAAGGCTCGTGCAAATCTTACTTAATTTTATAAAAGCAAAAGAGTATATTGGTTTGTTACGCTTTCACCTTTCACGCCAAAATCGCAGAACCGATTTTGATAAATATTGATGCAAACATGGAAGGGGAACCTGGAGACCGTTATAAGCTACTTTTTTACCGAAAATCTACATTAACGCGAGTGAAGTCGCCAGCAAAAGCTAGTTTAGAATTTGTGTTCGAATAGTATTGATTTGTTTTATTAGGCCGTCAACTGTATTAGCCATAGATCGATGGTATTAGCAATGAAAGGATATCTAATATTAGACCTTAGCTTGCACAGCTTCGCAGAAAGAGGAGACTGCTTCCCATGCTCTCTCTCTAGACCATGAATTGGAATAGTCCAATTCATGGTCTGACCCCTCGCATACGGCCCCATGGCCGGATCACCCCATCACCGCCGCCGATTGCCGTTAACCTATCTGTGCTTGGCGCAACTAAACGCTCTTTCTTTCTTTCTTATAATTTGTGCAATAGGTTCAACAAGCCTAAATTTTGTTTTTCAACGCGGTTTTGTAGCTACTCATTCTTTGTCCATTTGCATTTTGCAATAGTACTTTCTGGCCCGAGGGAATCAAATTCACGCTTAGCACTGCGCAGCTAAATATGATAATCTCGCTCTTTGTCTCGACAAACTCTTTGTAAACACTCTTAAAGTGTTTTTTATTCAAACGCCGCCGTGACCCATTTTAAGAGCCAGTTGTGTAATAATGCTATTTTATTAGGGTTCCGCGCGATATTATTGGCCTTCTGTTTACAGTGTAGGGGTATTTTGTCACTTTATCTCTGCCCTCTGTTTTCGTACAGAACGTTGCGCTATATGTTGGGTACTGAATATTTTACAAGTTTCAGGGGCTTTCGGTGCATTTGTTTGTTTATTTATTCAAAGGATCATAGATACTATGCAGTTATGTAAGATTAAATATTAAATGTGCTACGGAAGGGGTCCTTATGAGATTTTTGTGAAGACGGGCGGTTAGATTTTACTAGATCAGTTAAGACCGAGTGTGATGTTCTCTACATGCTAATCAAGCATTGAATACGTGTTTCTTGATTGGTAATTTAACTGTAGGTATAGGTGAAGTTAATTGGAGTAGACGTAGTAAAACTTGTCCTAATTGAAAGAGTAGCCAATTCTCCCCTACTATATTTCTAGTCTCTCAGTAAACTAAAGGTCAGAGGGGCCTTATCCGCGTTTTTAATATCTATAAAAAAAAAACCTATATTTTGACCTGTAATATCTCTATTAAGTTTTTATAATTAATTATTATCACAGAGATGAGATTTCAACTTGAATTAAAACGTTTTTTGACCTTCTGATAGTCTGTAACTTTTAGTTAAACCTTCGTATTTTACTAGAACTTTTTACTCCAAGCAAACGGCAGTGTAGTTGAAAAATAACGACTCAAAATGCAATTTAAAAGGCTAATGTAGTAGAGGGTTTAAAGTTAGTAAAATTTCCGTATGAAGCGACTCTTAGTGGCAAGCTGCCAGTTCATTTAAGTATCGTAGTAAACCTTTCATTGTTGACTTTCCTAAAACTTGTATGGAATTATAAATAGTTGATGCTGTCAGTGTATATTTTTCTGATGAGTATTTTTCTATTAGTTCCAAGAATACAACATTTTCAGTAACAACTATAATCATACTTTTTTGCTTTACATGCATATTCTGCCTTTTTAATTTTTTTTTGTATGGGAAATCTTCAAATGACTTCATCCGCTCTGGGCGGAGCGGAAGGAAGTGTCAGACTATTACCTTCTAAAACCCACCCGTATTCCTCCTAATGCCCTTTGCGTTCCAGGACCGGGGTGACTCTTTCAAACAAATTCCACAGCATCAATATTCTGCCTAGCCTTTTCTCGACTTTATTGGGATCACCTTCCAGTCAAACTGGATCCAGTTATAACACAGCTGTCAATTTTTGACAGTCACATGAAATATATCTGATGGCAAATTCAAGTAGTGTTCAAAGATCCCAGAGGTCGCAGATATTACTCCTGTTAATTTCCTGAATAACAAAATGTGTGGGTTACAGTAGTGTCAGTATGTACTTATAGCGTGTTAATTTGCCAAACAATTAAATGCCCGGGTGTTAAATGGTTCAACTTACGTGTAAATGGCAAGAGAAGTAATTAAAACAGAGTGAATATTCCATTATAATAGCAGTAAATATTCAGAAAATTCATTCTGCCTGCGTGAGTAATGAAATAGTCTCATTTCCTGCTCTTGACTTTTATAACTAGTCCAAGATACGCTTTAAACTGTAAATACATAGAAAACGATCAATACTCGAGCTTTTAATGGTTATTTCAATTGGTTCACAAAACGATTTAATAATACAATGCCTGAAGAAACTATCTCAATTGCTTTGGGTTGGTATTACGTCCGTTAGACCTAATGGCTAGAGACTCAGATTCACATTTACTCTCTTGCTATCTCTTGGACTATATTCCCTTCATACCGAATCAAGATTGAATTGAAAGAAAACACAATCGAAGACTTGCCCTGAAGTTGGCTCCAGACAACCACCATCTCGGCTGATTAAAAAAAACCATTGATTCGTTAATAGTTTGCAAGGAACCACCTTGCGCTAGACCTGTTTCTTGAATGGATTAATTGCAAGATGCAGTTGCACATAATAAAAACAAATGCGTAATTACTAAACAAACAATTTACTACTTAATTAATTATGATGTACAATGTACGATCAATAAACATACCTCACTGTACTGTATAACACTACATAGCAATTACTTGCTATTTAAACTGTCTATGACATAATCTCTATTGCTACCAGCCTTGCAGGAACCTTGAGGGGCTCGTGGATAAATAATAACAGCCATGCAGGTGAATCTTCAAGGTTAAGCAACGCTAGACGAGGTCGACCCATAGATGGGTGACCATTAATTAATTACAGAGACTATTTCGTGCAATAAGCTTTTGGTCCCAGCTATAATTTATGGATCTGTCAGTGACAGTGTAACCAGTCAGGCCAAGAGTATCGTGTTACCCAGTAACTGGGATTTGCTGCTTCCGTTAGACTGGAAGGCAACCTCAACATAGTTTAGAAAGGCTTGGCTGTGGATATTCCTGCCAGGGTTGCGGAATTTGTTTGAAAGAGTCACGGCGGCCCTGGAACGCAAAGGGCATTTCTTTCTTTCTTCTTTTTTTTTTTTAAATCGTTGTCCCACACTAGGAATTTCTCCTGTGTCGTGGGTGCGTTTACAAACATACAATGTCACATACACAAACATACACAAATAGCCAGACCCGGAACAAGTATCTGTAGGCCATACAAATATTTGTTCTGTGCGGGAATCGAACCCACGACACGTAGCGCAGCAGCCAATCGCTCAACCACTGCGCCAACCGTGTCGTCGTGTCGTTCGCAGGATCACGGTTGGGGTTTAGTCAGTATGAGTCTGACACCTTCCACTCCGCTCAGAGTGGAAGAAGTATTTTCGTGATATCCCATCCAGAAAAAGGCTGATTGATTTAATGACATAATCTAATTTGCTATTGGCCTATCAGTACCTACACAACAAATACATCATTCAATGGCCGAATAAATAAAAGACATCCATAATGAAAAAAAAATATGAATGTTGCTTCGTCTTACCTTGAATTCTGATTTAAAGTCTATTCAGGTCAATGTCTGGTCATCATAATGTGATTTATTTTTATCAACGGTCTTGCTACCGTTTCTTTTTAGTAGCTTCATACTAAATAAGAGACTTATTCAAAAGTAAGTCTGAATTTGTTTCCTGTTGGTGCGTATAGTAAATGTCCTTTATTACACAAGATATAGTGCGCTCTTCTGAATTTAGTATTAAGTGAAGAATGCGTCAACAAATTCTAATTTAATATTTTTTCAGGCGAAAAACTCAACTTCAAATGCTTAACTTAGAAAACGGCCCTTATCTTTTTAATTTTATGTTAGTAGTGGTACAAAGATAGTACGGTAGACTTAACTGCAACTGCTTCGGGACACTAAAATAGCAAAATGAGGGTTCTACATATAAACACTTTTGAATTCGGGAATATCAGGCGTACCTACAACCTACAATTTATGTTTATAATTAACTGTTTTTTGGTCAAATAGATCAGGTTCAGATCGGGTTAGTCGTTGTAGATGCTTCAAGCCAAGTCGCAGATAAATGATAAAATAGTTTATCAAAAATAGATAAGCATGGGGTTTTGACAATTTTATAGTTATCCCATTACCTTTATCACAAAACAGATATCCCTCACAATAGTTCCAACCTTTTCCTTCATAAATATCAACGCGTCATATTATATTAATATTTACTCAGGTCATTTACTTATAACAGTTCTATCCCTGGCCGACATCTTTGATCCGCATAATACACGCCTTCATCTATTCCGAACGCCTCACCTTTGGTCTGCTACCAGGCAAATTTAAACTCTACCATGTAAATGCCAAGGTTGGTTATCAAACGGTCCTCTATCCTCACACGTGTCCTTTTTAGCTCCACCTAAGTACGGAACCATTTAATCGATTGTCCATCCAAGCGGCGGGGAAGTGCTTTGATTACAGCTTCCTCCCCTTTATTTATTTTTAAATTGTTCATCGAGTTTTTTGTCCTGGCCAGTTTGTCCTTTATTGGTTAAATAGACCGTAATTTATGTCGCTGAAAGCGTTCTATTTAGTGTAACAAATAGCTTGTTAGGCGATATCCGTAATGTTCGACGCTATGATACGAGTACTCACATCATGGGACAGGTTTTGGCCATAACTTGTGGTACCTTCTGTTGGCGATTTCAGGCTCTCTTCTAGATTTTTTTCTTGATAAATAGTACCGCCTGTAATCTTGTAATAGCCTGTTGCGTACGGACGTACGTTTTAGGGGACTGTCTTTATGTAAAATTTGACGCTCAATAAGCGCTGGCTCTCAGCCGAGTTTGAATAAATGAATTTTGATTTTGAACCTACTGATTCAGATTGAATTGCAAGTGATTGCAGAATTATTATGATAAACGGCTATCTATTATGTGGTAAAATCAAAGTGGGTGAAGAGCGTTGTCTGGTACAGATCGTTTCATCCCTGAGGTTCCCTTACAACTATTAATACTACTTCGGCCATTTTGACTACAATCGCACTTCTACCTTTAATTTTGAAGATTACAAAATTGACTTAAATAGTGCTAGCGACCCGCTCCGGCTTCGCACGGGTGCAATACTGATACTAATATACTACAGAATGTCTCTATATACAACGTTCACAGCTTTGATGAAAACAAAATGTGTTTTTTTTTACGACATTACATTAAAAGCCTCTACATCATGAGTGTTTCTCTAATATATTACACATCTTTCCTCTTGAAACACTCTATTAAAAAGAAACCGCATCAAAATCCATTGCGTAGTTTTAAAGATCTAAGCATACATAGGGACAGGCGAACAGCGGGACGCGACTTTGTTTTATACTATGTACCTAGTGATGGACAGTTTTCCGGTCGCCCAAATAGGTACATACATACGTATACCCCATAATTGGTCCGTCTATACTGAATCGAACTCGTTATGCGTCTGCTACCTTCGGAAACGAACGTGTGTGCGAGATGTTTGATAATGGCTTTTTTATTTTTTTTATGATTACCGATTAAAGTTAACGAAATGGAGTAAATAATAAAAAAGCGTTAGGTATATTTATAGAGCCTTTGGTATAACCACACAAAGAAAATAAATAACTAGAAAATGTCTCATAGCAAATTATAAGCTTTCTCAAAATACCCCATAACTAAGACAAAGCACTGTTTAACTCTGTTTATTTTGTTCTACAACCAACAATAGAATTCAAAGTACTTTGATTTATTGTCATCAATGTACGTTGAAGCTGATTGTTATGAATAGAAATAAACCAGTTAATAGCAACAATAATAACAACAAGAGCCACAGCCAAGATCAAACGACCTTGGAGACAACCTTTAAGATATTAACGAAATAACAAAACATGATCTTATTGGAGCAGTAGTGGCCGAGTGGAGGAGCAGTAGTGGCCGAGTAGCAACGGCCCCGACTTACGTATTGTAGGTCGCGGGTTCAAACCCAGCCAGGCGCATTACTTTGTGTAATTAATTTCATCACTACTGCTCTCAAAACGGTGAAGGAAAACATCGTGAGGAAACCGGCATGTCCCAGAACCAAAAATTCGAAGACATGTGACATTCACCAACCCGCACTGGGCCCGCGTGGTGGATTAAGGCCCATTCCCTCTCCTAGAGAGGAGGCCTGTGTCCCAGCAGTGGGAACGTTAAAAGGCTGATTATGATCTTATTGAAAATTTTGTTTTGCAATTCGGGTAATCAGGAACTCCACTACTTTTTTTTTTCTAAGGAGTATCGTGTAACTGTATTATGGAGGCCAAAAAGGTAGTCAGTAAAGTAAAGGTAGGTAGTCTTTTTTAGACTAGATAAGATAGAGTAAGCCGACCTGCTGACTAGAAGTACCCGTTGCGGAATTTATTCGAAAGAGTCACCGTGGCCCTGGAACGTAAAGGCCATTAGGAGGAATACGGATGGGTTTTAGTAAGTCAGAGTGTGACAAATTCTGAAATCATTTGATGATTTCCTATCTATAAAAAAAGACTAGAAATACCTATGCATTATTGGAAGGTGTCCCTTATCCAGACATTGAAACAACACAAAAGGTGCCGATATAGGCGCCAAATTAGCTCCTCTTAATCAAATGTAGGTGGGTTATATAAAATTCTATTGTTTTCGACTACCTTGCCGAGATTTATGGCGGGATCAGATCATACATAATTCATTGACGGATCTCAGACGTAGATTAACTAGGCTGCCGGCGTATTACATGTATTCATGGGATTGGAGGATATAAATACATACTTGCATAGCCTAGTATATGGCTAGACAGTTAGGTATGTGCATAATATGGTTTTAAAGCAGCTGGCCGGTTTGCAAAGTATTTTTATGGCTAATTTGAATGAGATTCTCGAGTGACTAGAATATTGGCGGTAAAGTTCTTGAGGAAAACTGCAGGCGAATCTGTAGTTTTGCGTTAGAGTTTAAATATTCTTTGGGACATAAATCTGAATACAGAATATTTAGCTTAAAATATCAGTTTTGAGACTTGGGAGTACATTATTAGTCAATTCATGCTTTATCAATATTACAGCACAGGTTATTTAACTATTCGAAGCAGATTTTTTTTTACCTTGAGCTGTAATTTCTGATAAAACATGAACAGACTCTTTAAATACGACAGGTATTTATATATCCACTTACTTCGCATTTTTGGGCGCTACATCAGGTTGGCAGCAGGCCCGGTACCGCAGCACCACCTCGGTGGGCGTTAGGGCTTCGGTCTCGTCCGGAGGAGCGTCGCACTCGTCGGTCACGAGCGGAGCCCGAGCCGGCGACGTGTGCGACCCGTACCCGTCGGAATTCAGCTGGAATGGTCAGATACTCTAATATTATGTTGCATTTGTACAACGAAGCGATTTCTTAGAAGAATAATTCTTCAGAAAAATCTAGTTTTTTAATAGTCTCATTGCCGCGTCGCACCTGTCTGACGAAGCCTTAATATTCGAAGACGTATTTCATACACCAACCCACTCTGGATCCTCGTGGTCTTAGCCCTCTCTCGAAGGCCTGTGTCCCAGCAGTGGAACATTATACACTGATCAATTCATAATGCTAACGATTATCCTAAAGGACGCAAACAGGTGGAATATATAATAACACATATACAATTATAAAATTTACCCTCCAACTCCATCCATTAAGAGAAGAATGAGGGACATGGAGCACCTCGATTTTGACAAATGAAATAGTTGTGGTGCTGCTCTTTAAATATCACCATGTAGATTTTTCAGTGAAAGAACGACCAGTATAGTGCAACTAGATCGCGTTAACTCAAGGAATTACTGAGTAGTGAGTCCGTGATGTTTTATGATACTTACCAGTTCCAAAGCCATAACCTCGAGCTCAAGAAATGACTCGCTTTTCTTCCGAGCCAACACATTTTCCATGATGGAGAGATATCGCAACATAAGTTTACCATCAACGCACCACTTTTATCTACTAGATATCCCGACTGCGACCTCTTAATTGGGTTTTGTAATTTAAACTTCTTATATTCCTTGTGCGAAATGGAAATGAGCAAGGCTGTTTTTTTTTTTACTAAGTTTTGTATGTTACATAAGGGTTTGATTTGATTGATGTACCTATATTATTTTAAAATAACAAATTGTTATTAACTGACTCTTTTTTCTCTCCGTCTCTGTTCAAGAACTAAGTTGTCGTGTCGGTCTCTCAGTTGTTACTGAGTACACTGACTGTTTTCTGTTTAGAAATAACCAATCGGACATGACATGTGTTTAGGTTCAGCAGACATTTGTTTTCATTTACAAATAAAAACAGCACTCATTGTTCTGCCAAAACGTAAGGGTCAAAATTCGTCGGCGCAGTCTTTGCAAAAATATTTAATTTTTGCAAAGACTGCGCCGACGAATTTTCATCGATATGACGATTCACGAATTATCATATTGATATATCAAATCTACGTACGCGCTGCCTTGTTGTGAGTATGTACTACGTGTACTGTCAAATTGTATTAAAAAAAAAAACAAGGTTTTCCGTTATTGTCACCAGACAGCGCTTATACAAATTGACGCTAACGCTACCGAGAACATTAAAAAACTCGCTTGGTGCGAGTTTTAAAACTGTATTCTAATCTAATATTATAAAGAGGAAAGATTTGGCTGTTTGTTTGTATTGAATAGGTAGGCTCCGAAACTAGTGAACCGATTTGAAAAATTCTTTCACTGTTGGGAAGCTACACTATCCCTGGGTAACATAGGCTATATTTTATCCCCATACTCTCACGGAAACGGGAACTATGCGGGTGAAACCGCGAGTCGTTGCTAGTCATTTATAAAGCCGAAAAAATAATGTAAACCGAGCCTGAAAACTGACTGTACTTTCACATATCGAACAAATTAGCAATGCAATAAAATAAAAAGTTGCTTTTGGTTTTCAATGACAATGCAACATAACATTTACATTGTGGTTTTTCATACACTAGCTACTTACCTACCTACTTGCAACTGTAAAAGGGATGTCACGGACGAATAAAACTATGTATTGGTACTATTGCATGCAATACACAAACTCTAGAACATCTCACCTGATTTTTATGCTACATAGAATACTAACAATGCCAATTGCATCACTAATTTTGCTGTTACCGTTTCAGCTAGACTAGATAGAGATGTCCTCATTTGCGTCTAGACTCTGGCTATGTACGTTTAAGTTGCATCTAGTGCATATATGTAAGTTCGATGACGTAAAATTTCTAAAGCGTTGGCCGTATCGCAATATCGGCACCCATATTTAGATGGCATCGATAAATCACTCAAATTCATGGCTTATTAAAATTTTATTGGAACAGATGCTGTATTGTGGGTATATACAGAATTCTAGTTGTTTGTGCAAGTCTACTACGATTTGTGCTTGAATTTAATTTAGTGAATGATGACCAGATTTGAAAATCATAATATGCGTCTACTTTATGGTTCATGAGAGACTAAAAAGATATTGAAAGAAGAAAATCAATTTATAGAACAAAGTAATAAAAAAACGGTAATTAATACCTATATGTACATCTAATAAATTACATTTACATCTCGACTTCAAACCAGAGAGGTACCTATGTAAGTTGAGATGTAAAATTTTAATTACACTGAACTTTCAATGACATGATTTCCAATTATATTTTCTGAACCCATTGGCTCGTAACAATATTTTATAAGACGTAAGGATTTCTCATTGCTTCATCGTACTGTAAGAATAAAAAAACACTGATGTAAAATAGGGAAATAATATAGAATTTTAAATTATACTTAAATATGAAAACTGCAATGAATATTCTATTTTGAATCCCACATTGGATCTTTGTAGGTTAGAAATTGTTTGGACTTTATCTGCACTTATCTGTAGACAGATTACGGTCACACTTAGACATACGAGTTATTCTAGAAATATATTAGACCAGCTACCATAACTCCAGCTGATATCAGACCGAATAACATTGCCAATCGAATCAAATTTAAAATCCATGTAATCTATACCTACTAATATATAAAGCTGAAGAGTTTGTTTGCTTGAACGCGCTAATCTTAGTAATTACTAATCCTATTTCAAAAATTCTTTCAGTATTAGATAGTCCATTTATCGAGGAAGGCTATATATCATCACGCTAAGACCAATAGGAGCGGAGCATCGATGAAGAATGTTTAAAAACTATTCCACGCGGACGAAGTCGCGGGCAGAAGCTAGTCGTATATAAAGAGATTAAACTCTGACAAGTCATCCCATTGCGCGAAAACGAAATCTTTACTTTGTAAAATAAATGCTTCCGAGGTTACTAGGTACTGTTTCAAATTCTTCTTTGCCGAAACTATGAAATCTAGAATGATCATTTGTATTTTCAACCCCATTCCCTGTTTCTTCCGTTTCATTTTAGTTTTCTTTGAATACAAAACTAAAACTATTATCAAAGACTTTGTGAGACTTTGTTTTATCTTAAGGCCAATGCATTAGGTCTATGTTATAAGAGATAACTTAATAATCTGATGCTTCATCATGTACTTGATTCCTTGCCAGAAAAAACTTGATGCTCTTCATATTCCTACACACAGAGCGGTGCCTTAATTTTTCCAAAGTTCTCCCTAACTGATTTATGTTGTTAGTACCACAATTTTTTTCAGTAATAGAACAAGCGGCAAAGTCGAAGTTAAAAAGGTTTGAGATTGACCACGGAACATTTTAGTAGCGCAAATCAATGGTTCTTCATAGGACTTTTTAACATTTGTTCAATCAATTTACCCATCCACGGTCCAACCTTGGCAAAACTTATCTTTAAGCTTGCTGCTTAACTTTGAATATCGACCTGTGTGCCTGTTACAGTTTAGCAAAGAGCTTTTCCTTTCTGGCGTTAAAGAGTATAGGATCAAAAGCCTCAGATCTACCAGTTATGGCTTTGCCAGAATATTAATTGCAGTTCAATGAAGATGAAAATGGACATGAGCTCACTTTGACTATGGTGCCGACCTGGCTGTCTTGAGGGTCGAGCGCGCGGTCCTGGGCGCGCGGCTGGTCCTTGTTCTCCGCGTCAACGGGGGCACCCAGCAGCCGCTCCTTCATCTCGTGGATGTAGGGGCAACGCTGCATCGCGATGTAGAACTCGCGTACGCGCACCTGGTAGAAAAAAAAATACTGTTTAATAATAATAATAATAATAAATAAATAGGAACCAATTTTTGTTAGTACACACCTTCAATTCAATAACTTACAGTCTAGGCTTAGTAACAAATAAATATGAAAATAAAGTACAGTTAATGAGTCATGTGTACTTACGAGGCATTTCCTGCGAGCAATGATTCCGCAAGAGATGCCTCAGTACAGGAGCTCTCGGGTCTTCAGCCACGACGTTAAAGAGCAAGCAGTAGAGTTTTTGTATAAAACAACATAGTAAACATCAGCTGATCTAAAAATCATTCAGTTTTTAATTTTAAAAACAAAACAAGGAAATATAAAGAGTGCAGTTTTACCAACGTCGATGTTTGTAAAACTGCACTCTTTATATTTTCTTATGTATGCATCTTAAGCATAAATAGTAGGTATTCGAAAAACATTTACAAGTTTAAGAATGGAGACAATTAAAAGAAATGTATTTTGCTAGTTTACCAAAATTGAATTCTGACTTCTTTCTGTATCGTATTCGTAATATAAGTGCATTCATTAAGAGCGAGAGAAATAACGTTATATTATTAATATATCAAGAAGCAATATTATACATATGTAGAAGGAAATCTCTGGAAATATCTATTGGAACGATCACGAAAATTATTATCTGATCGAATGCGTTCGCTATTATGCTCACTGAAAAATCAACTTTCATAAAATATATCGTTAGATTTTAATTCATGATTGATATAACAGAGTAAACAAATTTTTACTCATTTGAAACGTCTATAAAAATTCGTTGCAGTCTAAAATAAAATCATACCATATTGGGTACTAAGGTACGTTGAAAAAGGATAAAAAGAAAATCGTAGAACGAGTAATGTAATATTCCCTCAAGCTTCAAGTGATAAAGGAGCCGTCTTCCGGCTAAGTGATTCGATTAATCATCCCACAAGTATTACACATGAGCCGCATGCATGTGCTCTTAATTTTTGCGTTTCCTATGTAATCCAGTGTTCAAAGTATCTTCTTATATATAATTTAGTTTCTTTATTCTATATTAGTTTCTGCCAAAAAAGTATCGCATGGGTAATTTTGCACTGAATCCTAATTTTTACTGTGTGTTACTCATTACAAAACAAGCTACTTGACACTGAAAGTCTTGACAAAATCGGTCCAGCCGTTCCTTATATTAGTCGGAACAAACAGACAGACATACAATTTAAAAAATGAATTTGAACGACACCTTCAACAAAAATGCATTTTATAAAAAGCTTCGTTCTTGATATTACAGACACTTGAATTTTATTTATTTGTACAGATACAAACATATAGTGCTATTTCTCGGTTGCTATTATTCTGCTGCGCCAAGTCTCATTCCAATTTAGTTGCTTTAATGTAATTTGGGGCTTACGGCAACTTCATCCGAAGCAGACAGAACCATGTTTAAGTTCGGTGTTATTAGATTTGATTAAGTAAGGAGGTTTTAATGGTTACTTTAAGTTTGGTGTGTTACTTTGATTTCGTTCAGTCAGTTTTTCGGATTCTTCTTTCACAGTCTATCTGACTGCAATCTTCCCTAGATAGTAGTTAGATAGATGTTTCCTGAATAAAAAAATATGATTCTACATATTTAGTCCGCTAAGTGGATCATCGAATAAAATCGATTATCGATGTTCAACTTTCAACTAAGGGTAGTTACAAACAATAGGGATTGTTTGTATCTCACCATTCATAATAATATACCTAATTTGCAACCGGAAGTATCAATGAACAATAGGGAAATATGCCCAAAATATATGCACGTATCGATACATAACAGATTCTTCACTAAAAACATTATGCCATCAATATAACAATTCTACAATCAATAGGGCCAATTCCACTTATTTCTAACCAACTTTCAGATTAGAATATCAGTCGCAATCTGTCAAAAAAGTCTAAACCCTACATTTTTGTCAGATTCCGACTGATATACGAATGCGAAAGTTCTTGAAAATGAGTAGAATTGGCTCTTAGAATGCAATACATGTCTTTATTTCCATCCATACGACCATACGTAGTCTTCCCTGTCCAGGCCTTAACCGCAAATATCGATCCATATCGCATTACTACCCAAATCCGATTATTCAAGGTTAATTAAATTCTCCATACGGATGCAAAGTTCATACCCTCGCCGCCATGGGAGATTCACGCTTGCCATATCCTTGTGCTAATGCCTACGCTTCATGAATTACAGCCTGCACATATACGGAGAGGAGACGCGCGCTGAATACGAAATGTGTTCTTGTGTAACCTGTGGCAATCGTCTGTGATTTAAAAATTGACTTTTTTATTATTTTTTTTGTCTGTGGTGCGTTCAGCTCGTGGTCGTTGTGTCCGGTCCTGACACAGTTTTATTAGTTTTAGTCGATAAGTTGTTTTCTTTTAAGTTTGTCTATTTATAGATTTTTTTATTAGTTTTATTTTTTTGTGCGCGTTTTTCTGGCGGAATAAATGAGTTTTCTTTCTTTCTTTCTTTTTATTGACGTAAGAAAATTGACGGATCGTGCTTGGTACCTTCATTTGGCATATGTCTACTAAGTTCTAGAACACTTTCCGTTGTTTTAATCTTCACTGACTGTGAAGCTATCGTTACAATTCCTTTATATGAAACAGTATCCACCACACTCACTTATTTTTATTTATTTAACACGTTTTTTAACACTTTTTACTTTAACACTTAACACACATCGTAATCGTCATTAACGAACATCGCACATTTTTTTTTTATAATTGTAGGAAAGTATACTGACTTTTGTTACACAGGATTTTCATTAGCTTGGAAATTAGGGCTTCTAATATCTTTGTTTTATATGTATTTAAATGTCAATAAAATAAAATATTATTAAAAATAAACATAAAAGTAACATTAGCACTTCAATTGCATCCTTAATTTTATTACAGCACCTCTAAAGCATTCGTACAGTTTTTGAACTGTATAACTTAATTTTAAACTGACAAGTTGCAAAATTAAAATTAAAACAAGTTAAATAGACACATATTTCAAAGAGACAGACACATTAACAAAAATAAAAGTCAATTGTTAGTGTGAGAAGAAGTCGAGTTAATAGATTTATTTCCAACAGGTGTGTGACCCACATGGAGACTTCAGGTTCGTGATTAATGGTGCCTTGTTAACTTACGAGCGTCCACTCCATAGTAATAGATTAATGAAGGATTTATTAAACTTTTCATTTAATCGTTTGGTTGAGAATTTAGCGGCCACGCTCATGGCCGAAGAACTGTGATAGTAAATTTAACATTTCGATCATGCTTTGCGAGAACTCTTAATACTTAGTTAACAGGTTAAAGTTAAGATCAAGTATTTGGTATAATCCGAAGAAATTCGTCGTCATGAGACTAGCAGTTAAGATTTTTCATTGAGCATTAAGCCGGAAACCGCGACATAGAAAATATAATGAATCTATTGTAACTGATACAAACACACATTGCCAGCAATACAAGTATGATAATCAGCTGTGATAATCGTTGGCATTGACACCACTGTTGATTTATCATCATATATTATTATAATATCACATAGACTATTACATGGAATAGAATGTCACGAAATATCTCTCTTTATTGTACACCGTTACAAATTGTACCTACGATACACATATGTAGGAATATGCAGGGCAGTGTCGGCATTAGGTGGTTATTTACCACTAAAGTGTGAAAATCACACCTGTCTGCACAGACGACCTATGTATATAGTGCATGGACTATGTAGCAATATTGAAAAAGATGGCTACCGGCTTGGATTAACGTGCAGATGCCTTTGTTGAAAGTGGGTTACTATGACTGACAGGAGTTAGCGTAGGAACTTGTTTCTATTATGCAGTATTGATCTTTTTATAAACCGGATACCTTGCTGGTTGTCATTTTTTTTTTTAGTACTTTTCAATCAAGTGTTTTTTTTATACATTTTTTTTTTTAATTGCGATTTCATCTTTTAACTATGGTAAGTATAGTTGGGCAGGTATGTAGATACCTTTCTGCTTTGTACCAAGTTTTGGACAAACCATTCACTAGTGTCCCAACCACAAGACGTATGTAAATGAGTGACTGCTCTTATCGGGAACAATGAGATGTCTCCGTCAAGAGGACGCTTTGTCAACAGCCGCGCGAAACGTTTCCATGTGTCAACAAAGTGGAGGGCTGACTGTTCAGCCAGTACCTACCAATGACAGACGTCACAGTACCTATAACCTTCATAATTCTTCTTTTTGTTAACCAAGAATAAATAAACGATAAATCAGCCTGTCATCAACAATGCATATGAAATTGATATGTGAAACTGAAACGCATATAAATAATAAAATTCATATTTATGGGGGATAAATATTTATTTTTTGCACGTGCGTCCGTTACATAACTGACTATGTTAATAATTTACTAACCAATGAGGTTCCATTATTATAAAAAAAAACAAATGTAGTCTTTTGAACCAAAATCAAAATCGTTTCCATATTTGAACGTAAAACTCGAGCTTCGAAACCACAGCCTAGCCACAAAGAAAGTGCCCAATTAAATCCACGTTTCAACTTCCAAGGAAGTCAATTAAAAATCCACAGAGTAGTAAATTAAAAAGTAACAAACGGGCATTTCTAACTATGCCACATTATGGGAATTAATTCTGGCCTCGCGGCTCAGAAAGCTGTCTGAATGCAGAACGTTTTTTGCCGAGTGAAACCACCATTATGTGGGGAAAATACTGGCAGCATGGCAACTATGTGTGTGGCATAGAGTAGAGCCTGTCTGACCAAGTCTGGCTGAATTGTGTCTATGTGACAAATGTATCGAGAGAAAAAGTAATAGATACAGTTTAATGTAGGTAACAAACAGGATAAGTTTGTAGTTGATTTACTGGCGTTAAGTTGATTTGTTGTATCGTTTGTCTATGTGCTAAGGAAATCCAAGAAGGTGGGTTGATTTCAATGCTGGTAATGGTGTTGAGAAAGTATTACTATGGCACTTTTTAATATGTAATTAACATAATTTTGTTATGTTTTCCAATTTGTTATCTGCAACAGTCATTACGGGTAGTCAGAAGCCATAAAATCTGACACCAAGGGTGTTGATGCTTAGTTACTGAGTTGATAAGATAAGCAGTCAGTCCATTTACAATGCATTCAGATGCATCAGGCTAGATAAGAAGGCAACCCCAAATAGCTGGGAAAAGATGTAGCTATTTGGTTCTTTTTTTAATTACAAAGTAGTTATGGCAAACAGTGTCCAAAACTGAATTAAAAGATTCGTTACTACAACTTAGCATAACAAGACGAGTGGGTACATACCTACCTACCTGATGCACTACATAAGGACAACGTACACAATCGATATAGTAAAATGAGGCCACCAGGTCAACGGACTTTGCAAACTATTCACACAGCGTAAAATTAAGTTATGTCTATTAGTCTACTGTTGTTTTTAATCTGTGGCCTGCCTTTTATGAATAGCGTTCACTATAAAAGAGTAAGTAGATATCGGAGTTAGTATTCGAAAAATAATGGGTATAACTGCAATCGTAAAATGCGGTTGAGGAAGCTACTGTTGAATAACTAAACTACTTACATACTTCTGCAAATATTATATTATCAACGCCTAGGTAACTTTAACTCGGTTTGCTCAGAATCTCTCGTTTTACAGTCTATATATATGCTTGTACGTCTCCCTTGGATATTAATTTTGTTGTAGGGTTCTCTTATCCTGCTGCTAATTATCTTGGTTTATTAAGACAACTCTTCAGAAATTATTATCATATAGGTACCTACAGTATGTGAACTAACAGAGGGCGTTCCCGTTAACCCGCAATAGTATAGCATCCATATATGATAAAAAAATATTACCAGTCGAAAACAAAATGTTTATTTTTTTTTTAATTTTAAAATATTCACTAAAAATGTTAAATTGATACGTTAAAGAAACACTGTACGTACACGCGTACTTGCCGGTTTGGGCATTGCTACTACGAGTATTATTCCGCGCTACTATTTTGATTTTAAACAGGGTGTTTCGAATTTAATGTCAGTTAATTATTTTTTTGAATTCGGATTATTCTGTGCTGATATTTTTATTTTAATCTATAAATGATATAGATTAAACGAGTTTACTTTAAGGGAACGCCCTCTGTTATTTAACATACTGTATATTTTTAGTTTTAATGTCCTCTTTAAAAAATTAAAATTTAATTATTACAATTCGTGATCTTAAAAGAGGAACTATGGCAAGGCCTTAGTGTAACTACTTGAATCTTGACACCACATTGTCCGCACTGACAGTTTACGATCCAAATCGAACTGGCACCCGTCAAGGCTGAGGAATTTGATCCAATCATATTGCTCTTAAGACTTGGCCTAATTTGTCTCAATGGTAAAGTGTAAACATTCATTAACAGTTGTTTTAGTAACTGGATACGAGTAGTTATGAATAATAATAGCTTTATGATATAAAGCTAGCTAACTATTTTTGGTAGGTATTTAGGTAGGTACTGTGTGCTACGTATTCGATGAATATTTATTGGATCCAGTGTCCAAAATATTCAGACAGCAACCGAGCCTTTTTGCGCAGCCGTGATATACAGCTGTCGCTTTAATTATGTTTATTTTTTAAGAGGTTGTGAATGTTTTTCTTTCTTTATTGATGTCATATTTATTACTTGTAAATAACGTAACGTAACGAGTGATAGACTGCAAAAAGTCTAGCACTCATATATTTTAGTTAGGCAAAGGCCAAAAAATATTCAATAAACAACGTCTCGTATCTACTGAGTTCATATCAAAATGAAAAATAATCTGTTCAACATTAAAACTGAATTGCTAGTCGAAATATTTAACGAAAAAATTAATGACTTATTATTATTTAGTAAAACTAGCTTTTACTTTTTCTAAATAGACATCTATTCACATTTTAAATCGGAAAATTAGTCCTTATTTTAATTGGCGTATTGCATGCCTACACAAGCCAGTTGCAGTCAAGATTAGTTGATTTATGACTTTAACTTCGATTATTATCTATTACTATTAATTTCTCTATTACTATTTTATAGTAGCTGCTAATTTAAACTGTAATTAAAAACTTTCTAGACTGCAAAAACCTTTTGTGGATGTACTATTTAATATCAACTACGTACATTCTTAAGTAAATAATCTGACTTAGAATACCTAAATAATCTTAAGGCAATTTAAAGAGAATGTGTAATAGGCATTAGCTTAGTTCTTATAATAGGCAGAAGATTAATCATTTCCTTAATCCTAAAAAAAACACGTGAATCGAAGTAATTGACACTGTGTACTGCTAATATCATACTATATGAAATTACCATAAAACTTATTAAAGGAGACTTTTATGCATGCGACTTCAATTAAGTTAAACCAGGAAAATATTTCAAAGGAAACTCCGCAGTTCGCGACAAAAATAAAGTATTCATGTTTCTAGGAAAATATTTTACCAAAGTCTCGCAAAATCTCTAAAAAAGATAATAAAGTACCTACCTATTGCTATCTTCATTAAAATTTTGCGAGACAAAATAACACTCTAGAACACCTAGGTTAGCAGCCTCAACATACTAGTTACATACTAATTGCCTATTTATGTAAATGAAGGAATACTTAATTGTACCAATTTACATTTTAAGGCAGACTTTTTTGTTATCTCTTTTGCGCAGTAAGAGCAGCGTTAAGTCTTTGGCAAGACTCGTGAACTTAAACACTAGACCAAGACAAAGGAGTAGCAATAAGACAAGGTGAGGAGCAAAAAATTGTTAGCTTTGTATTGAACTATTAAACACAATAACAGATTTGTGGAATTTTGTTAGGATTTTTTATTAATAGTTTCACATTATTCCTCAACTATAAAAAGTTTATGATAGCTCACCACATTTGGTTTTATCGTTAAGGAAGGTTAATAAATCTAGTGTAAGGAAACCCGACACAGTGTTTTTATTGCAACCTTTTTCTAATGAAAAATCGCAATGCAAACCTACGTCTTTTTTTTTTGCTGAAGCCGATTTAAACTCTAATAAGGAAACTAAAGAAAGAAGAAACCCGATTCAATAAGAAAGGAATAAAACTCCACCTATTCACGAACAAATAAAAAAAACATTACCAAGCAAATGTTTATACAGAGTCAACGATCATTTAAATGATAAATCTTTGAAACATAAACAAAAATGTTTTTAGAGTAACTTTGATTATAAGTCCTCATCTCCACATATCTTTCTTTTGCTGTGCCTGACAGGGACCAGGATTGTTTCTTTTGAAAACCACCTAAGCCTACATTTTGAAATGCAATAAAGAATTCAGTATTGAGTATTGAGAATCACTAGTAATCGTATTAAGTTCTTGACAGACGAATTAATATTCGAAATACCGATTGTGTTAGTAATAAGTGGTAGAGCACTATATTAAAAGTCAGAACCTCCAAAACTGACGCTTGCTGTACAAATACGGCCAAACATAGAATCTAACTGTTTCACAGAAGATACGCTTAGCGCTATGTAACCTGAATTCATACTCTAGAGTCCCACTTGCATCACAGTACTTAAGACGAAACCCCTTTGTTTGCAGCTCTTTTCTTCAGTTTTAAGTGTGCGAACGTTGGAACAATTCGCGGTTCGTTTTATTTGTAGATATTCTAGAGTTGTGAGAAAATAGTCAGAAATGTATGAATAGTTACTAATTGTATGCTTGCTTTCTAAATGGCAGTGTTCTGTTGCTAATTGATTTCTTTTATGTAGGTGGTTCTACCAGTGTATAGGTAAATTGCATAGAAATGGAATAGTTCATGCTTGGTAAGGATTTTCACGCCAGCCGCGGCATCACGATTTCTTTGATGAAGACGGCGCAGAGACCGAAAACATTTACAAAAAAAAATTGCTTGTCTCAGTTTAACCTACATTCCTAGAATTTTGTTCGAAACTTCAACCAAACAACAGTTTAGTGATTCATGCACTTAATTTCAATTTTATGATCCACCGTAACCAGGAACGTGTAGTAAAACAATTTTAAACTTTACGATGCCCATGCCTCTCTAAAATTGGCGATTAATATACTCGTACCGTGGGTTAAAAACTGGGTCATACATGAAGGAACAATCTTATGGTACAGTAACCAGCAACCACAGCATAAATATTTTGGATAGGTTTAGAACAACCTGTTGTATGGCTATCAGCAGTATGCTAAGAAATGTGAATTATAATAAACAACTGCTGGAAGCGATATAAAAAGATCAATAAGAAAGGGTACGCAACAAGTCTCTGGCCGTGTTTGTGAAGATAAAGAATTCGTATTGAATACAGATTTATTGATTTTGACGAACGAAATATGACGAAGGGTAGGTTGAACTTCGACGTTAATAAAGTCAACGCAATAAAAATACAGAACTGGGCAAGTTTAATTTTAGTGGTCTCGTAAAATAATAAAAATCAACAAGTGGAATTACGACATTATCCATTAGATATATTATATAAAAAAAAAAACTGCTTGAGGAAAAAGTATGGTTGACATAATTATGTTTGAAAAATGTTATATTCTTTTTTACAAGGACTGACCTTTAACATTATCAAATTCGACATAAAAATATTGACGAAGGAAACACGTGTAGTCCCATAATAGAATAAATCAACAGGTAAAGTCAATTACTTAGCGAAAGTGCCTACAAGCAATGAGCACGGATGTCAGAGTGAGATAGCGATACACAACGTGGGTGCGAAAGAGAAAATATCATGCTACCACCTGTCATTATACTCGTATTTGGGGGTTCACTCGGGTCTTCCCAAAACTCTGAGCGTAGTATCTTATAGCAAAATCCCAAGAGGAGCTCCAAAACGAAAAATGTACCTACACACAATATCATACACACAAACATAAAATAATGTTAATGATCGAAATCTGCATTTGAAGATACAACCATAAAGGTTCTACAGCTAGCTATTTCAAAGAACTATAGACTAGAGACTAGTAGTCTATAAAAGAAGAAAGTTAGTTTACAAAGAAAGTCTTGATAAAACGTCGTATTAGGCTGACCGCGGAATAAAGAAAAGTTCTGTGAGGCTGACCAACGTCATACACATAAATCACATGGAACTTTACAAGGGGCACTCCCTAACTCCGGTATATGGAACTGCCGCTGCCGGAACGAGACAAATATTTGCACGGCCTTCAGATTGTTTCAAGGATAAACGTTTTAGTGGGTACGTGGGTAGTAAACTTTGTTATTAACAGGTTCCAAGACGTCAGGTAATATTTAGGCAATTGAATCCGTTACCGCTAGGGGCGCAATATTGGTGCGGTTATAAAGGTAAAATCTGTAGCAGCCCAAGTAATAATTTGGCGCACACTCGATGTAGACAAAAAAAGTGTTAACGCTAATGAAAATCGGTCTAGAACGTCAACAACAGTAGAATCTATAAGAAAACGGAGATTACCTATTGAACCAATTTCCAATAACACATCAACAGTGTCAGACGAAACAAACAGGGCTTATCCTATATCCGTGCACAAATAGGCACCCAGTAAACCGGAAACAAAACTAGGTTGGTTCCTACTACATGACGTGACAGGTTTCCCGATAAGCAAGCCAGTGGAGCAAGGAAATTAATGTTCACATACACACTGCTCCAGAGCTGGAAGAACTGCTCCCAATTCTGCTAATCATGTTGCTCTAATTAGTGCAGTGTTCGGATTACACGCCAAGCTGGCAACAGGCAACAGACAATTGAGAAGGGATACAGTGTATATTGTTGCTAAGAAAGAATTTGTTGGTAGATAGAAGAGCAGATTCCTTTGTGGCTTTCGTGGAAGCGAAAATTAGAGCAAAGATAAATATAGAAATCAACATATTTCTACGGTTGAATAATTCAAGCACGGACAGTAATAAACAAAAAGTTTTGGACAAAGCATTGTTCAGTAGGTACTAACTGTTACTTCATTTAAAAATGTACAGCGCTGACTGTTCCAACAAAATAAAAGATTCAGCGGAACAAAACTCAGTTGGAACCAGGTGGGTTGTAGTATTATGAGAACGCTCGGCCTTTTGGCTCGCTATCAACAAAGAACAGGCTAAATGGCTGTGTCAACAGCTGCCACTGATAACGATCGCGGTATCCAGCAAAAAGCCTGGACACTGATGTGTGATAAGATCAGAGGTACGCGAAAGGACTTTCGCTTGTACTTTTTATGTTAAATGGGAAACGAGTTAATTTATTTTGAGTGAGAAAACAAAGGTACCTTATAACAAGGGTTTAATAATTTAGAATAGAATAGAATAGAAAAACTTTTATTCAGAACAGACACAGCACGACGGTTACAAACACAATTTGTTTCAGATAAGAACAATAGACTTTGTAGTATAACGGAAAAACGATTTAAACATCACATATGTATACAGATGATCATCGTTTATAAATCTACATAACAATATAATGTTACCACAAAAAGTACCCCACAGCACTAAAGCCTTGTAAACAATTCAAGACGTAGTCGATAACCATACAGCTTGGCAACAAACCATCGAGCCTGTATTGGCATTGGCACCAGTCACCGATAATGTAAGTTACCGTGTTTGCTGGATAGCTTGGAGCATTTGCATAACAACCAGATCGAAGATGCCATAATTTGTGTGCGCGCTTCGGTAATGCCCGCATTCTAATTTGAATGGTTTTCTACGTTATACGTTTAGAATTTTGTTATCAAGAAAGGAATAAATTAAAGTAAATTGCTTTACAGAAACTAGTAATGATAGAATTCAACCAAAATAAGTTCATTGATTCTGTTAAATTTGTAAGCAATTTTAACGAATCATTCACAATGAATATGGATGGAATCCCACGCAATATCAATTTTCAAGTCCGAATTCATAATGCATAAAGCAAGTTTACATCAAAACATTCAGCCAGATTGCTTGTGAAAATCAATATACGGATGCTACCAAAGGGAAACGTGAACAAACTAAAACATGAACAAAACATATTGCAGAGTTTAATTCAAAACATCGCTCATATTTTGCATACCCAATGTCAAAATACGAAGTCAAAGGGTGACAAAAATAAACAACATTGAAGCTTATGAAAACAGCCAAACATCGTAGATTCATACAGATAGTGGAGATACTGGAATACTAGAGAGTACCTAAACAAGTAATTTAATAATCTTATAAGTCGATTCAATTAAGAATAGAGCAAAATAATTAAAGGGGGGCAAGTGTCATAGATGAAGATTTTATTATGTATCTAAATTTATGAGAACAAAAAATGCCGAAAAAATTGATTAACGTTTTATTAGTTCTTAAACTAATGTAAGTATACCAAAGTAATTTTGAGTCATACATTACAATCAGTGAGTAGACAATCAATCATCACCTGTTTTCCTACCCTTAGGATCGGATATTTTTTTTCAAACTTGTGTGGAACTCTGGGTAGTGGTATACTCTTTCCAATAAAACAGAATGATCAAAATTGGACTATTCTGTAAAAAGCTATGCGTACATAGCAAAAAATAAAAAAATATACGCGACGACTTGACAATTTTCTCAACTGCTCTCCACTTTTTCGCCGGTTAAAAATTACACAGGATACACGAGTACACCCGATTAAAAAATATTTTTGTTTCATAAAATCTGTATAAATGTTGACACAGCAACTGAGCAATTCGTTGAAAAGTAGGTCAAATGTCAAACTGTATCATCTGTTACGCTAAATCTGTGCAGTTTTATTAGTTTTCTTACTATATTTTGATAGTATCCTCAACCGTGCCAGATTTTGCAATCTTGCGTTAGATCAGGTTTTTCTTTGTGTCATTGTATTATATTTTATTTCTTGGATGCATATAGAACTGTATTTATTGCTTCCATTATTTCCATTAAAATCAACGTTAGTATCAAAACGAATGAAATTCTTTTTGAAGTTATTGCTTAAAATTGATTAGCTATCTACAAGCGTCTTGGGCTCATATATCGCAATAGTATCTATATAGAGACAAGTTGCCCACCCATCACCCACACACCATAGCAACCTATTTCCATTAACTAAAACCTGCGTAGGAAGGTAACTCAATAACAAACTATATTTCTCTTTCAATTCGGCTTTGAATGGAAGTTTAATAACCCAGTTATGCCAAATGTCGGAAGTCTTAAAAACGTTGCTAGGTCGATCTAATTATTGTTGAACTGAAATTCTAAGAAAGACTAATGTGTGCCAGCCCTATGTTTCACGTCCATCAGATAGTGTTTGTTTATGATCAAGACCATTCTAAACTTCCTGACTATTAATAGTATTAACACCTAATGGTATACGTCGTTACTGGACTATAAATAATTTATTGAAATTCATGCCTTATGGCTTACTCCTAGCGAGTCCCAGTCCCAGCGAATGTTTTGATGTAATGGCAAGATATTTTGTAGAAGGGTGTGTTTTGTGATATCAAAAGAATCTTCTTCGGTAAGCTGCTTACGATCCTCCTTTCAATTCGTATGAAGCTTGAAAAGGGGTGCTTTTTTGGGGTTCCATAGCATAATAGGAAAATACGGAACCCTTATAGGATCACTATCTTGTCCGACTTTCGTCGGTTTGTCCGTCTGTCTATCAAGACCCTGTATCTTAAGAATGCGTGGAGATATCATGTTGAAATTAAAACCATATTATTTATTTATGCCTCTAAAAACATATATTTCGACACTCTCAAGGGAACCAAATATTATAGGGTAGCTACTTTCCGTTGGCCTAGAACTATGAAATTTGGCAAGAAGACAGATGTTAGATGCAATTTCAGAAAAAAGTCTGAAAATTGGAAATTTGTAGTTTTATCATATACAAAATTTTGATTGAAGAATTAACTGTGACGTAAATAGATGTATGGGAGAAAATTATGTTCAACAAAAAAGTTAAGTTTGTCGTCCAATCTGATCTGCTATATTTTAATTTATAGTTTATGAACTTTCGTAGTTAATATCTACTCTGAAAAATCAAGAATATATCGGAACCCTCGGTGCGTGAGTCTGGCTCGCACTTGACCAGTTTTTTTTTACTTGCTGGCACAAAATGTTATTGTAACTCTGGTTCTGTTGTAAACCTAGCTTAGCTTACTTTTATATTGATACAGCACTACTCAAAATCAAAATCAAAAGTCATTTATTCAAACTACGCTGAGCGACAGCACTTTTTGAACGTCAAATTTTACATAAAGACAGTCCCCCAAAACGCCCACCCGTCACCACTTCCTAGTGTTTTAGCTGGGAAGAAGAAGTGGCGCAACAAACTCCCCAGCAACACATCTGTCTGTTGCGTTTTAAGAACTTGAATTTATACAATAGTATGCAAAGTCATTACATGACATGCCAAAGGTAGGAAAAAAAATCAATTATCCAACAAGTAAATCATAAATCAAAAACTTCTTAACTTCAATTGTATTCTTTGTAAAAAGTAATTGGTAGTTTTTGATTTAGTGGTTAGAGTTTATTCTCGACCTCTAATATTGATTTTTAAAACATTGAAATTTAAAACTTTAAAGGGTTTACTTCCATTGGAATTCATCCACCCATGAAGGCTTATACTCCAGTCAACTAATTTACTTGCTCATCCCAGCGAATCATATTGAAACGTCTGTAATACCATTCCCAGAGGAAGTCTACCGTCAACTCCTATATCAAATTGCACTAAGCTTTATTAACATTTATGTGCTAAGATATTTTTGGAAATTGCATCTAGCACATATTCGAATTATATACAATTTATAACCACAACAATTATATACATAAACATCAAAGCTCGTCGGGTATAGAACTATAATTTTCTGTAATTAACTTCAGTGATGCATATATCATCATAAACATGATCATTTACGTCTACTTCCATAAAAAGCGTCACATCTTTACTATCTTCATTTACATGACATCAACTCCTTGTCAACATTTCTTTAATGTCTGACGAAACAATATCAAAGGCTAATTTTACGGCACCGAGAAATTAAAAATAAAAGGCATGAGAGTGGTATACGGTCGCTATGGGTAGGTATCATCTGTCTATTAGTATAGATTTCAAATATTGCGGCTGTCAAAGTTTTGATTGAAAAGTAACAGTTTTGTTAATAGCTGATTATGAAGGATATCCACAAACAGTATATTTTTTTTTTTGTAAGACCCAATCTGTTGCCAGTCAAAGTCTGCCTTAGAGATACAATACACGTAGTAATAGAAGCAAATAAATAACAGAAAATATTGTAATCCAGAATATGCACAGCAATTGTAACAAAGTCATTAAATTAAACCACATCAGAAGGCTGACTTCAAAAGATATCTCATCCATCCAAGCATAAAATGCAAGCAAAAGATTTTAAATAATTCTCACTTAAATCCCAGGCGTACGATTCATAGTAAATAAGGTAGTGCAATAACAGACACGGACTGTGCCTATATTTTTTTAATCCAGACCTTTATAAAACTTGCAACGCGTTGAAAAGCTGAGCCAGGATTTTCAAAGCGTTTATTCACCTGCCTGTTGATCATCCTTTTAGTTCCATCCCTCAAGGAATAACCAATCCTATAATAACGCCCCAGGGTTCATAATTGTATGGCAGAACGGATATAATCACTGGGCAGCCCACGCAAAAGCTTTAATAATGGAACTTGAATAGACCTTATTTACAAAAATTTCGCTGGAACGCGTTGTGCGAATACAAGAACTGTTTTTTATTTATTTTTTATTTATTTTCATATGAGAGTGGCTCGGAATGAGATGAAAAATATTTTTCCACGTGCCGTATCATAAAAAAGAAGATCTATTATATAGCAATCAGATATTGCGATAGGTACTATCTGTTGGTTCACATGTCAGACGAGTATTGTATTGTATCTGTGATGGACTCATTCTAGATTAGTAAGTCGATAAAATTGCAAGTTCATTAATTTTAATCACTTAAATAACTTCTGAGCGTCAATCCTATTTGGTGCACCATATTATATTATATACTAACTTCTGCCATCGACTTTGCTCGCGTAATAATCGAAAATTATCCCAAGGTGTCATCATAATAGTTAGCAAGTGTACATAATATGTAATTAAAAATTGACATAAAAGTAAGTAATGAATAACACAGGAAAAGTTTTCCTACATTAAAGCTATTTTTTCCTAAGTTATAATGGTGTTAACATATCGCGTGTTACTTTACTTTGTTCAGCAATAAATTAATTGTTTATTTACATTACGTAATTGGAACTCGACTTTTTATTCACACATTTGACCCATATCTACACTACATGATCATTATATTTATATTCCTTTTTGTCACGCAACGTAAGAATATGAAAGGTGTTATTTTTCATTATTCATCGTTTTATTGCCCTTTACCCAATTTTTTCTAACTATGAATGACTTTTCTTACTCGTATATTCGCCACAAAGGGCGAACATAACGGATTTTATTTTGTTTATGAAGAAGACATTCCTTGTAGAAACACATATACATATATATATATATGTGTGTTTCTACAAATAAATCTCTTGTCTTGTCTTCTCATTTCTTTTAGTGTCTGGCCTTGTCTTGCCTTGTCCCATACTTCTTTATATCCCAGTAGTTAATTCAGTAGTCAGCCTCGTTCAAGACATATTTTCTTTCAAACGAATTTAAAATTCAAGTGACAGTTTTTTTTTTTTAAATCCCCAGCGTTTACCTAAGAATTTTCTTGTTGCGTTCGTTTTTTCATCATGGCTCAGACAATGTAGCGTGAATACTAGGAAGATTTCAAAGAGTAAACATCTTGCGACCGCGATCTGTTTCCTATAGGAAAAAACGCAAGGAAAGAAAGACTTGAAGAAATGACCCTTTTCCCAACCATGTTTTGATTGGCTTCCAATCCAACCGGATGCCCATCTGACCGGCATAACCCAGTAACTGGTTAACATATACCTAAGACTGGTAACAGATTACCCAGATGCTGGCTATCCGTATTGACAGCCAGGACGAAAAGCTTATCGTGCTTTCCAAGGCACGGAAAAGTCTCAGACGGTCACCCATTCTGGGACCGTACTCAACAAGCTCAGCTTAACCTCGTAGTTCATACTTGACCGCTGTTATTAATTAACCACGAGCTAATGATGGCAAAATATATAGGATGAATGGGAATTTTCTGTGATCATGAAAATGATAAAAAATAACATCATCATCATTGATTAAACAAATCAATCATGACATCATACAGCAATTAGGCGCATGAAGGGTGTTATTAATTGGATACCACGGGCCATATTATTTTAATTGACAACCTGAAATAATAACTCAATTAGAAACAGATTGAAAGGTTTTGGCACATCGCACTGTGGCAAGGTGCCTATTAATAAAATTTATCCTACGCAAACTTGTACAAATCATAGAAAATCAATTAAAAATGTTTAGGTAAAAAAGATGGTATAGCACCAAATAAAAAAAAAGAATCAAATATTACTGTACCAAAAAAGGAGAATATTAGATTGTTATACAAGGTGGTAAAATTACCTATTTATATACGAGGTAGTTTTACTTGTGAGCTTTACCGAGGGAATAAATAGAAATCCATTATAACATTGTACTTTTTAACCGACTTTCAAAAAGGAGAAGGTTCTCGAGTCGTCTGTTTTTTTTTGTGTGTTTTACCTCATTACTTTTTGCTGTATGAACCGATTTTGATGACTATTTTAATATTTAAAAAGCTGGTGCTTGTCATGTGGACCCATTTAAATGAGTGAGATCTGACGACTAGTATTTGAGTTATCCCTAATAATGTGTGGCTTCGACTATGTTGATGATGTTCTCATTTACTCATTGTCGATGTAAAATGAAAAAATAAAACTGTATCCGATGGTTTGGAAGAGCACCTTAGTATTTCGAGGTGGTTCTAGTTTGGTGAAGATCTGATGAAGACCCGAGATAGGAAACAGAACTCTTCAATAAATGATAGCAAATCTTCCGGGATTACTGAAATCGCGTCTGTTTATTGTTTACAACATGTACGCTGTAATGGGTACGTTTACGTTGCGGGGTGTGACCACTAAAAAGTGAAAAATAAAACGTAACAACCGACTTCTAAACAAAAAGTGTTTTTTCTGTAGTCGCAACGAATGCGCGTGCATTCGTTGCTTTTTGTTCGCTTTTAGTTCCACTTTCAAAAATAAAATGTTTTGTCAAACAGTAATAAATCGAGTATTTATTCATGATTATTCTACGTATGAATAAATACTTTTTCGTTTTTGTAGGCTCGTTTGAAACAGACAAAAATAAAAATAAAACTTTTCCCCCAGAGGATAATAATAATTATGCTATTTTATCCCCACTTTGGTACGCTACAATCACGGACTATTTGAGAAAGAGGCGTGAAAATAATATTATTTTCAACAGGTAACAGAATTGAATTGTGTTTATAGATTAATCTATACTAATATTATAAAGCTGAAGAGTTTGTTTGTTTGTTTGTTTGAACGCGCTAATCTCAGGAACTACTGGTCCGATTTGAAAAAATATTTCAGTGTTAGATAGCCCATTTATCGAGGAAGGCTATAGGCTCTATTTTATCCCCATATTCCCACGGGAACGGGAACAACGCGGGTGAAACCGCGAGGCGCTGCTAGTGTAAAATATCCATGAATGGGCTTATGTTTAGACTTTGGAAGCTTTGTTTAACCCTCTTTTTTTGGTCGACTATACAATGTATGTACGAGTATGTATAGAGATGACCTATCCCTCACCTTTCTCAGCTAATATTATTCTGTGATCATTCCTATTTAGCAGACATTGTGTAACATAATTGACAGCACTGTCGAGACAATCAAACACACTTTGTCGTACCCTTGGGCCGAATAATTACGCCTCAATGGCATCTACAAAGCCAAGCATTAGTTTAATTCTCACGCAAATCGCGTTACTTCTTATTCCACAATTATGTGCATTTAAATATGATGTCTTATGTCATTGCACGCTATGATCTCATCGATCTGAAGTTTGGTGCGTGGCTCAGCTCGAACTATTATTTCTGGGGCATGACATATCCCTTGGCGTGTTTTGGTACGCAGTTTATAATCCCACTGAACGCATTAACGCAATCTAATTTCAGTTTAAGACTCGATATATAGGTCGCAGTACTCCATTTCTTTTTACGATCCTGAGAAACACTGGAGTCGAAATATTACGATATACCATCGATTCTCGATGTTCTCGGAAGCTATCGCTGATGTGTTTATCGATTATGGTTAAAATTGGATCGCAGTGAGCCCTTTTACACCGTTAAGATGTTGGTAAAAGTAGCGGAGTCATGATCTTCTTTAAGTAGGGTGAGAGGTTGTTGAATAAACCGATGCGTCACGGCTGTCATCGATGGTTCACAGATTCGGCTATTAGCAAGAGGTAGTTGAGCGGTTATGCCGAGATTTTGTTTATAAATGTGAAAATAACTGGTTCCGTAAATAAAAAAAAATGCTTTTCAAAATGTTCCTGTTCGCTGTGACATTCGCCGTACGTAAGTGTGTCAAGGACAAGGGTCCACCTGGATGTGCGCATATCTTTTCGGGGTCTGGGTTTACAGATATACATAGGTACATATATTTTTGCAAAATCAGCGTACCTGTCAGTGATTCTCATATCAAAAATATTTAAAACCTGTGCCAAATTTCAGAAGGGGTGATAAAGATTTATAATTATAACTCTATCTTTTATAATACAGAGCAGTTGTCAAATCAATCTATCCTGAAATAAGCAATCGGTAGTTTTGAACCTCAGTAATAGGCAAATAAATCAGTCCCTCATAACAGCATTTCCTACTCATTCGCGAGCGTTTGACATTTGCGGCGCACGAGGAAATTACTAGCGCACATGTCAGTCGGGCGGGTAAGGAAACCAGGCTGTGCACCCTTGGGTTTGGGTGGTGTTTTGGTTGCACTAGAGTGGGTTCACCAACCTTTTGACACTGAAACTCTGTCACGGTGGCAGTGTTGTCGTCTGCGGTCGATTCGGAAAACGTAACGCCGCGGCGAGCGCGGCGCGCGGCGTCGAGCGCCAGGGCGCGTGCGTCGTGCGTTCTGCGGCGCGCGGCCGGTCGCACATGCGGGCCGAGACTGGCGACTTCGCGCGTTTTCCCTCCGCGCTTTCCCGGTAGCGGCGTGCGCACATCAAGCCTGCATTGTTCTGCAAATAGCGGCCGAGGGCTGGGCCGCTACTCAACCGAGATGGGCGCCTTTCAACCGCGCCGCGCGGACTGTGTCGCTCCGTGGACAACTTCGCTTCACTTGCGCCCACCGAAAAAATCTGTTTAGCCTCGCTCATTGCCCAATCCAATTTTAACTATGACTTATGGTGGGATTGTTTTGTTGTTTAGTACAGTGAGCGAGGCTTTTTGTACTAACATCTACTGGTATTGAAAATATTCAGTTAAAGCGATGTTGCCAGCTTTTTTTCTTACTAAAAGCGTTTTTTATGTTATCGTATACAAACGTATGGTTAACTCTGTTTAATATTTTATGGACGTTCGTGATGAGCTGGTTGACTAACATATAGCTAGTCTAACGAGGTTCGACTGCAGAGAAAAAAAAACTTTACAAACTGCATATTTATCTTTACGACACAGCAAGTCCCATTGACACTGCTAAGTATTCAAGACATGACAAGAAACATCGTTTTACCCAAACTCGAAATTTCTTTCATTTACATTTCGTGGGAATCGGGTTTCTCGTTTATTGTGACGTCAAACGTCTCTCAAAGGCCTCGCAACAAAGTTGGGAATAACGTTACGTAACGGAAATAAAGGGGTAACAGTTATTTCAAGAATCCAAAGGGTGACAATGGTTGTGTAAACATTCAACACGTAAGCATGGACTCGTCACGAATAACGATCGGTAACGTGGTACAAACAATTGCGTTCCCAGTAGTGGTCGCTGCATGGCCCCGATGCACGCTAATGGGTTTACTTGCAAATGACACACATACAAACACATAAATACGTGCCGACAATATGTTGACACACTGTCATTATCATGATTGACGCCTAGACTTGAATTACCCGCTTTGGGTTGTCCCAAAAAATATAACAGGAGAAAGCATTTACATTATTTAAGCGGTTTCAGCTGTCCTGAATTTTCTAGCTGGCAAAAATACAAAGTTATAATGAATATAACATGAGCGACATCAAGGAACAAAACTATAAAGGAGTAAAAACTTTACAAGGATTCCTGCTCTACTTTTATAATACGTTTTCCTTGAACAACCAGTAAAATGGAATTACTTTCAGGAAATAACCATAGCCCATATGTATGTTTGAAACGGTACAAACGAAAAAAATAAAACAAACGGTACAATAATTGGATCTGGTATATCGCCAAACTGTGTAGAACTGTGTCGAACTTATGGCCAATGTAATCGAGGTTGGCTGTCAACCAAACTGTTAGTAGGAGCAAAATGATTTTCATTTGTTTTGGACGTTTGAGTCGCGCGTATTGAGGGTGACATTGTTATGAAGTTATGATTCACGATGTGGAATTAATTTGTAAAGTATCGGGAATAATGTTTTCACTGAATGTTCAAAAGTTAATTAAAAGTAGGTACACCTTTACATACACCGAATCAAGACATAATATTATATTCAATCATTCGAATAACAATTCAACTGATATTGCCAGCACACACAATTTTGTAATCATGGTACATTTTGATGCTAGTGGGGAAAATTTGGCAAAAATATAAATAAAATTTCGTAACAAATTATAGTGAAAATTGGTTTTTGTTCACCGAACTCGAACTTTGAACTTTTCGTGGGGGTGGATGCACCACCAGTGGGGCTGCCCGGCAACGAACTTGATACGATAAATAGAATCAATTGAACGTGTGACGTTTCCGCAGTGAGAAAGTAGTGAGAAATACACTGCATTTCGTTCCAGTCGGGTAGGAGGCAGTTTTCGAGTGAGTGTATCAACCATAATTTAAGTAGTAATAGGTACTAATAACTATGAAACAAAAATACTTATATTTGAACTAAAGTATTTTCGTGTATAAGTTTATTAATTTGAGTATTGTATTGTATGTATAGTTTATATATTATCTTTGTATTAATTTAATATTAATCGCGTTTCTGTTTTTTTCATATTTCACCTAGCACAATTATACTATGTATCACCCAAAGGTTGACTGGTAGGAAATGCCTAGTACATTTGTGTGCGTAAAGTATACATAAATAAAAGTTTCTGGGAGCTTTGAATACTATTGTCTTCTGTATCAGGTTCTCAAGTATAATCCAAGTTACATTCAGTAATGCTCAGTCTTTAGGTTAGAGCGTGCAAATACTCGAAGCATTAGACAGTGTAAACTTAGCGAGAGGCCATGAAAGGCTTGGATTACCGCATGAGTGCAGGATAAACCCTAGGGTTTCAGAATTAACGGGGATTCGCGTATGCCTGCAATCCGAGAACATTACCAACTGTTTGATTAAACTTTGAACATTGTAGCTGTTTCTTTCGTATAAGCCGTTTACCCAATGGGACTTAACAAATCTTCCTGTAAGTAATGAATTTTCACATATCCTTCCTCAGCACTGACATTTCTTTAATAAAAAAAACTATGCTGTAAAATTTTCATGTTTTATAACGGGTGGTCCACTGATTTTACACTTTACGTATGCAGAATGCCGTTGCAACATAGGCGGAGATTTATTCGATCACTGAAGTATTGGATATGAATGACTTTCACATCCATGCAAATCCTAATTATTTTAGTTGCGGCATTCCGTTTGTATACACAGCAGAACAGTTCAAACATCAGCAGCCAATATTTAAGGACTCGACAGATTATTAGGATGTGAAAGTCACTTACAAATGCATCACTCATTTTTTTATGGGAAATCATCAGAAGACTTCTTCCGTTCTGAGCGGAGCGGATAAGAGTGTCAGAATTAGACTCTCACTGAACAAAATCCACCCGTATTCCTCCTAGTGCCCTTTGTGTTCCAATGCCGCGGTGACTCTTCCGAGCAAAATTCCGCAACAAATGCTTCAGGCCTTAGGGTAAAATTTTCAGCCTGTAGCTATGAATGATTATGAATATAAATGGCATATTTTCTTTGCTCAATACTGCTGAAATCAGTTATTGAAAACGGTTACAGTAGCTCGAGCTCTAAGCGTTCTCTGTATGTCTTTCACACACTTATGCAGTCCATTGGGCCAGAGATATAGAGCATGGAACATAAAATTTAATGTTCTTGGAGTGGCCTGAACATGAATTATGTACTCCGTTGATCTATGTGAGCTCATATAGGAAATACTATATATAAAGCTAGTTAGTTTTGTTACTCAATATAACGCATATTTCGTTATTTTCCTTAGTGGTGATCCTCTTTTTATGCACAGAAAGGTATAGAGCATTTTTTACAGTTTTTCATTCTTTAATCAGATTTTTAGTGTGAAATTAACAATTTATCCATTAATTGAATTTATCAAGCTAGCTGATACAGATTAGGGCGAAAATAGCAAAACAAAATAATAATAATACGTACGCAAATTCCAAATAGAAACTCTAAATAAATCACTTATGATACATTTGTTATCATCAAATTTGTGTTTGAACTAAGGTAAATGCCACCAACTTTAACAAACTGCTTGAAAAGTTATCAGTTCGAAACTTTTTTTCGGTTTTCAACCGACTTCCGAAAAAGGAGGAAGTTCTCAATTCTTTTTTTTTGTGTTTGTTACCTCATAACTTTGTATTGGGTGTACCGATTTTGATGATTCTTTATATATTCGAAAGCTGGTGCTTGTCGTGTGGTCCCATTTATATTTGATTGAGATCTGACTACTAGTATTGAGTTATCCATAATAATGCGTGGCTTAGTTTACATTGACGACGTTCTCATTCCCTCATCTTAGTATTTCAATGTGGTCCCTTTCTAGTTTGGTGAAGATCTGATGAAGAACAGAGATGATTGGAAACGGAACTCTTCAATAAATGATAACATATTGTTCGGGATTGCTGAAATCTTTTTGTGGTTTTTTTTTTTGTTGTCAAAGGTCACTTGTTATTTGTTTTGCTATATTTTCTTTGTTGTATGACAACTACCGAACACTACTATTAAATATATGACCACGCACTTCTGAAACACGCTGTATATGTATGTACTTGGGATCGGCACATATTCCTTTTCCATTCTCCCCTATCAACCGTCACGCTATCATTCACTCTTTTTCCTATCATGGAATTTTCTTTTGTTTATATAGTTATTTGGCTGCATTTTTACGCAATGTATGTAATAAGTATCCAAGGTTTACAATACCAACATCCATACTGAACATTTGAAATACGAAAGTGGTCTTTTTGTAATCTATTTTCATGTCTTAGCGTATTTGAATGAAACTTGCCACATGTGAAAGACCAAATCCTGTAGTTGGAAATATGATACTTTTTATCCCGGGTAAGTTTTGCTTAAGGATAATTATCAACTTTCACGCAGCTGAAGTCAATACTAGTACTCGTAGATGAGGCCCGCCAGGGTAAGTAAAAAGTAAAAAGTAGTCGCTGTTGTGCAATTACTCATGGGTTGTCACAGCGGTGACCCACGGTTATATGTCTATGTTTTTAGTTTTATTTTTGTCTTGTTTAGTGTCAGTGCTTACTAAAATAGTTGTTAATTTTACTAACATTTTTATGATTCGTGGATACTCGATTAAAGAGAAATTCTATTCTATTCTATAAAGGGGAAATAATGATGACACATTTTCTGCGAAATGTTACAAGTCCCTTCCCAAGTGCACAAGCTCGATTAATCATAGTTATAGTAAACAGAATGTAAAAAAATATTTACCTATACTGTATCCATAGTGCTATGACATCGACCTTATTACTAGTAATTTGGAACAATATTTGCTGGGAACGGAAAAAAATATTGTGTGACGGAAGAGTGTACCAAATTGATTTCGTTTTCGTTCGGACAGATGATACGCACGAAATCGGATTTAATGTGGTGGCAGAGTTAATGTCGGCACAGATAATATAATACTACAGTAATGTCGGTGAATGTATCAACATTTATCCAGATTTATGGTTTTATACATAAACCAGCTTTTGCCTGTGGTTTCGTTCACGTGAATATCGAAAATTATCCCTTGCTAACAACGTACTGCCGAGTTGTTGTGGATGTATTGATGCACATGGACATGACATTTGAGATGTAAGATAGTTGGAACATAATTATCTTCGTGGTATTACCTATTTTCATTTTTTTTTTCATCGGCACAACATGTTGATCACGGATGAAGTGTATGTAAAATATTAATAATATACACCTTATACATACATGTATAAGGTACAAAAGTACTGGGTAGTCTAGGTGGTTCATACTATAGGAGATTAGCTTGCCCAGGACTCCAAAGGAAAAGTGCAGTTTTGTCACTTGAATGTCACTAAAATTGAACTCCCAAAAACTGAATGAATGAACTTGAACTTCTACGTTTCTCAGCATTGTTTTTTTTTTTTAATTTAAAGCTCAGTAGTGTCGGATATAGGTAAGAGGGAATAGTCATTTTTCGTTTAATTTCTTGAATACATTCTTTTTTGTTCTCTCTCTACTTGAAACTCTCAAAACAAGGCCTTTTGTTTGATATGTCACACGGTACAGTTTGAAAAACTTTTTGTAATTTCTAGTTTGTCCCACAAAAGTGACCCCCATACTCAAAATTTACTTATTTACATAACGCGTCTGTGTTTGGGTGACAGAATTTCACATGTGTACCAAATTTCATCAGAAGCAGTACAGTAAATTCGGAGAAAATTGGCTGTGACAGACGGAAAGCCAGACAGACACCCGATTGATCGTATAAGGGTTCCGTTCACAAAACAAAAGCTCTCTTGCTAGAGTTCCGAACATCCGTAAGATGTTCGGAACTCTAAAAAGAGAGCTTTTGTTTAGATCATCATTCTTGTTTAAGTATTTATTCAAATTATTGATTTAATAGTATTGTCAGTAAATCAATAGAATGTGTCCAAACCTTTATTTTGACACGGAATGATTAAGCTACAAACTCAAAATATATGGGACTAAAATAAACGGGTATCATCAAACTAATAGGCTATTTAAACGTTATTTGAGTCAAGATATTAAATTTATTGTTTTACCGAGTCTACACTAATATGCTAAACTCCCGTTTGACCAGTTTGTATGAGGAATGTTGTATGCAATCAAAAATCTACAGCAATCATTTAAATAAATTCTTGGTAAGAAAAATACCAGCTACTTCTTCTTCTATCAAAAGCTTTCAAAATATTCCAAAAATATTGAAGTAGGTAGCTACCTAATTAATATAAATATAATTTAACCATCTTTCGCCGATTGCTATACATATAAAGTAACAATGTAACACTAAAAATTTCGTAAATTACTTTTAAAAAGATCGCAGCTACAAAAAGCGCCTAGGTATTTAATTCTTAGGTATTGCTAACAGGAACTTTCAGCTTTTGATAAAGGCCATTAATTGATAGCAGAATTCAATTAAAACTGAGTGCCAATTCTATAAATTACCCAACACTGACATTCGGATGGCAGTCGCAATCTGTCAAGATGTATGAAAATTGAGGCTTTTTTGACAGATTGCGACTGACATGCAAATGCAAATGTTGTTTAGAAAATAGAAGAATTGGCCTTGTCTTCATTGAATGAAACGTCAACATTGTACTGTTTGGCCACCCGGGCCATAGTGGCTAGAGTAATAAAAGTCAGGTCAACTAAAACTAAAATTAAATTAACCGGTTCGACGGCGCGTTATGTTTTAAGCGTGCCTCTAAGAGTTGTCAGCATAGAAGAGGAGGCCTACTAGGGCCAGTCCCTGCCAGAGTCACCGCGGCGATGGAAAGGGCACTAGGAGGAATCCTCCTAGTGCCCTCTTCCGTAATCCTCCTGGAGGATTACGGATGAGTTTAGACAGTAAGAGTCTGACACTACCTTCCGCAAACACCGTTATATTGTAAAATACGGCGTGAAATTGAAAACATTTTTAATTAGATGCAGATGTATTGTCAACTAGGTATTGAAATTGGATGGCTTTATTTCATACAAAACGAATTTTTCATAATATCTCGAGAAAATATAATGTGATAAAGATTTATAACAAGTTCTACAATAATCCGGTGACATAATTATGAGGACTGTAAATACAGTTCTAAGTGTCCAACTTCGAGTTTATGGTCCTAAGCCAGGTCTAAGTCCAGAGTTCAGGCTTTGACCTACTACTACGTATTCATATAATTATCACGTGTTCGTAGTGACCGTTACATCGTAATCATTATTTCAGAATCTAGTTAGCTGTACTCTAGCTAGGCATAGCAACAGCAACACTGCATAAAGAATTGTGACCTGTTCCCATTTAGAACCGTCAGCGGTCGCCACGCTCTTTGATCAATTGGTTCCGCACTAATTGAATATGCATTAAGAATACGACTTTATTATGAAAACTATTTCTCTTACTGTCTGTACAATAAATAATTTCATTAAAAATAATTATACAGTTGCATATTATTAAAACCAAATTAGAAATCTTCAATTTAGTTTTGAGATAAGTGATTAGTTTTGGTTTATAAAAGTGCGATTTATAAAAATGAATGCATCAATTAATTGAATTAGGCTAATTGAAATTAAATGGAATTTAATATGCATTAAACAGTAATATGCGTCTATTATTTAAAAAAACACTATGTAAATGGGATTTTTAACTTGAGATAGGTACCTACTTGAGGTAGGTAGGTAATACGAATGCATTTATGATTATGAACTAAGTATAAAGAATTGGTACAATGAAGTTCATCATATTATATCACCATCGCATCTAAGAATGAGCAATAAACCGAATAATAAAAGGCGCTTATAAATAGGTACCTACATACTTCTAAAAGGAACAGGAAATCACTCGGAATAACTAAAACATCTGTGCTGAACGTACGTAAATAAATCGTAGATACGCCTAGCAATCCAGGAGAAACTCGAGAAACCAACGAGGCACCTAATTCCACCTTATTACACTTCATAAACCACTATTAAATTACTCTGATTTATCATACTCACATTTTAACAAACTCCGTTTCTATTTTCACAAAGTTATTAATAACCACACCACAAACTAAATAATATATTCTGTAAACACTGGTTTTGTTATAACACAACAGTGTTGTTAAGATTCAATAACATTTTAGAACATAAACATGAGATATTGAGAGCACGTTTGTACGCGGCGAACTAGTAAGCAAGCTTTGAGCTTTGAACTACGATGTTTTTGTTATAGTGAAAGAGCGAGATGGAGCAAAAAAAGCACCATAAGCATTCGGGTAACGTCGGCCTTTTCCGTCGCGTTCGCCTGTTGACTTCGGGGCCCGGGCGAAAGTATAGTATGGATATGCACGTGTCTTTTGACTTTTTATGTGGTTTCTTTTATGTAAGAGTATTTTGTATGTTAATACATTGTTATCTCATGGTTATGCGGAAGCACGTGCTGAACCAACTATTGACACTGTAAAACGTGGGTCTTTATCATCTTGAATTTTATTAGTTGAATGATGTGTACTTTAAACTGTAGAAATTAAAGAAAACGTAAGCTGTTATTTTTAGTCTGTTTTTAGTTAACTGAAAAAAAGAATAAGAGAAAATATTTGTTAGTCAAGTCTAAAATACAAGAACTTTCCTACATAATGAATTTCGAAAATTTACATATTTAGTAAATACATACTGGTTCACATTGGCACTGTTATGTATTCATTTGGCAATAATTAACTGTAGCAGTGGTATTCTTCTGAACACCAACAGGTACATTTGAATAAAACATTTTTAACTATTACAGAACAAGGGCAAAGTTAAATATCACAAAAACATTTTCCCGATAGAGGGTTGCATTAATCCCCATTACGGCATATTTCTTCCCCACCCCATTAGGTAATATCTATACCTACCTACGACCATATAAGCTGCTACCCCACTTACTTTTTTTACTAAGGGGGATGCGTTTTCGTGACAAACAGCTATTTGTTTACTTATAAAAGGCATGTCATAGCTTTTAATACGAGTCAATGACTTTTGTAAACTCCACTCTTTACAAGATTTTTAAGAAAATTATTTACAAGTGCATTAGCTGCAGGAATGTGTGAATAGTTTACTCACATTTATTTAAACTGTTTAAAACGTCTTTGCACATACAAGAATCACAAATGCACTGACGTTTTATCTTAATATAGAAGACTACTTCATTATTACAAAAACTACACCGACGTAATATTCCACTGCAAATAAAAAATAAAAACAATGGCATCCAGTTGCATTAATTACTACTAATTTGTGCTAAAATAAAAAAAGAATGACATCACTTTAAATTGACATGTGGTCATCGATTTAAAAAAAAACATTGTGCAATGTGCATGGCCACAATGGAAGGTCCTAGTCACATGTGGTCATCGATTTAATAAATATCGTTGTGCATGGAATTATAAGGTCCATACAATTCTCACATCTTTGAGACGGTTTATGGTGGACTACGTCTATAGTGAACATATGGGGGTGGGTGATGCGGGAATCGTACTGTCCCACACCGCCTTTCACACCATCCGAATAGTCAGTCAATTCATGATGTAATTCTACGGTTTGAGCATTGAGATTGAAAGAAACGAGTCATAGAGCTAAAATTGTCTTGATGAAAACGCTACTTACGTAAGCGTCCCTTATTAAAAATAAACTATTCATAAAGTAGGTAGATACTTCATCAACGTTATTTATTTTTACTACTAAGTTTGCCCCGCTTCCATGGCCTATCCCACAGAAAAAGAGTCGAAATTTTCTCAGGGTAAATAGTCTATGACATCAAGCGGTAGTCCTATAGGTTGCTGTATATTTTAAAGAATGTACGTGATGGAATCAGGTATTTAATTGCATCTTTTCAAACAATCTTACCAGGAATGGCAACACTTACCAACAAACAGCCATTGATAATTACTATTATATCCATATTTGTATACTGAATCTTTCTACTTCATTCCCGAATAAAGTAAAGCTCCGGAACCGAGTAAGAAATTCCGAATCCAATTTATTACGAAACTGTATAAAAGCGCTAAATTGTATGAAGTCGATGAACTATTTACATAATTATGATTTTATTTTTTAACTAGCTGCTGCCCGCGACTTCGTCCCCGTGGAATCCCCGATTTTAAAACATTATTTATCGCTGCTCCGATCCTATTGGCTTAAGCGTGGTGATATATAGCCTAAAGCCTTCCTCGATAAATGGTCTATTCAACCCAAAAATAATTTTTCATTTCGAACCAGTAGTTCCTGAGATTAGCGCGTTCAAACAAACAAACAAACAAACAAACAAACAAACTCTTCAGCTTTATAATATTAGTATAGATTTACATACTTTCTAAAAATTACTGGCAGATTTCAATCTGAAATAGAGTTATGTTAAACAACGAACAATAATTTTAAATTAAAAACGAACGGGTGGACCGTTCGTTTTTAATTTAAAATGATTTTGATCATGATACTATTTCCCGGAAGAGTCTCATCATAAAACACGTTTCCTAATTTGAATCATTCAATTTATATCATCACGCCAGTCTTATTCAATATAAAAATCTTTTTACAAAAAAAAATACAACCAACTCGGTGTTTGTGGTTCCTTTTTCATTTTTTGAACACCGACTTCCGAAATTAAAGTTATTTTGTACTTTTTTGATTTTTTGTGGAAAAGTCGGTTGTATTTTTTTTGTAAAAAGTTTTTTATTTTTCACTTTTTAGTGGTACCTAAACCCCCTCCCCTCCCCCACCTAAACAAACCAATTACATTAGTGTAAAAAAAACGCACTGCTCCAATGCAGAGTAAACTAAAAGGTCGTCAATGTAGATATTTTTTTAGATTTTTGTTGATTTTTCAAAAACCGCTTGTTTGATTTCGATAAAATTTTCATGGGACCATTTGGGAAGTATACCCTTTCCAACAAAAAAAGAATTTTTCAAATCGGTTGGCAAGCGACGGAGTTATGCGCGAACAAACAATAAAATAAAAAAAAAAAACATACAAACATCCGAATTGAGAACCTCCTCCTTTTTTAGAAGTCGGTTAAAAATATAGAGGAAGGATTCCTATATGTACCTACTTGGGAAAATGATTTCTGAAACTATACCATATGACACGACTGCTTATCGCCTTGAACCTTAATGTTTTTAACGTAACTTTTATTAGTTCTTGTCTATATTTGAGAATATAAAAGATAACTTTTCTTGGTCTTGGTCTATTCCAATGAACCGATGGTGTTTTACTGACGAAGAAATTAGCCACACTTTTATACGGTTAAGTTGTAGAATAACAAAGGGCAACCCTTGTATGTGAAAACTTTTGTAAGGAGCCCATAATAAATGTGAATAAAAAAACTTGTAAAAGCCTTATCGAAAGTAGGTTATTTTTTTTGCAGTAAAATTGATGAACAATTAGGCAAGTTCCAGATACATACATATATGGACCAAGGATAATACCGGTATACATTATCTTAAATGAACTATAAAGAACTATGAAAATATAAAAGACTCTTCGTTAAATAAATCGTCTAATCGTAAGCGTTTCGACTATTACTTTAGAAACCTTTCCCGAGTTCTATCTTCGCAAAATAGTGTTTCTCTGAACAAATTGCAGCACTCAGCAGATTGTACTTGTTCGCCTCGAGAATCTTCAGCGGAGATCTAAGATTAGGTCCTACTAGAAAAGTAGATTGCTTGGAAAGCAAACTTGTACAGTATAGAGTAGACAAGGTAGTGGAATAAATAGGCTTATTAATTCAAAATTCACTCAGGTGTAAAACACCAGAAAAATCTAGTTAAGACGCGTTCTTATCAGTGTTTTCTTTCTCACCGACTCTACTATAACCGAAATATCCTATGGAACTGCCCCACCGTGCAAAAATCGTTTTTTTACGACACCGGAGATTGCAACGAAAAGTGTTGCTACATTTATCCAAGTTCGTGGCATTACTGCTATAAGGCCGAGGTTGTGTACACTACCGACAACTATACAGTAGACGGAACGCGCCGTATGCGATGCCTTAGGGAGTAACGGTAACAGGTTCCAATGTTACCATGAAAAGAAGAACTGAGTGTATTCTTACCCATCGCCGGACCCCATTCATTCTTTACGTCTTCAGCATGAGATCGTTCTGTCGACGCGGCTACATACATAGATGGCATCGATTACAGATACATAAGATAAGCAAAATTACGACTAAGAAGAGTGGCAGCGATGGGTGAACAGACTTGTTTAATTAGAATAGCTGATATGTTCGATGGCACTCATGTTGTGTGGTGGAAGCGATGGCCGGAAATTTGGTGGTCATTACGACACATTACCCAACACAGCACGTGCGTTGTTTAACCAGGAGGAATACCCCGTTCCGTCGCTGAAACCCATCGTGCAGTACACCACTTGCGTATGGAGCACCGATTTCATTGTTACTCAAATGGTTATCAGAAGCAGACCCTTGGTTATTAGAATGTCGAGTACAAGACACACATACTCTCGAGAATCGAGGCTCGTATCAGGATCAGGAGGAAAAAAAAAAAAAAAAAAAAAAAAAAAAAAGACCCTTGGTTATTAGAATGTCGAGTACAAGACACACATACTCTCGAGAATCGAGGCTCGTATCAGGATGATCACGGACATTTGGTATCTCATTAATTGGGCGGTACCGTAGATCCGCGCAATACTGTACCTCGAGCAAGCGACATGATCCGCCGTTCTGGAACCGAATGGTCTAAGTTGGAGAAAATAATCCGCGGGTACTTCAACGTTATACCCGACGGTTCTGTTGATCAGATAATTGTACTCAATTACAGATTGAGCGAATCGAACAGACCCACCATGTCTGCTACGCGCATGATGTTTTACGACGATAATCGTTTGAGTGATTTCTCCACCAACGAGTTTGAGAATGTATTCATTGCCAATAATCAGAAACCATGGTGATGTGTTGTTCTGTAATTAAAAGAGTCTTGTAATTATTTTGTTCCAATCAAGTCCTGCATGCTAGTATGTCGATCGGAAGGCATGAAATTTTACAGATGGGAAATGGGAGGTATATTCGAGACTCTTGAATCAATCTGAGGTTATCTTCTACTAGAAAAGAAGCTTGCTTGGAAAGCTAACTTTTAGAGTAAATAGTTTGAATAAATCATTGAATGATTTATGTAAAGGAGAAGGAAGTGATAGCGTAAAGCCCAAGACAAAGGTTGTAAAACATTATGTGCATTATAAATCATATAATACAGTTTTAAGGATTCTGCTCTATATTTTGGGTCGGTGGACTTTGCACTTTCTTCTAAAAACCTGCCATACCTGCTTTATACTTTGATCATAATCGCAGTACCACAGACCAGCAGGCGGCGAGCACAAACAGACTTTATCATCGGCGCGTGCGCACGTTTAGGCTGTTTTACTGTTTACGTGACTACCAGCTGTCATAACATCATACGGTAGCCGTGTTACATGCTAACAGATTACATCTCGAGATTTTTATAAAGACATATTTGTGTGCATTTGAGGTATATTTTAAAGATCCTGGAAAAGGGTGGATTTTTATTATATTCTTTATTTTACATAATGCTATTTATCCTACGTCGATTGTATCCTAATCTCTACTTACTGATTCAAGATAAATATTTTCTGATTTTGCCAGACATAGACAATATTTAAAGATCCTGCAAACATTTAAGTTTCAAGGCCATAACCTGCCATTTTTTCACTAGGATCAGCAAATAAATTTAAGAGTCTTGCATATTAATTGAGTACTGATTAAATGTCAACGAGAACCATTGAACAGTCACGGCTGAACAGGCAGACACACTCCGGCAGAGGTCAACTTGCTTGGCGTTATGTAATATTATTGCCAATATAACTTTATGTTAGTTGGCCTTTGTAATTTAGTTATGACATGTGTAATAATATAATCTGTTATTTTACACGTATTTTTTGTAACAAAATTTTAGTATTTTATATCTTTTATCGCCAGATTTACAGGTGCTTTCAAGTTAAGTTCCTAAAATTAGTGTCCAAAAAATTAAACAATTTAAAAAACATTAACTTCAAAATGCTTCAACGTAAGTAGTTTTCATAAAGAAAGCGGAAAATTACGAAAAGATTCCAAGAAATGAAAGACTTACTATTTTAAAGTTTGGTATAAACAAATGGTTTATATTTAATACGTTAGTAATGCTTTCCTTTTCTCCCAAACCCATAATCACCCGCAGCCGTTCTGCTCAAATAAATAAAAAGAAAAACACAACCAAAGCGCCTCCACTGTCGTGACCTACTTTCAAATGATAAAGCATAACGGGTTTCTTACACATGCACACATTTACATAAGTACAAAGATACGTCATTTCCTGTAAACAAGAATAAAAATGTCATTCAACTGTACGAGAAAACCGGAACCCGTAGTGATGTGACATGCACATTCTGTTGTACGCATTATTATTCCAATTAGTCGATTTACGAGTTTTATCCGGCCTCTAATTCATTATAAGCCATTTCTTTCATTTAAATAAATTGTCCAGTCATTTTCTATGAGATGGTCGCAGTTAGCTGTAGAATTGCTGATAGTCAGACATTAATTTAAATAAGCCAACCAATGGTGTCTACCGTTATTATACCTAATTGGCTTCGAATTCGATATAAGTTAACATTAATAATAGAAAAGTAGGTATGTGTTGAATGACTGAGCAACATTGATATGGATGGCACATTAAATTATAAAGAGATAATTAAAAAAAATATTTCTCGTTCAAACTATTTAGATTATGTTTAAAGTCTACTTTGAAAATACAAGAATCCAGTTATAAACAGGTACTTTCATCATATAGGTGAAAATTAACAAAATCGTGCACTGAATATCTAATCGCAGAATGCCGCATACATATCTCTGTTTATTTTGGTTGATAGTTTCTCAAATAACCACGTACGGAGAACTTTAGATCCGGCCGGAAAAAGAGGTTCGTTGTCCGCTAAATGTAATCACTATGCAAGGCGCACATACAGACCGCTCCTGATCATTTTATACATGAATAATGGAGTTTTCTCTAATTACATATCCTGCGCAGTATTATGTTTAATATACCTACTGATTCAAGTAATGACAACAAAACTTATGACTATATACCAACTTGTTATAAGTTCTTTATTCAAATAATAAAATTTAGTAGCAGTGCTTACCAAAGCACTGACAGTAATTTAAAAGTAAAGTAAACAAATTATACAACTTATTGAGCAATCAGCCTAAGTAGTAGGTACTCAAAAATATTACACAAAAGTCATTGCTAAATCTGCAGAAAAGCAAATTTGACCAAGTGACCACCAAAGAAGAACAGAGATTAAAAACATCCGTAGTTTTTGCTTACGAAAAATATGTCACTGAATAACACTCTTTACTAAATACAGGTACGTGTTATAAAGCTCCACGGTTATTAAAGTCCTAAGGGACATAAATAGCTACAACAGTAGAAGCCAGCGGGCTCATTAACGAGCACAATATGAATAGTAGCCTCTTAAGAGCAAACGACACCCGTGGGATGTGCTGAAGAATGAATGATGCTACTCAATCTTGGGAACAAGGAATAGCTTTGCAATAGGTGTACTAATTACCTACATCTATACTTATAATAAATCTGTAGAGAGGTCAATTCTGTACAAGGAATATATTTTCAAAATAACTATCAGTGGGTGATTAGTGATCGATACTGGTGCCAAAAATGCAATCAGTAAAATTTTTGTCTGTCTGTCTGTCTGTCTGTCTGTATGTTCTTTATAGAAACAAAAATTACTCGACCGATTTTAACGAAACTTGGTGAAATTATTCTTCATACTCCTGGGCAGGTTATAGTATAATTTTCATCACGCTACAATCAATAGGAGCAGAGCAGTGAAGGGAAATGTTGGGAAAACGGGAGAAGTTACTCCATTTTTTAAGCTTCCGTCGCGTGTGTAGCCTTAATGGTTAAAGTTACATAGAAATCATGTATTACGGAAATATTTTACATAAAATTATCTAAAAAATATCCCACAACAGCATATGTCTATCTTTTATGGTTGACTCACAATAACACGTGTAACTCCCGATAGCTTAGCAGTTCGGAGCTTTCTGATTATATTTGTTTACTCTTACGTTTATAATACTCTCACTCATCCCTAATTAAAAAAAAGTTAACATTATTACCTATTCAATAAAAAAAGAATCATAGAAATCGGTATAGAAACACCAAACTTATACATGAATACAATAATAAGCCATCGCGCCGTCGCGCTTTAACACTGAATCATGCTGTAAGATGTTATTGTGATTATTTTTGTGTAACTTTTGTTGCTATTTTATTAAATAGGTACTTATTAGTTATTTTGGTAATGTTTAAATATTCGTTCAAATCACAAATTATTAATAGTTTCTATTTTATTTCTTTTTAGGTGAAGTAGTAGTAGAAGCAGGAGCATAGATTTTTAGATACCGATAGGTTAGTTTTGGCTAATTTATGTTCTGTTTTTTTAGTATTTAAGTAGGTAAAATTGTAGATACTTTTATTAATTAGTTTTTATTTTGTAATTAGTTATACGTAGTTATAGGTATTTATTTTTAAGTGAAGTAGGTATAGGTTATTATAATATAATTTGAACAAGCATTTCAGGTTTATTTTCATTTCTTTTTTTGTTGTAAGTTGTACATATTTCACACACACATAGTGATCTATCAATGCACAGCCCAAACCACTGAACGGATCGGGCTGAAATTTGGCATGCAGGTAGATGTTATGACGTAGGTATCCGCTAAGAAAGGATTTTGATTAATTCTACCCCCAAGGGTTCATACAAACGTTCAACCCCTATTTTATCAATAGGGGTTGAACGTTTGTATGAAACTTTGTCAATTTTAAACCGATCGAGCTTAGAGTTTCAAAATCGGGGGTAAAGTAACTATTGCACGCGGACGAAGTCGCTGGCAGAAGCTAGTTAAGTAATATAACATTTAAAATATAACTATAACGGCTTTGAACGCCAGTGAAATTATCTAATGAAAAACTAGTTTTAGTTTTGCGACTTATCTGTCATATTATATCGAAAATTTTGAAGTTACCATCATAAACTAGAACTAAAACTAAATAACTGCAAGATTAGAATTTCAACCAGTTGAAGTTATTATTCATGATTGGACTTCAGCAACATCTTAAACAATTAAAAAGAAAAAGTTTTTATTGGTAGTAAATAATAATTTAATTTCTCAGTAGCTTTTGCAAGCGGTTTCGCTCGCGTAATTTTCGGAAAACCGATCAAAGGACTTTGACAAGAAATGTCCTGGATTAGGGTAGGCCATGTCCTAACCGGATGCTACCTAATTTTTATTCCAACAAGAAAAAAACATTCACATTTTTATAATATTATAGAATTACCCAACTAACTGTCTCTTTGTTTACTCTTCCCAATATCACATACCATCGCATAAAAAACTTGAACATCCCAAGCCCCCACGTGCGCTAAGGCCAGTACTGACTCAAGGCCATTATGCAACATTAATGCAGCCCAGAGCCCGGATATTGCCCGCCAGTGTGTACTACATTAGGGATGTTACGAAGCTTCGATTCCGATAAGTCGGAACTTCCGATTGATATTACACCTGCGGTTCCGACTTCGGAAGTCAGCTCCGACACATTTTAATCGGATGTTGAAGCATAAATCGCTTTCAATCCAGAAAACTTAAAAATTTTACTAAGGTTAAAATAAGAGGTTAACTGAATAATATTTGTACTATTTTGTTTTATAACAGCTTTTCTTAAGGTCTAGACAAGTGCCATTCTATCAGTAAAAGTGATTGTTGAAATGGCAAATTATAAGGGATTGATAACGTGAAATTTTGACAGCGTTTATCAACCTGTCTTTTTTGACAATCGCCTTCACCACGCTAATGCTGACCAAATGTCACTTGTCTAGAGCTTCTTAATACATCTGCTGTCTTCTGCCACCACCTCTATCTCCAACTCGTCAACTCCAACTCCGAACTTTCTCATTAATTTTAAACTCCGACTTCGGTTCCGATAAACCACCTCTGTAACATCCCTATGCTTCACCCACGTCTGAACGCTCTCGCCAACTAATCGATTATGTCGGAGACTTTAATATTCCTTTGTCAATTGACGCTTTCGTGTGGACGTAATTTTGCAAGGTTACTCTGCAGGCTAATTAAGATGATATTTTAATTATGTCCTGCTTATAGTTATATGTAGCTTGATACTGGTACAGTAATTTCATAGTACCTTATATAATTTTAATATATGTAATTAAGAGTTTCGAACATTCTATGCTTTTTAGAACAATGATGCTTTTGGCGTCATATAGATAGGTAGTTAGATACTTGTGACCAACTATATTGGTATTGGTACTATTCTAGGCCTACTTGTAAAAATCTGCTTTAAGTTCCGGTTCTGACCTTAGACTCTGTTACTGAATTTTTGTCTGGATAAGTTTATGTTAAGAAAACATAGGTGGGGGGGTAACCCCCCCCCCCCACCTTAAAAAAATATCTATCTCATGACCAAATAATGTATAGATATCAACAATCGTTAATTAATCATCTAATTTTTAAGCTCTAATGATTAAGCTTAGTTTTAGATATTGTTTCTCAGTAAGTGAATTATGTATGCAATCCTTTATGAAATTAGTTGCTCTTAGACCTAATTTTAATATCAAAAGACGGCCTCAATTCAAAACAAATAATATGGCCTCCCATCACAAGACATCAAGCTACCATTACGCGGGCAATGCGACCACCCCATTTAATATGCGTGCACGTCGGCAACAAGGCGCATGCTCGTATGTACTGGGGTGCGACAGACAGCTAGCCGCCCCATGATTAGGGTTACCATTCCGGGATTTTAAAACTCCTAAAAAAAGAAGGACATTTCCAAAAAAAAAAACTCCTATTTTTCCACCATGTCAGGTATTCGAGGGTATATAAAAAACAGTTCTTTGAAAAGTCCGTACGTTTAGGTATAGGTAAATGTTAGCGATACGAAGTAAAGTCACGATAGTAAGCAATGTTGTAGTCTTCATCGTTGACCACAACAATGCTTACTATCGTGTGGTATAGTGGTTAGATGCAAGGCTAAAAAGTCTTGCCTGCCGGGGTCAAAAAAATCCAGACATGTCCGCACTAACCCGGATGGATGGTAACCCTATCTAGGAGTCGTTGACCGCACCAAAACAAAGGACCACCTCACCACCTGTAGCCACCACTGGCTTATTGCGATCGATATCGTCATTATTGCTGCTTTTATTGTTTGAGTGATGGGTGGTGGGGAAGAACAATAGTTTTGATTGCCAGAAAATAAGCCTGCTAGAACGGGTGAAGTATCGCTATGTTGGGAGTCTTTAGGACCTACGCTGTCTGTACCTGGATCGTCGTGGTGATAAAGTTATATACAACATGTCCCAAAATTCAATGATAGGCCATAAGGCCAACACCGTAGGATAGACCTGCCCATGAGTAATCAGGGAAAAAAAGTATTTTTTTTATAAGTTATAATCATAATCATTTTTTATTTGCGTAACATTGGTAGAAAATACAGTTCTTAAATTAAATAAAATGAAATTATTCAAAAATTGAAACATTTTATTATATAGTTCACTATCATGGCCACAATTCTTAAAAAATCCATAAGTTTTTTTCACAAAAATTAATTAAACTTATTTTATTCCCTAAATTTTTTGAAGATTGAATTGTTATGTTATATGGGAACCGACATTATTCAGGTTAGATCGTCATGTGACTTACCGTGAAATAGAGGCAGCCGTGGGTATTTCAGGGACTACCTACTATCCAAAAAATCCTGCACGAAGAACTCTTGTTAGATACCACATTTGTTTGATAATTTAGCCAAACGATTTTCAACTTAGCTTTATCAAGCCCTGGGACTAGAAAATACTTGAATTCTGGAATTGATCCAGACTTCGAAAGTGTCAAACTTCAACCAGTTCTGAACTAATAAGCAGGTACCAATGTACCATAATCATTTCACTAAATGTTTCTCGATAACCTTGTCTCCAATGTATTAACTATTCCAAGTCGTGTTAGTGAGTCTACAGTACGAGTAAATGAATGATCTTCTGACACAAAGTGACAACTCACAAAGCTATCAGCATTGTAAAAAAATACATGAGCATCAAGAGTTCAAGATATTATGTTCAAGGCGACACACGACAACTTACGATAACCTTGACCCCTCCAAAGATAAAAACTCCTTGTAGGCCATAAAACTACTCGATGTTCAACACACGAGTCTTATGGCTTCTCTTACTTTATAGCTCATTGTTCAACTTCAGTGAAAGACAGATACTTGAAACTTTGTACAAAACAAATGACGATCTTAGTGTTTCTCACAATAGGAACACCTAATTTAACACAAAATTTGGAAGTTATTTAGGTGTTTATTTCATATTGCTCGTAGCTAGTTTATAACAGCCCCAAGGTGGAACTAGCAGGTTAAGCTACGATGGACGATGTCGATCTGTAGATGGGTGACCATTTATTACATACCGAGTTCCCTCCGATCCTCGGAAAGCACGTTAAGCCGTTGGTCCCGGCGGTCATTTAAACACCTTACACCCCACTCAACAGTAATTACGGGAAGTCAGAAGACAGAAAAAATGACACCAATCCTGCCTTTGGGTATCATCTATGGTCAAAAGGCTAGGCAAATTGATTTCATTGTGATTTATAGATACCCTTCATCCAAGGACGTCTATTTCAAAATATTCAATGTTAAAGCCAGGATACATGACGCCTTAACTCTAGTTACGGAACGCCACAATGTGATCCGGAATCACGCGGTTCTTCGGTTGGAAATTTGAATTAAAACCAGAGCCGAACACGAAGCCGACACAGACAGACGTCACAGATTTAATAATGTCACTTTATTGGTTGTAGCCAATTTATAATAATAATATAATAATATAAAAAATAAATATTTATGTATTTCTCTTTTAGTGTCTAGTGTAGAATATTGTCTATCAAATGAACACATCAGGCATTTCTCATTTACTTTGCAATTTTGCATTCCTTTATAACAACTCCTATGGAAATATAAGCAAATCTACCTTAGCCTGCCTTTTTATTCATGAAGGCACTCACTATACTTTAACATGAACTAACAAAAAATCTTCTTTGCAAAGAGTATTTACTATTAAGAAGATTTTTTGTTAGTTCAATTACCACTCAATCTCAACCACTTCCACTTTCCATTTTTCAAACAAAAGTTATGTCACACAAGGGCTTCTCAATCACAGTTTCTAAGTCCCAACACGTGTTTGAAGAAACAAATCTTGTCATTAAAATAAATCATTTTCAAAAATAAACGCGTACAAGCTCGGTTCTCCAGTGAACGAGCCACACACCATGGTTCACCCTCCATCCAATAAGCCAGATTAATTAAAGATAGGCGATCGTCATGGTGTGCGCACTTGTGTTCATGGGAAGGGGCCTTTACGGATATTTATAAGGATGTAGTTATATGCGTACTTCGTTTGAAGGTACTTTTTTGTTGATTAATTGGGATTTTAATGTGGAACGGGTTTTGTTTAATTTATTCGTTCGTTTCACGCTTTCTGGCGATAGTTTTGAAGTTGAGATTAGGTTTTAAGAGCTAAATAACTGAAGTGTACCTAGCTTATTTACGCTCAAGAAATGCATATATGTATCGCTAAATTGGTAATACTTCCGCGCCCGCAGTAAAAACCGCTTTTCCCCTCCCTGCTATGCACCCCCTTAAAAGTTGAAAAAATCTCTTCTTAGTGCTCACCTGCATCATACAAATAAAGGTTGTGCAAAATTTCATGTTCCATGTCTCAGTAATTTTGATATGCGTAGATATTGTATTAGTTAGTCCGTTTTGCCGGAAGCTTTCCTTTTAGCTAGTTATATTCATATAACAGATATATAGATATTATTTACTAAAAGAATATTTTTACCTTAAATACATTCGCTATATATATTTTATATTTCCAAATTACTTTAAAAAAAGTCACAAATTACAAGAAACAAAACTACTTCCCTCAAAGTTATTTTCTTTGCAGAACAAAATACATTCAAGATTGATAATGTGAAGATTGCATTGACAGCGATGTCATTATCGCAACGTTACGATAATGACAGCGTCGTCGGAACGTTTACAACCACCATTAATTTATATCATCTACGGAGCCGTGTCGTATAACCTGTAGGAAATCTTCACAAAGATCTAGGCTCTATAAATTTGTCCACACTTTTGAATTTGAATGTGGCAATTTTTGAAACTAAGTAAAATAGCAACAAGCTGAGAAATTAGCAAGGCAATTTTTTTTTTTTTTTGTATTTAAGGAATATTGTCCACATGATAGTTGTTTTTCCAAACAAATAAATCCTTTGTAAAAAAAATAGTTGATATAGTATTGTATTGTATCTGTAATACAGTGAATATTGCATTGCCCGATACGTCATTAATAAATCTGTTGTCTTAACGTTTACAATTTCCATTATATTATAATTTATATAACCGAGCCTTGAACGAAGCTTTGAGTTTATACTTTAGAAATTTACGGTGAAGTTTTTGAAACTAAGTACAAGAGCAACAAGCTGAGACGTTTAAGGGGCAATATTTTTAGGGTTATAAAATATTGCTCACAAAATACATGACTCTGAAAATACATGAATCCCTACAAGTTATAATTAAATTGATACAGTATTGTATTTTGCTTTGTTTTCTAGCGTTTATGTGAATACTTTTAGCCAAGTTTATCTTTGAAAACTTGCAATTATTTTCAAACGGAATACAAGATTACAATAAAAAGGAATGTTTTACTAGTTTTCAGTAGAATATAGGATAGCATTATTAGCATTTACTTTCTTAGCAGTACTTAACAAAATTATCTTCTCCACAAGCGCCCAAGGCCCCGCGATGCTCGCTAATTTCTGCCAGATGACCTACCGATAACTGATAAATTATATTAAATTATTAAACATTTTAAGAAAATCAACACAGGCAGATAAACCCACATTTAATAACCGATACCTTATCTACCTTACCGAGATTGAATCAGATTGCGGTAGAGCAGAAAGCGGCCTAGAAAAAAAACGCGTTTGGATTCGTACGGGGCCTTCATATTTCCTTTGCCAAAGTCATAGGAGCCTATAATCCGAAATAGACGGTCCTGACTATGAGATGGCAGCATGTGATAATTCGGAAGATTATGAAACTAACAGTATTAAGGTTAGGTAGACACATACTTAACATTTTCAAAGCTGCTAGGACAGTGTCAAATGGATGTCACTAACCAAAAATGCAGAACGAACGAACGAGATGATGAAGAACGTGGGCAAACCACCATTGTGTTCGATATTCGGTAATTTCCCTCGATAAGTACTCGAGGAGCTGTCAGCAAAGAAGACATGCCCCATATGATCAGTGCCTGTTACGCACGCAAAGGGCACTAGGAGGTAAACGGGTGGGTTTTAGTCATTGAGGTTTTGACACTCCCTTCCGCTCCGCCTAGACCGGAAGAAGTCATTTGATGAATTCCAATCCAGAAAAAAATGGTATGTAGATACGTGATCAACGTGAGGATATACAGTAATGCGAAGAGCTTAATAAACATTAAACAAAGCCCCGATCCGATATGAAATCTCGTTTAACGAGAAGCTGGCATAATTAACGGTATTAAATCGTATCTACTTTGTTAATTGTGGGAACATTCATGTTGACAATCATCGGCAGTAACAATCATTGTATAGGCCAATAACAGTATAAGCTAAGGATGGCTCCCGAATAAACAACCTTAACTCGATTACTTAAAGTTGAAATTCCTCTGTTTTAATCATGATAACTGCGCCCAATTCACTTATGTATAGAGCTACTGTATAGTTTTTGTCTGTCCATTTCAAGATCAGATTTAGAAATCATGACATTGCTTATGTCAATTTTAGCACGCAGAATTGTTATAAATTACAAAATGGCTAGCGTATAAACGGTCGGTGGTGTAGATCGAAGATTAGTATTAGTTTTCTTTACTAAACTAAATTAAACTGCGTTTTACTTTCCAAGTTTTTGTCTGAAAATCAGTTAAATGCACTCTGATTAATAAATATGTTCAACCACCTTATACCATTATTCATCGACCTATTGTGGGGGTCTGTCGGTGGAGAGGACAAATACATAGTAGTATCTACTTAAAATTACTGAAATAAGTTTGATCGAAAAAAAAATCGATCCATACCCACCAAGGAACGTAGAAAAAAAATACACCAGTATAACAACTTATTACGTGCTTCAATAAGTACTTACACATTGTCATTTTCGGTACACAATACGAAGTTAAATTGCTGTTTTATTGGTCCTGCGTGAATCGTGGAGACCTTGAATGGTGCCCGCCATGATCGACAGAGGCGGGCGACGCGGGCGCATTCAACAGCACAATGCACCATTTTGGGAAGTATATTACGTAAATATATGGCCATGTCTGGCAGTCAATCTCGTTACGGCAAGTAATTTTGATCGCGACTGTATTTCTTTTGCGTTGCTGTAAATCTTTTTGAAGAATTTGTATTGCTTTTGCGTTGCTGTAAATAAATTTGAAGAAACAAAAATAGCTAGTATTGTAATTCGTAGATGTCGATTTGTTTTTTCCAATACCAATATTATAAAGAGGTAAGGTAACGTTTGTGTGTTTGTCACGTTGCAAAGGGATAATCTCTGGATCTACTGAACCGATTTTGAAAATTATTTCACCAATAGAAAGCTACATTATTGTGGAGTGTCATAGGCTATATTTTATCCCCGTATTGCCACGGAACCGGGAACAACTCGAGTGCTAGTGAAATAAATAAAATAAAATGCCAACTGAATGTTTGTTCGCTGTGGTCGACAGAAGTGGGCGGTTCCGGCGGCACATTCAATAGCAACTGCAACATTTTGGGAAATATTTTACGTAAATATTTGGCCCTGTTTACCAGCCCATCTCTTTATGGCAAGTAATTTTAGTCGCGACTGTACTTCTTTTAAGTCGTCGGCGTCGTAAGTCTTTTTGAAGTCTTTATGCGACTGTATCTATAATAGGCGTTTAAATTGCTATGGCTGCTGAAAATAATTGTATTTATTTTTACTCGTGGATGAAAATTTATTTATACGCCATAATTGTTTATATGGGTAAGCACTAAGCATCACTCTTGCGCAATTTTTAAAATGAACAATACCAATGTTTAATTATCTAAAAGTATTGACTTATACTAACACCATCATATTTATTCAATCACAAAAGTGCTTTCATTCGAAGAAATCTCATTTAACATTCTACGTTAGGTTCCTCACAGATATCAGAAATCGCTACCGGTATGAATCTTACCTATTAGTATGTTACCTGTATTGGTAATGTACCAAGCACCACCACCTGTAAGGTATACCAGTAAAAGGCCGAGTGTTAAATCCAATGACATAAACACGAGGTAATCTTTCATATAAGCGTTATAAACATTAGTGTAACGAGAGGCGATGCGTCTTGTCCGTCATTACGAGAAACGGACTATAAAGCTCAGCTCACATGGAGGAGCAAAGCTGCGTGTCCTTCGTAAGATAGGGATTAAATTCAGAGCGGAGAAGTGCGAGTCTTGACTCGCGCTCTGAGGGTTCCGGATAAACTCCTACGTAGATATAGTTCGTCTATTATAGGAATCGTGGCTCAATTTTTTCCGAGTACTAAGTACCTATGTATACGTTACCTACTGCACCATGAAATCAGTCGCATCACTCAGATAAAACGTAAGGTACAATTGAAGGAGAAAATTAACTTTGTCGTCACGGTGATTTCTTCAACTGTAAATATAATTTTGCAATCGCAAAAAAAATTATTTTATATGTGAAAAAATTAAAAATTGTCAATTTTCAGACTTTTTTCATCAAAACCAAGGTTTTACAGCACAAGTAATTAATAAAGTCAAGAGACAAGCCTCATGCCAAATTTCATGTATAGGTAGGTCATCGGGAAGTACCCCATAGGTTTTGATTTATTTACGAGTACCAAAACATGTCGCAAAAATTTTGCACAAATAGCCGATCTTTTTTTTATTGCGTTTACTTAGAAGCTTGATAATTTTAGAGATCCAAGGCACTATTGACCTACGAGTTTGATATTAATTTCAACTTGATACCTTCTCGAGTAACTGAATAAAAGGGTCGTGACAAATCTACAGACGAAAAACGAAGTGATCCTATAAGGATTCTGTTTTTTTCCTTTTGAACCCTAAAACAGTCAAATATTTAAAACCCGAATTTTTCGTGTCGCTGGTAGGTGTGAACTGATCCTAACAGACAATATTGATGGAGCGGCCTTGTCCGGTATTATAAGAATTGACCGTTGCTATCGTATACCATATTATAGTGCCACCGTACCTAGACCAAATTAATAGGTAGGTAATATTCAGGTTTCACTTTGACACATAAGGGCTATGTGTCAAAGTGAAACCTGAATATTGTTTGAAACTATGATTTCTAATGCATTAAGTCCGCCTCTGTACATATTATGTGTGCATCAAATATTGAATAAATAAATGTTTTTTTTTTTCGTACTGAATTCGAAACATTAAGTTCGAAAAAAAATGAAAAACATTTATTTCATTCATTTTTAGAAGAAATCGGAAAAGAAAACCCAGGAGTAAGTGAGAGAAAATATTTCCAAATCATTTTGACACGTTACTAGTCAAAAAGCAATGTCCTGCCTAGGTTTATAGTTTCCTTTTAAAAATGTAGGTATTTCCTAACTACTATTTTATAAATAAAATCCTGTTTGCGATATTAAAAATACAGAACGACCAACTCAGGCGAGCTGGCTGCGAATTTTCAATTTGAGTTCCAGAAATTCATTAAAAAACTTATAACTGTTTGATTTTCCACTCAACAATTTTGAAAGCTACCTAAATACCTAGGTAATAACGAGCTCAGTCCAATTCTTCAAAATATGCGCGTTTTATGAACAAATTACACGGTCCGGTAATTGTTGTTATGAAATTAATCCATTGAAACATTTTAATTGTTTAATTTCTTACTTAACACCAGTTTATTAAACCTTTTGTTGACTGAAGCAAAACGAATCATAGTTGATGAGACGATGGGAAAACCAGTAATATTGTCCAGATTAATTGAATTATTTTATGAAATAGGTATTTGCGATTTTCCCGTTCCCGTAGGAATTTCAAAAAATCTTAGTGCTCCCCTTTGCCCCCCAAGGAAACTATGTAAATGTCAAATTTCAGCTCTCTACAAATAGTTTCGGCTGTGCGTTATCTGCCATTCAGTCGGCAACTGCAGAGTTTTACATACTATCAGCGCCCCGCGGTTTCAACCGCCTAGTTCCCGTTCCCGTGGAATACGGGGCAAATTATAGCCTACGTCACTCGCTAACAATTTAGCCTTATATATGCGAAAGAATTTTAAAAATCGGTTTAGAGGTTTAGGCTTGAAAACATAACAAAAAAATAAACTCATATTCGCGTTTAAAATATTCGTTAGGATATATTGATCAGCTACTCCCAGCAGCTTTGCCAGAATGATAGCCAGAAATGATCCCAGGGAAAATTCCGGGAGAAAAGTATGCCATGTCCTTTTCGAAGGTCCAACCTATCACTGTACCAAAATTCATCAAAATTGGTCCAGTGGCTTAGGCATGAGAACGCATGACTGTTGCAACCCAGCGCTGGGCACCGCAATGGAGGCGACCATTGCGGCGATAAGTCCCTTTTTTGAGGAGTGGTTGGAGAGACGCCACGGCGTCCTCATCTCCAGCCTGACGCAGTTGCTGACTGGACACAGCTGTTTCGGGAGGTACCTGTTTCGGATCCAGCGGGAGGACACGTCCGGGTGTCAACACTGTGTGGATCGCCCGGAGGACACGGTGGAGCATACAGTGGAGGTCTGCCTTGCTTGGGCGGAGCAACGCCATCCTCGTCGAGGCAGTGAGCGGCGGAGACCTGTCGCGTCCGGCCCTGATTCAAGCCATGGTCTCGAGCGAGGAGGCATGGGACGCGGTCACCTGCTTTTGCTAAGCAGTAATGCTAGCGAAGGAGGAGGTGGAACATGTGCGGGAAAGGGAAACATTACGCTCCAGCCGCCGCATCAGAAGAAGACGCCCCGGGTGTCGGGAAACGCAGGGTGATTCCCGAGACGATGGACGGCGCGTCGTGTTCCACGCGAGCCTCAAAGAGCTGTCAGCGACGAAGACGGGGCCCCATAGGGTCAGTGCCTGTTAGGGTTGCGGAATTTGTTCGAAAGAGTCACCACGGCCCTGGAACGTAAAGGGCACAAGAAGGATCACGGGTGGGTTTTAGTCAGTAAGAGTCTGACACTCCCTTCCGCTCCACCCAGAGTGGGAGAAGTCATTTGATGATTTCCCGTCCAGGAAAAAAAGGCATGAAAACGCATCAAACAGACGAGTTCGCATTATAGTTTTATGTAGGTATGGATTTTTCTTCTGAAAAGAATATACTTAAAATACGTCGGTAAGTAATGCAAGTCTGCAATGCAATAATTACATCCAATTACGTCCAAAATTAATTCCAATTAAATGTAATTATCGCTACATTGAGAGTTGTAAATAAAATTATATGAGGTTGAACAAGAGTTTATATACACACCTACACGACCAACCTACTGTAACTTATTATCATTGCATTCAATTACAAACTGGTTGTGCCAAAATATCCAATCAATTGTCTTACTTCGTTACAAAATATTATGTCAATCAATAACAATGGGTCGTGAGTGTGATGAGTTTTTTGTACAATATTGCAGTTAACTCGTTGGCTTACATATACAAGTTTTGCGGTAAATAGAGCAGGGCTTATGCACTCACTGACCGCGCAATACGAGCCTTGAACGACTTCATTCAATAATGTAACTGACCGAAGAACAAGACAAGAAAGAAAATTGTGCCAGAAAAAAAAGAATATCTCTGCTTTAAAAAAACACCTCTTTTCGTGTTCTTATTTTGAAAATCATTTCCTAAGTGCTCCATAAATATAAAAAAATTACCTTTACTCCTAAGTACTACCTACTCACCAAATAAGACATGAATGAATGCACATATGTGGAAATAATTCTGCAATTACATCAACATGAGGTCAGTCGGCCTTCATAATATGAACAGTATTTTATAATAATTATGCCATTTAACAAATACACTACATTACGCCATCAGGAAAATGATAAATAAAAAACAGTTAGAACTGGACTTCAGCACTTCGTCCAAAAAGAAAGAAAGAACACAATGCTTACGCTTACATTTTCCCGTGACGAAAATTACTTGTGGAGAAGTCCCATTGTGTCCATTCAGCAATTGTAAAGATGTGCACTCACTGCTCCTCACACAACTGTCCCAAAACTCTTTTGTCAACAAGCAACGCGAGCAAGAAGCTTAGAACGCGCGCGAAATTTAAAATTCGATTTTTCCTACTTCTTTTAAAAAAGAACTAGTAAACCGCGTTTAAAATTCAAATGCAAACGGCCGATCAAGCCCGAAGCTCGCAAGCGACTCGCGTTCGCGAACGGCGCGCCGCTCATTCAGTATAGCCATAGCTATGAACCACGGGGTCTATTGTGCTTGGGTACCTTGGCTGCAGACACGCGAACCCTCCTGTCTCGCATAAATCCCATAGCTATACGAATAGCGTGGCCTCCCCCGCTTTGAGCGAACATTGAACTAGAATTTCGTGAACTTGAATAAGCGAACGCTAGAAGCTGTTTGTAAACAAACTGGTATTGACTTAAAATGCAGTATTTTTATATATCAATAAATTCTGACTGCGTAGGCGTTTTGTAAGCTTGACTGTTTTTATTTGAAAGTCAGATGTGGGTGTTTCTTTACATAAATTACTTAACACTTCGATACTGTCGGACAATATCTGTTAGGAATCGTACTAACGTTCAGTGTTTTTAGAATCAATATCCGATATTTCAAGTAAACTACAATCATTTATATGGGAACGTGAATTCCGATGGTTTTCTAAGCACCTATCAATTCTTTACAGTTAAATCCTACTATTTAACTACGAAATAGAATTTCAAAACATTGTATTCCGAATGAATCCATTATCTACGGAAATTAAATAAATTACCGATTTAAATAGCATTAAATTTTTATTTCGCACGCATTCTAGTTTAAAAATAGTCAGTTAATTGGATCATGGCCTAGAACGGACCGGCGAAAGTGCTAATGTCATTGGCTTAGCTTGTTATTATTAGTGTATAATGCAATCACCGGACACTGTACCCTGTGTACCAAGACACTTAGGGGCTTAATATGGTTGATAGGTGCTTAATATACTTGACAATCGATCCCAAGAAGGGCTTGATTCTTTTTTACTGTCAAAAGTATACCAATAGACATTTTTCCGGAGCTGAGTGCCAATTCTATTACTTTTTAAGCAAAGATCGCATTCGCATCTCAATCGCAATCTACATTAATTAAAAAAAAGTGTTTAAAAAAATTGATAGACTGAGCGACCGAGATGCTAATGCGAATTTTGCTTTAAACTTGAAGAATTAGCCTTCTAATGTTGGCTGCCTGTTTTTGAATTTAGAATTCGAGATAAGTATAAAATTTTGGAACAATATTCCTATTCTATTTTATTTGTGAGCCTAACTTATTTATGACTTTCTGAATTTAATTAATTGCTTAAACATATCTTTGAAAGCGTAATGCTAAAGCGATACTACTACTATTTCTAGGAAAATACCGCCGAAAATTAGGCTATCTTAGCCTATTCTTGACTGTGTTTTATTATGACCTATTTTTCAGAATATTTTATTATAGTGAGGGATATGATGTCTAATTTGTTACCGACTTGTTTTGATTTACATATCAGCATACAATTTTTTGTGTTTCTCCTTACTCTCCTTACTCAAAAAAAGATGGGACTTTGTTTAATTCCTAAGACTACGCTTTTTATATCGTTCGCTTATAATGACGTATTTTTCACTTCCCTTCGATGTATTATTTATTCTATATTCTCCTCCAGTAGTATTTTTTTTGACTTTATCCACTCACATTCCCTCCACGTTCTTTGGTTTACATAGTCGTTTACATCGTTATCTTAAATAAGAAGCTCTTTGTACATAAAAATACTTGCACTTGCGATTTGCTAGAAGGGTGGCAAGACAAGTTAATAATATGCCAAATGGTTGTCAAACTTTATGATTACCAACTAAAAAGTCCTTCATTATTTCTCATTCATTGTACCTACCTGTTTATTAATACGAGTATGTAGAACTAAAACAATGAGATCATTCAAAAGTGTTCATGCAACAATGTGTATTTTATTATGGATGTAATTTTATTAGGTACAAAAATTAGTCACGGATTAGTCTTTATTATTACTGCCTACATAAAATATGAATTAAAGTCACTTGTCCAAATATAGCCGGGAACAATTATCAATCAAAGAATATAAAACTCTAATGAGTGACTGACAGACAACGCACAGCCAAAACTTAGTCGTAGAAAGCTGAAATTTAGCATGTAGGTTCCTTGGAGGTTCCTTAGAGGAATGTAAGGGAGCACTAAGAGAGGTTGTCCCGAAATTTCAACGGGAACGGGAAATAACGGGATATCTGCATACGAGGTTGCGAGCATAAGCTAAAAAATAACTATTTTAAACATTAATTTGCCATCTGACAGGAAATAGCCAGACGTGCTCGCACAGTAGTTACTTAACTAAAAAAATCTGATTAGTCCGTCAGATAAATTTCCAAAAAATATTGGAGACGTATTTTTTCTTTTTTCACATAAACAATAAATGAAGACGATACAGTGCGTTGAAAACTCGTGTGACGTCACTACTCACTACAATTTTTACCGGGCAGTGACGTCACACGCTCCCGCTCCTGATCTTTGATGCTTTTTATCTTCGTCAGCTTTTATAGATTTGATAAAGGAAAAAATACGTGTCCAATATTTTTCTATAATATAACTGACGGACTAAACATTATCATATATTTTTTATTCAGGCAACATTCCTATTCCGCCAAAAGATATAAACTCAAAAGTAACAGACATAATTAAATCATACAACTACTTATTCGAGGCTCTTACAGCAAGCTGAAGATTTATCGCAAGACGCAGCTAAAGTTTAAGAGCCGACGCGCGACGTGTGTTAAGATAGAACATCGTTACTCGTTGCAGGCCGCAATCGTTGAGGGTGCGATCCGAAGGAATGAACCCCGCGCCATACTTACATGCAGCTAGAAAACTTATAAGTTGGCATCCTAAAAAGAAACAAATAAATAACTGATTCATTTATCTGACTACAATGATTGTACAACTTAAAAAGTTTTATTACACCGCTAAAATTATAACTATAAATACATTTAAATTAAAAAAAAAACACTAAACTAACTAAAACTAAAAATAGTTAAAAAATGACGTCGAAAAATTCCTCCGCATCGCTGCCACTGGTAATGTACCCAAAAGGCTGGCAGCATTACCACGCTGTATGGCAATGCTTATCCTTTGTCCAAGGTAAAAGCCAGCCCTTGGGTCACGCGAAGTGTCAACTAAACGTTTTGACAAATCTTTATATAAGTTGTGAGCACTAGGACCCCACGACCCGAGAGTTTCAACCCCAAACGGCTCGAAAATATAACTACCAACAAGGTTATTATATTTCCGCCGCTTGAGGTTCTCCGCAGCCGCAGCGGCAGCGCCAGCACAGCACGATGAGCTAGGCAGATGGGATGGCGCAAGAGTATCGACGCAAGTAGCATCCCACACTAAAGGCCTACCCATCTTCCATGGAAATAACGATATGCCGTCTGGTCTCTTACCATCGTCGCGTGCCAGGCCATTAGGTTCTAATACAGCCGGAACGCCGACGGTGACAAGAGCACGACGGATGATGTCGTTAAGGTTCCAACAACAATGATATATTTAATATAGATGTGTTATCTGCACTCTAAAGGGCAACACAAAAAGAAGGTAACTAATCAATCCTCCCGTCATCACGCTAACACGTTGCTATCTTGCTACCGATTAGTACTGTTTGTACTTGCGCTGTTTTTTTAACTTTGTTAGTGCATTACGTCATTGATAAAAATACAGTCTATTGCAAGAAGCAGCAAAAGTTTAGCAATCGATGTTTTTTGATAGAGCATCGTCATTAGTTGCAGGCCGCACAAGTGGTGCGCGCGCGTGGTGCGCGACTAGAGGGGATGCGCCCCGAGACATACATGAAGCTAGGGAAGTTATAAGGAGGCATAGTAAAAATACAAAACCTATTGAAACAAATGAATTACTGATTTTGGCAAAGGTTTCCAAGTTGAACTGGATTTATCGCAGTTCAAAGTTTAGCGCAGTTTAGTAACCCGTTAAAAAATGCAGTAAATACTAGTGATTTCCTTTCAGGGCGAGCTATACTGAAGCACATCATCAATTTCAAACTTATAATTCATGTGAAGGGCATGATAAGTAAAAATTAATTTTAAATAGGTTAGAAACAATACCTTTGCACTTTTTTTTTCTTGGTAGATTTTTATGAGACCGGTATGAATGAAGTAGTTCTAATCTTTCATTGAATTAAGTTAGTAAGTATGTAAAAGTCAACCATAGTGATGTGCAATGCCATTTAAACTCTTTCGTCCTTGTGACGTCTGTATGACCAGCTACAACATAAAAGGAGGGATGGCGATATTGCACTTTTGAGATGTATCTAAATCTTTTTGTCGGACGATCTATAAAAGTTATATCCCTTTTAAGGTAACTTTTACTGAACGATGATTATACGACCTTATTAGTTTTGTTTTCGTTTTCAAACTAAAACAAAATCTGATCTATAGCAGAACTCAGAACGAACCTACGAGTAGTTTGCAAGTAAAAATAAATATTACTTCAATTCTTAGGAAATTTTGACACCAAAAAGAGAGCTACAAAGCATTTTGTTTGTTTGAAGTAAAGTAAGATTACATTCCACTTGTATTGTCTGATTGTGTTCAGCGTATTATGCGTGTACGCAAGCATTCAGTGCAGTCTTAAAATAACAATCATTGTGCCAGAATCAGTATATATATTTTCAAACATCTGAACCACTTTAGTCCTTTCAGTCACATTACCTTTGATAGTAACCAAACAGAATCCTTATCAGAACAATCATAAATATCAGTGTGATTTAATATCCGAATAAAACAACTTTGAAAGAACTATCTAATGGCAATGGTTTACACGTTTTGGCTGTTATGCGTTTGTACATATCGCTTGCCGACGGTCGAATAAAAGCGTACCTAGCTGTCGAATCAGAACATATATTTCAAACTAGTTATCGCCCGCGTAAATATAGATTTCAAAGCAGGTTTAATTCACTGTTGGCGGCCTCTTTCCTTCTGCATCTTAACTCACTACACCGTACGTACAAAACCTATATCCACTCTTGAAATAAATAGCCAGTCCCTAACTTCGTAGCTCCACAAAATAAATTCTTAACTCTAAGTGCAAACTGCCCCGATTGCACTTCCTCCGTGCACCCCATGTCATATCGATCCGGGGAACAAAATGAGGGTAGCTTTCAAAATAGGGGTGTATACGACGTTGAATGAAGTATTCTGTAAGTATACTTATGGGTAGTTTCGATTTTTTGAAAGGTTGGGGCGTCAAACCCTACCAATTGAATTTTTATTTTTTCGAAGTTTTAAGAGTATTTTTTCAGAAGTTCTTAGGACTAGCTGAAGAGTTTGCAATTAAATTTTATATCAAGGAACTTATTATTTACCTAACAATCTTTATTTATCGCCAAGACGGTTGTAATGCACCACAGCTATATCTAGCAAGGTCAAGCCATCAGATATTTTCCAAAATTACTTATAGTTTCACAAATGGTTCTCATTTTTAACCGATGAAAAAAGGTGTAAAGGGATTTATTTATTAAAACTTTATGCACTAGTTAAAAAAACCGTTCAAAGGCGGACGTAATGCCATAGGTAATGGCATATTAGGTTACATATTAGGTTCTCAAGTCGAGGCGTATATTTTTCTAATTTTTATGTATAACTTTTTACATATTAGTAACTTAGCTAATCTCGAGAAGGACAGTGACCCTTCCAGTTTTTCAAAAGGAATAATTTCAACAACGGATTAGATAAAAAGCAAATCCACCTTTCTCTTCTTATTTCTTTTTTGTTTCAAACTTGCAATGCGACTTAAGCAAGGAATTAACGATAACTTATTATACAGTTAAGCACCTGTAGGTATGTACCTACTCTGAATTAACTTCTCTCAAATAGCACCTGTCCAAATGAATACTAATTACTATTCTAAGCAGGTGAAGGAACTAATTAGCATAAAGGATTACGTTGCCAAAACGTAATTGGCTTTTAAATCCTTAAAAGGATTCTAAATTACGAACACGTTTTTCTTTATGCAGCTTTAAGCAGATGATGTTGATGTAACCATATTCTTGATATCGACGGTTAAAAGGAAATAGGGTATAAGCGACAAAAAGTGAAATGTTCAGGAGAGCCGTTCAAAGTTTTAAGTTTTAGAAAAACTGACGTAATTTTGTTATTTATTAAGATATCGTGAAAACGAAAACAGTTATAAAATCAGAAAAAAATGGAGCATTTACCGGTATTTTTAGTTTTAATGATTTTACGCTATTTAAAGTGGTTTTTGTCGCTTATAACAATAGCTTTTAATTTTCTAATGAGGAAATACGGCATAAGATACAAATGACAATGTAAAATATTAAAGGATAAGAAGCCTAAGCGACATACTGATTTCTCACACCGCAAGGTAAAAGGGTATAAGAGACTAGACAGTTCAATAAGTGTTATAGGAAAAGAAGGATAAGGTACTTTTCACAGTGGTTGTATGGAAGCTAATAGAGCACAAGGAACAGTCGGCTTTCAAAACAATACCAGGATATAAGACATTAGTGACGCACAATGTCGCTTGAAAGCAAAGGAAAAGAAGGATAATCAACATTTGGCATTGTGTGAGTCTATGGAAATATGGATGAAAAGACACCCCAAAATAATGAAGTAGCGCAACCAACACGATCCTTCATCAGGATAAGAGCTAAAACGGGTATTACACTACACTGTAATTTTGTCCCTAACTCGTAAAATAGGGTGAAGTATTTTAAAAGTATTAGGGAGTCGATTTTCATACAAAAAGACTAAGGATCCTTAGTCTTAGGGGCCTGTTTCAGTATACCCTACCCGTTCAAGTGATTCTAATTTACACTAAATAGTAGATTTCAAAGATGATAGTTCGTCATTATAGTAATTTTCATGTCACCTACTTACCTATTTACTAACAAGCGGATAGTAGGCTTTTTTAAATAAAAAAAAAGATATTTTTTATCTTTTCAATAAGGAAAAATCAAAGCTACTTAAAAAGGAGTGGTTAGGTAGCCAACCCGCCTGCCCAGCGTGGCGATTATGGGCAAATACCTCCAATGCAGAACAACAAAATGCCACGGGCTCCAGTTCCCGGCGGTCCCGCTATTCCTGGTCATGGTGGCGACCACGGTAACGGCGGGGCGGGGGGTGCCAAGAATCTCCGGGCTACAACAGGCCACCATCACCATAAACTGAAACTAACCCTGGCGACGCACGCTACGGCTTGACTCGCATCTGACGCAACTCGAGGTGAAACTAGGGAAAATTAGATGGCAAACACTAGGGTTGAGTGAAGTCCAATGAAGGGGGAGGGACACCAGGTGTCCTCCCCCAAGCACATCTAGTACATCAGATGACCCGATTCCAGGGTTATCCCTGGAATCAGGTCATCTGATCTGTCGGTCGGTCGGTGAATCTGTCAAGTGTGTCGAACAGGGTAGCGTACCTTATTGTGAAGCTCACCGAGAGGTATAGCCTCAAGGTAGTGCAAGTGTACGCACCGACCTCGACACACTCGGACGACGAAGTGGAAAATATGTTCGATGACATATCGAGAGCCCTCCACTTCACTACAAAGACATAGTACATCGTTGTCATGTTGACTTTAATGCCAAAGTGGGAGTACAGTATTGCTGCGAATAGGTAATAGGATACCATGGATTTGGAAGCAGAAATCATAGGGGGCAAATCCTCGTCAACTTCCTGGAACAGGAGGGGTTGTTCTTGATGAACTCCTTCAAGAAACAGACCCAACGGAAGTGGACGTGGCAAAGCCCCGACACTATGACCAAACATGAGATGTCGATCTCATGTTTGTTCATAATGAATGACAAGAGGCATATATTCAGAGACGTCTCCGTGATCAATAGGTTCAATACCTGTAGCGATCACCGACTTGTCCGAGGCTCTCTGAATATTAACTTCAAGGCCGAACGTGTCCGTCTGATGAAGTCCAGACTCCGACCAACTCTGCTCCAAACCATGGCATGATCTGAAACGTTCCAGGCAAACCTGTAAACCCGATTCGCTGCCGTGGAAACCAAAACAGACGTAAACCAGAACCTCTAAAATGTGACTCGGATCCTCAGGGAAAAAGGTACGAGATTCTGTGATATGCAGCGTAAGGGCAAGAAGTTCAAGCTTTCAGAAAGGACTTTAGGGCAAATGAAGGAATGACGTGAAAGCCCACCCGTCACTTCATCGGCAAAGCGATTTCGAAACTGAGAGATCAACAAGCACGTACGACAGGACCTCCGGGGCTTCAATGCTCTTTCGGTTGAAAGAGCAATCGAGCAGAACCGGGGGTCAAAGGTGTTCGTACAGTCTCTTAGAAGAAGCCACCTGATGAAGTTGACCACAGCAAGTGGAGAAGTTGTTTCTTTGAAGCCAGTAGTATTTTCGGAAGTGGAGGACTTCTATAGCCGGTTATACACATCGCATGCATCTCGTCCTGATCCCAAAAATGAGGGTTCTAGAGCCACATTGACACGCCATTTAAACGAAGACCTGCCAGAAGTCCTATGGCATTAAGTCCGCTTTGTACAGTTTTTTTTTTACTAGTGCGTAAAGTTTTAATAAATAAATAAGTCAGTATTGGCGAAATCGAGATCGCTCTTGGGCAGCTTAAAAATGGAAAAGCCCCTGGAGAAGACGGCGTTACCACAGAGCTGCTGAAAGCTGCAGGTAAACCCGTACTGAGGGAGCTCCAGAAGCTGTTTAACGCTGTCCTGTTTGAAGGGAGAACTCCAGAGGCGTGGAGCAGAAGTGTGGTTAAGATAACCACACTTCTAGTCCGTTCTTCAAAAAGGGAGACAAGGCCCTATTGAAGAACTATCGACCCATATCCCTTCAAAGCCACGTCTATAAGCTGTTTTCAAGAGTGATTATGAACCGTCTTGCGCGAAAGCTCGACGAATTCCAACTACCAGAACAGGCTGGGTTTCGGAGCGGATACGGCCGCATAGACCACATCCACACAGTGCGGCAGATTATACAGAAGACCGAAGAGTATAATCAGCCCCTGTGTCTAGCATTTGTGTATCATGAAAAGGTCTTTGACTCGGTTGAACTTTGGTCTGTTCTGAAGTCCCTGCAGCGCTGCCAAGTAGACTGGCGATACCTACATCCAAGTGATGAGATGTCTCTACGAGGCCGCCACCATGTCCGTTCAAGTACAGAATCAGCAAACAAGTCCCGTATCGTTGCATCGAGGAGTGAGACAAGGGGATGTTATTTCCCCGAAATTGTTCACTAATGCAATGGAGGATATGTTCAAGACGCTGAACTGGAACGAACGTAGCATTAACATCAATGGCGAATACATCTCTTACTTGCGATATGTAGATGATATCGTCATCTTGGCAGAAACGCTGCAGGACCTACAACAGATGCTGAATGATCTGGCTGACTTTTCTGTAACATCAACATTGTTTCGCAGTAAACATTTTGACTTTGACTTTGGATAAAACCAAGGTCATGTTCAACGAAAATGTTCTACCGGAACCGATTGCGATTCACGGTGCAATTCTTGAAGTTGTTCAAAAATATGTGTGCCTCGGGCAGACATTGCAGTTACGTTAGGTTAGAAACAACTTTGAGGGCGAGGTAAATAGAAGAATTGAGTTAGGCTGGGCAGCGTTTGCGAAGCTACGTCGAGTCTTTACATCGTCGATTCCACAGTGCCTAAAGACGAAAGTCTTCAATCAGTGCGTCCTACCCGTCATGGCATACATGGCTCGTATGGTCTACAAGCTTAAAGTCGCTCAGTGGGCTATGGAAAGGGCTATGCTCGGTGTGTCTCTGAGGGATCGCATCAGAAATGAGGTGATCCGTCAGAAAAGCAAGGTCATCGATATAGCCTACCGGATTAGTAAGCTGAAGTGGCAGTGGGCTGGCCATATTAACCGACAACCGTTGGGGTAAACGAGTTCTGAGTGGAGACCACGTCTCGGCAAACGTAATGTAGGACGTTCTACACTACGTTTGCCGAGACGCACGGTGGAGTGACGATTTGCGCAGGACGGCTGGCAGAAACTGGATGCGAGAAGCCGAAAATAGATCTAAGTGGCGTGCAATTGAAGAGGCCTATGTCCAGCAGTGGACTGCAACAGGCTGTTGATGATGATGATGATGATGGGTAGGTAGCTAATACTGCAGCTAGCAGGTAGGGAACTTAAGAATTAATTACGAACACTTGGTATGTATCCGTAATATTAACATTTAAAAAGGTAACAAACATAATAGTAAATAATAAAAAGCTTATTGGGTATTGTAGCATAAGTGACGTATAAGTATGATTGTAGAACGTGGAAGTAGGTTATAATGTGGTTATAATCGACACCATGATATCTAATTTAATTTAAGTAATAAGATATTATCGACAAAACTGTATTTATATTGTACGCGGAAGTAAGGTATAACCAACAGTGTGATATTCCAAAAAAAAAAAAGGCATAAACAACCGAAAGCTCGACACCCTTATGAAGTAAAAAAGCATTACCGACAACAAACTAAAAATAAATCATTTTTGTAGGGGCACAAGCACCTTTGTAGCAAAAATTACTTGAATTTTCGTCGGTTACGAAAACTAATACTATGAAAACGATTTTTTTTGCTAGGGCATAAACGCCAAAAAACTCATCGTAGAGCCATGAGAGTAAACGCATTCGAAAGAGCGGAAAATTTTACGTAGGATGGCATATATAACTCATTTTTGACCAAAATGTCGCTTATGCCCTACTTCCTTTTAACCGTCGTATATATAATACATACTAGCTCTGCCACAGTCTTCGCCCTCGCGAATATCTGAAATTGTCCAAAGGAAGGAAAGCCAAAAACTTTCATGCAAACTTTCGCATTAATAATAGAAGTAAGGTACGGTAAACAAGTGAAATGCATTAAGGAGACGAAGCATTGGACAGGTCAGTAACAGCTGTGGTAGTCGACTCGACAACCGCAGCCAGGTTACGTTTCCATTTATATAAATCTATAGACAGACAGACGGTTGCGGTACACTGTTGCGGTTAAGATTTCGGCACCCTAAAATTGCGTCCTTATATTTGGTCGTATTTTGTGACTTGTCACGGTTTTCTGCGTAGATTATTGTTCTTGATCTATCTATATTTTTTCTGCATTAACATTATCATTTTGCTTATACTCTTCAATATAAATAATATCTAATTAATTATTTATAGATAATGGTTCCATAATGGTTCTTGGTTTCTTATCATCAGCTAACGTAGAAGACATCTCCCAAACTTCTTTAATATTTTTAAATTATTTAGAATATATCAATGACCTCATTTTTCCAGGATGCAGAATAATATCGAAAGAGTCACCGCGGCCCTGGAATGCAAAGGGAACATGGTTAGATTTCATTCAGTAAGAGTCTGACACTCCCTCCCACTCGTAATTTTACATGATTTTCATTCATAAAAAGGCAGCCTCATTCATAAATGTCCACTCCAAAGAATTCAAGAACATTAGCAATAATCTCACAAGAATTCGTGTTAAACACATTATAATTACTTACAAACAACGATTTAACGACCGACAGCAATTATATCTCTTAAACGCAGTAAATCTTAAATAGACTAAAAAGGCGCAAGTAATCATAATTGCAACTACATACCCATACAAAATAGTTGTGTTAGCTATTACTAAGCTACAAGCATTAAATCTTCTATTCATAAAGGGAAACTGACTGCCATATGAACACCCAGCTGAAACTAGTTGGACTATGGAATTTCGCATGAGGATTCCTTCTATAATGTTGGTGAGCACTAAGGAAGGATTATTGGAAAATCGGGGTTGGAAAGGGGAAAAAATATTGAATTAAGTAGTCGCGGGCGAAGTACTAGTTGTGTATCAGATGCTAAAACATGGCTTATATTGCAAAACGTGGACTCCAAATCAACTCAAACTAGAATTCTAACATGAGCACGAAATACAGTGAAAGTTTATCTAATTGGCGTTGTAAATTATTGTTTTCTTCATTTGCTTGCTCATCATTGTGGTAGGTGTATAATAAATAAATAAAATACAATATATATACTTGTATATGTATATATATATAAACTAGTAAAATACATAAATGCTAAAATAATAAACTAATAAATATGATGATTTATAATAATTTTGATGTATAAGAGAACTTATAATAATAGTACAACCTAATAATAGCTAAGCAGATGTACCTGCTATGTAACCATTATTATATATAGGTTGGGTACCAAAAATGTTACCTCTAGTCAACATTTGGTGACTATATCTTTGATTCAACTTGGGGATGTGGTTTCGATGACAGATTCATCTGGAATGTCATGATTTAGTCATGTAGTTTGTTTATATTATTTCATATTTCGTAATACTAATGACCACGTATTCTAAATTGAACATCTGTGTGGCAATGACATAATTTAGAAGTACACGCATTTCATTAATCCTATTTCGCTTCGGTCCAATTGAACAGACATTGAGTAGTGGTCGACTATTTATGACTGTAGGGATGTATTATTTTGTAAACTCGTCTTGTCTATTGGGTCAAAAAATATTATAAAGAAAGACTAGTGTTCCTTTGAAACCCGCCACAGTATGTAACACTCCCCAGAATACTCAATGCACACAATTTCGCCTCAGAATAGAAACACTCCATTCCTATTTGGAACTTATTAAACTATTATAACAAGTTGTTTAAACGGCTCACGACCATACAAAATATTGCACAGAAAAATCTACACAACAGCCCCAGATATTTAAGAGCCAGAAGAGTTTTCTTCGTTGCACACAGGCCATCTAAGGCCATCCACCTAATGTGAGAACCAAGCTGTGGGTAAAACGGCACACACCACCACCAGACTACTTGAAACCACAGAAACATCTGCTTCTCAAACGTGAGCTGCAGTGTCCTATATGGAAATAGTTTAGTTAAGGAGTTTAACAACGACTCTAAACAAAAATCCTCCTGAATGATATCGATAACCACGAAAACCAACGACTAATAATCCTAAACATAATATGAGACTGTCAAAAGAATTCCGTCATTCACATTCTCAAGCTGAACTCTTGTTTGGTTTGGATGAAGAATTCGATCGACGCTACAACCTTTCACCTAATTACGCAAACTGGAGCAACACAGTGACACCTCCCAACAATAGTAGTTAGTTATCACACATAATTGCCCATTCATAATCCGTCATTATCACCTCATTATCTTTTACAGTGTCCGTCGTTTGTGTGACCTAGTTATCGAACAACACTGGATAATAGTCATTAACAATTAACTACTTATGTCACCGACATATGATCTGTTTGGTTAAGACGCTGACTAATTTAGTGATGTAGCCATTTATTTCCAGAGGGTATAAATAATGCACAGTCAAAATCAAAAGTCATTAATTCAAATTAGGCTTTCTTTAGATGTCAACGTACGTCTATTGCATCTCAGACCCTCAAAACGCCCTTTTGCTATAGCTGAGGAAATCCTATCGATTGTATTTGGCTCGGTTGGTTTCGTTCTGCCATCGTCAAAAATAAAATTCCAAAAATATATTATTCCTCTGTGATGTTATATCAAAGCAATACACACATACAGTATTAACTTACATACAGTCTTAACTTGGCAGATAATACATTTACTAGTTGGTAAATAGTGAGAACTTTGGGCAGTGATAGATTCCCAGGTCTCTCCTCACTTTCCCACCAAACTTTCCATAAACAACAAATCAATCAACACATCAGTGAAATCTCTTGATTATAGAAGCAAACAAACAAAAACTAGTGTGATATCGAGTTGAACACTCAAACCTGAACTTACCGGTGAGAGTCAGGCGAGTAAGGCAGGCCACTTATCTCCAACCAATAAGGCGAGGCAACAAATTGTCGACACTCCAACAGTTTTCACTTGCCGACTAGGGGGGCTTGCTTCCATATTTTGTGAAGTTTGGTGTAGATATTATTTAAACATATTTAATAACAGAACACTCTTTATGACAAACAAGTTACCATAACAAGCCCTACCTCTCAAGTCAAGAGCAAACCTATCTCAAGTAAAAAAAAAAACATATTACTCGTGGGCCCCATTAAATTTCAATTTTCCATCTAAATATTCATCGACTGAGTGTCTATTTTATTTAAGTACCATTGAGGATTCAAAAGTTGTCATTCTAGTACATTCACCTCACTCCACCTTAGAAGGAACTCTTTTTGAGTTTCAATAATATATTTGAGGTTTTTGACTGTACCTAACTATTTTGAAAAAATACTCTCATTACAGACCGTAGGGTAAAAAGGATATTGTTACGAGCTTCGGGTTCGTTACAATTAAAATCAGCCGATTCGATAAACAAAGATGACACTTTAATTTACACCACACTAATTACACTATAAACGCACTAATCACAAAACACAATCGCACTAGTAATCACTTGAGTTCGCAGTCGAAGATCGCTCTCGAAGTTATCACTTGTATCGCAATTCCAATACTGCCTCGGTCGGCACATGTGCCGGCCTTATATAGGGTGCCGAGTAGAACTCCAGAAAGTTCGCGTACATATCGGTCGCGACCGACCAAGGTCCGAGAATCCTAGAATGTTCTAGCATGGAAAAATTTCGAAGGTTCCCGGCTTTATTAGTTCTGCTACTCGATACTAGATGGCGCTAGTAGTACCGAATGCAACCATCTTCGTTGTTTAATTCTGGCGCGCAACACTGCCCCCTCCTGAGACATGCTCGTCCCGAGCATTATCAGCGCCATAATAACGCGCCAGACGATCAACATGAACGATCTTAGGAGCGCTTCTTGTACCTTTCTGTATACGGTAGGTTACGTCATTGATCTTTGTCACAATCCGGTACGGTCCGTCCCATTTAGCTTGGAGCTTAGGAGATTTCCCTTTGCTGCGGACTGGATTGTGCAACCACACTAGTGAACCTTCCTCGAACCCTTTATTGTTCATTTTGCGGTCATAGCGGGTTTTCATCTTTTCAGACATTTGCTGACCCGATTGTCTGACGTGCTCATGAATGTCGTTCATTTTGTTCCGCAAGTCATTCGCATAATCGGTTATACTGCGTGGAGCATCAGGTGGTATTCCGGTGATCAGGTCTGCAGGTAGCCGCAATTCTCTTCCAAAGTTTGCGAAAGCTGGTGTCACTGACGTGCTTTCATGAACAGCACTTCGGTATGACAGCAAAAACGGTTGTATGTGCTTGTCCCAATCTCGTTGCCGGTTTTCCACAACTTTGGCCAGATATCTCTCCAATGTCTGATTAAATCGTTCTACCATCCCATCCGATTGTGGGTGGTAAGAAGTTGTCCTCGTTTTATGAGTACCCATAACTCGGCAAGTTTCCTGGAATATTTGGGACTCAAAATTCCTTCCTTGATCGCTGTGAATCTCTAAGGGTACTCCAAAACGACAGAAGACTTCATGAACTAGTTTATCCGCAACTGTTGAAGCTTCTTGGTTTGGAATGGCGAAGACTTCCGGCCACTTAGTGAAATAATCCATAACCACCATGAAATACTTGTTACCACTTTCACTTTCCGGAAACGGTCCCGCAACGTCTAGCGCTATCCTTTCCCATGGTGCACCAACATTGTACAATTTCAATGCACCTCTGCTACGAGTCTGAGGTCCTTTTACAGCCGCACAACTTGTACACTTGCGACACCAGTCCTCGACATCGTCACGACAGTGGACCCAGTAAAACCGTTCCCGTATCTTCAGTAGAGTCCGTTTAACTCCCATATGGCCTCCTGAACAACCATTATGGTACAGTTGTAGAACATCCGGTATTTTAGCTTTAGGGACAACCATTTGCAAATGACAGTTGTTTCCCCGAGCATTCTCCCATTTACGGCACAGAACTCCATCTTGAATCACTAAGCTATCCCATTGGGCCCAATAGCATTTTGTGATTGAACTCATCGCTGAGACATCACTCCACGTAGGCTTCGGAGCACTGGCCTTCATCCACTCCAGAATCGGCTTGATGTCCGAATCTTCCCGCTGTGCACATTGTATGCTTTCCTTCCACTCGTTGCTGAGGTCCGTCTTGAACATCCTCACAGGTACGACTTCTTTACCCTCTTGCCTAGTACAATGCTTGCAGACTTCTGGGCAAGGTCCTCTTGACAATACATCTGCGTTACCATGAGATCTCCCGCTACGACCTTCGACCACCAAGTCGTACTCTTCCAATCGTCGTCCGCGATTGTCAGCCACTCTTCCTGCTAGAGGTCGGCTATCTGCCCGTTGAGCAGTTCGCTCAGGGCAACTGGGCCTCAAGTGGCCCCTTTCACCACAGCCGTAGCATCTAGGGCTGCGCCCTTTATAATGGTCACGAACTGCACCTGCTGCAACCTCCCTGCCATAGTGGGAACGATGGTTCTGCCACACAGCTTTCCCTTGTGAAGTTCGCTTAGGGCAACTGGACCGTAGGTGTCCCCTTTCCCCACAACCATAGCATTTAGGGCTGTATCCTTTAAAACGGTCGCGAACTGTAGCCGCTGCAACCTCCCTGACGCGATGGGAACGATAATCCTGCCGCGCAGCTTCTACCTCCAGTGCATGTGCCAAGGCGTCTTTAAGCTTCCCGTGGTGCCCGAGCCTCACGGCAGCTCTAACTTCAAGGTCGCGGATGCCGTCAATGAAAGCCTGCACCAGGTTCCCTTGAATGAGCGCAGGTACAGACTGGTATGCTTTTCTAACAAGCTTCTCCACTTCGAGGGCCCACTGCTGCAGGTTTTCACCGCTGCGTTGCACGCGATCCTTCAGCTGTGCCCGAAACACGTGTTCTAGATGAGCGTCGCCATACCTAGCTTCCAGTGCCTCAACCAGCTGCTCGTAAGTCACCTCGTTACCGAGGGCTTCCAGGATAGTGAGGGCCTGGTCGCGGAGGCCTAGGGTGAGAGCAGTCATGGCCTGGTCCTTACTCCACCCGTTCGCCTTCATAACAGCCTCAAATTGCATTTTGTATGCCGACCAGGAAGATGTTCCATCGAACGGCGGCACTTCTGTTCTTCCTGGCGACGCGCCTGTTCCTCCTGTCGGCGGGCCTGTTCCTCCTTGTCATACTGCAGCTGTTCTTCCAACCGACGGGCTTGTTCTTCCTGACGGCGAGCCTGTTCCTCCTTGTCACGTTGCAGCCGTTCTTCCAATCGAAGAGCCTGTTCCTCCTGACGACGGGCCTGTTCCTCTTGTCGGCGGGCCTGTTCCTCCTGGCGGCGGGCCTGCTCCTGCAGCATCAGCATCAGAGCAGCAAAGTCTGGTGCTGATGATGATGCTGGAGCGGCGGTGGACGGGCCGGCCTCTAAGGTCGCCAGCTGTCTCTCCGTAGCCTGCGGCGTTGCACTTCCAAAACGCCTCTGGTCCGTCTCTTGCTGGCGTTGACTACGGGTACGGATACCCTCCGTGTCGTCCTTTGGTAGAATCGGCATCTTTTAAATCCACTCTTCTGACACCAATTGTTACGAGCTTCGGGTTCGTTACAATTAAAATCAGCCGATTCGATAAACAAAGATGACACTTTAATTTACACCACACTAATTACACTATAAACGCACTAATCACAAAACACAATCGCACTAGTAATCACTTGAGTTCGCAGTCGAAGATCGCTCTCGAAGTTATCACTTGTATCGCAATTCCAATACTGCCTCGGTCGGCACATGTGCCGGCCTTATATAGGGTGCCGAGTAGAACTCCAGAAAGTTCGCGTACATATCGGTCGCGACCGACCAAGGTCCGAGAATCCTAGAATGTTCTAGCATGGAAAAATTTCGAAGGTTCCCGGCTTTATTAGTTCTGCTACTCGATACTAGATGGCGCTAGTAGTACCGAATGCAACCATCTTCGTTGTTTAATTCTGGCGCGCAACAATATTATAACACAATGTATGGTCATCGATATCTGTCAGGAACCTTGGATAGAATTATTTACGCATGAATACCTACTTGACAGTCGATAGGTGTGTAAATAATGCAATTGTAAGGTTTCAGAGCAGAGTGTTGATGCAAGAAAATACCTAGGTACATTCTGGAAATCTGAATTTACATGGATTGAAGCTGAATGGATCCCCATATGCTGACTTATTCCATACGAGGCTATTGGCATAGCATAGCGTCGGCATCATCGCGTCAGTGCAGGACCTTGTAAATGCAACGTTTTTTTTTTTATTATTTCAGCAGACCTATTTAAATTTGATTAGAGACGTTAAGAAGTTAATCATTTAATTTTCAACTAAAATTGACACTTATATCACCGCTATAAAATTATTCAGGTAAAAACCTAAAAAGTAGGTACTTCTTGTTTTTTTTTACAATAAACATTTTAATGGTCTCGGAAAAAAAAACGTTTCTGCATTTAAAAGGTCCTGCACTGGCCCGACGTCAGGTAGTTCTTTAAGTTTAGGAACTACTTGAATTTGACGCTTTTTAATTACAAGAGTTGACTACACAGCCTTGTCGAAATATTGGTGGAAAATAAGAAGTATTTTTGACAATTTGCAACCACTACGTGAATATTCCTCAAAATATAATAATTAAACTCCTACTCAATTCGAACTCCATCATGAGTACGAAAACTTCAATAAAATCTTGTCTAAGTATATTGAAGTTTTCGTTCTCGAGAGATAAGTTTTAGCTGAGAAAGCGCGTTTACGAATTTTCTTGCTCATCTCTCGAGCACGAAAACTACAAATTATGACAAGCTTTATTGACAGTTTGATGCTCCGATGTATTTGGAGTTTACGTTTTACAATATAGGCCTAATAGTATTTCATGCAAGTAGGTATCGTTCAAACAAATATCCTGCCTAAACTAAATAGTATTCAAGTATTTAATAAGCTATTTTGCTGAAACATTCATACATGGATAGTACAAAAAATTCATTCAATTCATCAGCATCCTACTCCTGCAAGAAGGCTATTTATAACACCAGCTGATTAAATCCGTCAAACACGATTAGTAAGCGATCTGTCAAGGGTGCCAACAAGCGAAGCTTGAAGAATAGCGCAGTAGGCGTCGACACCATTCATAAGAACACGTACCTCCCTTTGTGCCACGATTTCGAGTAATTTGAATAAGGCTGGCGATCACATAAATTATTCATGTGTGTTTTACTATCATTTTATTACTACAGTTCCCAGAGCGAGGGATTAGGGTAAAAACTGTAGTAGTATCATGTTCAAGCATCCAAACATTCAATTCTGGACGTAAACATTTTGTCACCAGGTAGACCGCTAAAAATAAAATTGACCATGTGAAAACTGCTGGAGCCGACTCAGCCGGCGGCTTCAGTAATTATCACATCAGCTGAACGACGTCCACTGCTGGCCATATGCATCCCACAAGTGGCACCACATCGACCGGTAATGTGCATCTCGCATCCAGTTAATTCCCACGGCTTTCGCTAGGTCATCGGTCTAAGTTACGAGTACCTAAGTGGCAGTTGGCAGGGCCCAGTACTAGGGGCACAGATCGTCAATTGCGTTACGTACTAAGAACTAAAGCCACAAAATGTTGCCAACATTGCTTCTAAAATGTAGCAACCCTATTCAGACATACAATGTCCCTATATATAAAATGTAATACGTTCCTTTGAAATGAATACAGTAGTTACATTAAATCACTTAGAACTCATTTTTATAATGTCAGCAGTGCCGAAATAAGACAATTTTTGCTTACTAACTTAATACTGATTGGGCACTCACGATTTACTGATAATTATAGGTAGGTAAGCCGTTTGTTCCCGGCTCATGATTCAGTTTTGAAAAAGGTTCTATTAGTCCTTTAAATCTCCGTCTGTTTCGCAACGAAATCATGATGGCATTGGTACCTACATCTAGTTAACCATCAAGAAGTGAACCAGATGACTGCTCTAGGTACATTATCTTCAGGTGGGATTCGGTTTATTTAAATAACACTTTGCTGTATTGAGAATCGAACCCAGTATATGTATTTTCTTCGGTCAATAGATTATCAAGTTATCTTCTTATTTTTGCGAATTAATAAAATTTCGGGGCTAAAGAGGTTTACTACAAAGAAACAACATTGTTCAGGATAATTTCGAAAAAGATTTTATTTGTTTGTAAACGTTAAACATCCAAGGAGACAATCTTACCGCTATTCTGATCTATTCACAGACTCTCCTAACAAATAAATAGCTCACAAATATATAATTAAAACAATACCCTAGTATCACTATTTATTTATACAAAAAGGCACAGTTCTTGCAAATTATGAAGTTGGTTGAATCTTATTTGTAGGTCTAGCGTGGGACATAATAGCAGCAAAATTAGAGCTTTAATTTATATTAATATTATTATTATGTCACTAAACATGTAAGTATCTTTTGTTTCCAAAACTTGAGTCTTTTCTAAAATTAAATAATGTGCACAAAAATAGATAATCTGTTTAAAAAATAATTCTCAACTGAGTTGAACGAAGGTTTTACTCGTTTGAGTTGAAACTGAAATCTAGAAGGAGGTATACCTACCTACCTATAAAATAAGATTCAAGGCGCTTCACTAATTTGAAAGAACTGAAACAAAAAGCCGGTGATCGACTTAAATAAAGGGTATTTCAACGAATATTTGGTATAATGGGTACAAAGGTAAAATAGCTATACTAAGTATAAATTAAAACAATTATATACCTTAGTCTATACAAAGTTATATTACTTTTTACATACACTTTAGTCACGGGTATAAAATGGGTAAAATACAAGGAACATTGGATCTTCTGAGATTAAAAACGGTCATATATTGATCTGAACAAAATTTCTATTATAAAGGGAGCATCGAAAATTCGAAAGTATATTATAGTAGCGCTAAAATATTTGTTATTCTAGAAAAACTGCAAGAATAACTCAATTCCACTGACGTTTATTTTATTGAGACAAATTATTTATGCTTTCGTCTTAAATTAACTATAGCCACAACACATAATAAGTAAATCTAATTACTATCACTATACTATGTATTATGCATTGTTATTTATTCAGATGTTCACAAAAAAAAATTATATATGTCTGCTAATTTCAAACGACTATGAATCCAATAAATATTTGTTGCCGTTTTTAAACCAAATACAAAGTGTGTACTTATAGCTTATTCACATTATATTTTTCGACCAAAATATTGTTAAGCTTCCAATCAAAGTAGGTACATCGTATCGCAACATTCACTCCTAATCTACAATCATTTATAAGTAGGTATAAATTTTGGTATGTCACATTTATTATTTAAAGCTAACATTTCATATTGAGTATTCAATGTACTTACGACACGTACCTAGGACATACTTTACACTAGGTACATATATTATATAATATAAAAAGTATAAAGGACTCTAACGCTAATATACAAAACGTTCAAAATTATTTCGTTTACTGAACCCCTCTTTTTCAGAAACGGCGATGTTATATGCAAAGCAATAAGTATCTATGTACCTATTCTAAAACGATGAAGATGTCATAAAACATTGAGAAAACTCCTATATTATTAAACAGTAGATAAAGTAGTTTCATGTATTCATAAAAATAACACAAAGTTCATGATTCACAATATTATGCCAAGTCGATTTTGTTTTTTTACAGAACTATTATGTTTTGCTTAACAGTAAAAGTATTGCACCATATTTTATAAAAGCAAAAATAGAGAAAATAAAGTTCCACTTCGTTAACAATAGATGAGGCTAACTAAACAAAAACAATTCGGATAGATATTTTTGTCTAAATAATAAATATGAAAATCACATATTTGAGCAATTAACAACTGATCCACAAAATTAGGTTGAATATATGGTTCATATAATTTGTGAAATATTTAAAATAGTTGTAGCTGCATCAGGCGTGCCAACATCATAAGATTATCGTTTTCTAAGTTAAATCAGTTGACAATAAAATCTATTATAAAAATCTTTAAAGATAGTCTTTGATCAATCCATTTCATCTGTATAATTATGTCTTTGAAAACGTATTGAAATATTCATAAGAAGTGGACGAAATTACTAGGTCTATAACTAGACAATCGAAACGGCATGCAGCTCATCTATTACCATTCATTTGGCGGCCATTATGTTCTACGAATATTTACTGGACTACTCACGTAATAAGCTCCAAAAATTCTTTTTCTTACGACTTTGGTGTTACATTTTGCCTAACTACTGGGTCCACGGTATTGCTACAAGTTAAAAATTTATCCAAAATTACTGACGCTACTACATTTTCGTCACAAAAATATCCGCTACAAAACTTTCTAATATCTGCTCAGACTATTATGCGTTTCATAGTAAAAAGTACTTTATTATCGTAACCAATGTTATTTTTTTAATGTCAAAATTCCTCAAAAAAATATCGTTAGGTCGATAGAATTTATTGTTCCCTCTGTACTATGGAATAATACACGCTATATAAACGGTGTAGGAAAAGAATATTATAATGTAAAAAAATCGTATAAAACAATGTAACCTAATGGAAGACATTCATTTTGAATCAAAGTGCGTGAATATAATCTTTATGCCCCAGCGCTTGAGAGATTACATAAAGTGGAATGTGGGATACAGACTCTACTAATTACTTATTTACTAGTCCCTACCTGCAACTACGTACATCTAATTAAACAAGATGAATATGAACACATAACTTATCATAGTAGGATCACATTTAATATAATTAACGATACATTTAACACTAAAACATGGAGTAAAATTAACATCTAAAATATAAAGCGCTAAAATCAATAAAATCCAACCCGTTTAATTGTGAAATACTGCGACTCAACGTATCAGTTCCGCTATGATAGTTAAAGCGTATAATAAAGCTACAAATAAATAACACATTAAAATATTTTAATACAATAACTTAACATTACAGCAGTCAACTTTCAAACGATGCGGTTACATAGCGAACACCGGAGAGATGAAATCCTGAACTACATCTAGTGAGTTAGTAGCACATATTGTGCGTTATGATCCATTTCTAATTATTGTATTTGATCCGGTATTCACTGAGATTAGCTGAGACTATGGCACTAACATCCAACTACCACTTGTCTACATGTATGATTCCGAAAGTACCACAGTTCACATTCTGAAAGACAGCGCTGTGCTCCAGTACCTCCGAGCCGGTCGCTACATGTAGGCGGGCTTCATCTTGTACGCTCGCTTCCATATCTCGCACAAGCACACGGTCGAATGGAACCTGTAGAAGATAGCCAGAGGCATCGACACGTGGGTAATGATCGTCCAAGCCCACAGCCCATAGAAGTGAAGCTGGACCGGATGAGACTCCGCTCTTGACTTCTCGAGGGTATTTATAGCCCACATAGCCAAGTTGGTCACCAGCAGGAACGTCACTATCTCTCTGCCAGGCTTTTTCCGTAACTGTTCGGCCGTTTTCGCCGATCTTCGACTCGCGTCAAGAATGAACATGGTCTGACAAGTAGTCTGGATTAGTGACGATAGAGCTGTGATTAGTATCAAAATAGTATTCTTCTCTATCGTAAAATGTCCTCCAATGATAGTGAAAGTGCCATAGATGAACATTCCGGTTTGAGCCCCAACGAGGAGGATGTTGTCCAGTTCAAGATTCCGGTTACCATCGTACTTTAATTTTCTCACGCAAAACATTCCAGCTAAACTAGCAAATGTTGTCATAGCATACAGCGCTAATTCACAAACATTGACTTCGACTACTGCAAGCGTCGCATAATCTTTTTTTGACACCAGAACGAAGAATAATATCAAAGATATTATAGTTAGTACCAATACGAGGATTCCAAAAAAAAGGCCTTTGTGCGCTCGTGCGCAGTCGACACTGTATAGATGCGGGGATTTCTTGTAGGCCAGACCTTCTAGTATTCGAGCTTTGACAATAGCTGCAGCGACATCTTTTGATGGGTACTTGGAGATATTCTTCCACATGACGTAGAGGATTGCAGCACAGATGAGAGAGTATTCGATGGTGCAAGGAAAGAGGAATGGCGAGGCGTCTTGGACGAGGGAGCCCATGATGTTGGTTCGGCGGCACTCGAAGATGTGGTGAGGGCCTTTAAGTCCTCTCGGTACGCGCAGGTGAGCGGCAGCCGGGTGTGATGGTGGCACGTCAGTTGTAAATGCTGCGAACGCCTTTTGGAATGCTGAAATCAAAATAAACAATAATAAATGGAAGAGAATAATAAAATTATAAACCGAAAAGAGTTCTAATTTTAACTCGACTCCAGAATGTAACGCCAAGATGACTGCTTTACTTCAACGTAATAAAAAGAGCCAAAGTATATTAACCCAACAAGATAATATGCCAGAAAATCCGAAAGTCCAAACATTAAACCAACATATTCACAATAAATAAGATACCCTAAATTGGATCGTGTACCAACAAACGTCAGCTTAAGTGGAGCAAACGGTATTAGATATACATAGCTAAAATGATCCAATATATATCGTGGATCGGCATGATGACCAGGAATGTGGGTCACCATGCCTTCCGGGTGGCTCGCAACGGAACGCAATCAACATGCCTCTGTGACATTTGTCGACGATGAGGGAAATCCTAATTGGAAATCTGCACCTACTAACATATTTTGCTTATAAGCGATCGAGACTGTTGGACCCATTTCAGAAACGGATGTATGATTAAATTTTCTTTCAATAAATTAATTGGGTTTTCAAATTATAATAACGTTGACGTTTTAATTCAATAATGACGAGATTATGTTTTCACTAAAGTAATATCTGGTTATATTACTTCCTGATACGTTTGTAGTAAAGGTTTACCTTCTAATTATAAATGAATGAAAATTAATTATCATTTTCAAGAGTATGACTTAATGTACTTTCAATTCGAATACGATGTTACTTTTTATTACACACAAGCTTAGCAAGATACATACCTAAAGTTTACGTAACAAAATTTCTATAAATGCTATGGTTAAAAGTGGATAAATTGTTACAAAGGGATGGATGGGAAACAAATCATGCGCCCCGTGGTCTCGAGGGTAGCAGAAATTACTTTAGGCAATATCCTTTGAGAATTATGCGCCCATAATTTTGTTTATTAGCATTTTATTATTATGAATTCATAAATATTGTGTAATTAAATGAGCTACGTTTTGAGATCGGGATTTGGAAATGCAACCTTAAATATTAGACTTATTCATATTCACCTAATACCAAACGTCCTGCTAAGTCAATTCACTATAATTTCTGATCATTAACTTTATTGCAAGACGCATATAAGGGAACAAGCAGAATATCTCCAAACGTAAAAAGGAAAGTTAATGCTAAGTTCACACGTGCGTAGTTGCGCGACGTTTCTACGTTCATTCAGCTCGATCGAACCTATGGACCGTTATAACTTAGGACTTATAGTTCGAAATCGAATCTAAATGTTTGAAAAGCATATTCACGTGGTGGAATCGTTTTATTTTATGAACAACCTGCATTTCTTGTATGCGTACTCATGTTTCTACAAATTTATTTCTTGTCTTGTCTTATTTTTCTTTCAGAGCGCTCCTGGTAGCAAAGTCTTGAGGTGGTGGTTCCTCAGTTTCAGATTTCGCCATCTGCGAAACCCATTTGAAAATTTCACCCTGTATTATTAGATCTTGACTATGATTTAGGTTCATAAGAACCTAAATTAGAGTTTTTTTTTTCTCTTACTACTCTAACTCTAACTATTCCTTAATGGATTTATCTCGCACACGATGGGCAGCATTATGCTGAGCGATGGCCTAAATGGATGGATACATATTGCTATTTTCCCTATTTATATTTCTATAAAGAAAATGAGTTTAATTTGATATCAATAATTTTCTTTCTCTGTTTAAAACATTCAGTGAATAATACAATGTTAACATTTTCCTCGTTCAGCTAGCTATAAAACCGAAATAAAACTGAACAGTAAACAATAAATCAAACGAGTAGAACAGCACTAACACTATAATCAAATCAGAGGATCGCTTCGTGACAACAACCCTATGAAGTCAGAGTTCAGCGACAATGATTAATCCGATTATAGAGCACAAAGGAAATTATCGGCAAACAGAGAATATAGTTATATAACTGGTTAAAATGGTTAGTTAGAGAACCTAGGTGAGGTGTGTCCTGTGTTCTGGCAAATTGGTTAATATTTGGGACTGTTATACCTGTGGCCGTACTACGAAGTGCCAATGCCATCATGATTCGTGTGAGGGAAAGAGATAGTGCTATTCGTCTTGTGTAACTCCGTCTCTCTCTGACACAGAAATCATGATGGATATGTTATGGTAAATAATAAAACTGTAATTATGGCCACACTATTGAATTAGGTAAATTATAAAACTGTAATTATGGCCACACTATTGAATTAGGAAATTCCTGTAATGATAGTGATGTCGAGTTAATAAATAAATAATAGGGCTGCTGGATGTGTTAACTATCTTTTCTTTTGTTTACAGATCAATTAGATGGGGAGTAACGGCCGTGATGGTTCACGCACAACATCAGGGCCAAGTGCGGAAACCAAACACCAGAATAGAATAGGTTGATTAGAATAGAAGGTGGTTTTGAAGACAGTTCAATCAAACAATGATTGTGTGTGTACCTACCACTAGAGACGATCATTGTCAGGAAGAGGTTACTATATCATGCTTTTCTTTCCACACAACGCTAGAAAATTTAACTAAGTTTTTTATAAAGCTAAAATTATGTAACCTTAACCCATTCTACAATTTTATGTTCGTAAAACCAAACAAAATCCTACCACGCCTGTTTTAAAAGCAACAATACACTGTTAACATTACTTAACATGTAGAAATAAAGGCACGAGTACACGTTTATCGATTGGCGCCACAACAGACGTTGTATAGGCATGTGCCACAGGACAGGTCATTCAAAATGTCCACCGGACCGACAATATACGACAGGCGTAGTTTTATTACTATATTATGTATTTATATTGATAATGCATTGTACAGTATGATGAAAAGATAGTTCGGGTCTATGGGGATCGTATTTGTACTTGAATATCCGTTTTATAATGTTGATAGATCCTTTTTACATGATAGAATGACATAGCATTTTGTCGATTTAAATGTAAATAAGTTTGCAGTTTGATTTTATATTTTCAATAAGATTACATGAGGAAATTGTATTTACTGTAATAACATGCACTATTTTACAAACAATCGATTAACAAGCACAATACTGAACACTCATTTAAACATGAAGAGTCAAAACAAAATCTACCACCAAATTATTTTTTTAACTAACCGCTTTGTTTTTTTTTTCTTAACTAAACTTTAAAGCACAGAAACAGAGTCACCTGCCACCCTTATATTATAAAACACCTGCGTTATGTTAGGGGACTAATGACGCTTAATTATTTTGTTGACTAAAAAAACTTTTGATTAAAGTTTTACTTTTATAGCACTTAACATATCTTTGAAAAATGGAAACACGAATAGTATCACTTGTGGTATAAAACTTTTTAAACCAGCTGTTTTCGGTCAAAAAATAAAATAATAAAGCCATAACCCAAAAGAAAAAAAGAAAAAAACTTTAATGGCATCCTAGAAACTTCTTAATGTTTACAGATAGAATAAAAACTTTTTATAAGTTTCCGGAAGGATACCCGACCGAGGGCCACCACCCTATTTTCAAAATAGCCAAGATCTGTGGCCTCTCTGGCCTATCCGTAGAAAAGCCGAGGCAGAGTGGCATTATTGGGCAATGCCACCGCTGCCAGCTTTACGGCCACTCACAGCGGCATTGCTTCGGCAAGCCGAGGTGCGTGAAGTGCCTGGGAGACCACGGCACTCCCGACTGCCCCCGCCCCAAGGACCGCTCCCTCTGCGCAGACCCGCCCAGCTGTGTGCTGTGCGGAGAAACGGGGCACACCGCAAACTACCGCGGTTGTCCTAAGGCCCCAAAATCTTCGGCTCCCAAGCTGGCGAAGCGTGCAAACGCGCGTCAACAAAGGGAGTCTCCCTCCACCATCCCCCTCAGCCCTCAGCGTCCCAGTCCCTGGAACGCTCTGAATCACCAGGCTCACTTCCCGGCCCTGAAGTCCAGTGCGCCCGCCCCCACGACTGGTTCTGCCCCTAAGGCCCCCGCTACCCCAACCAAGGCCATTCCGGCCCTGATGGACGTAGCCATTCCCCCATTCCCTGTGTCTCCGCAGACTCAGATGCCAGCCCCGGTGCAAGCAGTTGCGCCTCCCCCCCCCCCCCCACCACTGTTTCTGGAGACATCTCCAGAAACATAATCCTGGTCACGTACCAGGCGTTTTACTCGCCTCGTGCGCTGGCCATGGCTAGGGCCCTAGAAAACTGCGGTGGGAACCACCCCGCAGTTTTCAAAGACTTCGGTGACGTAGTGCACCACGTCTCCGTCTACACTTCCCTAATCACCCCCAATAATGGATAAGTCCCATTATAAAAGTAGGATTAAGCCGACAGCCCTCCGCGTAGGGTTTTTCAATGCCAATGGCCTTAGGAGCCAGCGTGATGAGATCGCCCTCTTCCTCCGCGACCATCACTTAGACATACTTCTGGTTCAAGAGACCTTCCTGAAGCCCCGGCATCGTGATCCTAAAATTGCGAACTATCGTTTAGTTCGCAATGATAGGACCCGATGTCACGCAGGAGGTACTCTTATCTATTACAGATCTGCCCTCTACTGCATCCCTATGGATCCGCCCCAACTAGATATCTTTGAGGTCTCAGTCTGTCGGCTAGGCATGACTGGCCATCAACCGATCACGATCATCTCAGCCTACGTCCCGCCTAACACCTCGTCGGACGGCCCCGCTGTGAAAGATGATCTGACTAAACTTCTCGGCATGAGTAACTCCGTCCTTCTGGCGGGGGATCTCAATGCCAAGCACCCCTCCTGGAACAGCAACACGACTACTGCCAGAGGCAGAGTAGTGTTTGATCTGTGCAGCTCCCTCAACTTTGATGTCATCGCTCCGATGCATCCAACCCACTATCCCCACATAACCTCCCATCCACCCGACGTGCTCGACATCGCTCTCCTCAAAAATGTCAACCTTCGGTTGCATTCTGTGGAGGCGCTCGAAGAGCTTAACTCGGACCATAGGCCAGTGATCCTGGAGCTTGCTCCTAGGTCGGGGCCCATGGACCCCTCCCATCCTCCTCCCACCAAACTGACCACTGACTGGAGACAAGTAAGCGAAAAACTGAAAGTCACCACGTCAGCTCACCTGGACCAGATCCCAGACAATATCGAGACTGTCGCAGACACGCTGGCCGCGGTCAGCTCACTCACGGATCACGTGCAATCGATCCTGAACGAAAGTTCAAAGGAGTCTCCGGTGACGAGCGATCATCACTGGAAACTCCCGGACGAAGTGCGTGAGCTCGTGACTGAGAAGAACGCGGCAGTTCGTGCCTACAGTGCTTTTCCCTGCGAAGCTAACAAAGTTCACATGCGCTACTTACAACGCAAAGTAAGTAAGAGCATTGCTGAGCTGCGTGAAAGTCGCTGGGATAAAATGCTGGGCGACCTCGAACCCAACCATCAAGCGTTTTGGGAACTCCAAAGGAAATTGCGCTCCTCTGAAGTTGCCTCTATGCCTCCCCTCACCCGCCCCGACAACTCCATCGCTTTTGAAGACGATGAGAAGGCCGAATGCCTGGCCGACAGCCTAGAGGCCCAGTGCTCTCCCAGCTCTCAACCAGTAGACAAAGCACACCTGGACAAGGTGAACGCTGAAGTCGAACGTAGAGCCTCCCTCCCGCCAGTCGAGGACCCTGAGGATCCTCTCCCCCCCGTCACTCCTGACGAGGTGAAGGAGATCATCGGGCGACTCAAACTCAAGAAAGCCCCTGGGTCAGACGGAATCACCAATAAGGTGCTCCGTCTCTTCCCGGCAACCCTGATCATGTTGATGACCGCCATTTTCAACGGCGCTCTGTCCAACAACATGTTCCCACAGACGTGGAAAGAGGCTACCGTCATAGGTATCCCCAAACCAGGGAAGCCCAAGTCCTCCCCGTCCAGCTATCGTCCCATTAGTTTGCTCAAAGCTCTCGGCAAAGTCTACGAGAGGCTTATTTATAAGCGACTCAAAGACTACGTTGAAGCCAAGAGCCTCCTCCCCAATGAGCAGTTTGGTTTCCGGTCAAACCACTCATGCGTCCAACAGGTCTTCCGTATCGTTGAGCACATCAGCGACCGCTATCAGCGCGGCTTAGTTACGGGGGCCCTGTTCTTCGACATAGCGAAAGCGTTTGACAAGGTCTGGCACAACGGACTGATATACAAGTTATATCAACTGGGTGTGCCAGATCGTCTCGTGCTCATCTTGCGAGACTATTTGTCAGACCGCACCTTTCGGTACCGTATCGAAGGTGCGCTTTCGTCTCCCCACCCCATTCATGCCGGAGTACCGCAAGGCGGTGTCCTCTCTCCCTTGATATTCTCGCTGTACACCAGCGACATACCCACCAGTGCTCAGACGCAACTTGCCCTATTTGCCGACGACACGGCCATCTACCGCTCCGGCAGATGTGTAAAGTCAATAGCCAGCCACCTCCAGAGATCCGCCGACGCACTAGGCGCCTGGTTTCGGAAATGGAGAGTGGAAGTCAATCCGGAAAAGAGTCAAGCGATCCTGTTTCACAGGCCGCGGGCTCGATTCCCTCCACCAGACCCCAGTCCGATCACCATGTTTGGCAAGCCGATCCCTTGGGTGAAGCAAGCCAAATACTTAGGTGTAATCCTTGACCGAAAGCTTACTTTCGGTGAGCACATAAAGACGGTGCGTAATCGCGCCGCTTTCGCTCTCGGTAGGCTCCACCCCATGCTGAATGCACGCAGCAAGCTTTCCCTTAAATGCAAGTTGCGCATTTATATAACGTGTATACGCCCGATTATGACTTATGCGTGTGCTACTTTTGCGCACACTAAGTCGTACCGGATCCATAGGTTGCAAGTAATCCAAAACCGATTTCTGCGGAAGGCCACGGGTGCCCCGTGGTTCGTTAGAAACGATCGACTCCATGTCGACCTCCGCATTCCAACTATTAAACAATTCATGAAGCGCCTTAACAAGCGTTTCATTGAGTCCGCCGAATCCCATCAGAATCCTCTCATTGTATCGGCCGCCCGGTACACTCCCTCCAAGATTAGTAGGATTCGCCGTCCACGGCACTCCCTAGTCGAACCCGACGACCCCATCACCTTACTACAAGAGAGTAATAGGGAAACCAGTACGATTCGTAAAAACAAAAACAGACCGCGTTCCGTATTCCGGCCTCGCCGACGAGGCCCATCGCGACGCCCCAGTAACATCCCTCCCCGACTTTTGCCTAACGAGCCAGCCCGCGCCGCTGAGCCATTAGCGTTAAATCCCCTAAATAATAATAATTGACCCAGCCTGTCCCTTGCTGCCCCTCTCAATGACCCCGTTAAGCCGAGGCCCGTATCCCACAGGGGATGCCCTTAGCGAAGCGGTCATTTAGCTTTTAGTAGTTTTTAGCCCTGGCTGGGGGCCTTAAATTCATTTGAGGCCACCACAGGATTGTCCGGTTGAGCAGTAACCAGCCTTAGTGTGCTGAACTGCGAGTGGTCCATTCCAAAAAAAAAAAAAAAAAAAAAAAAAATCCGGAAGGATTCAAGTTTTTAGTCAGTCAAATCAATCTTTTTTTTTCTGGAATTATTAATTACTTAAGTTTGGCAATAACCTTTCTGTACCCGAAAAACTTTTTACTTGAAAATATTTAAAAGTTAAATGTTTTGTGAGAGTGATGTCCTTTTCGCAATACTATTATTATTTTTTTCTCTTTTGTATTTGGACTGCTAACCCTAGTATTAAGTTTTATTATTGGTTACTAACACGCTGGATCTTTGTTGTCCGAGAATATTATTATTATTAATGCCACCAATATTCTCAAAAAGGTATCATTTGATAAATAAGTTAGTTATTTCTTTTTTAAAATTGATTGAGTCAGGCGTTACATTGCCTTCCTGCATGTGCTTAAAATCCTTGCATTTGCCTAGTAATCCTGCATGTGCATAATATAGCGGGCGGGAGGGAGGTGCATACCTGCAACCCACTAATATTCGCGGAAATTAAAACTAGATATATTGTTTTCATTTTCAAATTTATTTCTTTTTTAATCTATCAGGAAACCGAATAATATTGGATATCTGTTATAATGATCGTTTCGATCGTATTACTCTGAAATTGAAGACAAAAAGTAAATTCCACTCACCAAGTCTATGAGACAGTCCAATAGTCTTGTTCTCAGGGTCGTAGAACGTCAGGATCTCGTGCTTGGTCTCCTGCACCAGCACATTCAGCCACACACTCAGGTTGGTCCCCACCATATGCATCAGACCGAACCGAGCCACAATCTTGTGCTTGTACACTTTCATCTGAAATGTAAACGATGTTGATGAATGGTAATTGGCTTCCACACAATGGATGGTGTTGGACGATGGACGTACCGTGATTTTAATTGATGGATTACTCACTCACTATTTTATTTTATGGGAATGTTTGGTATGAAATGATCGATGGGTAGTAAAGTGGTTTTGAATTTATTGTTCAGGAATTATATTATTATCTGTGATTTTCAATGTTTTACAATACTAGGAAGTATTGAAACAGACTTTTCAATATCCTTGTTTTTGATGATTCCATTTTAATCTCTTCTAGAGCTTCTAAATCATCGAGGCGCCTTCGCATTTCGAATAGCAATTCGACAACAAACAGAATTTCAATCAATTTATTTGAAGTTATAATCGATTTAGCAAAGTCTCCTGAAACAACTCGATTGGATGAATCTGATTCTGTTAATACTTATTTACTTTGCTGAGCAAACACTTGAGGAAAAATATTTGACTTTAATTAGAAAAACTGTGGATAATATTAATGGTAACATTTTTGTAACATTAGGTTGGTACTGAAAAGAGGCTGGGAACTGGTCTATGTGGCGACTTACTGGAGGCCTATATCTTTTACATCTAGAAGTGAACTTCCTTCAGCATGAAAGATACTAATTATGATGACTTCCTACTGTCTTAGATAGACAGTAGGAAGTCTTCTATACATATATTACCGTTCTTGTATACAGTTCTTGTATACATATATTACCTATCTTTTACATTTATGCAACTTGTATAAGCTAAAGTAGTTTCATATGTACCTACTTCTAGTTGATCTAATAATATATGATGTTTAATTGTAACATTTTTCTTTTATTCGTATTGTTTACACGTGTATATAGAAAGTCTTGAAGCCATAAAAACAAACTTTTACCAACATCCCGAAACAAAAGTTATTTCACGGCAGTCGCGGCCACGGGTTACCGCGAGCTCTACAAATTGTTATCAACTTCGGGAAACATAAAACTGCTGTTAAGAATTAATTAAATTTTAATAAATGATTCTTTTTCAACATCTATAACTTTACCTCCTCATCTCGTGACGTAGATGTTTGTCGATTGTAACAAGTACCCTGTCTATTTTTGCGTTGTGTTGTACATATTGTAGTGACACCCGCACCCAAATAGTGTCACAAAAAAACGCATATTCAAACACAATCAAAAGACATTGCAGATCCATTTGCTTTATATTGTTCGACTAATTCATTTAATTCGACGTTAAATATTGTAAAATCACACATCAAAAATATGCGGTCTATAGCATAAATGTGTATGTTTTTCAATTATGCTGCTGGTAGAGTAGGAGGCCAAAATGTATAGCACAGCGTACCTCATTGTTCAGAAAGATGAAGTACATCTGTATGAAGATGAAGGCCATCCTGGTCGCAGGAGTCAGCGCCAACAGAACATTGTGGCAGTTGGTGTTCCTCTCCAACTCCCAATATTGTCCAAACTCCAGGCCCGAGTAGATCATGGACCCAATGCCAAATGCTGAAATAAAATAAAATATAATTTTATAATCTAACAACTACCTAATTGGTCTAATGTTTGCAAATTTGATTATAGAGTCGAGCAGTAGTACAAGGTTTTTCCAGCTGGAATTTTTCAGTATGTGCTTCAGATATGAATTTGTTCCCAGTTCATGGCAATATATAGAACTTAAATGTCACTGTTGATTAACTATGTCCGAACCTTCGCAGAACACAAAGGTAGTGTCATGAACTCAATATGTTTTGTTATTGTTTTACTTAACATAATTATTTCCTTGGACCTATAAGAGTAAAAAGAAAGAACAGAATTTTCAACGTACCTACACTACGATCCTCACATTCCTTCTACCTCGTCCACTGGATTTTTACATCTGGTAATGCATGATTTTAGAGACTACAATACAGCCGGCTTGACCCGACCTGTTTGAAAGACTTCGACAATAAGATCTATATGTGTATGTCTGTCCTTCTAGGGCGACCCCTTCTGGTTTCCCCTTTTATATCCGCCTTGAAAATTCCTTTGTGTTTCCACCCTTATCGCAACTGCATAAATATAGTTATTTTATTTGCTTCTATGTTACAAACGACCATTGATATATAAGATAGATAAGAAAAGGGAGGATCTTCCAACCAAACGGTTGTTGTGTCCGTTGGCCAACTGCCCGATAGTTGATATTCGAACTGTTGTACACATTTAAATTGCACGAAAAACTCTGATAATGATGCAGGATTTCATTCAGTAATTCGTCGCTGGCGGCAATGATGCCGCTATGACCGTGCTTAAAAGCGTTTACGCCGTATGGCGTTTCATACAAATTTTCAAGTCACTATTTTGCGAAAACATCACACATATAACGCAGGATACATAGGTCTAAAAAGTTAGTTAAAAACATTTTCGAAATGTCTTATTTAAAAAAAGATAACTGGAAATTTATGTTTGTATAGAAAATTTAAAATGGGTCTAATTTAACTGTAAGTAACAGTATTTATCGAAAATGTTTTCAACTAACTTTTTAGACCTGATGATGTATCCTGCTTATATTTCTGAAGGGTCATTAAAATCGGTTCAGTCATTTCGGAAAAAACGACTTGAAAATTTGTATGAAATGCCGTTTGGCGTATACGCTCTTAAGACTACGCCACGACACGCCACTTTTATGGGGTAATGCTATCAGTTGCATTGTGGTGGCACAATGCAACTGATAGCATTACCCCATAAAATTACCAAACTGCGTAGTCCTAACGTAACACAAATCCTACATTGCGCTATCAGAAATCTCCGCGCGATTTGAACATATCAATATAGAATACATCCTGATAATACACATGGAGCAGTCGCCCACTAGACACAACACCTGTCGAATCGGTGAATCCTCCCTTGCCAATGGAGTCCTGTGTCCCAACAGTGGGAACATTAAAAGGCTGATTATGTTATGTTATTATGTTAATATATTATTACAATTCTACAATCCAAGACCTTGTAAACACGTCGAGCCAACTTCACAACAATAGCCTAAGTTGTATGGTATTACAGCACTGAAAATCTAGCATCATAATATTCAAGGCACGAAAACTATCAACAAAACTGTCAAAGATAATCTCAATAATCCATAATCAGTACACAAGTTCCGTATCAACAGGATTATCCGGCCTAGTTGCGAATACGGACTTTCTGCGCCAAAGGCCCGACTTGCCAAGTTTGTCTTCGCACAGAAACTTTGTTAGTAAACTAATCCATGACTCCGACAAAAGGCTTGCTAAACGGCCCTGTTTACTCCGACACGCCAAATTGATTTAACAAAACAATTACTGTAGCAAGTTACCGTGAGATTAACGAACGATAGTCAGAATTATCGTAGAGGGGTATTAAATGCTACTAAGAATCTAATTGGGTCGGTTACAATGAAGGATGTTCGATTCTGAGTAATCATCTCAGTTTTATCACTTCAATGTGTTACAATCTACAACTTGTCATGACTATCATGTGTGAACTTCAAGACTTTAACGACGTCTGTTTCAGTGATTTTGCTCTTGCAAAATTTTGGGTCAAACATATTTGAACTTTTTGCGATCGTAAGCAGAATTTGCAAGATCAGGTATGCTAACCTTGTTGCGGAATTTGTTCGAAAGAGTCACCGCGGCCCTGGAACGCCAAGAGCAAAAGAAGGAAAACGGATGGGTTTTAGTCATTAAGAGTCCGACACTCCCTTCCGCTCCGCCCAGAGCGGGAGAAGTCATTTGATTTTAATTTCTCATCCAGAAAAAAGAAATGCTAACTTTGTTGACACTACACATAACAAGAAGTAAGTAGTTAAGCATAACTATTCTTAAAATAATGTATTACAATTAAATTACTACCTACCGTTGATACCGTCGGAATACAGACTACATTACACCTTTCTGCAACATCACGTGCTACAGCACTGCGTCTAGACTGACGCCTCTTTACTTAAGACTAGCAGCGGCCCGCGGTTTCACCCGCATAGTTCCCGTTCCCATGGGAATATGGAGATAAAATATAGCCTATGTCACCCGGGGATAGTGTAGCTTCCAAACAGTGAAAGAATTTTTCAAATCGGTTCAGTAGTTTCGGAGCCTATTCAATACAAACACACAAACAAATCTTTCTTCTTTATAATAGTAGTATAGATGAATAGAAGTGTGACAAAGCTCACCGACTGCCCCCATCCGCAGGTAGAAGCTGCCGTAGTGGTGCGTGCGCGACGCCAGCGCGAAGCCGAGCGACAGGCGCTTGGCAGCTAGCTGTGGTGTTATGTGTGCCGCTGTAGCTGTGCTCCGCTCCGTCCGCGATGAGCACGAGTCCGATTCTGATGGGGATGAGCTGGAGTCTGATTCTGGGGAAAGAATAATGAATTAGCTGGCTGATAAAGGCTGACATAGTCACAATATTTAGGACCGTGTTGTTTAAGGAAAATCCAAACAGAGCTGACGTTAAAGTGTCTTTGTGAAAACGAAAATAAACATGATAAGGATTTTTGCAAGCGTTTTTCCGAAGTAACGGTAGTGAATATTCTTACAAAGAAAAATTAAAAGAACCTCCGTCAACAAAAAAGTAAAATCCTGATCTTATAACAAATTCACAAAAAGGGGTCAGGCGTGAGAGCACTGGAGTACCTACACAAAAATATATCATAGTAACAACAAGAAATATAGCGGCATGAAATACCCGTGAAACTGGCACCACTCTAACGCATCAGCTGGCATGTTTGTCGGCCCTCCTGGGCTTTCCGCGTCATTTAAATAACGAAATATGGAATCGAGAGAGAAAAAAAGAAAAATCACTCCGTCCGTTTCCACAAAAACGATTGCAAAGGAGCAAAAATAAAGGCAAGGACACAAGGACAAAAACAAGGAAAAGTTTTGAAATACTTGAGTTCACGTGACATATCTACCCCGCGCTCGCATTACCCGTTTTCGGTTTTCACGAATCCGCTTTAGATTCGATTGTTCTATTTTCAGGATAAGGCGTGTTTGTATGAAGCATTCATGCGTGTCTTCTTTTCGGATGAATAATGAATCAAAGGGTTTGCAATGGCATTTGTAGACGCATTTGCTGTTTTCGTTTATCCTATTTCTGCTCTCTTTATCTATTACAAATATGGTTTCTTACTTACCTAGGCATTTATTTTTCCTTTTTGGCGATGTTTGTGGCCCAAAATATATACTTGAATTTTGTTCTTACGTGAAATCAAGTGTTCTTATATCCTCATTATTTTCTTAATAAGAGAGTTCCTTACTCAAGTGTCTATAGAGACTAGTCTCTCCTCGTTATCGCAATAAAACTTATAGATACTTCGCCGCACCTCCAGACGCAACACTTGGCAATTCAAGAAAAAAAAAAAAGAAAAAGTAATGCTCTTTGAGGTGGTGAATTGCTCGGGGCACTTTGTGAACTCGCTCCGTCTATTAGAACATCTCCGTGTTGGTAATGATGCAATTTAGACCTGACGCCGTCAGCCAATGAAGGTTTCCGAGGTTCTAATCAAGCGGTTTACGAACAAGGATGGCGAAGAAGGGGAAAATTTAAGCTATGTTTGGGGTAAAATAATCCAGGTATCTAGTATTTTTGTACGTCTTACGAAAATATACGAATTTATATATTATAATACCTAATAGAAGTTTTAAATGGTTCCACCTTTTTCCCGATTTGCGTTAGAACACTATTTTGACTATGTTCCAATCTCAGTCACCTCAAATAATTTTACGGATTAACATGACATTGCTTTTCGACTGATTTTGCATTTGATTTTTACAAAGAAATACCGCTGTGGAGCATTTCGGTGGATGTTACTCGTAAGTTCGACTTGAGCAAGATTACACTGCTTGATGTATTTTACATTTAGATTAAGTAAAAATAATTCTTAAATGTGTAAATATAAGTACTAACTTGCAACAACAGTGGTGTCGGCTGCCTCTGACTTCCTTCTGTCCCTCGCGAGTGCTGCATACATATAGAGGAGGAACACCATGCTTCCGATGTACAGGTATAAGTAGAAGCCCTGGTAACAACAGATTCCCTCGTTTAGACATTGTCCTATAAGAGATAAACAACTAAACGAAGAACACAAACACAAAAAATCTACTAAACTGAAAAGAAGTATACGAACGAAGCTTAATGAAATGCAAGGAAGACAGAGCTGGGTTACTAATATTTTTTTAACCTGACACACATTGAATAGACAAGTTAATAGGTATAAAACGGGTTTGATACAAATGCAAAATAAAAAGAAACTTTTATTGAAACTTCCACTCTAATACCATATTAATGGTAACTAACAAAGCATCCATTTAAAAAATTAATGAAACTGTGACGTCACGTAGTGGTAAAACTTATAGCACGTAGTGACGTCACACGAGTTTAATTCAACGCACTGTATTGGCTTCGTTTTTTATTTCCATGAAAAAGAAAGAATACGTGTCCATTGTTTTTGGAAATCTATCTAACGGACTCATTAGATTTTTTAGTCTACTATCCTATTCCAGTTAGAGTTTCGTTTTTATTCAGCCCTGCATTTCTATTCACCCTGTTTTACTCGATAGTCAAAATTACACAACCTAACGTTAAAAGTCAACTTAATATTTCACATAATACAGGATGACCGACTTTTAATTACTTATATGTCATGGACATAATAATGACCTAATGTCACAAAACGACCTACATCTACCTACCTATAACCTAAGTTCATTGACCCGCCCTCCCAATTAATTAAACATTAATGGCTATCCTTGAATTTTACCTTAAGGTACAGTAATAATTAAAACTTATAATAACTTGGCAAGTCGATACTCGAAGTTTAGAAGTTAAATCGCTTTTTCACTTAACCCGTAATTACGACCCCAAAGGTTCTCAAATGCTCCATTATATTTTAATTGTTTACTAGAATGATTTTCTCTGAATGTTTGGATATTGAAAACCATTCATTGGTATGAACTGAAAGATTGAATATCGTTCTTCGATTATCTTCTAGTCCCACGTTAAATAGGTATCTGCAAATCCATTATGTACACTCCTCACTGTGAAAATTTAAATGTAGTGCGCAGGGTCGTCTTAACCCCTACAGGGGACCCAAGTCCGGGGCCCTTTTGGAAAACTGAAAACCGGCCAATAAAGTGTCGCAGCACAGGTTGCTGATTTCCGTAGGTATGACCACGTAACCGTACTACCCAGTGGACATCCTGCCTGGAATAGGTTTTACCGAATTTCGTCAGAAGCTAGTTTACGGTTCGAGTTGGTCGTTTCCTAAGCAGTACCTATAATATAAATTGGGGGCCCCCAATGAAGCGGGGCCCTGTGCACGTGCCCCTTGTGCCCTTATGGTAAAGACGGAACTGGTAGTGAGTTTGGAGTGCGCGGCCAATTCATAAGTTTAGGTGGTATGCCAATTCACTTGACCCAAGATTTTACGGTGAGTGCTTTCATTTACTTTGGTTCTGATTTCACATCAGTCTCCATAACACAGTGATCTTAACTGTCGCCAAAGGTAAAATATCTGTGCATGGACTATAGATACTCGGGGTCGGCGCAACACGTCATCTGTCAAACGAGATGCTATCATTCACTACTTCTATACCATCATAATTCAGGCAAAAGACGTTTTGATAAATATTCCAAGGAAAATATTGTGAGTTGTCTTATTAATTTTTGCTGCACTCTCAGTATTTTTGCTGCATCTTCAGTGTAATAATTCACATATTTGTTTAAAAAAATATCTTTATCGTTGTATTCTTAAAGTTCATTTTATATTACAGAAATTACGCGAATATTTTGAAAAAAAAATGCCAAGTGAGGAGCCGTCTATACCTAAATCATAATTTACTGTTATCTGGGCTTTTATCCTTCTTAATGTACAAGTTTTTTTCACACGCATTTTGGACAGGAGCTCTCAACGTTTTGCAGCCGGTCATTATGACGGCCTGATGTACTTAAATGGATGTAGGAAAATGGCGGGGTGATTAATTATAATAATCAATTTTAATTATGCTATGCAGAGTTATTTACAGTGTTTGCAAAGCCTACCTCTGTATATGTTGGAATATTTTTAAGGTTTGTTTCGAAAGGTTTTTAGTGAACCAAGACAATGTTTATTAATTAAACTATATATCAATTGATATTTTGCATTCGTCAGTTGTTTGTTAATATTTAAAGTCCTACAGTCCCTAGAGGATCATATATTATCGGCATTCGCCATAATTAATGCCGGTCTGAGTAATCTAAAAGCCTAGTTTAACATGAAAATTCTTCTAAGTAACTAGTCCAATAAATTATCCTAATAGTCCAGATGATATTATCATCAACAATGCATCTTCTTGAAACACATAAAAGAACAATAGAAGGGGATAGTTCTAGGTACTTGTAAATAATTTATATGCGTCGTCATAACTTACCTCGTAGAATGAGGGTGGAATGTATGTGGAGATGACCTCAGCCATGGGGAAGGCGATACCCATCACGACGAGTAGCTTGCCGTAGAGGGCCGACAAAGTAGTTGCTAGGGCGTCACTCCTGTTGGAAATAGAAATAAAAAATATATCATTCGGTACAGCCACAAATGAGAGTACGTGGAAAGAAGTGATGAGCACGAAGGTACAGCAGTAACATTTTCAATTTGACGACGAAAAACATTTTCATTTTGCTGAAGAATAACATTTTACTTCCGTGTACAGCACTATGGTAAGAATCATGATATTTGATATTTTAAGATAAATGATATTTATTTTGTAAGTAGGTTGTAAATAACACTTTACACGTCAATCTTTTTGGTCGTTATAAACTAGATGAAGCCAGTGTTTCCTAGCTGACTACCCTGAGAAGAAACATCGAAACAAACTCAGAGGTCAAAGTCTCTTTTGAAGTCCATACAATTGTACTGGTCAAATCATATGAGAACCATGTAGGTTGATGCCTTTTCAGGAAAGTACCACACATATTTGAGTGGACTTGTCCAGACAGTGCAAGCATTTGTCAGTTATCGAGTAGCTCAAACTTAGAACTAGGAACTCATCGATTTGACGAACAATACTAAAGTAAGGACTTTTGGGTAGGCTACATAAAGAACTCAAACCGCCAGACTAACACGGAATGAAACCCTAACATAGCGATCGACATGATCCTCACATTCACAATACGTTATATGAGGACCATGCAGATCAGTGTCTGAAGTAGTCTTTTCAGGAAAGAACCACACAGATTTGAGTCAACCTGTCCATTGCAAACCTTGGTCAGTAGTCGAGTAGCTCAACTTAGAACCAATAAGGAGCTCAACGACTCGTGTTCGACGAGTTCGACGAGTCGTGTTGACACACACACGTGACAATTTGACAATCATTTTTATTGACATTTCTTTGTTTCGATGCGGCACCAGAATTACAGCGAAAACATGCGATTCTAAATGATTGAGTATTTTTTTTAACGATTACATACTTGCACTCACACAGTCAAGTTCTTGTTTAAACTTATTTGCTTACGTAGCAACAAAACAGCAAAGGATGGTAAAATTAAAGTCGGCGGTAAACTTGGCCAGTTAATTTTATTGGCGGTTATCATAATGTAGAATTTTGTAATAATATCATTACTAACGGGTTGCTAATTCTGCACTGCGCCTCCGGCTTGGATTAGAACACCCCACCTCAAACGATGGATGCTTATTTGGAATTTAAATTATGGGGTCGCGAAAATTTCGGCCAAAACGCCAGCTCAGCTAGAGTAGAATACATTCCTATTCTAAATTGATAAAACTAGACTATCAATAACTCAATATTTGGAAAATAGATAGAGAGAAGTGACAATGTACATACCTAAGTACCTATTCTGAACCAATATGTTACCATTCGAGAACTGCCGTTCAGCCAGACAAATCCGGCTCTACATATTTTCATACTAAAAAGTCTGTCCCTCCCAAAACCGACACGACAAACAAAAGCCAAACTAGAAACACAAATACAGTACCGACTACCCACATAACATGAGATAATTTATCGAATTCTGCACACCAAAATACAATGCGGAGGCAAGCACACATTCGCTATTTGTTTTACGAGCGAGGACCTTCGGGAACAGACCGTCTTACTGCTTCAGGACCGCGCTATGTCCCACAAGTATCGTAGACAAGAATTAATGGAGCTATGGACCTATTTATCTTAGAATATTTATGGGATGCTGCACTTAAAATAATATTAAAATGGAACGCTTTTACACCTACAGATATGTGCAATATGAAGTTGCAACGAAGTATTCTAAAGACAAAAACAGTTTGTTTTTTTAATATATTTAACTAAGTACATAGTCAAAGCCTTTTTTTACAATGAAGTTTGCAGACCTATTGACATTGAAGCGGCGATCTGTACAAAACCGAGAAATGTACCATTTCCAAATAAAGGTAAACTCGGTAAGGTAGTAGAATGAGAGATGCGAATTGCAAAAACATAGACTGGACTACCTATTGATCAACATACATTCTTATATAACTTGTTAAAACAAAAGTAATAAAATAAATTTTAATATAAGAAAAACCTCTAAAAACACGAACTAATTACCATGCTAACCGACAGCTATCAACATAACACCTCCATTGAAGAGCTTACCTAGATCGCGTAAAGTACTGGTACTTAGTCCGGGCTACAGAGCCGCTGAATCCGATTAACTGGGAGCATATAAATATGGATGACGCGATGACGGTGTCACTGGGAGATCCGGTAATCTGGGATATAGCGGGGACGAGCTCTTTGTTGCTGAACTACTTTGGATAGTCGTTGTTACACGTACAAAGAGAGTAAATTCAACTTCTACGTCGAAAGACAATGATAACAGGGGATTTTATGATAAAGCGTCGACATACCCAAGTAGCAAGTTGCAATATGTTCCTAAAATCTAATGAGCAAAACTACAGTAAACTAATTTCCTTGATAAATTTAGCCAGAGGTCGTCGTTAATCACGTTCTAGCACTGTAACTTTACCCATCAATTTGATAACTATTCGACCGATCGAATTCTAGGGAACTATGCAGAAATGAAATCAAATCACCCTGTTCCAAAATGTTCTCACTAGATTCCGAGTAGCAAAAGCACATCCAGTAATCCCGAATGAGAACTTTGGAGGTTACACCTAAACTAATCTAGCCTATTTGTTAACACAAACGCTAACATTTGCGAAGCTGCTGACGAGAAAAATAACATCGTCGTAATGTCCAATAGACGCTGAGGGAGTCATTTGTTTTTATTACGCACCACAGAGACAGAATTCAGTCACAAATAAGTAAATTGTCGAAGATCATCGTAACTTTTACGTGGATGTGGCTCATCTTCGACGTTTTATTTTCCGTATAACTCGCATTTTATGTGCGTACCGTTTTAGAATTCTACTTCGCTTAATGCAAATAGAACATTTAGATCGATTTTATAGGTATTTTCTTTTGGTAGACATTTTATAAACAAAAGCGCCATACTGATTTTTTTTTCATCGTCTTTAAACAGATTTGTACCTCTTCTTCATTCTTTCTTTAATGAGCCTTGTTATTATCATTTTTGACTAGCATTCTAAAAAATCCACTCTTTCAAAATTCATCAAATGCATCTATTTCAGCTCCTTTCTCGACCAACAAGCAGAGATGATTATCAAAACGATAGCATTTCACGTCATCACATAGTTCGTATTTCGAGGGAATGACCTCACTATACTCGTATCATAGCTTTATCATCCCAGCTGTGAGTGAATCTATTACAGACAGCAATCTATCCATCCAGCCAGGCAATGATATTGTCGTTTGATGACGATGACCGCTTATATTACCGACTACACGTATATGGGACCTAACCAATCTATCAACTAGGTAAATGAATTTTGGTATGTGTATATGCTAAAGCAACGTTTTATGCACGTTGCAGTCTTATGTTATGACTTTACATATTGATATTATCTATTATGATATATGATATTAAATTTCTAATATATTCTTGAACATATTATTTACTTGGTAATTAATATAATAATTCTGGTTTCACATAAATTATATCATTAAAATCAATTGTGTCGTTTAGTGGCAGCGACATATGTAAATCAAGCTATGTGGCTAGACGTAAATAGTTTAGAGTGTAAAAAACAGTGTAGGGTAGCATACATGCAAGTAATCTTTACTAGTGGGTATATACATAGGTATATAGTCTTAATATTATAAAGAGGAAAGTTAGTTTGTACTGTATACGCTCCGAAACTACTGGACCGATTTTAATCAGTTTTTCACCAATGAAAATCTACATTATCAGCAAGCAAAATATATTTTAATATATTTTGCTTTTTTATATTTTTTTATTTTAATATATTTGATCCCCATATTCCCACGATAACGGGAACTACGGGTAAAACTGCGGGACGCTGCTAGTTATGTATGTTGGTTTGCCAAAAATGGATGCCATGAGCCCCAGAGTCTTTAATATTGGATTCCTTAAAAATACCGCATCTTACTACTAAGTATTATAAACGCGAAACTTTATGATAATGGATGGATGGATGTTTGTTAGTCTTTCACGCAAAAACTACACACGGCATTTTAGAAACTTTACAGTAATATTGCTTATACATACATCATAATGACACCTGCTCAATCTACATATAAGGAGGGAAGTACTAATTCTACTTGGGCAAAACTGCGCGCGGCAGCAAGTTACAAATATTTAAAAACCCAAAAACATTTCCATTTCCCTAATACAGCTATACACAGTCAAGGCAGGTTTAAATCAGGCGCACCACACTAATTACTTCATATTTACAACGTAATTTAGCATTCGTTTAAAATTTGAGCTTTCATTAAGCGGGCGCCATTTTTCTCGTTTAATTTTAATGGCTCTAACAGCTAGCTAGACTTACTCGAATATTTACGCAGATTTTGTAGCTGTGTTAATAAAAATCTAGCGAGTACCGGCTGGAATGGAAGCGAGTGTTGGCACAACTTGGCCTGGCTCCAGTATTGGATTGCGACTGGCAAAGTTGACTATTGATAACGGTTTATTTTATTGGATTTGGGTATAAACTATTGCTATTCCACCTATTCGCACAAAGCGTTTACAATTCTGGGTAAGCTCATTACATCGTCGACTCGGTCTCTGTCACCTGTGAACTAGACTACAGTCAAGAGCAAAACCATCACGAAAATAAATTAAATTAGAACAAAAAATACTTTGATTGGCAAAAGGCAACTTTCATACTAGTTTGTTATGGAATACGGATATTCCTGTTTGCAATTATAACGACGACGTCACTTTACATATTTATGTATTAGGTACATTCCTTTATCTTTGAGCCTTCCCGCTACCTTGAGGGTTCCTTTGAGCATGATCAAACATACCAAATTTATGGAGTTTGCTTCTAAAAATATCCACTTTCATTTTCTTTTTTGAACATCAGAATTCATCAACAACAACCAACAACAAATAACGAATTCAACTCACAATAGCCCTGATTAGTGCAGCACAAAAGATTTGGGCAGCTATTGCCCAAAAGTTTCCTTTTTCAGTCGAAGAATTTTATAAACTTGTTATCTGACGTTTGCCGAAATACAAGCAAATTTGAAATGAAAATTCCTACCCACTTTCTGATAAAAAAGGTAAAGTATTGTGTCACTCGTAAGATGGTTCCAACTCAAACGTTCAATCCAATATCTTATCACGAAAAATTTATTTATTTGACTTGAGTGGAATTGACGTGTGATCACGTTTATAATTTCGCTTCCATTTGCATTCTGGAAGTAAAAAGATTTTCCGACAAACGTTTTTCATAATATTGAACGTCAATCAAAGTCTGTAATTGTCGTCTCTGTGGGATTCTATTTAGACGGAAAAAGGAAATTCCTTTTACATTATTGAATTAACTGAAACCTTTGTAGGTATCTACAGATCTTAAGCTTTTCACATAATGATGTCACTCAATCGTGGATATTATTGAAACTTTAGCAATGAATTGCTAAAGAAGTATATCTTATTACGAGAGAGTATATTTACTTTTAGTTCAATAAATAGAGCAATACGCCAACTGGCAGGAGGCTCTCGAAAAACCGATAGATATGAAAGCAATCACAAATTCAAAACCGAACATAAATTGAATTTCCAATCCAACAATCCTGCCCAATCAAAGTCAAAACATTAAATTTAGTTCGAATTAAATTTAATCCATCGCTGACAAACGATAACCATGATAGCAATATATCTTAGGAAGGACGCCGAGGTACCGAAAAGTACTAAATAATAGATGTCCAGGGAAGGTAGAGCTGTCTTGCTCTTGAGTTGGAATTAACTCTTAGAAGATTTTTCAAGTTTGCTCTCAGGAGGAGATGTCACGGTATCCTGGTTTCCCTAAGCGCGCGGTCCTCGGGGGAAGGGGCCCCCTCTCGAGCGCACGGTTGCCATGGTTACGGCATGTTATTGGCTCCCCACAGCGATCGTCAGTGCCTACTTACTGTTGCAACGGTTCCGCTCCCGACAATGATATGCCTCCTGTTTATAGACAAGCTAAAATTATGACGTCACGGATTAGGCGGATGTTAGCAATAGGGGTAGAGTATTACGGCGTATATGATGGTCTTAAGTCTTACGGAAAGATGTACTTTAGTACTTAGATTAGTTAGGAATCCATGAAGATAGCATAAATGGATTAAAAATTAGAAAGTCGGGGTGAAAAACTTACGTAGCTGCAGATAGTTGAATTGTTTAAATAAACAATGAAAGCCACGTTAACTTTTTGTACTTGTCCAAAAATAAACTCCTAAGTGTTTGTTTTAGCCTTAAACCAAAGTTTTCCCGCATATTTTACCAAGACAAACATTCATTACTTCCTAATTTTGTGAATAATGTGCTGTAAAGTCTTGTATGAGTTTCACAAAACCAGAGACAGGAGATAATTACGAAACTTTTAACCCCACCATCCTAACAACAAGAGGTTCTGTGGTCCCACCAAGTTTGGCACCATACTCACCAATCCTTTTTATACAAAGCTTATCAAAGTAATTAATTTATACATCGGAAACTTCCTTCACCGCGTGTATGTTATGTGATAAACACTGTCTGGTTTTTTAAATTTTAAATTAAATTAACAATGGATTATTAACCGACTTCAAAAAAGGTGACGATTCTCAAGTCGATTGCATTTTTTTTTGTGTTTGTTACCAGTCGAGGGGCCTATAAAGAACTATTCAATGGAACCGTCAATCAATCAATCAATTTATTTGTGAAACATAGGTGTTTACGTGCACTATGTTTTGTCATAATTGTGACATACAAAGTAAGTGACTCATTAGAGTGACAGTAGATTATGCATGCTTAACTATTTTAAATTAGATACAAGAACAGGAACAAACTAAAATAAAAAAGAAACGTCAGATACAACAATACATTGTTATCGGTTAAGCCATGTAGTTTTCTTTCTTTCCTTTCTTTGGTTTTTTGGGCAGTCGTGTAAAAAACTGTATACGATGGTTTGGAAAAGCATTTTAGTATTTCGAGGTGGTCCTTTTCTAGTTTGTCGAAGACCTAATGAGGAACCGATATAGGAAATGAAGCCCTTCAATAAATCATAGCAAATCTGCTGAGATTGCTAAAATCGCGTGTCTGTTTATTGTTTACGCCAATTAACACGTACGCTGTGATGGGTACGTTGAGGTGTTCCCGGTACCGGACCAGTGTTGGTCGAAGCTCTTAGCTATTAAGCCATTGGCTGACACAACTATCGGTACGTACAATGATTGCTGCGTCCACTTTCCACATGTCGACAACCTCGCGGGCCAAGTCAAGATATTTCATTTGTTTATCTTTCTCGGTTCTCATCATGAGAAATGATTATATCTTCACAGTGGATTATTGATAATTACCAATACCAGACTTGACAAACCTTTTTTTTTCTGGGTAGGAAATCATCAAATGACTTCTCCCGCTCTGAGCGGAGCGGAAGGGAGTGTCAGACTCTTACTTACTAAAACCCACCCGTGATCCTTCTAGTGCCCTTTGCCTTTCAGAGCCGTGGTGACTCTTTCAACAAATTCCGCAACCGTAGCAGGCACTGACCCTATGGGCCCCGTCTTCTTTGCTGACAGCTCGTGCGCGCGTGAAACACGACGCGCCGTTGACCCGATCCTGGTTGCTTTCGCACAGCGATCCACCCATAGCTCGCCATCCGCAGGCCCGCGCCTACGGTGGCCGGAATCGCCCTGCGTTTGCTGACGCCCGGGGCGTCTTCTTCTGTTGCGGCGGCTGGGGCGCGAGGTTTCCCTTTCCCGCACGCGTTCTGCCTCTTCCTTTTAGGTTCGAATGTTATCACGGGAGCTAGAAAGAGTGAGCGAAGCGAGCGAACTTATCTACTGTCATGCCATGTCATGAATCACCCTACTCCCTCCTTTTGTTGCGGCGGCTGGGACTGAGGTTTGCCTCTCCCTCACGCGGGCCGCTTCCTCCTTCGGTAGCATTACTGCTTCGCAGAAAGAGGTGACCGCTTCCCATACCCCCTTGTTCCGGGCCATGGATTGAACTAAGGCCGGACGCGAGAGGTCGCTGCCGCCGATCGCTTCGACGAGAACACGGCGTTGCTCGTCCCAAGCAGGGCAGATCTCTACCATATGCTCCACCGCGTCCTCCGGGCGATCCACACATTGTTGACACCCGGACGTGTCCTCCCGCTAAATCCGAAAGAGGTTCCTCCCGAAACAGCCGTGTCCGGTGAGCACCTACGTCAGGCGGAAGGTGAGGACGCCGTGGCGTCTCTCCAACCACTCCTCAAAGAGGGGACTTATCGCCGCAATGGTGGCGTGCCCAAGACTTGACAAACCTCTAATTCACTTTATTATACAATTGTCATTTCATTTCATCAGTTCATTAACCCCTGTTAAGTGAAAATCTTTGTTGTCAAGACAAATTAACGAATTAATAGGCACGTTTTATCTTGAACAAAAGAGTTTCACCCATTTCGCCAAACGTCGTAGTCAATTTGCAAATTAGGTCAACTAGTGGGCTCACCCCTTTTGCTTAGATAGCTTCATTGTTATTGGTAGCTTTCATTGTCCTTTGCTGTTCCCTGCAATCAAAATGGTTTCTGTGCAAGATTGTCTTAGATGAGGCCTATTATGATTTAAATTAAGAAGGACAATGTGAATGTATAAAGTAAGTAATAGTCCCGGCTGTCTTTTGTAACTCTATGATATCGCTACAGGTAGTCCGAACTAGAAGACCGAAAATGTTGTCTAGAGGCATCGCTCCATGTGAATATTTAAATAAATTCAGCTGAATCTGGACACAATGTGTGAAAAATTGTCTCTTTTGTTTATAACATTTAAGTAAAATAGCTGTCTTATATAAAACCGAGCCGAGCTTACAGAGGAAAAATATTATGTTCGTTTTTTTTTGTACCGTATATGCTCCGAAACTACTGAACCGATTTTAAACATTTTTCCCCAATCCAAGCAAGTAACATGACGATATATTTATTTATTTAATCCCCGTATTTCCATGAGAACGGGAACTACGCGGGTGAAACCGCGGGTCAGTCGCGGCTAGTCATAAATATATTAAATTCTTTAAGCCGTACCATTTCAAATTCCTTGTATTTAAAGCCAGTGTGATTTCAAAACAAATTAATACAGATTGATTGGTTTAGATTTTGTATTTTATCATACAAATAGTTATCTATACTAATATTATAAAGAGGAAAGATTTGTATTTTTGTATGTAACGAATAAACTCAAAAACTACTGGACCGATTACAAAAATTCTTTCACCATTAGAAAGCCACATTCACCCTGAGTAGCACAAGCTATATTTTATCCCCGTATTCCCACGGGAACGGGAATTACGCGAGTGAAACCGCGGGGCGCTGCTAGTTGATTATAAATTTATCCATATATTAAAAATAATAACATGCAGATAGGTTCATACCTATATGCGCATTGTTGTTCTCATGCGCAAAAATCACAAAATAAAATGCTTTTCCTGATGAGACATGTAAAATCCTCTACAATTGAAAACTATCAGTAATCTTCTAACATTTTGTCATTCCGTCATCTTTCGTTACGTTCTTTTATCCATTTAATATCCTGGTGAGAGTTTTTACCTTGTTCGTCACTGGCCATTCCAACAATATGAAGGGGGAAATTAAAATGAACATTACAAATGTTTTTAAAGACATCATACCGTTTCATACTTTTTGTTATAAGTGCAAAAATAGTATTTTCAACTGTTTGATGTATTAAAAATCTCTTAAATTACCTTCTTTATAGACAGCAATAACGCTAGGCCTTTCTCGGTAAAATGTCCATCGTATTTAATGCTCCTCATGAACTGTCTTATTTGTGTGTAGACAAAGAGCACCACTAAATGTCCAAAATAACGCACATACTCGTATGCTTCTTACACCTTCTGGAAGAGTTGGAATTTTCTACCCTGAGATTTAAATATATTTTCCATAAACATAACAGAACTTAGGTATTCAGGTGCTTTAAGGAATCGCGAAGCTCACTTTTCTCTGTTTTAAAAGAACGCAGTAATTTTACAAATTCATACAAAACTATTAAAAGAGTGCCACAAATTCTGATTTACAGACGTATTTACGTAAATAATTATATAAAACTGTAGTTAACTTTTTAGTCTCGCATTCAAAAAAAGGCATAATATGAAAATATGATTCCCACTACAACTAAGAAACGTGGGCTTCAGATACCCATCACATCTTTAGGCAATGTTGATACTCGTAATTATGAATCAAGGAATTTAAAACACGTAATATTATTAATGGAAGAAAAATCGTGTCACACAGTAAATCCGCTTATACCTACTAGAGGCATACCCCAAAATAGTTTTGAAAACTTTTAACAGATTGATTTCATGAATATTTGGTTCAATATGCATATAAAGTGGAATACGAATTTGGTTATTCACCACAAACACACACCTGAATTTTCGCGTAGGCAACATCGACAAGTGAACACAACAAATTATTTTAGCCAATGCAAAATGTCAAAATTGTCGCCCAACCAAAATTCCCGACAGCCTTTTGCAAACAAACTCACTGTTTCAATAAACTCGGCGAGAATTAACAAAACGTTGCGGTTCTTTGTATTTCGAGCGACACGGAACACGGAAATGTTTTCCAGCTCCCTTCCCTGAAACACCGTGCCCGTAAATAAGCACAGCCACTCAAGATGCTAGCTCTATGTAAATGTGTACCTCTGTTAATTTCCAGGCACTAGACTACATTGTGTCACCGCTCTGAGTGCTTTTCATTAGAGTGCACATTCAGAGGGAAAATGCAATTTCCCTTGCGAGCGCGAATTGTGATTCTAGTGAAGAGAAGCTTGTTTTAATTTGTCGATATTATATTTTTGTGCCCATTTCTCTTTAAAATGATATTATATTTATTAAATTAATGATTTTTCTGTCATTTTAATTGATTCAACTTCAACATAAACGCCCAAAATATTACCTATACTTCTGTTCGTACATCAGTCCCCCATCTCCCAGAGCGTTCACTTCCCTAACAAATTTCAGAGGTACTTTACAAAGTACGTTCATATCCCTGTTAGGAGCACCGATATTACCTGTGTGAAAAAATTGTCTGCACTTAAGTTGCCGAGGGGACACCGCGCACCGTGAGCGCTGGGTTGCAAGCTTTTACGCATTCTTGTAATTTATTACGCCGCGCTCTCTCCAACATTTTTCATTGTGGTAATTTCAACACCCCACCAATGATTGGCTCGAGCACACTTTTTCCAGCAGCTCTCAAATTCAATGGTCATTTATTAACTCAAATGCAGCGCATGGGAAATAAATATTTATTTATTTATTTAACAATTTATGTACACACATTTAATAAAAAGATAAGAAGAAGGAAACAGAAAAATAGGTACAAAGGTGATGCTTATTTCTATAGAAATCTCTTCCAGCATACCTGCGATAGGAGAGTCGAGTAAAAAGAGATGTAGACATTGTGTGTAAAAGTATTGAGTAGGAAAAATGAAAACACACAGATATAATAGATAAAACATACAGTTTAAATATAACATACAAACTATAATAATTAAAAAAAAAAAATTAAAAATAGTGTGGAATTGAGGGGAAAAGTCTGGAAATCTTTTTAAAAAATAATTGTGGTTTATTAATTGATCAGCTTCAGCATTTTCTTCGATGAAACTAGGGCAGGTGTTTGAATAAAACTTAACTTTAATATAGTAACGTAGGGAAAAGGACGTGGAAGACGTGAACGTGTCCATCGGAAAGAAAAACGCCAGTCATAAATAAAGAAAGGAAAGGAAGGACATGAATTACGCGCTTGAATAATCAGCGTAAAAATCTTTTGTTATCAAAACGAAGAGACACCTTAGTAAAGTGCTAGGACGGAGAGGAAATTGTAAAGTATAAAAAGTCAAATTAAGTTATAAAATGGTGAAGGTTTATTGCATGCACGGTATATGGCGCGAAGGTGAAAGCGAGAAATTCTTGTATGAAATGCATGCGGCAAATTTGACTTAATATCATTACCGGCTTCCTCGCTTGCTGAGATAGTTGGAAGGACTCTTACATTATTGAATTCCTCAGTTTCAAAGCGGAGTAATGAAATAGAAAATTATAATTATCATAGTACCTACATATAAACACGGTAATACACACAGGATGCATAGGGAAAGGGCAAGGACATTGGTGACTCGTGGCCGAAAATAGGACAGCCCTCTAGGAAGGTTTTGTGAAGAGTAAACTGTAAGTACCTAGTTAGTTTACTCTTCTCTACTTACTCTAACTCTAATGTCAAGAAAAACAACTGGTTGAACTCTCAAACCCCAAAATCCTAGTGTTTCAACCTCAATCGTTAGTGCCCGGAAATTGTGAAAAACCAGAATAAACTCATTAAGTAATGGAAACGAAAAGTTCACATTATTTTGGCCAGGCTTATCGGAAAAGTTGCGACAAGCCTATCGATTTTTTATGAAGCAAAACACCCGCGCCGCCTTGAAACTGCAACCGCTGCTTTCATATTTCGAAGCCAATAAAAAGAGTGATTTATGTGCTATAGAGGGCATCAAAGTCAAATCGATCACCAGCTTAAATATCCATTTATTTTATTCTGTGTAGTCGTGAAAAATCATTTGGTTTACTGGGCTAACAAAAATGTTATAGGTAGGTATCAGAGAAAACTACACAGTTGCAGAGTCTGATTATACCAAAAAGAGTTTTCATAAATGACGACTTTTCCGATGGTAAAAACGTGCAATTTTATTGAAACAAGTGAGTGACATCGTATAATGGTGACCCTCAGCTATGATTAATTTCATATAGATATGTCCAAGGCGTTACGAGTTGTCGAGTTTAGGATTTTGACCAGTTTTTTTGGGAAAATGTGCGATAACAAAAATCTGTAATTTCATCTTAGTCAATCTTGATCTGAACAACCGTCATCATTATCTAACTAGATAGATGTTATGCAGTTTGTGAAGCATCTGACACTGGTTACTCTTAATGCACATAATTAAATTAATGCATATCTGTCATCTTGAACACGACTGATTTATTGCAGGAATTGTAAGTTTGAGTCGGACTTGTTCTGCAAGTCAGATTTGAGAAATGGTGCACTTGTGGAATTACTTCGGTAGATTAGATACTAAAAATCTGAAATGTCTAAGAGAAATACATAGTAGTATGTATTTAAATTTGCTATTGTTGATGACTCAACAATAGCAAACTTAAATAAATAAATATTATAATTTAATTAAATAATATAAATAATATTATAAATAATTCTTATTTTATATGGCCGACTTAAGAGTTGTGAAAAAATTATTTTTCAAAAAATTCTGCATTGTTAAAAGATTGACCAGTTCATTAAATATCGACTTTTTTAAATTAATCCTACTTTTAATTCGGTACACACAGATGCCTGTTTATCAATGATGCCTCAATGGTTAACCAGATTTTAGCACACAAGGAGACCATACTAGACCCGCTCTCAAGGAGACCCGTGTCCTAACAGTGGAAACATTATAAGCATATGCTGCAAGGATAATGCAGCTGGAGAAATCTAGTATTTTCTAAAACTTGTCAATAAATGCAACCCAATTCACGACCAAGCTATCTCTATCCCTTCCAGGTTACCTGGAAGAAATATTGGAATGCGTTGAAGTTTATATGTTTATTTTAGTTTTTCTTGACATAATAAATTACAAATAAATAAATACTTCATAGTATAAAACAAAGTCGCTATCCGCCGTCTGTCCCTATGTATGCTTAGATCTTAAAAACTACGCAACGGATTTTGATGCGTTTTTTTTTAATAGATTGACTGATTCTTAAGGAAGGTTTATATGTATAATACATGTATATTATAGTAGAGGAAACATTAGTATCTACATTGCACCCGTGCGAAGGCGGGTCGCTAGTAAATAAATAAACCGTAGTTAGGTACTTACGCGCTAATAACATGCATGTTCTGTATGGCCGCAGAAGGTCGTGACAATCTTCTTGAAGGCGGCAGTGGCGCGTGCGAGGTTGCTCCTGGCCCATATAACACTGGCTGGAGAGACAGCGACCCGCCTAGTGACATCGATGGAGGACTCGATAGTCTGTGTGAACAGATAAAACAGCTTAGAGGAAAGAAGGTTGTCCTTATTAATGTACCAAAGCAGTATCAGCTTTACGCGAGATACACAAGACCGGACGATGAGGCGACACTTTGGGGAGGCCTATGTGTAGCAGTGGACGTCTTTCGGCTGAAATGATGATGGTAATTAGTAGAAAATAACGCTCAAAAAGAAAGTAAATAAAACGCTCTGATTTGATAGGCTAGTTAAATCCTTGCTCACAAAACATTTGGTATACACCTAGGAAGATATAATTCTACATACACACGTTAGTCACACGTTATTTACAATGGAATCAAGACCAAAGTGTAACACTCTAAAATTCAACCCCTGATTTCGAAAAAGGTAAATCTGTACCATTGGAATCAGTGATTCCTCCAATTTAAACATCCCGAGCTCATCAATGCTTTTAATATGAGTCATTGTCGATACGCATTTTTTTTTTTCAGAATAATTATACATATTATGTCTGAAAATATTACCAAAGTTATAAAGACAAAAAAACAAAACAATATACTACAGTATACTCGTATGGTTACTTAATCTATTTATCTATGGACAGTTATGTGTATTAACTGTCAGGGTAGTATAGAGGGACTAGAAGCAGAACATTTATATCTATGGCGCAGACAGAGATGACGACGTTTATAAGTTTGCGTTAACAATTACGTCGTCTCAGTAGTTTCTTTTAAGCCATTAACTCACAGATACAACCTCATAAAATAATAAGTACTTATATAATATGTAGATGCCTCTGACGCTATCAGAAAAGACTATGAAATACCATTCAACAATGTATTACGTTTTGCGTAAAAAACAACATTCCAAGAAATCGCAGCTTAGCTCTACTTAGAGACCGCCAACGTAGAGCACAAATAAGCGTATATCTAAAGAAACTACACAATTAACTATACGTGGCTTACTTCCCAAATCCGACAGCGAAATACTACAAGCCAGTAAATCTCTGACAGATCCTCGGATTACTTAGTACTTCCATGCTGTAGTTATTCCAGAACGCGTTTTAATAGGGAATTATTAAGTCGCTGCGTTTGGTAAGTAATGCTACAAGCCTTGGATAAAATAGAAAACTAAAATACTTAAATCCGTAACAAGTCACCTATGCTATTTGCTCCTGTGCAAGAACAATAAAATAAAACGTTTTTGTTCAGAACTATACAAAGCTTTTGTTTCAAGACTATGACTTTTGCGGTTTTTTTAGAAATAATAACATGTTCAAGACGCGGGTTAACTGAACTTTACTTAATCGTTTGGTAAATTCAAATAGTGACCAACGACACAGCAAACAACCTAGTTAATAAAGTAGGAATAGGAAACGCTTTAATTTATTTAACTTCAGCGGTAACCACGATCGATACCTAGACCGTTTCACATACATTTGACCGTTTCCACCGAAAACGCCGAACACTCAATCCTCATTGTTTATTCACCTTTACCATTTGAATACCACTGGCTATCGACTGCCTGTAATGCTTTTCGTAAAAAAGAAGGTTACTTTGAAATGAGACATAATACGGAAGTAATTACGTTAACCCTCTTTGGTTGCCCTTCTTCTCTGTCCAAATACAGTAGTGACTTGCCAAATAAACCTGCGTAACTAACCAAATAATACTCCGACTGACCAAATGAAGGCACATTTTGGTACATTTCCACCCTCATTCTTTCGTTTATTAAATGAACAAACTCCGGGGACCAATTTTCCGATTTTCCTGCAAAAACTTGGATTTCGTTGCCATGGAGATCCGGATTTAAAAAATTCTCAGTTCTTTGTAATTTCCACGATAATAACATCCAGGTGAGCTTCCAATGGCTTCTCTTGTAAATTATTTTCATAATAATTGTAAATGGTTTTAAATAGGGATGTTGTTTTGATGAATAAACTCGGGCACACAGAGTGCCCGAGTTTCTTCAGGTTTTTTAATTAAATCTGTTGTTTAGACATTTTATTAGATTCTGTTAGTTACGTCAAACAAACAAATCTTGTCAAACCTTTAAAGATTACTACCTACTCTACTACTGTAAATGTGGTAAAAACAGTTTGGTTATCTTTGTATTACACTAAGATAAGCGAGTCACTTGATCTATTTCAATCATGTCACTAATACAATCAGGTAATATTCTCCGAAAATACATCACATACTAACGCACAATATCAAAGTAAATTCATTTATTTATTTCAAGTAGACTATTAATCTAAAAGTCGCCTATTTCCTGGTTTAAAATTAAAACATTTATTGTATCAACGGCACGCATGAAAAACGTGGTTTTGTATTAGCTTATTTGCAAGTAGCTCACAAAGCCATGGAATACAGTTTTTCGATTGCCTGCGGCCCCGCTCAATGTTCATTACCAACATGGTTTGTACAATGTTCATGCATAATTCTTTTTGCCTTTGTCGCACGACCAGTCTTTATTATATCAGGAACGCTTATAAATGTGCAATTGGGATTTCTTTTTGTGCTATTTTTAGTAGCGTTGCGTTCGTTATCGTCATTTGCATTTGCATCTTGTTTAAAAGCATCCGTTGTTTCATATTGATATTTCTCCGTCATTGCATGTGCTATCTGTTAGTACACGAATTTATTATTTCCTGGTTCAATGTTAAAGTCTTTGTACCAGCACTTCCTTGAATAAACGGATCGGGCGTTTTAGAAACAACCGTCGTAATTGTTAAAGGAGATAGTTTTCCTCCTTAACAATTACTGCGAAAGATCAAACAAGTTGCTGGAGTTTCAAACAAGTTCTCTTGAATGTCTCTGAGATAAACGGCCTGCGTTATCTGTGGCTGAAGTTTTGTCTGGCGTCACTTTTGCGTTTATATTCAATAGTCTGTCACGAATAGATTTAACTCAAACCCCGTCACTGCTTTAACTTGCTACAAAACTCACGCTGGAACGCTATCTATTTGTAGTCAACTACATGAAACGGATACAGTTTACCGTACAAATAAACCAAAGGATATCCTATTTATGAACTCACTTTTAAACGTTTTCCTGGAAACTTGAAGAAAGGAAATAGATCAAAGAACGTTATCGTAGCTGGTACATTAAATACCTGTATAATTTAATTAAAAAACCGGTATTTCTTGCTCTACTTATGGGCTGTAGGCCATAAAATCATATTACATGAAACGTTTATGAAATTACTCGGCACAAAATTAATTAATTTAATAACTGGTATCAACGCGGCATCTGAGTCCAAAGAACATGCCAATGTGATTTTCTCGGTAAAGGGTCGTAACGTAATGTATTTGCATATCACTACTGGCTTACTTTGCGTCGTGCGTCACACTTTGGTTGCACTCGTACGGCTCGCTCATGCGTCATGCGCAAGGAACACCAGTATCCCCTCAAAATCTAACGAACACTTTAAAAAAATGCAAGACTGGAGTTTAGAACAGTTTTATTAAACCTAGTAAGGCAGGCCATAGAATTGGTATATACTTTTTGTACAACCTACAGTCCATTAGACAGCTATCTAATGAAAAAGTATTAATATAAGCATCACCTCTGAACTGTTTTTCTATTATTTTCGTCTTGTCTGCTTATTAGTGTCTAGAACAAAGAAAAAACGCCAAAAACAAAGGAAACACCTACCTCAACGGTGACTCCAGATGCACTCGATGTGAGGAACATGAAGGTGCTGGTTGCTGATGCGACGACGGGTGTGGTGGTAGCGGAGGAGGGCTGCTGTGCCGGCTCAGGGTCTCCGGGGACACCAGCGCAGCCCCCGCGGAAGCCGGGCTCGGCAGGGGCGGAGCGCTGCCGCCTGATATCTCAGAGTCTGCGCCCCCGAAGGTCGCCCGGGACACGTGGGACCCTCCCGACATGTTGTTCGCCGGGATTGAGTAGCAGCTGTAACAGAAAGAGCATCTTATAGGTATGATGAACATGACCTCCAAATCCATCAATCAAATGGACGGATGACCAAGTAAAAGATTTGTACAACGACCCAGAGCCTATCTGTTCAATGTTTCGCAAGTGTGATATAGACGACTGTTTTTTAATTCTGCGTTTTTAGAATTTAGACAAATGACATTCTATCAGTGGTGGCGTGGCAAAGACGATCGTCAAAATGTCATAAATGTATGGGAGTGACAAACGGTGTGGAAATGTCACGTGATTACTCCCTTCTTTTGTGACATTTCGGCATTCACATCCATTAATACAATGGCACTTTGTCTTGGACGTCTTATCCCGTTTTAATACACCCTTATACCAATGCACATGTTTCCATATCCCTAAATAGCTGACGCATCTCGATTTTTACTCAACCGCAATACTTCCCAGGTGCATGCTGTCTCCTAACAGGTCGCTGGTTTTATTAATGATACTCTCGCTACCGAGTCTGAAAGCTGCGCTTGCAACAACAAGACCCAAGAGACCGCTTAATTAGTAATGGGCACCAGGTGGCGTTGTTTGCGGCTGCGAGTGCTCGCCCCTGCTCCCAGGTGCTTTGTAGCAACTATTTTTATGCCATAAAAGAACGTTAGTGGAGGTAAGATTACTACAATAGGGTAGTTGATTTAAAAATTCTAATTAGTCCGTCAGATAGATTTCCAAAAAAATGTTGGACACGTATTTTTTCTTTTTTCACATAAATAAAAAACGAAGACGATACAGTGCGTTGAAAACTCATGTGACGTCACTACGTGCTACAATTTTTACCACGGCTGCGTGACGTCTCAAGCCCCCACTCCTGATGTTTGATGCTTTATATCTTCGTCAACTTTTATAGATTTGAATAAGCAAAAAATACGTATCCAATATTTTTCGATAATCTAACCGACGGACTAAATATAATCATATTTTTTTACTCAGGAAACATCCCTATTGAAGCGATGTAGGTTCTTACTCGGTGTCAACTCGTTCCAATGAAAACAGTGGATGGAACGCTGATGACTAGGAAGAAATAAAGCCTTTCATGTATCAAATAATTTTCTGTATCCCTTTTTAAGTAATTAAAAAACCAGATGGCTTACTAGTACTAATAAGGTAGTTTTCGAAGGGCGGACACGTAGAATGTGTAGCCATAATATTAGACACCAAACATTACTTTTTGGTCTCTAATATTATTAATTGATATATGTATGAACTAGGATTTTAGCCTTAAGGTTGATTTTTCAATAGTGTAACAACTTTTTTTCATGAATAAATATAGAAGTTTGACATAATTACATACACGTCACTGCGACTATTAAAAAATTGGCCCTTTTTGTATTTGAAATAGTGAAAAGGATACTATTTTCACTCATACAGCAGTGGTACTAACAGAAGACGGGGCCCCATAGGGTCAGTGCCTGCTAGGGTTGCGGAATTTGTTCGAAAGAGTCACCGCGGCCCTGGAACGCAAAGGGCACAAGAAGGAACACGGGTGGGTTTTAGTCAGTAAGAGTCTGACACTCTCTTCCGCTCCGCCCAGAGCGGGAGCAGTAATTTGATGATTTCCCATCCAAAAAAAAAAGCAGTGGTACAGTCTGTTGTCAATATTATCTGACCCACCCTAAAAACAAACGAATTTGGACTTTCTATCTATAACATTAAGGTTTATTCAATGCAATGAGCTTATCAGACAAGTGCTCGAGGAATCGATGAACAAATACAATAATAATACAAACACGCAAATTTAATCTTTATACCATTGTCATTAGGTTATATTTTATAACTACTTGTTATAACATAATTAGTCTAATAGCTTATTTTAAAAGAAATAGTTATCTTATTCTGGTCTCGTGGTCTATGCATATGACTTTGAGAAACAAGTTGTAAGATCAAATCCCGCGGCAAAGATGTCATTTTGCTTTTCAATTTAAAATTTATGCCAAAACTATTTCTTATAATAATGTAAAGAACTATAGACGGATATAAACTTTCTGGAATGTAATATTTTCGCATAACTTGTAATATGTGGGTAGTTCAACAATAAATACTCGAATTCATTTTAAAACTGGTATTCAATACTATGCTACTGAGGGTATGCAATGACTTCGCGTAAACATATTTTACCTTGCTTTAAAATTGCAAAAAGAACGGCTCTTTACAATCTTTTATTTTCTATTGTATAGCTAGTTTTTTTATTATCATGTCTTAATGGAGTGGTTACTTATTTAAAATACAAAATAATCTATTTGCACGAGGAGAAGGATGGTTGCTTGTGCAGTGCAAGAATAAACTTTATGAAAGTATACTATATGGGTCAAATTCTTCAGAATATTGTGTCTAGCAACAACGTTCTAATTTCAATACGACATAATAAGAGTTGAGTTGGTCTTGTGGTCACTAGGATAGTGCTGAGTTCATTGTTGTAATACGTTCGAAACCAAGTTTGACCTAGACGTGGCTTATTGCTCAGCTGTTTTTTATTTTATTTTATTACACTTGTTTAATGGACGACGTAGGGTCTTGTCATTTTAAAAGGGTAGTTTGTATAGAAATAAAACTAAAGAAAATTGCAAGTTAAAAATGTTTATCATTTCATTAAAAGACTTAGGTAAGATAAAGTAAGTAAATGCTCATATATTTCCAAATTAATATACATTTTATATTAGTATGCCATAATGAAATCTAACAATTTATAAATATTAAAAAAGGCATACTTATTGCTTATGCTTAAATTTTTTTTTTCGAGAAAATGAATTCATCCGTGAAATGCTTTAACTACAGATTTATAGCTGCCTATATGTAGTGAATAAACATGTTATTTAAATAGAAACAAGCTATTGATAACAATAACATCACCACATAATCTGCAACATTTTAATTGTTTAACAGTCAATCCATTGAGCATTTACTTACATGGTGTGTTTAAAATCCCTACTAGATTAATTAGTAGCGGAGTGGCGCACCGTCCCCTGCTATAACTTGCTGTAAGCGGCTACGCATACCGCGCACCATATTCCAACACAAATCTTTGCCTCTCATGTGCTCCCAAGTCGACGTCACGATCTCAACCAAATTGTGTTTGTTTCGCATTTCAGTTGTGTCCCAATTTAAAACCATTTGACCCCATAGATTTTCTATAGGGTTCAAATCAGGACTCTTAGATGGCCAATTAATAACTGTCACACGATGATGATTAAAATGATTTTTCATCAGTGAAGATCACAACATTTTCTTCCCAATTAAAATTTAAATACTCGTATTCCTGGGCAAAACGGACCCTTTCTTCGCGATGAGCAGGTGTCAATGCAAATCAGACTGTACTAACAGCCAATTAAGTATTCATGTAATCGTTTTCTTTTGGCCGCTAAGTCGAGCTTTTCGCGGTGCTAATGCAAATGCACTAAACGATTCTGCTTAAAGCGCCGTCTTCTTATAAAAGAAAAAAAGGACCTCAGACGTCTAGGATCCTAAAAGGTTCCTAATCTTGTTTCAACTTGGGTGAGTAACTTAGATCAGATAATATAATAGTAACTAATGAAAATAGTTATCTCAAAAGGAAAACTAAGAAAGTAAATTCTTAAGACCACAATAAAAGGTCTTCTATTCGATGTTATTTAAGACAAAACATAAGAAAAGCTTGCGTAACGTCGTGTCACTAAACAATACAAAGTATGTGGAAGGTACTCTAAACTTTACTATGTTCCTCAAGTTCTCTGTTTTAATTAAATAACCTTCAATTTCCGATATAATTAAAAACTTACTGTTCGTCTAACTATGAATGAACGAAATCTACTTTCTGGGGGTAGCAAATTGGTTGCGGAATTTGTTCGAAAGAGTCACCGCGGCCCTGGAACGCAAAGGGCATTAGGAGGATCACGGGTGGGTTTTAGTCAGTAAGAGTCTGACACTCTCTACCGCTCAGCCCAGAGCGGAAGAAGCCATTTGATGATTTCCCATTATCAAAAAAGGGGGTACCAAATTAAAAAAAAAGTATAAGTTTTGACAAGATTCAGGGACAGCTTTTATATACTTATTTATAAATATAGTCGGAAAGTAAACGCTACGAATACATACTACAGAAAACAAATATTTTCTGACCATAGAATAGAGAATAGTCGAGAGATTAGCTAACGAATGTTATGATTATGTACTGAGTAAATATAATCATGTAAAACTTTTAAGTTGCAATGGGGTTTATTCTACTTGAATATGTATATTTGTCTATATTGTATGCCTATAACAAGCACATAAATTGTAGAGCTCCATTCGCGCAGTAACGGTGCCTACGTCAGCGTAAATGGAGATATAATCCTCCAAATTCATCACCATTACACCTCGACGACGCTTCATGTACTCTCAAATATGGGTACGGGAAAACACGGCAAAAATTGAAAGTCCTTACGGCTCTCAACTCACAATGAATCATGGTGACTAAGACATTTGGGAGGATAACTTTTACAAGGAGTTATCAAGAGTACACGACGATTCATCCCTAAGTGAGTTATTACGCGGGAAACATTTGAGTTACCTTCGGTTGTCTCTGGACGAGATACGTGGGTTCAATGAACTTTTGAGTGCAATTTTCCGCTTTCCGTCTGACAAAGTTTTGCGCCAACTTCTTTTTTTAAATAAAATTTCCGTTGTTTCGAAATTGACTTCGGTGTTAAGGTACTTATAAATTGTTTTGGAATCTGATTGGTATTGCAGACATTTTTCTTCACAAACTTTTGAAATTAACTTTTATTGTAGTCTCGAATAGTATGGCACACAGCTCGACGAAGTTTCGCCAGGTACACTGTTGTGGGGTCTGTACCTTACCCTACCTGCCTAAAGTTTAAGATAATCCCCACCCATTCTCCTGATAGAAAAGTGCTGTATTATTAACAACCTACGTATTATTAAGCTTTCTATTATTACACTGTTTTCTTCTCTTTGTTTATTTTTTTGTTTCTTATAAAAACTGTCTGTAAAAAGCCGTAGTAGGTATATTCCTATAAATTAGCAGAAAAATGAATGGCATCCCGTAAATATAATGTGTAAAAATAATTTGAAATATTTCAACCGCAACCGTTTCAAAGATATGTTAAGAGGCATTCTTATTCTTTCATGTACACAAAAACTTGAAATACAACTTTTATTAAAAACAGCTAATATACACAAACACAGGTGATCTTAACATAGAATCTCTGATATTAAATACGTGCTGTTATAATAAAAAAAAAAAAACAATCATAATAGGAAAGCTAATCGCCGAGTGTCTTAGACATTAACAATTAACGTTATACGGTATACAGAAGTGGAACCGTGGAAAAAGCTAGTATGCAATAATCGTACATAATATTCACAAATGGAACCCAGCACCAACGTGCCGAGAATTCGATAAAGCGAGCGGCGCTACGGCACAACTTTATAGTTTATGAACTACGATGGCACTTGAACGGAATCTCAATTTCTTCAGACTTCCTATTGAGAAGTTTTCAACTCACTTTCTTGGCATATGAATGAATATATTAAATGTACAGTCGAATTGAATTAACATCGTTATGGTAATGCAAGACCAGTCTCTTGCATCTTACCTACCAAAGTTTGTTTCACATACCCATGCTCAGTAGCAGGAGTACCACACACATCGCCACCACACCTGCGGCCCTCAACAAGTCATAGGTCTACCCGTTGGCGGGCATTTTTTTGCTGGATGGGTAATCATCAAATGACTTCTCCCGCTCTGGGCGGAGCGGAAGGGAGTGTCAGACTTACTGACTAAAACCCATCCGTGATACTCCTAATGCCCTTTGCGTTCCAGGGCCGCGGTGACTCTTTCGAACAAATTTCGCAACCAATTTGGTACCCTCAGAAAGTAGACTTTGTTGATGGCGGGCCTACGGATGACGAGCTATGGGTGGCTCGCCATCCGATAGCAACCAGGCTCGGGTTGACGGCGCGTCGTGTTACACGCGCGCCTCAATGAGCTGTCAGCAAAGAAGACGGGGCCCCATACAGTCAGTGCCTGCTAGGGTTGCGGAATTTGTTCGAAAGAATCACTGCGGCCCTGGAGCGCCAAGGGCACTATTAAGGATCACGGGTGGGTTTTAGTCAGTAAGAGTCTGACACTCCCTTCCGCTCCGCCCAGAGTGGGAGAAGTCATTTGACGATTTCCATCCATAAAAAAAGTACCCGATGGGAGACCTAGCAACCCTGCGTCTTCAGGTACGCGATTGTGACTCCAAAATCACATACATAAACATAAAGTCAATGCCAATATGCAGCAATCAACAACACCCAGCTGACATGTAATAACACTCAAGCATTACCTTCCTACTGTGGTAAATGGGTAAGAAAAAAAATAGGTTTATACAAAAAATAAATATGCGAGAAGTATCATATTTCTAATTAAATCTATGTTAATAATTCTTGATTATGCAAAGATATTAATCGTGGGTATAAATAGCATTTCCATGCTATTTTCACTACTTCATTAGGTTTCTTACTAAGAGCTCCTTTCGTATAACAGGGCCCTAGAAACGATATTCGGTAATTCTGTGATCGATCAACTGGAATCATTGGATAGTTTCACCCTGATAACCTTTTCTTAAGGTTGCCCTTTGTGCGTTAATATGTAGGAAAACTACCAACTACCTGGTAAGAGAAGTTTATTAAAGTACTATTAAAATGAGTTCATATTGTCTCAAAATGAAGTTCTCTTGGTAGATCCTACTACCGATCATTTGTGCTAGTTTTAACCCTACTGTCTCGAAAGGAGGCTAATGTTTTTGAGAGTCTTTATGTGGGAAATAAAAAAGACCTTTATTTTGATTCAATCACAGACTTTGATACCACCAACTTCATCAAACTGCCTGAACTGAGCTGAAATGACTTGTTTGGAACATTTTGGACGTTTAATGCGGTTGGATTTTCTATATACATATTTTCGTCAGTCAGAATTCACAGAACAATGGAAACAGGAAATAGACCTCAAGCGGAACAATCGGCACTAAAACGGACACCGAAAACGTAACCGGATTAAATAATTCCAAGAAACGTTCGTTCCTGTGCACCAAAATTGCCACAAATCGAATCACCGTCGGTCGCTGGCTGGAGATGGGCGCCACTCGCACATTTCCGCATCCAATATGGCCGCTTTCGATTTCCGGTCCCGTCTCCCGCGTAAACGGTTTACCTCGGATTACATACAGCGTTTATTTTAATCAAACCAATGTTCGCCTCTTGCGCGGATCACGGGATTAAAGCAACGTCCATCTGGATCACTTCAAACACAAACTCAATGTATGTAAATCGAAATAAATTGCTTGTGTATCAAATATATGAGACCATCTGGATTTTTGCGCGAATGCCTCGGATAACGATATTTCAGAGGGATGTTGTCGGTTCTTTTGTTTGTATTGTATGTAAGCTCGAACAAAAGCTCCGTGTTTGAGTTGCTTTGTTCGAATACAGTTTATTTACAAACATTTGACAATAATAGCCGAATACGTGTTTATTGACAATTCTTCTATCGTAAATCAAAGGTCTATGAATAAAAATCCAGAATTCATAAAAACGTTGTGTGTTATCTTTATTAAATTGAAAAGATAAATAAAGGTTACTTTGTCCGAGTCTGGAAATAATTGGTAACGTACTAAAATCGTGGACTCGTCAAAATAATACATTTATTTTTAAACTGATTAAGTAGAATATTTAGTTTTTTGTACTATTATAATTCCTTTAAAGTTTTGCTCGCCAAAACGACAGAAATCAAACGAAAGACGAAAACGATTTCTGTCTATAAACACCTTATTAATTGAAATCGGTTATCCTTTTTCTTTTTATTATGAAAAATAATCCACTACTACAGAGAAACTAAGACAATAAACCATCCCATCCATACAGCATTTAGTGCAGATCCACCTCATCAATCACATGAACCGAGGCACAAATTCTTCTCACGTTCCCTGTCATCCATAATGCTCCTGTTTCATCGTCTTCAATATTAATACCAATGTTGTAGACATGATTTAATCTGTTTTTCTTAGCCTGCAGCGACAGAGGGTTAAGAAACACGTAGATATATTTTATAGGATATGAAAACTGCTTTGGAATCTCGTATTGGTTATATTTCGTGGCGAGTTGATTTATATGACTCCTCCTTAACAAAAACCGCTATCAAAAGGATAGCGGTTTTTGTTAAGGAGGAGTCTGCAATTGAATAATGGATTGATGGGCTGCTATAGAATATCATCAAGAAGTAGAAACTTAATGCTATACTAAGGTGTGATGGTGACACTTGGGATAACTATCACAAAACATCACCAGAGCCTATAGACAAACTGACGTTCTACCAAAGTTAGCAATGGTCAAAAAATCAAAAATGGATGTGATTGGCGTGCGTTACCGAAATTTGACATGATTTTCCTAAACATATGGTATTACAACAATATTGGCATGTCCATTACTTAAGATCCATAATACTCGTGAATCACCGTCTTCAATATTAATACCAATATTGTAGACATGATTTAATCTGTTTTTCTTAGCCTGCAGCGACAGAAGGTTAAGAAAAACGTAGAGATGTTTTATAGGATATGAAAACTGCTTTGTAATCTCGTATTGGTTATATTTCGTGGCAAGTTGATTTATATGCTTTTGATAGCGGCTTTTGTTAAGGAGGAGTCTGCAGTTGAATAATGGATTGATGGGCTGGTATAGAATATCATCAAGAGGTAGAAACTTAAATGCTATATTATGGTGTGATGGTGACAATTGGGATAATTATAACAAGGCATCACCAAAGCCTATAGACTAAACGATATTCTGTCAAAGTTAGCAATGGTCGAAAAATCAAAAATGGATGTGATTGACATGCGTTATCAAAATTTCACGTTATCAATCCTAAACTTTTTGGTATTTCGACAATCGCTACATTACATTGAATGATTAATAGATGGGCTGGTATACAATATCATCAGAGAGAGAAACGTAATGATATACTAAGGTGTGTTGATGACACTTGGGATAACTCAAAGCCAAACTCAAAGCCAACAAACTGACATGATATCAGCGCTATCGATGGTCGAGAAATCAAAAATGGATGTGATTTGCATGCGTTACCGAAATGTCACGTGATCTTCTTAAACATTTTGGTATTACGACAATCGCTACATTACCTATGATCCATAATACTTGTGTATCATCGTCTTCAATATTACCAATGTTGTAGACACGATTAAATCTGTTTTTCTGACCCTACAGCGACGGAGGGTTACGAAAAACGTAGAGATATTTTATGGGATATGAAAACTGCTTTGTAATATTTTATTGGTTGTATTTCGTGGCGACTTGATTTATATGTTTAACCTTTTGACAGTGGCTTTTGTTTTGGAGAAGTTTTCGTGTGATTAATGGACTGAAATATGAATACGAGTATCATCTGAATACTATTATATCACAACACCTGGGATAACTATCGCCAAACACCGGCACTTATTGTATAATACATGCATATTAATGTAGAGAAAACATTAGTATCTACATTGCATCCGTGCGAAGCGCGCTAGTATAGTATAAAACAAAGTCGCTTCCCGCTGTATGTCTGTCCTTATGTATACTTAGATCTCTAAAACTGCGCAACGCATTTTGATGCGTTCTTTTTTAATAGATAGAGTGAGTCAAGAGGAAGATATGTATGTATAATACATATGTACCTACATAATATATTAGAGAAATACTGATAATTTTAGAAGTTTCTAATGTGATGTCGTAAACAAACACTTTTTTTTTTTTCATAAAAATCTGTGAACGTTGTATACAAAGACATTCTGTAGTATATTTAGTATCAGCATTGCACCCGTGCGAAGCCGGGGCGGGTCGCTAGTGCAATATAAAGATAGAAATTAATTAGAAAGAATAAGTAGTTACGCTCTTACGAAAGTAGCCGTAAGCAACATTTTAATAACTATTCAACGTCCATGTTCTGGACCAAGTTCATAATTACACCGGATATAATAACCATGATTCAATCCAATTTCACACAAGAATATAAAAGATAGCTGACAGTAACTAGGTACCAGGGAGCTCGGAACGACGAGGAACATGGCTAAGTTCTAAATCTCTCTCTCTCTCCTATTATTTCGTCTGGAATCTTAAAAACTCGAGTTCTATATATGTGTTCTCTAGTTAATATCGATTTCGCTTCCAATAAAATCGAAGAGGTTTTATTATGCTTGGAACCGATTTCGTGGCTCGCAGACTTTTCTCTATTGTTCAAGAATTTTGCTGAATTTGCTTTTGGGTTCGTGGTTTTCGTGTGAAACTGAAGTCATAAAGACATTTTCTTCTAACGTTTTGTATTGTTACCAGTTTGCTTACATTTGTTACTGATTTGTATTTCACTGGCATGAAAACCGTACTTTTAGGTAGGTAGATATAAATACTAACAATAATATATAATAGTTTTTAAAGTTAAACTAAGAATATTTAAAAAGAGCATAAAATAGACTCTGATAAAGAGATTGAGTGATTTTTCACTTTCTAATGAAAACTAAAATTGCTCTCTGTACCTCTATATACTTTTTCTGAGACCTAGGTATCTTGCTTATCAAATTTCATAAAACCGGTTCACTCATTTCCAAGAATAAGAACTTTCGAGTTTGTGTACAATATAGTGAGGAGTAAAGGTTTGGTCTACAACAGCTCAAATCATACAGAAAATCTAAGCGAAACTTGTAATACAATTAGAGAATACAATCTCGGGATCACGGCTGTTATTTGATCCCGAAAATCCCGGGACTATAAGCTCGGGATTTCCGGGATTACCACAAACAGGTCTGGTTTGCAAGTAGCACATCGTCTGCATGGAGTTATTGTATAGTTGCGAAAGACTGGTATAGTGCTAATGTAAGCTTCTCAGGATTCCGGTATTGCAAATGAAAAATCGCTGAATCCCGGGAATAAAAAACGTGCGATGGATTTTATTCTCTTCAATACAATACATTACTTTCAACCACAATATAAACAAAACAACACGATTCCAAGTAAACAAAAACTTTCCTGAAACGTTTAAACAACTCACTAATACCTATCCAAAACTAAAACAATTTCGGGATAAAATTTGTAACCGCAGCCCGTTTGCTTGCTGAAACACGATCCTTTAAACTTTCACTTTAGTTAAATATTCTACGCTGGCCGTCTCGACAGGTTAAACTACATAGAACATAAGTAGATATAACTAACATGTAACCGATAGTAGATAAGTGATAATACAATGTTCGCTGGTATAAAAAAGTCTAAACACCCACATTTTAAAAACAAAACAATTTTATTATGAATCGGTTACGGATTTATGATTAACTGTTGATAATCCTATCAACCAATCACTGCTGTTAACGAGTGCTAAAGAATTTATCTCATAATATGTGGCAAATTCTCAGTCACAATGGTAGGTACTATTCTTATGGATCATTTACTATCGTAATCCTTTGTAATTAGGAAACAGGAAGTTCTTTTCTGTATAAAGAGTAAGATGTTGCTCGATATCATTTTCGTGTTAGGAATGGGAAATAATTTACTTGATTAATAAATGTTTTACTGCAGTAAAATCTATAAAAAAAATATTTGTATTGTTCCGTTTCATGGCAATAATTATATTTTTTTAGAAAATATTGTTACTTATCTAAAATGGGAACTACAACAATAACAAAGATTATTAAAGTATCGGAACTAAGTTCTGAAACCATAAATACCATCTAAAATCAAATAAAAACTGAACAATACCATCTAAAATCTCGCCCGATTTTCAGCGCGCTACAAATAGGTACTATTAGAATGTAGCATTATAGCATAGTATACAAACATCTAGCTGCTAGATGTTTGTACACACTGTATACTAACACTTTCGCATTCTAAGCTGTTAAAACCACCACTCCTGAAACATTGAAATCTGCACCTTATCTTGATAAAGGTCTGACGTCATTTTGAGTGGCAAGGTTTTGTGATAACGATCTGTGAAGTTGTTAGTAGTATCGTAGTATACGTTCCCTTTCGTTGGCAAGCTGCCGGGCGGCGCTGATCAATGAACGTCTGTACAACCAGACTACTTTCACGCTGAACGTATTTTGAATTTGGAACGCTTTTTACTTTTTAAAGGTTAACGTAATCCGGCCAGGTTCATTAAATGGATTGTTTATGGAACTCTTTGATGAGTCAGAATACTCAAATATAAAGCGTTTTTGAGAGGCATTTTAAACAATATCTAATTTGGGTTAACTCTGATTCTAGTAAGGGTTGAAAGTTGTGTAGAGTTTGTTTACAAAATTGAAAGTGAGGAGTGGTATTGGTATGGATGCTTCATAGGAATTTTAGATAAATATTTGAACATGTTAAATGAATATGTAGTTTAAAGTATTTTTTCCTTTATATACGAGTATAGCTGTTTGGAGTCAACCTCATTAACTCGTTATCATCAAAATTATTATTATCAGAGCTGAGCTATTTTGAAATTCCAATAGATACATTTAATAAAGGTATCTACTGACACCGTTTGACAAGGTGAAACACAAGCTAAATACCAACATCAAATAAAGATCCACACACTCAAAACTCAACAAATTCCACAATAAAATTCACAGAGCCCATACAAAACAAATAGATGAAAAAATATATAATCCTGAATAAATTGTTAGCAGCACGAGCGCCTACGTCTGTTCATATTCACAGAGAACGAAAAAAAGCGCCAACCAACGTGTGACACCGTAGAGAGAGCATTTCACACATTTCCCGACGTTTTTTCTATCTAGAAAAGAAAAAGAAAGAAAACATATCTGCAACGCAAGGCTGTATTTCGAAGACAGCACAAAGACTTTGTTTTTACTGAAGAAAGTACATGATAAGCTTTGTGGTGTGAGGACTAACATTGGGTGTCTTATGGGTGCGACTGGAGCACAGTGTGGTAGTTTTAGTGGATGTTGTGGATGAAAATTGTTAATTCGCTAACTTATTACATTTTTAAAATATTCTTCTATTTTTATATATTTTACTATTCATTCAAATAGGTTGATATTACCCCTTTTTACCCCCTTCCACATATGTATGTCACTGAAGGGTGTCAATGTAAATCAACTGAAAACGTTTATAAATTTGTCATTCCAACACAATCCCATTGTCATTTTGCTAAAAGTTCGTAATCTTCTAAATTCTTAATGGTCAATCATTGGTCGGTCAGTGGTCTCGTAATACTTTTTGATAACCGAGCTATTAAAAGCAATGACTGCACAATGACGTTCTAATGGTAGGTCACTGATCAAAAGAAGTGTTCTTTATGTATGAGATTACCATTATCTGCCATTTCTTTCAATGGAGTGACAGTGGTTGACCGTTGGAAAGTCATAGTGTCGCTTTTATTTATATTACTAGCTTCTGCCAGCGACTTCGTCCGCGTGGATTAGTTACTTTACCCCCGATTTTTAAACTCTTAGTCCGATCGGTTTAAAATTGACAAAGTTTCATACAAACGTTAATCCCCTATTTTATCCCCTTGGGGGTAGAATTAATCAAAATCTTTTCTTAGCGGATGCTTACGTCATAACATCTACCTGCATGCCAAATTTCAGCCCGATCCGACGATAAACGTAAGATTACTGCTAAGCTATCGGGAGTTACACGTGTTATTGTGAGTCAACCATAAAAGATAGACATATGCTGTTGTGGGATATTTTTTAGATAATTTTATGTAAAACATTTCCGTAATACATGATTTCTATGTAACTTTAACCATTAAGGCTACACACGCGATGGAAGCTTAAAAAATGGAGTAACTTCTCCCGTTTTCCCAACATTTTCCTTCACTGCTCTGCTCCTATTGATTGTAGCGTGATGATAAGTATACTATAACCTGCCCAGGAGTATGAAGAATAATTGTACCAAGTTTCGTTAAAATCGGTCGAGTAGTTTTTGTTTCTATAAAGAACATACAGACAGACAGACAGACAGACAGACAAAAATTTTACTGATTGCATTTTTGGCACCAGTATCGATCACTAATCACCCCCTGATAGTTATTTTGAAAATATATTCCTTGTACAGAATTGACCTCTCTACAGATTTATTATAAGTATAGATTATTAGATTACCAAACTTGTCAAAATCAATCATTATGAAATCAATAATAGACCATTCTGACACTATTGTAATAGCAGACTTGAGGCTCTAGTTCTCCATAATCAGGCCGATCTTGTTTAAAATATTTTCTTATACCTTTGTGTACGTATCGAATACATGTTTTCTATCTCTATTTTGAACCTACACGTGGTCTAAGACATCGTGATCCAAGGTTGAGACACGTTTAGTTCCCATTTATGGACTAGTCTCCTTTGATGGTCCCATTGTATTCGAATTAAGCACACGTCGGCAATCAATGGACATTGCTAACCACTTTGAACTTGAAGACAAAACGCTGCTAGTCTCTCTGATGCATAGATTTGTTTACGAAAACGTCATACCAAGTGAGCCTATTAAGCTTTTAATTCATATACTATCCGATAAACATGCAAACAAAACATTAGTCTAGTTTATTGTTTATAAATCATGTGTAGCGTGCTTAACGTGCCTACATGTTTGTTTAATATTATACATCACATAATACTTCGGCAATGTTGTTGAAACTACCTCTACAAGAGGCGCTCTATTATACACATTTAAACTTAGTTACGAACTTCGTCTACATAAATAAAACAAAAAACTTTCAAAGAAAATGTATAAAGATGAAGTCTAAAGATCTTTTTAATAGCAGGTAAGACCTTCCTGTGTTATGATTTTATGAATATTAAAATAATGTATTCGTAAGGGTCTTTTTGGAACCCGGTGAAAACTCACAGAAGCTTGGATCCTTTCAGCAACCACTTAAGATCTTATGGAACCCAATTAAATATAAAACGCTTGTAAAAGGAAGCGTCTTGCAAAATGGGAAATTTTTGACTTATGGCAGAAAATGGAAACTCGCTGACGAAAACACAACCCACCTACAAAAGATGGTATGTATTTAGTTTGCGGTATCTTCCATTTTTTAGGAATCATAAACGTTTTTACCAAATCAATGACTCTACCTAGAATATGGCTCAATCAATTGCCAACTTATTATATCAATTTTTCAAAAGGTGAAACAGCCAATTTCATTTATCAAGTGGGCGCGGATGGCTTAATCTGAAACGGTAAATCTAATAAGATTTACCGAAGAACTCTGAAAGGAGTCTCGGGCCCAATTTTCATCAAAACTGAAACTGCGTCATTAATTATTAGAAAAACCGAAATTGGTTTTCGCAATTGGTCGAATAGAATAGAATACTCTTTATTATGTACACCATATAAGTTACAGAAAAGATAGATAAAGAAAACATTACATAGAATGACACAATGGGATGCCTTATATGGATCGCTAAAAGCGATCTTTTCAAGACAACCTTTGGATGGATTTTAAAGAGAAAAGGAAATACAGTACTGTACTAATTATACACCCCTAGTTTTTAACTAGTACAAATACTTTAAGGGCTTATTAGAATAGGTCTTGTTATTATTTAAGAAAAGTCTCAAAAAATTATGTTCATAAACAGCAAAGTTATTAGCGTTTTTTATATCCCAAAATATCATTCAACTTATGAAAATACTATACAGGCTATTGATTTATGTATGAATAAATGACGATTAAAATGGAAAAATACTGCGCGTAGTATTTTCTAGTAGCAATTGTTATGAATGTTGATTCTATTATGAATTTACCAGTTATGAAAAAACTCCGTGGACATTTTTGGGATTTTATTTTTTCAGTTTTGACTACACAAATATGATTAGTAACGGGTACGGATAGAGCCCTATTTTTTTTGTACTAATTAAAAACTAAGGTTGTATAATATATAATAAATAAATACATACAATAATTAAATAAAAATCGAAATTCAGTACAGAAATTGAAGCCGTTCATTTTGTAAAAATGAGAAGGTGTCATTAATAAGGATCAAGTTCTTTTTAATTAATCCACGCCCACTTGAAAAATGCACCCTGTATAAGTTATAAGTGCGGGTCTATGTAATTGATTAAAACTGCCAACAACCAGAAATTAACTGGATTTTGTTAAGAACTTTTGAGGCTTTCATACATTAATATATTGCTAGCACTAGAACGCTTTTGAATTAAACCTACGTAGGAAAATCTAGAGAGAGCTCAGCCATACCAACTTCGGTCCGAACACGACACTCTTTGGTAACTTTGTCTTAACCTTTTTTTTAACGAAGTTTTCCCCACTGGCAACCTGGGTCGGTTTCGAGACAAAGTTCTCTGAACTTCGCTGAGCCATGTCTCTTATCCCTTGGCTTGTTGACTTCGCGTCTGCTTTCACGAAATCCCGCCAACACGTCTTGGATTTGTTGCCGTTTGGGAGTTTCGTGTTGCTCCGGCGACACATTTGTTTTTCCTTTCAAACTCAATTCTGTCTGAGCCTTTATTTTGGCGTTTTTTCACTTTTTTGCCCTTTGGTCCTAAAACTGCTTCGTCTTTGTTGCTACAAGCATTTGGCAAATTCAAAAACTACTTTTCTACGCTGTGTGTTGCTTTTAATTTAACCATACCTACACAGAATTAACATTAACATAAAACGCATACCTAACTAGGCCTACCAAATTCGCTTGTTTAACAAATTTTAAATAAATAATCACTATCACACGTCCAGTTGCGTGCAACGCTCACATACCATTGCATTTTAAAATTAATCGTGGCCACCCCTGTCAACAGCCCACGAAGGGTCAACGACCCCGCCTATTTGGAACGAACAATGTTTATAAAGTTAAAGGAATAGCAGGAAGTAGGGCGAGGGGCAGCGAGAAGCGGTCTTAATCCTCCATTCAACTGTTTTTGAGTTACAACGCGTATGTATCTATCTATTCGCGAGCTTTGTGTGCACTCGTGGGATGTCAGCTTTATAATAGGGTAAGTAAAGTGACGCATTAATAGTTGCAGAAGCTAAATAGTAGCACCGCACGGACCCAGCTTTGAAGCTAGGCAACGCTTGCCAAGGTCTGACCGTGGATACGTAACCATCCATTATATGTATACGGAGACTTCTTTTGGCGAGACCGATGCGTCCGGCTGTTATTTGTAGATCTTTGACGGACGTTACAATACACAGAAGCCATTAAATCAAACACCCATTTTGCCAATGAGTAGGTAACCCGTCGCTAGGTTGTGGGGTTCCAATCGACGGTCGCTCTTTGTCAAATAGTGGAAATCAGCTGCATCAAATTAGATTGAAAGCCGACCCCAACATAGGCGGGAAGAATTGGCTGATTGGATACGTTGTATCTCTTTGTCATGTGAACCTGTGTGCACTCGTGGATGTCAGCTTTACAATGCGGTAGTAAATGACTATAATATGTGTATATGAATGCTAAAGGATAAGTGCAGATTACCGCAAGTTTGTAAGTGAATCAACTATAGTAGGTGACAGTCCGTCGTGGATGGCGTAGCGTAGGCGCGGGATGCTTTGTAGGGCATTGTGGGGGAGTATGACATGGCCTCAATTATTTATTATGGTTTTTAGAGCGCGGTAGTGTCGAAAATTCGGATTGCTTGACACTGCAGCGCTAGATGTGAAATAAACAATGCGAAATGCTACTAAATGCCAACGCTACTGGTGGATAGAAATGCAGGGGTTAATAGAAACGAAAAGGAATTTTCACGTTATTTAAATAATTATTGTTTGCAGCATTTAAGAACTCAGTTTTTTTTTAAATTAATGCTTTTTAAATCACCATTAATGTGGTACTTAAGCGAAAATCCCAATAAAAGTTTCGATTTTATCCACCCCTGCAAGTACCGTAAAACGAGGCGAATAGAAATTCGCCTCGTTTTACGGTACTTCACTATCACTACATAGTATAAAATAAAGGCGGTTCCCGCTGTCTGTGTGTCCCTATGTATGCTTAGATCTTTAAAACTACGCAACGGATTTTGTTTTTTTAATAGATAGAGTGATTCAAGTGGGAAATTTATATGTATACTGATCATTTAAGAGGTTTCTAATTTTGATGTCGTAAATAAACTCAATTTTTGCGCTTACTTTGCAGATGCTGGCTGAAACCTGCGAGTTAGATCAAAATAATTTACTACAATATTGTACACCTTGAAAAGTTCTACAAAAAGTCCGTAATGGTATATGTTTATCTCTTAGGGATAACATAACTACTTTTTATATTTTACTTAAGCATCAACATTACACTCATGCGAAGCCGGAGCTGGTCGCTAGTTTATTATAAATACGACCCCATGCACGTTCAAAACCTATTCCAACAAACATAAACATAATGTTTTGTTACCGCAACAAATACGCTTCCATTTACCTACCAACATAACTTATTATTCAAAACATGAGCAAAGCAAACAGCAAGTGTAAACTAACGCCTACTAAAGCACGTAGAATTCCCGTATTACTCCCGTTTATCAACCGTAGCTACCGTACAGGAAAATATTCAAGTAATAACTACAAAATTAGGTTGAAACTCGTTAAAAGCCAGCGGGCGGTGGAAAGGTGCCCTTAGGGAATGGTGCTCACAAAATACACATGCATACTTTTTGGGTGTCGAAAAGCAAGTTCCATTTTCAAATATTTTGTTTTTCTGGGGCCGAAAACATTACTCGGCTAGCTTTACTTGCCAGTACGAACTCTCAAAGTGGCAAAAAGTCATTTCTTTTCGAAAATTCAGAAATATCGTCTATGTGTAGTTACTTCTTTGTTTTGGATTCGGATCAGCATTTACCTTCCGCAGCAACAGACCACAACAGAAATCGATTGTTAGTAGAACAGTTTATTCGCTAATTAATAATGCAAACTTAAGCCACACTGAACAACCGATCGATGCAACAAACTGTCGTGTTGCCAACAATACACAGAATTTGTACGAGTTGAATTGCACCACAAACAACGACAGACACAAAATACTGAATGCAATTTTAGTACGGAAAGGGATGCAAGCAATCTGTCATTGCAAGTCAGATTTGATATAACAGCGGTGCGAGATTAGATCTTTCCTATTTGTGAATTTGCAAAATGGATGAAAATTCAGCGTAGGTAGTGAACATAGACGGTTGATGAATGAAAATACTGTTATGGCTTGAAAGATCAGGTTATCTTTTAAGTAGTGTACGTTAACTATTTACAAAAACTCTCATATCTAATAAAAATTGCTGAAACGTCTTGCTATCTCCTTAAAATGGCCGTTACCAACTGCTAACTCCAATGTACTCAAAAAAGGTTGCATGCTAGCCTTATCTCAACTTCCTCACTAACCTTTCAGGCGGAACCGTAACGACCACCGCTTCGGTACAGCTAACAACGCCATTTTCCGTAATCTTCATTGTAAATATCTCCATCCAATTATATCACTTTAACATCTAATCCAAAACCAGGACATTATTGTTACTGACGATAATTTCGAGATAAACTATTTGGTACGACATATTGTTTCAGACCAAGTGAAAGTAAGAAAGAAATCACTGATAGAGGGAGATATATGAGATGTACACGCAAATTCGTCGCAAGCGCAGTACAGACTGAATTAACCGCGTCGTCCCCAGCGGATTAAGTGATCTAACTCGATGATACTCGGCTGGATTGCTGCAATTTCGAGCTGCTATTATTGCAAGCATGAGGGCAGGACACCGGCTCTACGGCGAAATTAGTAAATAGACACTTGATGGGGCCAAATGGGCAGTGCCCGCGGCGGTCGACTGATATCGTGCCTATCAATTTGTAAACTTCAAGTGACGGATGGTTTGTCGGTATTATAGATGGAACTGTGAAGTTGAAGTAGGTATTTCCTTAAACTATTTGAGTTGTTACGGGAGGAAGAGGAGTGATAACTGATAGTGTTGAGCTGGGATATTAAGAGTTTGTCGTTGTTAGGCCTTGCGATAACTGCATAGCCGGTATAGCCATTTTCGGCTGATGAAAACATTAATCAGAATATGAATAAGATTATTCTTATCATATAGGTATAGTCATTTTCTTTACTTACGCTATCAAAAATATGGATTTTATATTAAAATTAATTCAAGTAGTGTTACCTATTTAATAAAGGGGGATACCTCAGAGATATGTAAAGCTAAGCATATCCCACCTAGGTATGTAAATGGGGAAACTCGACGACGTATTTTGGGATCGTATTTTGCATTTAAATGAAAATTATTCGTTGATATAGGACGTGTCATGTTACCTTGACAGCCAAATATAGACCTCACAATAATCCAATAGTATTCCCATAAATCCTCAGTAAATATTATTCTGGGAATTAGACTGGAGAGAGGCATTTTCAGGATATAGTTAGGAGATTATGGAATCATTCAAATTCGTTGAAATTTGAACATATTTATGCTAAAGCTACAGATAGTGTCGTTATTTTTAAACTATGAACATATTCAAACGTCTCCATTAGAAAAACCTGTTATTATTTGACTATTGAAATAGCGTTTAATCGTCCTTGTTATTTTGATTTAGGCTCCGTGTCTTTTTAACTTAATGTTAGGCTGCTAAGTCGAGCCCTCCCAAATTCTTCCAGGAATCCTTTTGACGAAAGCCTCAATTTCGTAACAAGTCGAATCGCATCAACATCCAAAATATCCTTACGTCAACGAAATATTTAAACGAACCCCTATTCGAAAAACGAATTCGACAAAACCACATCTCGAACACGTCCGGAAAGTGCTGAAATTCGCGCTCATTGGCACAGCATGTCACGGAAAAGTTGTCAGATAGTCGAATGTGGCCGAATATCACATGTCGCGTGACGCGACTCGATCGAAGGCCGGTGGGGCCGAGGGGCGGCAGACCGGCTACCGGCTGGAGGGAAGCGTCGCCCGGAGGATATTGTCGATTTCAATGCGCCGGAGACAACGCAATCTGTGCGGCTATGCGCACATGCAGTTAAGGGCTCGGAAGTGTGGGTTCGTGAGGTATTGGTGTCGTTATTGGCTCTTTGTTTTGTCATAATTTTGCACAAATCTCTTATATGAAAGTTGCCAGTATTTTATATTCCGTGTTTATCAGGAATATATCGAGCCACCAGTTATATCACCGAAATAAAAAATAGAAATATTTTCTTATGATAAATGATATTTATTTTGTAAGTAGGTTAAACATACCGCCTCTACGCGTCTAATATTTTTTGGTCATTTTAAGCTAGATGAGACAAACCGAGAAGATCCACCGAAACAAACACAAAGAGACTTAAAATAGTAAGTAATTGGTACAACTAATATAAACATTTATTTCTGAATATCGAAAATATTACAACGTATTACCTACCCATTGGTTAGTCATCATCTGTGACCGAACTAGGACGAGTTAAAGGTATGAATTACTACTCATAAGTCTTTCACAAGTGGTTCATACAAATTCATTCATAAGTCATAACGTCAATTCTCAAGAACAGCTTCATGTCTTGAATCTTAACGTCGAATTTAAGTTAGTTGAGCTACAAATCTTATTTATAACGACAAGAAAACACCCGCACTCGCTATATCTTTAAACGACGACTGGAGAGAACAGTTTCAGGAGCCCTATTCCGAGAATCTCATAAAGTTCAAATTTACTTATTTACTTCGGGAAATCTTCTCTAAATGCTCCCGTACACTCCCTAAGAACCTATATGCCCCGTTTCATCTTTCTACGACCAGTAGTTTCGGGTGTACGTTGTCTGTCAGTCACTCAGTAACGGAAGAATTTATTCAGGAATAATAGGTTGGCTCCGGAAAATGGCAAACTCCCTAAGTTTATAAAATATATAATTGCTCGAAATGACATCGATAAATTATCGATTATCAAATTCTGATGCGTAAAAAATTGTTCTAAATGTTCAGTTGACAATTTATCTAGAATTTAAAATCTCTCAAGATTTTTATAATCTTACGCATTTTACACTTATCCGGGGACATATACACTGTTGTCTCCTTTCTCTGTCCCAGTAGTTCGCCTGCATAAGAAAATAATGCGTAATCAAACTTACGTTTTGGCAGTGAGGAAGAATGCCATTTTACTAAGCTCTTGCTCCTGTGCTTTTCCGTTTTTCAAAGCATAAACAGCTGTCTTGCACTCTGTACTGTGCAACTCGATTGAATGGACCATTGTGGTCATTTGTCAGTCATTTGAATAATCAAAAATCCGAATAATTGAATGTACGAAGAAAAGCAATTTTGTATTAGATGTTAACTCTAGATTGATAAGCTATGTCAGCTACGAATAGTTATATAGAATATAAAATGTCTACAACATACAATATAATGTATAATACATTGTAATACATTTGATTGTGGCCAGATAACCGCGAATCCATATCAACGAAGTCCGAATAATCGAGTGTAACCTGTGTTCCTTTTTCTTTTTTTTATTTTGGCTTCGCGCGGTTTGCGCATTAAGCCAATGTCACGTTTGGATCTGTGTACTTACAACGGCTTAAACATTTTTTTTTTTTAGTTTTGATAGGACACCTTAGCATTCGTTCTTTAAGACACGGCAATGACTTCTCTAAAATTAAACCGAATGATCTCCTCTCACGCTTCAGAATAGGTGCTCCATCATGCCAATAGATGCTTTATAGAGCTCGTGCATCCTGTTCGGAGGCGGCGACGGTAAGGAAGTGTACAATGTAAGAGGTTGGAGGATGCTGCTGTTTAGTCTATCTACGTTTAAATATAGATTACTGTTAGTCTCGGCAGGATTGGGCTTGGCTAAAGAAGTGTAGAAGCTACATCTTACGTCTGTTTTAAAATTAATCACCATTTGGCAGTTGCAGTGGTTTTCGCAGTGGCAAGTCTCTTGATCAACAATATGTTTTCCAGGTTTATCGCTGTTCTCTTCCGCTCCGCCCAGAGCGGGAGAAGTTATTTGATGATTTCCCATCCAAAAAAAAGGTGTAACGATGTGATGCGGAATTGTTTGAAAGAATTACCACGGCCATTTAGGCAAAGGGCATTTACACCTATTCCTGTAAATGCGTTACGTGTGGGTTTTAGTCAGTAAGAGTCTAGAATTTCCTTCTGCCGAAGCGGAAGGGAGTGTGTGTGTCATTTGATTATTTCCCATCCAAACCAAAAGTTGTGAGGTTGTGGGTAAATATCATAACAAGCTATGAACACGTTCATGCTCGACAGTGGACAACGAGGTAGTAGAATAATCCTCGGAAGACGAAGATTTTTTTGAAGCTCATTTGTCCAGATAAATTTTAGGTAATCCATACTAATATTATAAATGTGAAAGTAGCTGCAAAAGTAAAGGCACACGAGTTGACCAGGTCTAGGTATAGGACGTAGAATACTTTTCATCCCGGTGGTATCTTCCCTTGGTATAATTTTCAACTTTCTCGTGGGGGAAGCAGTTAGCAGAAGCTAGTATTTAATAAATCACAACTTGCCACTGTGAAATCACATTGGCAAGTTGTGTATTAATAATAACTACAATGAAATCATTGTAGTTATTATTAATGTATTTTCTTGCTACTTTTCAGTGTTAAAAGTACTTAAACGTACCTCATAAATTATACAAAAATAATCACATACTTAACACAAAAATAAGCAAGAAACTATACTAATTACATAGTAATATCCACAATGCTAAGAAATACAATATAATTACATATAAATATAAGTATTTTTCCGTGTAAGAAAATGGTAAACTTTATATTTACACCGGGTGCAGTCCTATTTCGTGTCCATCTCCTTCCGTTGCAAGTTCGTTTCATATTCGAATTTCGAAAGTTCAGTTTCAATTTCACCACAATAGGTTATTAATATAACCTATTGTGGTGTTAGGTTATTAATATAACCTATATAATAACATTCAATTCTGAATGTTATAATAGTTTGCTGTATTTATCACTTTGAGCCATCCCTCAAAGGACAACAAGCGATTTGCATCGACTCCTAGTCCTGTGAACGACATTTTGGAACCTACCACTTAAACAATAAGGTTGATAATATGCTACAGGTCATGTGGTGGATAATTTGCAAGGTTCGCATAAATCGCATCGTTTAGGAACGGACGGATGTATTCGTTACGATATAAGTGGCTGTTTACATAATATTTTATCCAGTTCAAACATCCAGAAGCTAATAACCACACATCCCATAAAATTTATGGTAGTTATGTAAGTTCTGAACTCAGAATTGGTAGGTAGGTACCTAATTAGGTCTACTAGGGTTACGGAATCTGTTCGAAAGAGTCACGTTCCTACAAATTTGTAGGAACACGGTTGGGTTTTAGTCAGTATGAGTCTGACACTCCCTTCTGCTCCGCCCAGAGTGGATGAATTCTAAAACTGCCCACTGTTGTTAAAAGTGTTATTTCTGCACTATTATTGTAATTTATTTGTTGTTATAATTTTGATTTTTGCATGCTGTGTCTAGCGCATCATATTGTACACTATTGCTTGTATTATTGAGATAAACAGTGTTACAATTATTGTAGACTAGCTTCTGTCCGCGACTTCGTCCCCGTGGAATCCCCGATTTGAAAACATTCTTTATCGCTGCTCCGCTCCTATTGGCTTAAGCGTGATGATATATTTATTATTATAATTTTAATTAATATATTTTAATTTTATAATAATCCGACAATTAGGGGACCGGCACTGTCTCTCCTTAACACAGGCTATATTTTAGCCTATCTAGGAGAACAGTACTTCACCCATCTTTATTGTATTTAAATGGAACCTAAAAATGTATAAATGCAACATTTGTAAACCTTGCAATCCCATTTTAAATAAAACTATATTATATTATTATTATTATTATATAGCCTAAAGCCTTCCTCGATAAATGGTCTATTCAACCCAAAAATAATTTTTCGAACCAGTAGTTCCTGAGATTAGCGCATTCGAACAAACAATCTCTTCAGCTTTATAATATTAGTATAGATAGGCCAATAAATAAATAAAAAGGTAAGTAATTAGGTTGTCTTGAATAGATCGCTTTCAGCGATAAGGCTGCCCATTGTGTCACTCAATGTAATGTTTTCTTTGTAGTAGGGGAGCCCATGCGGGGATTTCGGGATTTTCTAAAGCGCGGCAGATTAATATACAGGGGGATATCTTGTACCCGGTTAAGTACCTCCACCAAATATGAGGCCCATATATAAGGCCGCCCGTGAAGGATACAGGATCAGATTAGTAAAAAAAAATTGACCATCAGAAATTCTCGAGCGCGTCAGATTAAGGTAGGGTGAGTTAATTTACATCCTAAAAAGTGTATATTCCACTAATCTGACAATTTGAGAGTGACGTAAAGAAAGGGGAGGGCAGCAAAGTTGTAAAAAAAAAACGTCATCTCGACATTCTCGAGCGTAGCAAATTTTTTTTTATTTTGAAGGAAATAATTCAAGAATAATGAAAAATATATAATCTGACGATTTCCGCAAGCCGAAATAACAAAAATTCGTTGATAAAGTTAAATGCGTGCCGCTGCGTGATGCCTACATTTCCTTCTCCACGTTTCTATTCCTCTCTCACTCTTTCTCTTCCTGAGCTTTTCAATTAATTAAGATCAAGGATTTTTAAAAAAATTAACAAAAAAATAACTTCCCGCTAAGAAAATCGAAGACTTTCAAAAATCGGGAAGTTATTGTTTTCACCCCGTTTTGCAAAAATCTAGTTTTCATCAGATCTCGACGTTTTAAGGTCATAGGAAGCTTCCCTGACTACCCCCGCGATGTTGTCACTATGTCTGTATGTACATATGTGTGTGACTATGTGACTCGCTTATAACTTTTGAACAAATAAACCGATCGGAATCTACTAAACGGCGTTCTAAAGAGTTCCCTTAAAATTAGATTTCTTGTGAATTTGAACCGAAGTGTTTTTTCGGGATTACTCCGAAATTTTTGGTTCGATCAATTAAAACTAGAAAATTACTTATGAGGATGATAAAACTGCGTCGAATGCCGCCAACGGGTGAAAATTGCTTGATCCATTCAAAAGTTATTGCTGTTTGAAAATTCCAAAAATAGTGTTCTATGAAACTTCTATCAGACTTTCGAGCTGGGAGAGCTCAAATGCATAGAAATATTATTTCTTTGAACTCAGCGAGCTCAAAATATCACATAAATTATATTTTGAGCTCAAAAATGTCATAAGTATAATTTTAAGCAATGGAATTAGCGAGAAGTTGCAGGGATGGCCTTTAGGGTGAACCGTTTTTCTAAAGTTTTTTGTCAGATCAGGCGAATCCCTCTAGATAATCGTCAGATTATGAGATAGTACGTTTAGAACATAAAGATGAACCATATATATCTTAATCTGACGCGCTTGAGTATTTCAAAATGGCGATTTTTTTTTGCACATTATTAAAATGCCCGCGAGTTTGCGTCCCATCGAAATCGTCAGATTAGTGAATGAGAGCTTTTTTTTTAGTGCACTTAACACTCCCTTAGAAAATCTGACGCGCTCGATTATTTTTTATTTTTTTTCATTTTCAACCCTTACATACAACCACTCTCATCATGCAAACGATCAGATTAACATACGTACGTTATTAAAAATACGTAGGGCATTGATGCTATCAATATCTGACGCGCTCGAGGATGTCCATGCAACAGTTTTTTTTTACATATTTAAAAATCTATAGCCGCTTCCCCCACCGCTGAAAAGGTATTATCATATAACATTTTTTTCTTCTTATCATCTAAGCTTTGCAACCCAATAGGTCCCTACGACGCTCGAGTAAATCCCCATTTAGCATCGTGGGCTCCCCTACTATTGTCTATATTTTCTGTAACTTGTATGGTGTACATAATAAATAGTATTCTATTCTATTCTATTCAATCAGAGGTATTCCTCGAAGCGCTACTATTTTGAGGCGCACCTAATGAGGCGTTCCTTTTTTATTCTTCGCGCTCCGAGGAATTAAAAAGGTGCGCCTCAAAATGGTAGCGCTTCGAGGAATACCTCAGGCATGACCAGTGACTAACTATTATAACATTTTAATACGATCCATATATATGTACAAGAATATAAATCATCAATCCATTTACTGCAATGCCGACAACATCATAAACTATCAACTTAGACCAAAACACAATACATTTTAAAGTAAGTCATAATCTAGAAGTGTTGGCTCATAATCCGCAATGTATACCCGAAGTGTGGGCCAGACGTCTCACGTACGATATTACGAACAGCGCCACGCTACAACTGTTAGCTACAACTCAATAAGGCGTAGCACACACGCCGCGCTCAAGATGTCTCCAGGGCTCTCAAACACACAATGGCTGCCCGACACCCAGACTGTCGGCATCTATCTCTATATATTGTGCTAATGACGACCTAGCAGCTAATTAGATGTAGCTAGCGCTAATTACACCAGCGTGTGTCTGATCTTTCAGAATTAAATAATTTCATATTTTCTTCCGTCATTAGTCATTACACTTATTGCGTTGGAAGTGAGGCGCACAGTGAAGCTTGAAATAATGAGTTTTTATTAATGAAGTCATTGTTTTGGGTGATCGTTATGTTCACTATAGTTTGACGCTTGCTATGATGACTATGAAGATGAAAAACGTCACATAAGTCTTAAAACTCAGGCAAAATTCGTGTCCGTTCTGCTAGTCGACAAATTAAGGTATACCTTATAAACGATCAAACCGATCTTCATATACTGTTTTATGTAGAAAATCACAGCAACAACATTAATTATACTTGGTACACATCAAAATATACCTAAACAAGCAAACTTGATGGGAAACTGTTTACGTTATTAATTTAAGCCGAGTAACTTAAGAAACCTTTCAAGCGATACATTATTCCAACATATTGGTTCTAAAGTGGTTTCCACACCAACAACTGTAGGAGGAACCCCTTACATTTGTAGCTCGTATTTCACTTGATTTATTTTTACAGGCGCTAATATATCACAAGGACCAAAATAGACTAGCTCCGAATCTGGTCCTGCGATACGAGTATTATCTCTCACACGGTATTCCCTATTTTCTCACAGGACTGTCAAACACATGTGCGGACAATTAATCAGGTTCACAGGGACGGCTAAGACATCTGCGTGTACCTTTGTCCAAATGTCAATTAGGAAATGGTTACTGACTCGATAGCAGAAGGTCCAAGATAAATGGACACTAGCAATAAAAAGCAACTAACTACCGAAGATTTAGGAGACAAAGAGCTTCACGAAAATCAATCAACGGTATCTTGTAGAGATAAAACGTCGAAATTAAGGAATGTCGTTTTTTGCACCGGTGACGCCCCGCCTGCTCCGTTTTTGCGAAGCGAAACTTAAAATAAGTTTGGATCGTATCTCTAATTAAATTCTTGTACTTAACACTTTCAATTTATTACGAAAGTACGATGAGATTTTGACAATTTTCTCAGTCGATTTTAAGGTAGTTTTGAAACGTAAAGTTTACAAGATTTCAATATTTAACTGAATGAACTTTGACTTGAACTCAGACTCGCTGAGTTATTAATAAATATTTCTTATTAAGATTGTCCTAAAGTCAAACGCACTTTCGTCCATTGAATAAGAAGACGGAAATATTAAATAACAAGACAGAATGAGAAAAAACGAACTCGCCTAACTGTGTGGAGTTGTTGAAGACTTACACCACTTGTTGATGGACTGTGTTAGGTATGATTCTGAGAGAAATTATCTGTTTACGGTCTTGAGCTTGAACAGACTTGAAGTAGGCACATTTCATAAAATCCTGGCTCGACCAAAACCAATGATGATGCGAATACGCGTCATGATTATTCATAACGCGATGGGACTACAAGCACATTGCGATTATAAATGTCCCTAAATTAAAAAAAGACACCGAATCACCGAAATCATACATATAAATAAAAGAAATTAAACCTCAGTGATTCTATCATATAACTTAGGTATAATAATCACGAAACACCCCATATTTCTATCCTTATAAAATGTATCCATGTCCACAATCCCGCTACCCATTATGTCAATTCCAATTAACTTCCAGTAACTGTTCCCCAGTGCGAACGTATCGGGAGGCGAGTGCTATCGACTCTAATGTGAATTGAGTTGATTGCGCCAGCAACACTCCGAACCACTAACAGCGTTAGTTTTCCAGATCTTAACTAACCACATAAACTTTTACGACTTTTCAATTGGTTTGGTTCACACTTGAATTTTTTCAATGGAGGTTTTATTGAAATCATCAATCATTTACAGATACCTTGAAATAGTATTATTGCGATACAATTTTTTTTTTCTATATCTATTTATATATTTTAGCCTGAAACTACAATTTTTCACTATAAGCAATTATCAAACTGAAAGTTGACATTTTATTGAGGGTGGTAATAGTTTGTCATACTCATGCATGGGTATGAGAATACGAGTAAGTTTAGAAAACCACGAAAAAAATTAGCTTTTCCATAATTTTGTCTAGTTATGCGAAAAAGAACCGGACGATTCATTTTACAAATGATCACTATGTCTTAGTAGATATTCAGTGCAAATACTATCGTGTCTGTTACTAGCTTCTAAAAGCAAACCTTCCTCTGCAAGTTCACACCCCTTGTTTCTCACAGATTGTAAAGTGTCAACACACTGCCATGTCACGCAGTCCTAATTGTTTGTTTAGATTAGCCAGCCCTCAGCCAGCTCTTGTTGAAAGCTGTCAATGAAATAAAAACGAATGGCCGCCATAATGGTTCATTAATTTGTTTCTGAATGTTTCATAAAGTGTCCTTTGCAGCTTCATTTGTATCTGAAAGGTTGCACTCAGTGGAGCGGAAGTAATGACTTGTATTGTTTTGTTTGTTAATGAATACCATATTTCGGTTATTGGAAGAACCAGTTTAAGTTCTATTTATGTTCCTTCCTTCGATTTTTTACAGTTGGTAAGATTCCTATAATGGATGGAAATTAAAGGCTCATGTAAAAAATACTCCGATCTTTTTTAATTTCTGTTAAGTGTTCGTCGCATCGCCTTTAGTAAGCAAACGCTAGTAGAAAAACTCAAAAGCACACATTTATGTAGATTTTTTTCTATGAAAATGTTAATTTACATTAGATATTTATGTCAAATTCACAAATGCACCCGGTCCCCATGTACTAACAGCTTCACTGCGACCTGACATAAAATAAAATCATCATGAAAAACACTTGATATTTTTCACTCAACTAACGTTTCAAAAAATATCAGTGCTCACCAAAGCGGATTAAAATTTTTCAAGCACTGTACCAGCCACTAGTGTCGTAGGTAGATAAGTGTGGAACCTGAGAGGAAAAACCTCTGCCTTTATGAAGTACGAGGCGTTAATTACATGGGATGGGACCCGTTATATTTGTGTCCCTTGCCCGAATTTTTTAAATTAAATTCGCAGGATTTTTGGGTTATTGTGGACCCTTTATGTATGATTAAATCCCTAACATAATCTCTTTATATATAAAGTACGTAAACTAATTTGTGTTATCCAAAAAACGGGTTTTAATATTTTTCTTCAAGAGATGCTAGTTTATAATTATAATTGTTTTCTTTTTTCAGCGACACGCTGCCTTTATTCGTTTCTCCATTTTTCATTTCTTAATTCGGGCTCATGTCACCATCGCTATAACATCTACTATTTTCATACATAATCAAGTATGGAAAAACCTGTGCTTCTTTATTGTACGCGGCGTTACTTAATTATATGGATGTGACGCGACCCACCATATTTTGTGTTCCTTGCCTGAAATTTCAATTAAAATTCACAGGATTTTGGGTTTGTTGACGGTCCTTTCCATTGTTTAATCTGTTTATCAACACCTAAAGTGGGTAGGTCGGTTAGCTTGAATTATCCATCAAAAGATTTTTTTTTATGTTTCAAAACGATATTTTATTGAATAGAATACTTATTGGTTTCACTAAAGTTTTTTTTTAGTAATTTTTCAGCAACATGTCACTTTAAGTCGCGCGGAGCCAGATTAACAATTCTTTTTACAAAATCCCACCAGTGACATTATTACAAGTCTGTTTTTTTTTACAAAACTGCTGTGCTGGTGCTGTTATTTCAGTGCGTGGCTTTGGTTTTTTGTTTCCGTAGTAAAACAAATCCTCACGTATAATTTGTCATGTCCGTCTGTCTGTTTTGTCCGAGCTTTCATTCGTTTGTCTCTGAATTACTACTAAAATACGCGGAAATTTATAGGAATTTTATAAACGTTATCAACTTATCACAGATACTAGCTATTGGAAAACATAAGGCTAGCATTCGACTGTCGGAATTTTTCATTATTGAAATTAACTTTCGTTTTACAGTATTGTAAATATCTTTTTATTACACGAACATACGTTATGGAATAGACCTTTTATTCAAATATTTATCGAAAACTTTTATTATGATACAGCAGTCAATATAATTTGACATGTATGTTATAAATTGAAAAGCGCCCCTGTCGACAAAATATATAAGGCTTAGGCTCGCTAGATTCCGGCCCACTGAATATGAAATCAAACGTCTCATATCGTTGACATCAAATTCCTCCACATGACCTCACGTAGTTTACTAATCTATGTTTATTTTGCATGAAAAATGAGGTCGTGTATGTCTTAAAATGTTAGGCCAGAGACCAACTAATCTAGCCTAACCTTTTCACAATTATATTGAGGTTGAATACAAACTTATTTTTTCATGGAATTACTACTTAACTGACCTCTACATCTACTGGGTTGTTACTGAACTGGGTATCACAATAGTCCTTGGCAAGACTGGTCCTTAATGAAAGTCGAAACTATCAATTATATAAAACAAAAGTGAAAACTCATCGATCCATCGCACAAGAAACAGAATTGAATAGTTATAAAAACGTCTCAAGTACATACTCGTCCAATAAAAACAGTCGAATCAATCATTAAAATCCGTAGACCGAAGCCACTTCAATGCGGACAAACATTTTAGCATCCTCTCCATCTCATTATGCGCAGGAATTTAGTATCAAAGGCATTAATGGCATCTTTAAGCGCTTATGAGAATCCCTGTGCTCTTAATTACATTCCTTTGTTCAGGTGAATAGCTCAGGTGGGCCGCTTTTTTAAATTTATCGTTAATACAAAGCTTATAGAAATCAATTTACTATATACCTAATAGATAGGAACTGTGTCTGGTAATAGCTGGTCATGATTCTAAAATATTAGGACATTAATAATTTAGTTGCATCGTGCAAAACTTGTATACTAAACTTTATTTTCAGGGTCTCCTTTAGACAGAGCTGCTGTACAGATAGTGCTATTTTGTAAAATGTCAGTCAATTCTATTAAACCACACCATGAATATGTGTTAAGTTAGTTGTCAATCATCATGATGCTAGGAAAAAGAATCTTTTCAAACTTACTTCCCTCGAACCGTGGAACTTGCATGAACTGTCATGCAAAAACGAAGAGATTAAAATACTGACTACCTACTCCGTACTTATTCGAAAGTAATTATGAATGAATCATTCATCTTAGGAAACATTATACCAATTTAATGCTCTGATAACTTTAAAACTATTTATATGTAAATTGTTTACCACAGCCAAACATTTTAATGAAGTCAGTATAAAACTATTAAAATGGTCCTTATGGTCCTTCGGTCCCAGCCGCTAGCTTTTAAGCTAAAAGATTGAACAGATCGATATAACTTTCAGACTCTGTCCGTTACCTATGTTTGTAAAATAAATCTCTACTACGTAAATGAGAAAGACTTACTGATGACTCTTACCTAATCTTTAATATACCATAGACACAAAATACCAGCACTAAACTATAGACTAAATCGATTTCAACCGGTCACGTGGAAAGCACAGATAAGAAAGTGAGACAACATTGACCCAATCGTTCTAAAGGGGTGGCTCGTGCCTCATTGTGACACCTTATCTATCGAGCCATCTCAAACAGGGGATGTTACGAACCAATTTGTCGAAGTCGTGAAATTGGAAAATTCAATTTCAGAAGTATTTGATGCGATCTACTTTGCTTGTAAAAATAGCTCACTGATTTGGAAGCGATTACTTTTTTCACGTGTAGGCGTGGCAGGCTTTTTAAATTTAATGAGATAGTGTCAAATGTCCATGTTAGAAGGATAAGGAACCTTATGGGTATTCAAGGTGAGTAATCAGACGAATGCACAAAGTTAAGGATTTTCAGCAAAGCATTTCTCTCGGGCTCGATAATTCCGGATGCGGATGTGACATACCAAATGTGTGAACCGTTTGAAATGCAGGTGCTCACTAAACTTAATTTACATTACATGGTTCTATTTCGTGTCTTTTTGTATTATTTACTAACTTTACATTTTGCTATCACTTCGTAAATTACTATAGGTAACCAGTCATGTCGCTACCCAAACTAGATTTGCCTGTATCTTGGGGAAGATACAGGCAAATTTGGTTTGGGTCCATCCTGGTCTGAGCATTAATTATATAATTTGATGTGTTTGAACTGATAAGCTTTTTTCGCCGAAGCTAATTGGAAATTAGAAAAGCGTAATTGGATGTGTGGTTATTTCTGTTTTTGTCCAAGATAAAAAAGAAAAATGAATAAGAAACAAAAAGAAATCATCCTATCAGAATTACTCGAAAAACGTACTTATCACAAGTCGTGAAAAAACAAAATCAAATTACTTTTAAGTAGACCCAACTTTTCCTGTAAACAAAATATCATCAAGCTTTTAAAAGTTATTTTTCTATATAAATAGCCAATGTTCTAACAATAGAACATTGTCTATAGCTCTGTAGGTATTTCATTTGTAAAACCACTTCTACAGAAGTTACAGGACTACAGAAGTCTCACTTCTAAATCCGTACATAGCGATAGTGCGGGTACTATTACACCGAATTTTTTAAGAGTCTGTCTCTACGGAAATGCGACCAAATTTAGAAGTTATTATTGGTAGATAAGAATTTATTTTTTCAGGGTTTCGTCCAGGATAATTCAAGTTACAAGAGGGCAGGCTTGGCTTTGATAACAAAGAAACAAGCTGACTTTATATTTTACAGAGGTACCTAAACACCTTAACTTGTGTAAAATAGAAAGCTCGAGAAATACAGAACCAACCTCAGCGATAGTGAAGCTTTGTACTAGTAAAGAATTTTCTGGTAGGTACAAATCTTCACTATCGCTAAGTTTCATGACTTTCATGTAGTAGGTAGATACAATTAATACCGCCATAACAAGCGGCGGAAAAATACTAATGTTAAATAACCAGTTGACCTTCTGCCCTAATATTTTCTTTGGTAAAACAATGTAGCCAAGTCGTGGGGCGACTCGGTTTCCGCTACATAAAGCCGCGAGAGGACGCCTCCATCGATCGGTGAGGTTGGTTCCGTACAAGAATGTTACTCAAATGTGATAAAATGTAAAGGTTTTATTGAACACACGCACGAGATGTGGGAACTAAATCGGAATAAAATGAAATGTATATTATTTGAATACCATTTTTACACGTGATTTGTGTGTTAAAATAAAAAGTTTGCTGAGTAAGACATAATCTTCGAGCAAAAGTACATTTTTATTCCAGGAAGTTAAACCAATCCGGGAACGAACCAAGAGAAACACCCAAACCTCTGATTTACCCACCCAAAATAATACACGAACAGTTCGGAGATAATACAAAGCCAACAGTTCAAGCTCTCGACAAAGCCTTAATCTGTTAAGAAAGTATTAGCATAAGCGAGCTAGCCTGGCCAGGACGGGAACAATGCAGGCTAACTGTTGCCACCCCCTTGCTTAAATTATACACCAGGCTATGGTATTGTTCAACGCGGTATATAACCTCTATGTGTATGAGTGGTGAGGATACCATATTGTTTTTATAATGTTGAATACGTATACCGGAAAACAATATAGTGAAAAAAAATCATAACGCCGCCGCCTTGTTTCTGCTTTAACAAGATCTTCCAAAACATCCAAATTATATACCTACAGGCTGTAGGAAACCATAAGAGACTGCGTTCAAAATGTAAAATATTTAAATCAAGAATTTATTGATTTTAAACTCCATTCACATAGTTCATATGATGACGAACCTATTCGAAGTCTTGAAAAGGATACTAAGAAGTGAGCTCTGACTTCTCTATTAAATTAACAAAACCTGAAAGAAAGATAGAGTCTTGCAAAGAGAGGAAAGTGTGTAGGTTCTTATGAGAAAACTTTTAAAGATCTCTCGCAAACAAATGGAAAAATAAATACTTAAGCGTGACAAATGGAAACCATTATCAACAAGACATTGATGACCAGAGCAACGCCTTATTTCTTTCAAATAAAACAACAAATTTCCAGTCGGCTTTTGTTTCAACCGAGAGAAATCTAATAAACGGTTCCTCGGCTCCAAAGACACCCATTTCTTAAAAAAGATTTATATGTAAATGATATTACAACGTGACGGGAATTTTGTAATTTTTCTCAAGAAACATCAACGTCACTTGAATGTTAAAAACGAGAAGAATTTAAGATAGGTTCTGAAGATTTATTTTAGCTGAAAGAAAACTTGGAAGGAAGTGGGAAATTAGATTGAATTGGCGAATCTCTGCTACTTCCTCCTTTCCAGCTTTAGCTAATTTATGCTTAAAATGGTCTCTCTCACAGGGCCAATTACACCGTTGTTTTTAAAATAACAATAATTTAAAAGCTTGTTATAACGAGCACAAATCACGGCACCTGGTCTGCGTGAGAAAGTCTAGATTACTATGAAATTACTTCCAGTCTAATAAATTATGACTAGATTTTCTCACGATGTTCCATCTATCCTTTGAAACTCATCGAACTCCAATGAGTTTCTAGAGTCACTTATTACCTACTTTTTCCCGCGGCCATAAAAAAAAACTTGCTACAATAGGGACGGTTCCTGCCAGTAACATTATCCAAAAATATAGAACGTATTTTCGCTTTAACCAATTTTAGAAAAGTAAAACGAATCAAAGTAGGTACTCGTAAGCTTGTAACGTCACTTCTAGGTAAAAAGTGTACCAGCGCGCAGCGTGACGTCAAGCGAAATTCCAAGTGTTTTGGTATGAGACTAAAGATAAAATACGTATCCTATAATTTTTTTGGTAATCTGTCTGACGCACCACATCGATTTTTAGGAATCTACTCTATTAAAACAATCACCTCAGATTCTCGTGCAACGAAAACAGAGCAATTTTATTGATTTTCACACCTCGTTGTTTGACCAAAGTCGGGACAAATAAAATTCCTGCAACACATTGCGTTCTGTGAATCCAGTCTGACAACAAACCACAAATAAATAAAAGGGCTGGCGCAACACAATTAATTGGCCAGACGATTGGTCGAATATATTTTGTTTATCAAATTGATTTTCAGAACTGGTTAACCAACACTCAGCATTGAGTACCGTATTGATATTTCACAGCAAAATTTATTAACTCATTATCGAAAATGTTTACTGCTGTGGTTCGGCTGGGTGTGTGCCGATATTCCTATAGAATGTAGTTAGAAAACATTCGGATATGCCACCGGGCCATTGGAAACGCCGTAACATCATAATTAATCGGTTAAGATTGTAAACTTTTTTATCTCAATACAACGCGGATATATTGGAAACGGAAAGGAATTTGAATGAGAGAGTTCACAATAATCAAAAGTTTAATAAAGATTGCAATAACACGGTGACACATACCTAAACACACGAGCTTTGGCACTTTTACTGTCAATTTTAGTTATTATCATAATAGCAACCCCCATACTAAAATCCTGACATAATACCGTAGTACCCAGCGGCTGAAAACATAAAATAAGCCTAAAGAAACATTTTATTGCGGCCACTACTCTACTTTATGCTAACCGTAAACATTCAGTTCCTCGGATAAGTAGATATGGAGTATTTATGAGAATATGTTTTTTTTTTATGTGATATAAATAACTCTGGCTACCCAAAAGCTACGTAAATACGACTCCATAGAAATACATTCATGAAAATTATCCAAACGTTTATATTTTTTATAAACGTTTGAATTATAATTATATTTTTTGCACATTTATAATATATCGTGGGACACCTTGCATTAAATTTATGTCAACTTAAATTTCGCAAAGTCAACGCCCTTCAATCAAAGTTTCGACTTTACAGCAAATGTTTACCGGTAATTAACGAAGAGAAACTCGCGTCAAAAGAAGACAAGATTACCATACAAGGGACAGTTTCGCCTAGTCACTCGGTATAAATAGATCCCTGCCGTAATGTTTGATTTATGACGCCCGATAGCCTGTTGACTAAAATATTATGAAGGCGGTAGCAAACGATGGGGGAGGTTTGTACGTAAAGTTAATTTTGACCGTGAAACTACCAAGTTGATACTGACAGTTTCGGAAATAGTGTGCTATAGATCACTTGTTTATATCCGGCTCGAAGGACCCAAAAATGTTGGGTCTGCGTCGTAGTTGTTGAGAAATAAAAATTTTAAACGGAGAGGGAAAAAGGGTTGGAGTAAGTATAGGTATCTAAAACAGCCAAATATATTACATAGGTACCTAATTATATCAAGCCGTTGACACTTACGTTATCAAAGGAAAAAGTAGAATGTTACTTGTACTAAAAAAAACTAAAAGTATGTAGATTGTTAGTTCGTTGGTTAAGACATTTTATTAACATAACCAAACTTTATTAACTGAACGAGAATCTGCCCGGTGTTTAGCACTTCCTATACTATATATATAAGCTCTATAAATGAGTAACGTAATAATATTGTATTCAGCTTTGATTCATCAACTATGAGTCAACGAAACCAGAATTTTTACTCACTCCCGTAACGTGTGCCATGTGTCAGCCATTTCTGTTACTAAGGCTATTAATATATACATAGGTTCGTACACAAGCAATCCAAATTTAAACGTAGCAAGTTAATGTTCATAAAAGTAAATAAGTATGAGTACTTAATTTTCGTCCTCGATTTTCTGTAAATAACTTACTAGACAGTCAGAAGTCTGACTTGACAAATTAAACGCACTGTCTAAAAATAAGCAGGAGAAAATAAAGTCTCATAAAGATAACTAATAATATAACTTTTATCCTTCTTAAAGATGAAAGGTTGGATAGCATAAAAAGTAATATGAATATTATAAAGAGGAATGAATTTTTTTGTTTGTATGCACTGAATAAGCTCCGAAACTTCTGAATCGATTTTAACTTTTTTTTACCAATTGAAAGCTACATTATTATCAGCGAGTAATATAGACTATATTTTATTCTAGTAGTCGTACGGGGCCGCTGTTTGTCATAAATAAATAGGCTTATTCTTAACATAATCCTACCACATGCGTACCTAGTTTAAATACTGATTTTATTTTAATCTGCCAATCAATTACGGTTAAAAAAATGTGTGATTACCGTTGAATGTCTGCCACCTTTACATAGGGTACCCAAAAAGTTTGCATATAAGTAATTTCCAGTTATAATTTACATCATCTACCTACTGAATACATCACAATTACGCTAATAAACTCAGCACTTAACTGAAACCCTTTCAAAGCACTCATTTCCAGTTTCCAGTAATCTGTCAAAAGCCAGACCTCAGCTGCGTGGAATGGAAATTTAATTGTAATTGAATGTGTTATCATTTATCTACCAGTCAACTTGTATTACCATGACTCCTAATATGATTTAGACAAATCGCTTTTGAATCGGAACGTCGTGTGTGTTTTGGTAAGTAGGAGCTTAAATTCGAGCTAAAGTATTTTATCTGATCGAATAGGTTCGAAGTGATGTCTTGATCAGAAGAAGCGAGGAATTTCTGCTGACGTAACGATGACTTGTGTGATCATTTTGATAATTCTACTGTATCTAATGAGATTTTAAATAGTACTGAGTCGAATCGAAAATAAACAAAGTGACATCAAACGCGAAAATTGGAGTGAATTCCTCAGGCCGAAACAAACCCAATTAGAATAGAAATTGCAAACATATTCAATTTATTCAGAGATAAATAAGCCTGTGAGGCCTACATTTGGTTTTATATCTATTTATCCGCGGCATCTCGTAAACGACGAGCCGACGAATTTGAATAATCACGACGACAGCTGTGCAAGCTACGACCAAGAATATCGTTTTATGGTAGGCTAAGCTATGGTAAGATGAACTCGGAATCCTAATGCGCGTGTGGGTCGTAATGACTACTTTCATGTGCCAGAATCCTGCTTTAATTTGAAGCTTAATTTCTGGGTTGTTAGTTGGGATGGAATTCAAAAGAAATGGACAAAAAACACAGACGAATGGGATTGTATCTCTCAAAAACTTGATTGAAATCTCATATAACCCATCCAAATTGATAAAAGAGATGTATAGAATTCTTTTATTATTACTTGTATTAAAATTCTTCAACTCCTAAAAATCCTGTAGCGCATCCGGAAAAATACCTACGAATCCATATCAAAACGCAACATACCTAAGGCAACATTAAAATCGTTTATGCAGCTACATAAACAATTCCGTTTTAATGCTGTACAATAAGACGAAGACTCCAATTTGAGGTAGATATGTCTTGTCGGTGCGGGAGCAGCTGTTGCAATGTTCCTTCGTTCGTCCGCCGGTGAGCTCCAGGCTTGATGCTCGGAACGATATCACTGAATAACGAGATAGAGAAGGTACACTTCCTGCAAACCTTACTGTCATAGATAAGCAAGATTTGTATGGCGAACCAGCTAATAAAGCACACAATCGGATTATATCAACGCATTGTACTTGGACGAGACTGATTTTAATTGCAAACCAGTTAGTTAGGTCTACCCATTATACGTTAAACCGAGCAGCATGGTAATTTGGAAGACGCCATATACAGCTGTGAACGGACGTGGATATTGCAAGCCTTAGAGCTGGAAACGATGTAAAGGAAAGGACCAAAACAAAAGTCAAGTTCTTGCTCACGCAATACCTAAAGTGGTCCTTCTGCACTTATATTGTATGACCATTATGTTCCGGAATAATATTCAACGCTTCCCTAGGCAACCATAGAACCGCACATTCGAGAACTTTCGGCTATTTGGGTACGGTGTTAAATGAAACAAATGAGATCTATGATGCGGTCACGGTACTGCAACAAACAACTTAGTTTACGCCACTTTGGCTCAAGTTGGCTTTTATTAGCAAAGTTAGAACATTCTCGCAAATTTCTTGTTTTGTTATTGGGTATATTATTCATCTTACGAGTAGGGTTTTGTGCGTTGAACTACAAAGTAACATTAGATTTATGTTATTCGTACTTTTTACCTGACTACGTCTATACATTCTTGAGAAAGGCTCTGGATTTTGTACCGTTCTCAAAATAAGTTTTCCTCGTCGAAAAGATAAGAAAATCCAAGAGCAACGACCAGAAACTTGTAGTTTGTGCACAAGTTTCCTCCCCCAAGTTAACTTCGCCGTGTGCCGACGTATCGTGCAATGATTGAGATTCATTTGGTGGATTTTCTTTTTTGCTGAATAAGGAAAAGGTAGAAAAAGACTGAGGGACACGAACGTGTTTTTGCAGAAACTACTTAGGAAAGGAATTAATGAGTTTTTCATGAAAAAATAAAACCGTTTTCATTATGTGTTATGATTTGGTAGGTAACTTTCTGTATTATACCGGTAATCTCTAAGATTTAGATTAAATTAGGTAGAATCTCAAAGTTTGTCCTCAACATTACCACAAATCCATGGAATGGAAGCCTTAAAATATTGTAAGCCGTAAATAACGTCCTTTCCCGTTGACCTGGAACATAAAAACAGGCCTTTAGCGGTTCCTTCTTCCCACGCAAACCGTAAAAGCGAGTCGAGGGAATCGTTTATGTTCCTTACTAATAAATAGACCATAGATAAGCAACATTGTTCTGCTTGGTGGTCATTTCAGCTCGAAATATTTGGTCCCAGAAAGATAAAAAGATGGTAGGATATGGAGGATACTAGTCTTATCAACACTACTTGCAAAGTTAAAGATTTTCTTACGATGTCTGTAGCTGTAACTGATATTCTACATTTTACTTGATATACGGAAGGAGGTCCTATCTCTGGTCAAAAGCTCAGCGTTTAACCTGACAGTCTTGTTTTGGAACACCCAAAACTAGACCTTATTTCAATATATGCAGCTTGCACTAACCCTGCTTTTCCCACACCGCACGAGACGCATATCAAAGCAAACATCGTCAAGCTGTCTTCAGAATATTAAACACATTAATAATGTGCTGGCAGGCTACACTCCACAGGGTGGCAGCGTGGTCTACCGCGGTCGTCTGCTAAGCCAGCTGCCTAGCATGCTCATAATAAAAGCTCATTTTATGCTAATATCGGCGAGGCGGCGGCAATTTGAGCAGTCCGAAGTACGGAAGGCAAATAACTGCTAAATATTGATGCTGCCGTAATGTTATTGGGTTCAGCTTGTGGTATGGACAATTAGAGCGGTTGGAAGTTTTCGATTTCTTAATGGCATGGTAAGTTCTGCCTACTTCGAAATACAGGAACTTTGTAATGTTAAATACCTACTGTTACAATTAGTTTCACTACAAAACTAAACACTACTAAAAACTAAATTATTTTTCAGCTAAAACTCAGTTCAATAAAAGCACAGTGGGATAAATGCTGCTTTGTCACTGGACAAGTGCCCGTCACACGTGTGAGCAAATACGCAATACGGCAAATATGCGTAACTAAACGTATCGCAAAAAAATGCAAAGGGAGACCTGTAGGGTTTCACATAACAAGCGTCGGACCGCAATAAAACACCTGCAATCCCGAGCTTCTTTCTTTTAACGTCTAACCTTCCTACCCCGCCCTCTCTGCACCCTCCATCCCCCCTACTTCCTAGCGTGTCGCGTAAACAGGGGAAATTCGAACAAAGAAAATACAGGAGCAATTTGCAACTTCTACGACAATACGAAATTTTGCGCCGTAGTTGTTTCAAAGTTGACTATAACAATTATTTGTGTACACAATGCGAATTAGCTCGTCATGTACATACCAAAATTAACTTGTTCTCCCGCTGACTGATTATAAAGTTCGGCTTTCACCTTCCAATTTAGTCGGCGATACCTACGGTGAAATGGATCGGCTGTGAAATAACTGGCGCTGCAAATTGCTTGCATATATAGCCCTGAATTGCACATAATAATATGCTGAATTGGATTGATTTCACGTATCAACGCGTACGGAGGTGCTGTAATTAGTTTAATTTTCATAGACCTCTGCATCATAATTTTGGAACTAAAACTAGTAATTTAACGCAAATAATAACGCACAGATCACAGAAGCCTCTAAAGTGCTAATTAAATGCTAACTGAACATTAATGTGGTGTTAAAATATAAAGTGAAGCATGTTATAAAGATGCTTATTGCAACCAATCCTCGGACTGTGAAATAATCGACGTAAATATTGTCAAAAGTTGTGCATGAAACTTAAAGATTCTTAAACCTGACATAGACGTGTTTGCCTCATTGATTCCAAAATCTTTAGTGTCTAGACTACCAGCTGCTACCCTTACCACGATATGTTACCTCTAATTAAACACAGTATGTAACTCATATCAAACGGCAGTCGTAACGAGGTGATTTAAAGCGCACGTATCGACGCGGACCGGCGTGAAATTAGTCGCACGTCACACGTCGCGCTCAAGTATTTGTCGGGCAGATATTGACAATGCTGTGCCTATCAGCTCAGCGGATACCTAGGTACATATGTTGGCAATATAATTTTATACGCTGTTTGATATTAGGAAGTAAAGCATGAAAAAGGAGTGAGGACAGGTGGGTACTACATGACTTGAAGTTGAAAAATGGAGGTTTTGTAAGAAATTAAACTTAAAAAACATGTCTGAAATATTTTCACCATGTGTTGGGTTGAACTTTGATAAAACATATTTATTTATTTATTTATTTATTAAACTTTATGCACTAGTAAAAAAAAACTGTACAAAGGCGGACGGACATATTCTGGGTACGGTAATAACATTACAACGTACCGGTGAACTTGAAAACAGTTGTTGCTTAACGTCGGAGAATGTCCCAAATAATACAAAATGACAGCATTTCCAGTTTCCCACTGAACAAAGCGAGCGGATGTGAAGTTAGTTGCACATTGTCAAGTGGTTGTCTCGCGGATATTGACAATTCTGCACCGATAGGCAGATACATGTGTCGGTAATTGAATGTGAAACGTCGTTTGATGTTAGGTACAGCTTTTGACGATGGCTGAAAAGAGACAGGTGAAAAAATAAAGCTTTTATTTTAGAAATTGCCTCCTATTAGTACTTAAAACACAATTTTTCCTATAAAATACAGGGAAACTCTTAGTTTTTGAAGATCAGTGGTATGGGTGTACTTGTTTGGCTAAATACGATAATGGATGTAGGTATTATTATTACTGTTATTGGAAGATTAATTCACTGATAGTTAGAATGTCGACACTGACAATCAAAACAAACGAATTACTGTGCCAGTGCCACAGAAAACTTTCACAAACACCTGTTCTTTGTACCTACTTTTCAATCCTACAGCAGCGTATTAAAATCACTCAAATTCAGCAACATCTCTTTTACATCCTTTGTCTTCCACAAAAATTCTGCTCTAAACAAAGTCCGTTGCATTTCGAAAACTACCATCGTTGTTTTTCGTCGAGTATTTTTTTAAACTGTTGTGCCTTATCTACGAATGGAACGAAAGCTTACAAACAAAATGGTGTAGTTTATGTTTCCACAGCGAGCCGAAACAAAGGCCTATTGCTGGATGCCTGCCCATATGTCACTGGGCTGTGACTGGTTAACAAAATGAAAAATAAAATCCGTTAGAGCCTGACTCCAATGACAATAAATTACTTACTCTGTCTGTATGTACATCAGTGAGTAAAGAGATATCTTTTGTTACATCTGAGCTCTTATACGCTCTAGAAATTGGAAGTCACACGTATGGCTTATTGGAAGGGGGTGTCTACTGAGATGGGACTAATAGACAAGTATGACAGGATTCTCCTTCTTGTGCAACTGCCCCTAATAAATCTATAGGTACCTACTAATATTATAAAGTAACGTTTGTGAGTTTGTAAAGGTTAATCTCTGGATCTACTGAATCGATTTTCAAAATTATCACCAATAGAAAACTACGTTATTGTGGAGTGTTATAGCATTTTATGTATTGCCACGAGAACGGGAACACCGCGGGGCGCTGCTAGTAAACTAGAAAATCCAACCTTCATATTTTGCATAAACTAGAAACCATATCCTACAGTGAAAACTCCTTCCATTCCTTACTTTACATAAAGCTACAGGAAAATCTTTCAGATTCTGAGACACATGTTGTCATAAATAGACGCCTTCACATCAAACATTCTCAGAATCCGATAAGTCATCAAAATCCCAACTTTATGTACCTCGCTTTACAAGGAAATCCAACATCTGGTTCTATCCAACAAATTTCATATACAGTCGAAAAGCCATGATAACCTTTTCCAAGTATATCCAGAAAGTTTTCAACTGATTTGAGACGACTCTCATATCGATTCATAGACATGGTATTTTCACAGTCTAGGAGACAATGAGTAGGTAAACTAATTACCATAAACTGTCAGTTCAAAACACAAGTTATATGCGGGCGAAGCCGCAAATAGAGACTAGCGAACTGCGGACGGCGGCGAGGACGGCACAGTGCTGCTATTAGTAGAGGGTACACCACAAGCAGCAACAAACCGTCACTAACAAGTTTGTAAAAGGCGGAATAATCGTTTAGACTTCTGTTGCTGCCATTGTTGGCCACATTTCACTACCCATTGCCTCTTTTGTTTCAAGACTTTTTATGACAACTGAAAGTAATCTCTCAATGTATAGGTAACATTATCAGCCTTTCCGCAACTCGTAGATTGGGATCGGTTTCCGGATTCCGCTGAATATCTGTATTTTACTTGGAGTGATAACCTATCTGGTCTCCACAACCAGGTAACACGGTAGGTACTTCTTGGCAAGACTGTTGACTGTTGAAACATTTTTCTGGTTTCCGACAATCTATAACTACTACTTCAAATGACAACCGGGACCAACGGATTAGCGTGCTATCCGAAGCCTGGAGTAGTTCTGTAAATTAAGATGGTCACCCACCCACAGTAGGACATACACGGGGGTACTCGGCATTGCTTAACCTTAAAGAACGACCCGTGCGGCTGTTATCAATTAGCCTCGAGCCCCGATGTACGAGTATGTATGTATATGTCACCCGAAAATTGCCTGACTCGGCAAGATTGTAATAAATCAGTTACACAGAAAAAACAGTTTACAATGTCACGCGATTTTTTACAATCTTACGGCGTATGCAAATTTCCAATGACATTTATCACAAACTAGCTTTTTCCCGCGACTTTGTTCGCGTGGTATAGATATTGACCCCTCGATTTTGCAACATTCTTCATTGGTGCTCCGCTCCTGTTGGTCTTAGCGTGATCATACGCCTATAGATAAATGGGCTTGCTCGATAAATAGTCTATCAAACACTGTTTTTTTTTTAAATTCGGACCAGTACTTCCTGAGATTAGCGCATTCAAACAAACTCTTCAGCTTTAATATTAGTACAGATTAGATATTGGTTTAATACAAGCTTTGATCACGTCACAATACTAACGAGGCGCGAAGCCGAATGTCCGCTTGAATTCAATGACTGGAATATCAGCACGCAGGGATCAGACGAGTGACGGGGTAACTGACAACTGTTTGGTTTGCGTTGTGGTTAAGCGGTGTTGGCTAGTGAACTCGGAATGACCGAGTGTATGGCTGCTACCGGGTGGCTGACGTGAATTATAGTTATTACCTACAATTTATTTGACGCATATGAAGTTTACTATGTCTGGGTGATTTGGTATATCCTGATTCCTTAAAACGTTGAAAGAGCAGTTTGACACGCAATTCGATTTGGCAATAGCACAAGGCATTCTAGACTAAGTTTTTTTAGGATAACGGCTTCATTGTTAAGGAGTACATTCACAAAATCGTTTCGTACAATATCTACATCTACTTAGTACCGTATAGCCTTTTAAATTGGAGAATAGTGTTTTCGTTGAACATAATCGACTAGAACACTTTTCCAGTTCTTGGATTAACTGGAAAATACCACTCAGACACATAACAGCTATCGATTTGCATTTGAATATCAAGACACCCAAGAATAAACATAGAGCCTTACAGCGAAGTGTGTTAGCGTAGACACGTGTATTTTGAAATGTAGAGCGCATTAACAACAATTTGTGCGTTGTCATACTACTAAACAGATTTGTTCCCTAGAACGTGCCCTCAGCGTTAGAGACATGATTTATAGCACGTGATTCGTGTCTAAATCAACCCCTGATAAAAGACTTGATTGATCAATATTTTAACGATGTATGTAGGTACGATGGAAATAATCATATGCCTTTTGAACTTGCCAAAACGTCCCCACTCGAACTATTTTAAAAGTCTGTATTAACCCCAGGTCAGGCAAAATATGAATAAATTCATATTTAAACTTTTCCATCGACTATTGTCGTGACTTTCGCAGAAAACTTCGCAAAATCTTTTCATAAGTTGTTGGAAACATTTTTAAGCATCGTCGAACACAAAATCAGTCAAAGGAAAACACTGAAGCTCATTTTTCGTGAGCGAATATTCGAACATTCTCAGGGTACGTATAAAGGAAGGAGGTAAGTACCTATCATAGACATATTTATGAAAGTCAGGTACACAAAGGCATGACTAGCTTTGAACTTGGTCTAGCTAGAACGAATACGGAGTGAAGTGTAAGAATACAATATGTATGCTCCTTTACTTTAGTAAGTAAGCACACTCCTTTATAACTGCTAATGTATGCTGAGTATGCACTATACTTCATATGCCTTTCTTTTATAATTATTATTTTATTAATTAAATAGTACTTGAGAGATGTGGTTGTTTCCTTAAAACCACCCATTAGGAACCCCAACATTACATGGCGACCCTGCCACGGGACTCTGCCAAGGGGATTGTTAGTAGTTTAAGTAACGGTTCAGTATTTCAGCAATTCGTTTCAGAATAATTACCTCAATAGGATAATGTGTCGGTCAACTGTGGAAAAGGAAGAGGTTTTCCTCAGCCAAAACGCGGCTGGAGGCAACAATGACGCCACGCTGAAGGAAATCGGAGGCCACGTGGAACGGCTTAGCGTTGTGACCTACATTGTTCTGGCCATTATTGGGATCTTAGCAGTTTATGTTGGCCTGCGGATGTACAAGAACTGCCACCGCACATGGATCCAGCAGGAAATTGGGATGAGTACCATGCAGAGAATTAGATCATCCATCAGAGGGCGCACAGAAGGTACCGAGAATCAGTAATAATCCTTTGAATAATTAATTACTTGTGTAATTTTCCGTCAAAATATCAGTGAGTGAACCAGTTACGCGGTGTCATATTTCATAACGCAAAAACTTAAAGGTGCTAGAATCACGAGTGGACATGCAGACATAAGACACCGAACGGAAACGAAATGCAACGTCGGACTTTTGTTTTTACTTTGCTACATTGCATTTACGTGGAATGTGTTACATTAATGCGATTCTATTATTAGATTAAGAATATGGTCGATGTTTTAGAACAAAATTATGTCTTTTTGGTAGAAATACGTAATTATTTAGTTAAAAAGGGACAAGCAAGATATAAAGGTAATGTTATTTCGACAAAGTTAGAACAAGCAAAAAGCGCTTTCGAAAAATGTTGTAAAATATTTTTACTGTTAGAAAAAAGTAAGGATATTAATTTAGCATCGGCAATAGATCTCTATGAGAAAATAAAACAAAAATACGAGGAAATAGACAAATTGTGTATTTTTCCCGTTACAGTAGAATTAGGAAAAATGGATTTCGACATTAAGGTGGCGTGTAGTTTGATTCCAGTAATGGACGGTGTTGAGGCCACCACCAAGCGCCTAATAGACTCCGTGGAGATGTATGCTGACATGCTGGACGGCCCAGGTAAAGCATTATTAATTACGTTTATACTAAAAAGTAGGCTGAATGAGAACGCAAAGTTAAAAATTTCAGGCCCATATAAAAATATTCAAGAATTTATTGATGATTTGAGGAAATATCTTTTACCCAAAAAATCATTTATAGCCATACAGATGCAGCTTCAAAATATTCAACAGGGTTCGAAGTCCATTGAGGATTATGGATCTGAGGTAGAAAAATTATTTACAGAGCTGACAATTACCCAGGCAGATGGCAAAGCGGAAGCATTTTCTATTTTAAAACCGATCAATGAAAGTATTGCCATAAAACGATTTTCAGATGGCCTGCGTAGCACGAAGCTGAGCACCATCATATCGGCACGCGGTTTCAGCAGCTTAAAGGATGCGATACAAGCAGCGAAAGACGAAGAGTGTACGTCTTTCCAACCATCAGGTAATATTTTGCATGTATCTAAAAATGGACGAGTACCACATAACATAAAGCGCTCAAAAAATTATCAAAGGGGTACTTTTAGTAGTCAATATAGTAACAATTACCCTCGTGGACACCAATCAAGTAATAGTAACCACCGAGGACAAGGTTCTCGTGGAAATTTTAGAACAAACAATAGGTCATCATTCAACAATCAAAGAGGTCATAGAGGTTCGAGATATATTCGGAACCGTGGACGAGACCAAAATACGTTTTCAGTTGAAAAAGTAGATGACACGCGTCAGTGTGAAAATAATAATACAGGAACATCTAACCAGTTTTTTCGATCTTAAGCATTCTGTATTATCATTCCAAGGTAATGCGAAGTATATAATTTTTTACATTAAAAACATTAAATACCATTGGCTTATTGATACGGGTGCAACATTATCAATTATTAAAAAAGAAATGTTACCAAAACATGTCGTAGTTCAAAGAGACAATACATTAGTAAATGGAATAGGTGGTCAGCGACGTTCAGAAGGTTCTGTAGATTTATTATTAAAGCACGACAATGTCACGTTTCAGCATAAATTTCTTGTTTTTAATTCACTGCCACTAAGAGCTGATGGAATCATAGGCTTAGACTTTTTAGAAAAATATCGAGCAAATATTGATATGGATACAAATAGTTTAACACTGTTAAACAATAATAAACAGCAGTGTCTACACTTTGTTGACGAACATGATAGGATGAAAAATGATATAATTATTCCGGCACGTTCGGAATCAATTCATTTTATTTTTGTGAATGATAATGTAAATGGTGAAGTTGTGGTGTGTAGTAAAGAGTTAGCGAAGGATGTTTTTATAGCAAACGCAATAGCAAAAGTTAGTAATAATAGAATTCCGGTAAAGATACTTAATGTTAGTGACAAGGAAGTAAGTTTGCCATCTTTTACGCCGGATTTGAAAAATTTGGCAGACTATAATATTTGTCAATTTAATAAAACCAATATCGACGTTACTAGGGTTAAAACTTTGCTGTCTGAATTAAATCTAAATTATTTAGACGGAGAAGAGAAACAATCAATCGAAGCAATATGTGCGAAGTATTCCGATGTTTTTCATTTAAAGGGAGATAAATTAACAACAACGAATATTTATGAGCAATCAATAGTCGTAAAACAGAGCTGTCCGCCAGTCTACGTCAAGCCGTATAGGTTACCACAGGCACTAAAACCAGAAATAGCTAAGCAAGTTGATAATATGTTAGAAAATGATATTATAGAAGAGTCAAATAGTGAATGGTCCAGTCCAATTTTATTAGTACCCAAGAAAAGCAGCAAAAGTAATGAGAAAAAATGGCGTTTAGTTGTAGATTATAGAAAATTGAACGAAATTATTTGTGATGATAAATTTCCTTTACCAAATATTAATGAAATTCTAGATACGCTTACTGGAGCCATTTATTTTACTCACCTTGACCTTCACCAAGGCTATTATCAAGTTAGTTTAGAGCCTAGTAGTCGTAAATTAACAGCTTTCACTACAAATACTGGTCAATATTGTATGAAACGTTTACCAATGGGATTAAAGATCAGCCCTAATGCTTTCAGTCGTATGATGTCTGTAGCAATGTCTGGTCTAACTTACGATAAATGTCTAGTGTATCAAGACGACCTCATCGTATTCGGTAGAAATCTAGCTAGTCATAATCGAAATTTAATAAGTGTGATGGAAAGATTGAGAAAAGTTAATTTAAAATTAAACCCTCAAAAATGTGAATTTTTGAAGAAAGAAATTCTTTATTTGGGACATTTAGTTTCAGAAAAAGGCGTTTTACCAGATCCAGAAAAAACTAAAGTATTACAAAATTATCCTACTCCCAAAAATGCAGATGAAGTAAAACGTTTTGTATCTTTCTGTAACTATTACCGTAAATTCATAAGAACATTTTCGGAAATAGCGATGCCATTGAATAAGTTAAGTAGGAAAAATGAACCATTTAATTGGTCTAATGAATGTCAACACGCATTCGAATATTTAAAAAACGCTTTAATATCGTCACCAATTCTACAGTATCCTGATTTTACCGAGAATCATGAATTTATTCTACAAACAGATGCATCGGGTACAGCTATTGGTTCTGTATTATTTAATAAAGATCTTAGACCAGTTGCATATGCGAGTAGACCCTTGAATAAAGCAGAAAAGAACTATCCGACTATACAAAAAGAACTCTTGGCAATAGTGTGGTCCGTAAAGTATTTCAGACCATATTTGTATGGACACAAGTTTACCATAATGACGGATCATAAACCATTGATATATCTTTTTGGTATGAAAGATCCATCAAGTAGATTACTTAAATTTCGGTTAACATTAGAAGAATATAACTTTAAAATAGTCTATGTAAAAGGAAAAGACAATGTTGTGGCAGATGCTTTATCTAGAGTTTGTATAACGTCTGATGAACTTAAGAGTATGAATGAGCAAGTATTGGCTGTAATGACCAGGGCGCAAAAGAAAAAGATGAATGAGCTAAGTAACAGTAATATTGGAGATAAAACAAAAGCTCTTAATAAATCCACTAACAATTGGACTGATCAACCAAGAGTTGTGGATATATTAAGAAAACCGTGTGATTCAGTTGAAATGTGTATGATTGAAGGCAAAGAATTAAAAATATTAAGAGAAAATGACATGATTACTGAAGAATTACAATGTTTTGCATTTGTTAAGATTACAAAGACATTATTCATTAATCTTGATTTCAAGGCGCATTTCTCGCGAGCCGAATTTGTGCAGAAATTAAGCTATTTTTGTGAAAAGATACGTATCAATGAAGTTTGTATAATTAAAAATAACGATAATATAGAGTTTATTAAAAGTATTAGTGATGAGATAACAAAGCTTACTAATTGGTCCGGACCACGAATCTGTATATTACGAGGCGTAAAAAGAATAACAGATGAAAATGAAAAGACTTTAATCATGAATGACTTTCATTTACTGCCATCCAGTGGGCATGCTGGAGTGCGCAGAATGGTAAATACTATCAAAAGACGATACTATTGGCCAAGTATCGACAAGGATGTCCAAGAATATGTCAAAAAATGTACAAAATGTCAAAAATCAAAATATTTTCGTTACATCAAAGAACCGATGGAAATTACCACAACGGCTTCATCGGCATTTGAAAAGATTTTCTTAGATATTGTGGGTCCTTTAGATAGAGACGAGAGTGGTAATTGTTATATATTGACTATGCAGTGCGAGTTAACAAAATTTGTTCAAGCAATTCCTTTACAAAATAAAGAAACGGTGTCCATTGCAGATGCATTTGTTAGACAGTTCATATTAAGATTTGGTATTCCGGAAACCATAGCTACGGATCGAGGAACAGAATTTATTTCAGCAACAATGGAACAGGTTTGTAAAATTCTTAATATTGAAAAATTATCTTCTACAGCCTATCACCATCAATCCATTGGAGCTCTTGAAAATGCTCACAAAACTTTGGGTGCATTTTTAAGAATCCAGTGTGACAATCATACAGACACATGGAGCTATTGGTTACCATTTTGGTGCTTCAGTTTTAACAACACAGTCCATTCGGAAACAAATTATACGCCATATGAACTTGTTTTTGGAAAACTTTGTCAAATACCTGATAGCATTTCCGATACCGTAGAACCATTGTACAACATAGATAGTTATCCATTACAATTAAAATACAGGTTACAGTTAGCTCATGCCGAAGCAAAGAATAATTTGTTGTTAAATAAACATAAACGTAAGGAAATACATGACAGATCAGTCAATTCAAAAACGTATAAGAAAGATGATTTGGTTTTATTGAAAAATGAAACACGTAGCAAATTAGATGCGCTATTTGAAGGTCCTTATAAAGTTTTGGAAGATTTAGGTTGTAATGTTAAAATAATTAAAAATAATAAAATTGATTTAGTACATAAGAATAGGACTAGGCCTTTTTGTCAATAGATTTGATGTAATGTAAGATTTAATTTTAGAAAACATTGCAATGTATAATGATAAGGTTAAATAGGTGCCCATATATTAGAAATAAATATCTTTAAGTCAGTAATACACTAATTAATGAGAATAATATTTTTAAACAAGTAATTAATAATAATATAGTTAAAAAAAAATGTATATACCATTTTTTTTTCCCCGTCCCCGGGAGGTGAAGTGTAAGAATACAATATGTATGCTCCTTTACTTTAGTAAGTAAGCACACTCCTTTATAACTGCTAATGTATGCTGAGTATGCACTATACTTCATATGCCTTTCTTTTATAATTATTATTTTATTAATTAAATAGTACTTGAGAGATGTGGTTGTTTCCTTAAAACCACCCATTAGGAACCCCAACATTACAGGAGTATAAACAGGCGATATTCCGAACATGATATACGTTCATTAAAATCGACCCTTTTCCATTTTAAGTGGAGAAACACAGCAAATTGGCAGTTAGTACCTACCGCTCCGAAATAAAATGAAATGACTCCCTAATAAAACCCTTCACGAATGATTGGAACGAAACGACAGAATTATTCAGTTCGAGTGACGGTAAAAAAGTCATTAAAGGGACGGCATTCACGCTTTTTAATTCCGACGGCGGTGGTCTATTTTAGAGCATAGCATCTTTATTACTGTTCCGTACGGAAAGTGGGAATGGAAGTGTTAAAAGTATTGTAAGTACGGAGCTGGGAACTGGAGGGATTCTGTTAGCGAAGCCGCCGGGCGCGGGCGTCACTATTGAGAATGGAGACGGGACAAAGCTTGAGCAATTTTAACGTTAGCTGAAAAAAAAAACTATTAAATGCTCTATATTTTTCTGTGACAAATTGGAAAAATATTGTTGACAGATTTAAAAACAACAGAGGTTGACAATGAATTTTTCATTATGTTTTAAGGGCAATGTCTAATGATTCTAAGCCCCGACGCTCACTCACATCGTATTACATTCATGTAGCCAATACTTACCTATATGCCGTTACCGTTACGTCGGTAATTTAATGCCAAAGTTGGTGGTGGCGCCACCTCCTGTCGTTATATTTTATTAACATTATTTCTTCACGTTTTCCATCGCGTTATGAAGCCAGGTAAGTTTTGTGTTGATGCGGACCCCATACCAGCTTTTTGATATCGCTTAAATTTTGGTGAATCCGTTTCTTTAGGTACCTATACATCATTAGGTATCTTTTACAATGTCATTGCTAATTAGCCTAATTAGCAATGTCAATTTGGTTGCCTATCTATTATAATAACTTGTACATGTTTTAAGAAAAGAATTCAGGGAACCGATGTAAAGTTACGAAAAACTAGTATTAGTTTGAATAGCTAGCCCTATCCTTATTCGAAATAGGTAAAGGGTTTTTCAACAAGAACTTTGTTTTTCAATTGGGGCGACACCAACAACATGACAGTTTTAATATTTAGTTTTTTGACGTATTCGTAATAGATGCTTTGGCAATTGTTACAATGAATTCCATTTCGCTCGAAAATCGAATTAAAATAATTAAAATCGACAATGAAAATGGTGCTTCTGTTATATGTAGTTACTAATTATTTCTCGAAATTCAGCTGTTAAGTGGCCAGCCAGATCGTGTGATTTAACACCACTGGATTATTTTTTGTAGGGTTATGTTAAGGATAGAGTCTATACGGAGCCAATCGAATCGATTGCAGCCTTAAAACTCAAAATCAGTGATGTCATTAACGAAATAGACCCCCATTTTGCCAAAAAGTGATTAAAAACTTTGATGAAAGAATTGAAATCTGCGTCGTCGTGGTGGACATTTGCCAGATATAATTTTTAATTAATAATGAATTGCCAAAATTTTCTCTTCGTAATACAATAACAATTTGAATCATCTTCATTTTAAATCCGTTTTTTATTTTATTCTAGAAAACAAAGTAATTGTTAAAAAACCCTTTAGTACCCAAAACACCAGAACTTCAAGCTAATCCTCTGAGTTTACAACCAAGACTAATTGAACAATAAAAGGCCACAACCTAATCGAAAAACAATCTCATTTCGAACTAGCCACATAGTTGAGCAACTACTTCCCAGTTTCTTAGAACACGTTGCTTGACAGACATTAGTCAAGTCGGGTGCGCGACCGCACGACATGTGGTCTGTTATCTGACCCCCGGGTGTTCGAGAGAAAGCCCATAGCAACCCGTCTGACGGGTCCTGTTGACACACATTTCATGTTCCGCTTCATTTCTTTGTACTCTACTACGCCGTACCCGTAATATCTTCGACCCGCGAAATCCCAGCCCTTTTCGGCGATTGTATTTACTTTTGCGTGGATGTTCAACGATCGTGGACGTTCCCTTCCATTTTTGCTGACGAACTTTGAATTGGGGAGCAGTCAAGCATTGAAAGAGCTTAGGGGGAGTGCGGTATCAATGATAGGTATTACCCTCTCATAGTGAAAAATTTCTACCATTGCTCCCACCTTCATGATTTTGACCAGCTCGGGTTTATCTGTCTGTCTGTGTAAGGTATAGGTCTCGTATAGGCAACTTATACTAAGTAGTAACATAACGCATGAATATCATAGTACCATACCAAAATAAACTGAAATACAATGCAAATAGCAGCCATTAATTTGACTTAGTGCTGTTGCAAAGAGCATAATGTAGGTTTAAAGATATTTATTCTCAAAAAGACACAAAGTCACTTACATGAGAACAATGTTTACGTTATGCTAAATATATTATCGAGTTCGTCAATAACAAATATTAGGTGTTTCACCCATCCAATGCATTCTCTTACTTAAAATAATTTCTAGTTGAAGGTATTTCGTTATTTTTTATTTATTACATATTGCGCTAATTGCTTTTTAAATGCATTGAAGGAGTGTACATTTTTTATGCATGACGGTATTTTGTTATACAACTGTGCTCCTTCAAATGTTAAATTTTTCTTGCCGAACTTAGTTCTCATCTTTGGTAAGATAAGCAAGCTAGCTCGACGAGTGCTACGTTGGGTTACTTGTTTTACTTTAGTAAACGACAGGTCTGTTTGAATGCATTTGTTGAGAACTTTGCGGATAAAAATACACGTGTTGTATATATACAGTTGTCTAATATTCATAATTTTTGTTTCTTCGTATATTTTGCTTGTTGGTGTTAAATATGGATAGTTAAAAATCATTTTTATTAATTTATTTTGTGCAATTTGAAGACTATCTAGTTTCGTTTTGGCCGCACTACCCCAGACTTCAATCAGGTACAGCAGGTGTGGTTTTACTAGGGCGTTATAGATGGTGTGACGCAATCTATGCGGAATACATCGAACTATATGTCTAAGAGATCCAAGTAGTGACGAAAGCTTTGTTTTTATATGTTCCAGGTGTGTATTCCACGATAGTGAACTATCTAACCTCAAGCCCAGATATTTTTCGCATTTTTTTTGCTGTAACGGAATATTGTTGATTTTTAAGGGTTCGTGTGGAGGTATTATTTTATTTTTAGCTCTGAATAAGATATAGCATGTTTTTGATATATTTATAGTTAGTAGATTATACTGGAACCATAAAAATAGGGTGTTTAAGTCTTCTTGAGCTTGGGAAGTTAAATCATGAATGGATGAACCGAAATAAAATAAACAAGTATCATCCGCATACAAAGTAAGATGGCCATGCAGTTTAAGTTCTTGTATATTATTTATATATATTAAGAATAACAGGGGACCTAGAATGGATCCCTGGGGTACTCCACAAGTTATAGGTAAAGGATCGCTTTTATAATTATTATCTATTTTAACTAGTTGTGATCTGTTTTTTAGATAGGATTTGAACATATTTAAGGCACTGCCAGTGACGTTGATTGTTTCCAGCTTTTTAAGTAGTAATTCATGACTAACAGTGTCGAACGCTTTTTTGAGATCAATAAAGATGCCTAGAACTATATTTTTTCTATCTATATTTAGCTTAATTTTAGAGACGAGGTCAACCGTAGCTGTAAGTGTGCTACTTATTGGCCTAAACCCGTATTGTCGATCGGAAAGAAAGTTGAAAGAAGTTAAATGTTTATCTAGTCGTTTATGTAAAATTTTCTCTAATACTTTTGACAATACAGGTAACACTGAGATTGGCCGGTAATTGCCTGGTTCCGTTTTTGATCCTGCTTTGTGAATGGGAGTTACCTTTGCTGTTTTCAGGGTATCGGGAAAATTGCCATCACTCAGCAGTTTGTTGAAGCATTTACTCAGGTCATTCGCTATTATGTTGTTTATGCATTTTATTGCTTTAGTACTGATTCCATATAGACCTGTGCTGCAGTTAGAGTCAAGTTTTGTTATGATTTTTGTAATTTCAGCGGCAGAACACGGATCAAGATCGGAAAGCACTGCAGTATTTTCGGGGAGAATTTTTGGTAAAGCGCGTAATTGATCATCATGAAAAGATCTAGGTATCTTATTTGCTAAAAGGGGACCTATAGTGGCAAAGTACTCGTTAAAAATCTGGCAAATTTCTTTTGGATCTTTAATGTCCTTTGAATCAATCAGTAGTTTTGAAGGAGCACAGTTTAGTTTTATTTTATTGGCTGCTAAGGTGTTCACTAGATTCCACATTCTCTTAGGTTTATTAATACAATCCCTGAATTTTTTGTAATAATAAATGTCTTTTGTATCTTGCATGTTTTTAGCCACACTTTTTCGTTTTGTTATAAAGTCTGCTTTCAGGTTGGTGTTATTTGGATTCTTCTTCAGTGCTGTCCACAGTGCGTTTCTTTGGGTGATTTTCTCAATTATGTTTTTATGTATCCAGTCGTTTTGTGGTAGATTTAGGATTTTGGTTTTTCTTGTTTTACTTTCGGATATTGCTGATTTGATGTTGTTTTCCATTTGGGTGTAACTATCTTTTAGTTTTTCGTGTTTCGTTGTTTCTAGGATATTATATAGTTTCTTAAAATTAATTGCTTCGTATTGTGTCCTTATTTTTCGAAGGGGTTTAGTTTTTTTAAGTTCCACATATATTTGTTTGTGATCTGACATTGGAGAGTCCACTATAGCCATGTGGAAGTGATCGTTTTTCAGGTTAGAGCTGACATGATCCAGAATAGACTTTCTAGTAGTCGATTCTCTAGTACAATTTTTTTTTGTTAATTTTATTTAGTACTTTATGCCCAGTTCCTTTCATGAGTTCATTATATTGTTTGGTTTTTTTATCTTTATTTAACAAATCAATGTTGAAATCTCCGAACACTATAGCTCTCTTCCTTTGTTGAAGTTGGGACTCGTACACCTCAAGAAAGTTTTCGTAGTTAGTATCGCCAGGTCTGTATACAACGCATATTTCTAGTGCATACCTCTCTAGTTGTATCCATAAGTAATTGTTTCCACCTATGTATTTGGACTCTGTTAGGGTATGTTTTAGGTCGTTATGGACATATGCTGAGACTCCGCCTCCTCTTGTATCAGTTCTGTAGTTGTAATAGTGCGTGTAATTGCTTATTTGTAGTTCCAGGGCTTGCGTTTCGGTTCTAATCCAAGTTTCTGTCAGTAAAATGACATGAATTGTATAAGGCATTGATTGTAGTATACACTTCAGTTCGTCGAATTTTCCTCTTTTGCGTATGCTTCGGGCATTAAGGTAGAAAAACCTGAGGCGTGATCGATTGGTCGTTATATTTTGGTAGCTGCTGATTACTTGATAGGTATTACTAGTAGTTTCAGGTAGTGTTTCGTTTACTGTTTGTAGTTTTTTGCAAGGGTTTTTATTATTGTAGGTGTACCGTTGATATATTTTATGGTAAGTTCATTCTCTCCATCGTTTTCACGTCGCTTTAGTTCGTCTTTTAGACTGTGGAAATATTTTTGCTGAGCTGGAGTTTGGTCTGAAAATATTTTAATATGTTCTGGCAGTTTCTCTTTGTTGCGAAGGAGATGTTTAGCGGATGCTGAGGTCTCGTAGCATACTTTGACTCTGCGGCTTTTTCCTGGTGAGTATTTACCAATTCTAAATATTTTAATCGGTTTAGGGAGCTCTTGGCTCACCGATAAGGTAATTTTCAAAATATCAGATTCGTCTCGGGTTATTCTCTCTTCTGCATTAGCGTCGGATTGTTCTGGCAGGCCCACAAAAATAACATTTTTCTCTCTATTAGTTCGATCTGTTATCTCCTTAATAATGTTTTCGTTTAGACATAGCTGGTTTTGAAAGTTGACGATCGAAGATTCAGAGTTAGGTTTAGACGTGTTAAGTTGTGACTCAAAGGACTTAAGTTTGTGCTCGCCCAGTGTTAACTGTTTTCCCAATTGCGATACAGTTTTTTTCAATACTTTATGTTCGGATATCATGTCAGAAGTTGATGACTTAATTTCACTAATTTGCTTTGTATTTTCACGGATCATGCCTGCTGTTTGTTCATTACATGATTTTAATTCAGTGATCTCCGCTTTAACTTCTGCTATACTTTCCTGCATTTTAATCATAATCTGCTCATTTGATCCTACGTATTTTTCAAGTAATGAACCAATACGAGATAACTCCGACCGAATTTCTTTCATTTCGGTGGCGCAATCACATTCAAATTTTCTTTTTCGAAACGTAACTTGCTGGTCTACTGTTGGCAAGTCTAGTTTTGACAAATCAGGTTGCGACCCACCGCCTGTGCCGGTAGTACCGCCCGTAGTATGGCGCGGTGGCGATCTTTGTACACTCATAATAAAGCAGCTTGTATTTAACGTAAATATCTTCAACGATGAGGGCACGTGTACTTATCAGCGACGTACCTGAGCAGGCCACTGTTAATGTCAATTCTTAACCCGTTATTACATGTTGCCATTCTATTAATTAAATCCTGTCATACACGGTGCGTTTTCTCTATCTGTTCAAATATTTTGGTAATATGATTGTTATAAAATAGAAGTTTTAAGGAAATTTACCTACAAATACACGAAGGGATTTCTTCCAGCGAAGCAAAGATGGAAATTGCCTACAGAAACGGGCACAATGTAGTCAAATAGTACAGATATATACGCAATTTTCGAACAATATGCTTCAACGGATAATAGAAACCAACTCGTATCTATACCTTCAACCGTCCGTCGGTAACCCTCAGTGCAATTTGAATAAATGACTATCATTGATGCTCCCCAGTGTAACCCGTGTCAGACTAGTTAAAAATGTATAGAAATGAAATGTAGCGGACACAAATCAAACATCGCTTTAAAATCCACGGGCAGAATTGAACACACGAAATGATTTGATTGTATCGCTGCCGAAATCCTCTTAAACACCCATTATTGACATTCGTAAATTGATATTAATCAGTCTGGAAATTGGATACAGCAATTACAAGCTGAATGGTTTCGTTTTACATTTAATTTGAAAATGTGGGTAGTTATGAGTTTTAGTTGATAACTGACGTTTCAAAAATAATGTAATCATCTTTGCGTTGAAAACATAGATTATGTGCTATAAATATAATATTTTTACTTTTTTTTAACATAAACTGTACCTACCTCAAGAAAGCAGGATTAATAATTTAATTTTTCGGGTCTACTTAGTTATTCTTTTAATGAACGTCATTACTCAAGCCTGAAAACTTAATAGGCAAAGGAGCGTTTAGCTCAACTTAGATTAAGTGATCTCGTTCCGTAGATTAAGCGAATCTTCATCATTATTGTGAACGAGACTTAAGTAGTAGACAGAAATCCGGGCTAGACGTCTGACTCGGCGACCAGTAGCCGGCTGAAGACAAACCGTCTCGGATTTCCTAGTGCACTGCTTTGTTTACGGACTGGGAACGTCAGGGCGTGTTTAATCTGAAGGTAGGTAGCCATTTAGTTTGACAAGTGTATAATATTAGTAGGTACCTACTGAATATCTATATGTAAACTATAGTGCTAGGCTAGACGCATTTGACTGACTGTTTAATTTGCCAATTAATTCGCGCGGCTTGGTCTGCCTGTTTGTCACACCTAGATATTTATTTCAAAATAAAGGGAACTCAAATTATTGATTGTTTTTCAGGTCCAATAAAGGTAGCTAAAGTCCTATACTATATCTACATAGATTAATCGCAATAAACATTCGGTTCGTCCCATCATCATTCAAAACGACGTCTCTACAATTACAATATTAAGTTATTCGCGTTTTATTTCATCATTATTGCCTATGACTGGTACAAAATGCCTAAGGCATATGTCCGTATCTATATTTATGTGCGTAAAGCATTAAATACCTAAATAAATAAATTAAGCTCCTATAGGTACCAACAAATTTTAAATCTATTAACTTTCGAACTTGCAAAACAATGTTCGTGCTGTACAAACCCTACATCTGCGCCGACGGGGCGTGAAGGTAGTCAGTCATGATTATGTAAATGTGTCTAACAAACCGATTATTGCCATGTTATTTTGCTGTCGAGATTTGGGACAAAACAAAAAATTGTTCGAATTAGAGTCGTTAAAATAACACGGGTTCCAGCTGGTTTCCTAAATAATTTCATCGTTGTAGATAGGGCGAATAAAATGCGAGATAAACATTAAATTGCGCCCTACTCGGTAATTTTCAGTCTACACTACTTACCTAATAAAAGTTCGATAAGTGTGATCTTCATTACTTATTGGCTAGCTTTTCTTTTTCTTTGGATGGGAAATCGTCAAATGACTTCTCCCGCTCTGGGCGGAGCGGAAGAGAGTGTCAGACTCTTACTGACTAAACCCACCCGTGATCCTTCTTGTGCCCTTTGCGCTCCAAGGCCGCAGTGACTCTTTCGAACAAATTCCGCCACCTTAGCAGGCACTGACTCTATCTGCTGGGTATTGGGGTACCCCTTCTTATGATAAACTACCTTCCTGCCAAATTTCATGTTTAAATGTCAAGCAGTTTTCAATATTTCGTTTCGTTCAGTCAGGCAATAGAGATGTCGTTTAAACCTCAACTGTTATCAACAGCTAGTACCTAAAAAGCTTTCCTAAAGGTGTTTTAGGACACTGCTCGATTAATTAGTGTAAAGTCAACACCGTTTATGCAGCATTCTCTACATTGCTGGCCGTGTTAAGTATGTAAACAAAATGCAGGTGAGGTGTTAATTACGTGGGCACTTCCTGTTCTTTTATAGTGTCCTGGTAAGTAAATAGCTAAAGCTTCGAGTTGGCGAACGAAGTCTGAAGAGGGTATCGTATTAAATTTATATAGTGTTTATGCAAAAAAAGGCCACTGTGCGAGTCGGCCTAGCGTAGAAAGGATTCCGAACGAATTATTTTTTTGTAACATGTCACTTTAAACCCCTTAACGTCTTCGTAGGGTTTTCTTTATCCTATAGGTCAAGAACCATCCCTCAGAATACTCCCTTTCATTTGATATGTCACACGGCATTTGGAAAAAATAAACAATTTATTAATTTTCTCTTTTGTTCCCCAAAAGTGACCCCTTCATCCAAAATGTATTTATTTAGGTAATTTATCCGTGTTTTGGTCACAAATTTCATATGTGTATCCAATTTCAGCAGAATCGGTTCAGTAGATTCAAGAGAAAATTGCCTATGACAGACGGACAGACAGACACACGAGTGATCCTATAAGGGTTCCGTTTTGACGGATGTTCGGAGTCCTAAAACAACGTACGACGTAAATACCAACAAGGAAATGTAAGTATTGCAATCTAATGCTGCTTCCAAGTTTGACCACAAGACCACAAACCTTGTTCTTCCATATCGCTTAATCCACTTACCATCAGACGAAAAGCAACAATTGTATTACCTATGCGTATAGCTAGATTCTTGAACAATGCAAAACTACTACCCCCGGTTTCCAAAAACCCTAATCAAGTATCTGTTCCTGAGTAGGCTTCTAGAAACCAGGACCAGAGGCTCTAGACAAGTGGCAACCCGTTGGCTGTAGCGTGACGAAGGGATTGTCAAGACTAATACAATGTATGGAAAAAAGGCCATCGAAATACGATGTATGACGTAGATGTGATCTATCCTTCATATTTTTCAAATTTGACGGTCACATTCGCTGATAGAACGGCACTAAGTCTAGAGCTCAGAGAGAGTACATATCTAAATACAAAAACAAAACACAAACGCACCATTGCCCCAACTCCTTGTTCTCCTCGAGACCAGACGGCGTCGCCAGCGTGTCGGAATCACCCTCCTGCCGCCCCCCCGGATGCTCAGGGATCACGCGCTCGATCGTCGTCACCTCTTCGATATCCGAGTCGATACCTTGCGCGAAGTCCATGTAAAACGACTCCCGGGAGTCGCTCGAACCCCGTCGCAATTTGAGCGACAGGTCCGGTGAACTGTCATCCATTTTCGAACACTATTCTTCCTTCATCCTTCACTTGAATAGCTAGGAGAGTCAGAACCGTCTTTTCACTTTGAGCGACATTTCGAAAGCGCGGTTAACCCATTTTCGTTCGTTGAACTTGAAATAAAGTTAGGAATTTATTCGTGGGCATTAGGTATTGTTATTACTATAGGATACATGTAATTAAGTATAGGAAATAATCAATTAAAACTGATCCGTTCAAACTTTCGAAGTAATAAAAAATACCCCACGTCTTCGGGCAACGAAAAAGGCTCGCACACAAACAATAGCAATTTATCTTGTCGCGCTACAAAAAGGCCGGTTCGATGTAAAAAGAACAATGACCTGTGAACGGTTCCTAGTGTAACCTTCCCCAAAATCGACACCGCTTCCTGTGCCACTAATAACCGACGCACACCGACACAAACCGTTTAACACATCTGTGTGAGTCACTTACTCAACGGTGACTTGAATCGCATTCGGCTTCTTTTCAATGACTTATACGATCGCCAAAACTGCCGAAAGTCCTATCAATCAAATCTCAATGCTTTGTATGGCGGGTAAGTTATGAATATGTATCTCCGGTAATACATCTTGCCGCTTATTTTGGTCAGTGGTACCACAGACTACAGAGCACATTCGTTACAAATAAGTTCTTCAGACCGGATTATAAATATTAATATCAATCATCCTTGGACCCCTCTTAAAGCCTGTTACACGCATTACTGACCATTTTGATGATAAAAATAACAATTTACCAGCTTTTAAGTATAATAGATTCTAACAAGAATCTTGCGCCTCACAGTGGGCCCGTTCTTAGAGCATTCTATGATAACGATAAGGCACGTTTAAAATTAATATTAATACCACATCCGTGAGCGATATCAATCGCCGCCGATCCCTCGGGAACAACAATAATGCCCAAGAACAAACATATTCATTTACACACGACAGCCAATCGTGCGATACGTATGCTAGACACGCATCGCACGGCGGAGGTGGAGGCGTATTGACACGGAATAATTCAACGGGCAGTCACTCACACCGATACACAACGTTGTAGTAGGGTAAGCACGTGCGTGATATAGGAACGCGACGGGCGTCGGCGGCGCCCTCCCGCGGCAGAGGTTGGCGCGCGATTGCCGCTCGCAGCGAACGCAGCGGCCGCGGGAGGCGGGGGATGCACCCTCGCGGCGCGGGATCAATCTGGCGCGGCACGGGCTCGGGCACGCAGGCACGCGGACACAGCCACCCGACACTCGGGAAGCGGTGCCATTCACGACATCACCGAAACAGGAACTATATGGGATTAGCGCCGTCCGACATGCGAACTTCATTGAAAATGAAACAATTATAAGTAACCTATACAAGTTTATAACATACTTTCTATACATATCAAACAAGTGATTATACTTACATAATTCAATTATACACTCAATATCACAATACTTTTTAGTCTTTATTAAAACAATTGTTTACATGTTTGGTAGTATATATTATAAACGTAAGGCTTACAGACTTGAGATACAACTTTAAATTTAGTTTTTCTACGTATAATTTAAGTTAAACGCATGTGATGCCTTGTTTTAATATAATTTGCAAAACAACAACAATTGTTTTACTGTCATTGATTTATTGTACACTTGGAAGGAAATTAATTTCATTTTCTGTTTTGTATATATTATTGGACTGTTTCAAGTTCCAAATTATAAATCTTTTTTATTCATTAAAAAATAAAAAAAACGTTGCCCTACACTTTGATTTTGTCCAGTGTACTGTAGCGATTAATTAAATTGACTAAAATAATATAAAATGAAGTGCTTAACATTAAAATAACTTGGAACCCACTGCCAACTCTTTGCGAATATCACATAAGTATAATTAATGTGGCATTACAGTTTAAATATATTATCCTATTAGAATACTAACAATTTATATTACTTATTTATCATTACCAAAACTCAACGACCTATAGGGACCCAACAACTTTATACATGCATAATGATGTTTTTTTTTTATAAGTATGATAGTAATTATCTTATCCTAAATATGTGAATGATAGGAGTTCGACGATTATGATAATTATTTTAAGACTGGTTTTATAAAGCACTAGTCTTCGTCAAAATAACATAACACATAATGTTTCACTTTTTAATTAATATTTTTCACTCAAATCAACTCGCATGAATTAAATGTTTCGGGGACGCCCGACGACTTTCGAGGTGATACGATCTAAGTCCTGGTGCAACAGACTTTCCTAAACTAAAAATAAAAAAATATAATCATTCAAGTTAATACTAAAGTAATATCCGAATTAGGTCGCATTCTTGTAACAACGTAACAAACCATATTTGCACCATAGAGAAAACTCTCTATGGTGCAAATATAACATAGTAACACACTGATAAATATCATGCATTTGATTATAATTTGTTTTAATTTTAAGTTTTTATTACTTGGCACATTTTTATCCCAACATTAAGACATCGAAATAAAAAAAAAAACAATAAGGCCGGTATGTTTTCGGATACAATTAAATCGAATACAAGACTTTAATTTCAAAAATGAAAATATACAGTGTTAAATACAGAGGGCGTTCCCTTAAACTCGTTAATCTATAATAAAATATCAGCATAGAAAAATAAGCATAAAATAATCCGAATTCAAAAAAATAATTAATTGACAATAAATTCGAAAGAATGATAATATTTTTTTTGTCATCGTATACTATATTATATGGATGCTATACTATTGCGGGTTAACGAGAACGCCCTCTGTTAAGTTAACATACTGTATAATAGTTCAAAACACCTTGCAGAACGTGAAATCTATAGTGTTGATATTGTATATAAATTCAATATATTAGGCATGATATAATTTCATGCATTAACGGCACATTTGTGAGTACAATTCACCTTAAAATTAAATTACTATTTTTGGGTGTCTGAATATTGCGGTTGGGAGGGTCATGCTCACTAAGTCTCTCTGATGGTGCAATGGTGGCGTATTTGGCTCCGTCAGCTGGGACTGGTCATCTCTCAACCACCTAGTTTATTAAAATTGTCTTTTTTTTACTATAAAAACTGACGAAGATACAACGCATCAAAGATCAGGAGTGGGGGCTTGTGACGTCACGGCTCGGTAAAAATTGTAGCGAGTAGTGACGTCACACGAGTTTTCAACGCACTGTACCGTCTTCATTTTTTGTTTACGTGAAAAAAGAAAAAATACGTGTCCAATATTTTTTGGAAATCTATCAGACGGACTAATTAGATTTTTTTAGTCAACTACCCTATTCAAAAGTGACTGTAAATGATTTAATTGAAATAAATGCTTTTGAGTTTGAGACATAATAATTATGTAGAGTACCCGGGCGACAATTAATATCTTGAATTTATGACACATCAACCGTTTAGTAAGAGAAGACGTTCCATAAAAATACTTTAAAAAACCTATTTTCTCATGTAATAAAAAACTAGAGTTATGACTGGCTAGCAATAAAATTACTATTCATCATTATATACATCCTTCAGAAAAAAAGGTAAATAATGATACTACAATAATTTGTTGAAAGTTTATGCAGATGTTTGATCAAGCCGCAGGTATCGTTTAAAATATGTATTGGATATATTACAGATATTAGCATAACCAAGAGACAGAATGATAATTACCTACATTATGTGAAATACGAGATCTTTTAAAAATTCAGAACATTATTGAAGGTTTTATTTCATTGATAGAGAAATAAATTAATTTCATATTGAAGCGAAACTTGGCGTATGTATCATACGAGAACCTGCGTGATTTTGGACGCATTTAGATCAAATTATTTAAATTATTATAAACATTGAAGTTTTGTTACTACTATGCCAAACCTGTCTGATTATGTAAAGTGAAAATAGTCAACCATTCCCTAAAGTTGCTACAAATTGATTTTTTTTTTTTGGATGGCATTGGACTAAAGTTCATGTTACATAATATTAAAAAATGAACCAAATTTTAATCAAGTTAGCAATCAAGTTTGGAGTGAGTATGCAAACAGACTTGACTTGTTTAATCAGATTTTTAACAAACCCAGATTATTCATTATTAGTATTTAATTTATTCTCTACTTCATTTTTAATTTACTTAAATGATCCGTACAATGTGTTCTTCGATATATTGTATTAAACATTCGTTATATGTATGTGGCGTGCTGTGGGTTTGCCTACATTGGATTCATTATTTTCACTAATTCCTGACTACATTATACGTTTCTAGTGATATCCGAGTTTAACTCTATAGCGTGGAAAACATTCTATTCGATTTTAAATATGAAAAAAAAATCTCGACGCAAAGTTGAAAATTGAATAAAAAAATATAATTTACATAAAATTTTGCCTAGATCAAGAATGCAGATTAGACGAGTGATGTCGTCCGCGCTTTGACTTATTTTATTTCACATGGCCAGACAACAAAAGACAACATAGTAAAATCACATGTCTTAGATGACGAATGTAATGTGTGAATCAATTCTAAATGTCTTCAGTTTTGGAACGTAAGATACTAAAGCAGCAAGTTGGGTGTGAAGAAAGTTTAAGAGTTTCTCGACCATACTAATTTCGCATTATATAGCCATGCCCACACTACACTGCGTATCGAAAATGTGCCGAAATGAATCAGACACACATTACAAACACCAGACATCAATTGCAAAACGTATCAGGACAGCCATAGTGTGGACAAAGCCACCTGCCTTGCCGATTGTAGTCACAATGAGAAATATTTGGCCATTGACGATTGCATAACAATTACAACACATATAAAAATATTGCGGTGCTTCAGAATCGTGAGTCATAATACGGTTGTCTGATTCTTTTCATTATGGTTAGAGCGGGTTCACATTAGGTCGGACCGACAGTTTTATCGAGCCGACAAACGAGTCGGATCCATATTGCAATATTATGTATTTCAATAGCGCCGTTCACATATCAGCGACCCGACAAAACTACCGGAGCCGACACTTTTACCGGACGTTCAGCCACGATTTCTGTCGTGTCAGCATAATATTGGCGTACTGGCAAGTATAGCGCCGTTCACATTTGTCGGCGCCAAGAGGAGGAGCCACCCGCCCGCGACCCTTCCACCCGCGCATTCCCCGCTCTTGGCACTCGCGCGAGCCTCAACAACCGACAGTCGGTCAATGGTAAACTGTCGGTCCGACCTAATGTGAACCAGCTCTTATGATATTTGATATCAGTTGTATTAAAATAAGTGTAGTTTATTAAGTGTGTATGTTTATCCGACACATTTGCCCCACTTGAGACCGCCGCATGCCATCGCCCCGATGAGGTACACGGCCAGGGCTGCGACGCCTCCCATTATCACGTACATTTTCACATTCTTCCAGAACAGGGAACGTTGCAACGTTCTTGACGTGTGGCGATATGTCACGGACTGGAATAGGAAAGTTATTGATTATGAATGAGGAAATTTCTAGTAAAATGTATGCGTGTTGATTAGGTACCTATGTATTTAGTGTTTTATGATTACGTACTCAATATAGATATTTACGTGAATAATTCTAATGTGGGAAACAACTACAAACAAATATCACTGAATAGCTTTTGCCTTAGGCTTCTCTTATGTTTAAGTAGCCTAATGGTCTTCAGGGTTCCATCTATCTCTGTACCAAAACTCATTAAAATCGGTTCGGCGATTTAAGCGTAAATGTATACAAACTCACATTCTCGTTAACTGTATTAAGTAATTAGGATTAAAAATGATATCCATATCATTTTTCGATTTGACCAACTAAAATATAAAATATATGCAAGCAATTGTTAAAAATGTGGAAAAAATACTCTATATCATGTAAATACTTACACCAGTCGCTAAATTGTCGGCCTTATTCACTAATAATTCTAGTTTCTCCCCACGCATTGCCATGTTATCTGAAATTAATTAAAAAAACATAGTTAATTCACCAAACAGTTGTATTTTCCATAAAGCTATTGTACTTTAGGAAATGCTTAGGCAGATGTAAGGTTGCCAGGCTTAAATGGGCTGGAACTGAGCGGGTCACGTTAGCCGCATACACGGTGACCATTGGGCAAATCTCTACAAAATATTTGCCCGAAGATGGACGGCGTCGCCGAAGCCGGCCCAGAAACAGGTGGCGAGACGACCTGGACGTGTACCATGACGACTGGTACAAGGTGGCGCTGGAAAATAATTCATGAAAGGACTTGGGTTAGGCCTTTGCCCAACAGTGGGACAGTTCGGGCTGATAAAAAATGATGAGATACAGCTTGCTGACAGACTGATAGACAAATGAGCTGAATCCTACAAAGCAGGTGTACATAAAAGAACAACATTTTAGGTTTTACACACTAGTATTATTCATAGTAGAAACATGAATCCTTCATTAGATAATTACTGTAATTTTGTAGTCATGACTAGTGAGCGATTGTATGAAATTATTGCAAAGCCTTGGAAGGAAATACAGGCTATAACATATTGACTTTAAAAGCATTAAACTGCTAGTTAGTAAATTGAAACCTAGTATTATTTACATGTTTCTTTGAAAAAGGCTTGTTTACATACATATAGGGGAACTATGACCATGGCCATAACAAATAGTTTCCTTTAGATATTATTGAATGATGAACTCCTCAAAATAAAAATACACTTTACTTTTTGTAAGGTGAATGGAGAAATCTAGATAATATGTACTAATATTGACAGGAGAAAGTAGGTCACATGAACATTTTTGAATAACTTTTACTTATTCGAAAATGACTTGCATGATACTATGAAATATTGCATGATAGCATAGGTACATAAAATATCCTACTAATAAACTTAACTCTGTGCTCTTACATAGGTGCTAAATATTCATGAGATTCGATATTTAAAAAAGAACTATGAGATATCAAACTTAAAGGGACTGTTTAGTTTACTGATGACTTTTTATAAGCTGTTCTTTGAAGAGTTATAGCATTCACAGCCAGTGGATCATAACAAGAAAAGAAACTATTTCAAAACTTGAAATTTCATTGATAAAATATTTATACTTACATCTGAAATTGATACATATGCATATTGTGTATATTTTATGAATTAGTATCTATTCCAGATGTATATAGCACTTTGACTTGCAATGTAAAGTAAACAATGACAAATATTTATGGTAATGACATCCATACATGATTAAATACATCACTTTTAACAAGTAAATAAGCCTCTCAATTACAGACACAGTCAATGACACATACATAGTTGGCTATATAATGCAGTTTGTACGCAAAACACAGATAAGAGCTGATAAGTTTTATTTATGTGAAACAATCTGCTATCAAATCAAGAAGAAAAAATAATTGATTGTTTTTAACACACTTTTATTTATATACAAATTGGGGTCATTAGCTACACATATTATGTCAAATATAATTAATTAACAGTAGTATAAATAGGATTAAATTTTTAGTTAAAATTTTTGTAAATCAGAAGTCATGTGGTTTTTAAATAATTTAGGAAAAATAATGGCTTTTATAAGGATTTGCTGACCCATGCAACCTAGTTTGTGTCATATTTTTCATGACTGCTCCTCTCCTATTGGTCTTAGCGTGATGATAAATAGCCACCTCGATAAATGTTCCTGATACTATCGCAATCAAGCAAACAAACAAAGTCTTCAGCTTTATATATTAGTAAGTATAGATATTTAAATAACCCCAAGTAACCTCCGTGCCAGTAGTAATTAAGTTACAAGTATCAGAAGCTTAAAAGGAAATTAAAATTAGGTTTCATTTGTATGTACTTAAGTAATTGGAAAGTTTTGCTATAATTAAGTGTTAACAACCATAATGGAGCAGAAACCTATTGTCTTCAGCATTGTGTTAATACAATTAGCAATGTGTTTGTTTAACATTACAATAATAATTTCTAATCGAATTTTAAGAACAGCAACTGAGATGCATGATCAAAGGTAATATATAATAATTGTAAAGAAACAAAGAACTGTTTATAGTTCTTAGAGCATTTTGTTATGGTTTCAGAAATAAAGTAATAAGTAGATAGATAACTCACCAATATTTTTAACCATAATATTCTTGAGTTCATCCAACTCCCCATGGACTCTCGAAATAGTGTCAAGGTCTTTGGAATCACTATAATGTTTCATCTCTGTGGCTAGTACTCGGGCAAATTCTCCATTCATAGCATAGGGTATAGCAGTCTGAGCCGTGTCACCAAATGCTGTCGAAAATCTTCTCTTGATCTCATTAAGGAATAGGAATGCTCTCGAACGTTGGAATTTCTGAAATAAAAAATTAGAGGAATAAGAAAATGTATTTGTAGAAAATGTATTAAAAATGTAGATTGTTATATCCAAGGTTGTATGTAAATACCACCAACTGTACTCACATCATCAGTAATGCAGAAATAAACCAATTTGTTTTCCGCAATATAGTGGAACAAATAATTTCCATGAGAGTACGTCAACTTATCATCGTGGGGCGGTATCTTCGATAGTAGTTGCTCCGTAACTTCGGTAAAATTTCCCGCACATGTCGCATATTTAGCTAAAACAACTGTACCTCGGGCCACAACACTAAATAATATAGGCATTTTGAACAATTACGTCGGTGAATTGGATGAGAAACAAAGGAGAACCCGACACGATAAAATAACTTTCACACACTTATCAAATACCACGACGGAAATGATTGCTTTATAAACGGCGAAAATCTTGAAAAACTTGGCGACTCATTAAATGAATGAGATCAAATAATTACAATTGTTAAGTTGAGAAAAACAATGCGCGCATCAAACACGGAACACGTCAAATCTCATAATTTTTGTGAAACGAAAACGATGTTAGTGATGGGACACGTTAAACATAAAACGATGTTCTAAACGATTCAAGATAAACGACTAAGACGAAAATACTCATGGACTCAAACATTTATTAATTTCAGTTTTACTTTATTTATTATTGTATACATTACTGTACAGTTGTAAAATGCGTATATATCTTGAGAGATTGTAAATTCTCGATAAATTGTGAACTGAACATTTGGTGTAGGTACATAGGTAAGTTCTTTATTACGCATTTAAATTTAACGTTAGAATAATCATTCGATTTTATATCGAAGTTTGTAATATAATATCTTTATTAAATTATATGTTATGAAAAATCTTTTTGTATAGAATAAATCCCATCCAGATTCAAAAGTTTCTAATATATCCGTGTGTTATAAGGAAAAAAAGTTCTCGATTTCTCGCAGTGCATAATGATTAGATAAACTTGAAGAGTTTTTTGTTTGCTTGAACGCGCTAATTTCAGGAACTACTGATCCGATTCGAAAAATTATTTCTGTGTTAGATAGCCCATTTAGCTATACATAACATCATGCTAAATCTAACAGGAACGAGGCAGTCATGAAAAATGTGACATAAACAAAGTCGCGCGGGTCAGTTAATACTTATGTGGTGAAAACAGCTTGCCATGATTTTGAATCCAAGCAAACCATACCTAAGAAATCGCTGCTTAATTGAACTTGTGCCGACACTCGACTTAATTGGTTTCAAATTCCATCACTATGAGGTCATTTTATTTTGGCAGACGTCATTGTAAATTGACACCTTTATGGTCTTTGATTGACACTGACTGTAGGAGTGAGACAAAACATTGACAAAAGCATAGATAATATTAACCGGTGAATTATCCTTCCTTACTATAATAATAAAAATGTGAAAGCGTGGATGTTTGTTACGCTTTCACGCAAAAACTACTTGACGAATCATCATGAAACTTTGTACACATATTCTGTCTGGGAGGTAATAGAAGTAACATAGGATATTATTTTTTATCCCGGGATTATGTTTCCTTGGGACAATTTTCGACATTCACGCGGGCGAAGCTTCGGGCAGAAGCTAGTTTATTATAAATCGATGTTTTGTGGACAGAGTAACTCTAGAGTTGTATTTGAAAACAAAAATATAGATATACAGTACCTGCTTATATATATTTAAATGTTAGTATGTTACCGATAGTTTTATATGTGAGTATCGGTATTATATACACCGATATTAATGTAGAAAGGTTGAACATTTTTGTATTGGATCAGAATTATTTCTTTTTTAATGATAGTCAGTTTGTCACATAACGAAGTTTCCTCCAAATATCTCGGCAACGTGAAACTATAGGGCAACATTTTAAAATTTATATCAATAATTAATAACGTACTGAACAAACTGAACTTTCTAATATATATTTGAAAAATTAAGGTGAATTTACACATTTTGAAATAGTACTTACAAAGGCTAGTCTTGTAAAATTAAAATTGCAAAAATATTAAAATATTCCGAGTCCGCAAGAGTAAGACCCACAAAGAAAATCTTAAAAATCTTAAACTTATTTTATACAGAGCAATTTTTTTAAGTATGTATAATACTGATTTATTTATAGGCGGTAATCCCTGGAATAAAATGTTTTTGCGTGGGCTACAAATATGCTGAAAAATACTTTTTTTTTTTTTTTTCTTCCCAAATTTTTTTTTTTTTTTTCCCGTCCAAATAATTAATACGTTGTTTCCCATAAAATAGTTAGCAACCCTTGTCGTGTGACAGTGTTACCCTTTCATAAATATATTTACCCCCAAAGCTTGGTTCAAATACCCCTAAAACCGCCACTCTTCCATGGAAACTCACTTTCTCGTGCTCTGCACGCACATTTCCATTTTGGTGGAGTCTAGGCCTGAGGCTTCCTAGTTAACGTCGTGACCTAACCTAGGAACATAAGTACCTACCTGTATTAGTAATTGTTAAAAAGAACTAAATAAGTTTTCTGAACTTGAAATTAATACACCAACTTCCACATACAAACATTTTACAAAGAAAATCATATATCCTCTATTATCTTTAAACTTAGGCAGAGACTAGAAACTCATACAATACCCCCAAAGTCAAACTACACAATTGGTTTGGCCACGTAAATGAAAACGAGACAATGACATTAAAATATTTTTAATAGGTGTATATATTTACATATATGTATATGTATAAATAGAAGACATAATTACTTATTTGCACTTTCAATTGTTTCTTAGTCAAAATAATCATCAATGTCAATATCTGGATCTAAAATTTGATCAGCAAGAGGTGTCAAATCTAACTGATCAAGGATCAAATTCTCACACATTTCTTCTAAATCTGTTTCTCCAATTAGTATTGCACCTTGTAGTTTTCCATTTTTAAGCACAAGCTTTATATATTCCTTATTTGGTGTCATACGTAATAAAATTTCATAATCTTTTCCTAATCCCTGTGCGTTATACTTGCCCAATAAAATTACTTGATAACCAAATAGTGTTGTACAATGTGTAAAAAGTTCGAAACAAAAGTCTTGTAACACTTCCTCATTAATAATTTTTCCATGCATGGCTTTAGCAGCCATTCCTGCCATTTGTCTAGCTTGAGTCCATAGCCTCAACTGGAACCAATGAGGAGCATGATCCCACGCTGCATGTGCAACATCACCAGCTGCATAAACATTTGTTATTGATGTCTCTTGAAACTCATTTACAGCTAAACCACCTTCTGGGCCCTTCAGAGGTTCTTTATCCCATGAAAAATTAACAGCAGGTTCAACACCAGTTGCAGACACAACAAAATCACATTCAATAATTCTACCATTTGAAAGCATTACTTCAAGGGGATAGTCCTTGTCACTTGTCTCTTCTACTGAGTTTATTTCAACCTTGTAAATAGTCTCAAGTTCCTGTACACCTTTATCATCTTTTATACCCTCCAGTTTCCGGTACCAATCTGGACCTAATGCAGCAGATTTTAAATCTTTATTTAAAGAAACAACTTGGTCTTCTTCTGAGAAAACATGTCTTCTTAAAACAGTTTTTAGGTCAGGCTGTACTTCTTTATTTTTAAATGTGTTCTGGAAAAATTCTGCTGCTCCAGGATCAATAAAGGTGGCAGATATGTAGTCATCTCTTATGACCCATATTTTCTGTATTCCAGATGTGGCATGAACTATTTCTGATGCAATACCACCGTTACCAACTATAACCATCCTGCGCCCCATTTTTAGTTTTTCCTGAAATTCTTTCACCGACTCAGTATCTCGAATTCCAAGTATCCTCTTACTTTTATGGGAATCTCTGATAAGTCTTGGTATTCCCCCAGTACAAATACACATAACCTTGTATTTGATTTTATCACCTGCATGAGTATAAGCTATTTGAGTTGATGTATCAACATGCTTCAAAGAATCAAAAACAATTTTAAGATTTGGATGAATTCTCATCAAAGAGCTTGCTTCAGTTTCATTTACATCAAACTTTACAATAGTTTTAGCATAAAAACTCACATTGCTGACGTTTTTCACTAACGAAGAAGCTGTAATAATGGCAAGTGTTTCCTCAGGATGCAGGATTGCAATAGTTTCCACACAAGTTACGCCAGCTATTCCTCCGCCCACGATTAGATACGTAACCTCTATTTCAGACATGATGCCTAATAATAAAACAATAGTTTACATAAGGAAGAAATCAATGTAATACAACCGTTTTCTAAAGTAAGCAGTGACACTGTTGCAATATTACTGCAATGCACTGCGCATTGCAATTACTGACTACTTATTAGCTATAGGTTAAAACTTTGATTTCAAATATCACTTTACGGTTTACTCAACGTAATGTCTCCAATTTGTTGTACACACTTTTATCTCAAAATGCCGGTGTTTTGATGTACACAATCACAATTATTTTATTTGTTTCTGTCTGACTCTGACAAACAAGATTATCTTGACATAAACCACAGATGTAAGAAGTTATTTAAATCTGACCTAGTGCTAAGACCCAATAATCGACTAAATTTATTTCATTCTTTGGGGATGTGGGACAACGTTGGTCTCCTCCCCTACTTGATATATACAATCATGTCAATGTCAGATTCTGGCGGGAACTTCGAAAAAGCGCGGTTTGAAATTTTCTTTCAAAATTCCTTTTAATTGTTTTCGGAGGATTTTTGGGTTTAAAGTGACTAAAAAGCTGTTAAATTATATACGGTAGCTCGCCGAAATGGTGGGTAACGAGGGGGGCGGGGATAACCCGCCCGCCCCTCATAAACGTCCTCGGGCTGAGGAAACAAACGAAATGAAGGAAATGGACTGTGGCGAAGGCGGCGGCGGTGAGCGTATGAACCCTTTTATGCCTTACCTCAAGCCAAATTATAAAAGACTTTATCCCGAAAACTGTAATAACACAGAGTTTAAGGTATTTATTGAAGCAAACGGCAAGGATAGAATCGGCAACAAGAGCCCAATTTATTTGAATCATATTTTTTCCAATGAAATAAAAGGTGTGACGGCAATTCAAAGAGTAAACGCTAATAAAATAGCTATTATATTTAAACAGTACAATACAGCTAATAATTTTATTAATAATACTAATTTCTTAACAAAGCACAACATGAGAGCATTTATACCAGCTGCACAGATTGAAAAAACTGGCATCATACGATTTGTTCCTTCAAACATCTCAAATAAAGAATTATATACAAAATTATCATCAATTTATGAAATTATCGCAGTAAGAAGATTCACTAAAAAAGTTGGCCAAGAACGTGTCCCACTGCAAACAGTAAGCATCACTTTTCTTTCCAATATACTGCCAGACAGTATACAATATGACTTATTTTCTTATAGGGTTTTCGAATATGTTCCCCCTTTACAACAATGTTTTAGATGTTTTAAATTTAACCACTCAGCAAGAATTTGTAATAGCAAGCAAAGATGTTCTATTTGTGGAGGTGAGCACTTATATAAGGAATGTGACAAACCAAATGAGGTCTGTTGTGTAAACTGCAGTGGGCCCCATCTAGCAATTTCAAAATTATGTCCGATTAAAATGAAGAAAATAATTGAAAAGAAAACGAAAATTACTTATGCAAGTGCTACCCTGACCAAGAAAATAAATGACACTACAGAATTCCCTCCGCTAGCGCCGCCAAGAATGCAGCCTGTACATAATATTGTAAATAAATCTGTAAATAAGCCTGTACATACCTCTGTAAATAAGAATACTACATATGTAAATAAATCTGTGAATGATGTAAATAAATCAAATGATGTCTTACCTAGTGAAGACATCAAAAATAAAATTATTGACAACAACGATGTACTTATGGCCCTAGTACAGACTTTGGTAGAATTGGGTAATAAGGGAGATAATACACCTACTACTTTAAAAAGTATTAAAGCTACACTAATTAAAAATCTTAAGTAATGGATCCAAATTCTTCTCTATCTAAACTACGTATTGCTCAGTATAATATTCAGAGTGCTAATAGTAAAAAACCCTTATTGTTACAATTCTTAAATAAACAAAATATTGATATTTGCTTACTTAACGAAACATGGTTTAAAGATAACAATTTTAGGATACCTGGATACAATATTTATAACAAAAATTCGAGTAACGCTCATAACGGAGTAGCAATACTAATCAGACCATATCTTAAATATAATATAATAAATACGCAATTTTATGAAAATATTCAAACAGTAGCTTTATCCGTATGCACGGTACGCGGCAGTTTAACTGTGCTCTGTGTATACTGCCCACCAACTAGTGCGCACATACGAATTCATAGATTGCACGACATAATTAAAGATCTTCCTAAACCTATATTTATTAGTGGTGATTTTAACGCCCACCACATTGCATTTGGATGTCTATCAACTAAGAGTCGAGGTCAGGATTTGTATAATATAATCGATGACTTAGACCTATGTATTTTAAATGACGGCAGTTATACAACTGTCAATCGGCCAGGACAAAATCCTTCTGCCATTGATGTTAGCTTCATTAGTTCTAGTCTTGCATCATTGTGTGAGTGGTCTGTGCATGATGATACCATGGGAAGTTATCACTACCCAACTATAACAGAAATTTCATTACTCATAGATAGATATGACATTAGTCCTCCAGTTGATAAGTTTTTGTATAAAAAAGCGGATTGGGAGACATTCAAAAAAGTTTCTAAAACAATATTTAATGATTTGACTCTTAAACTACATGATCCTATTCTAACTTATAATGATTTCTGTTTTCGATTAGATACTCTAAAAGAATTAACAATCCCAAAGCTAACTAAATTGAACAACTTTAAAAGCAGACCCCCAGCTCCTTGGTGGAATGAAATTTGTGAAAAAAGCGTTGTTGCTTCCTACGATGCATTGAAACTATATAGAAGTGAGCCTAGTTTCGAAACCTATTTAAATTACAAGAGAAAAGATGCACAGAAAAAAAGAACCATCTCAGAACAGAGAAAAGTTGGATGGAACAACTTATGTAATAGTTTTAATAGAACTACTCCAATAAGTAAGATCTGGAATCTTATAAAGATGTTCAAAGGTATAAGACCTGGCAATAAATCATATAGAGATGAGTTCATTATTCCATTTTTAGATAAATTATCTGATAACACAAATTTAACTGATTCTGATAATATAAAAAACCTTTTTGATTTAAACAATGATAATCGAAATTCAAAATTTTTATTAGATTCCTTCTCATGGCGCGAATTTACAATGGCTCTGCAAGGTAGACGAAATACAACTCCTGGTTTGGATGACTACCCTTATTTATTGATTAAAAATTTAGACGAATCGGCCCAAAAGATATTTCTTAACGTTCTTAATCTGCTTTGGTATACTAAATCTATCCCGCAATCTTGGAAAACACAATGTGTTGTTCCAATACTCAAGCCAGAGAAACCTCCGCAACTTCCTAGTTCCTATCGACCAATTTCATTATCATCTTGTCTAGGTAAAATTTTTGAAAACATGATTAAATTTCGTCTTGATTGGTATGTTGAATCCAATGGTATCATTCCACATGTTCAGTATGGTTTTCGTCGTGGCCGCAGCTGTGCAGATAGTTTTACTTCTCTCATCTCTGACCTGAAAAATGCAAAGAATAAAAAATTACACACAGTTTGTACTTTCTTAGATGTTCAAGGTGCTTTCGATAGTGTAGATCCTGCTATACTTGTCCAAATTATGTCAAGATTAGGTATTCCTGGTCAGTTATGTAAATGGATTTTTAACTTTTTGAATAACAGGACACTATATGTAAGACATAACAATAAACTATTTGGACCAAAATCTGCTTCAAGAGGTACAATGCAGGGTGCTACACTGTCTCCTTTGCTGTACAATATTTACACATGTGAAATTTGTAAATTTGTAAATAATACTGATGTAAATATTCTGCAATTTGCTGATGATATTGTTTTATACAGCAGCAGCTATAATTTAGAAGTGGCAATTGACAATGTGAACATAGCTTTAAATCAATTATTTATATATTATAATGATTTACTACACCTAAAAATCAACCCATCTAAAAGCAGTGTAATGATTTTTGGCAATGATAGCTCCACAACTAATGTTACTTACAACAGTGAAATTATTCCTAGAGTAAATAGTAAGAAATTTTTGGGCATAATAATAGATCAAAAATTGACTTTTGAAACACATATTCGGCACATTTCCAAAAGCGCCCTAAAAGGTTTAAATTTAATGAAATGTCTTGCTGGTGTATCATGGGGGGCAGACCCCAAAACATTATCATTATTGTACAAAGCAATTGTTAGAAGCCATTTTGATTATAGCTCACTAGCTTATATGTACAGTACACATGTAAATAAATTAGATATAATGCAGAATAGGGCTTTGAGAATAATATCTGGCGCAATGTGCTCCACTCCCATAAGGGCCATGGAAGTGGAGACTAAAATCATGCCCTTAAGTTTGAGAAGGCTATTACTTGCACAAAGATATTCTCTCAAATTAATATCATCAAATAACAGAGAGATAATAAATAAAATATTACCTTCTACTCACAGAAATTTTCAGACACAGACAAAAGTTGATATGTTGAATGGTATTTCCCCAATGTTGTCCAACATCTTACTTGAAATAGACAATAGCTGTTCCAATATTAGAAAACAATTTCCATGGCCATGTTACTCCTTCACATATCAATGTATTTCACATCCTGTAAAAGTGTTTGAAAATACAATTAATAACAATTTAGATATGCTACAATTTTTAGAACAAAACAATAGTTATTATACTTTATACACTGATGGTAGCAAGAGTAGTGATTATGTTCATGCAGCATTGTATGATCCACACAGAAAATTCTCTCAAAGCTTTGTTCTGCATAAATCTTGTTCTATATTTACAGCGGAGGCATATGCGGTGTATCAGGCATTACTATGTATACGTGAAATAAGTAACTGTAAATACTTTTTAATTGTTTCTGATTCTTTAAGCATGATAAAGGCCTTAAGTAGCCTTACAGTAACATTTAAGTCTAACTTTATTCTTTATTTCATTAAACAAATAATTTACCAATATCATCTTGAACATATACAAATTGCCTTCCTGTGGGTACCCTCTCACAGTGGTATCACTGGCAATGAAATGGCTGATAAAGCCGCATATGAGGGTTATAATTCTGTTGATGTTAAAAATACAATGGACATCCCTATGACTGATTTCTTACAAAGCATTAATCAAAACATTTATGAGTTGTGGTATGAAATATGGAAAAAAGATCAAGATACGAAAGGAAAGTGGTATGGAAGCATTCAAGAAAGATTACCTATTAAACCTTGGTACGATAAACTGAAGGAGGATGCAAGCCGAGATTTTATCACCACGATAAACAGGCTGCGCTTTGGCCATAATACTGCACCGTCACACCTTGCAAGATTGAATATTATTTCAAACAATATATGTCCGTTTTGTGAAAATACTGAAGGAACTGTAGAACATCTCATTTTCTCATGTCAGAATTTCTTACTTGACAGACTAGTGTTAGCTATTGAATTAAGTGAAGTGAAAGTTAAATGTGATTTTGAATCCCGCCCGCCGCCACTTGAACAGCGGGCTTACTCTTGATTTTAATTCCGATCGATCGACATTGGAATTTGAAAGTTTCGTACTCTTGAATTCGATGCTAGCGCCATATTGGTTTTAAATTGCGTGTCTATTTTGGCGAACTAATTGGAATCGGGATCGGGCTTGGCGTGCGCTAAACGGTACTCTTGAGTGCATTTTGACAGCTGACAATTGCGTCAGTATTGTGTTGGGATTGTTTGTGGATTGTGATTTTTCCAATAACAAAAGTGTAACTTATTAGAAGTTGTTTTGCGTTTTAAGTGATTTTTAATAAGTAATAAGTGTTTAAAATGGCAAGATTAGCAGTTATATGAAGTATTTGAAGTAATACCCATAAAAAACAATTAAAACAAAGACGAGATGAGCGTCGGATGATGCGGTATACGGACAAAGCGTTTTCTATGAATGAAGACAAATTTAAAGCTAACTATAGGGTGAGCAAGGAATTGTTTGAGGAAATTTACGAAAACGTTAAGCCCTTTATGCCAACTCCTAAAAGAAGAAGTGATATATCACCAAAATATAAGGTACTTAATTTTCTTTGAAACATTACTTTTATCAATGATAATCATGACTTGTTTTGGAAGATCAGTAGCTTAATACTTACATAATTCTTGCAGGTTTTAGTGGCATTGTCATTTTACGCGACTGGTAGTTACCAAAAACTAGTTGGAGGCACATATGGGACCCTGATGTCACAGCAATCTGTTTCTCGTACTATTAGAGATGTAACTGCAGCTCTTAACCACCCAATAGTACTAAATAAATGGATTAAGTTTCCTCAAACTCGGCAGGAAAGAGATGCTATTAAAAGAAGGTAACACTAATGACAAATATCTAATTGTTTATTGAAATAACATAATGTAACCTGAAGTTTTTATGTTTACTTACTTTTCCTTATGTTCCAGGTTTTATGAAAAGTTTCATATACCATCTGTTATTGGATGTATTGATGGCAATCATGTAGCCATAATTAGGCCAATAGAAAATGAAGAGCGATTTTTTAATCGCAAACATTTCCATTCAAGAAATGTTCTGATTGTAAGGCAATACTTTTTATGAATATTTAATTGTAATTCACTTCATATCAAATTGCTTAAATGTCCTTGTTTTATTTGCTTTCAGATAACTGATGCAGATTTAAGAATTCTGTCAGTAGATGCCTCATTTGGAGGAGCATCACATGACAGTTTTGTCTGGAATCAGCATCCTGTGAAACAACATTTAATTGATTTGAACAATAATGGAGAAAATGTGTTTTTACTAGGCAAGTAAATGATATAAATAAGTAGTAGAAACAAGAATCAAGTTTAGTTTTCGTTATTGTGAATATATACATATATTTTATTACTTTTCAGGTGATTCTGGATATGCCCAGAGGAAGTATATGATGACACCTATTGTAGATGCTCCTGAAGGCTCTCCAGAACAATATCACACCAAGTTGCACTGCTCTGCACGAAATACAGTGGAACGTGCAATTGGTGTATTGAAAAATAGATGGCGGTGCTTACTCGGGCATAGGGTGCTACATTATCATCCTGATGTAGCAGCCAAAATAATAAATGCATGTTGTGTCTTACACAATATGTGTATCTATAATAGAGGATCTATTGATTGTGTGGAGAGTACAGCAGAATATGAAAATGAATACCCAGCTGTCTCTTCTCAAGAATCAACTAGCAGCATGGCTGCTGAACTAAGACGAGGCATCGAAAGCGAAATGTTATAGTTCAGCAGTTGTGGGCGAGTAGACGCTAGGTAATTATATATTAACCGACTTCAAAAAAGGAGGTTATCAATTCGACCCGTATGTATATTAGAACTGAATGAAATGAAATTTGAATCTTGTATTAAACGCACATTATGCAGGCAAGCATATTATAAGTTGGGGGATTACATTGAAGATAATAATGCTTGGCTAAATGCCGGTCCTGCTACACAGCCTCAAACACTTTGATAAACAAGTTAGGATTTTATGTTTGGAAGAGATGCTCGCCCTTTTATTGTCTCATTTATTTATTTTATTTTTTATAATATTATTTTGATAATAAATAATTTCTCTTTTTTTTTACTTGTAGTTGCTTGGTTATTGTAAACCATAGTTTTGTATAATGTAGAAGCATTTTATTTTCAAATATTGTAAATGTGAGTACCATAGAGCCATTTACATGTGATAAGTTATAGTGTACTTTGATTGGAACTAAAATGGCAGTTGAGAGCATGTCATACTCGCTCAAATGTCTCGCTGATGGTAGTCACCATGGTGTCCACCATGGTGACTACCACCGTGCTACCGGCACCATTGTCCACCATGATCCAACACGTGAGTTTTGGATCATGGTGGACAATGGTGCCGATACACGAGTCATGTTCGTGAACGGGTGCCGTGCCTGTAAAGGGTTTAATTGAAATAAATGCTTTGAATTTTGAGTTTTTTTTTTTTAATATTTTATACTCCTGGATGCTATATGCCTTGAGCTGTCCGAAGCAAACCTTTAGCTATGCCTGGGTTTTGCTCCAAGAATTCCACCAAACCTTCTAATTGAGCGTAACTAGGAAGATTTGCCATAGTAACTGAAATTAGTAAATATGTACAACATAAAATGACTATAAAACGTAGATAAGTTACCAAACGCGAACAATATCTTTACGTTAATGTTACAAATAAACTTGCATTTCGAATTCATTTCTATCCACTTGAATTTATCATTTTTGAAATTGGAGAACCTCCGCGCCAGGTTTATTATTTTTTTTAAATAGTGTAGGCAACGATCATAACGCATGAAGCCACAGTCATGGTCAATTTTATGATTTTAATCATTTTCTTACACCCAAATAAATTTAACACATTAAAATTATCAACTGAACAACTATTTATATTACATTTATTTATTAGCCTTGTTTTCTTAAGAATAAAGCATTTTAAAGCTCGATTACCGGTTTATCGTAATGAGTTGGACGACACTATTGCGGCTCTTAACGTAGCTAACTTCACGTGTAACAAAATAATCGCGGCGCAATCCCAATTTCAATCCAATGTTGACAATATTGTTTTCAAGAGTACCGAATCACGTGACTGCAAAATTAACATTGGAATCGTATTGGCTTTAGATTGGAATTGATATTAGTTTCAAGAGTAAGCCCCCAGTTATTAAAAGACAAAAACAGCTACAAACCCATATACAAATATATCAAAAATACTATAAAATCCATTTAAAATAAAGTGCAAATTCCAACCAAAGTACTGCAAAGCTGCAAGTGAAGAAGAGTGCAAATCAGTGCAACAAATAAAGACTTGACCTAAAGGTCTTTGTTACCAGGTCATTAAATTATAAAAAAAAAAAAAAAAAAATGTCAATGTCAGTGTGACGTTTAATTTTTGGTAGTCTCTCTTACACTCGCTGCACCGCACGGTGGGCTGAAAATCGGCTTTCATAGACTTAGGGATTCCAATTTGCAAGTGCTTGTTTTTATGTCGGATATCGCTTCTATTAGTCATTACTATGTACAAAAATGACACCCGAGTTAATTTTGCCCAAAAACGAAGGAAATATAATTTTTTTACGAAAAATTTGTATGAAGCTAGTATGAAAAATCGAATTATCTCCTAAACGGCATGTTTAACCGTAATATCCTTGGAGGTGGTCATAGTGCTAATTATTTATGATTTTTTGGTTGGCGATCGGACGAAAAATTTAATGCCGTTTTTTTTAAAAAAATCAAATATTTTTATTTATTTTTACATGTAAAACGATCCCTTTTAGTGTCCAAGTTAAAAAGTTCGATATGTTATTAACCCAAATATTAAGAACACACGAATCAAGAAAAATGAAATAAAAAAACTGCTGTTTTTGAAACATTTATATTATTTAAATAAAAAAAGATTATCAAATTATTATTAAAGTAACATATAAAGTTATATTATATACAAAATAATTTAATTTAAGGAATTAACACTACGCATTTGTAAAATAAAGTAAAATAAATAAAAAATATCATTAAATATTACAAAAAAAACCAAACACACTCAAATACAAATTTACAAATATGTACATATATACTTTTTTTACAAATTTTCCTTATCACTCTCGTTGTCAGACTCCAATTCTGACTCAGCATCCAGATTGGATATATCCAAAAACTCGAACTCAGTTTCCTGAAATTGAATTAAGTCGAGAGTTTCAGCAAAAAAGCTCTGCTTTTTCTTGGCATCTAACTTAGGCCTTTGTGCACTTAGCAAAGGATCCGAAGAAACAACAAGCATATTTAAAATGTCTTGATTAGAATCCTGCCTGCTCCTTTTCCGCGAATGATGTTCTCAAAACCTCCTAAAATCTTTGTTTCGAGACTCTGAGGCTTCTTCCGAGAGAGTCCCAATCGGCACAATATTATTTTTCTCGATTATGTCAGCCCCATGGATTAATAACTTATGAACGGTTGACGACATGTAGTACCAGTCGTATAATAATACGTACTTTTCTGCTGTTTTGCGAGCATAATCTCTAAATTTTATTATATCGACCTGCTCTCCAGATGTAATTGCTTGTAAAATTACAGCAAATCTTTTGATGAGGTCTTAGTTACACAGTTGTGAACAAATTAAATTATAAAACAAAACTTCAGCCCTTATATTGCAAAACGCCAATAATTATTTAACTACCCTCATTAGTTATCTCCTCATTAGATAATGAAAATCTATAATTGTCACTAACTATTCTTAGAACTCATAGCACTGCTAATTAACAAATTTGCTTACTTATCAGGAAATGTTGAATGTAATCCATAGTTGGCATTGTCGTGAGATATTGAAAAGCATTAAATCACCTATTAAGACTCATTAGAAGACCTAATCAGTGTAGTTACTTAATTACTTCTTTTTGGACTCATTAGAAGAGTAAACAATTGGTCATTTGGTTGTATGAAAAGTTTTAAAACTCATTTTGTGTTGATAATTATCTAGCTCAAACATAGTTGTCTACGTGTGGGTGTACTATAAACCTCTGCCAACTCCTTCGAAAATATAGGAGTGATGCTATTTTATGTTATGTGTAGTTAAAAGTCCGTGTTCTTCAACATAAACACCAAAAGGAATCGTTTCATACGTAAAAACAAATAAAAATATTTTGACGATTTTTAAAAAAAAAACGGCATTAAATTTTTCGTCCGATCGCCAACCAAAAAATCATAAATAATTAGCACTATGACCACCTCCAAGGATATTACGGTTAAACATGCCGTTTAGGAGATAATTCGATTTTTCATACTAGCTTCATACAAATTTTTCGTAAAAAAATTATATTTCCTTCGTTTTTGGGCAGAATTAACTCGGGTGTCATTTTTGTACATAGTAATGACTAATAGAAGCGATATCCGACATAAAAACAAGCACTTGCAAATTGAAATCCCTAAGTCTATGAAAGCCGATTTTCAGCCCACCGTGCACCGTAAGCAATATTGAATCTTGCATCTCGTTCTGAGTTTATATAGGAATAAAATGTTTTATTGACAGCTAGCTAATGAACGGAAGGGGGGTTAATGGACGAGCGAGCTAGTTTTGCGGAAAAAAACTGTACACAAAATCTCGTTATGAGACTCATTTAATAAATAAAAAACATGAATCGTAGAATGTGGCTCCCGATCCTTAATATCTAAAATTAGCCACACGATTGTGAACTCTACATTCCAGATTAATCATAGTTGTTTACAATATTTTTTTAAATAATGTTTAGTTAAATTGTGCGAAAATCATGTATAAGTGGATCACCGTTTGTGTAGCACCCTTGTGTTTATCTATAGTGTGGTATTTTCCATTTTTATGGAGCTTGGTCTATTTATTATTTCTTAGTTTATTCATAGTGATAGCAGTTTTCGTGTTAACGCTTTGGGGTCATGTATCGTTATCTTCTCCGCACCAAACATCCTTGTTTTTATTGGATAAAGTCGAAAAAGATGTTCGACAAATAGAAGAGACCCTAAAGGTACGTTCTATTATTTTTAAAAAAAAATATTTTTAAAAGCTCCAATCATAGTAATATTTTGCTTTTGAATTCCTGTGTGCAGGAGGATCAGTCCAATTGGCGGTCAGTGTGTCATCTTAGGGGCGCAACAAAAAAGTCTCATTTGCCTGTTATATTTGGGCGCACTGTGGACAGCCAGTTGCAGCTTTTAATTGATTATGTGCTCCGTGACTTTGTGGCTCGTTGGCTGAAGGAGCTGTCCCATAAGCCGGAGCCAGTGATAGATAAGTTCAAAGAACATGTGTGGGGTGGAGTACAGAACTTGTATGAGAGACTATTACGTGTTGATGCTGAGAAGCTGCTGGCTAGTGATATGGTGACTAAGATTACACAGCATTTTGAACGAATAAGAATTGCCAGGAGTTGTGCGTAAGTATAGCATATGCATATTTCTAATTATTGGAAGACCAAACACAATTTTTCTCCTAGTTAAATTTAGGTGCAAATTCATTTAAATGTTATGATAGCTTGTCAGCTAAAATCGAAGCATCAATAATAATTACTTAATTAATATTCCAAAAATCCTGATAGAATTTGTACATAATTGGTTTAATAGTGACTCTAATGCCATTCCTAAAATTACTTGATGTATTGCAGATTGGAACTAAATCAACCACCAGTATTTGCCCTGGCCCCACACCTTATGTCCTTTGAAACAGAACTGCACTACTTGAGGCAGATCAGTGAGCTGATCATTATGTTTCTTATGCCTCGTTGCTATTCATTGGCACCAGCCACCCACCTCATGAGGGAAATACTGGCATGCAAAGGTATGTTTGACATCACTGTGTTTCAGAAGAGCTGTGTGAAAGAAACGTAGTTGTTATTGCTAGGTCACTGATCCAGTTCAAAACCTTTCTATTAGCTTAAAGTTACCAATTATGACTGTAACAAATTGAAAAAGTTCTCAATATATTCACGTAATCCTGACAACTTTGGCATATTATAAATATGTGTCATTTTTCATCATCTTGTTCTAGCACATGTTGACAAGATACATTGCTCAGGATGTGCACTGCATCTCTAAACATAGGTAGGCATAAACAATAATATAGTGGATTAATGGAAACACCTGTTGAGTGTCAGCTGTGTCCAATAATGAGGTCATTGTCTGGCTCAATAATCTCGCCTTACGCCATAAGACACCCACACAACCGCGACTATGTGACACCTTAAACAGTAAGACAATGCAGTAGGGACACACCTGTCGAAAATTTCAAATCATCATGTTTGCACCTTTTTTATGGTTGGGAAATCATCAAACGACTCATTCCGTTTTGGGCGGAGCGGAAGGGAGTGTTACTGACTAAAACCCATAGGTACCTATTGTCCCGCGGTGACTCTTTCGAACAAATTCTTCAACCCTGGCAGGCACTGGCCTTATTGGCCTTTTTTATCTCGGGGCCAGCCTCCTCCTTCGCTAGCATTACTGCCTCGCAGGAGGTGCATGGGCATTGACCTCCTGCGAGGCAGGGGATGCAGGGGAGGGGAGGGGAGGCCCCCTCGCTCCGGACCATATATGCTTCACCGTGCCCTCTGATGCTTGCAGTGCCAAATCCGTAGGTTATTTTCTTCCTCCATACCTCTTCTTGGATAATACATCGTAGAAGTAGAACGAACTGGTCACAACGTCGCGTCATCGCGCATTCCGTAGGAGTATCGTTGAGGTGTCATTAGATCTCCTTAACCTCTACTATTTATATTCCTCACAGTCCTAGCATATCAAATTGCGCTCGTTACATACAAACAGCCGACAAACCGCTTTACTAAGAGTTGCTTATATGTACTATAAAATATCTTCTTAATTTCTAGTTTTACAGCCAGCAATAGACTTAATAACGGAACCAGATTACATAAACCAGAAAATAATCCAGTATTTAGAGGCTCAGAAGGAGGTAGACGCTATGCACGTAAGGACGCACGAGTACGCCAAAACATTTGAAGACTACATACGGCTGATCAATAGCTGTAACAATGTCGACACGCTGAAACGGCTGCGGTGAGTGCACACTGATAATGTTCTTTATTACTTCACTGACCAATTACCTATATGTGTCAAGGACTCTCAGTGATACGAGCGCTTGATAAAAATAATTTGCATCTAGAATGATTGAAAAAACTGATAGTACATTTTTTTGTATCTTTTTTCAAAATCAAAAGTTGAATGTAATGTAATGAACGTCCAAAATGCAAAACGGTCGCCCGTCACCACTTTCTAGTGTTATGGCTAGAAAAACGTGGCGCGTCAAACTCCCCAGCAAAATATGGTAGATTTTTTTGATATATTCTTTACCTATCCCGTTTTACTATTTCATTTATCACTATGATATAATAAACACGCGAATAATCATTGATTTTACGTAGCAATGGTTCTACGATCGTGAATAGCCCCAGAACGAAGTAACCGTTTATCCTCTCTCGTTAAATATCATTATTATTTTTTCGCTTAACTTCCTTATTCCAGTATTATCTACAAAACAGACCTCATTTAATTTAAATAATTTCGTTTATATTAACTAATCAACGACTAGCAGACACGAGTGCCTTGATTAAAAACAAAAAATTTCTGTAATTTATTCACGTTAACGCATTCTTGCATTAGAGTTCCCGTGTATGTAACACTTTGAAACCAGTTTTTGGCTTTGGTATTTTTTCTACCAAGTGAAACCAGTAATTTTGCCGGTGTTGTTACTAGGAGTTAATGCTTATGCCATCGTCGCTTTAAAACCACGCTTCAGATTAACGCTAAGAAACTTAATATGAGACTTCAATAGCTCTATCGTTGATATCGCCAAATACCTCTATTTAGCTGTCTGGATCTCAAACAGATCTCACGCAACTGCGAAATGAAAATCGTGAACACTGTTCTGGGGCCGTATTATGACCTCTTAAAACCATCAAGTTTTCGGTGTGAAAAAGAGACGGAGCTATACAGGACGAATAGCACTATCCTTTTCTCACACAGAAAACATGATGGTTTTAAGAGGTCATAATACGGCCCCTGATCTTTCATAAATTCAACTAAAAGTTCGCAAAGATTTTATAGTTGACATGTTGTTTATGCTTGAGCCTAAGATTATGCCTTTGGCTCTAGTACAAGGACTAGTTTAACCTTTAATGATTTGACAACTGTTTTTGGTTAGCCAAAGACTGGCTTTTTGTAAGCACACTTATAATAAAGCCGGTGCGAGTCGTCAGCCTGTAGATACACGAAAGCACGTATTTGGTATGGGGACCATTTTTATTTATATTTTATTATAGCGACAATAGCAATACGTATTCTGTGAAAATATTATTTTTCGACCTATTACGGTTTATGAGATCAGCCCATTGACAGACAGACAGACAGACGAAGAGCGGAAGCTTAGCAATGAAAATACACCATGTCTAATAATATCTCAACGTTTTCGGTCTACTTTCGAATCCTTGAGATAAAGCGACGACGTATCATAAATCTCTATTGGATTCCTTGAACCGGTTTCAAAGTGAAAGAGTTTGAACCTAGTCTTCGTGTAATATACAGAATAATACGAACAATTACTTCTTTTTACCATTACAGATATGACATAGTCACGCAAATAATGCAAGCAACAACCTTACAAAATGTGAAACGAGCTAAGGGCGTAGACATAGAAGTTATAGAAAAAAGTGGTTCGCAAAATATTAGTCGACAACAAGTAGCGGATGCTAAAAAACTTAAGAGGTATATAAATCAGCTGACTATTGCCAAAGCTGAGTGTGAAACCGCCCTTAGGAAGCTTGGATGGGACGGAGCTTTTCCTACGGTGGAGTCTGATAGTAAGGTAAAGGTAATACGCTCATTTTTCATACTACCTACTTAATAGTTAACACTGATAGATATCAAATAACACTAACTTTTTAGGTAATCTAATTGTAACTTCAAGATTCTCGGCATCCGGCTTTGCAGCTCATTCGATTCATGAACCAAAGTCAATGTCAAAATGTTGATTTCAATAGGCATGTTTCCTGAGTAAAAAATATATAATTTTGTTTAGTCCGTCAGTTAGATTATAGAAAAATATTGGACACGTATTTTTTCCTTTATCAAATCTATAAAAACTAACGAAGATACAAAGCATCAAAGATCAGGAGTGGGAGCTTATGACGTCACGGCTCGCTAAAAATTGTAGCGAGTAGTGACGTCATACGAGTTTTCAACGCACTGTATCGTCTTTATTTTTTGTTTACGTGAAAAAAGAAAAAATACGTGTCCAATATTTTTTGGAAATCTATCCGACGGACTAATTAGATTTTTTTAGTCAACTACCCTATTAAACCATTAAAATACAATTATGAACATCAACATTTGCAGTTAAAATAAAATAATAAAGTATTTCTAGTATCCATTCGTAAAGGTATTACTATTTATGGAGAAGATCGGACAAATAGTAACTCTTTTACAATATTTCATATACATTACATTATATATACTGAATTATTAGGTAGGGTCAAGACATACCTAATCTAGCTAGGTTCAGCTTCAAAACTCTATATTACTAACCAACACAGTTATCATACATATAGATCACAATAATTAGATGACACATAAACTCGTCAAAGTATTTAATTAAATGCTGACATTCGGATTACGTGTTAAGTGTGATTCACCCTCATACCTGGGACCTATTTAGTATAACCGATAGGCAACAGGTAACAATCGGCCAATTTAGCTTTATTAAACTACTTATTACTTTGCTAATTATTATTTTTGGTGTTCAATAATGTGTATATTCATGACAGATGCGATTTATTTATTTATAACTAGCAGCGCCCCGCGGTTTAACCCGCGTAGTTCCCGTTCCCGTGGGAATACGGGGACAAAATAAAGCCTATGTTACTCAGGGTGAATGTAGCTTTGTAATGGTGAAATATTTTTTGAAACCGGTCTAGTAGTTTTTGAGTTTATTCGTTACATACAAAAATACAAATCTTTCCTCTTTATAATATTAGTATAGATAAATAACCGCACCTGTCGTGAATATGTTTTTTTATATAAATATCTCTTGGTATTAGTAACGTTAAATTAAGCTCTGGTAGTATGGACCGTAGTTAAGATTATAAAAAGGCATTGGTTAAAAATTCTTCTGCATATTTATTTAATTATTCTGCATATTTTTCTTCTCAAATCACGCTGACGAATTCGCAAGAATGCACCTGACTGCCGCAATATTTAGTCGGTCCTATGAATTAATGAACATGCGCAAATTACTCATATTCGTGAGATACAAATGTCAATGCATTTTTTGGCAAAATCTGCTTTGTTAATCTAGTGGTCGTAGGTACGACTACTGAGGCCCTGTGTACGATTCCCGGGTCAGGCAAAGTGTTGTTTAATTTTTTCATCTGGAATTTTTCGGTAGCATCCCAGAGTCTATATGTGCCCGTTTGATGCGAGTCAGCACGCCACCTATTCCATGGGACTTAAACATAACTGACTAAGAATAAGTTGTACTACGGTGGCGTCATCTAGTTTAAAACGACCAATAAAGATTGACGTGTAAAAGTGTTATTTACAACCTACTTACAAAATATCAATTATGGGTACACCTGTGGCTAACCGTCCGGGGAATAGAGGCCTGAAAACACACAAACGGCAACTACTGACACCCCATTTATGAATTTGGCATAAATCCTCTTACAGACTCTACCTCTGCACAAAATAATGGAGAGCGTGACAGGACGGCGATACCTCTCCATGTTCCTGGAGACGATGTGTTCTCAGGGGCTTGTCGGCTTCTGGATGGCCGTCGAGGAGTTGAGGCACAGTCCCCGGAGTAGCTGGCACCAGCTTGGCGCGGAAATATTTTATACCTACATTAGGTCACCTAGCGCTGAGATTAAAGTTGATAAGGTAAAGTCGATTGAAGTTTATGTGATGTTAGTTCAGTAAACCCCACATCAATGGGAATAGTTGTTGTACAAAAATAGACTTTAATACTACGAGATAAAAGCGTTGTAAATGTTAAATATTTTTACCGTTTTCTAGTTTATTCTTTAGTATAAATTAGTGGTTAAATGTAGTGTATGCTTTCAGGACACAAGAAAAAGAATGGAAGCATTTTTACTAGGAGATAAGGGCCCAGAGGTATTCTATGAAGTTCAAGACACAGTGGTGGACACGATACAGGAGAAATATTATCATTCCTTCCTTTTGAGCGATCAGTACACGGCATTGATAGCTGAACTTGCTACTGAGGAAGCCAACAAAGGTATTGAATACACGCATTTATTTGTGTTCCGATTTTATCGCGTGTTTAAATTCTACTTTCTAAAAATCTAAATAACCTACCTTCTCTTACAGTGTGGTCACGATTTGGTTTCTAAACGTGTAAACAAAAAATTGTATTTTAAAACGTAACAGTAACAAAAATTTTCAACATCATTTAGTCATTCAAAAATCATCTTCATTCAAACTATTTTAAACTTGTTTTTTGGTAGAAACGTACTAACTGTAAGATAATATTTTTTTCAGACATAACATCAGACAGATCGCCAATAGAAGACCGTCAATTATCAAACGAATCCGTATCGTCTGCGGAGAGCGTGGCCGGTACGATACACCTCACAGAACATTCTACGTACGCGAGACGGAAACTTGACGAGCTGCAGGAACGACATAATAATAAAATCCAAGTAAGCCAGTAACCAGAACTAATTTGAATAATATTTGAATTAATTCAATAATAATTAAAGAACCCGTCTGCCATGTCAAAAAGTGCACTAAAAAATTAAGAACAAGATAGTGAATTTATTGGTGAATGAATGGGCACAAAGTATTAATATTTACTGTGCAATTAAAACGCCATTGTGACCAAAAGAGGAAAACTAAAAATGAATCTTTTCATCGTAGTTGGGGGACCTGTAAAGAACTATTCAAAGGAACCGTCCCCCGACTGCAATGAAAATATTGATTTTTAGTTTTTTAAATCTTCACTAGTTTATGTTGCCAGGGATAACACAACGCTTCTAACGATACAATACTCGCTGATAATGTAGGTTTCCATTTGTGAAAAAATGGTTAAAATCGGTCCAGTAGTTTCGAAACTTATGTTCAAACAAAGCAACAACAAAATCTTGTCTCTTTATAATATTAATAGAGATAAGTGTTAATGTCAAGAATTTATGACATAGGCCATGCACGTGCCCAAGAATTCAGTCTGTCTGTACACAGCGGGAAAACTCTACCAAAACATGTAATAACATTTCTATTGCTTATGTTGCTCTCAGGCATTAGCAGCTCTCCGCGCTTCTCTCAAACCAGAATCTCCTGCACTGTCCATGTTAGCAAATGAAGTAGAAAAATTAGCAGGAGAACAGATGCGGCTGGAGGCGCATCTAGCTAGGACCGACACCTGGGCGGAACACCTGGGCCGGTGGCGCGCCTCCGTGCATAGCGCTGAGGTATGAGGGAACAGTTTTTATGAACATTAACTCTGTACAAGTTTATTGTAAATATTTTATCGTTATTACTTTTTACCCTCGATTTCTCAAACGACACTAAATTTTAAGACGTTCCAGAAAATTAACTCTGAATAGAAACCATATTGCACTAGGCTGCGTTTTCACTTGCAAGTTTAATTACATTGTGGGATACAATTAATCGATCAATCATTCACATTATACATGGGTAGCTACCAATTTTATGCTACTTGCATGCGAGATGGTAGCAGATGTAAATGTAGCCTTAAATTGTTATTAAGTTTTACTTAGTAACCTCGGTTTCTAAATTTAACCGAATACTAAAACAGTCTGTAGAGTTTCTGTTATGATTGCTATGAAATATTAAGAACGTCTTAAAAATGAGTGGCGTTTAAAAATCTTACGCGATATGCGAATTATTTCTTGCACATAATTTATTTAATCATAGCTAGAGATGTTTATTTATCAGTTGTAGTTGTAGATAATTTTATTCTGATAAACTAAAATAAACATCAACTTTCTGGTTCTAGCTAGCACAAAAGGTGAGGATAGTAGACAAATTGAACAGTAAACTTTATTTCAACTACTATATGACTTGTTTTTCAATACCAGGTTATAGATGAATCCAAGCCGCCTCAGTTTGTGATAGTGGTTCATATGGCGGAACAGGAATCTATGAACGAAGATGATAGACCCGAACAAATTACTACAGGATGGGTGCTGCTTAGGACTTTGAACGAATTTCAGGTTGGTTCTTTGTCTTTTACATAGAACAGTGTTAAGGTATTTATTGTTACTATTCAATTAATTGAATAAGTTTTGGGGTTTTTAGTTTAGTCTTTTTCAAAAAATTTAAGAATGTTGTTGGTTGTTGTAAGGTTAGCTTTCATAAATATTGTTTCCCATAATCAAATAGTTTTGAAATCAATCAATCCAGAAAAAGAGAATTCCAGATTATGTTATTCATGTCTTCGTAAATTTTATCTAATTGTGTGTTTGTTTTCAGGAATTACATCGAAAACTACGGCCTATGTGTGCAGAATTGAAGAATTTAGAGCTACCCACGAATTCGTTCAAGTTTCTTTTTGGAAAGAACGATAAAAATTCATTAGAAAAAGCTAAAATATTAATACAGAAATACTTAGAAGTAAGTTTATCTTTAGCTCATAAAGTTCAATTTTGGTTAGCAATTACTCATACCGGTAGAAGAAGAAAAAGGGAACTACCAGTATGGTTCTCGTAGTTCCGTTTTTGACAAAGTTCTACATTATCTCTGACGTTTCAAATCCACAGAAACTGAACTGAACAGTTGTTTTGGTAGATTTCTTAGCAATTATTATGACTTGTATGAATGATCTTTTTATTAAAGAATTGTATTATTTTTAGTTTGTTTTAGAAGATGACAGACTAAATCAAAGCGAGGCTTTATACACATTCCTTAATCCTAGTTCGGAGTATTTGAAGCAGGGTGACTTACCAAAGAAAAACAAATTCTCATTTTCAACGTTATTTAAGAGGTAATAGTGTTTCTTTCTCATTTCTAGTTTAAGCTAACTTATGTAACTACTCGAAATGTCCTGCCCTTCCCTGCTATTGCGTTCATGACATCAAAGGAAAATACACCCTGAAATATCATGCCGAAAAAATAGTATACGTAACATGTAATGTATCACACGTTGTAACAAACGCTGTGTTGTGTTTAACTGAATGAATGCGGACGGCTAATTGGTGTTGCATTTCATCTTACGTTTTACCGATCTGTACCCCAGCATACTAATCGCATTTGTAACTTTATTAGGTTCTTTTAAGTAAAAAAAAAAAAATGTTATTAGCCTGTAAGCTTTCTTTAAAAATAAATATATAAAACATTATTTTTTCGATGTAAACAGCACAAGTAGTGAAGCAACGAACAGATCATCGCAAGAAAGGGAGCAGTTCACGCATCTATCAGCGGATGAAGACGAAATATCGTTGTACCTTGATGGTAACGGATCTGATACCGCGAGTAAGGCTATGACCAGCTCTTTACGTGGTAAGTGAAATGTGTAAATAATAGGGATGTTTCCTGAGGAATAAAAATATGATTCTAATAAAATTAGTCCGTCAGTAAGATTATCGAAAAATATTGGACACTTATTTTTTGTTTTAGCAAGTATATACAAACACGAAGATAAAAAGCATGATCAAGAGCGGGGGCTTGTGACGTCACGCCGTGGCTAAAATTGTAGAACGTAGTGACGTCACACGAGTATTCAACGCACTGTATCGTCTTTGTTTTTTGTTTACATGAAAAAAAAATACGTGTCCATTATTTTTTGGAATTAGATAGATTTCCAAAAAATAATGGACACTTATTTTTTTTTTAGACGGACTAATTAGATTTTTTTAGTCAACTAACCTATTGTACCTACATAATATAGAAATAACATTAATAGGAAAAAAGTATTTTAATATGAACCGAATATGAAAATTAAATTGCGGTCTAGTGCGACTTGATGATGTTTATTGCTTTGATAACCATTGCTTTTGTAAATGTCCATATCTGCTCCCTTTTATTCGAACGCGACTGAGGGTGCCTTCTAGTTTTGTTGAACAAATAATCGCGTAGATCGCGTACCCACTTGTGGGACGATTTAGCGTTGGGACTACATCTTAGCTTTGAAATCTATGACAAGACATGATACCTATAATACAATGTGTAACAGAACAAACACAAAACCTGTAAAGGGGTCAATGTACTTATCATTATGAATAACCCTAAATGTGGATCTAACCCCGAGATCGCAAAAAGAAAACCCGTCTGTTCAAACAGGTCGCAATATGTCACAGCCAACTGACTTAATCGGCCGTTTAATTGGCTGTCTAGCCTTTTCACCAGCGGCGTAAGTAGCATCCAGTCATTGCGTCTAATAGAACATTTGATGAACTGGCTTGGCAGCTGCTTAGACGGTTCTTAGAATCGGGTTAAATATGGATAGGATGAAAATATATGAAATACTTAATTTGGGGAATTCGAAATTCAACAGTCAACTGTCAAATGTCAACATTCTAGCCTGGACGACGACTATTTATGTCTGCAGGGTTTAAAGGAACCTAAGATGAATGGCATTTGAACCTAACCTAGGACACAGGGCCTAGGACACAGGGCCTAGGACACAGGGCTTAGGGCACCCGGGATATGTTAACGAAGGGATGTTCTGCTACTTGGCTATATCGAACGCCAGATAAATGTGCAATAACGGTCATTGACCCACCCATTTATTGACAACTTTAATTCTTAAAACAGAAATAATGAATTAATGCTATATTGAATCGACATCCATCGTGATCCTTGCTTAAACTTGTAATGGAAAACGATTCATTTTTTTGTCCATGTACCTACGAAGAGATATCAAGGAAAGGGCAATGACCTTTATTGCACATTTATCTGGCGTTCGGTATAGGCATGTCTATAAACTATATTGAAGTCATAACTATATTGAAGTAGTAAGTGACATCCCGGCAAATGACCCAGCTAAATGCCGCGATGTCACTTAGGACGCTGATTAAACGTCTGAAAATGCTAGTTGACTGCGACTTATACATAATTCGACAAAAAATAATTTTTTTCGCACCCGTTTGTCTTGTTTTGTACTTTGTAGATTCAAAATAATTCCATGGCGTCAAGCTGTTGTGTTAAAGGAATCTGAAATTGCTCGTGTTATCAGGCGCAGGTTCCATACCGGAAGAACGGGACAGCATAGCGGAACCTCTGTACGCGCTGCTGAGTGAAGTGTTCGACATGCGCGGCGTGTTCCGCTGGCTCCGGAAGACGCTCGTCACCTTCGTGCAGATCACATACGGCAGAACTATTAACAGGTACGGGAGAATGATGCAGCATAGCGGAACCCATGTATGTGTTAAAGGCTCGACATGCGTGCATACAATTAATGCTCACTGCCACGAACAGCCAAGAAGAAGGAACAGAAAATAGGTACAAAGGTAATGCTGATGCTGGTGAGGTGGTGATTCAATAAATATTTAATTAAAAAATCAATCAATATTTTTCTTCCTCTATAAGTTAGCTTGCTTATGACAGGTTATATGAGTTCATATAATTGTTTTTTTTTTGTGATTTTTGATGACTATGTAAGTCAATCTGTTTTTACTTAATTGACTCAATCTACTCTTTATATTTTTATAGTGAGTTAATTTATGATTTCCATGATAATTAATTATTTTTCCTACCTTTGTCATGTAATGATTTTGCATACTATTGTATAAATTCAAGTTCTTAAAACGCAACAGACAGATGTGTTGCTGGGGAGTTTGTTGCGCCACTTCTTCCCAGCTAAAGCACTAGGAAGTGGTGACGGGTGGTTGTTTTGGGCAACTGTCTTTATGTAAAATTTGACATTCAAAAAGTTCAGTCTCTCAGCCTAGTTTGAATAAATGACTTTTGATTTTTTATTTATTTTACCGAATATTCTTCCGAGGCTTCGGAGGCGATTATCTGCCACAGTCCAGTATAATAAACCATTTAATTTAAAATCCGTTCTATTATGATATTAATTTGCAGGCAAATCAAAGAGACGGTGACGTGGATATTCTCGGAACAAATGTTGCACTACTACATCAGCGTGGTTCTCAAGTCGTGGTGGCCGGGCGGAACGTTATCTGAGAACACTTCCAATAGAAACTTTCAGGATAAAGGTAAAATTTGTTTAATGATAAAGCGATCGTTGTAGTTTTGTTTTTTTCTTAGTCGAATGCTACATATTTAGTTAATAGTATGCGGATCTTTATGCTGCTCCATATACTTTGGTCACACAAATAAATAGTTCTATTAAAAATTGGCTGGCCTAACAATACTGCGGTGGCGTCACGTTGTCACTCCGGCTCCGCAGCTCTCCCCCACCCCTCCCGCCTCGTGTCTCAAGTGGCAACGCGCCTGCCGTGCGGCGCCGTATGGGTCGTCTGACATTGTATTCTTATTTGTATGCAAGATTGTATGTAGCGACACCGCACCGTCAACACATCTAAAATGACCCATTTTTCTTTTCGATATTACATCATCAAATGACTTCTCCAGCTCTGGGCGGAGCGGAAGGGAGTAGACAGACTCTTACTAAAACCCACCCATCATCCTATTAGTGCCCTTTGCATTCCAGGGCCGCGGTGACTCTTGACCTTCAATTCTGTTTATAAGGTCGAAAATAGTGATTGATATGGAAGTATTGAAATTATTTCGTTTTCCAGAGCATACGCGCACATTAGCGCTACAACAGCTGAGTGAGAGCGTGCTGGACGCGCTGTCGTCGCTGGTGGGCGCGCAGGCGGCGGCGCGCGGCGCACACAAGCTGTTCCACACGCTGCAGAACACCACGCACAACAAGCAGCTCTTCTATGTGAGTGCATCATGTAGCGCTACAACACCTAACCGGCCCGGGGGCTGAGTTAGCTACCGTCATATCATTTGAACGTAAACTATCCATGCGGTGCCGTCAGTTCCCTAGCATCCAACCTTCTTTCGTGAGTAAGTTGCATCACTTGCGGCTCATAATGCGTCATGCTTTGTCTTCATTGCCACAACGCGTCGTGAATATTAATATTTTTTCGCTAACTGATTAATTTCGGTCTTTGAGCGTTACATATACATGAACTCTTTAATAATTAGGGTGCTACACGTCGAACTTAGCTGAAAGGAATAGCAATACCTGTCCTGCACCGCGCAGCTGCTCCAGAGATCTTTTTTAACCGACTTCCAAAAAGGAGGAGGTTCTCAATTCGACTGTATTTTTTTTTGTGTTACCTCGTAACTTTGTACTGGGTATACCGATTTTGATGCTTCTTTTTATATTCGAAAGCTGGTGCTTGTCGTGTGGTCCAATTTGATTGAGATCTGACGACGAGTATTTAAGTTATCACTAATAATGCGTGGCTTAGTCTACATTGATGATGTTCTCGTTCCCTCTTGACGATGTAAAATGAAAAAATAAAATTGTGTACAATGGTTTGGAAGAGCATTTTAGTAGTTTAACGTGGTCCCTTTCTAGTTTGGTGAAGATCTGATGAAGAACAGAGATGATAGGAAACGGAATTCTTCAATAAATGATCACACATCTGTCGGGAGGGATAGCTGAAATCGCATGTTTTGTTTATTGTTGACACCAATGTGATTGGTACGTTTTGTACCACTGAAAAGTGAAAAATAAAAAAAAAACTTTTTACTTTTTGAAAAAAGTTTTGATGTAAAACGATAGACCAGTCGCTCAGCACTGATATCGTCGTCAGACGCCAGGAACAACCGAGTCATTTAAAACACAAGTGATACCAGTACGTAGGAAATTACAGGGATTTTCGAGAACGAGTGCAACGAGGCAACTAGAATTTGAGTAAGATTAATCATTGGAAATGTCAGAACGCGAAACAACATAGACATATTTTTAGCAAGACAGGTATCCGTCAAATGTGACCGACTTAAGCTGAAACGTTTGGCAACTTTACAGGCAGATAGTCCGGAGTTGATTGGTCTAGTAATCTAAAATACTAACGTGCACCGTGCAATCCTAGATTTCTAGAAAGAAAAAAGGTCGTAAAAAATAATTAAAAAATGACTGCTTTTTCAACGACATTATTTATTTTAGCGCATTAATATTTATATCATTAAGACGTACCAAATACTTAGCCTATGAACTTATCAAAAACTGCATACAGTACCGAGGTACTCTAAATTCACAAAAGAGAACCCACCTTACTGAAGTACCGTCGAACTAGAAAAGTGCATTATTTTCAAAACTAAATGCTATGCGACGAGCATATACATGGACATCGTTCCATCGCTCCACCAATTTCTTTGCTACTCTAATCAGCTTTATCTTTAGTACCCATATAAGATCGTAAGAGCGAATACATGCCGATTCCCGTGACAACAACGCACGATACCGGTCCTAACGCGTACACTGACATAGCTATGACCAATATGATCATGCCTACGATTACTATGTATAGTATTGGGCTCATCACTGGTGAACTTTCCGCTATGGGACTCAATGACGATATTCTTGCCTGATTTGAGAACATAACTGATTTGCTCTCTGATTTTGAACTTATTTTTTCTGGACTTGGCCTGTCGACCGATATATTTTGTGCCTTTTGGTCCCAGATATTTTTTTCTTCCGAATTTGTGCTTGCAACAGCCGTGTTCTCGACTGATAGGATTTCCAGAGTCTGCCTTACGTCCGATACTCTCTCTGCAGTTGGACTCATAACCGATATTGCTTCTGTTGTGGTTCTCGCAGCCGATAAATCTTCTGGAGTAGGGCTCACGCCAGACACTGATATAAGCCCAGGGGTGGCACTCACGTGTGATATGGTCTGGAAATATAAAATATCAAGATTATCACAAGTGAAGAGTTATGCCTTAATCATAATCCTTTCATTCATAATCATAACATGAAACCACATAAAAAGCTTATCACTGAAACCAGACTAAGGTTTTAGTGAGATTGCACATCATCATCAATGTACTCAGATATATAGACTGATATTTATGAACTGTTCAAAAGGTAAAAACTTACACTGTATGATATCACGTCTGGATTGTTGATGTATAATATCTTCTCTCCAAGTAAACTTTCTAATAAACAAAAAAGAAATGTTACCACTGGATTTACACATAAAAGAATAGAAAAAATACTCAGAAAAAGAATATCAGCGTTCTTACCACTGCATCCAACGCCTATACTATTCAGTTCGTCTAGCTCTCCCTTCCTTACGACAATAGTGCTGTAGTCTTCGCTGTATCGATACATCTCGGCTGCTAGTGTTGTCGTGAAGTCGTCGGTGTGCTTGCTCGTAATGAACCTTCTTTGTATCTCGTTGAGGAAGAGGAATGCTCTGGATCGCTGGCATAGCTGAAGATGTAAAGAAAAATCCATCTGCATGTTTTGGTCCGTCGTTGAAATTGTTGTCATATTAAGTCATTGTCATTATAATGAACCGGTGTCTTATTAAGCACTTTGACTGCATTGTGATGTTGTGTATTGTAAAATAATTTGCGGGTTATTTAATTATAACTAGCTGCCGCCCGCGGCTATGCTTCCGTAGAACTAGAACTGCCCCCTTTATAAATTACTAGCAGCGCCCCGCGGTTAAACCCGCGTAGTTCGCGTTCCCGTGGGAATACAGGAATAAACAAAAAACATCTTTCCACTTTATAATATTAGTCCCGTAGGAATTTCAGGAAATCCTCTTAGCGCTCCCCTACACCATCCACCAAGGAACCTACGTGCTGAATTTCAGCTTTCTATCACCAGTAGTTTCGGCTGTACGTTGTCTGTCAGTCAATCAGTAACGGAAGAGTTTTATATATATTGATGTACTACGTTATTGTAAAATTTCATTAAAAGCCGATCTGTACTTTTTATATTGTTGTAAAACATAACACTCCTTTTTTGGGCAGTCGTGTAAAAAAACATAAGCAAGTTGCCTATAAATATAGACAAGTTCTACAATTTTTCATCTAGCATTAGCAGATTTCAAAACTAAAATCCATTTCACATGTGATATTCATATTCAGTTAGCAACAAAGTGGAAATCCGATATAACTTTGTAAACACGACTCTCGCAAGTTTCGCTCCGCTGGGCCTAGAATCGACAGCTGCCTTTAAGATCAAACATTGCCATACACCGCGACTTACAGGTGACAAGATAATTACAGATACTTGGCACGTGCTACCGGACACTCCTGTCTCTAGAAATTAATTTTCTACTTATTGTTTTATTCTTTTTTTATCTCGTGTTTCCTAGCATAACCGATGGACGAGGAGTTATAAGTAAATCTAATCTCAAACTAATTTAATTTGCACTAGTTTTTGTCAGTGGCTTTGCACGCCTGTATGTCAGAAATAATCCCAAGGGAACAAACTCCCGGGATTCAAACTCAGACTATGAATCTATCCCTGTGCAGTATGCCAATTAAATCTAGATCCGTTTAGCCGTACCGAGTTGATTGAGTAACAAACATGCACTGATCCATCCAAACTTTCGCATTTATAATACCTTTTTTTGGATGGGAAATCATCAAATGACTTCTCCCCCTCTGGGCGGAGCGGAAGAGAGTGTCAGACTCTTACTGACTAAAACCCACCCGTGTTCCTTCTTGTGTCCTTTGCGTTCCAGGGCCGCGGTGACTCTTTCGAACAAATTCCACAACCCTAGCAGGCACTGACCCTATGGGGCCCCGTCTTCTTTGCTGACGGCATTTATAGTACCTAATAGTTATAGTAATAAGTGTACCACACCTAAGTAAAGGCCTCTTCCTCTCTCTTTTCCAAACACATCTGTCGTCTGCCATTGCAAGTCAGTCCAACCAATAAGAGTCAAGTTAATCTCTCCAACTTCGTCGTGTTCTGCCGTGATGTCGCCTAGCATTGAATGGGACCCGATTATCGGCTCTTTTAGCAAATCTTTCAATTCTTATTAGACCAAGCGTTTATATAACACTAACAGTAGCAACAGCATAGATTCTGGGGTTTTATTTTACATCCAGTACGAAGCGAAACACTATATCTACGGACGCTTTGCAATCAAAATAGCATAAAACTTATTTTCAAAGACTTTTTTCAGCCTAGCGAGTATTTTAGGAAGGCCGTAAATCAATGCAATTAAATTGAAAAAAGAATGTAACATGTTTCCATTGAAGTATCTTACAAAAGCAACTACTTTGGAAATACATATTTAGCTTTATAAATAGACGAACTGACCTACGAATATTATAAATGTGAAAGTATGTATGGAATGTAGATAGTTGAATGTTTGTTAATCAATCACATTTTAACAGTTGACCAGACTTAGATGAAATTAAAAAAAAAACTTCATGACAGTACACTGGGAAAGTAAGTCGAACTTATCTCACGTTTTCGTAGGATAACTTTCGAATTTCATACGGGCAAAGTCGCTAGAAAAAGCTAGTAGAAGATAAAATTGTAGAAATTATATTTAAAACCACTCTTTCTGCTACAGAAATAGTCGTGAGTATTTTTATTAATATTTCGAGTGGGCGTTTGATGATAAACAAAATTAATTATGTCTTGATGGTTATGAACGAACGTTAAAATCTAATCTATCACACACTTCAGAAAGTTCTTTGACATTTATTGATATTTCTAGCGATTGACGATTAAAAAAACATTAATATCTTCGGAATTTCGGATTATTAGCAGCTAACATTATATTATTTTAATAAATTAGCATTTTATTCGAAAGGATTGGAAAATAACTGATACTGTATAACAATATATTTTATGACGCTAAAGAATTTGTGTTATATACTTAAGAGCGCTCTCTCCTCACGGCGCTTCATACAAACGTTCAAGACCTCATTATTGTTTTGAATCACTCGCTCTTTCCCTCTGAACTCTTTTTCGAAAAACTTCTTACCTAACTTTTTGGACCTAGATATCATGCGTATGCATATACATTTTAACTTAAATCGGTACATATGTACGTTTCCTAGACTAAGGACAATAAAATCATGAATCATCGTCAAGAGTGAACGCTCTTATAGCCCTATATTTAATTAAACGAAATACAATGACAGTTTTATTATAAACTTTAATATCAGTTCAGTCTTTAGGAAAAAAAAACGGTAAGACTTTTAAACTTAGTGCCAGAATTTACCGACATTTTGTCTTTCGAACATGAAATACAGATACTTACTTTGTCAGTTATACAGAAATATAAATTGTCATCTTCAGCGATGTAGTGTAGTAGATATATTCCGTGCGAATAGGTCATCTTGTTGTTACATGTTGGTAACTTGGCCAGCACCTGCTCTGCGATCTCCATAAAGTTGCCATCGCACGACGCGAAGTTTGACACTATGTTCCTGTTTAAAGCTACAGCACTGAATACTATGGGCATTTTGACGAATTCAGAGACTGGTATCAAAAACAGTTAATCACTTCACCTTATCTTATTTTTATTAACACTTTTGATGTAAAACTAACTGTAATTCATAATTAATTCGAAATTGTGAAACGTTTCTCAATGTTTATATTTCAGTCTCCACTAAAAGCTCCAATATGTTAATAAAATAAGCCGGGATTAACCTCAACGTTTCGCAACAAGCTCGCAAACAGCGACTGATAATACTGACATGCAGTCTCCTCTCGGTCCAGCGTGCCGCCTCCGTTCCCGTATCATACAAATACCGCGCGATCTAAAATTATTGGCGTGTCATTTTGTAGCTAAAAGCGCGTCTTGTCCGCTAAAAATGTCGCCGCTTGTACGTGATATATGTGAACTGGCGCGACAACTGTGCGGAAGACGTGGTTGCCGCGTGTCGCCCGTCACACAAGACTTTATGTTAAATACGATCTTTCACCAAATTATGGTTGAAGGATTTTTTTTACATTACAGTTACAGTACATTGTGTATGCTGTACATTGTTCACTGTTTGGTGGATAAGGAAAATCTGTTAATTGTAATTATAATAAACACTGATCCATCTACTTGAGGCCGGTAGCTTTATAACGAAACCTGCTTAATTAATATCTGACTTAACACACTAGATTAAGAAAATTGTTAATTTATTAGTAAAGTCGCTAATCCAGAAATGCTTGTTATTTTCAGGAGCTGTTCGAATTGGTACTTCTAGAAGTGTTTCCTGAGCTGAAACGATACCAATAGCTTTCTAGGTAAGACAAGCCATGACAATAGATGTAATCACACTATAGTATAATCTTACAGGGATCTTATCCAAAGGACTCTTACTCGGGAAAATATACGAACAAAAATACTCTCTAAGAGACATTCCTTTACGTTTAAATCGGTCTTTACCATATTGGATACTTCAAAATGACTGCACATATCTTATTAAACGTATATCACCTTTTAAAATCTCGTTCCAGTTTTTGACTTTATGGATCTGACTATTTTGCTCTCTACATTATTTATGTATTTTTTATGTAACAACATTATTTGAATTATTGTTTAAGAAACACGGCCAAAACTGATGCAAAGAATATGCAACTCTATAATTAAACTTTTTGGAAGGTCTTACAATAAATTACCACTTTATAGCATTGCAGTGAATGCTGTTACATTTAAAAATATATGGTTTTTGACTTTTTGTAATAAATATTACAATGCCACTATGCGCCTGTGGTCATTTAGAGGTAGATCAATATCTGACGTATTATAATGATAACTATAAGTTTAGTAGATAGTAATAATGTATTGATCTCAAGTTTATGTTTATATACCTCGTTTAACATAAAGATAACGTAGCAGATATAAATATAACATAACAACATAAAGATGGTTCTTAGTTTTCGTATTATCCATCTTACATAGTACAGAGAACACGTCTGTTTTCTTCGTAACTCTATAGCACATCAATCTTTTTCGTTCTATCCTTTATTTATTAACTAGCATTTGCCCGCGACTTTGTACGTGCATATCCCGTTTTCCCTGTTACCGTCGGAATTTCGGGAAATCCTTCGTTAGTGCTCCTCTGCACTCCCCAAAGAACCTACATGCTAAATTTCAGCTTTCTACGACAGTAGTTTCGGCTGTGCGTTGTCTGTCAGTCACTCAGCAACGGTAGTTTACTGATTTTGTATATATTGACGATAGGTTTATCATTTCCAGTGACCTACAGATAAATTGTTCAGTTTTGAAACGCCTTTAAATGCGCTATGAATCAAAATGTGTGAAGTTATAGTATAGTTTAATTTTGTAGTAAGAAAGCTTATTGCTATTAAAATAAATTAAAAAAAGTTTATATTTTTGTGAATGTTACGTTGTTTGTTATTGTTGTGCCAAAGAATGCACGTCTGACGCGTTATTATAAGTTCATGCATCGAACTATAAATATTTACTTAAATAAACTTAGGTCATTGTTTCAACCCTGTTATTAACTAATAAGAATTGTATGTACCTGAATGTTGGTCGCTGAATCATAGGAACTCTGATACTATTAATTTGTGCTATAATCTAGCCAGTTCCAAATAAAACAAAATTCTTTTTAAGAGTCCTCGTACAACAATTTCTTTAGCCAGATTTTATTGTATTAGTAGAGCACAATATCGGCATTCATGATTTCCCCGTCATGATATTTCATACGTACGTGCGTCCGTAACAGTTCCTAAGACTGCGCATCCCAAATCGCGTGAAACACTAGTGGTTGCTATGTAATTTATGTTAGGTTTATAACAAATGGCTCCAACATACCACCGCAACACTGAAATTTTAATTTTTGGCGTTAAAGTCCAGTTCTGGCGGGATTATAAAATAGTCTTTCTACCATTGAAAGTTTGATGAAAACCAGTAAATGTGGGCACGCTCAGACAGACTTTAAAACATAACAAATATCAGACAGACCTTATACGCCGAGTAATATTTCACCTGCTCCTTCAGTCAGCAGATATTCGATTTAAAATGCATCCAATACCGGGAGGTATTGGATGCATTTTAAATCGATCCCCTTCTAGTCCTACTTTTATTTCTAATTACGTGCTAATTTCATAAACTAGTTGAAATGTGTGGATAGTATTTGTATTAGAGTAGATATTGTACAGTTAATATTGGGTTTAGGGCTTGCCTTCAACTGTGAAACGCGTTGCACCAAGCATTTGTTACTAACGCACTTTAATATACGTTTTCTACTATTTATAGGATTTCATTATTAAAATCAGCGGGTCTAACTTTATTGCAGAACTACTTATTATTGTAAGAACGGATCATAGGTATACAAAATGAATTCATAAAAATGATGAAATATAATAAATTTTTGTTTGCCTTTTTTATTATGTTTTAATCTTTGACTAATATATTTAATGTGACCATAAAAGTATTTAAAAGTTATAAGATTATTATACTAATATCGAATGACAAAAATATTTATAATAATTATGAATTTATTAATAAGCAAGAAGAGTAGATGATTATTAATTTTTAAATAGACTTCATTACAAAATTAATATAAATGTATCGAATACGTTACCAAAAATATTTTAGGGTGGAAAAATTAAGAGATTTAATAATTAAGAAATATGATGAAATAAATCGTGATTATTTTCATTGACAGCTTTTATATTTTGCCAGCTAATAAAACAACTAAATCGTCATTTTCTAATACTTTTCGGGAAATTATAAAACTACTTAACGTAAGGTAATAATCTTATGTAAAACTGTCTATTTTTAATACCTTTTTATGTGTAGAATTTTGTTTTTCTGAGGTCACCCTCTAAACACGCCATTGTATTGCTAATGTCACAAAGTTGCTAGCTTGTCACCTTTTGTGACGTACCGATTACCTGTGGTGACGTCAGAGAAAGAACTTTCTCGTGTAACCTGTGAACCTATTGTCTATTAAGTGTTATATTTCCTGTTGTTGACTAAGTGTAACGACGAGTATGTATGCTACTGTACGGTTATTATTGAATAAACTAGTACATGTATTTTATATTGGGTATTTTTATTTATGCACTTACTTTGTCTCGCAGCTTTGCTCACGGTAATGATTTCATTCCTAAAAAAAGTAGCCTATACCTAACAATCTCTGGAAACCCATCTATATCTGTACAAATATTCATCAAAATCAGTTCAGCGCTTTAGGCGTAAATTAAATTGAAAAATCGTGAAGGCGTTGGAGGATTTATTAGTGCTCTGCAGTTTCACGTGCCCGCGTTATCACATAATTTTCGATTTTTTCGTTCACTTGTACTTGTAATCTCGAAGCGTGATGTTAAAAAGCCTTAAACAAATCGCAATAATTAGGTTATCTAATACCAATATTATTTCTTCAAGTCCGTCTGTTGCTTCTTGAGATTAGTGCGGAATCGAGAAAAACAAGTGATGATGGTCAAAATCGGTCCAGCAGTTTCTGAGCTTATGCGGTACAAACAAACAAGTAATAGAAAAAATCTTTCCTCTTATAAAATGTCAGGGTACGAATAAGTAGATTTATTTTATTATTTGATGTGTGTTCAGCGTATGACGAGCACGTGCTATTTATTTCACGGGTTTAGGTAAATGAAACACGAATATTATTGGGATAATTTCTATTCTTTAAGTCAGTACAATAATAAATTTGACAACAGTTTTAACACCTCTATAAAAGGAGGCTTCAAAGGTGTAAAAGCTGTTTTATTAATTAACTATTAATTTAATTATAATCATTCCCCAACCAATCATGTCTGTTTAAATACTGAAATTTTAAATTTTGGCACACATAGCACTTTAATAAATTTTAGAATACACGATAAAATGTTATATTCATGGCCACAAAGCACTCCTGCTGGATTGTCTTGGTGTCTTGTTGTCCGCATAATAATAAAATGACATTAAAATAAACGACAGGGTATCGTAACGTAAAATAATCTATAGTAATTATATAATATGTATACATTAACCATCGCTGATTACCCACACTACAACTTTCAAAGCATCCGGTATCACAGCACTCACTATATTAGTTTCCCATCCCTTACAAGCTATGTAACAAAACAATGTACATAAAATATATCTTAAAACTATTATGAACATTAGGTATGAAGAATCTGAAATAATTCTTTCAAGCCTCTTTAATTCGTTCAAGAATTGGAATGGATATTTATCGTCTCCATTTAGACATAATTGGAAATTTATAAAATATTAAAAAAAAACCAACCGACGAAAAAGAGGATTGTAAGAGTCACAAAGAGAGTTTATTGTATTTAGTACACATTGTGGGTGGCGTGATCTTAGTAACTTGGGTCAGGCCGGATTGTTTTCAACATTACTTTTATATGCAGTTAGTACCCATAAGAAATATTAAACATACTATATTTTATTATTGTTTGATTAGTCTTGGACATTTATAACAACACATACAGACGTATACTTAATAAATAATATAAATACTTTATATTATATCAAATAAATAATACATGCATGCTTTCTACTTAAATGCATTCGACTGTAGTTACGAGTATCATACAGAAAAGGAACTTTCATTATAAATATCTTGTTTCAATGACCACAGAAACTATTTATTCGAACCGTGCGCCATAAAAACAGTTATGCATAGTCGGTTTAGGTGTATTAAAGTAAATTAATTGATCAAAGAATTATAGTACAATAATTAAGATTGGCTATTTGTTTACCGGATCTGTGTCCGCTGACGTCCGTCCTAATTCTACCTTAGATTAAAACACCCTGTGAAACTTTTATACTTTTTTCCAGTTTGGTATGTCTTCTTTCTGTCAGTTAAGTAACGGAATCAAATATAAGTAGTCCATGTAAATAGAGTGCCTTTCAAGATTCGTTATTACCGATGTTAAATGATCAGAGGGTAAATTAAAAGCATTTAATCAATAATTAATTCTAATTAGGTACTAAATGAGTTTCTCTGATATGAGACGAACGTGTAACATGTAGGAGCCGAGCCCGCCCGTCAGCGGGGCTTCATTCAACATAAAATCAGCTTCATTTTATATAACGTACAAAGTATAAATAAACTATTATTTACAATATCATTTCGGTCGGTCAACACAAGTGGTAATTAAACCTAACTATTTACACTGATATTTTATTGTCACCATTTTAAACCTGGTGAAATTTTAATCTAAAATCGGATTGTATTCGAAAGTGATAAAAACTGGATTTATATATATTATTTGAATGTTCTTCATTGATAGTACCTATAAATGTGCTGTGTTAAATACTAGGTACCTATTTATTTTACAAACTGGTGACTACTGCGTTCAACTTAAACGAGGCCGGGATACCACTTCACAGCAATCACTAAACAGTCCCTCGCTATAAACTTTCGGTCTGTCCTATTACTTATAAACGTATATATATATAAACATATATATTCATACACATATTTATGGACCTTAAAGAACATTAAATGATAACATGATAAGTTTTTATTAGGATATCGTTTATAAGCAACACGGACATGCACATGATCCCCAACCTCGGTACATGTAACCTTACGATGTAGCTAGATATAATAACTTTTTCTATGGTATAAAAGTCACTATCGATCTTCCCCGTGAGCCGCAGGAAACGAGCGACAGTTGACTTGTACAAAAATAATAAATATTAATGCATTTATTATCTTTCTTCTTGCACTTCGATATCATGCCGAGGTTAGATCGTACCCGCGTGTGCAGCGTGTACAGCGTGTACAGCGCACGTCGTGGCGAGCGCGGGTGCGAGCTGGCAGCATGCTATCGCAGTTCTCTCACTTTCCACTCACCCTTGGGGTGGTGTCCAGCGATACATTACCTGGGGAGTTCCCCTTTCATTTATTACAAATAGATACATCTATTTACACTTGACAAGAAATCGTCCAGACTTGCTATGCATCTAAACATTTGCCTATCCCTATTAACTATAACAATAATCATATTTTATATAAATATTGTAGTTATTCGTAACTTCCTATTTTAGAACATTCAAGAATCATGAGTGATTTGACGGATTAATAAATCTTACGTCCTTAAATGTAGTCGACATCGGATATTAGACTTTACACATGTACCATCTAGTACCTATGATCTAATCTAGATATAGATACGTTATTACTATAATCATAATCATTAAAAATATAGCTTCCGATGAAGTAGTTGTCGTACTTAGTGATCTTATAATACCTAGTTGAGATTCATTCATAACAAGCTGTAAATTGACAAATATAATGTATGTGAATCATTAATGAAAAATCAAAATATTGATTTTTTTTATTACTCCCGTAGCGTTCATTTGTTTGACGGCTAATGTTTCTAAACTAAAGTTTAGTTTATATCAATAAAGTTGAAGTCTTAGTTTTGTGTTATTCGCTTGTGTGTTGCGTTGCAAATCCACGTATTATTATGCGTTCAGGTGTACATTAACCTTAGTATGGGGCTTTTTCGTTTAATTTTGATAATACTAGCAAGTTATTTTGATAGCACTTGAAGCAACAAGTCGCAATACCATCAATTTGGTGTCAGGTGGACACAGTTCTAGCATTCTAATGCCGGCAGCCACAGTATATCCAGCTTAGGATTTTCCCGTGGAGATCATTTTCATCCAACAGCATAATCAAATAGACGAACCTGATCGCGCAAATTGACGGTATATGAATATTGACACACCTAACGTTATGTCTAATTTGGTACTTTCTAAGAAATGGAGGCACGCGGATAGACGCTACCTACTATAAATTACGATATAGAATGTTTCGTAGAGATACTTTCTAAGCTTGAGCTTCGAAAATCGACTGGAATCGACATCGCACAATCCGAAGCGGATGATTAGAAAACGACTGCTAAGTAGCATGCTAGTGTAAGTCGTAATAGGCGCTGGTGTTAGTACCGCGGCTCCTTCGTACGTTGAACAATCGCAGATGATATCATCTTTATAGGTAAGTCGTGTCCGCGTCGCTCGTCGTGTTGTGTCGCGACGTCCTCTAGGCGTAGGAGTGCAGCGTGACGGGCTCGAAGTCGTCGTGCGTGGCGGGGCGCGGGGGCGGCGGCGGCGGCGGCAGCAGGCTCGTGCCCTCGGGGATGTACACGTTGGTCACGCGCTCCTGGAGACAGTTTTGAGTTAAGATCTGTTCTTCCGCGAGACATCAGAACTGCATGCAGCCAATGACTCGCTGATCCTATGGTCGTTATGTTAGATGCAATCAATCACCGTAACTACCTAAAAAGGTGTTGTGGAAGATCAATTCAATTCTTCAATTCAAATAATTCAAAGCATTTATTTCAATTAAACCCTTTACAGGCACTTTTGAATTGTCAAGTCGAAAGAAGTGAAGCTATCTGCACGTTCCAAAGCGTAGATCTCTATGGAGAAGAACGTGCAAGAAACTCCACGGACACTCTTTTAAATCATGTTCTGTATTACATAACCTTGGTTACATCATCTCCCTATTCCATATTCAATCCCATGTTTCCAATTAACGTAATTTCTACTTAAATAGTTCTCAACTTTACGACTGTGTGAAATAGGTTGATTTCAGAGTTACAGTTGACATCGTCATTTTTATTGTAATGTTCACTGATCCATTTGTAGGTGGTCCTACACCACAGATCCTATGGTTTTTAAAGTTATTTTTCAACAAGGACATAATGTTCGGCGAATGTCATAAAAAGACACTGGATGTATCGAAGTAATGTTGCTAGGTACCTGATTCTTGTCGTACTTGAAGATGCCCTGGAACCTGTTGGTGCGGCGCTCAAGGGGCTCTGCGCTGCCGCCGCTGGCGCCAGTGTTGCAGCTGTAGTTGGGGTTGTGGAAGGATATGTGTCCGCCCGAGTCGCGGTAGTTCTCCTTCAGGTCCCCGTCGCGGTCTCGACTCATTTTTACTGTGGAAGGGAGTTAGTTGTGCTTAAGTTCTATGTTTTGGTAAACGTGCCCATCATACGCAAGATCCACAACTCATATTAAGTAGTTCAAAAAGAGGCCTCGGGGACAGGGACGGCGTTAATCTATAATGCCCTAATTTCCAAATGACTGAAAGTTCTTTACTGGACAAAATTCAGAATTTGTTGATTTGAAGATTTCTTTCACAGCTTCAAGAACTAAATAAGTATATTATTTCGCGCATCGTAAAAAGCCCTTCACAAATCTATTATAATTTCTTTGGTTTGCAGTGTAAAAACTGGACTTAATAATCTTTTAGTTTGCCATGTATTATTACTTCCCAGAATTTGATCCTTAATAGCGACACTTTTAGATGCGTAATAATACAGGATGTGTTTTTTTTTCAAAATCAACCGGTTCGATCCCTTGTTAATACAGAGTTTTCAAAAATTCAATGATATGGTTTTGTTTTTTGTCCAATTCTGACTCAAGACGCGTTTCATTATTTTTCGCTGATCCTCATAGTTTCGGATTTGGGTATCCACGCGAACTTTAAAAATCCACCACGCGCTAATCTCATGAAAACTGGTTCGAATTGAAAATTATTTTAGTGCATATCGACATTGGCTATTTGGATAGCCCATTTATCGAAGTCGATAGGCTGTACATATAACATCACGCTACGACCAATAGGAGCAGATCATTCATGAAAAATATGACGTAGACGAAATTGCGCGAGTTAGCTAGTATAATATACAATTTTTAGTCGAACAAGGGTTTAGCTATGGGGATCAATGGAGATCCACTTGTTATCAACTAAATAGTTGGTAGACAAAAAAAAACATCGATCGCTTTTTGATTAAACAGTTGATCCGCGATCCGTGCCAGTAAAGAAAATTACCTTATTTTAGTAAGACTGTGAACACATTCTCGTCGTCTAAACTTTCCTAGTCATGAACACAACGTTACAAGCACAAAACTCGACCAAACAGTTTGATCGATTTGAAAATAGTAGGTATATTTATGTGGTGGGCCTAAGTATGACAGCTAATACAAGTTTCACCCCTAAACTTACCGCATACGAATACAATGACAGAAATCCCGAGCATGAGGAAGCTCACGACGGCTATCATGATAATAATGGCTCCGGTGCTAGTCCCCGGTACCGCGGTGGGTGGCGGAGGCAGCCCGTTGTCCTCTTGTAGGTCCGAGTAGTCGTAGAACGAAGGGTAGTGCGCTGGCATCTTGTTGTCTATACGGATCTTTGGCACTAAAAAAAATATTTATAGTCTTACAGTTTGATAACAAGGGATTTTGAAGCTTATGGGCCAAAATAACCATATACCATCATGACCATTTTGGCCCACAGGCTTCAAATTCCACGTAAACTGTGATTTTATTACTGTTAATAAAAAATGATTAGAACCTTTTCAATCTCCTTTCCTCTTGAATGTTATACTTATTATTTCCTTTTTTTTTTCGTTTAATTGGAAGCTACATCGCGGCGTGCAATTACCGTAGGTAGGTATACGGTAACTGCCAGTAAAAAAAAACATCTTTGTTTCTTACCAGTGGAGCAAGGCTTCGGATCAGGATTATCCGGGCAAGCGCAAATATAGTCATGTTCCCTAAAGAAGCATATATGGGAACAACCTCCATTGTCTTCTTTGCAAGGGTTCCAACCGTGCTGCTTTTCAGATGACACTGCTTTTATCTCCATGGTCATTTCCAAGTCAGTTCTTAAAGCTGTTACATTCTTCCCAGTTTTCTTGTCTGCCCTCATGACTGCCTTCTTATACCAGTCTGTCCAGTAGATGTAGTCTTTGAACTGTAACAGAAAATGTCTTTAGGCGAAGAAAACTAGGAGTCAAAATGTCCAAATCTCGGCAGGGATGAAGTTTGATTCGTACTACGTGTGTTATTCCGGTTTGAGGTATTTTGATGCTTATCTGAGAATGGATCGGTAACAAAGTATTGGTGGTTTTGGCTACTCAATCAATCTCCCTACCCTTTTCCCAACTATGTTGGGGTCTGCTTCCAGTCCAACCGGATGCAGCTGAGTAGCCAATATTTAACATGGACCGACTACCTATCTGACCTCCACAATCCCTGGGAAAGTCGGGCTTCAGATTCCTTGGCTTCTGACTACCTGTAAAGACTGCAAATGACAGCCGGAACCAACTAACGTGCTTACCGTGGTACGGAGGAATCCCACCCAATCCACCCATTCACGTACCGACACGGGTAAGCATTGCTCAACGCATGCTGCTGTTATATTATTATTTAGTTAAAGGTAAAAGCTTACCTGAGTCATTCCGAAAGGATTCTTGGCTTCTGGTATAAGTTGCACCCGGTGTTTTCCATTCAAGTCTGAAGTATCGATCCTGTGTCTCAAAGCATCGGTCCAGTACAGCCTTCTGTCTTTGTAGTCGATCGTGATTCCGTTGGGAAAGCCGACGTCTTGGATCACTATTATTTGCCGTTGACTGCCGTCTAGGAAGGCTCGCTCAATGCATGGTGTTTGACCCCAATCGCTCCAGTAAAGGTATCTAGAAACATAGGTACAAAATTCAATAAAATGCTCTCGTTTCAATATCGTTTTATTTAACCAAATTTAATGCATTTTATAGCTACATACCCTTTAGCTGGAAACAATGCTAGTGCCCTGGGTTCACTTAAATTGCTGAGCAAAGTTTTTCTAGATGATCCATCCAAACGTGCAACTTCTATGACCTGCAAACACCACAGAAATTGTATTATTTAAACCGTTCATTTTTAGTATCGGAAATAATATATCTTCATTCAGCCATGATGTAGGTACCTTGTATTCGTTGTCAGTCCAGTAGATATTGTTCGCGATCCAATCGACGCCCAAACCGTTAGGGATGCCCATGTTACCTTTGATGACGTCCTTCGTATCACTCATGTTCATCATATTTATCGACCTGTAATTAGCACATGTGTTACATTTATTTATCCAAACAGTCCCTAGCTGTTTGTGTTCTTGAAAGTATTACATGTATGTATATGATTTTAATTTTTGTGAAAATAACATGTAAAAATATTCAAAGATCTTCCATACCTGATAACATCCATATCGACATCAGTATAGAACAACAGCTTGTGTTCCCAATGGAAATCAACAGCCACAGCGTTTTGAACCTTAATAGGAAAGGCAACGTCCCATTGTTCCGGAGTATCAAACGAAATGAGGGCAATGCTGGTCTTTGTAGCGAAGAAAAGGAAGCTTTCGGGGTATTTCCTACAAGTCTTGGGATTGGGATCGCTCGCGTTGAAGATTAAGCCTGTAGGACAAGCACATGAGTAACCTTGAGGTGATCGAAGGCATAAGTGCGAACATCCACCGTTGTTAGTGCCGCAAGCATTTTCTAGTTCCCGTTCGCCCTGCAAAATAAAACGATAGTGTTACGTTGTTTAATCCTGCTCTACCTGCTTAAAAACTGTCTTGACTTAATCCAAAATGCTACCATCAACTCCAAACAACATCAACTTCAAAGATTACTCAGTCTACATACCTGGACAGCGCGAATATCCATAAGACCTTCCAAGTTCTTCCTGATAATGATAGAATTCTTGCCATTGGTCTTATCAGCCCTATGCAAGGCCTGAGTCCTCCAATCAGTCCAGTAAACGTGTTGTCCCACAATGACAATGCCGTAAGGATATGGAACATTACTAAGGATAGTGCGACGATCGTGGCCGTTGAAGTCAGAACTTTCAATTGAGAGAACTTTTGCATCATTCCAGTATAGACGACCCTCGATTTTGTCAATAGCAAGTCCGTTTGGCCACTTGATGTTACTCTCAACTATGACACGCCTGAAAATAAACCGGGATTTAGCTACCGCAATTCTGGACAAGCAATCCCATATTAATCATCAGACAAAGTTGGTTATGTACCTGTTCTTTCCGTCCATATCGGCTCGTTCAATCTTAGCAGATGTGCCCCAATCCGACCAGAACATGTAACCATACTCATAGTGCAGCGCAATGGCACGGGGAGAATCTGCAAGAACGCATTTTATTATGATATTTTTACAATGGAACATGAAGTTGCCAATGATCTGTTTTCTCTTTTTGCTCACCTAAGCCGGTCCATACAAGAACTTTTCTGTTGGTGCCATCGAGTTCAGCTACTTCGACACTATTCCTTCCGCCATCCGTCCAATAAATCTGTCAACAAATTCATGATCAAGGGCATATGTATGTATCAAGGACACAAATTCAAAAGAAGCATCATATTAATCCAAACACAAAGCTTGAATTAAAAAATAGTGATGAACACACCTTGCGACCCGTGGAGTCAATAACAATCCCGTCAACGGTATGTAAACCTTTTCCGATGATGGTCTCGATTTCCTGGCCGCTCCTGTTGGCTCTTTGAATCTTCCGTTCGCCGGTATCCGTCCAGTAGATTAGACCTAAAATGTTTCATTATTAGCTACTAGCAGTGCCTCGCGGTTACACCCGCTTAGTTCCCGTTCCCGTGGGAATACGGAGATAAAATATTGCCTATGTTACTCAGAGTGAATGTAGCTTTCTAATGGTGAAAGAATTTTTGAAATCGGTCTAGTTGTTTTTGAGTTTATTCGTTACATATAAAAATCTTTCCTCTTTATAATATTAGTATAGATTTCTGTATTAAGATCGAGCCCTTAAAATATTTTTGAAACATTTTTAAACCATTGATCTACTTGTAAATACGTTTTAACAGTTAGGAAGACTACTTAGAATTCAGGTCACAGCACAAGTATTGAGCCATCTGAAAGAATTAGCACTACATGTTTTCTTCTTTTCGTATCGATTGATTCAACTTTCAAATTTTGTCCGACCAGTATGTGGCTAAATGGACCGCTTTGCCATTAGCCACGTTCAGGTCCTGAAGGGAGCGAGGGCAGGAAAGAAGGTGGGGCATACATATATAATTATACTGGCAATATATTTGGGATTGATCAATGATTCTCAGATTGTTTTTTACAACAACCAACCTGCTGTTGATGTTTGTGTTATTGGACTGAAGTTATTGTTGAAAACTTACTTGTCTTATGATCTACATCAACTCCAAAAGCGTTCTTGAGTATGGGAAGCGGTAGTGGCACATCGATAAGGTAGGGCACGTCTAATGACACCACCCGGATGTCCACACGGTGCGCAAATATCAAGTAGTTAACAGGACCGCTGGCGCATGTTTTGCCGTCCTTCTGTGAATGTTGAAAAAGAAAATGAAAACATTAATGCTGCTGCATCTATGAGTTACCACCAAATGTTTAAAAAATAATTTTAAGTTAGAGTTTGAGCACTATCTCACATGGGGCTTCACATATAGTGTCATTATATCAGCGGATGCGATTCTCGAAATGCTAGAATCTAAGGGATTGATCACGTGACATTTTAACAGCGTTTATCAATCATTTCAACAATGATGACATTTTGACAATTGGCTTCGCCACGCTACCTCTAAAAGAATGTCACTTGTCTAGAGTATCTGATGGTCTCACATAATTTGTCAGATATTGTGTAAAATCATTTAATACTAACAGCATAGAAGGATTATTTCGGTTCCGATTACTTACGCCAATCTTTATTCCAATAGGACAAGCACAAGATTTTCCCATTGGCTTTAACAAGCATAGATGTGAGCATCCGCCGTTGTTCTTGCCGCATCTGTTTTGGATAATAGTATTATTAGTTCAAGGAAAGAGAAAACAGTTTTAAAGAGTAGATTTGTACTGTAAAAATAATTCGTAGGTTACTACTACTTACATATGTGAACATCAAACAATTTGGAAACTATGGAAACCACAGATTGATTTACTGAGCTTTTGATATTGAATTAGTCCTTTAAATCTTCGAGGTCCTTACCGGTTGACTCCAGACACTCGTTCCTTGTGGAACACCCTCACATCCATGAGTCCAGCTACGCCAGCGCCGAGTGTTCTTCTGTTCTTGCCAGTGTACTTGTTGGCTGCCTGAATAGACTGAGTGTCCCAGTCGGTCCAGAATACCTCGTCGCCGAATAGGTCCAGTCCGAATGGATGAGGTAGATGTTGGCCTAAAGAAAATTATATAATATGACTACGAGTTACGTGCGTCTGGAAAAATAAACTTAGACAGACTTTTGGATTAATTTCTATCGCTTGCATCGCACATCATTCGATGTGTGATAAAAGTATTCTTCCAATTATCTTGCTTGTTGATAGATTGTTCATTAATTTCATCCATAAGAAGCTTATGTTCTTATGAAATACATTGTACTATTTTCCTACCTTAATATTACAACGTATGTACGTAACACATCTAACGCACGTTTTCTTACCTATCAATATAGTCCTTCCTGTGCCATCCAAGTTGGCATACTCAATAGTCTGGTTCCCTCCATCAGTCCAGTAGATGCGGCTGTTCTTGAGATCCAGCGCCAGTCCGTTGGGCCACGTCATGTTTCCAAAGATGAGACGTCGACGGTTCCCGCCGTCCATGTCTGCACGTTCGATGCAAGGGGATGTGCCCCAATCAGACCAGTACATTACACCACCTACGAAAAAGATGGGTAACTCTCAAACCATTCTTGTACGTATCCACTCATATTGTGTTTGATGATTATGGTTCTAGTAGAACGTTGAGCTTAATGAAATTGATGCTATAGATAAGTGAATTAAATAAAAAACATCTTATTTTTTTATAAAGAATATGATATTATTTAATTTGATTTCCTTTGAATTCAACCGTTACTAGGACTTTTAACGTCGCACTGTTGTGCCGCGAATTGTTTTATCTGTCGTACAAACCTTTAGGATCCACAACGATGTCCCTTGGCTTATCAATATTGTCCCAAGCCAGTAAGGTTCTCATACTACCATCTACATTGGCCACTTCAATCCTGTTGGTACCAGCGTCAGTCCAGTACAGCTTGTCAGTCAGCCAATCGTATGCTAAACCAGCAGGCCAAACTGAAAAGAAATATTTCATTATAATTGATTTTAAACCCATCGTATTTTTATGTTATGATTGATTTCACATCTCAAAAGTATAATTTTTGATATTTGTCGCAACATTTTTTTGTTCATTTAATTGCTTCAACATCTATAAAATCTGTATTCATTCATAAATATCAAACTTACTCAAATTCGATCCCACAATAACGCGTTGCTGTGATCCGTTCAAGTAGGCATGGTTGATGGTGTCCTTGTCGACATCTGTCCAGAATATGGAGTTGGTGTTGTGATCCCAGTCCAAAGCGACGGCTGACTTTATCGTTTCTACTGGTATTACCTTAAAATAATCAGAGAAATGATTGAAATACTTTTTATACTAGTTTTATTCCGGTTCCCGTAGTAATTTCGGGAAATCCTCTCTTAGTGCTCCCCTACAATTCCCAAGGAACCTACATGCTAAATTTCAGCTTTTTACGACCAGTAGTTTCTGGTGTGCGTTGTCTGTCAGTCACTCATCAGTGACGCTAGAGTTTTATATATTGATTGATTAGATTGGCAAACGACAAAATTCCAGACATATGTCAAAGATCAATAATAATTAATGAGACACTATGAGCTGAAAGTAATAGGTTTGATGAGTCACGACCTGACAATCTAAGAAACAGATCAAGTCCACCATAGGAACTTGTGCTTAACAATCACATATGTAGTAGGTTTTAAACTTACCATATCCAAAGAATCAGTTTGCTTCCTTGGATTCAGTTGTTTCAATCTGATGTCCTTCTTTCGAGCGTATAGAAGCAGCTTCTCTGGTGTTTGTTCGCATGTACGGCTGTAATAAAAGATCACGTTCAAAAATAAACTGGGCCTTTTTTTCTGGATGCGAAATCATCAAATGACTTCTTCCGCTGTGGACGGAGCGGAAGGGAGTGTCAGACTCTTTGCGTTCCGGAGCCGAGTTGACTCTATCGAACAAATTCCGCAACGACCTAAGCTCCCAGTGCCTTGGCCTGTGACTGGGCCTTCGTTCCACTTTTGCAATTGAAATGCTTACTCTATAAAATTCATAGTTACAGCAGGGTTACGGCACATATAAACAGACTAATTGTATAAAAAATTACTTGAACATATAACATACCTATCAGAGTTCAGATTGAATCCAACGGGGCACCGACATGAGTGGTCGTTGCTGTTCGGAAGGCATAAGTGAGAACATCCTCCGTTGTTGGTACCGCACCGGTTCTTGTAGGATTTAATCTGCCTCAGTGGGTGATAGCTGTTGGGTGACAGAAATTTTAAGAGGCTGTTTTCAAAAATGTTGGAAACATCTCCTACATAAATCAATATAAATATAATATTACTATGCTGAAAGTGGGTGTAGGTAAATGTACTATAGGCACATCTCTGCCCAACCCTTCGAGCAATTCAGGTATGATGTTATAATATGTATTACTATTTGAATTGTCCGTGGAATCAACTGCATAAATAGTGTAAAGTGATACTAATGTACTCGCCAACGAATCAATCATAGCAACACAACGATGATTCATGATAGAGAATATTGGTTACCTATGAATATCCATAGGAACATTTAACCCTGCGTGAACAGTCTGAATCCCCATTCCGGTGTTCTTGTTGACAGTCGAGATACTCTTGGTGTGCCAATCCGTCCAGTAGATGGCGTCTTCAAACAGTGTCAGCGCGAATGGATGAGGAAGGCCTTTGTTGGTTACCTGGACATGAATACAGTTATAAGGAAATGTTAAACACAAATTGAAAGTTTTTTTTATCGTGTACTGCCAATTCATTACCTGTTATTTAAATTATTAGATGCTTAGAGGACAAAGTATTGTGAAAACGAGCTTTGAAGACTTTAGTACCAGTTTCGGCCTAAGCTGGTATCACAATAACAAGAATCGTCAAATGTTTTTATTCACATACCTTCTTCCGATCCCTTCCATCAAACGAAGCCTTCTCAATGACGTGATGTTTGGCATCCGCCCAGTAAATCTTGGATTCCGTATAGTCGATGGTGAGTCCGTTGGGCCAGAAGATTTTATCAACTATAATGCTCTTTCTTCTGCTTCCATCCATATCTGCTCGCTCTATCTTGGGATTGGGACCTACAATGTTATACATAAATAAGTAACCAAACCCTTTATGTTGTATGTAAAATGGAAAATGATCGATACATTAAGTTCCAAAAAGACCAAAAGTTGGTAATCATCTTTTTACTAACAAAAACCAAAGAGGGCGTCCCATGACTTTGCCACATGGAGGAAAAATATATGATTATATAGTGTATGATTGAGCCTTTCGATCGGTACAGTAAAATTACAGAGATTTTTCTGGGCCCCGCCAGAAAAAAATATTATTTTCTACTCCTGAAAAGAAAGGAGTAAAAAATAGTATTTTTTTTGTATTCCCGGTTCAGACGGCGTTTATTTAAAATTCTTTGAATGCAGTTCGTATTGTTTTTAAAATAAAAAACTAAGTCTTCATTCCGTAACTTTTCCATATACCGTTTTTAAGATACTTTCCCTACTTGTGACAAAATCTCGAGACACCCTGTATATACTGTATATACTTTGTTAGTAGAACATAACAAAGTCGCAATACATTGCCATATGTATTGTTGTTGTAGTCTTTTGTACACTATAACATGCTACTCTTACCCCAGTCAGTCCAGAACACCAAAGCATCTCCAGGATGTACTGCTATAGCTCTTGGCTTATCCAGATCATTGGCAGCTATAACCGCTCTCTGACTTCCTTCAAGTGTAGTCACTTCTACGCGTCGAGTACCAGAGTCCGTCCAAAACAGTAAATCGTGTATCCAGTCCACTGCCACTCCACTTGGCGTTTCCAGACCCCATCTTATGACATCTATGAAGGAAACAGGCAATGTAGCAAATCATGAAATCAAGCTACGCCAATCCAATAATTTATCCAGTGTAAATTCTGGAGTTCTTTAGCATCAGAATGAATTTACTGATTAGTACCTTTTTATCTAGTATTGCCTTTTGTTTCTCGCTTACTCACCTGTCAAATTGTTGTTATTCATTTGAGCAACTCTGATAACTCTGAGATTGTTCTCGGTCCAAAAGACAAGCTGTTTCTCATAGTGATAGTCCAAAGCAACCGCATTGTGAAGACCTTTCACTACCGGCATGTAATTGTCTCCAGTTAACCAAACCTGTACGAAAATATATTGTTTTATTACTTTATTTGCTACATAATTAGTGTGTTTATTTTTATCAAGTGTTCTTGATACTCTATCGTTTATCAGTAGTTGTTTTTTATACTTTCTGGTTTATCGTTCTTACCTGTCGTATACCGACGCGGTTTGAGAACAGCAATGTAGGTGATTCTCCGGTTGGCTTGCAAGATCTTCCATCAGGTCTCAGAACGTATCCAGTCATGCATCCGCACTTGAAACTACCAACTGTGTTCGAGCAAGTTTGAGAACAAACCGGGTCTTGTTCGTACATGCATTCATCGATGTCGCGACACCTACGAAAAGAACAGCCCGTCAAACACTATCCAAAAGGTTTTTCGACAATTTATGTTTCAAGGGACACAGTAACTGCTAAATTGCAACTTTGCAACGCATTTTTTCCAATTTATGAATATCGCTGTAAAAGTCGGTACTTAGTTAAACTTACGTGTGATTGTTGTATTCCAAAAGGAAGCCCAGAGGACAGGTGCATGCTTGGTGTCCCTCGTACGTCGTAATACACATTTCAGGGTCACATTTATCATCAAAAGTGCACTTTCTCTTGACTGGGCATCGGTCTTCGTCGTCTCCTTCAGGGCAGTCCTTCATGCCATCACAGACGTGTTTCCTGTTGACACAGTTCCTGAAAGCATTGCTGATGAGATGGTCTTGAGTCTTGCAAGTGTGCTGATCTTCTTCACAATGTACTTCGCAGTTCATTTCGTCTTCACCGTTCGTGCAGTCTCGTACTAGATCGCAGAGCCAGGTTTTCTGTAGAAAAGAAATTATTTTGAACCTGAATTTAATAACAATTATTTCCTCTATAACATTAACTCGTTCATCAACTAGCCAGGAACAGACACCCAAAGGTTAATGGCGACATTAACCTTTAGTTACTGAATTATTTTCCAAAGAGGTCATGTTGTGACCTCTGGAATTAAAATCAGATACGGTGTCCCACTTCAACGCTGATATATCTTTCAGGGCGGTACAAACGTGACTTCCCAGTAAAATACTCGTTTTCAGATGCATCCAGCTCTAGGCAGTTGCTGGTGGTATATGCGCTTACCAGAATGCAACGTCGATCAGCACAAGTAAACTCGTCGTCAGTACAGTTGCGCATGGAGTTCGGTTCACAGTTGAGCTCGTCGCCGCTGTCCGCACAATCCCTCTCAGAGTCACATCGCCAGCGGTCTGGGATGCATTTACCGTCACTGCATCTATTTCAAAAGATATTATTATTGATGCTGTACTATTGTTCTACCAGATTATTAAAATTACTATTTATTGTTCTATCAGATTACAAAAAATGACATAAGTCTTCGTTTGATCGGACACAATCATAAAAATACTCTTGATACAGAACAACATGTGGGTGCATTGTCTACGCATTACTGGGTTAGGCAGTCTTCAACAAGAGTGAAATTTCAATAAGTATGATAAAATATTTCAAATTGAATGTTTAGGAGCGCTGTAACTTCTGTTGATCTCTATAAGGTTCAAGGAACGAGCTGGTAGTAATATTTTCATGTCGTTTAATGTAATTTTGAAAGACGTACCTAAATTCTCCAGCATTGCAGCTCCCCGGGAGCATAGGACAGGTGTCTTCATCAGTCCAGTCTCCACAATCATTGTCACCATCACATTGGAAGTCCTTGCGGATGCATCGTTTGTTGTCACATTGAAATTCGTTCTCGCCACACCGGATTAGGTCCACGGCTAATAAAACGATTTAAAATTAAAAAATATTTATAAAGATTCAAATAAAAACAAGCTTTTATTTTAGCTAGTCTATACTAATATTATAAAGGGGAAAGATTTGATTGTTTGTTTGTAATGAATAGGTTCCGAAATTACTGAGCCGATTTCAAAAATTATTTCACTGTTGGGAAGCTACACTATCCCCGGGTGACATAGGCTGTATTTTTCCCCATATTCCCATGGGAACGGGAAGAACGCGGGTGAAACCACGGGGCGTCTGCTACTTAGTTATAAAAAGAAGTAATACGTTAAAAAAATAATTTTGATAAGAAAAATTACATTGTATAGGCATTTTTTTTTTAAATAAAGTCTATTTCACAGTCTTTATTTCTCTTACCGTCAAATGACCAAGCTTATACATATTTACAAAAAAAGAAATAGTATTGCGTAGCGGCGTTTTTCCGTAGCACGCAATAAGTGTTACGTCATCACACACTTTAATTGGTAGGACCTGTGAGTTGTAGTAAAATCATGTTCAAATTGGTTATGTAATTACTGGTTTATTATTTGTTACGTTTCTCATTCTATCCATTTAGTTTAATAAATCAACATTATAAGGTTTCCTCGAAGTCAACTTGGGGCAGTCTCTGCTAAAGACTTCGACTTAAAGCCACGTAACAATTTAAAGCCAAGATAAATAACTATCATATACAGGGTTCGCTGAGGCACTGAAATACCCTGAGGCGCACCGTTAGCGATATTACATGTTTATGCACCCTCGTACCATTCACCTTGGCATTGGGTCATCCATGTAATCAAAATGAATTCACATTCATAACAAACGGAACAAACTTATTTTGCCAAATCTGATGGGTTTGCATATGGATATTATCTAGGACCAAAGTACGAATCAAGCGAGCCCACACGCGATGGGGTAGCGACGTTTCATTACAGAGTTCTTATACTGCTACATTCCAGCCACCATCCAGCTGCATCATCTGATCAGCTCCATGTTGTCATAATATTACATTGTCACGCAATATACCTACATATGCATAATATGTATATATGTACATAATATAATAAATATGAAAATTTGGATTTTCTTTTTTGTTACTCAATCACGTCAGAATGGCTGAACGTATTTTGATGAAATTTAGCACGCAGGCAGACTATAGTCTAGAATAACACATAAGAATACTTTTTATCCGGGAGTAAAAGTGGGGCCGCGGGCGGCAGCTAGGTAAAAATATATTGAATGACAGGTGTTGCCAAATCTTTATCGACAAGTGTATCTGTGATAGAAACATGAAAATACTTTTAACTATTGTCATGTGTTAGTTGTTGCAATTTTATCAAGTGCAAATGATCAGCGTGAACTGATGAATCAGTTCTGAGACGGATACGATATAATTCAAATCAGAAAATATCCACACGTATAATTATACAGGTTGAACATTACAAGTGGGCGTGGATAGCGAAATCCGATACCAGGACTCCGATCAAAAATTCAATGACGCACAGTTCTCATCAAAATCGCGCCCGCAATTTTGAGTGTTTTTCGCTGTTCACTGTTTGGGAGCCCACTTGAAAAATTCACCCTGTATTAAGAACAAGCGGCTCGTTCCGGCTTCACACGGGTAGACATTTATTTATTTTAATATAGCCCATCTTACTAAGGTATAATGTAGCATTCTAATGATTGAAGAATTTTGAAATCGGTCCGTGATTTTTGAGTTTATCCGTTGCAAACATATAAAATTACAAATTCTTCCAACCCTTTTCTCTTTATAATATTAGTGTAGATAAACTATTTCAAAGTGTATACTTACGACAGTCAGCTTCATCAGAGCTATCGGGACAGTCTGCTTCCTTGTCGCAGCGCCAGTGCTTCGATATGCATTCTCCAATAGCGCACATAAACTGGTGCTCTCGACATCTGCGTACAACAAGAACTATACAGTACCACTAAAATATGGGTTTGTGCAGATACACGTAGGATATCGTCGTAGGCTTGCTTTTGCACAGCACAACGATAGCGACCGTTGTTTTTGTGGGAGTAACTTGTACGGTGTACGGTAAATACACGCTGTGCTTAGTAAGATAAGGTTTATAATTGACTGTGTAGTATAGTCCAATTTAAGAAATGCGGGTGTGTGCGCGACTTCGTATCTATTGCTTTTACTGAACTGCATGCGTAGTATTTGTCGTGTGCTAGGGAAAAGCGAAGACACAGGTCTCCTTATTTATTATATCTATGATGTATTCATTATAAAGCATCAGTATGTACTGTGGTGCGATTATGTAGAAATCATACTGTCGGTCCACCATATTTGTATGGATTGATAGCTCACTTCACCATCTTTTTCACGGTCAGTTTTTTTACAGAATACACATACTGATGTCAGGGCGTATAGGAAAGATATAGTATCGTTAACTTAAGTGAATTTTTAATATAAAAAACAAAAACCCCAAAATATTTTGTTTTCATTTTATTCGACATACACAATTTGTATCATCCAAAAATATGAATATAGTATCCAATTCAAATAAATATTATGGGCAAAGCAAGTATTATACCTAGTAAAATGATACGTTACGTTACTATAAGTCAAAAACATTCGTGCTGGGCCCTCTCTTATTTGCGAAATTAGATCGAAAAAATCACAGCGGCCCTGGAACGCAAAGGGCACTAGGAGGAACACGGGAGAGTTTTAGTCAGTAAGAGTCTGACACTTCCTTCCGCTCCGCACTTGATAATTTCACATACAGAAAAAAAACAAACATGAGATCATGTGCTATCCACTCATTTAATCATCATTTGTTAATAATTTTAATCGAAACAACAACAAACATGCATCGCTCAAAAGCCGGTATAAAAATGCAAAACTCGTCTGCATTGATTCAAAGTGTCCATAAACTCATAATATTTCTAATAGAATGTAAAAGCCTTAGTTCCGCTGCAGCATTGCCAATTCAATACCGTAGCTCGTAGCTCGAGTTTTCGTAGCATTCGTAGCCATGTCGTAGCAACTGTAGCGTTTCGAAACGTTCGTAGTTGCTTTGTAGCATTGATGACCCTAGCCGTTGCATTCATAGTAGATTAGACTAAGAAATTATTCTATATTTTCGTATAGCTCTCATAAAAATAATAATCATATTTTCGTCCCAAACCCAAGACTCTTTATTACAATTTTGATACCTGATTATATTTCAATCATTACTAAAATTAAGGTAATATTGAAATCAAATTTTCATTTAAACTGAAACTATTTTTACTAATCGTATTAAAATTTTAAGATCTTTAATACCTAAATAGCATAAAAACGGCATAGCTACGTACTTCGTTGTCGAGAGCTAAAAAGAGAACGTTCTCGTTCATACGTCACATAAGCGTCACTAAGTTGCTGTAGGTGTACCAGTAATGTTAATCACATCGATGATTTTGTTCTATAATGAGCCCGCCCACGGAACTGAGATATATCGGGCGAGTCTCCTTCTAGGGTCGCAGGGAGCGTAGGCGCGTCGCTATGGCAACCTGCCCCCGCACGTCCCCCATCCCGCAGCCCGCGCCCCCGCGCGCCCCTCCAGCCCCGCCATATTGATCTACAGACCGCTTCAGCCCGTACCGCGCAGTGTAAAATAAAATCCTGAACGTCCCGCCTAAACTTTTTAAATGGTTCTACGAGACTTTTCTGGACTAAGATTTTGGATTTCAATGTTTTGAGCTGCTTAAGGTTCTTAAATCTGAATTAATATCTCTATTGGCAGTTTCAAAATAGCCGAAATGTAAATATTGCGGAAACTAACGTAATATATTTTTATTTTCATATGTTATCGATGAGAGAGTTACCCAGTGGATTATCATTCATTTATATCATTTAAAATGGACACAATGTATAAACCAGATGTTTGATATTACGTAGATAAAATATGCTATCAATAAATATTATTAGGAATGTAGCTTTACTAGTTGGTATACATTATCTACACCTACTTAAACAGATGTTATCTTTAGAATATCAATTTCTCTTTAATGTCTTTGCTATAGTCCCAAAAATCCACAATATAATAGCCAGCAATAACCAGTCGCATAGTGCGATGTTTTGCTCTCCCATAATGGCGACTAAATTCTGACTGTGCCTTCATTTACCCCAGTGAGAAGTAGAAATAGCACCCTTGTCAACTCTGAGCATACACTCTTCAACCAGTCTGGAAAGCCATTAGTAAGAATAGCTAGCACTGAGGTCTATTAACTCAAGCAATCCCGAAACGTTTAATCCATAGGTTTAAGTAGGTACAATAGTGCAGTCACCAATCTTCTTCCTAAATTAGAATATTCATCAGTTGAACGTGATACCGCACAGTTTCTCGGAACCCTGAATAACGTCACGGGCCTGACATTATCAACTACTATTAAGTTCAATGCATCAGCTTTGTAGAACCTACTCGTGTGGGCTGCAAACCAATCAAGAGCTACAAATACATATATTACGTAGGTAGCACACAGCGAATAACAACTACCTATAGGCACCTACATACCTACCGATAGTTGTACAGTTGTATGATTAGGTTTACGCTGCTTGCTGACAACACTACTGCCGAAAGTTAACTGGATACACAAGGAAATAGGCTCTAATTAGACTAAGTTTTATATTATTCTTAACTCTGATATTTTACCGCTAACGTTTACATCAAAACGTATCCCACAAAAAGCTAAAACTCGCGTGCACATTTTATTTTTAAACATCTAATTTCAATAAAAGTCGATGGAAAAAAGTCTGAAATGTTTGTTTGGAGCATTTGTAAAAGAGATTGAGTTTTAAACTTAGGTCAAAAATTTAACATTTATAATCCGTACAAGTACCCTATTCTTTCATAGAGTGTTATGTTTGTATTTTGTATATGATGGTAAAAAAAAACAGTAAACAAAATCGAACATTATCTGTTAGTAGAAGTTATTAATATCAGTTTTTTATAACCACACATACCAAGGCAAAAATGTTTGATTCTGAAAAAATTACCCAATAATGCCTATTCTTCACATACATATTCTAAACAGAAAATGAGAGTTAACTTGATTTTCCTAGATTTTATTGAAATAAGCACGTTTTTGAGGTTTTTTAGAATAACATGGTTGTGGAAAATGTTTAATATTCTGATATTTTTAATAAGGAAATCACGATTCAGGAAAAACAACAGAATTATGTACTTTTGCAAGGTTCAAAGCTAATTTGACTGGCCATAATATATATGTTACATATGTGTAAAAAAACAAGACCTGACTTCTTGAGGTCCATTACACTAAAAAATAAATACATTTTACCAAAAACCAACAATGTGTACGGAATGAGGGTTGCAGAATATTTAGTACCTTTCATTCTTAATAAACTTCCAGAAGATTTACAAACCTTATACAAAACGAGTTCGAAAAGCTACAAGTGTAAGTCAAAGTATTTCTTTACACATAAAGTCTATGTATAATTATTCTACTATCATGTAAGTTCGACTGTATCTGAACATCAATTTGTAATAATTAAATAAACGGCTCGCCAGCACACAGATAAACCCTGAGAGGTTTTCGTTGTGTGGCAAAAATCATTGTTAAAATAGACTTAAGTATTTTGGAAATAAATAAATAAAAAATAAAAAAACAAAACATCAACCTTTGCATTTAAAAAATGGAGATAGATATGTATGATGTTCGCGTACAAGTGATAAAATGCGACAGAACATAACAGTGCTATGTTCTGGGAATTTATTTTTCCCAACGATCATTTTCCCCTATTGATATTCACGGCACTGGAACTTTAATTCGTTTAGCTAGTTTCTATAAATGGAAGCATAATAAAATATCAACTTATTCTGACCATGAGCTCGACATAATAGGGTTGTTTTCAAAGAAACTCAAATGTTATGAGTTATGACGCAGTTCGCAGCGAAGTTGATTGACGTCGTCAATACGAACACCTACAACTTGATTACATTTGCCCGACTAATAATAGTGTTGAGAATATTACACGAATTACCGCTACATACGAATACTAGTAATTACCATTATTCTACATACATAGTTCTATAAATACCTAAATAATTAACGGATAATGTTTGAGTTGCATCTTTTGGATGTATACCAAACCTATGAAAATTGGTCGATAGAGTCACGTGCTAGTGTAAAAAGTATCCCATCAAAAATATAAACGTACAGATGGCAGCCAAGTTCAATGTTAGTAATATGCGTGAATGTCGACTTACACACGTATTGAGATCTAAATGGATGTCAAATTCTGTTGATAATGCTGAAATAATCTAGAATTTATCTTATATTTGGCTAAACTTATCATCTTTATGTTTTTCTGTCATCTTCCTGTCCTGTCATGTTTAAGTTACAGTTTCAAAAAATCTCTTCAAAAAATTTGAATTGCTTGTAAGCATACAACTTTTGTTATTATCGGTCGTCTAAGTTTCATAAATAATCATAATAAAGTAGGATGTTATTCTCTTGCGAAGAAGAAAGAAAATAATGCTTTTATAATTTAAAAGGTGTCAAGTATTACCTAACAATACCTATGTATCTATTGATTGGGAAAATTTCAAATGTAAGAAATTCCCGATGTTTTGCTTTTTTTTCCTTTAAATGTTTTCTATAAATCTAAATGAGCTGGATGCAAAATTTGAACTCCCTATGTCTTCTGTAAGCGGGTTAGGTTTTTGATAAATAAGTCAGTGAGTGAGTTAGTCATAAAATTGTGGGATTTTAAACGTTAATATTTTAATAACTGTTACATTTATGACATTTGGATGCTAGACAAACTAAGGGGCTTTAATAAATGTGCCTTTCGTGTATGTAGGTTAGAAAGATTTCGCGTTGGGAAGGGATCAAAAGTAGCTCGAGAAGGTTCGTGTAGGTACACACGGCTGCTGCGCCACCAGTTCTTTTTCCTTTGTACTTGGCTGGACACGCTGTTGCGTGTCTAGATCTAATCGGCCGTTAGTGTAAAATAAAAACTCATCATCAACATTTAAACTGCAGATATTTCGCTGACATCGATAAAAAATATTCTTTAAATGACACAAACAAATCCTCATTAAGTCTCGTCATCCAAACCACAAGTAATAGGGATAAACACATTAATTTAAGTAAAAAACTTCACTTCACTTACTTGCCCTTAGTGCAGCTGGATTCATCAGAGTTGTCCCGGCAGTCGTTATCACCGTCGCACACCCAGTCCTTGTGGATACACAGTCCGTTGGCGCAAGTGAACTGCTCGGATGTGCAGTTTACTGTGCCACCTGGTGGAAAAGTAGCTTTTACGTTTTTAAGAATTTAACAGCAAGGAGGATGTAGCAATAGTGCATTTTGGACGAAAAAGCCACCTGAACCAAATCCAAAATCCTGTCATGGAATCAAGAGATAGCAATGAGAATGCCCACGTATCACGACGAACGTGAACGTGTGACGAATTTTCGTTGCGAGACTAAACGCGGTGGGGGCAGCAACCAGTTATCGAGTAAATGTGTTAAAATCAAACATACAGTTTATGTTGATTTAAACACATTTATGTGTTTGGTTTCATGAACTATTCTTAACAGGTTAGAGGCGCTATTATAACCGATAGATATTGCAAACTGCCCTGACAGATTTACATAAAACAATACTCTATGGTGGTAGTTTGTAGTCACCATCAGAATAATGGTGCGGACGCGGCAGCGGTGTGGTGTTTGAATTCATGATAGCTACGTCCTCGTCAGTTCTTTCTGTAGGGGCGTTTTGGTAAGAAGATGGTGGTGGAATCTGACAATATGGCCAGAAAGGAGGCGATTATTGGGATGACATAAAAGAGAAGAATCAGGAACAAGAATTGCTTCTCACTTGATCACAGTAGGAGGTTGATAGGGTTTTGTTAAAACAGTAGCTTACCACAATGAGTTTCGTCAGAATAGTCGCCGCAGTCGTTGTCTCCATCGCAGAACCAATCGATCTTGATGCACACGCTGGTGCTATGGCAGAGCGTTCGGTTCTGGTTCTCGTCACAAGCTGGGACGCAGTTCTTTTCGTCTTCAGCTTCGGCACATTCCACTCTGCCGTCGCAACGGCTTGCCATTGGTATGCAGGTACATGATTTCTGTGAGATATATGGTTTATAGAAACAGTCTGACAGTTTTACTTTCGTATATTTGTTTTTTTAATAATCGGTCGATGAATTCTGGCGACAAGTTTTAACATTGTAGTAACAGAAAAATGGGAAACCAAGAATGAGTGGGATGAACAAAAAAAATAAGAACTTGAACAATTCCCTATTACTGGAGTGTCTATAGGAACTCGGCCATTTGTACAATAGTAAGTAATTGTTTAAAATGACTTATATATTTATTCCTAAAACTGCCTCATCAATTTCGTTACAAAAACTTTGTTCTTACCTGACAAGAGAATTGTTGATTAGCACACGGCTGGTGACATCCACCCACTATTTCATCTTCTTCTCCAGGGTTTGTGTGGGATACCGGGTGTAGCTTGAATGCCGGACGATCTATAGACAAAAACATTAATATCTCTTGATTGATGTCAATAGGCATATTTTATTGGCGATAAGCATTTTGGCGGGTATTCACCCGACATCCTATTTGAACTTTCAACTCATTAGTACGTACAGTTATCGATTTTATTAATGTTCGATGTAAAATATTATCGTTTGCTTTCTTTTCGATTTTGTCGAAAATGGACCAAAATCGTGTAGGTAGGTACTATCTAATTAACATTTATATTCCTTTTTTTTATTTGCTGTTTTAGAAGCGATACACACATAGAGTATTCTGATTATAATTAGTTTGTATTTACATTTTGACTGTGTAGGCCTAAAACAGATAAAGTTACTTACGGTGCCAATTTTCGACGCGCGTATGCGGGTTGTGGGGCCAAAAGGTTTGCGGTGGGGCCAGGCCCCCGGAGCCCATGTTTGGTGGCTGGTAGACAGGGACCCGGCCCATGGAGCGCAGGTCGGGGGGCTCCGCGGTACCATTAGCCGGCCGAGCGCCCCTCAGCGCCGGCAATGCATCTTCCGCTTCTACAGCTGAATAATTTTGATGTTAGTGATTTTTGTCGTGAGAGCAAAACCTCAACACGTCAAGCAGGGGTAGCCCACTTTAGTGCTTACTTGCATATTCATATTGCTATGCTTGTGCGTACATTCAAGACAAGGTTAGCCTCGACCAATGAGTATCTTGGATACATGGAGAACTCAATCTGAACAAATGGATACGAAGACATCAGACTTTTCTTAATAAGTATATAATTGATACCAATATTAAATTATTCAAACTAATCGTTGTAGACAATCAATCTTGGACGGTTTCAAGATCGAACAGTGACACATATACTCTAGGGCTTTTCATAATTATGTCATCTTTGAAGGGAGACCTGAAGGCTTTAGAAAATTGACATTCTATCAGCTTTAGCTTGGCGAATGCGATTTTCAAGATGTCAAAAATGTATGGCATTGACAAACGCTGTCGAAATGTCACGTGATCATCGATTACAGGTTGTGGCAGTGTCACGTGATCAATTGTCAGCGAATGTCAATATCAAAATATAAGGGATTCTATATTATTTTGACATTTCGACACTGGTATTCACTAATAGAATGGCTCTTTGTCTAGAGCCTCATGTATGCTACTAAGTACGTACCACATAGCCAGATGAGGGTGAAGCAGGCGTAGTAGGCGATGTACACGAAGAGCGGCGCAGGCATGGTGGAGGCGTCGGCTTCTAGCCTGGTCGCTTAGGTGACTTGGTTGGCCGCGCGGCCTATCACCCGCGACGGGGCCACCATGACGTGCCGACCACGCGGGCACCCTGCGTCAAGAATCATTCATGAGCCTATGGGCCTTTCTTGAGTGTTCGAATTATAGCTAACAAAAGCAATTGATTATTTTTAATTGAGTCACGTCTCGACTTGACTGAAGCTCTTAAGTTTTAAACGTACGTTATCACTAAATAGGTCCCACCGAAAACATTTCATATAAATTGGTTGCAAAGACCATATAATACCACTTTCGCAGTTAAAACGTAGTCGGAGTACAATTCAAGCCCCATAGCTCTAGTAGAAGTCCTAACTCATCACACTCTAATTTGCGGTATTAAATAAGTATTTAATTTACGTGGAACTATTGCATGTCACAATATTCAAAATCAGTAATTTAATTTCTTCCCATAAGCCCATGGGTGTGATTGCATAACCTTACGTTACTTTGTCTTGCACTACTTTCATAATCTCTAAAGAATAACACTAAACAACAACACAGAAAACAGTCAAGGCATTTTGGTTATTTGTTGCGGAATTTGTTCGAAAGAGTTACCGCGGCCCTGGAACGCAAAGGGCACAAGAAGGAGCACGGGTGGGTTTTAGTCAGTAAGAGTCTGACACTCCCTACCGCTCCACCCAGGGCGGGAAGGGTCATCTGATGATTTCCCATCCAAAAAAAAAAAGGCATTTTGGTTATTTAGAGTTATTCAGATCGAATGTATAAATAAAGGTTCGAAAAAACGATGAAACGCTTCGACAAAAAGTAAATTGTACTTCCTTTAACTTGTCCTAGCGGCGGCACTGCCATGTCCCCACACATACGACTAAAATCGAATGAACACCGTATTTAACAATTGCAAGCAGCTTTATCAGGTGCTGCCCCCTGATTAAGATATCATTGGTTGCCGAACTCGTGTTCATACTCAATTTATTAACTAATACCTGCCTATTAAATTGATTATAAACACGACACGATGGAAACTACCCAACACTAAAATATGTGGTCCACCACACTAGCCCAGCACTAGAACAGCTGAAAGTTATGGCTTTTGCCCAGCAGTAGGATGATACAGGCGCACACTAACAAGTAACCCCTAGAGACAGCACTTCAAGCTAAATCGGGAACAGAAAGTAGGTATCGTACGTTGAATTATTAAATATGAAGGTGTTAGAAGGATATCAAGTTAAATATTACGATAATTTAGAAATATTTCGAAATGCATATATGTACACTAGCTGCTGCCCGCGACTTCGTCCCCGTGGAATCCCCGATTTTAAAACATTATTTATCGCTGCTCCGCTCCTATTGGCTTAAGCGTGATGATATATAGCCTAAAGCCTTCCTCGATAAATGGTCTATTCAACCTAAAAAGAATTGTTCAATTCGAACCAGTAGTTCCTGAGATTAGCGCGTTCAAACAAACAAACAAACAAACTCTTCAGCTTGATAATATTAGTATAGATTGTATTCCAAACAGAATTTAGGATTTATAGTTAGTACATAGTTTCTGTCTGTCTATTTCAGGCATTTTATGGGCTTATCCTTTGCCTTTCTCGGACATGTTTTGCGGCGAACAGGTAGGTTACTCCAGCTGATAATAGTGGAAAAACCCTGTGTTGGCCGGAGTAAAATGATTTAGCTACGAATCATTTCGGACTGGAATCGCGAAAAAGTGCTGCTGAGCTGTTCCACCTCGTAAAAGGTACGTAGTATTCGGAGTTGATGGACAAACTTTCTTAATTGTAGAGATCATTATAGAAGAAGAATTTCATTATAACACCAGCCTGTAAGTGTCCCACAGCTGGGCTGTGACTTCTTCTTAAACAGAGAAGGCACGATCATTAATCCACGTGTTTGCTGTTGGGCCCACTATTTCAAAGATTTGCCGGGTTAGAACACTTTCTACTTTTAAAAAAAAGAGGAATGTCACCAATGTGATCCCATTATTTGTTGCTTGAAACGAATGATCATAATTGGATCGTGTTTGATTTTTTTTTTCGGGAACGCAGTCATTGCAAAGCACTGACACACCACACTCAGATAAATCGACCAGCTGAAGGTCTGACGATGTGCCTCGGTGACAGAAATGTAACTCCTTAGCGGATGAGTAATGTAACACCATGTTTTAAGATATTTGTTGTTAGTAGCATAAATATTGAAAAGCATCATTGACCATATGAAAGTCTAATGAAGTGTTACGGAAAAAAATTGAGTCCTCTATAATTGAAAATTCCACCGTATTTGCTATTGGTACCAGAGGGTCAATTCAGTCGAAATCCCCGTGAAAATAAAGATGAAGTGAACTGAGGGATCCTCAGTTACAGCTCACTCGAAAGTACCTAAATTATCACGGTGTGATTGTCACAGAATAGCACTACAGTTACATTGCAAAGTCTGTACATCATGTCAGGGTCGGATGATTTATTCTGGAGATGAAACGAGAAATCGCACGAATGTAGAAATTAGGTTATGTGATTTATGTTACCTTACCACAGATCTTGCTCTCTTTTTATTGATGGGGCCAAATGTAAAAGAGAAACGATTGCGGATGGGATTTTCGATTTGCAGAACGAAAAGCCGTGGACCAAAGACACCGAAACGACCAACCCCAATAACGTTACTTTAACACACACACACGGTGCATACAAAATCTGGCAAGCCTTTGCCTACCTATGTCGGGGTCGGCTACTTGTCCAACCGGCTTGCAGCTGTCTTTTTCCATTTATCAACTGCCTATCTAACCTGCACAATCCTGCCTGAGGAACGCCGTAACTCTTGGCAAGGATGATGTTACATGTTCTGGCTTCAGACTACTACCACTGACAAAGATCTACTAATGATGGCCGGTACTAACGGCTCAACGTGCTATCTGAAGCACGCAGGGATCTCGTTCTGTAATGGATGGTCACCCATCCACGATCCAACCTCGGCAATCGTTGTATGTTCTTGAAGAGCGTCCCGTGGGGCTGTTATATCTTAGCCAGGTGCTCCTTTTTCACAAATTAGCACTTTACTTAGATTTCGAACAATCAATTTTCCTCCTTCTTAAGGGGTAAGAAGAAGGATAATTGATTCCAAATCTACACAGACGAAGTCAGAATTTCCTAAAATTCCTTCTTCAAAAGATAGAGAAACATAATTGGAGCGTCCAAGTGCAAGGACAAGACAGAACATTCTTTTCCCGCCGCCTAAACAGACCGTAAACTATAGTGTTGATATTTCGTTGGGCTTTCTTGAGTCTCAATGAGTAACTGTTAAACCTTGAGCCCGAAGACTCAAACGGATGTCAGATCAAATATCTGAGCAACTAAAGATACGTATACCTGTCAACGCCTCACTCCACCAGGCTACTGATCGTGATAGACTGAGGAAAACCGTTGTCGAGACGGAGTCAGAGAGTAAGAATACTGGGAGAGTGATGAAGGAGATAAGAGAGAAACCCACTACAAAGAAATGCACACACTACATTATAATTTATACTTCTTTATAATATTACTAGCAGCGTCCCGCGGTTTCACCCACGTAGTTCCCGTTCCCGTGGGAATACGGGAATAAAATATAGCCTGTGTTACTCAAGGTAAATGTAGCTTTCTAATGGTGAAAGAATTTTTGAAATCGGTCCAGTATTTTTGAGTTTATTCGTTACATACAAAAATACAAAACTTTCCTCTTTATAATATTAGTATAGATATAGATTTTTTTGTTTGTGTCGAATAAGCTCCGAAACTACTGGACCGATTTTAACCATTTTTTCACCAATGGAAAGCTATGTACAAGTAAATTATCAGCGGGTAACACGGGCTATATTTTATCCCTCTTCTCGATAATACATAGATATATTCCGAAATATCGAATTTGGGTGGGAGTTCGTTTTCAAGTGGAAATGTCGATTTATGCAGTTTTAGTTGCAATATCAGATCCGAGACTTCTTTGGGTATTTTTCTCTATTTCTCATAGTTTTCAGATTTGGTCATCCACGCCCACTTGAAATATTCAACCTGTATATCGAGAATTTATAACCTTGTAAGATTGATTATACACTAATGACGTTTGCAATAACCTGATGGTACATACATACATATGTATATATAATACAACCTTTACTAGACAAGTATACTTTATGATATCAAGTAACAAACAACATGTTTCTCTGACTATTTATAGTAAAGCATAATATAGTATTATTTGGTATACATATGTAGGTCCTCTCAGATAACAGCTGGATCAAGTCGGTCACATTTATTTACAGTAAATGTCTTGATAAAAAAACTCGTATGTCTGAGTAGGCACATTCAATAAGTAACTAATATGAGTAGCATCTGCGTCAACAGTCAAATGAAAATTAAAAATATATATTTGTATAATTTTCGACTCTTAAATTCTCTATATAATCCCCTCTATGCAAGAGAAGATATTTTATAAGTCAAATCATTAAGAACTCTGGTTTGTGCTTTTTTGTTATTGGAAAACGTGTTCTATTCCACGAAATGCAATCAACACAATAATATTTATGCGATGTATGAAAACCTTCCTACTTATAAGGTCTGTATTCTCCCACAGCTGGGTCCTCCTACTTCGTTTTCTATATGCTTTTTGGCACCTCTTTGAAAGAAGACAGCGCACGAGACAGTCAAAATGATAAGATTTGAAAACCTACTGAACTTTTCTGATCGTTAAATATGTCTTAATGTATGGTAAGGGCGTAGATACTACGCAAGCTAAGTTCTACGACGTAGGCGTTGCAACCTACGGTTTCACAGCGATGAGGCTTTTAGCGTAGCGGAGTAACTTCTTTCAAAGACATGCGTGGTAACGTATGTTCTTCTGCAGTACCTACCTATAAGATTTCTAATTGTACATGGTATCGCCATAAGAATTAAGTCATAGTCCATAAAACGGCCATATTGGAAATTGTTAAGATTTTATGGCACGCATGCGCGTTAGAAAGCCAATGTTACTAGCTACTTGTTGATCTGGTTTTCATTCACGACGCAAGAAACCGCGCATTCTACGCAGTTAGAATGTCCTGGGCTTTGTTGTAAGCTCACTAAATGCCTAACTTTTCATTTGATGTAGCTTTTTCAGACCGAGGTCCAATAAGCATACCACAGTGCATTCAAAGTTAGGTATTTACTGAAAACTAACCATCTCCATATCAAGATCTAGAATCTTCAAGCAATTTCAAATTTAATAAATAATACAATATGGCACTGACACATATGTATATTAGATACTACCATACATATTGTTAGTCGTTTAAATGTGGGTTTCGATAACGAAATAAGTTCTTTTCATAAAGCAGATTCATAAAGTTAATTCGCGTTAGATCTATAAATAGATTCTATTGAGGCGTCCTTGTCACACACACACCTAATCACTAACGTGATCTGACTCATGGGGCGCATAAACCTTGCGATCATGCTAACGCGTGTAACTTTTATCAATCACGACCTCACCATGTTGAATAACATTAGGTGCAGATAATTTTCTTCAGACAGCGAATCAAAAGGTTCTAAGCGAAATATCTTGCTATTACAGCACTCGAGTCAATATCAACTGTTTTACACCGAACAAGTCGTACATCAAGGCACAAACAAAACCACCTACCTACCTTGCAATACAACCTCCTTGAACCTTGGCCACCAAGTCTATATCCCAGCGCAGTTGCAATTCACTGATATTAATGTTTTATAGTGACAATATTTAGGAAATACGTTTGAAAATTGAGCGATCAATACGGGGAGGGGGTGAAATGCGCGGAGGTTGTGCCCACGCCCGCCCCCGCGCCGCGCTTCACCTCCCCGCGCCTTCCAGCCGCCCACGGGTCTGACCATGAAACTACAGGCTACGACGTCAAAAGCTCAATTCCATAAAACCTCATCTATTCCACCAATCTCATAGATACACCCTTTAACGGCATGGAAGGCCTAAACATTAAACATCTATGGAATTAAAACTGAAAGCTTCCATATACGCAAAAGCTCTATTTCTGGGAAGGTCTTTAATGAAAAGCACAATCACCAAATCCAGCACATTTGCATACACCAAGCAAATACAACTTATATCTTAATAAGTAAATATATTACTTACTAGCTTCTGCCAGCGACTTCGTCCGCGTGGAATAGTTACTTTACCCCCGATTTTGAAACTCTGAGCCCGATCGGTTTAAAATTGACAAAAGATAGACATATGCTGTTTCGGGATATTTTTTAGATAATTTTATGTAGAACATTTCCCTAATACATGATTTCTATGTAACTTTAACCATTAAGGCTACACACGCGACGGAAGCTTAAAAAATGGAGTAACTTCTCCCGTTTTCCCAACATTTTCCTTCACTGCTCTGCTCCTATTGATTGTAGCGTGATGAAAAGTATACTATAACCTGCCCAGGAGTATGAAGAATAATTGCACCAAGTTTCGTTAAAATCGGTCGAGTAGTTTTTGTTTCTATAAAGAACATACAGACAGACAGACAGACAGACAGACAGACAAAAAATTTACTGATTGCATTTTTGGCACCAGTATCGATCACTAATCACCCCCTGATAGTTATTTTGAAAATATATTCCTTGTACAGAATTGACCTCTCTACAGATTTATTATAAGTATAGATATCTTAACAAGAAAACATTTTAAAAAACTGTTTACTTATTAAGATATATATATGGTACCTTAAAGCGTATAAGGATGTGACATATCCCGAAAGAGGACGCACAGTTGGCACTTTAACACAATACTCTGCAGCAAGGAGCAGTACGAACACAGCACTGTAACCAGAAGCACTAAATTGGTTTTATTTTTGGATTTTTCTTGCGGTTCGCGGAGCTCTCTGCAGAGGTGTTCCCTGCGCGCGACTGGGAGAGGTACTAGGTGATCTGGAGCCCCGTCCCCCGCGGCCGCTGGCGCCCCGCGCAGTCTGCGCCTCGTCGATGAATGGAACCCGCCGCCCCTTGCTACCTTGCCTATATAAAATCTCTTTCAACGCTCCCCTACATTTGTATTGTATCGCCTACTGTGAATAAAGCTCTATGAAAATAAAGTGCTTATAAATATAGTTGGTAATTTCATCACCGGCAAAGTTTTTCTGCTAACTCGTTATGGGCTTTTATCATACCAAGGTTACATGCAAAGAAAAAAGTATTGCGCGAATCTATTTTTAAAGCTTTCTATTCATTTCAAACACATAGAGCAAAGTCAACCTAATTATATACATTTCAGCCACTTACATTGAAGGTTCTATTTGAATCTTGTGTAACTGAAATAGATCAGATACCCTTCAAGAAACATCCTACAAATATTGCATACCTAGCTAAATAAAACGATTTAGTCAAGCTATTGTGTAATTAATTACATCACCACTGCTCTCAAAACGGTGAAGAAAAAAATCGTGAGAAAACCGGCATGTCATAGAACCAAAAATTCGAAGACATATGACATACACCAACTGGACCCGCGTGGTGGATTACGGCCCATTCCCTCTTCTAGAGAGGAGGCCTGTGTCCCAGTAGTGGGAACGTTAAAAGGCTGATTATGCTCTATAATGCTAGTCAAGCTATTGCAATAATTTTACCTGAAAAGAGCCTGAAATTAACCTTGTCCTACTTTTTCCATCCCCATGTTGAATTTCGCTTTAATTCCTGAAGACCCATTTCAAATAACGTAAAAATCAAATTTGCCTATCATGAACACTAACTTTAGTGACCAACTTGCATAAACAACATCAGATTAGATTGCTATTCAAGCTCACAATGTCACCGAAATAGCACTTCGCACGAGGTTGTATCGAATAGTGAAAATTATTAAAATAGAAACACTATGCTTGCTTCCCATTCAACTAAGCAGGAAAGGACACCTACTGGATTTTCAATGACAAGATAAGTTGATAACCTATTATTAGGTACTTAAGGTGCACCTTACCTTATATTAAGTTTATGTTTTTATTTACCTTTTTTAACATTATGTTTATTTACCTTTCGTAGCCGCTTTCGAAAATAAGAAAAGATTTTCAAATTAGCGCACATGATTTCATCTGAAAGAAGGACTATTATACATACACTAGCAAACCCGGCGAACTCCGTTTCGCCACCAGATGGCTTCGTTTGTGAAAAAAGATTTTCCCGCTTTTCTGTCGAAAATTTTCCTGATTTTTCTTTGCTATAAACCTCACGGAGCCCGAGACCTTTCCAACGAATGCAAAACCATGGAAATCGGTTCGTGCGTTCTGGAGTTATAGCGCCAGGAAGGAAAACCCGACTTATTTTTATATAGTAGACTAGCTGACCCAGCAAACGTTGTTTTGCCATATATAAAAAAAATGAAAAAAGATTTTCCCGCTTTTCTGTTGAAATTTTTCCTGAATTTTCTTTGCTATAAACCTCACGGAGCCCGAGACCTTTCCAACGAATGCAAAACCGTGGAAATCGGTTCGTGCGTTCTGGAGTTATAGCGTCAGGAAGGAAAACCCGACTTATTTTTATATAGTAGATAATATGTAATAGTCATCACTGTATTTCCCCAAAAAGATAATTTTAATAATTTCCCTTATTTGAAAAAGCTCTATAACACGCCGGCGTTAACAACTGCCCTTGGCATCTTGAAGCAAAGAGACACCACTTTTGAAAACTCGTTGTGAGAAGGTCTCGAGACGGACTTTCGGACTATATCCAAAATCCATTCGGTAGTTTCCGAATTTATCTCGTTCAAATGGACGGTTTGTAACAAGAACTGATAGGACCTACACATAATGTGTTACAAAGACCGTGGTAAGAAGTATCTACCCAAAAACAAACATAAGAGCGTATGTCATTAATTTTAGATAGTTTGAAAGACCACACACACACATACACACTCTCCTCATACGATACGACACGACACGGAAAGCTAAAAAATCGAATAAAGCAACTCAAGTCAAATTCTTCAAATCGCCAATTGATTAAAAGTTAACATTAATCGGTACTTTTACAAACAACTTTTTTAACGATACAGCAAAATAAATATTCAAAGTAGAAAATTAATAACATTATTCGTGTTACATAAGGTAGCCAAATTGGATGTATTCAACTTTTTTTTGTCACCATTTCGACGTAATACCAGAGATTGCAGTTAAAAGTGGCCATTTTGTTTTGGACAGTTTTAACAATAATGGCGAGTAGGTACATGTCACAATTGAAATGAGTAGATGATATCGTAGACTTGCAGAAGCTGGATGACTTCGCTCGCGTCTTTGTCCACGCGGATTTAGTAGAAATTAAGTTAGATTTTTATTAATTAGCCAGCCATTTTACTACTGAGACCACAGGATTAGCGCAGTTGTTGAGTCCGTAACTTCAATGTAATTATTCCATGTAAAGAAAAAAAGAAAGAAAGAAAAATAGTTGATTCCCCTCATTTACACGCACATGACATATTCAAAATATATTAAAAATATACACATCAAACATTAGGCCTTCCTATGTCAGGGACGGACATTATGCATGAAGTCACCTTAGTCCCTAGATTGTGTGTATTATTTTCAAGCTTATTGAAGCTAGCAGTAATGTCAACCCCTAAAAACTACGTTACCACTTAAAACCCCTTCCGAGATAGATTTTAACAAATCCAAAAGCACATATTTCTTATTTTTTAGAGACTGTTAATGTCGAGTTTTAACTTCATCAGACCAAGCGTTAAAATTCTTCCATACAAAACCCCCTAAACACCCATTGGGGACTAGTTCAGAAAAATGAGTTATGATATTATTTACCATTTATTTAGGTCAGTATCCGTGCTAAGAATGGAATAGAAAAGAAGATAATGGCATACTTTTTTATTGTGTACACCATATAAACTCTTTAATTCTTTAAAAAAAAAAACGTTGCTCCACTCTAGGAATTTCTCCTGTGTCGTGGGTGCGTTTACAAACATACAATCTCACATACACAAACAGCCAGATCTGGAACAACTATTTGTAGGCAATACAAATATTTGATCCGTGCGGGAATCGAACCCACGACACGTGACGCAGCAGCAGAGAAGATAGATGAAGAAAACATGGCGACCTTATTGCTTAAAGCGATCTTTTAAAGACAACCGTTAGATGGATTTAAAAAGAGACGGAAAGATGCGAAGCACTGTCAGTAGTCTTTACTTAGACTAAGAAGCTTATCATTGCCGTAGAATCGTGGCGATGCCGCCAATCTCTTGGGCACATTATGAGCTGACAGCGTTGATGACACTTTATTTTATGAAACAAAAACACAGACATTAAAAATGAGTAAAGAGAGAGGTAGTGATTATTGATCATAGTTTTAAAAGTATAAACCCAAGGAATACGACTCTTCCATACAAACTTTGACACCACCTATTTCGTCATTCTGGGTAGTGCTGAAAAGTTAATGATGTATACCTCTGCGCCCGCGACTTCGTCCGCGCATATTAAGCACTTTCCTCTGCAAACTTCGACACCTCCCACCCCGACCCTCTTTGAAAAGTAAAGAGTAATCTTGCAATATTAACCGTTGCTATCTTTATTCTTTACCTACATAGTAATTTGCATAATGTTTCTGAATCGGAGTAATGAACTTTCCCAAACATTCCAATTTTATCTCAACTACTACCCGAGGCTCGAGTTATGTGGGGCCTTGTTGGGAAACAAGACTGTGTTCTATATAGTGTACTAGATTCCATCACCTATCCATAATATGTAATGTATTCATAGCTCCACTCTATTGCAAGCAACTATTCATCCGTCGTATCTAGACATAACATCCAGTTAAGTCATATCTCTTACTAGCTGCTGCCCGCGACTTCGTCCCCGTGGAATCCCCGATTTTAAAACATTCTTTATCGCTGCTCCGCTCCTATTGGTCTTAGCGTGATGATATATAGCCTATAGCCTTCCTCGGTAAATGGGCTATCTAACACTGAAAGATTTTTTCAAATCGGACCAGTAGTTCCTGAGATTAGCGCGTTCAAACAAACAAACAAACAAACAAACAAACAACCAAACAAACAAACTCTTCAGCTTTATAATATTAGTATAGATTAGTAGCGGTGAATCTTAGCATGCCTTACCCGCTGCAAGGATTCACCGCTACTGCAGCACTCACCGCATTGTGTGACGGAGCTCGCCTTCCCTAGGTGGATCGTTCGAAGCGCCATCTGGCTATTTAACGTAAAACAAATACGAAAGCACAACACTAGGCTTTGGTTCTACTTCTGTCGCGCCATACAACATCGAGCTTTTGAAAAGCTTTAATTGGTTCACGAACGTTCTTGCTTGTGTGGATGGCACTGTGATAAACAATCGCATTTTTTTCCAATAAGTCAGCATGCGGAAATCACACATTACTCCATCTTGTGGTGAATGGTTGGGATGTGGTTGGACCTCCCAAAGGAAAACTGGAAAAGATGTTCTAGCAAATGCGAGTAGCCGTACCATTAAGCCTATATTTATTTGTATGTATTTGTGACCACTGCAAGTAGCGTGGATGAGTTTATGAGATAATTTTACCTGCGTACTCTTATCAATTCATATGCGTACTGTTATCCAAAGTTCTTGTACTCGTAAGAGTACCCTATTCCCAGTATTGATATATTTTTTAAATTTCGACGGATAAAGAAGACAGACAGATTTGTAAATTGAATACAAAATAACAGCAGCTCTGATTTATTTGGAGTTCTTCAATTTTGAACCTTAAGTAAGAATTACTAGACCAGCCTACCCTACTTCCGTTGTATATAATTTGTCGCAGCCAACTAGCTTAATCAACCGACCGGTCATTCAATGAAATCAATGAACGCCGCGATTTTATCAGTGGCCTAAGAGATACCCCAGCATATAATTGAACAGCTATTCAAATGATTTGGTTCAATATAGTTTAATGACTTGGCTAACCAAGTAGCGGAACATAGGGCACAAGGAGCTTGGGTCGTTGCGGAATTTGTTCAAAGGAGTCGACGCGGCTCCGGAACGCAAAGAGTCTGACACTCCCTTCCGCTCCGCTCAGAGCGGGTGTAGTCATTTGATAATTTCCCATCCAGTAAAAAAAGCGAGGGATCACCCTGACATGGATAGGTTAGGTTCATATTATGATTTATGTATTTCATGTCAGACAGAAAAAGGAACCCCGTCACCGAGGTTAGAATGTCAAAATTGATTGTTATTTGAATTTAGAATTCCCAAAATTAATTAATTCATATATTTTCATCACACAGTTATCTAAGTCTATGTTCGGGCTAAGCACGTGCTAGCTCGTTCACTAAATGTTGTATTAGACGCATCTAGCCTTTCATTGAACGGCGCCGTTTGATCAATGGCCTTAATTACATCTAGTCAAGATGTAATTAAGGCCATTGATTAAACGGGGGCGCGCGCACATGATATGACCTATTAAATACTCAAACTCGCACAAATAACACAAAACCAGGTAAAAAATCCCAACAAAATGTATTCTCATAATTTCTATAATCATGTGAGACTTTAATAGATGTTATATACATGCATATTACATAGATACAACGACTGAATGTTTGCTCATGACAGAGTAGCATACCACTCTATCGTAACAAAATATTCATCCGTCGTATCTAGACATACGAGTAACATCCAGTTAGGTCATATCTCTTATTAGTAGCGGTGAATCTTAGCATGCCTTACCCGCTGCAAGGATTCACCGCTACTGCAGCACTCACCGCATTGTGTGACGGAGCTCGCCTTCCCTAGGTGGGTCGTTCGAAGCGCCATCTGGCTGACTTACGTGAAACAAATTACGAAAGGACAAGACTAGACTTTTTGGTTACCTATATCTCGCCATGCAAAGTCGAGCTTTCAAAAACGTTTGTTGGTTCACGAACGTTCTTACATTTACGTTACCGTTAATGGCACTTGCCGCCATAATACCTATAAGTTGTAGAAGATAAAAAAGAAAGCTTTCCAAAGACATAATGCTTAATGATATGCTTGTATAGGCTGGGGTTCATGCACTTTCTAACTAATAACCTTTGTAGAGCATTTAAAACTTTATGAAGAAATTTAATTATATTTTTGTTCATAACCTTTTAAGCCAGTATTTTGTTGTACGTTGATATTTTTCTAATATTTTTGTAATTATTTCGGTGGTGAATAAATGTTTGTATTATAATACCGCTTAACGATTTTTCATATATTGGCTAAATTGCCGATTCTCCTTTACCAGATTTTGAAACTCTTGTGATGATAGGTAGGTTGCAATTAAATTTTGTTATTTTTTTTTTATTAAATTTAATTTTACAGCATAATGTCAAATAAGCTATAATTTCATATATTCTTATATAAACAACAATGGCACTACTATTTACATTATAATCCTAATAAAATAATAAGATAGGAAGTCGACATAACTAAATTGACATCATAAAAATCAAATTTTGACAAAAGAGCTGGCATATAATCTTATTTCATAAGGGTTTTTTCTTATAATTTTTAGGTCCACAGCAAAGGCAATTATATTACAAAATTCGTAATTATTTTTCTCATAGACTTAAAATTAGCGGTGACATTAAAATAAAGAGATGCTATTATTTATCTACTTATTCAAAATGTAAGGCATGCTGCGACCAGAGAAGTTAAATATTATAACGGCAAAATATTTCAATTTTTTTGTTCTTAATAAGATTTTATTTTAAGTTATGGGCAGTGCAGTAATTTGTTAATTTACCTATTTCAGGTACCTATAAATAAACTCCCGCTGCATGTGTTTTTATTTAGAAGTTAATTACTTGTAATGGAAACATGGTATCTACTAACTAAAAATCTCTTATGCTACAATAATCTAGCTGCCCTGTTTTCAGTACTCGACTTCAACCATTCCAGATAACCAACGATAACTATAGTGACATTCACACTCAGCTTTTTGAATCTTAAAGCGAAGAGAACGAAGCTTTTGAAAGCTCGAAGTTAAACGTAGAGACTTTACCAAAAAGCCCATTAGCGTTGTCCTTTCATACCTTGTGTATCGAAAAATCCGCGAGATGGCGTTCCAAATAATTCGTCTTGGGAAGGCTAGCTCCGTCGTACAATGCGGTGATTCCGGCAGTGGCAGTGAATACGTGCAGTGGACGTAACATGCCCATATTCACTGTTGCCTCTATAACTGTTATATTAGTAAGTATTTAAATTAATTAGCTATTAGAAGCAATTTTCATACCATAAACATACTCAGTAAACATGAAATTGTGATACCCATCTAAAACTAAGACAAGCAAGCCATGCCTCATAAATAGCAGACTATTTTATAACAAGCTACCAGAGTCGATTACTAAACGTAACGAGAGACAATGCCCACATCAAATGCTCCACTATCAAATACGTATATGTAGTGACTTGAGTCTTAAACACAGTCGCTTTCCGCAGTGTCTGACCCTATGTATGCTTAGAACTTTAAAATTACTCAACGGATTTTGATACGGTTTTTTTAATAGTGATTCAAGAGGAAGGTTTATATGTATAATACATGCATAACACAGTAGAGATTTAGTATCAACATTGCACCCGTGCGAAACCGGGGTGGGTCGCTAGTAATATTATAAGGTTAAGGACTACGTTGAAGACAAGCTTGCTAAGTTATGACTCCTGGTACACATGTGGCTTCCCTGGTAGCTCATTAACTGCAGTAGTCGTGTAAGCGCGCGTATATGTAAAAAAAAAAATTTTTTTTTTTCATGTTGTTCGATGTCAATGTCGTTTTTGCACTGTGTTACTTTATGACTAATTTCGTTGGTGATTTTTATGGACATGATATAATTTAGATTTATTATTGTTGTTACACATATAATTTAGTTATGTTGTTTATCAATAGGTTATTTTTTATCCATATGTTACTGCTAAAGGCTGGAGTAGAGATGAGAAGGCTATACTTTATTTTTGAGGAGAGGCTAATGTTAACTTTAACGGATAAACTTACATATGTGCAAAATGAATTAGAAATGATACAGGTAAGAAATATTAATTAAAACCGATATGTAGTGATCTTTTATACTTCTTTTTGGATGGGAAATCATCAAATGACTTCTCCCGCTCTGGGCAGAGCGGAAGGGAGTGTCAGACTCTTACTGACTAAAATCCACCCGTGATCCTTCTTGTGCCCTTTGTTATCCAGGGCCGCGGTGACTCTTTTGAACAAATTCCGCAACCCTAGCAGGCACTGACCCTATGGGGCTCCGTCTTCGTTGCTGACGACTCTTAGAGGCGCGCGTGGAACACGACGCGCCATCGACTCGGGCCTGGTTTATTGAATTATACAAATATTTATACTCCTGTATGATGCTGGTGGGGATGTTGACCGTACTTCCGGGACTGTCCTGATAGCCGTTGTACACCTCTCCACTCCTTTAGTACCTCAGGATATGTTGCCCCCTTGGCGCTACATCACTTTGTTCTAGCGACCGTTTTCAGGGGACCATTTTAAGTGTACATGTCACCCTCTTTTTTATGGATGGAAAATCATCAAATGGCTTCTTCCGCTCTGGGCGGAGCGGAAAAGGACCACCCGTGTTCCTCCTAATGCCCTTTACGTTCCTGGGTCGCGGTGTCTTTTTTGAATAAATTCCGCAACCCTGACAGGAACTAGCCCTAGCAGCGGGCCCCGTCTTCTATGCTGACATCTCTTTGACATTGACAGGTTGGTATCGGACGACGAGCCACCCAACGCTCGCCATTCGCAGGCCCACGCGTACGGTGGCCGAGAATCGCCTTGCGTCTTTCGACGCCCGGGACGTCTTCTTCTGTTGCAGTGGCTGGAGCGTGACCTATCCCGCACGCATTTCGCTTTCTCCTTCGCTATCATTACTGCTTCGCAGAAGGAGAACCGCATCCAGTACCTTTTCGCTCCGTACCATGGATTGATCCAAGACTGGAAGTGAGAGATCACCGCCAAACCTAAAGCACAAATAGAAATAAAACACAATAACTGCACCTATTAGTAGGGGAGCCCAAGCGGGGATTTCGGGATTTTCTAAAGCGCGGCAGATTAATATACAGGGGGATACCTTGTACCCGGTTAAGTACCACCACCAAACATGAGCCCCATATATAAGGCCGCCCGTGAAGGATACAGGATCAGATTAGTAAAAAAAAATTGACCATCAGAAATTCTCGAGCGCGTCAGATTAAGGTAGGGTGAGTTAATTACATCCTAAAAAGTGTATATTCCACTAATCTGATAATTTGAGTGTGACGTAAAGAAAGGGGAGGCCAGCAAAGTTGTAAAAAAAAATCGTCATCTCGACATTCTCGAGCGTAGCTAATTTTTTTTTATTTTGAAGGAAATAATTCAAGGATAATGAAAAATATATAATCTGACGATTTCCGCAAGCCGAAATAACAAAAATTCGTCGATAAAGTTAAATGCGTGCCGCTGCGTGATGCCTACATTTCCTTCTCCACGTTTCTATTCCTCTCTCACTCTTTCTCTTCCTGAGCTTTTCAATTAATTAAGATCAATGATTTAAAAAAAATAAATAAAAAAAAAAAATAATTTCCCGCTAAGAAAATCGAAGATTTTCAAAAAATCGGGAAGTTATTGTTTTCACCCCGTTTTGCAAAAATCTAGTTTTCATCAGATCTCGACGTTTTAAGGTCATAGGAAGCTTCCCTGACTACCCCGCGATGTTGTCACTATGTCTGTATGTATGTGTGTGACTATGTGACTCGCTTATAACTTTTGAACAAATAAACCGATCGGAATCTACTAAACGGCGTTCTAAAGAGTTCCCTTAAAATTAGATTTCTAGTGAATTTGAACCGATTTGGACTGATAGATTTGAAGAAATATTGAAAAATCTCAAAGAAAATAAGATATTTTTTTTGAAAGTAGTTTTTTTGGAATAACTTTTAAACGGCTTTATCGATCAACTACAAAAACTAATCCGCTCTTGAGCTTGAAAAACCACGTCGATCGCCACCATGCTGGTCCAAATCGGTTGATTCGTTCGAGAGATATCGTGAACGAAAGAAACCCGAAAAAGTATTTTTTCGGGATTACTCCGAAATTTTTGGTTCGATCAATTATTAAAACTAGAAAATTACTTATGAGGATGATAAAACTGCGTCGAATGCCGCCAACGGGTGAAAATTGCTTGATCCATTCAAAAGTTATTGCGGTTTGAAAATTCCAAAAATAGTGTTCTATGAAACTTCTATCAGACTTTCGAGCTGGGAGAGCTCAAATGCATAGAAATATTATTTCTTTGAACTCAGCGAGCTCAAAATATCACATAAATTATATTTTGAGCTCAAAAATGTCATAAGTACAATTTTAAGCAATGGAATTAGCGAAAAGTTGCAGGGATGGCCTTTAGGGTGAACCGTTTTTCTAATTTTTTTTGTCAGATCAGGCGAATCCCTCTAGATAATCGTCAGATTATGAAATAGTACGTTTAGAACATAAAGATGAACCATATATATCTTAATCTGACGCGCTTGAGTATTTCAAAATGGCGATTTTTTTTTGCACATTATGAAAATGCCCGCGAGTTTGCGTCCCATCGAAATCGTCAGATTAGTGAATGAGAGCTTTTTTTTAGTGCACTTAACACTCCCTTAGAAAATCTGACGCGCTCGATTATTTTTAATTTTTTTTCATTTTCAGCCCTTACATACAACCACCCTCATCATGCAAACGATCAGATTAACATACGTACATTATTAAAAATACGTAGGGCATTGATGCTATCAATATCTGACGCGCTCGAGGATGTCCATGCAACAGTTTTTTTTTACATATTTAAAAATCTATAGCCACTTCCCCCACCGATGAAAAGGTATTATCATATAACATTTTTTTCTTCTTATCATCTAAGCTTTGCAACCCAATAGGTCTCTACGACGCTCGAGGAAATCCCCATTTAGCATCGCGGGCTCCCCTACTATATTGCACATTTAATTTGCAGTCCACAACTTGGTCGCTGTATCCTCAAAAAATCTACAATAACGTGTATTGTATTCTAATAACTCCACTCTATCGTAACTAAATATTCATCCATCGTATCTAGACATGAGATGCATGCAAGTCATATCTCTTATTAGTAGCGGTGAATCTTAGCATGCCTTACCCGCTGCAAGGATTCACCGCTACTGCAGCACTCACCGCATTGTGTGACGGAGCTCGCCTTCCCTAGGTGGGTCGTTCGAAGCGCCATCTGGCTGATTTACGTAAAACAAATAACGTAAGCACAAGACTAGGCTTTGGTTCTGCTTCTGCCTCTGTCTCTCTGTTTAGTTGGTTCACGAACTTGTGTAGATGGCACTACGATAAGCAATCGCAATTTTTTTCAGGATGTCACCCAAAAAGAACATGTGGTAATGTTCATCTCATGGAGTTATAGTGTAGCTGGCCCCTTTTAAAAAAAAATGGAAGCCTTGAGATGTTTCAAGTGCGAAGAACTTTGGCATGAAGCCTGTAGGTATTTATTTGGATACGTATATTTGTGAACACGGCAATGTAGTGTGGACGCAAATTTATGAGATAATTTTACCTGCGTACTCTTGTCAACTCATATGCGTACCTGTGCTATATGTTTCGTTATTTGGAATATACAATGACATATATTATATACATAAAGGCAACTCAAAGGCAAAAATGGTCACTCACTCATCACGAAATACAGTACATACAGACTTTCAAATTTTATATTTAAATAGCAACCATCCAGCTTCACACAAGCAGCAAAGCATATGTATGTTACTCGTAGTTAGGTATTATAATTTTGCTTTCAACAATTATTAAAGTTAATGTCTGTGTTTTCTGATAGCTACAAGGCTACAACCTGGGAGTCTTTAAGTCAGGAATAGATTACTTCTAGGTAGGGTACGAGTGCTTCATCTTCGACCAGATCACCGCTTACCATCAGGTGAGATAGTGGTCACACGCGTGCCTATCAACAGCAAAAAAAAAATGTGAACGAAGTGAATGCTCATCGTAGTTGCCATCTACACTCGGCCCCTTGACTATTGAAACAAGTTCGTGAACCAACAAAAGCTTTTAAAAGCTCGACAGTAGATGACGAGACATTACCAAAAAGCCTATTAGAGTTGTGCTTTTCCAAAAAACCGCGAGATGGCGTTCCAAATAATTCGTCTTGGGAAGGCTAGCTCCGTCGTACAATGCGGTGATTCCGGCAGTGGCAGTGAATACGTGCAGTGGACGTAACATGCCCATATTCACTGTTGCCTCTATAATTGTTATATTAGTAACTATTTAAATTAATTAGCTATTAGAAGCAATTTTCATACTATAAACAAGCTCAGCAAACATGAAATTATGATGCCCATCTAGAACAGACGATTTTATAACAAACTGCCAAAGTCGATTACAAAACGTAGCGAAGGTCAAAGATCACATCAAATGTTCCCTCATCAAAAAAGCGTATAGTTTTATAAGATTAAGAACTACGTTGAAGACAAGCTTGCTTGGCAATGACTCCTTGTAGACATATGGTTTCCCTGGTAGTATCAGTCCTATAAATATTTTGTGCAAGTAAGTATTAGCTGCCCCTATCTCTGTATGCACTGTTTTACATTACATATGACTAAGCTCGATAGTGACTTTTATGGACATGACATTATTTAGATTTATTAATGGTGTGTAGTCTATGTAGGTATATAATCGTATTATTAGTGCACTTGCCTTTATTTTTTATTCAAAAAAAAAAACAACCTGATCGTGAAATGCTTGAAACGTGTTTTTTTTTTAATATAATTATCATCCGTCGTAACTTGACATGACATTCAGTTAAGTCATATCTCTTATTAGTAGCGGTGAATCTTAGCACGCCTTACCCGCTGCAAAGATTCACCGCTACTGCAGCACTCACCGCATTGTATGACGGAGCTCGCCTTCCCTAGGTGGGTCGTTCGAAGCGCCATCTGACTGATTTACGTAAAACAAATTACGAAAGCACAACACTAGGCTTTGGTTTTGCTTCTGTCTCGCCATATAACATCGAACTTTTAAAAGCTTTTGGTTGGTTTACAAATGTTCTTGCTTCAACAGTCAGGAGGCCGAGTGTAGATGGCACTACGAAAAAAACATGCCAGAGACAAAACGCTTAGTGCTATTGCATTTATAGGCCGATCCATGTATTTTCTAATGTACGCTTATATTATAAAGAGGAAAGATTTGATTATTCTTTTGTTTCTTTGCATTGAATAGGCTCCTAAACTACTTGACCGATTTGAAAAATGATTTCATTTTTGGGAAGCTACACTATCTCCGGTGAAGATAGGCTATATTATATCCCCATATTCCCACGGGAACGGGAACTACGCGGGTGAAACCGCGGGGCGATGCTAGTATCTAATAACTACTGAAAAGCAATGAAAACTTTTAGTATGAATGAAGATTTTTGTTTTTAAGCCAATATTTTGCTGTATTGGTTTTTTTTTGTAATGTTTGTGTATTTTTTTCGGTGGCGTATAAATGTATGTATTATTCGTGTAAATGTATGTAATATCGCTTAACGTTATTGCTCATATACATAGGCTAAACTGACGATTTTCCTTTGCAAGATTTAGAAAATTTTATGAGGATAAGAAGGTTGCGGTTAACTTTTGATAAATAAAATTAATATTATTTATTCAATTTTATTTTACAACATTATCTTAAATAAGCTATAACTTGCTATCTTCTTCTAATATAAACATCAATGTTACTACTATTTAATTTACCACGTTTATTCTATAATTAAATTTATTTACAACGATCTCGTAAAAGCTATTTTGCATTAATTATCCTAACAGAAAAATCGAAGATAGGAAGTGATATTGATAATAAAATTTGTTGACTTATCTAAATCGACGTAATAATCATCAAATTTCCATGTTGTTTTTTTTTGCAAATCTTGTTGGCACAGACAGAAAAAAAAAATTCTTTAGGTTTTTGTTATTATTGTTGTTTTCTGACTCCTAAGCAAAGACAAAACAATTAAATTAAGACATTCGTACTTCTTTTTCTTATTGACTTAAAATTGGTAGTTTCATTATAATAAAATGCGAAATATTAGATTATCTACTTACATCAAAAACTACTATTTTATTATTTTCAAATCGCCAAACATCAACATTCGTACAACATTATTAAATTTTGAGTAACAATATAAGGATTTTGTGGACTTCGCCCACAAAATCGACACTGTCTAGGCAAAGTGAGTTTGCTAAGATCTCTAGGAGACATATTTGCCCCGACCTAGGCAGATATTTCTTTGGCAGATAGGTCTCATTGGTTGGTTAGTTTCTAGGTCTCATTGTAGCTCTTCTTCTTCCTAGCGTAGCGCGGCCTGTTGCCAGTCCATTTAGATACGACACTGAAACTACAGACGACAATGTCAAAATTTCACGTCCTTTCAACCCAAACTAAAATTGCAGTTCTGTTTCTAAATTGCTGATGTAGGTACCTTAGTAACAAAAAAAAAAATGACCTCAAAAACATTCATTCACTTAGTTGACAAATAGTTTTTTTCACAAGTTTACGTAAAATTATTAGTTAATAATTTCATATCGCATAAATTCGTTAGATTAATTACGATTAGGGTAACAATATCTTTTTAATTTGATAAAACACTAGTTTCTCATGGAAAATTCAATCGAAAATATAAAAGACCCAGTAGACGGCGTTGAAGAGCAGGAAACAGACAGGAAAGATGACTCGCGAGTACGTGTCAATGACATTGACGTCGCGGATCTTGGGCATGGACGCCTTGATGACCGTAGCGCCGCGCCGGAGAGCATGCATCACTTTGGGCTTCCCTGTTGACCCATCTGCAACGAAAAACTCAGTATACTATGTTGAAATGCGTGAAAATCAAACACGCTTATTCGTAAACGCTTTACAATTCTATTTTGACTATCATTTTTAGCTCAAAAATTCTTACTTTGTAGTGCTAACTACAAAGTTAGAATTTAGTATGGATATGGATACATATTAACAACGCGGGAAAATAAAACTTGAAAAAAAAAATGTTTAAGGTTTATCGTCAATCCCATGATATGATATGTCATTAAATAAGTCGTATATAAATATTGAGGCTATGCGAAAACCATTTTTTCTATCCAAGGATCCGTAGTTTCCTCTGCGAGCCAAACGGTTGTTTTTGGAGAGGTGGAAAAATTCATGGTAGTAGTACCTATGTATAACAAATTTAAAAGGAAACTATGAAAGCACTCACAATCACAAGTTAACGAGTTATTGTCGACCAACCTATAAAATGGACTTGGAGAAGGTAAATATCGTACAAAATCCATTAAAATTGATTCGATAAATTTAAGTCGGAAATTGTGACGTGCAACTACCGAACCCCGAACCGTATATTAAATTTCTACGGAAATGTCAAGGATCGGATACCATAAGTAATCATAATGTTAATGCTAGTAATATCATATCATCTTTTATTCGTTAAAAGTGTTTTATAGAAAAGTCTGATGTACTATTTCTTTTTTTTTTTAATTTTACGCAGCATAACAACTCAGTCCGATCTTCTGTTCGTAAATAAACTATTGTCCATCACCTCGCTCGCGTCAGTTCGATGCACAGTAATTTGGCTTGACACTTGTACAGGAAGTCGTAATTTCAAACAATCTTTAACAATTTGTCACGACAGATTGCATTCAAGGCTGATGATGGACAATCTTGGGTTCCTAGTATCTGATCACGTTGTCTCGTACTTACGAGTACGTGACGGTGGTCACGTTAAAGGACATAAGGAGGAACGAACGTTTGTTTTACCTATGTAGACTAGTTGCCAGCATACTACGTATAAAAGCTACATCCATCCGAAGGAGTAGGTAGGTACTGTCACTAATATAATTAGTACAAGTGTAGTAATAATTATTACTGTCTGCTCAGGTCCACACGAATCTGTGTGGCGCGTTCTCTGACTCTAACAATAATTGTAAGGACACTGAAAGATACAGACTCAGGGCTAGGAACACCACTAGGTCAGCTAGGAACCACCAGACTGACGTAGATTTATTAAACAAAATATTGGCGATTAAAAGATTTATTTGAAACTTATTTCAAAAGTAAATTTATGTTAGCTAGATTTTGAATGCAACAAATATGTATCAAGCTGTTTCAAACTTTCTAAAGATCTAAAAATTTTTATATTTTCAGTGTATAAGCACTAACTTCTGGAATTCCTAGAATGTGGCCTCGTTCTGTATCGTAGCGTGGTGTGATCGCGTTGTAGACGAAGGGACGGCGGGGCTCCGGTGGCGACCGGCAGTGGCTTGGACCGGAGCCCTAAGAGAGGGGACACGCGCCCCGTGCTCGTTGCGCATTCTCGAAGCGCTATTATCTCCTCAGGGGAACGTGGTCCTGTAGATAAGTTTTATTAGATTAAAGAATTAGATAGCATTAAAAACATGCTTGTTTAACTAGAACGATAACCTTTTTATGGAGCCGGCTGCAATATGATGAGAACAGTGCAGAAGGGTAGATGTTTGATCAGCTGATTTGACTCATTGGTTCAATTGCTTTTTTACCCACGAGCCCCTAATTTTCATATGAAATTAAAGCATAGAATTTAAATATCAACTTATATATATAAATAGATATATATGTATTTATAAGTATATTAGTATGTTTTGATTTGTTACTTCAGTTTAAAGCTTCATACTCTCTTCTTCTCTTGTTCTTACACACTATTGTCTACATTTCTTTTTCGTTTATCCTTTCGCAGGTCTGCTGGAAGAAATTTCGTTTGAAATAAGCAGTTCCTTTGTACAAAGATTGTAATGTTATCTCTTACTTATTGTATGTGTGTACATAAATAATAAAATAAATAAATAAATAAAATAAATCAACTGTCGTTTACTTTATTTATCTTTGTATATTGTAGAAACAGGTTTCTTCAAAGCACTCCTACCTGAACATTTCAATTCCTTCTCAACACTAGCGCTAGTAGACAGCTGGTCTCTGTTCTTTAACTTGGCGCGTTTCCGCGCGCGTGCGCCCCAGTACGTGTAGTTGACGGCCGCGTACTCCAGCAGCGCGGCGAACACGAACACGAAGCACATCACTAGGTAGATGTCGATGGCTTTGACATAAGAAATGCGCGGGAGACTGCTGCGCACGCCCGTGCTTATCGTCGTCATCGTGAGGACCGTCGTGATCCCTGTACAGTTTGAAATATACATTATTAAAACAATATATACATATATTAAAAAAACCGCATCAACTTCAATGTAATTTTATATTGAAGACTTTTTCACTAATTAAATTTTAAGGCAGTAACCCTTTCATGCTAATAAAGAAGAACTCATCAGCATAAAAACAAATTTGCTGTACCTAAATGGAAAAAAAATACCGAATTAGGAATAACGTTGTTTAAGCGTCACAATAGTTGCAATGGAAATAAGTTGAATTCAGATTTTGAAGTAAGCTTTATTGTGTTTCCCAAACTAGAAACAAAAGTAGAACCTACCTAAGGCCACTCTAGCAGACGTAGCTTCATGGTTAATCCAAAACGAGACCCAGGACAGCATCACAATAAGTATACTGGGCAGGTATGTCTGGAACACGAAGTAGCCGATATTCCTGCGCAGTTTGAAACTCAGCGACAACCGCTGGTACACGCCCGTCGCCAACTTCTCCTGGAATGTACAACTTCAGCGGTTACGTGGTTACCTTAATGCAAGTTTGGCATTGTTCGGCGATGCGTCCAGATACTAACGGTAACTTGTTTGAGTTTTGAAGTTTTTTTGTTCGTTGAGTTGTTTAACTGATTTTTTTTCCAATGAAATATGAAAAATTGCGGAATAATATCTATTCAACATTTTCTATTGTTATTACTGGAGTGAATTGAACTGTTTCAAAAATTCCGAAGATATTTTTCTTGTGAATTCAGTTATTACATAAATTCATCAACTGAAGCTGTGACTCAAGTGCCCTTCACGACTGATTCAGAACTCGGCAGATCAAACACTATCTGTGTTTCATCTGAATCAGCATTTTCAGAATAATTCAAAGAACGTTTTAATTTAAAATTTTCGTCAAGTGGATACTCTTCAAAAGACCTAGTTTGTAATAATTGCGTTTGTAAAAATGTTTTTACCTTCCTGTCATTAGTTTCGTGTCCTAGTATAGTGAACTGAGGTAACTCAGCGTCCTCCACGCCTCTGACGGGCGTCTCTTTCCAGTACATCACCACATCTGACACGGTGTACCCATCTGCATGGAGAGGTATATGTTAGCATGCCATCCCAGACTGGTCTGTCTTATGGCAACTTATCACACCTGTCAAAGTCTTACCCATATGTATTATAAGTAAAAGAAACAAGGTATTAATAAAAAATAAATAATGCTGACAGGTGTAATAAGGCCCAAACAGACCTCCCAAATTAAACGTTACCGTATCCTTAGCTGTTTTCGTAAATGCCAATCATTGCCATTTGCAGTCATGCAATCATTCAATAATTTTGCCAAAGGTTAGTAAAAAAATATAAGTACTGCATCGCCAGGGATTATGATTCGAATGAACAAGGAAAGTTCAGCTGTGGTTTATTATGTATGTTTTACCACAATATGTTTCATGATAAGTGACTAAAGACTGTATAAAGCTCGAGCATGTAGGTATCTATGGAGAAAGACGGAGGTGTTATGACGAATGTCTGCGGAAAGACACGAATGCGGGGCGAAGATGTCGGGTCAAGCACGAAGCGGCAAGCTCAGCCTGGTGATGTATTACAAGTGTATGAGTCACACAGCTTTCAATCTCGACGGTGCAGTTCTGGCTGTCGAGCGGGTAGTAGTGCAGGTCCATCATGCAGGCCAGCGTGGCCGTGAAGCGCATGCCGTAGGTGATGCTGCCGTCGCCGCCCAGCCGCACCAGCTTATTGCGCTCCGTCACGTCGTGCAGGAAACTAAGGACATACATTGGTCATTATCACTCATAGTACGAGTATCCCAGTCTATTCTGTCAACATCTTATATATTTAAATTATTATAAAGAATTTTATACTCCTCCGAAACGGCTTAACCGATTTTTATGAATATCAGTAGGTCTGAGAATCGGCTACTATCTATTTTTTATACCCCTAAGTGATAAGGGTTGTCCATCCCTAACATGTTTTATTTTATTTTTAGACAATTTTTTTTGTTTAATTTTTTATGATACAGCATACAAAAATACATACAAAACTAAATTTTCACCCCCTAATTTTTTATTTACTTTATATGGCAAAAAAACGTTTACTAAGTCAACTAGTCTCAATATAAAATTAGGTAGAGTGAGCATACAGTGATCTGACCGAGGCAATCCATACTAACTAGACGGAATGACTTTTATTCATGCTCACTTCACCTACAGCCGGCCATATGCGTTCGATTTCCTGATAAGGAATTCAGATTCTAAAATTCGATTGCTTGCCTTGCCTTACATACTAAATATTCAACTAGACACGTTTATTTATTTTACGATAAGGAAAAATGCTGACGTTCCTTTTGAAATCAACCTGGTAGTTCGGATCAGAAGACCCGATAGACGGAACTTCGAACGTATCACGGAATTCCGAACTAAGTATCAACTCTACTAATTTTTAGGCAACGTTTGCATTCGCATCTCGGTCAAAATCTGTCAAAAAAGCCTCAACTATTTCCATCGGCCTGAGTGCACACGGTGAGGTTTTGATAGAATAGTCTGACACTTCGGATCCGAACAGAGCGGTAGAAGGTCATTTGATGATTTCCAAACATTAAAAAAGACCGGTTGAGTCACGAGCTATGACAAGTGTGTCTCACGACATAGTCAAGGTCGCTGGGTTTTAAATCCGAGGGGTCTATATTGACAAGTGGACGGTGCATGATTCATGTGAGTATGAGTCACATAATTTGAACGCCCCATTAATTCTAAAAGTCCTTTCGGACAAAACAAGCTATTGCATAGTATAATTTAATATTAATCGCGTTTCTGTTTTTTTTTTGTTTTATCGTACTGCACCTACCACTATTATTCTCTGCATCACCCAAAGGTTGACTGGTAGAAAATGCCTAAGGCATTAAGTCCGCCTCTGTACATTTGTGTGCGTAAAGTATTGAATCAATAAAAAAATAGTGATACAAATATAATATTCCGAATCATCACTTTTGATCACATGTATGCCTTTCCACACAACTTTTAAACATGTTTTAGAAATTAGTTCCAGTTAGATAAAATATCTTGTTGTTTCCGAGACGATTAGGTCAAGGCATCTGCGACTAACGTGGATGACGTTCGGAAAAAACTTGACCTAGTACTAGAAACAGTGACTGCATAATATTATGCTAATATTTCCACGATAAATGAAGGTTTTCAAGAAGACATAGGCTATAATTATGTTCAGAATGTGTAAAATACGCAAGATTCGAAGTTATAAGCTGTGCGAAAATCATTCAAAAGTAACAAAATTCTAAAATCATTCAAAATTGTGCGAAAATCATTCAAAAGTAAAGAAATCCTTACCTATTCTTGTCATTAGCGAAAAAAGTATCGGGCACCCAAATCTTATCAGCAAAATCTCCCGACAGCGTCAAGACCTCGTCCGGAAGACCGAAGGCCAGCCTTTCATCCTTCCAGTATTGATTCAGATAAAGGGTTATTGTGTAATCCTGCAAGTGTTCGGGAATCCCTTTTAGATTACGTATATTACAACCCTTACTCGGTAAAGGTCGGTACCTATTGTATTATGACGACCATGCAAAAGTGACAACTGATAATTTTTGCGAAATGCAGAAGATGTCTGTTCAGTTAAAAGTAGATTCTATAACTATGGCTGATATTTGTACTTATAGACTGTTGACTTATATTTTTTGGTAGTCATATTACAAAAGATATTTGTGTAATTGAAGCGAGATGACGATCGATAGATGATTACTAACTAGTATGAGTAACCCCTACGCGGCATGGGTGCTGGAGATCTGTAGTATGTGAACCCATTAGTTGGGCTAGATATATAGCACATGAGCTGACATTATTTTTGTCTAAATGTGATGATAAAATGTGAGATGTATGTATAAGATAGTGGTGAGTGGGCGGTGACCTCTGCGTTGGCAGGCGGTGAGTGGCCGTAGAAAGTAAAGGCGGGCATCGATTGGCTGAGGCAGCACTCCGCCCCTCGGTCACCGGCGACCCTCGATGTGTGTCAAGTGACCGCGGCCTTGCTCCCTTTTTGCAGCTATTAAAAGCTTAATGAATTACGATGGACGACCTCCTCGAGAGACACAAGTCCTTGATACGACCCAAAAATCATCCTCAGCAAATCTGAAGAAGTGCAGACAAGGTCGGCGTGTCGTGAGGTGAACGTCTGCCGCAGCCGAACCTCAAGTGGATAGCGTTATCAATCAATCTGATTACATAAGTAAAATCGTGAACATAGTGGAATATTTGGTCACATGATATGTGTGAACACGTACAAATATGCCTTGACATAAAACGCTGATGCTCGAAAAAAATGTATTAAATAGCCTTACATTTGAAATGTTCTCACCAAAATCTACAGAGCTCAACTTACCATATTCACTTCAGAGATTGCGTCAAAACTCGCAATAGTTAGATCCATGCCAACATACAGCGGGTCTCCTGAAAAGCAATAACATCTATGCAACGAACCAACACACCGATGCGGCGGTACTGCTGACAAATCAGGCTGCCTCCACTTTACCGAGCAGATTCAATATTATATGGAATATTATGGTCCAGTACTCTTAATATCTTGCAGTCGCAGAGCTCACGTCTCCTGATAACATACGCATTATACAATACACGCTATGTATGTTATTAACTGCACGTTCCAAATTGCATGACGCTTCGTTTGCTCGTAGATAGGTCATGTACAAATATGATCACGTGGTTCATATTGCGAGATCTCTATTGAAGGTCCCGGGTGAGCTTGCACAGGATTCAGTCTTGGTGGTATGATTGGAATAAACTTAAATGTTTCATTTTTTTCTTAAACCCACTTGTACTATCTCCCGATTTCTGAATTAATTAAGCATTTATAGTCCAAACTCTGTTTTGGCATGAAACGCGTCCTATGAATTACTAAACGCATTTAATACTACACATATTTGAAGCATCCTTCTATTTTTGTCATCTTCGAAGGAACGACAGAAAAAGAACGATTTAAATTCGTTTATCACTAAAAGCATGAACCACATTATGGTCCGGTTACGAAAGTTCCGGACAAAGAAACAGGAGTGGTCCCCCTTATTATTTCTTATTAGGGTTAGGGTTAATTGCCTTATTACACTACTTAGTTTTATTTCAAATTAATATGAACTGAAAATCGAACTTTTCGTATTTTTTCGATTAAAAGTTTAACTAAAACGTATTTCACATTAAGGCCAAAACTTTTTGAAACCAGGATATTTCTGACCGACTTGCAGGGCCTTATTCTTGAACATTTAACCAAATATACTAAGAACATTTAAATAATGTATTCTATACAATTAGGTACTAAAACAAACAAGTATCCTTACCACCGAAATTGGGCCTCAGTCGAATGTCGTACCCGTCAAGAATTCGAGTGACGGTATGCGTAACGTTCTCCAGCCGGTCAATGGTTGTGCGCTCGTTCCTGACAGGAAACAACAAACAGATGTTGAGGGCAATATGTAACTATAAACATATATGATTAATACATAGAGAAAAAAAATGTTGCAAAGTTTAACCTGAACTTACATGCAAAAATTGCAAGGTTAATAAAAGCTTGTCAAAATGTGAATTAAAATCGTTGGCGTTAGTCTATTTAAGACTTTCAATTACAACTCTATTTTCATGACATGATGTATAGTTGCCCAGTTACTGGGTTTAAAAGTCAAACAGGCAGTCGCTTTAAGTAAAATACTGGTATTCAGCTGAATTCCTATGACTGAAAGCCGACCCCAATATAGTTGGGAAAAGGCAAAGCAGATGATGATGACGTATGATTGCAGTATACGACTCGAGGAAACACTTATTATGTGTCAGCAACACTGAAATTCCCAAATATCTACACTGAAAGCGTTAACCACGGAAACACTGTTTCCAAAAGGTGCTTACGTAAAAAGTAGCTGAAGTTCAATGTTCTCAAATTACGGTTAGATAACTACAAAATGAAACGTTGAAAATATATTTTGACACAGTTTTATGACGGTGTCATATTTGCGAACCCAAGAATATCAAATTTTAATCAGTGCTATCTTATTTTTGTCACAAAGTCCAATGCAGCAGTCACTAATGACCTAAGATTCACGGCCGTCCGTATCGATCACTAGATAATGATCTGAAAAATCTCAAATTTCAAATTCAGCTGCTTGGAGGTCAAGAAAAGTTATCACTAACTTTGGCCTCTTTGCAATTAATCGCTGTCTTTGCTAATACAAGTTTCAAAACACGGATATGAATGTAACTAAGAACTATGTTTATGTATGTTTAACTAGCAGCGCCTTGTGGTGTCACCCGGGTATTTCCCGTTCCCGTGAGAATACGGGGATAAAATATTTTTAGATCTTTTATCCCCGTATTCCTTTATTACTCCATTATTCATTAAAATCAATCTAGTAGAATTTCGGAGCTCATTCGATACAAACAAAACAAATCATTTCTTTTTATTATAACATTATTAGAATAGAAAAAGCCCAGATAAAGTTCGACAATACAACCAAGCACCTTTTTAACCTCATAAAGAACAGTCAGATTGGTACCTCGGTAAACCTACATTCCAGATTAACGGCGGGCCTATAATATTGCTAGTCATAACTCATAAACCAACTATATTAGTTAGTTTATTAACTAAAACTGCACTTTACTCATATTTAAAAAGTAAAATAGTCCAATTGTTTTCGCATAAAGAAAGGCAACTTTTATGTGGTATACTTATTAAATTAGAATATGTATTGTCTGCAGTTGCTGCATAAAAGTTACCAAATAAAACCCTGTGTGACCCCAAAATTTAAACCACTACTTTATAACAATTTCAAGCCAGTATTACCAACGACAAATGACTTGACTTGTGTCCTCGTTACAACCATGGGAAAGCCAATATTGGCCATGTTTCGACTCTTGTAAAATTCAATTATTGGTTATGCGGAAATTGAAACAATGGAACGCCTGAACAAAGGTACCAAACTACCCATCTCTCGTATGACATACTCACAAACTATTTTATTTTTAACAGCCACCTTGTTATAAATCTATTGCTAGATGCAGTAAAGATAATGAAAACGAAATGCTTACATTTTTTTTAATCATTATTCTAATTTTTTAATTTATGCATAGATGTGTTTATGCAAAATGATACATAGACCTCAGGACCTCGAATACATTAGTTGTAAAAAGTAATTACATTTTTTGTGTCCCAATTTTAATTTACATATAGAAACCATACGAAGGGTCCTCACCATCTTCCAGATATTTACATTGCTAAACCATTTGCCTATCTGCATGAAATTACGGGCACTAAGGCAATCTAAATGAGATTTGTGAGCCGGGCTTAAACTGAATTGGCATTTAGCGCGGGGTCGGACGAACCTGGCATTAAATTAATTTTGGAGTAATACTGAAGACTGTTTTCAGCTTAGTTAAACCAGAACTAGCGATGTGTTATAGTTGCAAACGGAAGAAAATTGTATTTGGTTGCGAAGTGTTTTTTTAAATAACTAAAGAAACGTTAACTTTTTCAACAACAGAATTTCAGTTACAAGTTTGAACTAATAAATAAATAAGACATATGTAGTACCATATAAGTATTATTTTATTTATTCCCTTACGCCTTCTTATCATGATTTGTGACCCGATAACTTTATTGCTTTCGCTGTAGCCTAAGCTCAAAAGTTCTTATACTCGGTTTTGTTAAAAGGAAGAAAAAGTTAGCCAACAAGCAAAGTAAATATGAGCGGCTGTGCACGGGAGATGCGCCCGTCGGCCGCGGAATGCCTTTGTTCTAGGTATTTTCTAGTTTGTGGCTTATCTATTATGATTTAAAATTAAAACATGCTTGTGGCAGCCTCCAGGATAATACTTTAATTACTTTCTGCTGTTTTTGATGTCTGAAGACAAAGATAAAGAAAAATAAGATATGGTTTTTCGTTTGTAGTTTTGTAAAGATTCTAAATAAAATTACGATTGTGTTTATAAGTTTAGTGATTTTTAGGAATAAACTTTAAAATTCAGGTCCATTTTTTCTTAACTTTCAAACATTAGATAATATACTTTTTTGACGTTTTATGAGTGAAAATAAAGTTATAATACTCACTGTGCAATCGCAAACCGTAGAATTTGTAGAATCAGTAGAAAAAACGCGAGCGCGTGCAGACAGCGCGTCGTGCGGGGCGCGCTCATCGCGCGACGGGGACGCGGGCACGCGCGCCACGCGCATCGCGCGCTCACCGACCTCGTCCGGCACGCACCGCCTCGCCACTCGCGCTCACAGCCCACATACTTCCTTCATGGTTCGAACGTTTGGTGAAGTAGCGGTATCGCGCTCCGACGTCCGGCGTGCTGGTGGCGTGGGCCCGCGGCGGCGGCGGCGTGCGGAGTGGCGTCGCGCGTGCGCTACCCGCCGCGGCTACATACTTGCTATTGGCGCGAATTACTTCGCAACTTGGAGCTTTTTGCCAAACTATTCTAACATAAAATGATCTTATAATTGTCGCTTATTGTGTTTGCGATCTGCTTCTATCTACCCGTCCCGCTTTGTTCTCTTTTTCGACGAAATCTTCTACATGTCGCTCGGTACGCCTGCAGCGTGACAGTTTTTGCTGTTTTCATCATGAAGGGTGAAAGTTTTTGCTTACATTAATCTCATCAATGTAAAACACAATTAATTGATTCTAATCATTATTCGAGCAAAGTATATACTTTTCACGATCCTTTTTTAAACGGTTAAGCTAAAAGGACTGATTTATGATTATGAGAATTTATTTAGGAAGTTAAACATATTCTTTCTGAAACACTAATAAATATTGCATACCCATAAAATGACAATGACCACGATATTTTAAACTAAAGCGTCGATCTACCAATTAATTAAGCATTATCTGCATTACATCAACGTACAACACAAGCACACATTAGCATAGCTAAGCACCTTCCTACGTAGCAGCATTGTCACGCATACAACGTGTCGCGGGTACACGCGCACACGTAGCCACAGCTGATGCAGAAAGTGGCACACGGTGTCAGCAGAGGAGGTGGCGCAGGAAGTTATTTGGCGAGGCCGACACGCGCGCGTCCGCTTGCAGATTACACGCCACGCTCCTCTAGCCGCGTGCGATAAACACTTTGTTGTGCACCTTACGTGCTGTGCGACGATGTTACACGGTAGCGTATTTGTCTAAAGAAAACATGACTACTGCATCGATTTCCGAGTACCTATTCGAATGTGATTACATGTTTGGAATGTATCTGATCAAAATGGAAGTTCGTTAATGGAAACGTCACTGGTTCTAAAATTCTTGGCCTACATTTGAGATGCGTAAAACTAATTCTAATCAACAAAATAACACAACTGACACAATCACTTTTATTCAAGTGATGTTTACTAACAACAGGAACTCGATTCAATCAATCAAAAATTACCTCAACCAAATTACGATGCATACGAGTACCTACTCCTTTCGCTTGTATTGCCACATGATTGATCAAAACAACTTAGCAACCACATTCTCGCAAACGCTCATGTAGCAGACGCAAATTCATATTAAAATACCGAGTTTTTCTTCGTATTACATCAATGCTAAAGGTATTCGTGTCCCAATCTCGTTTGATCTCATCTTTTTTTCAGTCCAATAAGTACACGAATAAGGGATATCATGGATTACGTATGAAGACTGTATTTAACGATGTTTTTATAATGTTGGTAATCTTGGCTTCGTGTGATATATAGCTAGATAGGTGTCAGGCGAGTGAGGGGTATTTTTAACCCTTTGTTTAGCTATTGTCGACCCCAAAGTGGTGGTAATGAGAAGTGACTTCTATGGAGTCCGCGCGCAATTAAAAGGAGTGCTACGAGGTTGCTACGAACTTTGCTACGAAGTGCTACGATCGCTGAATATGTGCTACGTTGCTAGTAAAGCATGAATCTTTATTGACCAGTCTATTGTTAAAGTTTTTCTTATCCAAAATATACTTTAATTGATAATGGGTTGTGTATTAAGTTAGGACCAACTTCCATGAAGTTCCCTCGCAATTAAAACTACTGCTAAGGTGTTGCTACGATTGCCAAAAATGTTCTAGAACTGCAAATCATCATTAACCAATTAATAATTAAGTAATTTACTTAATTACTTTATCACCTGCGCTTAGACAAAAACATGTGTGAGTTGCTGCTTCCTTAGAGAGTCCATATCTTCAATCAAGACCCCATAGTTTTTGGTTTGTTTTTTGTTAATGTAGTAATTTAGCCAAAAGATCTTAGGCTACACCTAGTTTATTTTGAAATATAGTAACATAGTAACAACGTGACTTTTAAGATATGAGGAGCACCTTTCTTTTGTCAGTATTGAAAAATGTCTGAATGTATCAGTTTGTTGAGCCGCGCGACCGGCCGACCTAATGATAGTTATTTAACAGAGACGTGTCGCATACACTCACACTATCTTACCTCTACCAAAGTTTCTAGAAATGTCTACAGTGTATACATTTGCGCGCCATTTTTTCCATGGCTTGACTGGCTCCTCATTCACATCATTATCGTTTCATAGTAAGAGGTGATTCGGTTGACGTCGATACAACGCCTGTAGCTGATAACGCAGGATAGGCTTCAAAAGTACCTGGCAAGTAGCAAATGGAAACATACGTTATAAAATGTTCGTAAACGCACTCGACTTGCCAAGGTGTACGCGCAACCCTAACGCCCCAGTCGCCGCAACAGAAGAAAACACCCCGGACATCGGGAGTCGCAGGGTGATTCCCGGCCACCGTAAGCGCGGGCTTATGGATAGCTCGCCGTCCGATAGCAATCAAGCCAGGGTCAACGGTGCGTTGTGTTCAACGCACGCCTTGAAGATACTATATGTCAGCATAGCACACGGGGTCCGCTAGCGCCAGTACCTGCCAAGGTTGCGGAATTTATACAAAATCATCACCGCAAACCTGGAACTCAAAGGATAGCAGGAATACCGATGGGTTCTAGTCACTAAGTCTGACAGTCCCTTCAGCTCTGCCCAGATCGGAAAAAGTCATTTGATGATTTCGCATTCTTAAAAAAAAGGTGCCAAGCGCGCAGTGCGCCCTAAAAGTTTACCTAAAATCTTTTTAGTCGATATTTTAATAGCCAAGAGACTGATAAAGGAGAAAATAATGACTTATAATTCTCTGTTTTTCGTTTTGACACGTTTAAACGTATCAAACCTCGTTGGTCCGAGTATCAAACACGCAAAGGCAAAAACAAAAACAGCATTTTAAATGTTCAATACTTGCGTACTTCAATTTTAGTCAAAAGTTATTGAAAAATTTAAATGAAACTTTTTCAGCTTAAGGTAATTGTTTGGCGCCAATTCAAACGATGAATCAACATGTTAAACTGTAAATGTAATTATATATTATTAACACAAGTTTTTATCACGTCACCATTCTTCCAGCATTGTGCTGTTTTGGTACGGTTTTGCTTTACCGCGGTTGTGCTTCGATAAGCCGAGCATTTATTTATGTTATGGCTAGTTTCTGTTTTATGCAGAACGGCTGCTTCAAAACCCTTGGAGAAATCAGGTTTTCACAATGTATAAGTTTCTAATTCAAGCTAGAACGTATGTGGATATAGTGTCCCTATTTGAGGTTGTACCGAATCAGTCCTGTCTTTTTTAACCGACTTCTAAAAAAGGAGGAGGTTCTCAATTCGGATGTTTGTATGTTTTTTTTATTTTTTTATTGTTTGTTCGCGCATAACTCCGTCGCTTGCCAACCGATTTGAAAAATTCTTTTTTTGTTGGAAAGGGTATACTTCCCAAATGGTCCCATGAAAATTTTATCGAAATCGAAGCGGTTTTTTGAAAAATCAACAAAAATCTAAAAAAATATCTACATTGTCTACATTGACGACCTTTTAGTTTACTCTGCATTGGAGCAGTGCGTTTTTTTTACACTAATGTAATTGGTTCGTTTAGGTGGGGGGAGGGGAGGGGGTTTAGGTACCACTAAAAAGTGAAAAATTAAAAAACTTTTTACAAAAAAATACAACCGACTTTTCCACAAAAAACAAAAAAGTACAAAATAACTTTAATTTCGGAAGTCGGTGTTCAAAAAATGAAAAAGAAACCACACACACCGAGTTCCGAAATTAAAGTTATTTTGTACTTTTTTTGATTTTTTGTGGAAAAGTCGGTTGTATTTTTTTGTAAAAAGTTTTTTTAGTTTTTGATAAGAACAGAAATAAAAATTAAATTAAATATACAAGTTTCAAGGCCGGTTTCTCGAAGGAAAATAATTTTAAGAAATTGTCAAATATGCGTTATCTAGCTGACATAGGTTGAATGAGTTTTCAACAGCAATCGCATTACTCTACTTGCATTTAATTGTGACGGGCTGACATATTTTTTTCCGGGAACTAGGTATGTATGTAGGCCTGCGATAATTTTACATCAAGTTGAACAAAAACTTCTCGAATACATCAAATAATACATGAACCATTTATCAAAGATCACTTCCAATTAACGTTTATTGTATCTCAAAATGTAATTGATTCAATTTCAATTACTGGTCCTTCCCAAGAAATCTTGTGTTTCGATGTAATTGGAAATTATCGATGTTATTGTACTTCGATATTTCGTGGTACCTTGGTTAGTCTCTTGGTACATATTACACTATGAGATGTTCTAGTTTTGTTTGAAATCGTCGTCACTACGACCCGCCGTGTATTATCTCTGAGGTCACGTCTGATAGGTATCCTTCCAGCCATTTGCCAATGCCTCCGAGATTCGAGCCTCATAAATATATCAGTGCGAAAAACTATTGAGTGCGAATGAATAGGAATTTATAGAAGGGTGTTCACAATAAACATTGAAGTTTGTTGAACTTACCACCAATACTTTTTTTTGCTCGTATGTTATATATAAATCAACATTTTCTAAGAAACTTTAGTTTTACGAAAATTTCGTTCGGTGTACATTTTCGTAGACCACCCGTAGCAAAACATTCAAACTACATTTTCGTAGACCCCTCGTAGCATACACGTAGCACCTCGTAGCAAGGTGCTACGATGATTAGTGAAAAAGTTTTATATTACTATTATCGTATTTCTGGTCACCTTATAAATAAGTACAATTAGAAGAGAAATATAAAAGTATCTTCATTTCTTTAGGTAAAATGATACAAAAACCCGAATCGTTATAAAAACAGACAAAAGTCTTCAATCGCTTTCATTGCTTGACAGCTATCGCTAATGGAAACTCCAGATTGAGTAACATAATCTCGTCGATCGTAAAAATATTTTAGAATACAAAGTTACAGCATAAACAAACATTTCAGTAAAATAAAATGTTTATTAAATTCAATTTCAAAAATGTACGTAATACTTCTGTTCTGGTATGACATATGACATCAAAATACCTACGATAGTTTTAAAAATAAATTCGCTGAAAAATACGAGTGGAAATGACAATAATATGAAAGCAAATTCACTTATTAATTCGTTGGATCAGAAACGATGTAATAAACATTCGCTTTCAATCAATCTTCACGAATGAAATGAAATTGGGTTTTTGTTTAATTGAATTGTAAAATGTTTTGAAATTTTACGACTTACCTGTATTAAACTGAAGTAAACATTTACTAAAAGCGTCAAAGCGTTTAAATATAGTCTTAGCTTTGGTGATATCGATTACAACATAATTAAATACCTCTCAATGTACTTTACTGTAATATGACCCGGTTTTTTAAATAAATATTTTTTTTGTTTCATTACATTAAGGTTTTAATGTATCCGAATGACATGCGTCCAAAAATGACTCCGATAAGATATATGTTCATATACAAACACTGCACTTTGTTTGAATCGAATCAATTTTTCAACATATTCGAATCGACTGCTCATACTCGTAGCAAACGGAGGCTTTTCTTAATAGCAAGGCATCGCTAAGTGGATTGAGAAATCCTATTATTGGTGGAATCGAGGCTGGAGAAGCTAGGACGTAGGAGACCACCGCCGCAGCAATCAGCCAGAGCCTTAGGGATCGGCCATTTGCACGCCATTGTTCTGCAGACAACACCGGTTTGCATTTTAGGTATCTGACCGCCTACGTTATTGAGTTATAAGGGGGTTCTATCGGTTACATGTTCCAATTTAATTTTACTTTATTGAACAATGTGGGAGGCACCTAGTTATTTATTACTTAGGTATATTATTGAATTTGAAGAACCACGACGATTTTTTTTATTTTCGATAAATCAAACCGTGTTTTTGTAACTTAAATATTTTAAAACAATAGTTTTGAAAAATTGCTGATTTTAAAGCAGCAAAGTCTAACATATCATTCTTCGACATTTTAAACCAAAAACTCCTTACCGCAATACGAATTCCCAAAAACCTAAACTTATTCCTCGTGGTTAGTCTTCTGTTCAGTTGTTCGAGGGACGCATGCGCGTAGCCGCGGGACTCTGTTGTGACCGCGGCTTGGCAGCGCGCGAACCGCCAACAAAACGCGACCGCCCGCCGACGCACGCCGTGCGCACAAACACACACGCGTACAAACACGTATAAACAATATAAACATACACAAGAAAAATAAACGTGCCAAAATAGATAAACATCCCGCAAACATGCTGATTTCATATCTCGTCGTCTTGACCCTCAGGTGAGTTACCAAATATTTCACTTACGAAGTTCTTTCAAAGTAATTTTTGTGTTATTTTTTACTTTTCTTTTTGCTGTGGTAAATCCAAAGATAGTAAATAGGCTCTATTTAGACTCTCATTCGGCCCGTTGATGAGTGGTAGTTAATAAGAACACAAGAAGAGAAAAGTTTTGAGTATGAAGTTTAGATTACGTCAATTAAAGACCAGTGAAACGATGGGTGGACTGTGAGGAACATGATATGACTAGAAAGGGAGTAAATACTGAGTTGATAACTAATAGAGAAGTATGGGAGATCTTATATTACGCTGATACCAAATAAATTGGGATAAGTGCAAAATACGGAATAAGCAATTTATAATCTATTGATAACCACTCGTAATGGAATATTCCAATAAGTATTAATAGATTAAACCTACATATGTACGTTTATTAGTATAGAGGTTTGTACGTTATCCAGTAGATACGGAAGTGATAACAATTTGAAAATAAAATAAAACAGATACGAATCTTCAGCATTCATTACATTATAAACAACTTGTGTATGTACTACATACACAAGTTGTTTATAATGTAATGAATGCTGAAGATTCGTATTGTCTTTTTTTAACGAAGTACCCTCGTCAAGTGTCGCTCTAAGTAGATGCGTTTGTTTTTATTCATTAAACTAATAACTAAAATACCTACTTGTTTCTGTGTTTTTTGTTTTGATGCTGAAGTCAACAGCTAATTATATGTTATTTCCTAATTATGTTTTTAAAAACACACGGGTTATACATTTTTTGAACAATAAAACCTCTCATGAAACATCAATTACTTAATTACAGACACATCAGCGTGAACGAAGTTCCCCTTATTTTCAGAGTTTTATTACTTAGTGTTACTAGCATATTTTATCATTATCTTATTAAAACAATAACTGATTATGTTTATTAATTAAATAACCTACAGGGTAATTGTGTAACATTGGCAATAGAGCCTTTAATTTCGATTTCAACATCATTCTTTGTATTATTCATGCTGTAAACAATCAATTTTACAGGTATGTTAAAATTAATAAATTAAGAGAACTTTACCGCCCCATTCATGCTAATGTTAAAAATGATACAAAAATGATAACATAAGACAGCTAACTACCGCACACACAAAGGCCCTCTGCCTAGAACGTGAGGAACACTAACTATGTTTGAAGTTATTTGAAGGCTGCTTTTCTCCCAACTGATCCGCTCAGGTATGCTTTACCGAGCGCCGGATAAACTTTTAATTGCTTCTTGGTAACAATTAACGGCCTATCTTGTCGCTTGCAGGTTTGTTAACTATGGTTAAATGATACTGAATTCAAGCCTTATCTTAGTGATTCACCATTGATCCACCTAAAATCTCACAAAAAGAAGTGAAAATGGAAGACTGGTATGACAGTATCTGCCAGATAAGTTATTAGGAACTCATCCAGAGGTGATCTAAAAAGTCAGAGTCAAGTACTGGTGGCTAGCAGATTTATAAACGTCAATGTTAGTTCATAAAATCTTCATAAATCACTGAAGGGGGACACTCTGCTTTGATTCATAATAATTACCTCTTTCACGTACGCGGCTAGTCTCTTAATATGTACATAAACTAATTTAAGTCAGTCGCTACACTCCACGTTTTAATTCTCGTCTAAATTCACTATGGTTCAACTAATTTAAATAAGAGTAGTATCTACTGTACTTAAAAGATTGTACGTGAAGAACTAAGATGTAAATTATGCTGTGAACCTATGAAATACTTTATTATCTGTTTTCGTTTGTAAAAGGAAATCATAACTCAATGAAAATGTATTATACATATGTTTCTATCATCCGCCCCAACCTGCTTACATATCGCCATGACAGACTGGGCTAATAAATCTCTAAATGATTCATTCAAAACCAAAGTTATTCCATACATTTGTAATATCAATTATTTGATCAATACGAATTGTTACTGTTTTACGAACCGTAGATATACCGATTCTTGGTTCATCTACAAGTTAAAAAGGTACAAAGGGGAGTTTAGAAATATTCTTTTGAGGAAAGTTTTGGAGCTGTGATAAGGAATTATAATATCATTGACGAGGGATACTTGGAATACCGGCCTTAGTCCATCGAGCTATTCGCTTCTACCCCTCACTTTTATAGGCCAAATTATTCTTAAACTATTCTAACAGCCGAGTTGGAATGCTTTTTGAAATATTTGTACACAGACCAGGCATTGACGGTAGTTACGTGCATACATCTATCTGTAGTAACTAGGGTTTACAAAACTATTAATTATGTAACAAATGTTTAATTAGACCTGTATCTTTCTAGGGATAAGCCAGAAATGTTGATCCACATTTGTTCTATCATAAATGAATCATATATATATATTTTTGGTACAGCTATTGAGAAATCTAGACTTAGAGAATGAAATAATTTATTATTGTATAGCGATCTTTAAATTCAGCACATGACTGTTGGTACGAAAGACTGGAATTTCAGGGTTTCAAAAATATCAAAACTACAATAAAAAGGCAATACCATGTTTCCTGAGTGAAAAATATATGATTATGTATAGTCCATCAGATTATAGAAAAATATTGGACACGTATTTGTTCCTTTAGTAAATCTATAAAAACTGACGAAGATAAAAAGCATCAAAGATTAGTGGGAGCTAGTGACATCACGGCTAGGTAAAAATTGTAGCGACGTCACACGAGTTTTCAACGCACTGTATCGTCTTCATTTTTCGTAAACGTGAAAAAAATACGTGTCCAGTATTTTTTGGACCCGACGGAACAATCTGATTTTTTTATTCGACTACCCTAATGCATATTTTTGTTTTGTATCATATATATGTAAAAGATACCCTTTTACATACATATGATACACAATAAAAATACGTTGGCAGGTGGTAGCTCAGAAAGTAATCAACTTTCTGCATTATACTTGTGTGTATGTGATTAGTCCATTACTTTTAATGTTGCATTCGATATTTCAAAACACGCATAGGTGATTATCGACGGTTAAATTAATTATATGTTAGTGATCATCATCAAGCACCAGTAATCATGGAAAGTTGGCAATAAAAGTCACTTATGAAACAGGAAGATCTTTAAACATACGAGTTTAATTTTCCTCCTCCTTCCGCTCTGGGAGGAAGGCAATGTCAGAGTCTGACTGTTACTTACTAGACCCATCCGTGTTCCTCCAAGTGACGTTTGCGTTCCAGGGCCGCGGTAACTCTTCCGAAAAAAATCTGCATCTCTTGCGGTACGAGAGAAACGAGAAATGTATATGTTTTTACCTAGAGTGTCTATATTTAAATATGATAGATGACCTGTTTTTATTTTAATCCTACCATCATTTCAAAATAAAGTTTCGATAAATAAATAACATGACGCAACATTTCGGTAGGTACTATCAGTTTAAGTGGGTACGTTACGTCTATCTAAACAATCTGCGGCTGCGGAAAACCTCAAGCCTCGAGCCGTTTGGGTTTGAAACCGGACCATGAGGCCCTTTCAAAGAAATATCGAAACGGCCGGTTGATGCTTCGCGTGACCCAAGAACTGGTTTTACTTTGGCCAGAGTCTAGCATTGCCATTCAACGTGGCAATGCCGCCGGTGTCATGGGCACGGTAGCTGCTGAAAGCGTTGAGAAAAAAAAAATTATGCTAAATTTTAGTTAGTTTTATTTAGTTGAATAAATAGATGTAATAATAGTCAGTTATTTTTTTCTAATTCGAGTATGTTTGCATATAAATAAAAAATATGCAAATCAAAAAGAAAACAAACCTTATCTTTAATAAATCAAGATGAATCTCTACAATTTTTTAGCTTTACTTTTTCCTAAACAAAAATAGGAGGTTTGAACGTGTTTGCAGATTCATTATCTGCTAGACTGAGAGGCTGAGGTTGATTTTCAGCTCGTCGTATTTATTTATTTGTTAACAGTCAGCGGTTCGTTGCCCGCCATTTATTTTGTTTATTCAAACGTTGTGGGTACATAGGTATGTAGGTATGCCCACTTAGATAGAACCTTTATGTTTAAGTCTTATTTATATCTAAATACTCTGTTATGTATTCAAATGCGTAATATGATGGTACTTTTCGTAATGGTAAATGGAAACCGCTGCGCGCCGTATGGGTTACTTATCAACTGTTCAAAAGAAAGTAAAGACATGACAATTTTCTTAAATCAATGCTTGATTTCTATATTGAATTAAAAGCTGACACTTTAATCATAATCATTTTATTTGATTGCTAGAACATGGTAGGTATTACATTACATGGTCTTAGGTTTAAACATTTTTTCTCGTCACGTTACTACCACATAGGCGTACAAACATTAAATATGTTATATTAAATTGTGATATTTAAGATAATTGAAATTAAAGATGTCAGTCAAATAAAATCATATAAAAAATAATTGAATTAAGATGTCAAAGTGTCATTTAGGTAGTCACTTAAATTATAATAACATTTATTACACTAAAAATCTTTAAATATTCTTTAATCTAAAAATCTTTAACTATTTATAATTTTGTAACCTTTAAGCGAGCACTATATTGACCAATCGCTGGCATTATGCAAACAATACATTTATATAATTTTACATACACATCGGCATAATATTTTTAGAGATTTTTAAGTTTTATTATAGAATCAGAGTAAAATAATAACATTTCAACGAACGAATACCTTCGAAGACTTCCTACAACTGGATACCCCTTTTTTTCTGGATGGGAAATCATCAAATGACTTCTCCCGCTCTGGGCGGAGCGAAGGGAGTGTCAGACTCTTACTGACTAAAACCCACCCGTGATCCTTCTTGTGCCCTTTGCATTCCAGGGCCGCGGTGACTCTTTCGAACAAATTCCGCAACCCTAGCAGGCACTGACCCTATGGGGCCCCGTCTACGTTGCTGACGGCTCTTTGAGGCGCGCGTGGAAGACGACGCGCCGTTGAATCGGGCCTGGTTGCTATCGGACGGCGAGCCACCCATAGCTCGCCATCCGCAGGCCCGCGCCTACGGTGGCCGGGAATCGCCCTGCGTTTCCCGACGCCCGGGGCGACTTCTTCTGTTGAACTGGATACCCCTGAGCTGTTAATATTTGGAAATAATTAATTAATGACACAAGTATTTTTAGAAATGTTTATTTTCAGACCTTATTAATTGCAGCTCAACGTAAGATGACGATTTTACGAGATGGAGTTCTATCTATAAAATATTTAATATCTCAATGTATAAAATAGAAAAGATGCGTGTGTGTGAGAAAATCCAGTTTTAACATACTTAAAACAGAGAAAAATACCTAGACATAGATAAAGCATGCATTACGGATGTGCTTATTTTTCATTACCGTTATGTACCGCAGTTTTTTTTACACAGTTTACGTGTAAAAGAAACTGCGGTCACCCAACTTATCGGAAGTTATCTATCAGCCTCCATGCTATCAACATACATCATAGTCCGACCGGTATGTGCACAGTAAGCACACAACCTAATTCTAATAAAGAAAGATGTCGGACGAGAAGGCAATTTTCCAGCCTACGCGACGCTTTATCAAAAATTGTTCTTGATTTGAAAGAGAAAAAAACTTGACGTAAATTAGCAAACATCATTTTCGCATTTAGAATATTTTCTTTTCGTTAATGTTCTTTTAACTGTCTACTAGCCTAAAGTAGGTATAACTTATAATAATAGACATACTTTTTCCCGCGTCTTCGCTCCCGTTAATTTGGATTTTCGCAACAAAAAAGTAGCCTATAACCGTCTCCAGGGTCCCTTCTGTCTCCAAAATCGGTTCAGGTATTTTAGAAATAGATGATTTTAATTATTGTTTTTTTTTTGTTGCTATTTCACGTAACAAACAAATCAAATTTGTTTCGCATGTATTACAGTACAGGATTAGGATAAAGATTACAAATTTAATTTTTTTTCTTTAAATATTTTTTTACAACAAAAATTAATGTCTCTGAGGAGTTCGACATGTCTTTTCAAGTACGGGTAAACACAATCTTAGCAGTAGGTACTTTGAACATTTTATCTCCGGTAAACCGAATTTTGAAGTGATATGTAAAACATTAAACTTCACTTTATGCCTCGCGTTAAGCTGAAATACATTGTGTACTACTTTACGATAAATCTGCACTTTAAAAGAATTTTTACGAGCATGTTTACAAACTTTAAAGCGAATGTGTGTAGTGTTCTAGAGAAATATCATATATCATCTATCTGGCATGTAAGATATTGACAGTTCAATCATTATTCTGAAGGTAGGTAATGCGCAAAAACAATGGAAATGCCTACTTATTACCAAAAAGACTTGTGATTTATATAACATTCTTTTCTGTAATTATCTCACTGTGAAAACTTAAGTGGAATAAGATGCAGTGAACTGTCATTCCCTCTTGACGTGATGGATAGTCAGCTCTCAGAATACTAACCTTAGTATTCACGACGAGAGTTCAACAGAATAGCGGTACTGGATCATGGAGTGGTGTCAGGCATACATATATGTCAATAACTTCATGTAGATCTAGGAAGGAGTCCACACATCCGGCCTACATAGGCTGCGTCCACACTCGTCGTACGTCGCCGTATCTAAACCCCGGGTCGCACTGCCGGCTATTATGTTGGGCGTCTGTCTAATGATACGAAACCCCCTAATCCGTTTACTTGCCGTTAGTGAAGCAATTTAGCAATCATGCTCCTTAATCCTCAGCGAGAGAGAACATAATTGCATAATAATCTTAAAGCTCTTACTATAATGATTTCATAGAAGTTCTTGATTCTAAACATGCGACGAAAGGCTTCGAATTATTTATATCTACTTCACAATCAAAACATGTCCATTAACCAGCGAAAATAAGTCATTTCGATTTATTGAAGTGATAGAAAAATCTTTGTACCTAGGTCGCCATGAACGGAAATTACTATCACAGAAATATAAATGACTTAGACAGGTCTGTCTATGTAGAAATACGTTTCTTGCGCATGGCCCTATACCTGAAGTATACTTCTCCAACCAACCAGCTTCAAAATTTTTCTACCTTATTTTGCATAAAGATACAAAAAAAAGTCCTTACTTAATATAGTTATATAGAGCACATCACCGCTGCAAGGCATAGTCTCGAAATTCTATGTAATTCACTAGCCTTACATATTGCTTTTCAGTCGCATGAACTTCTAATTCTGTCGTGTTCCCAAGTGTACCATATCACTACTTCGTATCGCCAAATTATTTTGCGTAGCTGTAATTTTTATCAGCTTAACTAGAACCAGGAATATCTTTTAAAAGGTCAATCTGTTTTTTTTTAATATGTTAATTTATGGTTGGCTGAAACATTAGTATTAATAGCACCAGTAGTGCGAAAAGCTGTGTATTTATTTAGACATCATCAGTAGGTATGCACAAAAATACTAGAGTGGATTTAATGCTTAAGAAAACATAACATAACATGACAGGTGTCTCGTTTCATCCAAAACATGTTGGATATAATAATCTGTACTATATCCTTACTAATAACGAAAGTTTGTATGTATGGGTGTTTGTTACTCTTTCACGCAAAAACGACTAAATTGATCTTGATGAAATTTGGTCTGGAATAATACATATGATATTTTATATCCCAGGAGTGTGTTTCCTTGGGATTATTTTCGACATTTACGCGGGCGGCAGCTAGCAATATTATAAAGAGGAAACATATTTTGTTTGTTTATTTGTACTGAATAAGCTTCGAAACTCATTCACCAATTGAAAGCTGCATTATCAGCGAGTAACAAAAGCTATATATTATATTTTATCTCCGTATTTCCACGAGACCAGAAACTACGCGGGTAAAACCGCGGGGCGCTGCTAGTTTTAAGTACAGTTACAAATAAAAAATTAGAAATCTATACATATAATAAAATTGTAGACTAGCCTTGTCTGTACAATGTTATCCCGAGTTTTATCTAGCGTTTATTTCATCAAAATCGACACGCAAAATAAAAAATATTGAATTTTTAAGTTTATTATGAAACTTTATACAGCGCTCGGAGTCCTGCAGGCATCACGTAAAAAGTACAAAACCAATATAGATAAGTATAAAATATAATAAATGTATGAAACATTAGAATAATGCGTAGGTACCTATGAGTACAACATAGTTTTTGTAAAAATTAAATTCATTGAAAAGTGTTCAAGAAGAAATTCGTTTTTATTACGGGATACTGATACTTGCAGCGCCATCTATTGAGCAAAGAGAACGAACCTTACTAAGTTAAGAAAACCATCAAATGCACTAAATAGTATGTTTTGTTGATCGATGTTGGTTCGAGGTAACAGGAGATACTTGGACTGGTTTTTAATTTTGAAACGGAGGAGGTGATACAGTCAGTGCCTCGCACACTTTTCCTATTTTCTTAATTCTGAGAAGAATTAGGTTGTGAAAGAAATTTACGTACCAACATTTTTTCCGACATCCACGCGAACGTAGTCCTCTTTACTAATATTATAAAATTGAAGAGTTTGTTTAGTTGCGCGCGCTTATCTTAGGAACAACTGGGTCGAATATTAAAATTATTTTAGTGTTGGATAGCCCTTTTATTGAAGAACACTGGGATAGGCTATATAACATCACGCTACGATACATAGTAGCATCAATGATAAATGTTATAACACCGGTATTTTTCCGCAGACGAAGTTACGCGGTTCAGCTAGTTGATCAATAAAAATATAATTGGTGCCAAGTTCTTGCTTATGTCATACATCGCTCATTGTCGAATGTCGAACACCGCCGCTCCACGCCCCCGCGCCGCGCCGGTTCGCTTCCCCATCGGACACAATACTCGTGATAGATTGGGAAATAACATCACCCAAACGTACATGCACACATCCACTACAACTTATGTAGGTATATTTTGTACGTCGATCCGTGATTTATTATTACGTAATTTGTTATTTCATTACTTGCTGTTGATTGCTCCGCTGTCTGAAGCTTCGCTTATCGGAAAACTCAGAATGTGGTTCCACACGTCGAAACTTTTGCTGCTTTGTCCAATTTTTCTATAAATCTTTCAAAATTTAACAATAAATCAAACGATTTTGTAGCAAGACTACATGGATAGGGGGATAAAATAAAAGCTTTTGAAAACGGAGCAATGTTTGAATTAGAAACTGAGTAAATACAGGATTGAGTTGCACAGAGGCTCAGAGTATTGTACGGGGCTTGTGTACGAACGTCGCCGCGGGATAAACGTAGTCTGAATCCTCCTTGCAGCGCTCGGAAATACTGGCTTAAAAATTAATAGAGCGGAATTCCTAACAGATTTGCTTTTAATTGTATTTTTTCTAGAAAAAATTGCTAAGTTAGGCCAAGTAAGCGAAATATCAGTTAAGTATTAAAAAAAACTTGACTGTCAGGCAAAAAGTGTAAAATCTATACTAATATATAAAGCTAAAGAGTTTGTTTAAAAATTTGTTTGTTTAAAATTATTTCAGTCTTAGATAGCCCATTTATCGAGGAAGACTAAAGACTATATATCATCACGCTAAGACCAATAGCGAAGTCGCGGGCAGAAGCTAGTATTGTTATATATTCATTAACATAAATAGGTATTCCAAATTGTCTTAAAAACTTTTAGTTTGTACTAAAAAAAAGTCTAAAATAAAATGTCATTATATAACGAAACGGAATACCGTTCCATTCTTTTAGATATGAATCTAAAAACAAGGCCTTTTAGACGAAGCAATTTATCCTCGTCAAATAAAAAGATAAAATAACTTTTTCGAAATCGCTATCTAGTTTTTTTTTGTAATAGTCTAGACTTTGACTTTCGCCAAAAACATGGGAACCATTCCCATGTTTCTGGCGAAAGTACAAATATTACGATAAATATGTCACAAGTTTCACCACGATAAAAGTTAGCCAATATTTTCAACCTGTCAACACTATTTTTTAAGAATGGGAAGTCATCAAATGACTTCTTCCGCTCAGGGCGGAGTGGAAGGGAATGTCGGACTCTGACTGACTAAAACCCATCCTTCTTCCAAGGCCGCTGTCTTTCGAACAAAGTCCGCAACCCGGGAACCTGTCTACCCTTTGCTTGCCAAATAACTCAAAGAAAAAAATCATATTGACCTAATCGCTCACACATAGTAAGTTGGTTACGCAGCATACAAATTCAATAAAAATTGCTACTCGTATCTAGGTACCCTCAGCCACGCGTTAGCAACAATATCGGATCCCAACGTGCTTATCGCGACCCACGATGCGTGTAGAAATGTCCTTTCAACTTACATACTTAAGAGCCTGGAGATTTATGAGAGCCCTTTCCATACCTGCTTAGTCGATGACGAAAGGAAATCTTAAGACGACTTAAATATACGTCGTTTTATAAACACCGATGTACACCGCGAATCTTCGCTTTTATTGAAGTCTTTGAGACTTGCAAAGTTGGATTAAGATTTATTTCGTCTTTTCATTTGGGACCTTATGCGGCTTTAGTTTGATTCGTTTGATTATTCTTATTTATCTATACTTATAATAAATCTGTAGAGAGGTCAATTCTGTACAGGGAATATATTTTCAAAATAACTAACAGGGGGTGATTAGTGGCCGATACTGGTGCCAAAAACTTTTTACAAAAAATAAAACCGACTTCTAAACAAAAACCCAAAAAGTATAAAATAACTTTAATTTCGGAACTCGGTGTTTTTGGTTGCTTATTTGTTGTTGAACACACCGACTTCCGAAATTAAAGTTATTTTATACTTTTTGGGTTTTTGTTTAGAAGTCGGTTTTATTTTTTGTAAAAAGTTTTTTTATTTTTCACTTTTTAGTGGTACCTACACCCCCTCCCCTCCCCCACCTAAACGAACCAGTCACATTGGTGTTAAAAAAAACGTACTGCTCCTTTGCAGAGTAAACTAAGAGGTCGTCAATGTAGACAATGTAGATATTTTTTCAGATTTTTGTTGATTTTTCGAAAATTTTCATGGGACCATTTGGGAAGTATACCCTTTCCAACAAAAAAGATTTTTTCAAATCGGTTGACAAGCGACGGAGTTATGTGCGAACAAACAATAAAAAAAAAAAAAAAAAAAACACAAACATCCGAATTGAGAACCTCCTCCTTTTTTAGAAGTTGGTTAAAAATGCAATCAGTAAAATTTTTGTCGGTCTGTCTGTCTGTCTGTATGTTCTTTATAGAAACAAAAACTACTCGACCGATTTTAACGAAACTTGGTGCAATTATTCTTTATACTCCTGGGCAGGTTATAGTACCTATACTTTTCATCACGCTACAATCAATAGGAGCAGAGCAGTGAAGGGAAATGTTGGGAAAACGGGAGAAGTTACTCCATTTTTTAAGCTTCCGTCGCGTGTGTAGCCTTAATAGTTAAAGTTACATAGAAATCATGTGTGACGGAAATGTTTTACATAAAATTACCTAAAAAATATCCCACAACAGCATATGTCTATCTTTTATGGTTGACTCACAATAACACGTGTAACTCCCGATAGCTTAGCAGTTCGGAGCTTTCTGATTATATTTGTTTACTCTTACGTGTATAATACTCTCACTCATCCTAATTAAAAAAAGTTAACATTATTACCTATTCAATAAAAAAAGAATCATAGAAATCGGTAGCTTAGTTGCCTGAAAATAAAGTATTAAATAAATAATAATAAATAAATAAATAAATAATAAGCCATCGCGCCGTCACGCTTTAATACTGTCTGAATCATGCTGTAAGGATTATTTTTGTGTAACGGTTGCCGCGCTCGACGCGGGTCGCGGCGTAGGGTATAAAAAGGCGGGAGGTCCGTGGCTGGGGGCCTTAAATTCATTTGAGGCCTCCACAGGATTGCCCGGTTAAGCAGTACAGCCTTAGTGTGCTGAACTTCGAATGGTCACATTAAACAAAAACGCGCGAGCGTCATTCAATATTTGGCTGTTGATGCGTTCAGAGCGTTCGACCTTATTGAAAGACAATAATTGATAGGTATTAACAAACTGTACTTATCGCCGCGACTTTTAGTCTTTAAATAGTTTATTTGAATTTATTTTGTTCTTATTTTATAAAAATAGGTACTTATTAGTTATTTTGGTAGTGTTTAAATATTCGTTCAAATTACAAATTATTAATAGTTTCAATTTTATTTCTTTTTAGGTGAAGTAGTAGTAGAAGTAGGAGCATAGATTTTTAGATACCGATACTTTAGTTTTGGCTATAGAATAATATAAAAGAAATACCTAAGCACTTAGTTATTACCGTATCTTAAAAATATATCGGGAATGGATGATTTGTTTATGGTTCCTTGTTGTTATTGTTGTTAGTTGGCACAACTATATTCCATTTTGGCGCGAACTTTGAATTACATCAGTTATCTAGATTGTATAGCGCGGATTTCATAATGAACAAAAACATCGAACAAAGAGTTTGTTTTAAATTTTGCACCGCCAATGTAATTTCGTGTTCGGAGTCACTGAAAATGTTACAGAAGGCTTACCGGTGACTTTATTATGACAGAGTAATACCTAGTCCTGAACTCAACCCAAAATGTCAGATTTGTATACATTTAAATAGTAACTATCTTACTATTTAAATCTATAAAAAATTGATATTTTTTTCCTGAACCTGATTTTTTTATTCGCGTTCACCGTTCAAGGGACACGCCATTTTTAATGTCTCACGCACGCGTCCACTATCACATTTCAACCCGCGTGGCAATGGCGTCAGAAAATGTGCATTCCGTCCTGTCCATACAACACAAATAATTGATTTTTGTCGCACCTTCCCGATCTCTCCTTCAACATTGAACCATGTGGAACTACTGAGACTATAACACAAATATCAAAATGTACCACTTTTATAAAAGAGTCACCGCTTAAGCAATCTATCACATCCGTTCTACATAGAATGCATTACGCCATCAAGCCAAGCCGTAGCATAAAATGTGGTACAACATATGCCAGCGACAAGATAACATACTGAAAATATGAATCCTCGCGAAGGTATGTAGCATGTCATGCTGCCGAGGTTGAGCTATGAAGCAAGGGCACGACTCGACGCAAACTTGACAGACTGCCAACTATCGACCGCTGAGATGATGTTAGTCAATGTCAACAACCACTCCTGACGATTCATTATCACTTAGCAGACTTAGACACTATTTATAGGCCTGATGGTCTATTAGAATTTAAACATCTGTTTCGTGAGAGACTGTTGAGTTAAAGTCAAGAGTGAATAGGTCACCTCAAGGCAATCGTGGTCCATCTTCAACTAGGACTACATCATCGCTTACTATCTGGAGAGATAGTAGTCCAACGCGACCCTACCAGGACGATAAAGACGTACTATAAAGTACGGTTTTGGGTCAACAGTGAACTGTGCGTTTTCCTCTTATGTGTGAAATCAGTCAACCTTAGTGGGTGAGGATTACTTATGAATTGAGGCTTTATGGAATATTCACATTGCTCAAGTAGGAACGTATCATGAATCAAGATAAAATACATTGGAGCCAAACCTCTTAATCATTTTTATTTCAAACCGAACAACCACCAATGCCTATTTTTTTACTGAGATTACTGACGGAAGAATTACTAGGTTTTTTCATGCTTACAGTTATTCGATATACAGCAACCAGCCTACTAACACTTCAGTACGCTTCAAAATAAATTTAAAAAAAACATCAAATCGAAAAAGCTTGTTCTACATCGAACAGCATTTAGTATAATCCGTAGACTTTAAAATCTCTTATACATCCGATCGCGATGGCGCTCTAACGAGGGAAGGCTCGTTGAACTGCTCTCGAGAAAGCCCCGCGCGAGTTAACACCTCACGGCTCGCCCAGAATGCACCACACCGCTTATTCAAGTACAGGAAATGAATCTTACGCCCCTCGCCTAACTCCAACTGCATTTTTCATACTTTTCACAACCCGCCTCGTCCTTTGTGAGGAAAATAAAGTTTACCGTAATATTGTGTAAAATGAGGCAGTAATACAACAAGAGAAGGTTGCAAGAGTTTTAAAATGTGTTTAGATTGTAGCGTGATACTTAGACGTTGTGTTTTCCTGTTCATCGTGCTCTTGCGAACAGAAAAGTTAGTCTGTACAACAAGAGATAGGTACAACTAATATACAGGGGAAGGTTATTAAATCTTTGGTTCTAAAAAACATAGGCATACCGCATAATCTGCAAAAAACAGTAATAGCATTAAAGAAGTGGAGAAGTGATCAGTCAAACGTTACGTCGACAGAGGACGCGACAACAACCAACTTGCAAATTATCTAGCCATGAGCGATGGCCTTTATATCCCTCTAAACATGAAAATATGGCAGACGCCCTTCATCCATCTTATTGGTGACCAGTGTGTCAAGGTTCGAGATTCCCTTCTACACAACTTTTTAACATATGATTTTCTCTTTACAAATTCGCGTTAGTATTATTTTAGGTATTCCATCCAGCACATACACCAGTGAAGGACATTTAAAGTGCCAAAGCACTAGTTAAAACCACGGTTGGCTTAAATATTGTGAGCTGAAAGTTTATAAAACCGCGGTGTTTTAAGGCAGGTTGCCAAAGTATAGATTGTACGTACAAAAACAACAATTCCTTCACAACAAAAATCTTCGAAAATCGACAAACCATGTTTTTGTATTTATTAAATATAAGAAGGTATATTTAGGTATGTATTATTTTATTCATTTTACCTTTGTATACTACTTTAAAATTGTAAACTGGGTCCTACCCTCTATGTTAATTTCTCTCTATAACACTATGGTTTGCTGGGAGAAAACTCAACTCTGAAATGAGCCCGTACACGGACTTTATTATAAGTTGTGCTTCACTGCATAGTATAAAACCAAATCGCTTCCCGCTGTCTGACAGTCCCTATGTATCCCTAGGTCTTTAAAACTACGCAACGGATTTTGATGTGGTTTTTTTTAATAGATTGAGTGATCCAAGGGGAAGTATGCATGTACATATAATACATGCATAATGTAGTAGAGAATGTAGAGATTTAGTATCAGCATTGCACCCGTGCGAAGCCGGGGCGGATCGCTGGTAAGAAATAAAACATGTTTTAAAGAAGTATTTTTTTCGAAGCAAAACTTTGGTTATTAATAGTAGGTACCTACTTGCGCAATGAATCCAACAAGTTTCGTGGTTCAAACAATCATATAATTGATCCAAACTGCAGTTCCATTAAAAGGGACCGTTGATATCTTGATATTATTGATTTTCGTATCGAAATCTTTCCCCAAATTAGAAGCAAGATGAACATATTGATTTTTTTCACAACCCTAATGGATGTCACGGCTACTCTATAGTAGTACACACATACCACAGTTAAGGAATTTTAGTAACCAACTTAGAAAAGAAAATATTTTTTCCTTCATCAGGCGGAGATTTTCAGCATATTTGCAATTCAACCCTTATAATTTGATTAAATAGAAGGTGTCTTGGGAATATAATTCGTTTAAAGACTTTGTTCAGAGCTATTGCGTCTTTAATGTATAAGAACATAATTTAATATCTCCTGAAATTATTCGAGTATCTAAGTGCGTTTATGTGTTTTAGTAATTGGCTCCTATTATGTACACCAATAGCTTTTATTACTTAGAACATTTCTCATGTTTGATATAAATAAATAGATGGTTCCCGATCATCGTGCAGTAGTTTTAGGAAATCATAACTTCCTTGGTTACTTCTTTCACTCTGGGTGGAGCGGAAGGAAGTATCAGAATCATACATTCGAACATATCCGAAACGTCCTACAGACCCTTGATAGATATAAAACTGTTATGAGCGTTTTTAAGGGCATTTCAAACAAATTTTCAAGTCGATTTTTTTTCCAAAATGACTGAACCGATTTTAATTAAACTTCACACATATACACAGGATACATAGGTCTAAAAAGTTAGTTGAAAACATTTTCGATAAATAGTGTTACAATTAAATTAGACCCATTTTAAATAACATACAAACATAATTTTCCATGCAGTTATCTTTTTTTAAATAAGACATTTCGAAAATGTTTTAACTTACTTTTTAGACCTATGTATCCTGCGTATATGTGTGAAGTTTCATTAAAATCGGTTCAGTCATTTCGGAAAATAACCACTTGAAAATTTGTATGAAATGCCGTTTGGCGTATACGCTCTTACGCTGTGTATTTCTTTCCTACCCGCACCGTTCAGGTAATCGGTTACGATGAACAGTTCGGTATACTTTTACAAACCAATACTGTCCCACGTGTGTGCATCGCGTTTTATAGCTGAAACGGGCTGGAGACACTCGGCTCCCCGAGGAATTTACCCTTTTCTTCACTAAAAACAAATACCTTCTACTCCCAAGACCGCCACGACTGTATAATATTCTAATAATATTTACCAACGATGACTGCAGAGGTCCCGAGAATTTCCTATATATACACACATAAGTGTTCGTTTACATTTGTAGAATTAAATATTGTGCTTATGTAAAATATCCACCAGAAAATGAATACAAACTACTTTATGTAATAGATAGTACCAAACTTCTTTAAAATGTTGACATTTTTTTCTCTTAGTCGATGGAAAGTGTTTGTAAGAGACTGAGAGATACATTTGCATTACACTGACAGTATCAAAATAACCTGTAATAGCAAAATAACTTACCCTCTACCTACATCTACAATTTCAGTAAAATAGCCAGTATCCATGCGGCGCAGACGGAAAAATAAATAAATACAAATGTGTATACTTCCTATGACAGCATGGGCGACCACAACTAATCTGAGCCATGGAATGAAGGCACACTATCAAAAATGAAAACCGTCTGTTATTCTAATGGGCGCAGACCAGCAATGAACTTCAGCAATCGGGAAGTATTATTCACACGATGCCACCGAACGACTGAACACTGTCAGCCATCAGAAATTTAACGCTAGCAATACATTTCAATCACTTCCAGTTCCATCCAATAGTCGGAATATGCTTGGTTCTACTTGGATACCTAATAAGTCACGTCATTATACTTTAAAAACTAAAATCTGCACTGCCTCGGGCGAGTGCCTCAACATGAATCGCCACTAGAATACTTCGCTTCCGCAAGCTTTCTCAACCTCAGAAACACGCGCCTCACTTTTGGTGTAAAACATGTCTGGTTGATGAAAATAACCTCTCCGTCATCGAAGAACACCATCAGTGATTGCACGCTTGAAAATATTAACACAGCCTTGCGGATAGTAAAAAATAGTTTTCAAATGTTGATCTTTGGCTATGAAGTTCATGTTCCATATTTGGGGCACGTTTTGATGGCTATAGGGTATATCCTGGAACATCTGGAGGTGGCCCGGCCGCCGGTCCCGAGTGGTGTGGTGCTGGTCGGCAACCTGCTCGTGCTATCCGGGCCGAACACGTTCCGCGTGCCCGGCCGACCGCGGCAGGACGCTGTTAACATTATATTCTTAGTGAGTAACCTCCTCGTATTCGTTTACGATATCATGATGACATCTATGCATCCTCCACCAACCTCTGGTGACCTTCCCCCGCGTGCCACTTAACGCTGCAAGCTTAATCAATATCGAGATTGGGTTTTAAACTGTACGTAATTGACAGCTTAACAATTTGTTAAACTATGAATAAAAATAAAAACCCTTTCCTTGAAAAAGTGTTGTTATTATAATCTCGTGAGTTAATTGATGTTAGCGTTAAATTGAGGGGCAAGGTTCAACGTAGAACAAATTTCAAAGTAATAAATAATCCTCTTGCAACGGGTAATTAATGAAAAAGGGGTTTAGGTATTATAACAGAATTTTAATTGGTTACGTGATAATGTTGGCATACGAAAATTAAAATTCTTCCTCAGGACTGGCTGAGCAAACAGTCAACAATTAAGTTTGTCACTTATAGTAGACTTAATAAGGATTTTGAAACTAAAACAAAAAGCATACTTCATTTATCAGGAAGTATTAAAATTAACCAAGAATATTTAAGCGGTTTGGTTAAGAACAAACTAAACTATCTCACGAAATCCATCAGGATTGTCCTCACTTTTTAAAATTAACTGTTGATTTTAAATGGATTAATAAACGTATTTTTTATAACTTCAAACCAAAAATGTTTAGGTAGGTATGGATTTGTTTAATTAAATACAAAGATTGGCTTAATGTAATTATTGATTTGAGGTGACATTTTATATCTACTGTATTCAGACAGAATATCAGCCATTATGACAAGCGATGTAAGGCTTTAAGTGAAGCTTATCGCAAATGTATGAAGGCTTCAGTATCGCTTAGTTTCGAATGAACGATTTCGAAACAAGCCCCTAACAGACCCGCTCAGACCAAGATCCCGCTGGAATAAGGCCTTATGTCTGCTACACAATCGAGATACATGAGAAATAGTCACGAACAAATCTTAGGGAATGGATCTATTTAACTGTGGCTTACCTACTTCAAAATCAAGTTATAGATTGATAGAATAACATTATTATAGGTACACCAAATTCTCTAAAACAACAGTAATTTTGTGTTGCTTGTGTTAAGACAAATAAATGTGATCAGTTATGATAAAACTAAAATTAAGAAGAACTTACTTGTTGTTTTTCATAACACTCTTTCTCGCTACGATTATAATCTGCCTAGCCTTTTCCCATCAGCTTTGGGGTTAGCTTTTCGATTTAACTCGATGCCTATTCTAAATTAATTATGAAACATTTTTGTGTCTAGTCTATTTTGTATCCCACTGTGGGGCAAAGGCATATCCTTTCTCCTCTTGATCTTGTACTATCTTCGAAACTTAGCCAGAAAGTCTAAAACGCAAACATGATCAGATCGTCACACCACAATATGGAACGTCCAAATGGAAAATGTTTAAGTTCCACAACATCGTAATACCTAACAGCAGATAATAATCAAAGGGCGAAGTTCACTGCAACATCAGAAGTGCGATCGCGTCCTGAGTTGTCAATTTGGCACATTTTGTACCACGCCAAGGGCCCTCAGTCCTTCAAGTGCCCTCGTGGACTCCAATGACGCCTCGCAACCACTTTTTATCGCTGCAACAAAGCAAAAATAATTATTTATGGTCACTTGTCGTGAAACAACTTCGTTATTTTATTGAGGCTTTTATGTTGAAGGTTATTTTGATACCTAGTTTTGATGTTGCTAAGCAAAGTTCTTTTATAAACCATCTTATGTAGGTAATTATTTATTTTAAACGTAAGTACATTATAAGGTACATTATAAGTTACTAGCTTAATACGGAACTTACTGCCGTGATAAATAGTGCCAAATATCGTCCAGATCCGTTCAGCCGTTATGGCTTTATTATTATATACTTTATTGTACACCTTGTAATAATAACAGGAAAAACTTTTATAAAAACAAGTGTACAATGGGCGGTCTTATCGCACAAGACAATCTCTTACAGACAACCTTTGGATGGACTGAACGAGAGGAGATAGATTTAGGGCTGTGAGTGTATAATTGTTATGAATAATAAATTATTATACTAATTAGCCATAACAATATAAATAAAATATAATATACTTACTAATAAATATCAAATAGGCATATAGTTGAGAAAGGAGCGGAAAAATTAAAGTAAAAAAGTAATGCTCCTCCACCAATTTTTTAAACGCTGGTAAACGTTTTAGCACGCCTCACTTCTATGGGTAATTTATTCCATAAACAAACTTTTTGTACACTAAAAGATTTATCGAAGAATAGCGGAATGCATACGAATACTTAATTTTCGATTTTCCGATGATATCAAGGAGCTAGAATGCGTGTCACAGAGGAACTGAAAGCGTTATTGATTACCAAACAAACATCCGTCCATCCAAACTTTCGCATTTATAGTCCCTACCTAGTCAGATTAAACTAGTTATGTACATTTCTACTCTTTAACATATACATATGTAAGTATATAAAATATTATTCTAATTGACAACGCACATAAGTAAGTCTTAAGAACGAAGTCTATCCAACTTCTTATAAGAATAGCAAAAAATACAAAAGAAGTTAGGCACAATGCTCTCAGTACTGGAACTGCAAGAAAAACTACACAAAATTCAGATATAAAACAAGAACTCCTAGAGTTTTGTTCGCACTCGTCTCAATAATAGTTTTTACCGTATCTTTGAGTTAGCGCCGGGGTCGCCATTGCTGTCGCCCTAACTGAATGTTACAGGGCGTGAGGCCACGCCACCTAAGTTTTAACTCGATACATTATTATTATAGAAGTAGAACAGAACTTCAAACGGGATTTCTGAGAAGCTTTTAGAAACGAATGGTGTTAAAAGGCTATGATAGGATGTTGACTCGGTGTTAAAAGGCCAACAGCATCCTCAGAAATGATAGTGTGCATGTTTTTCACATGCCTAGGAGACTTTTTTTTAATCTTTTGTTTTAGAGACTTTTATTCTAAGAACATGCTAGCTCCGTTAGGCTTAGGAGGCTTTTGAACCTATACCAAGATGATTTAAAAGTGCTTACCTACTCCTTTAGACCTTTTCAGTTTTCTATAGCAAGTGAAATTTATTTGATTTAATTATGAGCGTTGTTATAGCTATAATTATGTCTCTTGTCGTAATTATGTCTCACTGCCCTCTTTTAATGTATTACTCCAGATTCATGAAATAAGAAATTATAGGTAGGAAGCTTACCCCGAACCTAGATCGATTTTAACGTATTTTATGATAGGTGTAACTTTAATATAACAACGAACGATATAATCTCGTTTGATATAATTTTCATTTGTTATAATCATCTACTGTTATCATTCAACTTTATGATACACATCTATCATCTATTCTATTCTATTCTAAGAGATATAATTTCATTTCAAATAAGCTTCAGTTGATATATAACACACTTAAACTAGGGATTAAAAGTGATAATGTTCATATTGTATGTATGTTCGCTCTGTGATCGGCGGTTATAGATCAAATGTTAATTTTACATAAGAATAAACATACCTACTATACGAACATTAAAGAACATGTTGTTATATACAATATTAAAGCAAACTTATGTAAAATGTTGTTAGATGAAATAAAAGTTATGTCATTCGAGCATTACTGATTTTGAAAATATTATAGCAAATGTTCTTAAACTGAATGAGCGGCACCCACAACGAACTGCAGCCAATGTCAAATAAATATATGTACATCCATTTTCATCTCCACTAACGCATCAACATATTCTAGCCGTACAACATAGCAAGTTAGTAGTGATACTTGTTCAGCTTGTAGGTATGTATGTTGCTCAATCAATCGGCTGGAGTGTCGAGCCCTCTACATTGATAAGACGCTTCCTTTGACGCGCGCGGCGGCTCCCTTTGAGGTAAAAGCGCGAATCCACAACACTGATAAATGTATTCAAAGAGTTAGAACCAATTTTGAGTAGAATGTATGTGAATAGATCTGGTTCGTGCGGTAATTATTTATCCATTTACATACTATGATCAACAACTGAATACTATAGATAAAAGCCAAGATGCTGTTGAATTTTCAACACTCTTCTCAACACTAAGAATTGAATACCTTACAGTACCTACCGCAACATTAAGGCTTTCATTTACGGATCGGAAATTATGCAATAAAGCTATGTTTATTGAAAATTGGTAAAATATAAAAAAATTAGAAAACCAATTCTTTTGCTCAGTTAATTTCAAAATTTGTCAGAATACTAGTGAATTACAGATGATTGAGACAATTTGAGACGGTGAACCGAATGCGAACGCACCTTGAGAATACGAGAATATCCTCTCTTGAACTATTTTCATTTGATCATTAACATCTCTATCAATTTAATTTGATAATATCAATGAAGCAATGGTATTAGAGAACATATAATAAACCAGCCAAATACCATTGTATTTGAGAACATCTAATAAAACACTTCAACAATAATCCTCCAGGCATACTGAACTAAGAACTAATTACCATTAATGCCACTAGCAGGATGAATGGAAAGCGCAGCGCGTGGCCATATTACCGGTCCATTCAGAGCGCCTCACTGTCACCCGACTACCTGACTGCTTAAATGAGCTAAGAAAATTAGAAAACCACTCCCTTTACGTAATAACTATTTCTGCAAAAACTTTTCTTACGAACTGACGGAGGTAAAAAGTATGATCTCATTGTTAATCATGATAGTTGATGTTTCTATTAGCTACTTTGTGAATCCCACTTAGATTTAAGTTCGTCGTGTACCTATGTAAGTATATGTACCTATTTCGATATTTTACTCTGCTAACTAAAGCATGATTAACATATATTCCCGCTTCATAATTTACATGCAATGAAATTAATATCAAGGATTCTTACTTAATACTTCAATACTTCGAAGTAGGTAATGTGTTGGTAAAAACGAATTTTATACGAAACTCAGAGCTTAAAAACCATCAAATAATTTAGATCTGCAAATCCAAATCGAATTCAACTTATGAAATATCCAATCTGACTAAACTGAAAAGTCCAATTTGACTTCATAACTTTGGCCATCCATCAAACAGATAATTCAGAGAGTAACGTATGATTGGAAAAAAATCGGAAAACAAATTGATACGGGGCTTAATTTGAAAAATAATTACACGTGTATTTCTGGTTTAGATATGTTTGACTTGCAGAAAACAGACTTAATCATAAAACAATGAAATTATTACCGTATGGCTATTTAAATACTGATTAGCAAAATCTTATCTATAGACAAATTGAATATAGCATCTGCTAACCTATACTGAAACCATGCAAGTGGTTATTTTTTTATAAATAAGTGATAAATGATTTTTATTTTGTAAGTCATTAAAAAACACTTTTACACATCAATCTTTTTTGGCCTTTATAAAAACTAGATGAGGCCGGTGTTTCCTAGCTGACTACCCTGAGAAGAAACACCGAAACAAGCTCAGAGGTCAAGGTCTCTTTTGAAGTCCATATAATTGTACTGGTCAAATCATATGAGAACTATGTAGGTTGGTGTCTGAAGTGGTATTTTGTGAAAAGTACCACACAGATTTGAATGGACCTGTCCAAACAGTGCAAGCATTTGTCAGTTATCGTGTAGCTCAAACTTAGAACTTTAAGGAGCTCAACGATTTGACGAACAATACCGAAGTAAGGACATTTGGGTAGGCCACAAAAGAACTCAAACTGCCAGAATAATATGAGATGAACCCCTGACATAGCGATCTACATGGTCCTCATATTCACAATACGTTATATGAGGACCATGCAGATCAGTGTCTGAATGAAATGGTCTTTTAAGAAGGAACCACGCAGTTTTGAGTGGACCTGTCCAGTCAGTGCAAGCCTTGGCCAGAGTCGAGTAGCTCAACTTAGAACCAATAAGGAACTCAACAACTCGACGAACAATGCCAATGAAAGGACATTTGGGTAGGCCACAAAAATACTCAAACAGCCAGACAACTATAAAAAAAATACTTAAAGAGGAAAAAGCAAATAATAACCCACATAGTCCTCATATTCAAAATAGGGAATAAATATATATACTTATATATAATACTTTACAAAATAAGTATTCACGTCAAAATAAGAAATTGTAATAAAATAAAAAGAATACTTTAAAAAGTAAACTTCATGTCAACAGGAAGTCAAATTGTATAAATATGTATAAACAAAAAGCGCACAAAAAAGAAAAAAAAAACATTAAAACATTGGGCCGTGTACAAAACTGAAGCAGCTCAATCCCAAGCCTTTTTGTCCTCAAGATAATCTTTACATTGGCATCAAAACGAACCACCTAGTTTTTGAGTCTGGTTTTAGGAACGATTTAAACAGATTTTTATGTGCATACAAAAGGTTTTCATAAATATACTGGGAAGGCACTGTCAAAATATTAATTACTTTAAATTTGTCTCTGAGGGACTCTCTGGGACTTAATTCATAAATTGCATGAATAGCCCTTTTTTTTAACACAAATATTGTCTGAATATCGGCGGCATAATAAGGCGGTATGGTGTAGCATGGCACATTTAATACTAAACCATATAGGTAAAATATTCTCCTTTCCTTTATACTTGTTTCCTAACATCGATAATCCAAATAATTTCATATTGAATCGAATCCTAAACGTGGAATGTAGGAGGCAGCAAACCAGCAATCAAATCAGCGCACGAGAAGGAGCAATCATTGCATGTCAGACTGCAATTAGAGTCACATACATCCCGTTGACTAGGTCACTGCTATACACTGCCATTGATTGCTTCGAACATGAGGAGAACTAGGATTTAGTTCTGGTTAAAGTTTATATGTGAGATATCTGAAAGTCGGATGCTGAGCGGGGCAGGAAATGAGGCCTCTTTCCTGGTAGATGCCACCGGCTTGCATCGATCGCTACAAATTACATCTCTTAGCATAGAAAGGCGGACTCAAAAATCGTACTGATGTAGTTCAATTGAAACTTGATAGCAACAATATATTGTATTGTTTAATACAAAATACCTAGTTACCTACGAGAAATGTGTATTTGAAACAGAAACATGAAACGACCTTTCAAAATAAAACTAGAGGTCTGTCAATAAATATGTATATCAGGTATACAAGTTGAGAATCATGACGCTTAGGGAACCCTTTTTAACATAAAGTGAAACAAAAAATATTGTATCGGGCTGGATGCCAAGATATGATTCTTAAAAAATCCGCATTCCATAGCAAATAGCGCTGAGTGAAGACTCTCGACACGGCCCCGTGTTACTTAATATTCAAGCAATTAAACCACGACTTTGGATATCTGAAAGGGTCTCATCCATTAACAAAAGTTTTAAAATATTATTCATTAAGTAAGTACCTATACATTTTCTCTAAAAACAATTGTACGACGTTAATTTGTTAAGCGATTTACATTCTATTTCATACAATTTTGAAACGCAAACAAATTCTAGTCGCATTAACACAATAATTCAATTAGTTTGTGGTTCTATTGAAAAGGGCGATATTTCCCAGACGACGTCTGGTGAGTCTACATCGGCGAGCGACAAGGACGAATAATTATAATTATTGACTCATTTATCTTCTCATCAATGGTGCTTGAAATTTAATTTTATCATTCGTTATTTCAGTTTTTCCTTACTAACAATTTATGTCTTTTCATATTTTAATGTGACATTTAATTTTAACTTCGTTACAAACTGCCTTGTAAAATTAAACATCACAATTTCAATCTGTACAGCATTTTCCAAGTGGACGCGAAAGGAGCAATCTACTTGACGACTAAAAATGGAACGTTTCCAATATCGCTGACATCCCTGAAGTCTGCAGACGGCGCTACAGCGCAACACACTCCCGGCGTTCTCTCTGCGACCGCCAGAAACCTCTCGCACAATACCTCCGAGACGCACGACTACTGGGACACCTCGGATATGTTGCTCTCCAATTACATAAACGGCTCCTATGATGAAGCTAACGCGTTCACGTTGAAACAAAACGCTAAGAGAAGCATCAATGACGCGGTATCGAAGAATATCACGTCGGTCTTGGAGAATTTGTTGAAGAACTATGAGAATTCTCAGTTACCTACCCATGGGAAAGGTTTGTTAAAATAAAAAGATATAGAAACGCTCTAGTAAACAATAGTCACTCAGATCAATTTCGACGTCATAACTTTTCCTTTTACAGACAAAACATTAATCAAACTAAGTATCGAGTTATGTATGACATAGTTTTGTCAATCTTTGTGTACTAGATCTGCCATATATCTCTTTATATTGCGTCAAATATATATTTACTTGATGTATTTCAGGATACCCTACTGTTGTACAAACGAATATTCTTATAAGAAGCATGGGGCCTGTTTCTGAGCTTGATATGGTGAGCATAAAAAAATTAATAAAATAAATGATTATGTTACGACATAAATGATGACAAAGAAATATTCGTAGCAAACTTTATGAAAGTTTCTGCAAGAAGTAGCTACGAGCCTGCTACGTATCTGCTACGAGCTGGCTACAAACCTGCTACGTCATTTTCTGACGTAGAGCTAAGAAAAACATAAAATTCGTTTTTCGATTAAAACTGTTATTCTGCCCCTTAATATTAATTATAACAATTATTCAATAGTTACACATGCAAAGTAATATAATACTTACTATATTAAAAATAGCTTGTGTTTTGTGAACTCGTAGACGTCGTAGGACATCCGTTGTTTTTATTTTAAGTCATTCCTGCTTAAATGTTTATTGTTATTTGTTTTTTTCGTTATGCATACAGATGTACAGAGACAAATGACATAGCCATTGTTGTTATTGTTTAGGTACAGAAAATTTGAAGACCGTGGAAAATGCGTAAACCACATTTCTACACATATGAAAATAGATGTTTTCTATTTTTCCAAAAAAAAAAACAACATTACCTAATAGACAATATTTTCTACACCAGGATTATTCAATGGACTGCTACTTCAGGCAATATTGGCGTGACACCCGGCTGTCGTTCCTCGGTCCCATCCGCTCGCTGTCACTTTCTATCAAGATGCTCGAAAGGATTTGGCGGCCAGACACGTATTTCTATAACGGGAAACACTCCTACGTCCACACTATAACTGTCCCAAATAAGTTGCTCAGGATTAGTCAGCACGGGGATATATTGTATTCAATGAGGTAAGCTAACTTTACTATTTTCCCTACTCACAAAAGCAGTGGAGATGAATTAATTTGATGACAAGTTTAATCGAATCTGTTGTCCAAGTCAGTGGAGTGGGATTTGACAACTGAAAATATAGCGCATATAGTCACATGAGTATTCATAGTAGTAGTTTAGTAGTTGTTTCTTTAAATTGTATATGTTTTTTCATCGAGTTGGTTTGGAGAGCAGTCAAACCATGAGTTCGTCAATCCATGGTACAAAACTTTACTGCTCGGACGTCCACAAATACGAAAATCCCAATTAACGTTTGAGAAGAATTAATTTCATACCCTTTACACAACCAAAGCGTCCGACATTTTTAATTGGCAAAGTGAAAAATATTCCCTGATCCGATTACTCAGTGGAGTTTTCATCGACCGTTAAATCCGCGGAAATTCTTGTTTAAAAAATAACCACTACTGAGATATTGTCTGGATTTATCAAGATTCTTTTTCGCTGTCTTCTGGCTGTAGTTTCGATGATAACATTATAGATTTTTTTGCAAAGAAGCAATTTTTTATTAAAATCATAATGAGCAAGGTTGACTCTTTCAGTACGGGTATATATGAAAGATGGCCGTGTAGGTTTACTTAGGTCATTGCTTACAAAGAAATTCTTAGACAAAAGCTTTATTCAAGCTTTATAACGTTGAATGGCCTACATATTTTAAGGAATCCCGTGAATAATCCATACAAAACTGAATAAATAAGCTCGTCTAATTCTCGTCGTAGAATATGCAACCGTCCACCCGTTAATCGGTTTAGTTCGGACGAAATTCGGCAGCAGAATTGCTTCGTTGAACGCAACACACCGGCTCTGAGGATCCTTTTAGTTAATCTAATGCCTTAGTTCAGCGTTCCGGATGTTTTCAGCTTTTTACGAGTACCGATCTACTTTTCAAATACGTGAACAGATTCTAACTAAAATCTAGACCGTTTTTGTATCTCCGCCTGATTCGGTTTCGAAAAACCTTAATTGAAGACTGATGAAATTTTCACGTAGTTTTTTGTTAAACCTTTATAAGGCTTTTTTATAAGGCGTATTGTTTCTAGGTTAACCATCAAAGCGAAATGTCCCATGGAACTCCGCAATTTTCCCATGGACCGGCAATCGTGTCCCCTTATTCTTGGTAGCTGTAAGTATTTGTATCACTTCAATAAATACGCGAAACATAAACCTATACATATATAAAACCTACCTATACCATTTATAAAACTATGTCCTTCTTTTCTACGTAAGTTAGTTCTGTTATTTTGTCAGTTGCCCTTAAACTTAAGTATGTTTTCTTATAGATGCATACTCGAACCAACAGCTGGTGTACCAGTGGCAAAACTCTCAGAGTGTGAACTTTGTTCCCGGCATGACCCTCTCACAGTTCGACCTCATCAGTTTTCCTTACAGAAACTTCACTTTCACTAGACGGGAAGGTAAGAAATACTTATGAAACTACTTGTAGCATATGTATAGTACAAAGAATAATTTATGCTAGGTCATGCATCACATTAATCAAGTTATTTCTTTGTCTATTACTTGTTCGTACAAAATAAGAACATTAAATAGTTATTTGCGCGTGACTGTACGGATTAAGTATCTACAAAGAAGTTCTATTCATTTAGGAAGAAAGTTTGTCGGACGCAAACAAGAGTAACCTCCCTTATTACGCAGCCTATACAAATAGAAACGTATTTGTACACGCCGAACGTCATATTCTCGTTGGATTATATCACCATATTGGAGGAGAGTATGAGATGTTCAGATATTATCTTTTTTTATTAATTTTTAATAAGGGAACTTGAGATTATTGGAGGAGTCGAGGTGAAGCCCTCAAGCCGGCGTGGCGTCGCCTCTCGGCTCTCATAACAGTGCTTCGTCTCACTAATCTCGCCACGCGCACCTCCCACGACCCAGCAGTTTATCCGCTTACCGCTTAATGTGATTTCGCGCACTTGGGTTTGGGCATGGAAAATATCTCCCAAACTGGCAATTTCATTAAGTTTTGTTATGCTGCTTTCACTGAATTGCATTTTGTTCATTAATTGTTATTTTTTAATATGTCCATGTATGATAAACCAATTGCAAAGGGATTTCTCCTCAGTAGGTACGTACACTCTCAAGGAAACTCACTCAGCCGTAAACGACTTTACCATCTCTTATTTACCGAAAATTTCTATGCTCTGAACATGTCGCGCTTTAGCATTTTTATCTCAAATTGCCTTGCAAAATAGACCTCAAGTGCTTCTTTTATAAATATGATTTGCTTTTTTCGTGTAGAAGGCAAATACAAAATAATGTCAAACGAATTGTAGCGCGCCGCGCCAATGACACGAATCGGCTTTTACGCGCCGAAGAATTTACATTCGCACAAATGTCTGCCGATATGTAACGCTGTAAGCGGTCATTGCTTTTTAGTGTTCAATATGTTGAATACCTACTCGAGTAGGTACAAAAAACTTATCTGTTAGCAACAATTTCCATTCCTGTTTCACCCATATATTTTCTACGACTTTCAAATCTTTTCAGGCGAATTCTCAGTGCTTCAGGTATCGTTCAATCTCCAGCGACATACGGGCTATTTCCTCATACAAGTGTACGTGCCTTGCATACTCATCGTGGTCCTTTCCTGGGTGTCGTTTTGGATTCATCGCGAGGTAACATGTTAACACGTTACATTTTATTCAAAGGCCATACAATGAATTGGTCGTAAAAATACGCTTTGCTCTTTCCAGGCCACTTCGGATCGGGTCGGGCTTGGGATAACGACAGTGTTGACTTTGTCCACGATAAGTTTAGACTCACGCACTGATTTGCCGAAAGTGAGATACGCTACTGCTCTCGACTGGTTCTTATTGATGAGCTTCTTCTATTGCATTGCAACTCTCTTGGAATTCGCTGGCGTTCATTATTTTACTAAGGTATGAATGAGATTTAGTTTGTTTGGCGAGTCGCTTACACTAGTAGTAGAGTACCTGACGTAGAATTTTGGATTGTTACAGGTCGGTTCCGGTGAGATTGTTATCGATGATGCAGAATGGGAAGAGCTGATAGAAGAAGTGGGTGGTGACGCTTTTGCTGCTCGACAACTAGCTGTGCGCCGGCGCAGCTCAGCTCGCTCTACTACGAACTTTGTAAGTATCCCAATACCATATCAACACCTCGTAATAGTTTGAATTTGCATGCATATAATTGTATTGAATGTACATTCCAAGCAATTGGAGAACAAACGCTAATTAAATGTATAAGTTCCAAGTACATAGGTAAAGGAAAGCCTATTTGCTACATATTGGGCACAAGCTACTAGGTACTTACTAAAAAAACTTTTGATAAGAATACCCAATAACAATATTGGTAATAGCACCCGCATCCCATTTGAAAATGTAGTGAAAAGAAACGACACTATGGCAATATAGAACAAATCCTTCCCAAAATAAATAATCGTTTAAGAGTTTAAGGCATTCTGTAAGGTTTAAAAGGGCTATAACTTTAACACAAGCATCACGAAATAACTACCTCATTAAGACGTCCAAAAATAAATGTAAAGCGACATGGGCTATAATTAATATCTGTAAGACCTGCTTTCCTAAAGAACCAATTACATACACACATTCAAACAGGGGCACAGAAAACCACGAACTTATTAAGCACTAGCTTCTGCCAGCGACTTCGTCCGCGTGGAATAGTTACTTTACCTCCGATTTTGAAACTCTGAGCCCGATCGGTTTAAAATTGACAAAAGATAGACATATGCTGTTTCGGGATATTTTTTAGATAATTTTATGTAGAACATTTCCGTAATACATGATTTCTATGTAACTTTAACCATTAAGGCTACACACGCGACGGTTTCCGGTTTCCGTTTTCCCAACATTTTCCTTCACTGCTCTGCTCCTATTGATTGTAGCGTGATGAAAAGTATACTATAACCTGCCCAGGAGTATGAAGAATAATTGCACCAAGTTTCGTTAAAATCTGTCGAGTAGTTTTTGTTTCTATAAAGAACATACAGACAGACAGACAGACAGACAGACAAAAAATTTACTGATTGCATTTTTGGCACCAGTATCGATCACTAATCACCCCCTGATAGTTATTTTGAAAATATATTCCTTGTACAGAATTGACCTCTCTACAGATTTATTATAAGTATAGATAACTCAGGCTTTTGACAAGTTCTATATAATAAAGTTACCGAACCAAAAAAAAAAACTATACCAGAAATTGACGTATGCTTAAAGACTTCAAACTCTTTGTTTATGATACCTCAAGACATAAGTAATCATATTTCCTCACTTCGAAATACACATAGGTAGTGGGTTAAGACGGAGTATGCACTAAAGTTATCAGAGAAGTGTCTCACTATATAGCTCCGCATCTCGCACTCGCAGCAAAAACAAATAAATATTTAACTCAAATAAATCATAAAACCCTATTCAAGTCATAAAATTTTATAGGTTTTGTGTGGTATATTATGGTAGATTTTGCAAAATTCATTTCTTTTACTATACATTTATAAATAGATACATCGAGTTGTGTATAATACTTAAATAATAATGAAATAAATTGTGGAATCAGTTGATAAAGTAAGAGAATCTTCCCACTTTGCCATTTTTAACCACTTTCTTCGTATTTGTTTATTGTTTGGAACATACATATATATGAATAATTTGTTTTGCGTTTTTACCGTTGTACTTTTACATTGGGGCACTATACAGTATTTATAATACGAGGAATTCATTATTTATTAAAAAACACAGCTGACTGTTATATACAAACACGACTGTTTCCCGAGGTGTGACGTCATTAAAGACGCCATGACAGTCTTGGCCTCTTTCGCGATCAATTTCAAATTCATTTCAAAAGTCTCAAAATACTAATGTAAAAGACCTATTTTTCTTAAAATAATTTGGGGTGAAATAGATGCTAAGCTATAGTTTTAAACTAATTTCCAAATTTTGTCAACTAGCCTATTGTACCACTGCACAAAAAAATGATAGACAAAGTATGTCAAATTATAAGCCTACTAGCTGACCCAGCAAACGTTGTTTTGTCAAACCTATATAAAAAAATTAAAAAATGTTTTCCCGCTTTTCTGTTGAAATTTTCTTTTCCATAAACCTCACGGAGCCCGAGACCTTTCCAAGGAATGCAAAACCGTGGAAATCGGTTCGTGCGTTCTAGAGTTATAGCGTCAGGAAGGAAAACCCGACTTATTTTTATATAGTAGATTGCGTTGATACCCGAAAAAATAAAAATATTAGAGAAAGTCATTTATAATTCAGTCCTTGAAAAATCAAACTTAAATAAACGCAAAACAGTAAATAAACAAAAGGAATTTCGTAAGCAGAAGACAATCAATATGGATATACATGACCTGCTTCTCCCTATTTTGTCAAATACAGATAACAGAAATCCTGTATGTGGTATCTACATGGATCTAACTAAGGCTTTTGATTATGTGGATTATCCTAATCAAAAACAATTCGTAGAAATCACACAAATATCCCTAAATACTAGTTACGAGAAAAAAATATCGTTCCGAAAGCGAATTAATTAAATACGGTGTTCCTGAGGGTAGCGGGCTAGGACCTCAGAAGGTCATTTACGTAGAGCAAAAAAGAGGGGGGGGGGGCCCTCTTTTTTGCTCTACGTAAATGACCTTCTGAGACAAATAAAGCACCTCATAAAAAAGCCAATGCTGATATTACCGTAATTATTAAGTGTGATGATCCCAATACTTATTAAAATGAAATAAATATGACATTAAATAGAATTATAACATGGTTTGTGTGTGTGTTTCATGTTTTAATATTTTTTATCATATACCTACTTTATTGTACACCTCATAACTAAATCAGGACTAATATTTACAGAAACAGGTACCTTACTAGGTTACATGTTTCTGTAAATATTAAATAGATTTTGAAATGTGACGTCACAAAATTTAGGACACCTACCCCCTTGGCACACAATGTCGGCCCCCTCCCCCCCTTTAACGTGTGACGTAATTTATGGATGACTCCCTAGTTTACATTTTTGAAGATCGCCAATTGTACTCACAATGGACGGTCTTAAGGCTACCTCTTACTGACACCCTTTGAATGATTATTATCCTAAACATCCCATTCCAGAGCTTCACCCTACCAGCTCAGAGCAACACTGAGAGCGGCGACCCAGCTGAGCCGACAGCAGTCCGCCTGACCATGGAACGCACCACCCAGACTGAGAGGCGAGTCCCCCGCTGGCGCCAGCTATTGTACTGTCTCGCTGGAGATGACCGGTACAGGCGACAGAGGCAGGTTGAAGCTGGTATGTGGGATTTGATCATATCTTGACGTCAGTTATTATTACGAAGAGCGAAATAATATAGGGAGCAAGGCATTGCCATCAACCAGGACCAAATTCTTCCTGGCCAACGAAGGCGCGGACCTGCGGAAGGCGAGCGTTGGATGAATCGCCATCCTATAACAACCAGGCAAAGGGTCGACGGCGCGTTGTGTTCCACACGTGCCTCAATTATATCAGCATTGAAGACGGGGCCCGTTAGGGTCAGAGCCTGTTAGGGTTGCGGAATTTGTTCGAAAGAGTCGCCGCGGCCCTGAAACACAAAGGGCATTTAAGAGGAACACGAATGGGTTTTAGTCAGGAAGTGTCACACTTCCTTACGCTCCGCCTAGACTGGAAGGAGTCATTAAATTATTTGCAATTGTTAAAAAAGGTAGCCAACTCGCGATATATGGGTGTAACAAACTTTTCCTCTTAGGGAAATTATATTTGGGCACGCCACCATTGCGGCGGTAAGTCCCTTCTTTGAGGAGTGGCTGGAGAGACGCCACGGCGTCCTCACCTTCCGCCTGACGCAGGTGCTCACCGGACACGGCTGTTTCGGGAGGTACCTGTGTCGGATCCAGCGGGAGGACACGTCCGGGTGTCATCACTGTGTGGATCGCCCGGAGGACACGGTGGAGCATACGGTGGAGGTCTGCCCTGCTTGGGCGGAGCAACGCCGTGTCCTCGTGGAGGCGATCGGCGGCGGCGACCTCTCGCGTCCGGCCTTGGTTCAAGCCATGGTCCGGAGCGAGGAGACATGGGAAGCGGTCGCCTCCTTCTGCGAAGCAGTAATGCTAGCGAAGGAGGAGGCGGAACGCGTGCGTGAGAGGGAAACCTCTCGCCCCAGTCGCCGCAACAGAAGGAGACGCCCCGGGCGTCGGGAAACGCAGGGCGATTCCCGGCCACCGTAGGCGCGAGCCTGCGGATGGCGAGCTATGGGTGGCTCGCCGTCCGATAGCAACCAGGCCCGAGTCGACGGCGCGTCGTGTTCCACGCGCGCCTCAAAGAGCCGTCAGCAAAGAAGACGGAGCCCCATAGGGTCAGTGCCTGCTAAGGTTGCGGAATGAAAAGAGTCACCGCGGCCCTGGAACGCAAAGGGCACAAGCAGGAACACGGGTGGGTTTTAGTCAGTAAGAGTCTGACACTCCCTTCCGCTCCGCCCAGAGCGGGAGAAGTCATTTTGATGATTTCCCATCCAAAAAAAAAAAGGGAAATGATATTGATTTTGCAAGTGTTCATTTAATTTTACCCCCGTCTCTACTTTGTTGCTAAAAGACAAGTTCACATTCTAAAGTAGAGTTTGACAAGTTTTCAACAAAAAATTCAATTCAGAAAGTCTCCTAATTCAAATGTTGAAAGCGTCATGATGAAAAATTCCTTCTTTATGTTTCCAGGCAGCCGAGGCCACATAAACAGCGTGTCCCACATCGACAGGGCTGCCCGAGTCATGTTCCCAGCCTCTTTCGCTCTACTCAACCTTTTCTACTGGATGGTCTACGCATTCTCCAGCGACGACTTCGCATGGAGTGACAACCCTATGAATACACTGTCGCATTAGAGATTTATTGTGAAAACTGCTGCTTTAGAGGAATACTGTATTGTTACAAAAAACTATAATTTTGTTTTGACCATGCGAAAAATAATAATATTTACATATTATATGCAGTTGTGGGCGTCACAAAGACTTTCATGCTATTGTTGGATTTTGGTCACCATTTCCTTTTGACAGTGGTGTTACATAAGTTGCGTGCAATAGATCATAAGTAATGACAGTTTGTAAAAATTAAATATAATAGTGAACTTCAATCAGCTCTCCTAAAAAAAATACTCATTTTGAGTTGTAACAGTTTTCTTCTAAAAAAGCGAAATGTTCTGTGTACTTAGATTGATAGGTAGTACCTAAGTTTATAAAACTAGGGTAGTAGGGTGCCATAGTAGCCAGTAGGTATAGGTACATAAGTCCATATATTTATTTTAGTCAAATATTTAATGTTTGTTGTTACATGTATTGTAATTGGGTATTTTAGCATCCAGAATGATCATAGAATGGAAATGTCAATCAATTCTCCAAATAACGAGAGGGATTCCATATCTCTCTCGTTATTTGGTTGCTAATTCCACCATGAATTGGCCGTTTGTTTTGCCGGAATAAAGCTAACATATTTTTTGTTGTGACCATGTTATTTTTGTATTGGTGTGTGTGTAAGTCAAGACGGAACCTATCTGTAAGTAACTATTTAGATTTTTTGTTTTTACTTCAATATAAAACTGTGTCTAAGGTAGAGAAATAAATAGATCTGAATGTATTTCACGTGTTTTTTATTACATTCAAAAACTAAAGCCAGTATAGGTATAGTGAATCTTGTTGAAGTCAGAACTCTTGAACACTTTGATCTTACTAGTAATAAATACAATACTTTTCACTTTTAATACAAAATATATAAGTTTACGGAGTATAAAACTTTCCTTAGTCTGTGCATTTTTAGTGCTAAAGGTAATTTTTCGATTATTTTCAATTAACGAGAAAAGATCATACAACGTATCTATCAAACATCTAGTTATTTCGTTCTTCTAGTGTTTACCGTATACCCAGTTAATTGGTTGTGGAGACCTGGTACGCAGCCGGTCCACGTAAAATAGTGGTATTTAGCTGAATCCGGTTTCACTGGGAGCCGACCCCAACATAGTTGGAAAACACTAGGCAGATGAGTTGGAAACATCATTGAATAGGGTATTTTACTGTAAAAATCTAATTAGTCCGCCTGATAGATTTACAAAAAATATTGGACACATATTTTTTCTTTTTGCACATAAACAAAAAATGAAGACAATACAGGGCGTTGAAAACTCACGTGACGTCACGTCGCTGGTAAAAATTGTAGCAACGTAGTGACGTCATGTGAGTTTTCAACGCACTGTATCGTCTTCATTTTTTGTTTACCCTATTCTGAAAAGTTATCCGCATCACTAAAAACGCACAGCGAATCATAATGTGCACTGCCCCGTTGACATTCACTAAATAATCATTCATTCGAGTCAGTACATAGGTACTAGCTACCTATACATTTATGTATAAAATTACCTATAAAGAGCATAGAAACACCGACTATTAACTTTACAATCCTGGTGCAACTGTAATTAGGCTCACATTTGTGCTTAAAGACGTCTCTTATTTATTGATTCTTCGATTAAAATCAGTTTATTTCAAACACACGTATTTAAAATACCTATCTCATAAGAAACAGTGTGTCCCGGTACTTATAAATATTTGCGCATTTTGTGCCACGATATTGTGTCGATGTTTCTACGCCATTTTGCCTTACATTTCGTCAACGAGGCAAATTGCCCAGACCGCATACATTCCGAGTTTCCGCGGTCGACAAAAACCACAAGCGGACTAATCACCCGCTGAAAATGGAAATCTGCCTTTTGGACCGACAAAGTGAATGGGTAAATATCGCACAAATATTTGAATTTCTTATATCAAACCGCGAAAATAACAATGTATGCAATAAGAATTAGATGCGAGTTTGTATTATTATACAAAGTTCGGTCGGCTACAAGGACATACATATCTGACGTGGTCATAATACATACAAAGTGTATTTTCTCAAAAAAACCTGCACACGGCAGCAAATTTTAAAAAAAGAAACAGTTACATAATATTTGTACGATGTAACCTAACATCTTTAGTATAGAGAGAACAATCGATGTTAAATATTATATAATATCTGTCTATGCTATACATAATTATATAACACTTCTCTAACAAATATCACAAATATACATAAGTTATCATAATCGTCATAATTGAAAATGTATTTAAGAAGAGGTAAATTTCGAAGAGAGCTATTTAGGCTAACTATTCCTGTTGGTCCAACATTCTGTAAATATCTAATTCACTTCGTTGCAAAACTGCTAACCTTTAGTTCGCCATTTAAAAGTAGAAAATAGACATTTTGAAGGCATATAATTTAAATACATAGTGGAATGTATAGTTTTTTTTTAAGGCTTTCATCATAAGTATGAAAATTACCTACTACGTCAACATTACATGGCAAATATTGAATTCTGTAAAGTTAATATATACTTTAGAATATTTCGACATTACTGAGTTATTAGGAAAATAGTTCACTAATAATGCTTGATGCACCGCAAATATTACCAATACATATAAATATTTTTAGCGAAAGTTTGATGAAATTAATTCATCAACAATGGATCGCGCTAAAGTATTTCACGTAATGAGCAAACAGTATGTAGGTCCCGTACGTACTTATTTTATATGTTATACAGGATTTTAAAAGACAGAGATATCAGCGGAGCGACGCGTAATCTAATTTAAAACCTACCGTACCGTCGCACCGCCATTAGAGCTGCATTTACCTTATGAGCATACTGCGAACATTACGTATCGGCGACTTTCGCTAGGCTATCATTATAAAATAATCTGGCAAATTGATCTTATGATGAATGTAAGAATCATACAGTGATTACAGATAATTCGACTACTTATGTTGTTATCTGAATCTATACAGTACAAAGCATTAAGTGCTCAGATTTACAAACGAATCTTACATAAAAAGTGTTTTCTTATAAATAATTTTCGATAGTCTTGTTCAATAATATAATATTAATATTGAATATGTATTGCAACGGACCCTACCTCCTACGGAACCCGATCTATAAAATTGACAAAAGAGTTGTATAAACGTAAGCGATGCGCTACTACATACACAATATAAACATATCTACTCGCTACAATGTATTAGTACCATTTACTTAAATCTAAAAACATCGATTCAATTACAATCATATAAATATAAAACTTTATTTACTAGCCCAAGTGGGTTAATATTCACTTTTATATACAAATATAAATTTATTCTCCGTAATATAAAGAAGGTAAATTTGAATATACAAGTCATATAAATGGCGATGATCCAATTTTTAAAATAAAACACAGCTGCCGTCAATCAAAATAAATGCTCTCTTTCCAATCAAGCACGGCTTGCGTCAGCGCTATACAAATTTATAAACTAATACATCATAAAAACTGGACCATTCCCATCGAATTTAGAAGACTAGAACACTGGTCACAGATATTTCGGTATAGGCAAGGAGATTTTAATAGTTTTCGATCTCTCATTCAAATTAAATATCCACACATGCACACTCTCTCACACGTCACCCTCATAAGCTAAAGTAACAATAAATTAATAGCCTGTGCAACCCCGAGTATTATCTCAAGCCCTTACATCTCACTTACAATGGACTGCACACAATAAATAAGAATTTCATATATTCACATCTCCAATATAAATAATTAAATCACAGATTCTATATTCTATCATGAATATTTTGTATCTACGTATCTTTTCTACCTAAGACGAGATACACATTCATGTTATCTTTGCCCTTTACGTAGACGCTGCCGCGCGGCTCGAAGTCATAGCGCGCCGCCAGCACGGGGATGCACGCCTCGCCCACCTGGATCCTCTTTGGCACGCCCGTCGAGTCCATCCGAGACGCTATGTTCACGGCATCTCCCCAGATGTCGTAGAACAACTTCGTGGTGCCGATCACACCCGCCGTAACGTCACCGAAGTTATACCCGATTCGTAGAATAAAGTCGAATTCGAGCAAGTCTTGGTTGAAGTTATCCACGACTTTCTGCATCTCGAGCGCGAACTCCATCAGCTGGTAGAGGTGGTCGTGCGAGCCGCGCGCCGCGTGCCGCAGCTCGGGGTTGAGGCCGCTGGCCGCCATGAAGGTGCTGCCGATCGTTTTGATCTTCTCCACGTGCTGGAACTCTGGCCTCTCCAACAGTTCATCAAAGTCCGCTATCAATTCATTAAGTACCCGCAGGTATTCCTTCCCTTTCAAATAAGACTCATCGTACATTTCATTAAAGTTTACAATACTGGCAAATATAATGGCGACATCTTTATGATTCTCTGAATATTTTGCCGTATTTTTTAGCTGATCAGCGACGTGGCGTGGTATTATGTTGTGTAGCAACCAATCGGCCTGATTCCTCATGTTCTGTACTCTCTGTTTGTCGCGGTTGGCCACCACATTACTATAGAAACTCAAACGGTAACTGATTTCAAACTCTCTATTCAAGAACCATACCAGCATCAGTAACAAGGCAACATCCAAGTAAAGCTCCGTCAAATGTAGCTTGTGTTGGTGACTATCAAAGGCAAAGGTACCATTGTTGAGGTCGTCCGAGTCGATCATTGTACTATTTACGAAACCGTAGTCGGATATATTCTGAGCAAACATTTGTGGGCTTTGCCTTAAATTAATATCAGCATCTTTCAGGAATTGAGTATTAGCTTCGTGACAACCTAACACGGCAAAAAATAGGAACAAACCAGCATAAAGCGTCACTAGAGTATTTTTCACGAGCCAGTTCATCTGAGTGAAGTTGCAGAAGTGCACTACACTTATGCACAGCAGATACACGTAGAACGACTGTTCACCTTTCAGGATCGTCATTGTGGTATTTTCACACGAAAAGTTAAGGAGCACTGCCAATATCGGCAAGCTGATGAGCAACCCTCCGGACAAGTGCCAGGGGAACCAGTTCGAAAGCTTCCTGAATATTCTGACCGACCTAGAGATGGACTCTGTGAGCGCCTCGTGATTCGTCTTCCATTTTAGATAATGTCTATAGGAACAGAGGGCCATGGCCACGATTTCTATTAACATGAAAAAGATGAACCATCCTATGGAATATTTCCAGTCACTGTATAATGTGAATATCGAAGCTGTAACCGCTAGGAAAATGATGGCTGACACTAGAATGTCTAAAGCGGTGTTGAATCTGGAAGTGGTGAGCGTGGGCGGGAAGTCTTCACTGTCGTCACTCCTGTGGGCTTTATCTCGGTAGTGTCTTTCTATTTCGGAGGATTTGAAAAAGAGCGTGAATCTATTGAGTGGTGGCTGTACGAAGTAGTTGATGCCGGAGCGCGCGTTGTCTTGTACGCAGCGGATGAGCTGGAGGTCGGATTGTTTGCGCAGTTTCTGCAGGGACTGGACTTGCTCGTCGTTGAGTGGTGGGGGCAATCGGCTGCGGGAATGTTCGTTGAGAGAGGACTGGCTAGACGTGTAGTAGCCCGACACGCGGTGCTGCATCATGTCGGGGTGCGACGTCGCGATGTGGTTTAGCGCGTAGATCTGTAAATATAGAACACATGTTTTTATCCTAATAAAGGCAACGACGAGCTTGAGTTGTGATCGTAATTTCCATATAAGGAAGTAAAACCTCCCGCGCACTGAACGCATACGACACTGATAGCGCGCATTGACGCATGCCGTACGCAAGCTGAAAGAAAGCGCACGTCAATTTGCCTACTACTACCATACTACAATTTACTCATTTTAGTTATTTTAAAATAAAATAGTATAGGGAAAAATGTACCAGTAAAATAGATCGTACTTTTATGGTAACTGGATGATTTTATTAGAAATTGGGCTATGTCGACAGGAATATAATTAAATCAGTAGCGAAAGACAATAACAAAAAGTTTTATAGATACAAAATTAGAATGTTTCAAGAGTTGTGGTGGTAAACCGCAATAACTATTAATAATACATATGTATATATGTAACAACACTTCTTCCTTGCCTACTATCCATATAGCCATTTAAAATAACTATATTTACTTAATTCCTTTTGAAATATCATTTTTTTTTTACTCATGAAAGTAATGCAAGGATAATTTTAATAACTAAACTTAAGTGTCAATCAGAGATGTGTTTTGGGGTAGTTTATTGTATGTCGATATTTTCTCATCAACCTCCCGTTGATTTGGTTCAAAAATTGTAGGCAAGTTTTATCTAATTTTGTAGGTATAAGAAAGGGTTAGTTACAAACTGACGATATAAACTAAAAACCGTTGTTGGCTATACTACCTATAGATATTGATAAAAGACATAAGTACCTACATATAATTAATAACAAAGTTTTCCTCAAGATAATTATATTTCAAAGCTGGTATCAACTTTATTTTCGTACTTTCTTGATACTACAAAATCCCCTGACAGAGAAATGTGACATAATTTGCTGATTATTCATTGATGACGTCACCAACACCCACTGGGACAACGTAAGTGATTTGTAACCCGACTCCTAGTGAACGGAAACGTGGGTGTAAACGAACTATTCATCAATTATTTTTTGTTTTGAACGAAATGTCGAACACAGAAAGTCATCACGTTATTTTATGAATAAAAATAATAATTCAAAAGTTGAAGTTTACACACATGTTCACGCAGTTTTAAACCCTAACCACTGCACATAAAGCTGAAAGCTGGTACAAATTACAATGCAATGGTATGACGGACATGCTTTATGACTGCAGCACACAGCTCTAGGGGCATATGTTTATAATTTATTAAAAGCATGTTTACGATGCGCTACCATTTCATGAAAAATATTCGCGCTTTAACTCAAATCTGCGTCAAGTTTATTTATATGTAAGAAAATAAGTTGGAATACCTACATGCTTCAAACATACATGCGGGATTAATTTAGCGTGTTTTACTTACGTTATAAGTAAAAATAGGAACATCAAAGTTGACCTGTTGCTGTATGCTGGAGCGCCGGCTAGTGCTTCGGATGCCGGAGTCTTTGCGGCTGTTGACCGAGGGACAGAGGCTGATGACGTCATCGGGGGGGCGGGACGTCTGCGGCGAGGGGAGTGGCAGGTTCAGTCTTCGTTCCTTCGGACGAACCAACTCGTCCTGCGTCGTAATCGTTGAACTGCGAGCGCGACACACTGGCACCTACAATGTAAAAAACAACATCTTATCAGAAAATAGGTTGCTATTTGTTAAGTCCTCGTTACCCGCTAACACGTGTTAAATGTATGTGTACACAAGTTTTCTCGCTTATTGTATGGGTGATAAATAATTCGCACACGGTACGAAATATTCGATCATACTATTCAAACACCGCAAATAAAAAAGTTAATGGACTGATTTGTTATAGCAATTTTTCTTGGAGTTTGGGGCTTGTTTTGTAAGAAGTTTGTAAATTTTGAAACTGCTGTATAGATCGGTATCAAATGCAATTAATAATGTTCCCGACGCTACATAAACAAAGTTAGAAACTTAATGCCGCGATAATTATGTGATCTTAAGAAAATAATCATCTAATGCGGGATTTGCTTGGAGTTTTCCGCGACCCTCGGTCACGACGAAACTAATTCAAACGATAAACATAGAAATAAAGTTACATGTTCAGCGGATGGTGGCTTAGTTTGTAAACAACCTGGTCAACACATCGTCAATATTATGGCAACAAATGATCATTACAATATGTGCACTCCCATCACAAATATAAATTATACCTATTAAAGGAGCAACGGGCAACAACATAATAATAATTACAAATCAGTTGCGCAAACAATATCTGTTACGTCTCGCATTGCTCCAGAGTCAAGGGCGAGGTTATAAAGTTTACATTTCATAACCAAAACTTTTGATAATCTCGCAAAGATATAAACCCGTAAGATAAGATGCTATAAAAACAAACATCATGAATTCATGATAGTTCAAATATAATTCTATTAATATTTTCCATGAAGCGGAGCGGAGCGCAGTTAATGCGCGGCCTTGCATGCAGATCTTCTTAAAACGTTTATTATCAGAATCTGTATTATCAAAAGTGTATTGACTTGGACGTGTCCCAATGGCCGGTGTCGCTACAGTCGTTACTCGTTAGCCATATTAACCAACATCCGTGACTTAAACAAAGCACTCAAGTGTGGCACATAAACACCTTTTTACTCACGGCGAATATTTGTGGCCGTTTCTAACAATGTTAATTTTCCTGCTGGATTATATTTGTATTTAAATATATTTATCTATATTTACCTCGATATTGTTCGATCGCCCATATTGAGATCGATAGCTGCTACTTCTGGCGAATGGCGACATGTTACTCCGTGACTGGCTCAAGTACGATCGTATGTCGATAACCTCCCTCTCGAAGGAAGCCATGTCATGGCTCAGTGGCGGGATGTTCAGCTTAATGGTACTCTGCGCGCACCTACTCTTATTGTCTTGAGATTCTATCACAATAGGCACTTGCTGATAACCGTTGCTGGACTGCAGCCCGGAGCCCGTGTCTCCCCTCTCTAAGAAATGTATCGACTTGTCAGTCAACTCCTGCTTTTTTATCTCATGAAGCGGAGTATCCGAATGCTTCCGTAAAAATCTAGGCACTTTCCAATTCTTCAGCTTCGTCGTATATTTGCCGTAGCTCCCTAAAATAATATTATTTGTTATTTATGAGAATATTATAATCACCTTCCTATACGCTGAATTACACATGACGTAGAATACCCATGCACAACAGCGTATGGATATAATAATAAGGTCCTGTAGCTGATTGTTTCCGAGCATGACGCAAAATATTTTTGTAAACTGTTTACTCAAAAATCGATATCTCGCAAAATAATAGAAACCTAAATAAATAAGATACGGAAATACCAAGAGATTTTATTGCCAGACATCATGCAGATACAATCTATACTGGCTAATATATATAAAGCTGAAAAACTTGTTTGTTTGAATGCGCTAATCTCAAGAACTACTAGTCCGATTTGAAAAATTATTTCATTGTTAGATAACTCATTTATCGAAGAAGGCTATAGGCTATATATCACCACGCTAGTACCAATAGGGCGGAGCACCAACGAAGAATGTTTCAAAATCGGGGGGTTAGTATAGTAACTATTTCACGCGGACAAAGTCGCGGGCAGAAGCTAGTAAAAGATAATCGCAATAGGTACTGAAATCAATTGAGGTTTCAACTTCAGATATATCTTTAGTTATTTCTAGCAATTTATGTTCAAGTCGCTCGGCAACGTTAACATTGTTCTCGTTAAATAGCTACTATTTCTGTTTGCAATGAAAGCAGGAGAAATTCATAGCGACTTTAATTGCTGGACTATAAAATCGAATTCTGCTACTAGTTTACAGTATATTTGCTCGATATTACCGCCAATGGTGATGCGAAATGCGTTTTGCCGATTCGTTCAGAGCATACAAACTATTAAAGAATCATGATACCTGAATAAAAGATTTATAACTTTGTTGTAGACTTAAACTTGGAAGATATCGGAGAATCACTAACACAAATCATCCCACTAATGTCGTGATCTGAGTGACAAAGAGCATCACCTTCACGTAATGAAGTCACTCTATATCTTATCAGCCTGTGCCTTATTCTTGAGATAAATAACACTTTTCTTCAGCTCAATTCACAATATTATACTGGATCCAAGTAAAAATACAAACAGATATATATTCAACAAAAATAATATGAACGCAGCAAGTAGTTTTCAGATCGTTGCGTTACAATGTAGAATTGTAGATAAATAATCACAAGCAAAAATTCGCAATAAACGTGACAGTAATTTTATAGCTTAGCCGATGTTACTAATTAGCAGCATAACTGTTGGGCGATCATTAAATGCGCCGAATTCGTTGACATCATATGATGTAGCTTTAGATAACTGGAAACAAAAACTTAAAAAATAAAAAACTTTTTACAAAAAAATACAACCGACTTTTCCACAAAAAATCAAAAAAGTACAAAATAACTTTGATTTCGGAACTCGGTGTTTGTGGTTCCTTTTTCATTTTTTGAACACCGACTTCCGAAATCAAAGTTATTTTGTACTTTTTTGATTTTTTGTGGAAAAGTCGGTTGTATTTTTTTGTAAAAAGTTTTTTATTTTTCACTTTTTAGTGCTACCTAAACCCCCTCCCCTCCCCCGCCTAAACGAACCAATCACATTGGTGTAAAAACAACGTACTGCTCCTTTGCAGAGTAAACTAAGAGGTCGTCAATGTAGGTAAATTAGATATTTTTTTTTGATTTTTCGAAAACCGCTTGGTCGATTTCGATAAAATTTTCATGGGACCATTTGGGAAGTATACCCTTTCGAACAAAAAAAGAATTTTTCAAATCGGTTGAAAAGCGACGGAGTTATGCGCGAACAAACATAAAAAAAAAAAAAAAAAATACAAACATCCGAATTGAGAACCTCCTCCTTTTTTAGAAGTCGGTTAAAAACCAAACTCACCGACAGAAGTGGGACTCTTCGACGAGCTGTCATTAGTTTCGGGGAATCCCTTGGTCTTTTCGTCCAGCTCAGTGTCCGAATCCAGAATACTGGGCAGTGAACTGGCTTTGGTTCGGAAATGGAATGCACTTGGGGAAAGGAAGTTTTTAGAATCTTTTCTGGTTGCTAATCTGTCGTCGCCTCTAGGAGACGATGGTAGTGGGGAGTGATTGCAGGATAGGACGGACTGGGGAGATGCTGCGGGCGATATAATCAGACGTAAGTTGATAGGATTGGAAGGAGTCAGACAGTTGTCATGATTATAAGGAGAGTACAGCTGACGGCCTTCGATAAAATAGGTTTTATGACCTAAACAAACAGAATTGGTTTTAGAATGTGTCCACAATACAAATGATCGTGCAATCGTAAATTTATTTTTAAATCCACTCACCAAAGACGTCATCGCCCTCTTCTAAGACATAGGATCCTCCAAGAAATTTAGCAGTCTCTTCTGATATGTGGACGCGACCTGGCTTCCCAGTGGATTCCATTTTGTTGGCGAAACTGACGTCATTACTCCAGACATCGAACTTAAACCGGCGAGTGCCCACAATACCGCACAGTACTGTGCCGGTATGAACCCCTACTCTCATATTTATTCCCTCGCCGCGCACTCTATCGAATTCCTTTATAGCGTCTATCATTCCTGAAATATTTATTATGTATTAGTGCCGGCCATTGGCATAGTATTCGCATACTGCGGAAGCGGAATTTATTGAAGCTCAATTTAAACACCCATCATGTTTGGTTATCAGATTTTGGTCTTGGGTACAATCTGTCTTAGCTTTTCCCAGAAAGTATCCAACCTTGACTAAAGATTCCCAATACTTCATTGATCAAATAATGACTTACATTAATTCTGTTAAGAATGCCACTTACCAAGTCCCATTTCTACACAGCATGTAGCATGATCCGGTCTGGGCTCAGGGCAGCCAGATACGCAATAATAACAATCACCCAAAGTAGAAATTTTCTCACACCCATGATTCTGGCATAGCTCATCAAACTTCTCAAATAGGTCATTTAATATATTAACTAATTCTTCAGCACCCTTGTTACTTGACATCTTGGTAAAGCCGACAATATCAGCAAATAGTATACTAACATTGTCCATTGAGCTCATGTTGAAAGGCCTAAACAGCGACTTGATGTCTGACGCGCCAGGGTTTGAGTGTCGAGGTTTGAGCGGATTGTGTGTCTTTAAACTAGCCTCAGTGTCAAGTACTTGCTCCTCCAGCAACCAGCTCGCCACTTTGGGTGGCATCACAGAATGTATCATCTTTTCTTTTAACTGTTTCTCCATTTCCAGCTGCTTCCTTACTAACAGGCTCTGCCCTACTTTCATAAATGTGCCGCGCATTCTCACAAAGGTCATAAGGTATATATGTACACCAATTATGTGAACACAAAGCTGCAGTAAAATTCTCACAAACATTCCAGGGCATTGCCATTCTTGCTCTGACAAATGTAACACAATATTCAGTACTTCAAACACTATTGAATACAAAATTCCAATGATAACACAGGCATACAGTGGTAATGGTGTAAGTGTGTATATAATCAGCAATATTTCAATGCACATGGTGAAGTGTCCCGACTGACTGATGTCGGCGGCCTGAGATAATGCTGTGTCTAGACTTGTGGTGAGTGACACCAGTGACAGGCTTAGTGTACACAGAGCAAGTGCCATGACCAGAGAGAGCTTGAAGGTGTACACTTTATATATATTTGTAAACGTTACAAATAGCATAACAGATGTTATCAATAAGACCCCCGCAAATATGGAACACAAAAAAGGCCATTTTACTGTTATGCCATTCAAACCAAGGGCCACAAAGTAGACAAACCATGATATAGAAAATATCAAAATGTATAAAAGTGCAAATCTGAAAAAAGAAAAAATAAAAAACATCAAATATGTTTAGTTAATGATAATATTTGTGACATCAAGCAAATTATCAGTTTACTGACATTCATGCATGAATGTTACACACTTATAAGTACTTAAACTTTGAGAGCACTTACCTAAATCTTAGTCTTATTTGTCTAAAGGAACTACTTCTGTATTGGCCTTCAAGTATCTCTGAATCAAATCGAGGGTTCCACCAGGTTCCAGTTGCAGCCCTCTCGAAGGCGATGGGTATGGTGAGTCCGCAACAGTTGGTGGTGGGATTGTTGCGTGCCAAGTAAGCTTGCACGTGTGGAGCCAGTCTGATCTGAGCATCTTCCCCCTCAGAGCAGTCAGCATCATGTTTGCTATCAAACTGTTGCGACCCATCACTGCAGCTGACACACCCACTTGGAGCATTCATTTTTTAATTAAATATTTCATGTTATCCATTGTTAAACCACAGCAACAACAGCTCTGGCCATATTTGAATCTGTTTAGAAAAACAAGCTATTGTAATGTTACTTCTGCAAACATGATTCATATTCTTTGTTCTATTTCAAAACTTATTTATTTTATTTTATCAAAATATATAAAATGCTTCCATTACAGACTGATTGTGTGACTGACAGACAACACATACAGCCGAAACTGCAGGCTGTAAACAGCTCAAATTTGGCATATAGGTTCCTAGGTGTAAGGGAGCACACAGAGAGGATTTTCTAATGGAAAAAACATCCCTTTTGCTATTCAGTGGACTACTTATTTAATAATATCATATTGGTATCTATGATATATTGTATGATACTATGCTACAAAGATCAGGATAACAACAGTGTGAATTGACTAAGTCAATGGAGAGGATGACAAAGATGGTATTGTGATTCTATTTATTAGTATCTGCCTGAATTAATAGTCAGCTTACCTTATGAGCTATTCCTCTAGTGACCAAATACTTATTTTTTTAAATGACATGTATAATTTACAAATACTAACAACAATCCATTTCAGTAAAAACTAAAAAATTGTACATTTTTAAACACTATATTAGGTAGTATCAAAAAGAATATGCTTGTTTTTAGTTAGAAGATATAGTTATTATTCTATATAATAGATAATAGATACAAAAAATGTATTTTTCACAGAACATACATTTCTGTAATTTCAAGTGAAGACTTGAATATAATAGGATTTTCATTAGCACCGTTCTCATTCTAGCAAAAATCAATTCTCACAATCTTAATATACCTAAAAATAAAGCAGAGTATAAACAATATTTTTAGTTACATTAAGAGAATTTTACTTACCAAATCATTCTCACTTAAAATTCTTGACGTTTATTGATCAAGGTTATTACAGATAAATTCTATGTAAATAATTATTTATCTGATATTTAAAATAATATCACGCTCACTTTTATTTCATGAAAAAACTAGTTTATCATAATTTATCGCAAGAAACAAAATGAAGAGTAAAATCACAAAAAGACACACAATCCACACAATACGTTTTAGAGATGTTCGCATGACATGAAATATGAAATGTAAGAACTCAGCTGAAGTAAATCGATGACAGTTTGCCATATTTAGATGTACACGTTTAGTCGAGTTGTTACGTCCAAAAATGTTATTGATTGTGAAATGGTGTTTATTGACTTTCGAACGGTACTCCCTTCCTTCTCCTAAAATTATTTTTTGTCCGAAAATCATTATTCACGGCACGTTTTCTATACTTCTAAACTTCAGTTGTAATATGTATCGTAATGTTCAAAATATCATTAGTTCTAAAAGTATTATATGATAATATCGAGTACTATAATAAAATAATTGAATCTCCTAATTTTACATGACCTAAAGTCATATGTCCTAAGTATTGTGTTAAATAATGTGTATTATTCCGAAAGTTCATTGATTTTCTTTTTTTAGTCCTAAAACATTTTGCTAAAAATTAGGTTAATGACAGAAACGAATCGCTGTAAATCTGTCTCCACGCAGTCTTGTCTGCTCTACCCTTTGAGTGTAATTTAAAATCGCGTAGGCACGTAGGGGCGAGGCGGCCCGCGACTTGAGGAGCAGGTTGTTGTAACACTCGCCGCCACAGCATGCTTACTTGCATGCTGCGTGCTTGCTTGCATGTTGCGTGTTTGCTTGCATGCTGCGTGCTTTGTTGCATGCTGCGCGCTTGCGTGCATGCTGCGTGCTTGCGTGCATGCTGCGTGCTTGCTTTCATGCTGCATGCTTGCTTGCTTACAAAAACCACATGTTCACAATCAACTGCTTTAATGAGTAGGTACATGTATACGTAATATATTTATTCATGTATAAAAAAAATATATAATATGAAATCAGATATTTCTTCATTATGGTTCTTAAAATATTATTATTATAAATAAACATTTCTTTTTCGTAGTGGGGGAAGTTCGCGCATAAAATTGTTTGAAATTGTGCGTGCGCAACTTCCCCCACTACGAAGATACGTGCGTGCCAACTTACGTGCCGGTAGCTTTATAATTTTCATTTTTAATGTTCGGTGACACAATAGAGAACCGTTTCGAACGGATATACTTACTTAATTTTATTTGTAACACTAGCTTCTGCCAGCGACTTCGTCCGCGTGGAATAGTTACTTTACCCCCGATTTTGAAACTCTCAGCCCGATCGGTTTAAAATTGACAAAAGATAGACATGCTGTTTCGGGATATTTTTTAGATAATTTTAAGTAGAACATTTCCGTAATACATGATTTCTATGTAACTTTAACCATTAAGGCTACACACGCGACGGAAGCTTAAAAAATGGAGTAACTTCTTCCGTTTTCCCAACATTTTCCTTCACTGCTCTGCTCCTATTGATTGTAGCGTGATGAAAAGTGTACTATAACCTGCCCAGGAGTATGAAGAATAATTGCACCAAGTTTCGTTAAAATCGGTCGAGTAGTTTTTGTTTCTATAAGGAACATACAGACAGACAGACAGACAGACAGACAAAAAATTTACTGATTGCATTTTTGGCACCAGTATCGATCACTAATCACCCCCTGATAGTTATTTTGAAAATATATTCCTTGTACAGAATTGACCTCTCTACAGATTTATTATAAGTATAGATAGATTACACTCATACAAACCTCCTGGATTACGAACAAGCAGTTTTTTAATGTGAGTGAGTCTACCAATAAGCAATTATTAATATGAGCCTGTAGTGTTCCACAGAAAGGGTAAAGGATTCCCTTCTTTTCTTCCACTTTTACACATCGGGCTAATTCTTTTGGTAAGAGTTTTAACTCGTCACACCGTCGCCTCCTGGCCTACTACCGGCGGTAGGCCCAAGTGGCCTTTTTTTTGGATGGGAAATCATCGAATGACTTCTCCCGCTCTGAGCGGAGCGGAAGGGAGTGTCAGACTTTTACTGACTAAAACCCACCCGTGATCCCTCTTGTACCCTTTGCGTTCCAGGGCCGCGGTAACTCTTTCGTACTAATTCCGCAACCCTAGCAGGCATTGACCCTGTGGGGCCCCGTCTTCGTTGCTAACGGCTCTTTGAGGCGCGCGTGGACCACTACGCGCCGTCGACTCGGGCCTGGTTGCTATCGGACGGCAAGCCACCCATAGCTCGCCATCCGCAGGCCCGCGCCTGCGGTGGCCGGGAATCGCCCTGCGTTTCCCGACGCCCGGAGCGTCTTCTTCTGTTGGGGCGGCGTGAGGTTTCCCTCTCTCGCACGCGTTCAGCCTCCTCCTTCGCTAGCATTACTGCTTCGCAGAAGGAGGCGACCGCTTCCCATGCCTCCTCGCTCCGGACCATGGTTTGAACCAGGGCCGGACGCAAGAGGTCGCCGCCGCCGATCGCCTTGACGAGGACACGGCGTTGCTCCGCCCAAGCAGAGCAGACCTCCACCGTATGCTCCACCGTGTCCTCCGGGCGATCCACACAGTTTTGACACCCGGACGTGTCCACCCGCTGGATCCGACACAGGTACCTCCCGAAACAGCCATGTCCGGTGAGCACCTGCGTCAGGCGGAAGGTGAGGACGCCGTGGCGTCTCTCCAACCAACTGCTCAAAGAGGGGACTTATCACCACAATGGTGGCGTGCCCGAGGCCGAAGAGGCCTACGTATTGTATTTGCCTGTTGCGACATGAAGCAACGTCTAAGCCATAATAAAGAAATAACCATAATGTTTTATATGTTATTAACATTTTTTAATATAACTGCTGTGTGCTGTGCAAAAATTTAGTTTAAAAATCACAATACACAGAATTTTAATAATAAGTATATAAATCAGATTAGTTAAAAAAAATTACTTCATAATCAGCCTTTTAATGTTCTGCTGGGACACAGGCCTCTTCTATAAGAGACGGAATGGGCCGTAATTCACCACGCGGGCCCAGTGCGGGTTGGTGAATGTCACATGTGTTCGAATTTTTGGTTCTAGGACATGCTGGTTTCCTCACGATGTTTTCCTTCACTGTTTTGAGAGCAGTGGTGATGAAATTAATTACACAAAGTAATGCGCCTGGCTGGTTTTGAACCCGCGACTTACTATTCGTAAGTCAGAGCCGTTACCACTCGGCCACCACCCAACTAGCAAAATAATGTCATATAAATGGTACAATAACGTTTTCTATCTAACTTTCAGCCATATGAAAATGGTTTTATAATAGTTTTTTATACGTAAATATAACGCGGGTTTGGGCGCAGATTATATAACATTTAAATCATGTAAGGGTCGTTTTGCAGTCGTGTCAACGACAATTGCGTTTAGTAAAAATCACGTAGACGTTGTAAGTTTAACTAGTAAGGTTTGTAATAGTTTCTTATAATACTCTTACTTAACTATATCATCCTATAGACGTATACATTTTGTTATGCTGGAGGTCGGTTAGTGGTGCAAGCCAGACAATTTATCTGACAATTTACTGTGTTGTGATAAAACTTATAAAAACGTACTTAAGTGATTTTTTAATAATCTATTTATTTATTAATTTAATGTAAAGAAAGCTTATTGTGATGACATGAAGAGCGGTGACTTATACTTGGGAATTTAAATTTTCGATGAAATGTATGGTCATCTTTGTTAATATTTTAATGGGCCTTCATAAAATTGGTGTTTCAATATTGTTTATAAAAATAAAATTCATTAATTGTCATCAATAGTTTCCGCCATATTGCCAATGGACATTGGGCGACTGCATTTAGACGTTTATATAACTATTAGTTTTATACAGGTTTTCATACGATTTATGGCGGCCACCATGATGGTTGCAATTAGAGTTCTGTGGGAAATGGAAAAATCTTTGTGCATAGTTATGGGAATGTTTAGTATTTATTGTTAGTGTAATTTGATTTTTTTGTATGTGTTTAAATAGCAATATTTAAGCATAAAATAATTTGTTTTAGATATGACCTTCTAAATTATTATTGTACAAACTTTAGAAAGAGGAAAGTTAATTTAATTAGCGGTGCTTGAAAAATGGGAACAAAATGGTATCCTGTATTGGCCAAGAGGAAAAGTGGAGGATTTTTAAAGAATGATTTTTCGAATCCCGAGGCATCTTGGTCATTCAATTCAATGTGTCATCAAAAGAAGTGGAATTAGTTCAGTGGAAAGTGCTGAGATAAAGCAAGAATGAGCGACACAGAAGAAGAACGAAAGAAGATTTAAAACGACGCGGACGTACTTCAATTGAAAATATTGCCGAACAGGAGTGTTTCAATCACCTGGCAAATGTTTGTGTTATAAGTATAATATAATTATAATCTACGAATACTATCTGAAGGAATATATCTCATGCACACAAAAGTATACCGCGAAGAGTGTTCCTTGAAAAGTACATCGCGCCTCTGACAGTTCGCCGTGTTACTACTTCTAAGTCTATACGGGCCATTTCAATCTCATACCTTTTGCTATCTGTGAGGATATCATCGTGATTTTATACTCTTTTTTTCAGAATAATTTTCAGTATTTACAACTTTTTGATTACATAAAATATTAAAAGGCTGAATGATGCCAAATAAAAATCATTTAACAATTAGCGATTTTTATTTACAATTGGTATGTAGTAGTAGTATAAAAATATAGTATTGTTATACGTAACGCTAACTAATTTACATTTTATATCATTGACAGTAATAACATTTTAATCTTTGGGGATTACACAAGCATAATCAGCTTTTCAAAGTTCCCACTGCTGGGACACAGGCCTTCTCTCTAGGAGAGGGAATGGGCCGTAATCCACCACGCGGACCCAGTGCGGGTTAGTGAATGTCACATGTTTTCGTATCTTTGGGGATAATATGAGGTAATCTTCAATCAATTAATTCACTATCATTTTTTTTAAAAGCTTGCCGGAGTTGATCGTCCTTATCAAGTTCTTCAGAACTTTCGTCAGTCATATCCATGGAGTTGTCTTCTTCAGAGAAATTAAATAACTCGTCAACAACAAAACAAAATTTTGGGTAATGCTTTTTGTATACGAATGAATCTGATTAAGGAGCTTTATATGCAATAAATTACTTTCTGTATCTAGTATGCCTTCTGGTAAAAGAATATGAGCGGAAACAATGAGCGGACATTTTTTGTACAGCACCTGGCCTGACTTGATCTAGCATATACCGCATTAAATGTCCAAAAATGTAAGGAACCACTTTAATTTCTACCACTTTTTACTTGGATGGGCAGTTTCTTCCAGATTAAATGTAGGCATCGTTGCAGTATTTAATAATAATAATTGATCATTGATATTTACTTTTCATCTAAAACCACCACTTCGTTTAATTATTTTTGAAATCTATAATATATATAATACTTAATGACAAATGGCGACTAAGTTATATAAAAGATGTTAATTTACGTTTAAATAACCAATTGACTTCTGTAAGTTATATAAGAGTAACGTTTTAAACTAAAAGATACTTAAAGGTCTCAGTATACGACCTAGTATGATGATTTTATAATAGTTATCTATAAAATCATTATATCACAGTTTGTTATATTAGTGTTGAATAAAAGGTTCTAAATTTACAAATCAGGGCGATTCATCACTGTTTTCTGACTGAAACGTATACTCGACTTATCGTTATATGACCGTCATATTAAAATATTGAGATGACGTTTACCAGACACATTAATATGACTTAAATTTTATATAACTAATGCGTCGAACTGAATACTACTTTACAACTATTTAGTTGCTGCAAAACTGTTATAAAGCCCTTACATGTCTGTTAGTTGTATAATTCTAATATTATGTAACTATTTTGCTAGTTGGGCACTGTCACCCGGGGATGATGTGTTGAGGGCCCTCAACACATCTTGATACATGGCCCATCTAAGGCAAGCTACGCCACTGGGCTTAACTCAACCGTCGAGGAAGAGAAAAGGACTACAACATCAGCGAAGCAAAAATAAAATAATCTGGATTCTTTCGCGCTTTCGTACTACCAGTGTATAAATATATTTTTGATTTCTTACACACCGTCACCCCGTCGTGTGGTGTCGTTGGATAGGTTTTTCAAAAATATTACGAGTCTTAATATCATTTTCCCATTTAGGGATCCGTTTGTGAAATATGAAGTTCTAAAGTGGAAAAAATCGTTAAGTCCAGTGTCCCCCTTCTACCGGCTAAACGGTTGCTTCGGGAAATGTGAAAAAAAAAAACACGGGAGTAGGAAATATGCTAAAAAAAGTAAAACTATCACATCTAAGAAGGCTTCACAAGTTACTGACTAATAGTCACTAAAAATGTACTCGGAGAAGTATAAAGGAAATTTTCGTTCAAATTGCTTTTAACATAACTGAGATGACGTTGTTAGTAGCGTAAAACACGTTATAAATATAAATTCACTGACTAATAAAAAAATAATCCAAAACTAGGGATTTGCCCAGCTTCGCACGCGTTGTCATTTTTTCAAATCATGTGATATGTAGCATTCCTTATAATGGTAAAATAATTTCTGAAATCGTTCCAGTAGTTTTTGAGTTTACCTAGAACTCAAACTGGTTACAGTATTAAACAACTAAAAGTTTTAAATTAAGTTCACATTACTATGGGCAACTACGGAACCTTATAACGCGCGCCCGACATGCACTTGTTTAAAAAGATTAGGTAGGTACAGTTTTACGGTTATCTTTGTTCAAATAGCAATTCATTAAAATGATTTAATCATATACATCAAAGATGTTTTTTTGTTCATGTTTTTCGACATTTTGATGATTTTGCTGCTTTTTTATTATTTTGTTAACATGACACAAATCTTATTAGGTACAGTTGATCGATTATAAATTTTGGTACCTATCGAATTATTAAAGTCTTCAGATAATTATCTACCATCATATACCCATTTGTATAGATACCTAAGTATACGTTTTTTTCTGGATAGGAAATCATCAAATGACTTCTCCCGCTCTGGGCTCAGCAGAAGGAAGTGTCAGTCTGCTTAAAACCCACCCGTGATCCTTCTAGTGCTCTTTCCTCTTTGCGTTCCTGAGCCGCGGTGGCTCTTTCGAACAAATTCTGCAACCCTAGCAGACACTGACCCTATGGAGCCTTCTTTGCTAGCTCATTGAGACTCTTTCGACGGCGCGTCGTCTTCCACGCGCGCCATCGACTCGGGCCTGGTTGCTATCGGACAGTGAGCCACCCACAGCTCGCCATCCGAAGGCCCGCGTCTTCGGTGGCCGGGAATCGCCCTGAGTTCCCCGACGCCCGGGCGCCTTCTTCTGTTGCGGTGGCTGTGGCGCGAGTTGAAATTTCCAAACAATGTGAATTTCCATTGCCATATAAAACACATAATTAAAAGGGGTTTTGGCACGGAACTCTTCGCGGACGAATTCGACTCGTACTTGGCAGGTTTTTCTAGCAGTAGGTATTGCTCCGGTCAATGCACATTGATATAGTCGAAGTGCAACATTGCGTCAATTTAACATTGGCTTATATCTTTGCAACCTACAATACATACCTACCTAGTTTTGTATAGAGATGAATAAAAGCCAGGCATGACATATGTTTGGCCCAATGTGTCAATTGCGAGTAGAAACAACTCCGATTGGTGCGTGTGCAGCCGCGCGAACTCAAGCGCTGTGAACAAGTCAACGGACAACTGCAAGTCCGTCATCACTATTATCTAAATAAGAGCGTAACTTGGCCTCGCCTCAACTGTGTCCGTTTTCAAAGGATAAGGACCAAAACTTTAAAACAATATAAAATAACATGATATATAAAATAATGATATTTTTATTAGGTAATGAAAAATAGTTTACAAAACATATTATCTCCATAGTGCTTTAAACTAGGCACATTGTAATACTATGACAGTGATTACTAAAATAATTAGTACTTATTAATACAATCATCATCATTTAATTTCTCCATGCTAGTTGCTGACATAAATAGCTGACATATTCTTTATAAAATCAGTAAAAAAGATAAAATGCAAACTCATTATTTTGAGACTGTGTAAACTTAATAGTAAATTTATTTGGTAACTACAATGAAACATTGCCATACATCCATTTAAAGATCAACAATGAGGTGTATGAAATATATTATTTTAAATTATCACAATAACATTCTATTAAATAACTTACATTATAAGGAAGACATATTTCACATTAAAAAAATTTATGCTACTAAAGAAACTTGTTCACATCAATTTTAATAGGTACATTATTAAATGTAAGGCACAATTCGAGCACCATCTTTATAATTATTGTCATCTTTCATCAAGCGCTTTATACCAAATATTAGTTGAAGACAACCCTATCTGACAAATGTAAATAGCTATGATATAATTAATAACATGATTTAATTTAATTAACATAACAATATGAATTATTATTGCCAATAATTTAACATTTAACATTCAGAGACAACTTCAAGAAAAGTTGTTCTCTATAAACAGTATAAAACCACATGCAGCTCAGATGTTTATCACATAATAATTAAATAATATCTCTTTGCAATATCATTAAGTAGGAATTCCCAGCACTGAAACATTAATTTCAGGATAATATCTAATCATTGTACATGCCATCAAGCAAAAAATCCATTCTTTTGTAATGCCTGTTCTTCCAAGCTTCTTGTCCTCGTCGCAAGGCTAAGTATCCAAGAACTGCAAACATAGGAACCAACAAAATTGAAATAACAACAGGCATTATCATCCCCGGGTGGCTATTGGCACTCTTTGCATAGGCTTTTTCTTTGTTAGGCGACTGAATTTGATCAGATATCAAGGTTCCTGGTGATAACTTGACTGTCATATTCGCTAGAGTATCATAAGACAATAGTAAAGGCTTCTTGTGTATTTCAGTTTTATTTATATCTTCCACAGCACCAGATGATGTGTTCAGTATGGAGCTGTTCACCTTGATCTCAATTGACTTATTTGTGGTATATGTTATGTTTTTCGTTGAAATATCTGATTTTTCTTGTATTTTAGGAATTACGGTATGATTTTCAATATTTGTTGATATATTATTGTGTTGAGGTTTCACGTTATCATCTTCAATATAAACAACTCCTTTCCGTGCGACCACAGGTTTAATTTTACTTTTGCCTAATTCACTATCTAGACTCGTGAGTTTGTCTTTCGGTAAGGCCAAAATTGGGTCGTCGGACCCAGGCACTAAAGAACCGCCTTCACTCTGCAATGTTACTTTCGTTTCATTTGACTGCTTTACATTATGAGGAACAGGTTCAGATAAAGTTATATTCGTTAACTCCAGTTTACTGACCGTCGTGTTACTGCTGTTAATAAACGGAATGAACAATACATGACACATTAAAATAAAGAATATCATTTTGTATAAAAAAAATGTCTAAAATTAAAAAATCTTGTAATAAACTCATTCACTACTCACAAAAACATTAGAAAAAGATTACCAAATAATTAAAGTATGACCTATGACCAGTGCTGCCAATAAAAAATTCTCGATTCCCCGCGTCAGTGTTGTTAATTCCCCGAAATTCCCCGCTTGTTTTTGATTGATTCCCCACATATTCCCACAATTTATATTTTTGGAATAAAAACACGGTTTTATTCAAAATTTGTTTATTACTGAACAAATTATGAAATACTGAACTGGATTAAAATAAGCATAAGTATACATAAATATCATATTTTAATGCTGAACATGCTACTTACCTCTTTTTTAACAGTAGCTGCACTTTTTAACCACTTTTCCATTTTATTGAAAATTTCAACCGTACGCACCAATTTAAAAAATCGACAGTCATAAACAATGAATAAATATTGTAGAAATAGATGCATTCAGAAATACAAAATTGTGTTCAAATGACAGTTGAGCAGGCAGTTTTAAGTTGTAATGTATTAGGTACCCGACATAAAATTGTTTGGATTCTGGATTCCCCGAAATTCCCCGATTTATGTCATTCCCCGGGTTCTCCCCACACCAACCCTCAATTCCCCGCAAATCGGGGATTTTCCCCGCGATTGGCAGCGCTGCCTATGACGTTCATGACATTGTCAGTGATTGTCAGGTGTGACGTGTGAAACTGAAAAGGAATTTTAGGGAAGCAGCTTACTACCTTCGTAAATATAGGTACTTAGTCGATTATGAAAATGTTGAGATTCTTTCAATAAAACGAAATTGTTGATTCTGGCGGGAACTTCGAAAAAGCGCGGTTTGAAATTTTCTTTCAAAATTCCTTTTAATTGTTTTCGGAGGATTTTTGGGTTTAAAGTGACTAAAAAGCTGTTAAATTATATACGGTAGCTCGCCGAAATGGTGGGTAACGAGGGGGGCGGGGATAACCCGCCCGCCCCTCACAAACGTCCTCGGGCTGAGGAAACAAACGAAATAAAGGAAACGGACTGTGGCGAAGGCGGCGGCGGTGAGCGTATGAACCCTTTTATGCCTTACCTCAAGCCAAATTATAAAAGACTTTATCCCGAAAACTGTAATAACACAGAGTTTAAGGTATTTATTGAAGCAAACGGCAAGGATAGAATCGGCAACAAGAGCCCAATTTATTTGAATCATATTTTTTCCAATGAAATAAAAGGTGTGACGGCAATTCAAAGAGTAAACGCTAATAAAATAGCTATTATATTTAAACAGTACAATACAGCTAATAATTTTATTAATAATACTAATTTCTTAACAAAGCACAACATGAGAGCATTTATACCAGCTGCACAGATTGAAAAAACTGGCATCATACGATTTGTTCCTTCAAACATCTCAAATAAAGAATTATATACAAAATTATCATCAATTTATGAAATTATCGCAGTAAGAAGATTCACTAAAAAAGTTGGCCAAGAACGTGTCCCACTGCAAACAGTAAGCATCACTTTTCTTTCCAATATACTGCCAGACAGTACACAATATGACTTATTTTCTTATAGGGTTTTCGAATATGTTCCCCCTTTACAACAATGTTTTAGATGTTTTAAATTTAACCACTCAGCAAGAATTTGTAATAGCAAGCAAAGATGTTCTATTTGTGGAGGTGAGCACTTATATAAGGAATGTGACAAACCAAATGAGGTCTGTTGTGTAAACTGCAGTGGGCCCCATCTAGCAATTTCAAAATTATGTCCGATTAAAATGAAGAAAATAATTGAAAAGAAAACGAAAATTACTTATGCAAGTGCTACCCTGACCAAGAAAATAAATGACACTACAGAATTCCCTCCGCTAGCGCCGCCAAGAATGCAGCCTGTACATAATATTGTAAATAAATCTGTAAATAAGCCTGTACATACCTCTGTAAATAAGAATACTACATATGTAAATAAATCTGTGAATGATGTAAATAAATCAAATGATGTCTTACCTAGTGAAGACATCAAAAATAAAATTATTGACAACAACGATGTACTTATGGCCCTAGTACAGACTTTGGTAGAATTGGGTAATAAGGGAGATAATACACCTACTACTTTAAAAAGTATTAAAGCTACACTAATTAAAAATCTTAAGTAATGGATCCAAATTCTTCTCTATCTAAACTACGTATTGCTCAGTATAATATTCAGAGTGCTAATAGTAAAAAACCCTTATTGTTACAATTCTTAAATAAACAAAATATTGATATTTGCTTACTTAACGAAACATGGTTTAAAGATAACAATTTTAGGATACCTGGATACAATATTTATAACAAAAATTCGAGTAACGCTCATAACGGAGTAGCAATACTAATCAGACCATATCTTAAATATAATATAATAAATACGCAATTTTATGAAAATATTCAAACAGTAGCTTTATCCGTATGCACGGTACGCGGCAGTTTAACTGTGCTCTGTGTATACTGCCCACCAACTAGTGCGCACATACGAATTCATAGATTGCACGACATAATTAAAGATCTTCCTAAACCTATATTTATTAGTGGTGATTTTAACGCCCACCACATTGCATTTGGATGTCTATCAACTAAGAGTCGAGGTCAGGATTTGTATAATATAATCGATGACTTAGACCTATGTATTTTAAATGACGGCAGTTATACAACTGTCAATCGGCCAGGACAAAATCCTTCTGCCATTGATGTTAGCTTCATTAGTTCTAGTCTTGCATCATTGTGTGAGTGGTCTGTGCATGATGATACCATGGGAAGTTATCACTACCCAACTATAACAGAAATTTCATTACTCATAGATAGATATGACATTAGTCCTCCAGTTGATAAGTTTTTGTATAAAAAAGCGGATTGGGAGACATTCAAAAAAGTTTCTAAAACAATATTTAATGATTTGACTCTTAAACTACATGATCCTATTCTAACTTATAATGATTTCTGTTTTCGATTAGATACTCTAAAAGAATTAACAATCCCAAAGCTAACTAAATTGAACAACTTTAAAAGCAGACCCCCAGCTCCTTGGTGGAATGAAATTTGTGAAAAAAGCGTTGTTGCTTCCTACGATGCATTGAAACTATATAGAAGTGAGCCTAGTTTCGAAACCTATTTAAATTACAAGAGAAAAGATGCACAGAAAAAAAGAACCATCTCAGAACAGAGAAAAGTTGGATGGAACAACTTATGTAATAGTTTTAATAGAACTACTCCAATAAGTAAGATCTGGAATCTTATAAAGATGTTCAAAGGTATAAGACCTGGCAATAAATCATATAGAGATGAGTTCATTATTCCATTTTTAGATAAATTATCTGATAACACAAATTTAACTGATTCTGATAATATAAAAAACCTTTTTGATTTAAACAATGATAATCGAAATTCAAAATTTTTATTAGATTCCTTCTCATGGCGCGAATTTACAATGGCTCTGCAAGGTAGACGAAATACAACTCCTGGTTTGGATGACTACCCTTATTTATTGATTAAAAATTTAGACGAATCGGCCCAAAAGATATTTCTTAACGTTCTTAATCTGCTTTGGTATACTAAATCTATCCCGCAATCTTGGAAAACACAATGTGTTGTTCCAATACTCAAGCCAGAGAAACCTCCGCAACTTCCTAGTTCCTATCGACCAATTTCATTATCATCTTGTCTAGGTAAAATTTTTGAAAACATGATTAAATTTCGTCTTGATTGGTATGTTGAATCCAATGGTATCATTCCACATGTTCAGTATGGTTTTCGTCGTGGCCGCAGCTGTGCAGATAGTTTTACTTCTCTCATCTCTGACCTGAAAAATGCAAAGAATAAAAAATTACACACAGTTTGTACTTTCTTAGATGTTCAAGGTGCTTTCGATAGTGTAGATCCTGCTATACTTGTCCAAATTATGTCAAGATTAGGTATTCCTGGTCAGTTATGTAAATGGATTTTTAACTTTTTGAATAACAGGACACTATATGTAAGACATAACAATAAACTATTTGGACCAAAATCTGCTTCAAGAGGTACAATGCAGGGTGCTATACTGTCTCCTTTGCTGTACAATATTTACACATGTGAAATTTGTAAATTTGTAAATAATACTGATGTAAATATTCTGCAATTTGCTGATGATATTGTTTTATACAGCAGCAGCTATAATTTAGAAGTGGCAATTGACAATGTGAACATAGCTTTAAATCAATTATTTATATATTATAATGATTTACTACACCTAAAAATCAACCCATCTAAAAGCAGTGTAATGATTTTTGGCAATGATAGCTCCACAACTAATGTTACTTACAACAGTGAAATTATTCCTAGAGTAAATAGTAAGAAATTTTTGGGCATAATAATAGATCAAAAATTGACTTTTGAAACACATATTCGGCACATTTCCAAAAGCGCCCTAAAAGGTTTAAATTTAATGAAATGTCTTGCTGGTGTATCATGGGGGGCAGACCCCAAAACATTATCATTATTGTACAAAGCAATTGTTAGAAGCCATTTTGATTATAGCTCACTAGCTTATATGTACAGTACACATGTAAATAAATTAGATATAATGCAGAATAGGGCTTTGAGAATAATATCTGGCGCAATGTGCTCCACTCCCATAAGGGCCATGGAAGTGGAGACTAAAATCATGCCCTTAAGTTTGAGAAGGCTATTACTTGCACAAAGATATTCTCTCAAATTAATATCATCAAATAACAGAGAGATAATAAATAAAATATTACCTTCTACTCACAGAAATTTTCAGACACAGACAAAAGTTGATATGTTGAATGGTATTTCCCCAATGTTGTCCAACATCTTACTTGAAATAGACAATAGCTGTTCCAATATTAGAAAACAATTTCCATGGCCATGTTACTCCTTCACATATCAATGTATTTCACATCCTGTAAAAGTGTTTGAAAATACAATTAATAACAATTTAGATATGCTACAATTTTTAGAACAAAACAATAGTTATTATACTTTATACACTGATGGTAGCAAGAGTAGTGATTATGTTCATGCAGCATTGTATGATCCACACAGAAAATTCTCTCAAAGCTTTGTTCTGCATAAATCTTGTTCTATATTTACAGCGGAGGCATATGCGGTGTATCAGGCATTACTATGTATACGTGAAATAAGTAACTGTAAATACTTTTTAATTGTTTCTGATTCTTTAAGCATGATAAAGGCCTTAAGTAGCCTTACAGTAACATTTAAGTCTAACTTTATTCTTTATTTCATTAAACAAATAATTTACCAATATCATCTTGAACATATACAAATTGCCTTCCTGTGGGTACCCTCTCACAGTGGTATCACTGGCAATGAAATGGCTGATAAAGCCGCATATGAGGGTTATAATTCTGTTGATGTTAAAAATACAATGGACATCCCTATGACTGATTTCTTACAAAGCATTAATCAAAACATTTATGAGTTGTGGTATGAAATATGGAAAAAAGATCAAGATACGAAAGGAAAGTGGTATGGAAGCATTCAAGAAAGATTACCTATTAAACCTTGGTACGATAAACTGAAGGAGGATGCAAGCCGAGATTTTATCACCACGATAAACAGGCTGCGCTTTGGCCATAATACTGCACCGTCACACCTTGCAAGATTGAATATTATTTCAAACAATATATGTCCGTTTTGTGAAAATACTGAAGGAACTGTAGAACATCTCATTTTCTCATGTCAGAATTTCTTACTTGACAGACTAGTGTTAGCTATTGAATTAAGTGAAGTGAAAGTTAAATGTGATTTTGAATCCCGCCCGCCGCCACTTGAACAGTTATTAAAAGACAAAAACAGCTACAAACCCATATACAAATATATCAAAAATACTATAAAATCTATTTAAAATAAAGTGCAAATTCCAACCAAAGTACTGCAAAGCTGCAAGTGAAGAAGTGCAAATCAGTGCAACAAATAAAGACTTGACCTAAAGGTCTTTGTTACCAGGTCATTAAATTAAAAAAAAAAAAAAAAAAACGAAATTGTGACACACCGTTGACATTTGTTTGACAACTGCGACTTTCAAATGACACAAATTATTATGTATGTTTGGGAAAAATATTGCTAATATTGTTATATACCGAATTGTGCAAAGTATTTCGTCTCATTAGGAATCGGTTAACTTATAATGAAGTGTTATGTTTTTGTTATGAAGTGTGAAGTGTTACCAAAATGAGGACTCGTAGTAATTCGGGGGTACGTTTGGATTATTACCAGCGGGTAGTGCACAAGTTAATTTTAGATCACCAGCAGCCTGTGACTGGATTGTTCCCCGCAAGTCCACACAATGATCACGCATGGATTAGAGATAACCTGTACTGCATATTGGCAGTATGGGGACTCTCCATGGCGTTTAAGAAAATTGCAGATCAAGATGAAGATCGGGCCAAAACATACGAATTAGAACAAAGTTGTGTCAAGCTTATGAGAGGTAAATAATAACAAAAATAAATATTTGTACTGAGAGTTCGGTGTTGCATCTGTAGCTTGTTTAAACTTTAATTACTTTTCCCAGGTCTGCTCATGGCCATGATGCAACAAAAAGACAAAGTGGAGAAGTTCAAAAGCACTCAGTATCCATTAGATTCCCTCCACGCCAAGTATTCCTCCACCACTGGCCGTTCTGTGGTGAAGGACACAGAATGGGGACATCTACAGATTGATGCCATTTCTCTGTACCTCCTCATTCTTGCACAGATGACAGCATCTGGTTTGCAGATTGTATTTTCCTTAGATGAAGTTTCATTCATCCAGAATTTAGTATTTTATATAGAATCAGCTTATTGCACGCCAGATTATGGTATTTGGGAAAGAGGTGACAAGACCAACCATGGTCTGCCTGAGTTGAATGCTAGCTCCATTGGTATGGCCAAAGCAGCTCTAGAAGCTATGAATGAACTAGACCTGTTTGGTGCGCGAGGTGGGCCTTCTAGTGTAATCCATGTTTTGGCTGATGAAGCTCAGAAATGTCAAGCTGTGCTTCAATCGATGCTACCTAGAGAATCAAATAGTAAAGAGTTAGATTCAGGCTTACTTTCGATTATAAGCTACCCAGCTTTTGCAGTGGATGATCCTCAGTTAATAGCAATAACAAGAGACACTATTGTTACCAAAATGCAAGGAAAATATGGATGTAAGAGGTTCCTAAGGGATGGACACAAAACACCTAGAGAAGATCCCAATAGGCTTTACTATGAGCCTTGGGAACTACGAATGTTTGAAAATATTGAATGTGAGTGGCCTCTTTTCTTCTGCTACCTGATATTGGATTATTGCTTCAAAGGTGATAAAAACAATGTTGCCGAGTACACACAGATGTTGGAGAAGGTGATGTTGAGGAAAGATGATGGAATCAAGTTGGTTCCTGAGCTGTATTCAGTGCCAGCAGACAAAGCTGACTTGGAACAGCAGAATCCAGGGAGCCAAGAGCGCATACCTCTTGGCAGGTGCCCTTTCATATGGGCTCAATCATTGTACATTCTTGGGAAGTTATTACAAGAGGTAAATACTAATAGTAGCCTAATTTTGCAGTTTATTCATTGACTGACTAGACAACTTTATCTGCCTCATCACATAAGAGGAAGAAAAGAAACCGTTTTAGCAACATTTTTCAATGAAGCTCCACTCCTGTTTGATATAGCGTGATGTTATATAGCCTTCATTAATAAATGGGCTATCAAACAGTAAAATACTTTTTGTAATTCATACCAGTTCCTAAGAAATAGAAGCTTATAGAACACTTCAGCTTTAGCTCTAGAAAATTTAGCTACCTATGAGCTCAACAATTTCTTTAGTTATTATTTTCTTGCATTATATTTTTTTCTCAATAGAAGGCGTTTCCCATTTCCTGTAGTGTATATTTTTCTTTATCAGTTTTTAACTAATTTCTTTTTATAGAGTCGTTGCGACGAAACCAAATCTATGTTGCACTCAGAGTTACGCTAGTTGCTTATGTAATAAAAAAATCTATATGGGTTGATTTTTATGAAATAAACACTAAATAAAATTCGAGATAAGTAACACTTAATATTTTTAAGGACCTACATACATTCCAAATCCGATCAATGTAATTTGTGTGATGCTTCCACAAACTTACAAACAATATCTATTTGTCTGTATGTTAGTGGAAGCATCACGCACCAACAAAGAAAAATTGTATTTTTGTTTTCTATCTCTTTTTCCTAAAGTTTCTCTTTTATTTTGATATAAAAATATTCAATATACAGACACGCCTAGCCACTGCGATTTTATTATGTATAGATATGTTGTTAAAACAATCTTTTATAATTTTCAGGGATTCCTAGCTGTTGGTGAACTAGATCCTCTTAATAGAAGACTATGTTCAGAAAAGAAGCCTGATGTGGTTGTCCAGATTGTGATACTTGCAGAGACCAATGACATTAGGGACAAATTGATGGAGTATGACTTGCATGTACAGACTATTAGTGAGGTGGCCCCCATTGAAGTGCAACCAGCTAGGGTGCTTAGCCATTTGTACACATATTTAGGTAAGTTTAATTCTTCTTTGAGAGATAACCCAATAGAAAATGCTCTATGGGCCTATGCCAAGAGGAAAACTGAATTAAGTAATATTCTTTAGACAAACCTCACAATTAACACTATCATAATATATGGAAACATTAAACTTACCATTCAAAGTAAATGTGTTATCACTACATAGTATAAAACAAAGTCGCTTTCTCTGTCCCTATATCCCTATGCTTAAATCTTATAGAGTGATTGAAGAGGAAGGTTTATAATGTATGATAAATGCATATTATAGTAGAAGAAACATTAGTATCTACATTGCACCCGTGCAAAGCCGGAGCGGGTCGCTAGTTATCAATAATTTATAAAATAAATTGTTCTCTTGATTTACCCATGTTAAATGTTAATTAGCTCTCTAAATAAATAGGTTGAGCACAGGAGGTAGTTATGCCAATCAATTAACACAATATCATTGCATAATGCTAAGAAATGAACAAATATAGAAGCAACTCAGTAACAACAATTGACCTTAATGCACTATTCAATCAGTATCTTCAAATGGTCTCAACTGACACACATGCCATTAGATCCTAATTCCATGCAATAGAGACCAAATTTAAAAACCAATGGGTACTCCACTATTACTGTGTTTGCTATGATTGTTAGGCTGATGAAACTGTAAAATTTTCATACATCATTTCTTTTTTATAATTACAGGTAGAAACAAAAAATTGGGTTTGTCTGGCAGAAAGTCGCGCGATGTTGGTATCCTAAGTACCAGCAAGCTGTACTCTTTGAATGACCGCATATTTGCATTCACTCCACAGGTATGTCCATTCTGAATTCAAACACATATGAAAGTTAAATTTACAATATACATTCCAAATACTTTTTTACTCCAAGTATATTATTCTTTAATTATTCTGATATAGCAGAAGTGGGTTTTATTTTCATATTAGACAAATAACTCATTTTATTTATTTTAATAATTTATTCACTAGTTTTCTGATATGACACGTTTCTACATCGCCTCTGACTTCGATCTTATGGTTGACACCCTCAAAGCAGAAATTAATTTCTTGAAGTCCTCTTGGCAAAACCTTCTTGGGCGACCACTTGTTGTCTTGACCCTGAATCAAATGCACTTAGGTATTGTTTTGTTTCTTTATTATTTTTTAAAGTTTGCTTGCTGGTTTTGCCCATCCATGTTTATTGTTTAGAATAATTCATTCATGAATAACAGCCCCGTAGAATGTTATGTTAGTTTGGTTGTTTAAGTGTTTATGTATGGGTCCCGGTTTTGTTTCGACCATTTTTTTTATCGAATCTGTTATGTAAAACAGTTACCTTTTATTGCCATAAATTTGTCAAAGTATTTCGTCAGTAAAAAAAATATTATATTTTTTTATACATAGGGCTAGTTGTGTCCATTACCATTAAGAAAACAATTGTCTTCCTGATGCATCTTAAAGACCTCTTATAGTGCTGTAGCGGTAGTGAGCTGTAGAATATACTAAAATAACTATGTTCCCTTGTGGGTGTTGCTGGGTTAAAACCCTTCCAGAAAATGGTTTCATCAAAAATGCATATTATAGTAAACATTATTTTACTCTGCAGTTTGTTCAGTGCATCTTGAAGCTATTTAAAGCCCTGTTTTTGACCCCCCCTACTCTTTGGGGCCCATAACCCTAGCTACGCTCACTTCCTATTAAACATTAACCTCGCATGGGTGTGGTGTGTCATAGAACTTTGACTACGAGGAATACTACATGTCGCGCGACCCGGCGCTGCTCGCGAGCACGTTTACGGCAAACGTCGCGTTCCTTGGCATGAGCTGGAAACAAATGCTTGGCCGGCCGACGATCACGTTGCTCGCTACGCAGTATCTGTTAGGTAAAGAATGAATATTGTCTGCCTCTGGAAAAGGTTTTCTTTCTTGTTTATTTTTGTGTGTGATGGTGCATGGCTAGTATTAACAAAAGCATTGTTACAATCTAAACTCTACGAAAATATTAATTAATTCTATATTAGAACAAAAAAAAAACTAGCAGCTAAGTCATAAAAGTTGCAATGGAATCAAAATATTGTGTCATGGCATTACGTTTTTAAATGGCAAATCTTGTGTTCTTGTTTACCAAGACTACAAAGAAGTTGTACTATCTGAAATGACCCATTGTTTAATCTTAAATATGAAATTCATTGTAGATAGATAAAGTAAACGTTTAAGTTGACAATTAAACTTATTCGCGATACGCTTTTATGACTTGTTAACTACACCCGTAGAATATTGTTTTGTTTTAAAATAAAATAGCCGAGGTGATGGTTAGACTTTTTCGCAAATGCTTACGTCATAAAACGTGAATTTTTTTTGGTCTGAGGTTGGTTTGGCCGGGTGGCCGGTATCTAAATTATTTAAATGTACCTTGTATGTATACGCAAACAGACAACGGTTTACGGGTTGCTGTATAGGTATTTTACTAATCCAAATAAGATTAACTTCATTAATAACAAAATCCATCTCATAACCACGCTTTTTAAGCTATGAATCTTTGTACCACATTTTATTACTACAGAACATTCTTCACAACACCTCATTCATATTTCAGACCAGGGTAAGATCCCAATGGCGATGATAACGACCATGAAAAAGCTCAAGTCTGGATATATAAACGGTACTAGAGTAACTCTTGGGAATCTCGGAGAGTTTTTGAGCACATCTGCTATTACGAACTTGAGTTTCCTTGGCAGTCAAGAGGACGGATATCCTGATAGTAAGTGCAAATTTACTTGCTTAGACTATTACGTAACTGGCGGGCCAAATACTGGCAACACTCTAGTTATAAAAAATACGCCAGCCTTATAACTTTAACGACTCCTAAGATTATCACTATGAAAAAGGTGGTACCACATTGGTAGTACCTATTTAAATTACCTACTATTTCTTTTCTTTCGTAGTAGTATTTTCTTTTTATATCGATGGTAGCGAGCACTGCATCAACTGACCAAGCCAAGTCCTCTGTCTCGTAGCAGATCTTAGTCGGAGCTAATATTGTTTGAACCACAAAGTAGACAAAACAAAGGCATCGTAACTACAGCGTTAGGCCTTTACCTAAGCAAAAACCCAAAAACAATATTGAAAATGCGACCCGAAAGTTCCCAACGTCGTCGAATCCCTCAAATCTGGCTACTTTCTAATAATATGTTCCTAACTAAACGGTATTCGATTCTCTAAAAAAAAAAAAAACACGTACCTAACTACTTACTACTAAGCGACGGCTGCCCTGCATATTAACATAGGAAAAGCACCTGGACATCCCTTATCTATAAAAATCGGTTAGTAGTAATCTAGTAGCCTTTTTTTCTGTACAGAATTTTGCTAATTATTTTTATGATAAGAAAGTATTTCATATGCCAACAGTCTCTCAGCAATATCGAGCTTTTCCCGAAAGTTATAGAAGATGTAATGCTTGTTCTTTCTTAGATAAACATTATTTGTTTCAGAGTTAAATCCGGAAGTGCAAAGCTACTTAGAGGAGCACTTACTAAAATCGTTTAGCAACAAGATCAGTTTCCTGCCCCGTCCGGCGGGCGCACGAAACGCGCGTGCGCTGCGCAGGCGCATGTCTGTGCGCGGCGCCATCAAGAAGACGAGATCTATCAATGTAGACTGTGCGTATTTATGGCCTATTAAAATCAACTTTTTTTCTTGAAACAAGGTTGAAAGTGAAATATTCGAAAAAATGGTAACTCGAAATATGTGTATTCACTATTGTTAAAATAAAGATAAAGTTTAGTTTTGCTCGACTTCACAGACCTGTATCTGCCCTCTTTTTAAATTTTAGCCCAGCTTTCACTAATGAATGTTCCTTTATTTGCGTTGTACGGAATTCCTTTTACTGAAAAATTCCAATAAATAGATCAGTTTTAATACATGTTTGCTCTACCCACAGCTGAAACACTGGGCATGGAAGGTGAATCAATAGGTCGCTCGTTGGAGCGCAAGCCGTCTTGGCTCGACGTGGACCCTGCCACGTACGGCCGGAGCCCGTCGCCCGAAGACGCTAAGCGCAGAGCTATTACTAAGTAAGTCACATTTGAATTTTAAAAGAAAATAAAAAGAACAATTTCCTACCTAGCAACATCGCAAGCTGTATTTAGAAAAGGCTGCATAAACGCTTGTGCAAATTAAACACCTAGTAGCACCTTTTTTCTCTGATTCACTCCCATCTTCTCTATTTTGTACCCATTTTCTCCAGAGTAGCGCAATATTAATGAGTAATCAATGTATGGTGTTTCATGTTTTAGAGGAACATCCACAACTTCTTTATTGGCTTCCACGCCTACCATTGAAGTGACGAAAGAGAAGTCCCCATCTCCGCCTGAAGGTAAGCATGATTCGCTTCCTAACAAAATGAGCTGAGGCATGCCAGGAAATATTATGTTTAATATCTGAGATTTTTCAGTTTATAAAGTTTGCTTAGGTTTTCGTTTGCATCACTTGCATACGTGATTAGTATTTTCTGTATCTCATTTTGTCGCTCAGAGGTGTCATTAGCTAGAGTGTGAAGTCTATTCGTACCTAAGCTCCGTTTTAAAGAAGTGCAGCGCGACTGAGTGCATATGCATACATAAAACTACTAAATAACAAAAAGATACAGAGACACAGGAAAAGTGCTGATTCTTGCGAATATGGAGCCGTCCTAAAGGTCGTCGGCGCAAAACCGCGAAGCGCCCTCTGCTGGCGCGATGAATGTGTCTGCGAAATAAAATGATCGCGTCGATCAAGTATTCGTGCGATGATCGCTTTGTATTAGGACGACGCCGAAGTGTGATTTCACTAACCATTTTTTACCTATTTTTATTTGTTTCTCGTACACTTACACCAGAGGCTACAGGACCGCATAAGAAATCTTCAGTGCGTGCACTTAAGATTTCTTATATGGTCCCGGTAAAACCATGTTCAACCTTATCCTAATTTCCAGCAATAATAAACAAGAACCTAGCCGGCATAGTACGCAACCGAACAACCTCGGAATCAAACTCGGTGTACGCCGAGCAAGAGACGGACGAACTGATCGCCATGCTGCGGGAGACCGAGAGCCTGGACGAGCAGGGCGACATACTGCAGTATCTTGTCGACACGCACGGACTTGACTTTAGTACAGGTAAGATTTATTTAAATGCTAGCTGAAGTATGCGACTTCGTCCGGCCTCATTTGAAATGACCAAAAAAGATAGACTAGTAAAAAAGCTCCACACCACAGTGTTGTCTTTTTAATACAAAGGTTGACTGGTAGAGAATGCCTTGTTGCATTAAGTCCGTCTATGTACCACTATTGTACATAAAGTTGAAATAAACAAGTGTTATTTTTACCCTTTTTAAAAAAATATATAATTTGTCCGCGTAAATGTCGGCTTCGAAGCACAAGGACTTTCATACAAAAAGCCCCCTCTCTATTAAACCACTCCTTTTTTTGGATTGGAAATTCATCAAATGACTCCTCCCGCTTTGGGTGGAGGTTAAGGTACTGTCTGACTCTTATCCACCCGTGTTCCTCCAAATGCCAGGTCTGTAATTAAAGTTGAAATTTTCAAAAACCCTTTCTTTGATATAAAAAAATAGATTAAGATAAGCCTATATTCCAAATTTCAGCTTTCACGGCCTAGTAGTTTTGGTTGTGCGTTAGCTAGTTAGTTAGGACTACGGATTTTATAATTACAGAAGATGCATGTGATTTGATTCGGAGATGGATAGTGGTTTTGTGAGTGAGGGAATGATGTTACATAAAGGATACGCCCATCGCTGTGATTGTCTAATTAAAATTGAATGTAAAATTGTCGAGAATAATAGATAAACATCAGCATTAGATACGTGTACATGGATTTGTTTCAAAAACTGTGCCCCAAAACACCGTCGAAAACTAAGTAGAAGTACGATACGAAAACTTCTCTTGTGAAATCCACTTCCAATAGATTCAACACACAACTTCCACAGGAATGCAAGAAAGCGGCAAAATGGTCACCGTGAAAGACCTTCTAAAAGTCTTATACGAGAAGGCATGCACCCAAAAGCTTTGGGGCCTCGTTCGTCACACCGCCGGTATGCTTGGAAAAAGGGTTGAAGATCTAGCTAAGGCAGTTACAGACTTGTTGGTGCGACAGAAGCAGATCACAGTGGGCATGCCGCCTAACAATGAACACACTATCACCGCGCCACTGCCCGAGAATGAACTTAGGCAGTTGATACATCAGGTATGTTCGTTTGAGTTGTATTGTCCTGTGAAGGTTTTGTCGGGTACTGCTTTAACGTGGGGGCTAAATACATTTGTGTGTTGAAAAGCGAAATGAATCACTTAAATTTGTCTATTTCATTATTAAAACGACTTCAAAAAGACGAAGTTGTTAGTTCGGATATTTATATGTATTTATTTTATGTCTGTTCGGCTAAAACTCCGTCAAATAAATTATGAAATTTAGTGTAGTACTTTGTAATGTTTTTTATTTGGAAGCTAGTTGCATTTTTTTTAAGAAGGGAATTTTTAGTCAAGCTGGTAGACTACAAAACTGATGTATTATATTTTAGGCTAAGTTAAAGCTAATATTCGTTTTTCTTAACAATACAGTGTATTTAAGCCATTCCACACAAATGTATTTAGTCCCCTACCAGAATAATTTGCGAAAAGTGTATGAGTATGAATTAATCATACCATAAGTATATTATTGACATAATAAAGCTTTAATATTTGTTGCATGCAGTCATTTCGTCATGAAAATCAGGGGAATGAACAGAAAAAGGTAATAAAACTGTTAATATAAAAATGACTAACGTTCATACCTATTTTTCTTATCATCGTAACTATGAGAATGCTCATTACTTTTTGTTATTACCTTCACATAATTATATTTGCATTTCAGCATTGCATGTGCAACTGCATGTATATCTCTCTATACTGCTAAGACCTTTCGAGCCACGGCATAAAATAAATTATAAATGGCAATAAGGTTAATTATTATATTTTGGAAAACTCGGTTTTAATTTTATTATTACCGTACTATTGCTAAATTTTAACTTGGCCATGAACTATTATAGTCGTACATGGTTTAGATACTATTCTTTCGTTTAATGGAAAAATATTTGTTATTTATACCGCTACCAATGATTTCTAGGTAAATATGTAGGATGGGATAGCTAAAATTGCTGGTATATGTACTGCACATTTAAACAAAAATTAGGTCGCAGCAAATCTGACATACGTTTAGTAATGTAGTTTATTTGACATAGAGGATACAATTTTGTGTCTAAACTTAAATTCATAATTTAATTCAAGTAGGTATAGACTAATTCAATTCATAATCTCTGAAAAATATTTAAATTCATCATTACCAAGTTACTTTTGTTTCTTTTAAATTTATTTTTAACTACCGTAGTAGTAGTAATACCATAGTTTAAAAAAATGCTTGCAAACTGTTCGCACTTGATGCATGTTATACAGTTTTTTATTTCAAAGTCTACCTGGCTTTAAAATAAAATCTTAGATTCTGGATTCAAATATATATAGTAGTTCGTCACACCTAATATTACGTACGTTTGTTGTTGTGCTCAGGCGTACGGCGACGACGAGAGTACCGCCATGTTGACGCAGGAGCTGCTGGTGTACCTCGCCATGTTTATCCGCACCGAGCCGCAACTGTTCCTCGAGATGTTGCGCCTGCGCGTCGGACTCATCATACAGGTATTTGAAGTTCACAGATATTACTTGAACTCTAAAGATCATTTGTGATCACACCCGGCGGGAGCATATGCTCCCTATTAGAAAGGTTTGCGGATAGATAGATCGTTGTGACAGCTAACTCGGTACCTAAACGTTTTTCAAAATTCGACGTTCCTTATTTACAACTGGCAATATACTCTTCGTTTTCTACGACTTTTTCAGAAATTCTGAATTAATTTTGAGGAAGTTTTATCATATAATATGCAGTTAAAGGATCAATATTCATTTTGATGGTATGTTAAATTGCTATCGTCAATCAGAATCTTTTCGTATCGATTGACTCAATATCTCAATTGAAATGTTTTTCATCATAATCACTAAGCGACATTTCTATTTCAGGTAATGGCCACAGAGTTATCCCGAACACTATCATGCGACGGCGAAGAGGCGTCCGAACATTTGCTGAACCTTTCGCCCTTCGAGATGAAGAATCTGCTACACCACATACTCAGCGGCAAGGAGTTTGCTATCAATAGCGGTAAATGTTAATATTGTATTTAAACAAATATCATAAAATAAGATTAGCACGATGGGCTCACAATAATTTCACTATAGACCTTGAAATTAGCTGCATATTTTAATATTTCTACCAAGTATACATGGTGGGATAAAAAAGAGACGGGTAGAAGGAGAATTTGATGATGAGTCATGTTATAGCAGCAGTCGGATTTTCTGCAAAATATGAGCACTGTCTATTCTTCATAATAACAAACTAGTTGGTGCACACGGTGGTTTGAGAGCGGCGGTAAAAGCCGCTGGTGGCAGGGAGGCGCCCAACAGTTGGTCAAGTCGTGTCTTATCGCTTTCCCGCGAAAATACCGTTTAGTGCCGCCAGTTTTATGAGATGTTGCGAGTGTGTTAATTAAATGGTGAAAATTTACGAGCAGCTCGTAGAATGTCCTCAAAAGGAAGCGAGCCCATGGGATCCGTAACACCGCGGTCCCTAATGAAAGGACCATTTTAGCAGACACTCAAAGGATATTTGATTACGACATCAATACAGAAGTACCTAATGCATTTAGTAGTTAATTTTGCTATTTTTTTTAAAGTGCCATAACTTAATTGATCATAATGCTTTATTTTCTGCATTTTGATGTGAGGACCATCAAAATGCAGAAATGCCCATGAAAGTAGTGGAAAATTGGAATAACTCTTCAAATTATGAAAACTTCAGATCACAGCCTAAACTTAAAATAGACTCGTTCGAACGTGATAAATTCAGACATCGTAACCCACGTAAATACCTACACACGAACGAAAAGCTGATAAGAGGGTAGTTTAACGCGTCTCGCTTGGCTGCGCGGCGTGTATAAAGTCAGTTTCAAAGTAAACATCTTTCGTTAACGATAATTTCATTTTTTTGTACACGGGTCGCTGTGGATGGGTGACCATCTCAGCATATCGAGATTCCTCCGTGCCTCGCAAAGCAGGTTAAGCTGTTGCTCCCGGCTGATATTTGTAGATCTTTGGCAGTAGTTAGGGAATGTCAGAAGCCAGAAAATCTTAGACCACCACCTTGCCAAGACGTACCGTGTTACCCAGTTAATGGGTTGTGGAGGTCTGGTAGACAACCGCTTCACGTAAAACACTGCTATTCAGCTGTCGACCCCAATATAGTTGGCTAGGCAGATAATGATGATTTTTTTCTGAAAAAAAAAAGGTCTTTTCCAGAAGATTTCGAATATGTTAATTAATAAAATAATGATTTTCTAGATAGACCTTGAAATCTGTTAAAACCTTTTCACTTTATCCGTCCTATTAGAATACTTATTTATACTTTAGTCAAATTTCAAACCTTCGAGCCATATTTACTAACTTTTATTTAATAAAGAGACGAAGAAGACTTCTTTCGAACTAACTTCTAATTCTTTTATTTTAAAAAACATATGATAGAAGGTTCAACATACATAATAAACTGTCTCGAAAGTTTGAGTTTGAACTAAAGTTGAGAACTCGTTTTATAGTCATACGATGTAGCGCCTGTATTATCTAGCTTTCTCATTTGAACACCTATTCATTGACCAAAATTTTAGTAGAGACTAATAACAGTAATTACCTGAACAAATGTTTCCTTTTTGCAGCAAACTCTACGATTTTAATAAAGGGAAAGATCAGTAAGAGTAAAGGCGAGTGGAACTTACTGTGATAGCAGACTGTTGCTTATGTTTATGTCCGAATGCACCCCGTTGTAACCCTGTGTATATGTATGTCCCTTTGCACACGATTTCGTATTCAATGTGTGACAATGCCGGTCTCAAATATAATAATACAATGTTTGATATCACTCCTATCTAAAGTACATTAGTACATTTCAACAAAAGCGACCGTATCGCTGAGTTTTTAAATCTAAGAGTCGTTGGCGTCTGCAGTTTTCAAATCTCATGCAATATCGATCTTCATAATGTTAATAATCCCAGCATAAATTTCTTTGTAAAATGAATGCGGACACAGTATTATTTATGAGCCATAGGCAATGTAAAACGCCTTACAACAAAACAAAAGCTACGATGCGCAACTTGATTGAATAAAATAACCGAACTGTTATGTCTGAGACTGGATTACTAAATGTATTTTTTTTAATTTCATTGTTTTTTTTTTGCATATTCCATGATACTACACGTATGTACCTTTTTGCTGTAAATACTATAATTGTCTTTAATCACAACCATTACTTCATTTACGTTTGTATCCCGATTAACTGTTAAATTTTGTTGTAATATTGACTCTTATGTTTGTAGAACTAATGTTGCCGTGTTTTTAATACTCCATTTTGTTTTCAGTTGGCCGCGGTAACTTCTCCATAGTGAGCAACAAATCACATAGATATGGCAAAAAGTCGCAAATTGTGCTGGAAGGACAAACTTTACAGGGCGGTATTGAAGACTGTAAGTATAAATCCCCATAATACGATGATTCATTTTTAATAATAGATTACTCTCTCAAATGGCTCAATGATGAGCAATATTGAAATCGGTGGTTGTCGAACGATTGTCTAACGAGCAGTATTCTGGGTGTCTAATTAACGGACAGCGTTGTGAACAATGTTGTGTTCCAAAACACGCCGCCGTCATCCAAAAAGCAACCAAACTAAAGTGGTACTGCGTCAGACACGTCTGCCGTATGTCGAGCGGTTCATGGGCTAAGGCAACCAGTGTGCGTCCCAGTGGCGAAGGGTGATATGTTGAGAGAGGTAAGCCGAAGCAAGAAAAATAAACTTGAGAGGTGTAAAGGTACACCCGGACGGAACGAAGTTCTTGTCTAGTCTTGCCTCGAAAAATCATACTTACGCATCTGAATGATGATTTAAAGTTTTAGGTTTTTTACCTTGTAATTGATCAGTCTCACTACATTCATCTGATCTCTCTGCAGTTATGTTTTGTACGATTGTATTTTGTGATGTTTCTCTACTTTTAACAGTACTGATTGTGCGATTTTTCAATTACGATAGAATAGTTGTGTTCCAAACTTCTAAAGGGAAGCCGGCGAGAATGGGCTTATGACCACGCTTTGCCACTGGACTGGGTCCCGATAACGAAGATCTTTGCTCTAGAGCAGCCTTTCCCAAAATGGGCGATAACACCCCCTTGCGCTGCAGGCCTAAAGGGGGGTAAAAGACATAGAAAAAAATCGGGGCGTTGTGTGCCATTTGTAATTTCATCTACTAGGAGGACTCTTAGACACCGACTGAGCTCTCGACCCTCGACTACAACTTGTGAACATCAACTAATATTAATTAAAAGATTGCTCAAACTAACTCGGTTCGATATTTCTCTTCACGTAGTTCATGTGCATGTCGTTTTATTGAATAAATAATATAAAAATCATGGCAATCGGTAGCTTCGTTTCGAAATGAAAGTAGACACAAATAAAATGGCAACAGACACACTTTCGCGTTTTAATAGTTATTAGTATTTCTAGATAGGTAATTTTCGTAGATAATAGACCGCGGACAATCAGATTTAACAAGCTTTTGTGAAATAACCCGATGTGTGCACACCTGTATAAATCGGCTGGTGCATAGAATACTTATTCTTACTTGTTGAGTACGATTGAGCGTCGAATGAGAAAAAAAAATTATGCATGTTTGTCTTATTCCTGTCGGTGCGTGCTGCTTACGCAAACATATACAAACAACGTAATGTATATATTTTTTTCATTTGCGGTATCGCGCGTAATAAATAAGCAGTACATAAAGTTCAACATTTACTTACGTATTTCTCAAAACAAAACAATTTCGGAAGAAAAAAGAAGAGTCAGCAATACTGTGCGGAATATATTAAATTCGGATTCATTGAAAATCCCACGATCCCATCGTCGCCTTTGTTCCTTCTATATCTAAAAACATTAAATACTGTAGGATCATTTGAACAAAATGCATCAAAATAAGAAAGACAGAATTTAGCATATTTTGAAGCCTTTTTTTCTGGATAGGAAATCATCTCAATGTCTCTCATCTCAAATGACTTCTCCCGCTTTCGGCGGAGCGGAAGGGAGTGTCAGACTTTAAGACTAAAACCCACCCGTGATCCTTCTAGTGCCCTTTGCGTTCCCTGGAACGCGGACCAGCAACCTGGCCAGGTCAGCAAAGAAGACAGGGCTTCCTGTCTTCTAGGCACATAATATTTTAACAAGAAACGAAATACACCACAGTACCGACAGAACGATCTTTTTAAATGACATTGTCAATGAGCCGCTAAACCACGGCAACCGGTGAAAGCTAATCTTGGCCATCCGACAAATCCTTGTACCATTCTAGATGTTGTTGAGCCTATGCCTATTTCTTTTTTTTGAGCACCTACAACTGAGCCGGACCGCCAGGGCCAGTGGCTGCGCAGACGTCGGCTCGACGGAGCGCTCAACCGAGTGCCGAGAGACTTCTATCCTCGCGTATGGGGCGTTTTGGAAAGGGTATGTATGGAGATAGCTATTTACCCTAACATAATTATTGGGAAATCACACCAAAGAATAATTATAATAAGCCGAAAATCATTCGAATGTTTTGTCTTGCGAACGAACCTTTTGCATTAGGGAATGACGCTCGCTTGGTAACAGATAGATGTACAGAAAAATATTCACCGTAAAAACTTAGTGCTTGAAATGAACTGTCATCACACCTTAATTGGATGGATTGTTAGCGCATTTCACCCGAAACCATATAATTGATTTATAAGATTGAATATTAAAGCAACAAATGAACCAGAGTATATTTTTATTTCCAGTGCCAAGGCCTTGTAATTCAAGGCAAAACCCTACAGCCGAACCTTACCCAAGAGATGACGTCAGGAGAACTAAAATTCGCGCTCGCCGTTGAAACAGTACTGAACTCGATCCCTCAGCCGGAGTACCGGCAGCTGGTGGTGGAAGCTCTCATGGTGCTGACGCTGGTGGTGGAGTACAAGGCCGTAGCACATCTGGGCGGCGCGATTGAGGTGGAGAGCCTGGTTCACAAAGCCAACCAAATATTTTTGGACGATCAGGTGAAGATTTTCATTTTTGTTGTCACAATGACACTGTTTATTTTGTGATTCATGAGCTTGATCTAAAACCGCCTTAATAGATATTTTGCAAAAATCTATATTATCGCGAGTGAAGTCGCGGGCAAAAGTTGGAATTTCATTCAGTCTCCGAATCATCAACCTACCACCAACCAGATAGAATAGCTTCCATCACATTTCATGGTTGCGTTCTGTATCTAATAAGAAACAATATTAAAAAGAATTAAGGGGTTGAAAAGAGGGTAAAGGTTTGTACTATAATGCGCAGACAAATAGAAAACTAGCACTTCGTCTACCATACCATTAATAATAATAATAATAAACGTTTATTTGGAACAGGTATCAGGACACAAAGAACAATGGTCACTTTGGACTAGGAAAAAACAGAAGTTGGTAGCGAGATGAGACTGTCACTAATAGGTACTGCATTGTTAATATAGTTATTGGATATCTTCATTGATTTTTAAAAGCTGGGGAAATAAAGTTCATCTTTTTTTTTTAAACACTATTTTGATAATCAGAACGCAGTATAAAATATCTAACTTCGAATGCATCCGTAATTACTTACACTACTAGAGAAGTCCATAACTTTTTCTCAAGTCTTATGATGAATCTAATGATCTTCCATTGAAATAAAAAATACCAGGCCAGGCAACGTCAACTATATAAACTCACGCTAGTTTTTACACTAAGTTAAACAAAAGATTGTGTTCTTGTTTTAATAATGTAATGAATTCAATAGAAAAACTAATGAATTTACATACAAAAATCGATGCTGTCATAAAATGATCGATAATGTCCTTCGGTCCCTATTTTTGACAAGTAAAAAAAAACTGTTTCTGCGCTGACCGTGTTGTTGTGGTTGCTGTTTGCAAAGAAAAGAATTTCGAGTACTATTATGTTCAAATAAATAACCCTAAGTGGCAGACCACGATTAGTACCGGTATTAGTTATGAAAATATATAAACATAACCTCAAAAACATAATTCATATTGACACGATTCTCCCACCTTTTAAAAATACATATATGAAAGGCCGCACTTATTTATATTTAAATAGACAAATGAAACGACATATGTTTCATCAAGTTACGTTTTGTTAGATTTTACTAGTCCAAGCATGTTAGCCGAGTGACCATTGTTCTTTACAAAATGAAACGGAGATAGCTACAAAAGTTAAAACTGTGGCGCAGCCATCAACGCCCAAGTAAAAAATAAGGTTCATTTAGTTCCAGACGAGTAATTAAAAAGAAAAAAAAAAACTATTAAAAGAAAGGTACTAACTACTGTGTGTGGTGTGTGTGTGTGTGAGTGAGTGAGGGTGTGTGTGTGTATGCGAATATTTGGCGTGTGTTTATGTAAAAAGAACTATGTTACAGGAATGAGAGTGTTATGTTACCACAAGTTTTTCTGTTGCTTCGTATGAGTAGGATTTTAGCAATTCTGACAGTTTTTTTCTAACTAAAGTTCTTGTTAAAGGATAAATTTGTTTTTTTTTAATTTATGTTCTTGTAGAGTTTAGGGCTAATGTAGTTGAAGTGGCGTCTTACAAGTGCCAATCTGGAGGAAGGTATCCTGCAAACTATGTCGGAACGTCGCTTATTAGAGAGGTGTTTTGGGTCGTACTTCGTGAGGTCGTGCTTCTTAACGGTTTGAAGTATAAATAACTGTCTAACAGTGGGGACGTTACAGAGCGAATAAAGTTCTGACGTCGGGAATCTGGCAGGTTTCTTGGCCAATACTTTTAGCACTGCTCTTTGTGCTCTCTCCAAACGCAGAATAGTAGTCTTGTGTGTACCTCCCCATACTGTAATGCAGTAACCAAGGATCGACTGGACGAGTGCGAGGTAAATTAATATAAGGCATGAGAAGTCGGCAACCGCCCTGAGCTTTTTAAACACGTATATAAGTCGTCTTACACGAACCACCACTGAGTCAACCTGTTTTTTCCACGTTAGGCAATTGTCCAATTAGTCCAGGGTCGATAATTTTTAAAACCAAAAAAAATAATAGTAGGATAAAACCCATTAGAAAAGGAGGAGAATATTATAAAAATGAAAGGAAAAATAATTTACGGGCGATCTGAGGTCGGGAAGGGGAGGGGGGTGAGTTTTTAAGGGTAAAAAACGGTTTATCTCGATTTCCGGCAAAACTAAAAGTCCTATGGAAAAAAGTCAAATGGCAAAGTTGTAGGTAATAAAAAGATCTAAAACTTTTGTATTTACACTTTTTTCACATAACCTCAAAATTTATGAGAAAAATTCAAAAAACCAAGTTTTTGGTTTTTTATTTTTATCTTTTACAAAATTATTTTTTTTGTCACGAAATTTGGTGAAAACTTACCTTTTTATGTCCCAAATACGCTGTAATTTATTTGATTAGACATATTTATTTTTTCGCCTTATTTTGAATTAATATCGAAAAAGCACCCTAATTTTCAATCAAAAATTCACCCGTCAAAATATCAGCTTTTTTCAAAAAGATGGTATGCTTTCTGTTCGTTGAAATCTCTACTTTCCGATGGTGAAAAAAAATATATATGTTACTATAGTAAATCTTCTCAGAAAATGCAAAAAATCGAAAAAACTCGAATCGATTTTTTTTTATTATTATATACAATTTTGGTCTATTTATTAAAATTTACACTTTAATTACTCGAAAAACGTAAGATTACATGTCACGTTGATAAAAAAAAAAAAACTGCAAATCAAAATATACTACTATAATTAACCAAGAAATAAGTTAATAAAATTAATATTTAATAAGACTGAATAAGACATCTACAATGTTTAGAGAAAGTTGTAGGGAAAACTCAGCGTGCACGTGTATTTTTATAAACGATGTTGTATACTGTACTGTATTTCGAATACTGGCTAGGCTAACGGTTGTTACAGCTGCTACGAAATAGTAGGTATGTATGTAGTAAGACCCAGACCCGCCTAGCCCCTTCCCCACTTTTCTATGAAATACCTTTTGATGGGCTAAAATTTTTCGTAGGTCATTCAGGTATATAAGTTATCTTAAAATAGTTATAAATAGGCATCTACGCATATAATTTAAAGAATATTCTACAACTTTCTCTAAATATTGTAGATGTCTTATTAAATATTAATTTTATTAACTTATTTCTTGGTTAATTATAGTAGTATATTTTGAATTGCAGTTTTTTTTTTTTATCAACGTGACATGTAATCTTACGTTTTTCGAGTAATTAAAGTGTAAATTTTAATAAATAGACCAAAATTGTATATAATAATTAAAAAAAAATCGATTCGAGTTTTTTCGATTTTTTGCATTTTCTGAGAAGATTTACTATAGTAACATATACATTTTTTTTCACCATCGGAAAGTAGAGATTTCAACGAACAGAAAGCATACCAACTTTTTGAAAAAAGCTGATATTTTGACGGGTGAATTTTTGATTGAAAATTAGGGTGCTTTTTCGATATTAATTCAAAATAAGGCGAAAAAATAAATATTTCTAATCAAATAAATTACAGCGTATTTGGGACATAAAAAGGTAAGTTTTCACCAAATTTCGTGACAAAAAAAATAATTTTGTAAAAGATAAAAATAAAAAACCAAAAACTTGATTTTTTGAATTTTTCTCATAAATTTTGAGGTTATGTGAAAAAAGTGTAAATACAAAAGTTTTAGATCTTTTTATTACCTACAACTTTGCCATTTGACTTTTTTCCATAGGACTTTTAGTTTTGCCGGAAATCGAGATAAACCGTTTTTTACCCTTAAAAACTCACCCCCCTCCCCTTCCCGACCTCAGATCGCCCGTAAATTATTTTTCCTTTCATTTTTATAATATTCTCCTCCTTTTCTAATGGGTTTTATCCTACTATTATTTTATTTCACTTTTTATTATTTTTAAAGGCTTCTACCCTGGTCTAAATGTGATTCCAAGATATTTAATGGTGTCCGAGCGCTCTATCTGGGCACAGTTACAGGATATGGTGGCCACAGTATGAGAACAAACATGTGTTTTGATTTGAAATGACATTGGTGGTTTTGTAAGAATTCCTGGTGTAAAGGGAATGAACTTTGTCTTTGCAATGTTGAGTGTGAGTAGGTTTGAGATTAACCAATCCTTGACTAAACTCAGAGCGATCTCCGCCTTCTCACGAGTGTCAGGCCAGTCCTTAGCTGTGTCATCCGCGTAAGTAATGATTCTTGTGTTTGGAAGTGATAGCTGGCACAGCTCATTGACATAGATAAGGAAAAGAGTGGGCCCCAAAAAGCTGCCCTGAGGCACACCAAATGATATGTCTTTCGGTGTACTTATAAAAGATTCGACTTTGACAACCTGCTTCCTTCCCGTCAAGTAGCTGCGAAAGATTTCGAGGGCATTTCCTCGTATGCCAATTCGTTCCAGCTTGTCTATCAGCTTAGGGACAGATACTGTATCGAATGCCTTCGATAGATCTAGGAAGATACCGATTGTTTTTTGTTTATTATTAAGTTGTTCGACTATTGAATTAGTAAGTTCTAGGGTAGCATCTTCGGTAGATTTTCCAGCTCTGAATCCAAACTGATTGTCAGCCAAGATATTAAATTTATTTAGGAACTTTACAAGTCTCGCGTTGATGACTTTTTCAAAGATTTTTGCAAGTGTCGTAAGTATGGATATAGGTCTATAGTTGGAAACGACGTACCTATCTCCCCCTTTGAATATGGGATGAACTATGGCAGTTTTAAAGACATCAGGAAAGGTTCCCAGGCATATGCATAAGTTAAATATGTGGACAAGTATTGGAATAATAGCGTCTTTGATGGCCTTAATTACTATGGGAGAGATACCGTCATATCCAACTGCACATTTATCTTTAAGGTTTAGTATGATGCTTTCAATTTCAGCATCGTCTACATCATACAGAGCCATAGACTGTAATGGTGAGGAGAAATAGTCTGGGTCAGGAAGAGAAGATATTGGGAAATTAGAAGCAAGATTGCTGCCTACATTGGCAAAATAGTGATTAATAATATTGAGAGAATGAAGAGGATCGTCGCCACACTTTAACAATTCGGTGGGAGAGGATTTACCCCTATACAAATGGGATATTTGTTTGATAAGCTTCCAGGTTGCCTTCGGATTGTTTTTGGCCTTCTGAAATTCTGATCTCTCATAGTTACATTTTAAATTTTTTAGTAAATTATTACAATAATTACGGTAACGAAGAAATACAATTTTATGGGTTTCATTTTCAGGATGTTTTTTGAATTTTTTATTAAGTTTGAATTTTCCATTGTATGTCGTTGTCAGATGCGCTGCAACGGCGACGCGACGCTGTGCTGTGCTAAAGAGGGCGCGCGCGGCCACAGCGCCGCGCTCGTGTGCGGCGGCGCTGCCGGCGTGTGCCAGCACCTGTACGACAGCGCGCCCAGCGGCTCCTACGGCACCATGACCTACCTCGCGCGCGCCGTCGCCGCGCTACTAGCTGACACCATGCCGCTCGACTCGCCCATCGAGTGCACCATCACTTAGAACATGCGTACTATTGCGCGCTCGTGTGCGGCGGCGCTGCCGGCGTGTGCCAGCACCTGTACGACAGCGCGCGTCTACGAGCACCTAACACGTACGTTTAGCGATAAAAAGCTATATAAACTGAAGAGTTTTCTCTGCTAGGGTTGTGACTTTGTTTTGATAAAAATACATAGCGGGAGAGTAGAGTAGCTTTCCCTGCTTGCCATGTTTTAAATCTATATCTCACTCCCAATTTTAGCGTATTTAAAATCAGCTAGTGGCACACTATAATGTGTATCCTAAGTAAGGTCTTCCTTCTTGCCAAGTCCTAATCTAGAATCTATAAAAGCATTGTGTCTCATCTAAACAAATGTCTAGTGATTCGGTACTTTTAGCTCCTCATGTTAACCTTGTTAGATCTAATATTTGCATATACAATATGCAACTTGACTAAACAATATCACTTGCAATAAACGTTTTGTCAATAATATCTACTATGGCTATATGCACACATGAATAAAGACTGTCTTTAGAGGCTATAGGTATGCATACATTTATGCAACAAGTCCGAGTCAGATTTGGCTAAAATCGAATGAAAAAACTGGTCCTTCACAAGACAGGTTTCGTCACAAAACTCTGGTGTGCACTACTTCTAATAATATCCCTATAAACACAAATGTAGCATAAGTTATGTGGCATTAAGCCATTATTTTTTTAGCAATATTGTATGGCAATCTCAGATGCATAGTCTAAATAAATGTATTAAAACAATGAATTTTATGAAGCCAAACATTCAAATAGATTCTTTTTTATATCATTGGCAACAATATGTTTTTTCATTGTATTTTCTTTTATATAATATTTTGTCTCTACATTAAATCACTGTTACTGTATTCCATCACACAATTTTGTGTCACTTGTATAAATATTATTATGTATGTATTTTTGGACATTACTATTTTATAGTGTCATTTAAAACAGATTTTGTATAGGCATTATTATAATCTGTTATGAAATCTTATTTAAACGAAATTAAAATTATTTGAACTGCAAATTATTATTTTAATTTTTATGTTTTCTAAGATTATTTTTCTGCAGGCTTCAATGTTTACGTTGCTAGTTTTTGGCCAGATTTTGGAGTGAAGAAAGTCAGCTTCAAATATAAGTACATAATTTAGTTGATCACATATTTATATGGGGATGTTTCCATAGAATTAGCTTACTCAGTTGGCTGGATAACTTATAAGCAATATTGGCAGTAAAATGCTTTATCAAGTCACAATCACATTGCAAATTCATAATAACAACATAATATTATTTTGTAACACCTATTTATTCTAATTTATAGACTATCTCTGGCATAAACACATCTACTTGAAATGTTACAGTTAGCTAAAACACAACAATTTTAATTATCTTCACAATATGTCTACATCATTAAGCTTCGTCTTTTTTACCAAAGGGATTCATCTTTGATAGCCATGATGTTGTGTTCCTGAAAACAAAAGAACAAGAATTATTAGACTGCAATTAACACTGTCTCTTCTTTTGTCTTTCGGTGCCTAGAACTCAGCATTGGAGACTCGTATAATTTGTTTATAATGTGTGTCCATAACATGTTGTTATGTGTACGAAGGCTCTGGGAGTTGTGGGCACACAAACAAATTATAGTTCGAGTTGAATTATAGACTGAGTTCTGGGCACCTTTGTGGCCCACTTTTGTTGCCCAGAACTCAGAATATGTTCTGAGATGAAGATGATTGATGATTTAACACACACAATCCTTGAAATGAACATAATTTATGGTCCTAATTAAAGTTGTATGCATTGTCGACACTGACATTGTTTTGAAAGAAAAATGTAGAACGGGGTGGATAGAAATGCAGGGGTGAATAAAAACAAAACTTTAATTAGGATTTTCGCTTAAACACCATATTAACAGTTTCTCATAAACCATCCACTAAAAAACAAATAATTGATTAAAAAATTGGAGTTTTTCATTTCTGCAAGCAATATTTAAATAATGAGAAAATTCAAGTCAAAGTTTTGTTTTTATTCACCCCTGCATTTCTATTCACCCCCTTTTACCGTTACATAAATATGAATAATAAATGTATACTTATATGAATAAACAAATGAGGATTTTCAGGAAAATTTATGCAACCAGTTGGTGCTACATAGGCGAGAGGTTCTCTTCCTTGAAAAAACGACTTTGAGTTAAACATGATGTTGATGTCAATTTAATAAATGTCAGAAAACGTGTCTGCACTGGGCACTTCAGTGCTGGTATCTGATGCTCGTCATTTCAGAAAACCCTCATTGAGGTAAAATATAATGCATGGGGTAATGTATTGTTATTAATACTATACAGTTTGTTGAATGGCTTTTCAAGTTACAGATATTGTTAAGAAATGGGAGAACATCATCTATTACAATCTTAAATCATCTTAATAAAAATCTGACTGTAATCATGAACAAATCCAATACTAAATGCAGAATGCAGGTGTATGCTGTCTAATGTCACTCATCCAGAGCGGCACACCATCTTGTATCACACACAACACATTGCGTTTACCTGTAACTTGTTGTGCAGTAATATTAAAAACAATTAATAGGATACACCACTGTTAAGGTTGTTGGTTGACCTTAAATAAATACATATAAATAAATAATCAGTTTGAAGCCATAGAGACTACGTATCTGAGGCTACATGAACCTGTTATAATCAAAACTTTTACCTTCATACTAGTACTTTTGCAGTTTTTGAAGTATATAGGCTATATTCCTACCAGCTGTGTCTTTGTTGTTTTCATTTTGCCTTGTCATAATATGATAAGCATATAAAGTGTGTGAACTCTTAGAAACATAAATATCACAAATCACTTACATTATATTGAATAACATTCTAACATATGACAACTATGCCACAGTAACAAATAGTAATTTCATAAATATAGTTACATGTTGCAAACAGATCATTTTGTAAATTGGGGTGGAAACCAACCCTCCAACTCCACAACCAAGCGAATAATATATTAGTAGTCCTAGAATAATATACTAGGACTAAGTTTGGAAACCAAACCCTAATAGAATAGAATAGACTAAGTGAATATTTATATGCAGATCCAGTTATGGTTAAAAACTACAACCGAAACTAAGAGAGACAAAGAACTCACGATATTTCATCAGGTGAAGTCTTGGTTGACTCAATTCCTGCAGCTTTCAATTTTTCAACTAGATTTTTTCTGTACATATTTTTTAAAGGAACAGGCCTATTGGCTGCTTCTTTCTGTTTGGCTAGCTTGCATAGAGCCTCATACCATGTGAGACCATACCATTCTATTTCTTCAGGAGTATACTGGAAAAAATAGTTCACATCGGTTTAGTAGTCATTTACTGTCAAATTTAGATTTAGGGATACAAAAATATTATGATATAATACATTGTTTGTTCTGCTATATCTCAAAGTATGACTCACCGAAGATAAATAAGTTTTGTACTCCTCATAAACCTCTTTCTGTTTCTGCGGATCATATGCATACCGGGGACACCCATTCATCAACTCAATAAGTATTTGTTTCTTCAACTTCAATGCTAACATGGACACTAAGTCACATGCAGGTGTTTTTAGTAAATAGTGATCAAAACCATAATGATCATTAATCAAATTGATTGTACGGTCAGTCACCGTTACTGACAGGTGGGTGTTCAGGATCTCAGATTTCACAACAGTCCTCTTCAATACAGGTACCCAATAATGAGGTACCCTACGTCGCTGGGGATCACGTTTTTGGAAGCCTGAAGATATTTAATGAATGTAAGTCAATGACATAACCTATGTACTATTATTTCCACACAAAGTAGACTAAACCTACCTTTCACGACAGCCTCGCCACCCCACAGACCCTCATTGATCTCCGCCGGATATTTCAATGGAATAGGGATGTTCTGTATGGGCAGGATTTCCCCAGTGAGGTCGTCGCGCTTCCATTTCCCTTCCTGAGGTATGTAGTGAACAGCAGCAGGCTTCAATACTTTCCATTCGCGCCAGAACTTCTTGTATGCGACAGGTAATTCAGAGGCAATGCCTATTTCAAACCTACTCTTTTTCTTAAACGATTTTGATAGTTGACGAGCTGTAGCCTAAAACAATTTACGCGTCAATTTGCAGCAAGGTAATCTCTACAAGGTATACATAAAATGATGAAACATGTGTATTTTTGAACATCAGATAAAGGATTTACCTGGATTCTCGATGCCATTGAAATAATTTGTGATTTGAACCATAAAACTATGAAAACTGTTAAATAAAAAACAAAATTTCACGTAAGGCCAATTTTCTTTTCATTGACAAATTTTGCAATTGACAATGAGCAAGCGAAGACTGCAAAGATGACATTGACTTGACTGACAAATGACGAAACGAAAGTCTTTTTTTATGGTCAATCAAACCATGATCAAACTAGGGATGGGCAAGTGAAAAAAATATATCGATATTTATCGTATCGATATTTTTAAACACTATCGATAATTATCGAGTGAAAAATATCGATATATCGATATATCGTCAGTTTTCGCATCATTATTCATACATATTCCCAAAGCAATCAAACTTCGTAATAAATAATAGAAGAAAATAGTATTTTTTAATAATGCTCGAGCCTAAATATATTTTTAAGTTTTGTGATTGATTTGTTGAAAAAAAAAAATCCGAAAATTGTTAGTTGCGTGTTAATTCAAGGTCATATTCGTCTTACACTGATAGTTTAATAGAATTTGTATTTTCGTGCACGCTACCAGTAGTCTAAAATTGCTAAATTGCATTTAATAACGATTGTGGCGAGATTTTTTAAGTTAACAATACGCGAGGAGCATGCAAGGATAATCTATTGTAATAACATTAAAAACACGCAACCAAAATTGCGTAAAAAAATATCGAATTTGATACGAATTCGATAGTCTAAACTAAAAATTAAATATCGATATATCGCGACTAAAAATATCGACGATATATATCGATATTTGTATGGAAAAATATCGATATTTCGATATATCGATATTTTTTGCCCATGCCTAGATCAAACCATAGAGGACGGACAGCGCATGGAACCACTAGGTAGGCAGTACCTACCAATTTTTAATTATGCATGGAAACTGACGGTTTTGACACTCAACTAAAATGTACTCTGTGCACTCAACTTTTTCGCGTAAAAATTATCCTCTCGAAGAGATCACCCGACTGCACTTGCCTCCGTGTCTCGGACACGTTAAACTGATTTGTCTAAATGTATCGCCTCCGAAACTAGAACTTTGTCTCTTCTTTTGATTTAGATCCTCATTTGGGGTTGGCAGAGTATGTCTCCTTTCATACATGCCTACTCACCCTCAGCTCAATTTTCATTTTTCCTCTCCCTCTAAAAACATCCGCATTCATAATTATCACTGAATATGAACGAGGATTTTTTTTTTTGAAGTTCGAGTGATAGTCAATTTTTCGTTAACTATATTTTTTTCTGATTTTTTGTTTTTTTTTTTAAATTATTGATTAACCTTGTTAAGTTTTGGTTTTGGCAAGAAGTTACGACGAGTTACGGCGTCTATATAAAGAACATCGATGTTTCAGTAAAATACGACAGGCTGGTAAGGGCAGAGTGCTCTGACTCTCGGTGTCTGCTCTCACAAGCCATGGCTCTCTTGGCCCAAGAGTAGATTCAATAATAGTTTGAATAACACATTGTTTAAAATAGTAAAACTATAATTGTCAGGCACCATCGCCGTACATATTATCTCTATTTGATCACTATAAGCGCTCCCAAGACGATAAACACTCATTCAAATATTATATTGGGTTGGGGAAAAAGTTTCTTTAAGATTCGCATTTTTTAAGAAAACTCAAAACATTTTTTAAATTCAGTTTATTTACATATATGTAAATCAAATCAAAAATCTAAAGTATGTATGTAGGTACCATTTTGTTCGATAACTTGTTGCCATCTTGTAGGGACATGATCCCATTGCTATAGAAATTTTCTTTGAAGAATTCTGAAGAGACTGAAACAGGTGGAAATCTGAAGTAGTACAAGGTCAGGACTATACGGCGGATGCATTAACACCTCCCAGCCAAACTCTCTTAATTTTTGCTGAGTGGCTAAAGATGTATGAGGTCTAGCGTTATCATGATGACAAACCACACCTGTTCTGTTTCTTCTTCTTGCTTTAATCTCTTCAGTTGTTCGCAGTAAAATTCAGAATCGATGGTCCTGCTTGGTGGTAACAGCTCATAATGATATATAATTCATATCAAAATGTAGCAGTTTTGCAGATGAACTTGATGATCGAGAATATAATCTGGTGTGACCAAAACGCATCCAAAACGAGCGTGGAACTGTCATGAGATTGTCATCTGTCATTCGTAACTTCACTTTGATCTTGTAGTACCACTGCTTACGTGGATAAAAAATATAATTGTAAGCTCTATTGGCAATTAGTGCTCAGTGGTGGTGGCTAAATATTTTGATAATTAGTTTATTTTAAATTTCTATTATTTTGTTGTTCTTATTTGAAAAGTGTGTTGAGTAGTGATTGTGTACCGCGAAATACGTCTTTTATTCATGTTGGCAGTGAGCAAGAAGCTATGTCGGACAATAAAAACAATAATCCTCCCGAAAGGGAACAACTTGATCCTGCTGACAGCCATATAGCATCACCTAGCGTAGTGTCCAATGTCGTTGGAAGTGTAAAAACTTCTAAGGTAAATACTTCTATGCATACGAACTTGAATACGAATTCAGCATAATGTTTGCATGACACGAGCAATGCAAGGACGTTGGTGTTTCGATTTGCTATTGACTATTACGATACTACGTAATTCAAGAAGACTAGTATAGTTATGACTATTTTCACTGCTAATTAGTTTTTAATAAGGGGAGTTATTTAAAGTAACCTATAAATTAAACAATATTACATAAACATATCAATCCACATCAGCTGGCTACAATAACATCAGCCATTTTGTTAATCAACAACCAAATGAGACATGTTTCATGCAATTACAATGAATGAGTTTAGCTAAATGAATGTTTATAAACAATTTATAGACATCCCAGCGAGTGTCATCATCTTCTGAAAGGCAAATCAAGTTCGAGCGTGCACAAAAGTGTCTTGAAAATGCAGCACTTGTGTCAAAGAGGATTAAAGAACACCGCAAAGCAACTGCAGAGCTCCTGGGAAGACCTTTTGGTAAGATTTATATTATAATTTTTTCATAAATTAGAAAAAAATACATATTTGTATATCAATTTTTTATTATAAAAATATATTTTTGTTTTTAATATATTTTTATGTTTAGTTAAAAACTAGATAAATATATATCTTAGTACTGAATCAAAACAGAGTAATATGGTTGATTGGTTGGCAGCTGTTGAATGCTTTATAGTAAGAGTTGGTTGGATGTCTTCCAAATGCAAGATGCAAAATACTGCATTACTATATAATCAAAATAAAAATAAGCCCTTGAAGATCATATAACTGAAGTTTTGGTTCCAAAAATCTGGTCGTACAAAAATGTTAACATTATTGTATTCTATAGATAAGTAAGTACCGTAACTGAAAATGAAAATTTTGCAGTATTTATTCGCTAGTACTATTACTATTCTTAGTTAGTTAGCTAGTACTATTCTTTTACAGAGGAGGATGATGTGGGCGACACGGCTTCTGAAATGGCATCCACCATGAGTGAGAGAACTGGTTACTCTGCAGCTACGGACACCTCAACTACAATGTCTGTCCAGGATGCTTTGAACAGTAAGATTGCCTTAAAACTTTGGGCCATCCATAAATTATGTCACACGAATTTCATGAGTTTAGACCCCCCCTGCCCTTGTCACCACTGGTCACATTTGTGAGACCCCTATTGTAACGTCACATACTTTACAATTTTATTTGTGTATTAGTTCATGTTTTACTTAACACTTAGATAAAAATAGATTTTGAAATGTGACATCACAAAATTTAGGACCCCCCTCCCACCCCCTTAAATAACATGTGACATAATTTATGGATGGCATAATTTTTAGATTCAAATAGCTTTAAGAACATCTTTGATTTCCTTCCCGAATTAGTCATTACTTCTACAACACAATAAAAAAAAATTGACATTAGTATTTCATAGAAACCTGGCAGTCAATAATCCAAGGAAGTTGTTAAGGAATGAAAGTAAAACTTCATTTAATTATTTACTTAAACTCATTTTGACAAACTTTTCAACTAGGCAACTATCTCAGCACACCTATAATGCATGTGTAAAAGAAATATGGTTCTGTATGAACAGTCTTATTATAATTTGGTTCGCATAAAACCACAGACAAGGCATACATTTGTTCATAGATCTTACATATTTTTTGGATCTAAATTACATTTAATGATTGAAATTACATTGATATCAGAGTATCTATTAAAACTCAATTACACTTACACAGAGAAACTATTGGAAGTACTAGTATGATTGTAAGGTTTAATTTGTAAATTAGTATTCATGCACCCTTAATGATTAGTCTTATTAAGTGATGACCTGAAACACAGGTTTTATAAAAAATAAATTTTCCATAAGTTTTACCATAAGTCTTGGAATATTGATAATACCATAATTAAATATTTAAGACTAGCTTCTGTCCGCGACTTCGTCCCCGTGGAATCCCCGATTTTAAAACATTCTTTATCGCTGCTCCGCTCCTATTGGCTTAAGCGTGATGATATATAGCCTAAAGCCTTCCTCGATAAATGGTCTATTCAACCCAAAAATAATTTTTCAATTAGAACCAGTAGTTCCTGAGATTAGCGCGTTCAAACAAACAAACAAACAAACTCTTCAGCTTTATAATATTAGTATAGATTACTTGTGGCCATTAATATGTAACTAATTTGTGTAAAAGATTTAATAAACATTATTATAGATTATTTATTAAAAAAAAAAACACTCGTTTTCTGTACTAGAGTTTTGAAGTGTAAGCTTTTTGTTTTCTTTTATTTTTGTAGTTCCTGGCATTAGTGAGAGTTTAGCAAACACCTTAAAACAGAAAGAACTACTCATGGAAAGGATAAGACAGTATAAGGAAATCAGTAAAAAACCCATGACAAAACCAACTACAATAAGGAGAGAATCTACTGTGGACACCAAAGTAGAAGTTAAAAAGGTATGTGTAGGAATATTAATCTTCAAAAAGCATTTAATTGTTCATCTGTTCCATGTAAATTTCAAAATAACTGTCCATTTTCATGAATTAACTGGGTTCCAATATTAGACTTATTAATTTAATACCTGCCATGTAATGGTTTGTGAATATAACTGGTAATGTAATATTTAAATACTGCTTGCCACAAGCCAAACTAGACATGAAAACAATGTATTTTCTCATGTCTTAATATTTTTTATGTTTCAGACAGCAGATAACAGCGATGTTACTCAACTCTTAAACACAATCAAGGAAAAAGAAAACTCATTGAGTGTAATGCAAGTTAAAATGCGAGCAATGGAAACAACTATTCTAGACCTACAGGAGAAGATTAATGAAAAGGACCAGATTATTGAAGCAAAAAATAAGGCGACTTCACTCATGTCAGATAGCTTGAGTAAAAAAGGTGAGCGTTTTATCAACTGTATTGATTAAATTAATTCAACATAACCAACAGTCAAACTAAAACTATACTATAAATCTTATAATGCATTTTAGAAAAAGACTCCATGATTCTTCTTGAAGACACGAGACAACAAATGACAAAAATGCAGGAGAACTTTATCGCTATGAAAACAGAATGGAAGGCAGAAAAACAGAATTTATTAAAAGAAATTGGAATAAAAGAAGAGAAAATCCAAAACTTAGAAGAGGCCAATACTATTTTGGAAACATCTAGATTTGAAATTAGTGTTGCTCACTCAAAACTAGCTGAAGAATTAGAAGCTAAGAAACAAGAAATATTAATATTACAAGAAAAAATTGAACAGTTATCTCAAATACCTATTGATGAAATATCTCCAAAAGAAAAAGATGATGTTGAAGAAGAGAAAGGTTCTCTAGAAATAGCTGGTATGGTTGAGTTAACTAAGAAAATTGAATTACTGGAACAATTGAACTGTCAAATTAGGCAAACTAATAAGGAACTCGAAAATAAATTGGCAACTGTTAATACAGAACCTAAATCGCCAAGCTGCAGTGCTGCTGCTGGCAAAAAGGGAAGTCCTCTACCAACTCGCAAGGGCGGCCGAAACACTGCAGCCAAAACAAAATCTCCTTGGAGCCAACTGTCTTCTGAGTCATTACCTCAAGAAACTGATAAAAAAGCAGCTAAAAGTGAAATCACGAGGTTAGAAATGTTAGTGCAATCTCTCAATAAAGATATCTTGGAAAAAGAATATGCAATATCTCAAAAAGATGCAATGATAATAGAACTCCAATCCGTGCCTCTTGTAGAACCGAAGAAGTCTGTGGAAATGGTTGATGTTGGTCTATGCACTGACATACCAAAAAATGATAAACACACAGTACAGACAGACGTGGAGCATAAAGAACAAGAATCACTTCTTGAACCAAAATCTATTGTAGATGAAAAAACATGTGCAGTAATAACAGAACTTGAAGAAAAGTTGAAAGCTGCTGATGAACAAATAGTTATCCTTAACAATGACATTGACACAGCCAACAAAAATATGATCAAAGTAAAGTCTAACAATAAATTGAAACTGAAGCAGTTGCAGAAGACTATCGATAACTTTAGCAAAGTATCTGATGCGCATGCTCAGATAGTAAAGCTGAATGAAGAGTTACACCAACTTTCTCAGAAAGTCGCAGAACTAGAAGAGGAAAAGGGCAACTTACAGTTACATCTTGTAGATTACGATAGTGGCAGACGTAAGTGTCATATAGTTTACACGAATAGGCCGTATATATAAATGATGCACGTTCCTTAATAATTTTCTGTATAATATTTACAGTGACGGATTCAGACATCTACAAAAAGATGGTAGAAATGGAAAATTTAGCAGAAACGAGGCTCAAGGCGATAAGTGTTTTGGAAACACAGAAATTTGATCTAGTTCAGGGTAAATTAACAATCTCAAATCGTTATAACATATTAAAGAATTTAAAATGCCAAATGAATGTATGATATTATATTTTATTTCTTGTTACAGAACTACATGTATTGCAACAGAAAAATATGGAGATGGAAGATAAGTTAGCAGATATATCTCAATTGCAAAATGAGCATGTTAGCTCTGAAATGAAGTCAGTCCAAATGGAAGAACAGATTGATGAACTGACAGCAACTAGAAAAGAATTAGAGCTTGTTATAGAAAACTTGAAACTAGACAAAGAATATCTAAACGGAACTATCAAAATACTTCAAGAAGAAAAGGAGGAGATGACGCAAAAATTGGAAAATTACATTCAAGAAAACATGGAGCTAACTGATAAACTTGAAAAATTAAGTGCTGAAAAAGTTAGTTCTGCTGAATCAATTGAAATTGTCGAATCTTTGACAACGCAAGAAAAGCTTGAACTTGAAGAATACAACAAAGGTATTAGTGAAGATAAAAGTGACGACCATCGGCAAGAAAATGTAGAATCCCATAATGATAAAAACATAGACAGTTTAATCGAACAAAGGGAAGAATTAAACACAAAGATTGAATTATTTACACAAGAAAGACAAGAAGTTATGGAAAAAATGAGTAAAATCGGAACACAAAATGAATCGTTATTAGTTAAAATAAATGAATTGACTGATCAATGCTCAGTTTTGCAAAACAGTGTAGATATACTGAATAATGAAAAACAAGAACTACTTGAGCTGAACCAAGATCTTACCCGTCAAATTGACGACTTAAAACGTGAAAGAATAGAAATAATGAAAGAAACTGCTGATGTAGCTAAACCAGCTGAAGATGTAACTGATGGAGTGCCAATGGAGGCTCACCAGGACGACAAATCAGCTGGCGATAAAGGGAATAAAGGAGCTAAGACAGTAAAACAATTAACGAAGGAAATACTCAAGCTGAAAAATACAATTAAAGAAAGAGAAGATGAGATAGCTGATTGTCAGATGAAAATACTATCCATGGAAGAGCAACAGCAAAAACAAAACGAATTATTGCAAACAAATGCATCTTACGAGACTAAGATAAAATCTTTAAAAGATGAAAACAATCATTTAAAACAAGAATTAGAAGTTACAAGTACAAAGAAAGATAAAGAATATGAACAGCAAATAATCCAACTCAAGCAGTCAAACGAAGTATTGCAGCAAGAATTACAGAAAGTGCACCAAGAATACGCCAATACCGTAGGTGCTCGCGACGCTAAATTAAATGAACTAGAAAATGTCTTACTTGAGTACGAGAAACAAATGTTTAACTATGGCAATAGCTTGCAGCAAAAAGACAAAGAAATGGCTGAGTACGTTAATCAAATCACCAAGCTAAATGATGTCTCGCAAAAACTTAAATCTACTATTGAGTTACTTGAGGAAGAAAAGGCGAAAGATCAGAATGCAGATCTTATGAAATCTTTAAACAAACAAATATCAGCATACCAAAAGAAGCTTGTAGATAATGAGGATAAAATAAAGACCTTAGAAGAAGAAAAGATGCAGCTGCATTGTGTTAAGAGTGAATTGGTAAATAAAAATGCAACTCTTGAATCAGAATTGAAGAAGTTAAAAGAAGCTTTCACTGAGAAGCAAAGTCTCATCAAAGAGTTGCAAACGCAACAGCAAAAACATTCAGAAGAAATGTCTGCCATAATGCTTCAAACTAAAGAACGTGATGAAGAAATTCACGAAATTAAGTTACAACTTCGCAAGGAATCTATAGAAAACGAAAAATTGCGAAATAGCATATCAGACAAAGAAAAACATGTAGATGAACTAACGCAACAGATAGAAGAAACCAAAGGAAAACTGAACGACTTGTCTTCGGAGAAAAATAATTCATCTGAGCAATTTGTTGCTTTGGAGACCAAAAACAAAGAGTTGATGGAAAAACTCAAGAAGTTTGCTATAACAATAAAAAAAAAGTCTTCACTCTACAGTGAACTTGAAACACACTATGAGGAAAGTCAAAAGCAGCTGCATTCTAAAAACGGGCAACTAGAGCAGCTCTTGATACAAGTTGAGACACTCCCAGCATTGCAAGAAAAACTCAAGCATGCCGAAGAAGAAATCAACCGATTGCAGTCACATAAAATGTCTCTAGAACAGCAGAAATCTCAAGATATCAATCAGCTACAAGCAGAAATTAAATCTTTGCAGGAGAGACTTGTTTCGTCATCGCAAGAAATATCTCAACTAAATGATTCTGTGAATGTGTTACAGAAAGAGTTACACTTCGCACGCGAAGAAAATATACATCACAAGACACAGATTGATGGATTAAATAACAAGTTAGTGGAACATGAAATAGAACAGAGGAATAATACTAACTTAACAACAAAAATAGCAAGTTTGGAAGCTGATATTAATCAAAAACAAATTCAAATCGTTGAGTTGTTAAACAAAGTAGAGGCTTACGAACAACAACAATCACAGGTGCAATTTGGTTATGACGCTAAAGTTCAAGAACGAGATTTGTACATTGAGAATTTGGAAACCGAAATAAGCAAATACAAGAATCGTATCTGCCGTCTCGAAGAAAGTATTTCAGTCATGGAAGATAGAAGACATTCATTAGAAAGAAAAGCTGACCAGTTAGGTAGTCAACTTCAAGAAAAACAAAAGGCCTACACTGAATATACGAGCCAGGAAGATGAGTTAGTTGGCCGATTAGCTGTTCTAATGGACCATGATAGAGTTCTTGAAAAACAGCTTTTTGAAATTGATAACGAAAATAAAGAATTGCAATTTAAGGTTCAACATTTGAATGAAGATAATCAAAAATTAAGAAAAGCTCTTTCTGAAATACAGGAGCACTATAATGTAATACTCGAAAAGGCTAACAGACTGGATGCGGTGGAGTCTGAAGTATCGAAGTATCAAACTCAACTTCGTGATCTCGAAGCGAACTTAAAAAGAATAACCCATGATCATCAATCGTTAATAATGCAAAAGAAAAAAGAAATCGAAGAACTTGAATCTGAATTCAATACTCAAATTGAGGATGCTATTAAAGAGAAGAAAATACTAAGTGAGAAGTATGAAAAAGTAAATGAGTACGTGTCTCAATTAGAGACTAAACTACGCGAGTATAAGACAAATATTGAAAATCTAAATATAGATATAGAAGAACTTCATAGAATAAATCAAGAATTAGAAGAAAAATATTCCAAGAAAGAAGATATCACAACTCCGGACTATACTGAACAGTATATAGATGAGATAAATAAACTGAATGTTATTGTTAACAGTAAGAGCCAAGAAAATGCTGAACTAAACAACAAGCTACAGATCCAACATTCAAACAATGTTTCACTGACGTCAAATATGGAGAGTAGAATATCAGAATTGACTGCAAAATTATACGAATCTGCCTCCGCCATAGAACAATTGTCGTCTGAAACTCATTCTTTAAAAGAAGCCAATGAAAAATTGCAAACAAAACTTTCACAAAAAGAAGAACAGATTAAAGAGTTAAAAGAAAATCAAAAACTAACATTTGAAATGAGCATACCTAAGACTGAAGGTATGATTATATCATCTACTATTGAACAACTGAGTGGTGACGTAAAGAATTTCGATGTTTCAGCTCTTGAATCGCAAATTCTTACTGGAATTGATGAACCTCTTGTCGAAAGTAAACACGTCAATAAAAAAGTTTCAGATAACATACAAAAGCAGCCTGCTGGTGAAATGGGAATTGAAGAACCAATTATGGTAGCCAAAAAAGCATATGATTGCTACAAGAAAGATAAAGATGACAATGAAGCCTCAGATATAGATCCTTTTAATTCAGACGAAGGTTGGGGATTAGAAGGATGCGAAGAGATTGGCGAAGTAACACCTGGTTTTTCGCATTTAAAAGACCAAATAAATCAACTAAAAAAAGATAATGACACCTTGAAAGCAGAACTCGAAGTAAGCAATAGTAAATTGATAAAATCATTGAAAAAATTAAAAGAACTTAAGGCAAGCAATGCCGTGCTTAGCAATGAACTTAAAGTAGCTAAGCAAATGTCTCAGACCTCTTTCTTCGATAATGCAATGGAAGATGAATTACGACTTAATATTCAAGAATTAGAAAAAAAAAATGAAGAACTGAACACAGACATTCTTAAAGAAAAACGAGACAAAGAATCCTTGAGGAAGCAAAATGAAATCTTCCAAAACGCTAATGATAGATTAACTGAAATGAAAGAGAAATTAGAAAACGAAATAGAACTATGGAAATTTAAGTTCAAAGAAGCTAACGATAAGCTTTCGACGATGCAATGGGGAGGAGAAACGAAGGATTCACAACCACAGCATCGAGAATCCTCTGTTTTAAGTGTCGATGAAAATAAATACAAGGAAGAACTTATGAAAATTGAGAAAGAGAATGACGAACTTCAGGCAATAGTTGATCAATTGAATTCTCAAAACAATGAATATCAGATACAACAAACATCGCTGAAAAATGAAATCAGCAATCTTAATAACCAATTGCAGCAGCACCAAAGAGATATTCAAAACTGTGAACTGCTTAAAAATCAACTTGACGAATTGCACAAATTAAATAGTGAACTTGTGAAAACTAATGAATTGTCCTCAGAAAAGTTACAATATATTGAAATCAAATATAAAGACTTGTCACAGTCCTATGATAAATTAAATACTATTTATGAAGAACTGAAAACAGATTATGAAAATGAAAAAACCACATTAGCAGACAGGCATTCAGGCTTAGAAGAGGAGATATTCAAATTAAAACAGTTGGATTCTGTGTCTAAGATTCAAATATCTGCTTTACTTTCTGAACTAGAAGATGTGAAATCAAAATTACTTTGGCATGAAGAACAACAAGAACTGAATAAATTGCAGAGTGTGGACGGATTAGCGCTTGCTGAAAAATGCTGTACTATGGAGCAGCAATTTGTACAGTTGAAACAAGAATTGGATGAAGCAAACACAAAAATACTGCAATTAGAATCAGAAAATCAAGATCTAAAATCTAAATTACTTTGGCATGAAGAACAACAAGAGTTGAGTCGATCACAAAGTGATGATAGATTAGTACTTACTGAAAAATGTACTGCTATGGAACAGCAGTGTCTACTTATAACACAAGGACTAGATGAAGCCAACACAAAAATACTTCAATTAGAATCGGAAAATCAAGATATGAAATCAAAATTATTTTGGCATGAAGAGCAACAGGATTCCGATAAATTACAAAGTGTTGATAGTTTGGCTCTTGCTGAGAAATGCAGTGCTATGGAGCAGCATTGTGTGCAAATGAAACAAGGATTGGAAGACGCAAACACAAAAATACTGCAATTAGAATCGGAAAATCTGGAATTAGCACAAAAGTCCAAGGAATATCAAGATCAAATTAACGATTTGAATTTCAAGTTGGAAAACCTGAATGGTGAAAATGATAACTTATTGTCTACTGTTGCTGAGTTGCGTTCTTCAGTATCAAGCGCCATTGATCAACGTGGCTTTGAAATAGCAGAATTGTGGAAGCAACATCTAGCTCAAAGGGAAGGAGACTTCCAAAAGATAGAATCAGATTTGAGAACGCAATTGAGTGCTTCCGAGGCTAAATATGAGCAGTTACTTGAAAATGTGCAGTCCTCCAATCAAGAAGAAACAAGTAAGTTGATTGTAATCGAACAAGTTACATCATTACAAAATAAACTAGAAGACAAAGAGGAGCATGTTCGCAACTTACAAACTAAATACGCTGAAGTCATGAATCAATTAGATTTGTTACGTTCGGAAATTGAAGATGAAAAAGTAGGCCATGAAAATAAATTATTAGAACAACAAGAAGAATATGAGAAGATGATACAAGAACTTACTGTGAACAATCATAAACATAAAGAATCATATGAAGAAACTTTCAAAAATATTCAAAATGAGTTGATTATATTCAAAAGTAATAATGATCAGTTAAATCAAGTTATTGGAGATCTACATGGTAAAATAAAAGAAGCTGAAGAGAAAGTAGTCGAAGTCTCTAATCAGCTTCGAATGAAAGAGAGTGAAATATATCAGAAGACACACGACTACACTTTAACATTAACACAAAGGAACGAAGAGTTTGAGAACGTTAGGAAGCAGCTGATAGAGTATGAGAAAAAAATAGAAGATTTAAGTTTTGAAAAAGAATCGGAATTAGCGGTCCTTAGGTTAAAGATGCATGAGAATGACAGTCGTCATGAGCAAATGAGGAATGAAGCAGATGCAGAAAAGGAAAGATTGTTAGAAGCTTTAAACGCGAAGATAATTGAGTGTACAAATCTCAATAAACAAATAGTTGACTTAAATCGGGAATTGGAAGATCATTCAACAAAAACTGCGGAAATGCAAGCAGCATTAGAAAACCAAGAGATTGAAATAGTTGGTCTAAATGACGAAATTACGAATTTACAAAATCTGATGCGAGCTTCCAGTGCTAAGATACAAAAACACGTATCGTTCGCGTCTGATACGAAACCTGGTGCTGAAGGAGAACAGACTGAAAATGTTTTGAATAGAGACCTATTGGATGCAGTGCCCAGAGCTGAGCTAGACTTGGCTCTGTACATGTTACATCAAAGGGATGTTCGGTGCGAGGAGCTCACGATGGAGCTAGGACAGTTGCTGGAAGAGAGAGATACGTTACAGCTGCGCTTGTCGGACTGCTTACGATTAAATGAAGATATGAAGAATAAGATAAAAATGGCAGGCTTTGATGAATCACTGAACTCGAGCCAAGAAACGATATCGGAATTGCCGAGCTTTACAGTTGAAAGAGAGTTCGTTGACATCCATCGAGGACAGACATCGCGAAGCAGCAGTATAAGTGATCCGGAAGGAGAAAAGCCAAAGTTGCAGGCCAAGTCAGTATACACTATACACCTTATTTATTTTATTGAAAAAAGATGCTGGAAAAGATAAAATTATTTAGACATTATCTTCTGTCACTTTAAATCATATTTAACCGCCAATTGAGCTTTGTCGGGTTTCAATTCGTTTAGACAACTCTTAGAGTTGCCACGATCGTCAACACTTTTGCGAAGATAAGGAAGTGTTCATGTATTCGTATTTATCGAAATACTCGCGTTACTTGAATAATAGAAAATATACCCGATATAATTAACATAAAGTTCATTTTTTATCAAATAAGCCAGGCAAATATTTGCGCTAATATGCTAAGTGAAGTGCCAGCATTAGAATCCTTAACAAACACTACAGCTGAGTTATCTACCTTAGGTTGACGGAACTGCGTACGGTGCGCCATAGCCGCGACGTTCGGCTAAGACAGGAGAGCGAGCAGAGACAACTGGACCTGCGGCTGTTACAGCGAGACGTTGCCAACCTGCCGCCTGAAGCCGTGGACCAGCTGGCGCAAGCGCATCACACGCTCTGTAAGTCTTATGTATAGCCCTGCTCCCGTAGCCTGTATCTCAGAAAACGTACATTATTTCGGGATGTAGCTGCAGGCTATACCAGTCTGCGAAAGTGTACATTTCAGTGAAAATCATCCGTTATCGGATCAGGAAGGATATTATAAATATTTTAATCCAAAAGCACAAAGCAGATTGATATGATTTTTTTAGTGACCAAAGGGTCCATACGAAACTATTGCTCATCCGTCTTGACTGCCACTCTGTTGCAAAATTCCAGCAGCTAAAATGTTAAAGCTACAGTCTTCAATTTTGATCATTGTATGCTATATTGTACATGTTACTGACCCATAGTTAAATATTTAACAAGAAATCATACTCTAGGCAAGGTGTACAAGTAAAGGTGGGCGTATAAAACCTATGTGTATGTTCTACCCAGCATGTAGGGCATCATTTTTAGAGTTGCATTACTTTTGTAATCCTCTTAACACATAATCACCTTTTTCCAAATGTTGTTAATAAGTTTCTTTAATTTCCATTTGACCTAGCAACTTATGTATATTTTACTAATGAGCAATAATATTTTAGAAAACTTAAAATTCGTAGATATAACATTTTACATTTCAGTACGGAACCCTAATACGCGAGGTCCGCCGCGCACTAAGCCGGTTTTTGACTGGCTAGGTACCATGTATCCTATCCTATATGAAGCTAGGTAATAATTTAGCTATCCATCAGTGAGTGCCCCAACAATGTCTTTGCATACTTCGTCATCTCATAAACATGTTTTGCTAGATTATGTTTTGACTACTGACAAGTATGGAGTAGTAATAGTGGTGTAAAACGTTTTGAAATAAACTAACTTTTATTTCCAGCTCGTGATTCCCAGAGCACGTCAACAGTTCTACTAAACTGGCTGCGAGGGAAAAGTACGCCAAAAGTAGTCCACATGTGAGTCGCGCATTTACTGTATAGGTTATATTATAGTGAGGTTGAAACCAGCCGTCCTCGAGCTCCGACAAAGTTACGTAGGATACATTACACACACAGATATACTTCCCTGTGGGGGAGCGACTAGCCACCCACCCTGATGAGAATAGTCCTCTCTGCTTTTACTTGCATTTATCAAAATAGCCACCACTCTGCACATCACAATTTTCAAATGTTTCACTAAACATTTAGTTGTAAATTGTGCCCTTAGAAACTTGCCAACGAGACAATCAAGCAGTTTTACCAGATCGATTTCTTCTTTCGACATTTTTATTTTCTTTACACCCTTCCATCTGAATCTAGTACAATAAATTAGATAGTCACCTTCTTGATGGTCTGGTATGCGAGTTTTGATTAAATACGATTCTTATGTTATGCGATTATGTTCGTTTAAAATGACCTGTAAAGCAAAATTCTTATAAATTGTGTGTGAAAGGTCTAAACCAATAAGGCATATCGGACATAAGAAGATTAGATTGGCAAGTACGAACGAACGACGAAATTCTTTAACTATTGAGCTTATTGCATTCCTTCATCAACCTTATCTATTTTCTTTATCTGAAATTCCTATTTTTGTTGTAGACAAATAATGTAATAATTAGTGTTGCTAGACGCAAAAAACTTTTCCACTAAACTGTCCTGTTTATTTTTATGTTTTCCCTTCTTGTTATATTATTAAAATTGAGATGTCATTGATACCCCACGATTGCTGACATAATTTGTTAATTTATGAAATTGATATTTTCCACAGGATTAAATCGTGCCTTTTCACTCATAGTTCATAATGTAAATGTTATCGTTGTTCACGTTAGCTGTTCACACTTATAACATGTATTATTAAAATTCGGAACCTGTATATTTTTTGTATATAATCAACGGATTCTATGTGAATAAGGATCCTTGTATATTGAATTTGTAAATTTGTTTCTTGATTAAACAGAGTTCATTTGACATTTTGTTTCTTTGATATCCTTCAGCAGCATAAGATAAGCTAAACTAAATTACTCCCGCTACTTAGTTGCGTTTATTAGACAGTGAGTTTTACATCAACCTATAAAGGTTAGGCAGTCACCAAGGATTGAAAGCGAGGCTAGCTAACTTCTCAGTCTGATGCTGTATTGATTGATAGGTGTTATCAACAAATATATAATGTAAAAAACTAATAGATTGTGTGAGTAGTGATTTGATAGAAAACTGAGTCGGTGGTACGGTTTTTATAATACCACCAAGTGCTAGTCTGACGATATCGCGTATGAAAGGTGTTACAGTTCATGCGATACAGCCCGCTGATAGAGAGACGGACGGAGAGCGGAAGCTTTTGGGTTCCATTGGCTACCCTTTAGATATTGAACGCTAAAACATGATGTGCTGACCCCAAGTAACATGGGACAAGGGCAAGAAAATGCCTATAAACTGTCTGCTTCGGTTTTGAAGAATTTAGTACCTAGTGAAGTTAAATAACAAGTTCAGGTGTTGAAATGAGAAAAGACAAAGTTATATTTTGATTTTTTTATTACTTTTTCTTTAGATATTTACACTCTCAACAACTTAATGTCTACTATAATCCAATATGTCACTTAAATATAGTAAATCACAATATAAAATCAAAGTAATGAAAATGTTCTTGTCATAATTACTTTTAGAATTTTGGTCCTTATGATATTTTTAAAGTATATTCATACAAATCGCTCAAAGCTCAAGTCTGAGCTGATTAGCTCTAAAGCATTTTCTCTTCTGTTATAAATCGCATTATAGGAAAATACAATTTTCCTTAACATTTTAATAATCTAAGTTCATAATAGCATACTAAATTTCTTATATACTATTTCGAAAAAGCCAGTCCACAAGCCAAATAGCATTTAATAAGACTAACTTCGTAATGCGTATGTTTTCCCACATAATTTTATATACAAGCTAATATATTAAGCATATATTTCTATTCGGCAGTATGTTCATGTCTAACTGTATAACTATTGAGATACCTAAACATTAGGTATGATACTCCACAACCACGTTTGTGCAAATAAAATATATATTTTGCATTGAAAGATATTGCTTATCAAATACAGTTATTTCAATATTTGAAGTATTGTATCAAGTCTCTGAGATGCTAAATCAATATGAATATATATATGTTCTTTAATAAAAAAAAAAATACTTGTTTAGTAGTGTTACTTATGGCACCACATGCTTACAGCATATCTATGTAGTCTACTTTATTTACATGTAAATCTAAAATATGTACATCAATACCAGATCCTAAATAGTTAAACTTATATTCTGTACGAACGATCAGGCGTGTGTGATATAACAAGTATGAAACTATAATTATAAAAATATAAACGCAATACCTTACTAAACATTCACGAGACACGTCAACACTGCGCGGCTGTCACATACTCATGGAAGACATTGGAGTGATTTCTTGTTCACTTTATATATAACTATTAAAACTTAATGTGCACATAACTATCAGGGCGCAGATAACTAACTTACACATAATTACTATAAACTTATTTAAATTTTAACCAGCACTCACAGTTTACTCCTGCCTACGCCACCCGTACTTAAATAATTAACACATACGTATATAACTAAATATGAAGATATTGTATCACAATTTTAATTAAAGTTACGAGCGCTTCGATAATTAATTAGTCTAGTCGAAACATTAAGTACAAATAGTGGAACTTGATGACTATTGCAGTATGTTTAGTTCTGATGGTTCAAACATAGGAACGATCGCTTGATTTAATAACTAAGAGTTAACCTACACATCTTAAGCATGGATCACATTGTTTTTGATTTTCGTTTAGCATTAATCCGAAATGGTCTTGCATAGTACTTCTAAGTTAACATATTATGACTGGAAGTGACTATGATACGAAATTAAATTATAATTTATAACACTTATCACAATATTTTATCAACTAATATGTAAGGAACAAAGGTAATAAATCAATTTGCTTACATACATAAGTTTTAAAGTGCAATATCAAAACAAAAATATACAGCCCCTTGCCTACATTATTACCTATTTTATTAAACATGTAAGTTGCACGGCTAATTTTTTACATAGTTCTGACTCCGTAATGTGTAATAAATACAATATTTAAATGAACGTAATATTAGTTTTTACAATACAAAAGCGTAATTTATTGCCTTCCCCCGATACAATAACATAAATCTGATGTCGTTTGTTATTCCTGCAAGAATTTCGCTGATCAAAAGGTGTATCTAAGTATATTTATAAAAACAAAATTTATTCATTTGAACTTCTAAATTATTGATTCGAAGAGAGTAAAAGTTTAAGATATTGTTATCTTGGCTTTTATAAACAGTGATTGAATCAGCTGATAAATATGTCCTACTAACACACGTTATATGCTTGTATAAAACTACTATATTTAAATTATTACAAATTAACTGAAGGATTGAGTCAGTTCATGTTATAAAATAAGAAAAAATGTGAAGCTAACTTTGGTCCCATACGAAAATGTAACAAGGTAATGACTATTTGTAACAGCTATTTTATTGGAAAACTATTACAGATTTTTAAGAAGCTCTCGGCAGATGAAATTGAAGCTTAAATTATTAAGAGGTAGATTGTAATTTCAAGAACCGTATAAACTAGAACTGAAAGTTTTATCTAAAGTAAACTCGTTCAATGCAAAACAGTTTTAGTGAACGCACAGACTAGAGGCAAATTACAGTAGCACGCAGGGCTTACACTTATTTATTATGTATGCGCAAGTTGCGATTAGTAAGATACGTACAAAATTACCTACGTTAGAGACATATGATTGTCAGTCTTGGGTTCAGTCCTTGATCACGGGCATCTTGAACAAGTTAGTTTAAAGTATTTTCGTACTAATGCACCGTAATTAAAGCAATGGTCGCGGCGGTGGACGTGTGTGTTCAGAAGTGCACGTCGCGCACGTCAGTGGGCGTGGCGGCGTTGCTGTGCGCCTTGTCCTGCGTCGGCGGCGGCGTCCAGCCCGCGGCCGCGCGCGCCTGCCCGTTTGGGACGGCCCCGCTGCGCTCCTCGATCATGTTCTGCACCATCTCCTCGATCTGCTCAAGGCACGTTTGCAGGCAGTCCTATAACAACAGGCTAACGTTAACACATAGCAGCTTACGAGGTACAAGTCTACATCTCAGCCATAGCTCAGATAACATGGTCATGTGTTCGTACTTAGATTCGACAGAGAGAGCTACCGTACCTACCTAGATATTTTTTGTATGCCAAACCTAACATGTGTATGTAGGTATTTACTAAGACGTAGTAATCGATTCACAATCGGAAGTGTGAACTAGTATCTGGTTCCTAAATATAGACTCGCTAACTAGGGTAGTAAGTGACTGACAGAGACTTACCAGGTCGATGCGCGTGAGTTCGTGCAGGCGCGCCAGATGGCCGTCGAGGCCGAGCCCGCGCAGCGCCGCCGCTATGCTGCACGACGCCAGCGTGCTCGCAGAGTACAGCGTGAACTCGTAATCTGCGACAAACAAACAACACTCCGTTAAAATATATATTAGACACGGCTAAAAACTCTATACCTAATTCATTAGTCCGCCATCAATCCACCATACCTATTATTATTACATACATTAAAATTTCCGTTATTTCAGCGCTCTGATTGTTTAATTAAAACATGAGACCTTTTGTTTATTAAAACCGCAATGGGATCTGGATCAGCTCAGTTAATTTAATATATTTTCCTGCAATGCTTCCTCATTGCATTCACAACTGATTACTGAACGTGAACATTGGCGGTCCCTACATACATAAAGTGTAGCGCATTAGCTTTTCATGTAGGCGACGACGTCCGTAGACGGCGCGAATACGGCAATCGTGGGCCGTAGAGGCTAGAGGAGTGGCGCATATCCGGCAAAAGAAATGTTCCTTTCTCTCTCGCGCAGGTTGTCAGTCTCCTGCGGAGAGTGCAGCCTCAAAGGAGCCGGCACCCGCCCTCGCGGCCGCATTCCACAGGCTCGCTCCTTCGCCTCACTTGAATATTTCTCACGGGCTTACTTTGGCAAAACCATTATAGCAACATACATCATATATGTGCACGTATGTGTGTAAGCTGATATTGAGCGAACTCTGGCATTGGTGGTGTTTTGTTTGAAATACCTACACGTATTTAAGTATATAAGGCAGGAAAAAGACGCATATTTGTGCTAGTATATTTTCATGGTCTCTTATTTATTACATTACCTATTACACAACCTACCCTACATACATCTGTCTGCATATGAAGTACCTATATATGTGTTATGTAATTAAGAGTAATTTTACTGAAAACATCAAGATCCAGGAAGAGAGGTTAAGCCCACCCCAAAAGTCCGAGATATATAATGTATTTGGTACCTAGTCTATTATCTAACGAAGGCAATGAGGAATTTACAAAAGTAATCAGAGGGGGCTAGTTATACCTATTAAGCGTAAAATTAATGTTGTGGGTCAAGACACCCCAAATGATAATCCTGGATCCGCCCCTGACGCGTTGCCTAATTATACCGTATCGTAGGTACCTACTTTGATTTCCGCGCCATCATCATTAATTTACACTGAATCAATTTTCGTTTTGAGTGTCATACTTTCCAGCCAATGCGGCTGATATAAGGTAACCGTGGAAAATATATGAAATATTTAATGGGAATTCTAATATCAAACAAAGATTAATTACAACAGTCTCACCTCGACGACAGTTGTTTGCTGCAGGGTTTAAGTAAACCTATGAATAGCATGACTAAATATGAATTCAAGAATTGTTGAGTACCTACATTACATGCTGATCAGTAGTTATTGAGTTCACCACACATAGCAGCTTCACTTGATAACGAAGAAGGAAAATCAGCTGGCTGACCTTGCCGAGTTATGTACTAATCCACCTATTAAGCTTTAGCATTAATCCGAGAATTATGTTAATGGTAGCTTTTACTGATGTTCGATGCGAGTTACACAAAATGTGTTCCCACGCTACACAAGACTGAGATAAGGCACTCAACGTGGAACCACAAATGCCCACTAACTCGAAGACGCAAACAATACGAGTGAAGCCTACAAGGACCCTCCATTCATTATTAAGTAGACTCTATTATACCGACCAATGTATGGATATCGAACACTCTTTCAGCTCATTTAAAAGATTTATTTTCATTTTTTTTAATTTGCATGTTGCGGCGTACCCGAGATAAAGGAAACGGGCAGAGGGAACGAATAAAAAGAGAGAGATGAAACAACGAAAGCGGCCGCTCTCGGGGTATTTGCATAATCTGATGTTAATCAAACAGCGCAGTACTCGGTGCGCGTTCGCGGCGAGCGCTGCCGAGTACGGCCGGCGCTGCGACGAGCAGCCCCTTTGTCACGAGCGCATCAAGATCTGCAGCCAGCTGATTACCGGGTGTGACGACTACACAGCTCACACCGCAGTACCTAGGCGTGCTAGGCACTGTAAGTCTTGCAGCTCGGCACAGGACACACACGTAGCGGAAGCGAGCCCGTCCTTATTAGTCGAGACGCGACCGCTGCCTCACGAGCTAATATCACTAATGTACACTTTCTAGAGGAAGTGGCGCAGCGACGGTCCCACCGCACTTTTGTGTGTATGTAAATTAATAAAGATGTGTTCAGTGCCGGCCCCTCGCCTCGTTGACAGCCCGTGGCCAAGTATGGCCTGTCTACGCGCTGTGATACTTCCGTTTCTTGATTTTGTATCATTTAAAAAGTTCGTTGCTCGACAAGTAGGTAGGTACCTAATGTTAATTACATATTACTAAATTAAAATGATGGCTGAATGTGATTCCTATTCGACTTGACACCTAAATAAGATGGTTTGTGTAGACAATCCCAAGTCTTGCGATTCATGCCGAAGGCAGTGACATAATGATCATTAATATTGGCCTTGAAAATGAAGTACATGTAATAGGTGTCGTCGGCAGTCGGCACAGGTACTCGTCGCACGCGCAATAGTCGATTCGCGAGGTGAACGCTCCCACAAGGCCGTACTACTCGTAGGTAGGTACTAGGTATTCGTTTGGAAGTGGACTGAAATGTCTCAAAATATAACATAATCGACAACTTTTCAGATAGTCACTGGCGTGTCACTTAATTGTTGAAAATCAATTAAAATGCATTGCCATAAATACTTAACGCATAAAAAGACTGAATGTAGTCATGTGAATACTGGTTATTTACTTGAAGATTTAATCGATTTATCTGTAATCGGGCGTTGCTAGTGCGGAGATACTACACGCCGTTACACGCGGCATTCATTGCCCACCGGAACAAATACCGCGCAGCCCCCGCGACGTCGTCGGCGACGATTGCTATCCGATGCGAAGCGATCACATGTGAAAGAACGTCCGATGCAGATAAGATACCTGTCTCACGCACATAGGCCGGCGTCACACCTCGCACTGCACGAGTACCTACTCGTACCTACCTATGGGAACTACTATAACCCTGACGCCCTTTACTTTTCTGTACAGCCTTGCAAAAATAACCCTGAACGAAGAGAACAATTTTTTAAAAACAAAATACTTATCATCATCACAGGGAGAGGCCGGCGGGAGTTGTCAGCATTAAAATAACCCATTACAAATTTAATATCCCGACGAGTTATGATTCCAGAGTAAATTGTGCCATTCAAGTAATGATACATAATGCGGGCTCGCTCGATACCGCGACTCGTCAGCTCTACGCGGTCTCACTGCTGGAGGGTAGTACCACAGTAAAAATATGGAACAGTATGGAAACTAAGCCCATTTGTTGAAATAATTACCTACGCTCCAGTAGAGCGTTAGGGTTGTCACTTTTAATGTTTGTAATAAGTGTTTTATTGGAACGAAGTTCTTTAACACGGCTTGCGGTAGGAGTTGACTGGGAGAAATAGTCACACGAAAATGCGTTAGTGCATGTTATTCCATGCGACTTTCTTCTTTGGTCAAAATGTAAATAATGCCATTGTAAAAAAAAAAAACAAACTGAATATTGTTTATCATTTCTATGCCATTTTATTCCATTTCAATTATACCTAATATCTGCCCTAAAATTTTGATGAAGGATTTCTGTATGTTGAAAAATTATTGTTACTAATTTTGTGAAGTAAATACGTTCCTATGTGTATGTTTCGAAGGTTAAATTTCCTTTGACTAGACTAGAATATAATGTTGTCGTAAAATTATGGTCATTTATTTTTTCATACTCATAAGAATTAATTTATTCCATATGTTATATAAATTATAATACAATATAAATTACAATCAGTCTTCGGTATAGGGATTTAATACTAGTATTAAAAATCTGTGCTTGGGTACCTACTCAGTTTTTGCAAAACGAAAACCTGAATGGCCCATCTATAGCCATTATAATAGCGTAGGTATTATCTATGAACACGGCACCCGCCACTGAGAGCACCGCGAAGGTCCCTTAGGGGCCTCGTAGATGTGCGCGTCTGTGTGAGTTTGCCGTTTCGATCGTTTGTTCGTAGTTTCTGTACTGTTCCATATTTCTACTGTGGTAGTACACAACACACTACACACACGTCATACGTACATCTTCACGATCCATCAAAGATAATGGGCCTTTTGTAGTATTCATTTTATGGTGACATGAGTATCGAGGTATTCCTGAATTAGCTTGAAGTTTTCTTGATAATCAATATTTCATAAATGGAAATGTGTAATGTCGCGCACTCTCGGTCGACTATCGGCTATATTAGCGGAGGAGGTTCCATTCGCGTCGGACTCGCAAGTGAGAGATGATATCCGAGAAGCAAGTGAAATAAAAGAGCTGGAGCGTGAACTTATTGAACAAAAAACAATACGACAGCGGCGGCGAACAACAAAAACCGTTGCACAAAAACATATGATCCCATGAGGGTAGAGGGGGCGCGGGGCGCGGGCGCCGGAGTCCTGAGGCGTGCTGGAATGCGCTCGGGCGAGCGGCGTGGGAGGCGCCGGCGCGGCCGCTGCCAGGACACACACACGCCGCCCGAGCCCGAGCGCCCTCCGCGCGCACAGCCCTCACTGTAAACAAACCTATTCACATCTCGCTACGCTGCGCGCTCTCGGCTCTCTGCTAGCCGCCGGGGCACGATAACCATCTCCTCCAGTAATAAATTGACCTATACCATAACCTAAACATTCTACACCTAATAAATAGGGATTAGATATCCAGTTACCCAATAAACAAGTTAGGCTTGTGTTTCTTGTTCATAGGTACGTTTTACAACGAACTCAAAGACCACTATCATCTACCTACATCAATGGTTGTGGACTAGGACTACAATCATTATTAAGAAAGGAAGTTAAAATTAGAACTACTAAAATTGAAAACTTAGGACATTTCCAAGTTTTAAATTTTAGTAATCACCTAAAATAGCAAAGAGGCCATGAAAAACAATAGTCATATGTATATACGTTATTTATCTACTATAGCAGTGATAAAATTGTAAAACAGTTGTCAATACCAAATGAAAGGAAATTAATAACAGACGTGACTATGGAATACTTCAGTTACGCAAACTTGAGTAACAAACGAAAAAATAATAATAGAAAGAAGTTTAATGAAGAAAGTAGAATATTGTAAAGGAAGGTTCAGTGACATGTGTCCGTAGACCAACGCGGCCCGCGGCACAAGACGACATTGTCGTGACATGACGTGGTATCTGGATGCTAATTACCGTCTGCCGTTGCAAACAAAACGCTACATTCTCATTCAAGGCAAGTGAACTCTCTATGGAAGACATGATACTGCCATAGCCACAACACATTGTAACAAGTAAGCACGTAATAATCCTTTTTACTGGAATCTGCCGAGACTTATCTCAAGTGGCGATTTTAATAACGAGGATAAGTGATCCTTCTGTTCAGAGTATTTTATGCGGACGGGTTTTGACGGACGAGATCAGCTGACATCATCTCTATACTTATTAGGTGCGGGAAGTGAGAGGAATGCATACCTCTGGCGGCGAGCGAGATGAAGGTCTGTGCATGCCTATGCACCATCTCGGTGTTGACGAGCCCCCGCAGCGGCAGCCGCGACAGCAGCAGCGGCAGGAAGTCGTGCGCCGTCACGCCCGCCACGTCCCACTTCAGCTTCGATAGCACCAGCAGTTCCCAACTCTGTTGACAACAATACGACACATTTTCAACTGATCTATGAATAGATTTATCAGTCATCATAACACCAGAAAGGTCAATATCGGTGCGCATGGATAATAAAATAGCATTCCTGTCGCCACATCCGCTGCTATAATCACTAACTCGCCGAGTTTCGCTCGACTTCCCGGAATGGAGCGTAGGTAGTCCCCGGTGCTGAGCTGCGTTGTGCAATCAAATGAACAATGTTACAGTTTTAGTTCATGTTTTGTTTAGTCTCATTCGGAAACAAAGTTTCTTACGCGCTAACCATTAGTCTTTGTATCGACAAGTTCAACTTATTACTTGGTTAGACTACTTAGACTGGCTTTGTAAGTTAGCTTATTCTAAACAAAAAGCTTTGCTTTAACGCACGCTATAATGATTTCATGCATGTAAAAGATCTAACAGATCTCTATTTTTTTGGGTAGGTATTAAAGTAGTGGGGTGACGTAAGTGACAGTTTGCCTTGATATTGCTATAATATGGATAATGTGTAGACTGAGTCCCAAACATAGAGCTCTTGTCGAGCGTAGCATCCTATAAAACAAATGGCAAATCAAAGACGACAAACCTGTCTAACTTTATCAAGTCGTTATCTTTCGAGAACCAAGCTACAGTTGACCTAGATTAAAACAACTTTGTTGTATCGAGCTTGACATTTATGATGTAAGTATATCAAATTCGTGCTTAATATAAGAACGTAGTAAGGGGGCAACATATCCCAAATATTTGAACGGCCGTTTCATGAATAACTCGATTATTTTGTGTACGTACACACTCGTACATGTACGCGTTGCATGTCCGTTGACAGATAATACTCGATGTTTACTTAACTCAATCGGCGGGGTCGACCGCGGCAGCACGGCTGTTACTTTCCACTCGAGCGACTATACTTCTCATTTCGATCAGCTTAGAGTCGGCATTTGTTCGGCAAGGGACAGCAGTTAGGGCATATAGATTCTCCGCGTATCATGTTTATGAATGAATGAAGTATCATCACTGGAAGTCGAATTAAATCGGTACTGTGTATGTGTCAGAGCGGGCAACACGACGTTACAATGACGCTATCAGATTTAATAAATAAGTATGAATAGGCGCATTCGCCAATGAAGAACAATATTTATAACGCGTTGACACAGAAGCTAAAAAGAGTAGGTGAGTAAAAGCGGTTCGCAATGCCAGTATGCGGGTCGGCCGCGAAATGAAAATATTCGCTCTATCGTTTAACTTGCGACTGGTTAAGCTCTACGAAAACAATGCATTCATAAAATCTTCACCGCAAATGTAGGTGGGGGAGACGGATATGCGGATCCATTGGATTGAACGTTATTTTGAAAACAATAGTTATGATTTTTATAGGTGTCTCTGCTCTGAGCCCCTATCAGCTGATCTCATAAATTAGATGACCGGTGCCTGTGTGAGCCAGCGCACATGCGAGGCGGTCCACCCGAGACGGATGGAATGCAGCTCGTAAACTTGCAGGCGAGTGTTCATTAGAGTGGAGGCCAGGCGGCGGCCGGGTGCGGCGGCCGCAGCAGTTATCGAACCACGTTACAGCCAATAAAGCGAGCTATGCAAACAGCCCTCGTTGCCCGCAACACACTCGCTGAATTCCACACTCGGTTCCCATGCTTTATCCAATTTCATCGAACGGTGTGACTGCGCCGCTATTACAATCAAACAATGAGCTCGGTGTCGCGTGGCCGGTGTGCAGTGTGGCCACTAAGCTCATGAGACTAAACAACTTCGGAATTTTCCAGATGCGGATAGTAACACGCTGATTTACCGGAGGTTATTAAAAAGTAATGATGAATTGAAATATTCAAGCGTTATGTACGTAAACAGCTGCTGACTTGAGCGTAGAAACTATGGAATATACCAGCCTGTACAGGCATTGTTAGATATTATTACTTGAGCTTAATTGGAGACAGTCATCGATGAAAACCTCAAGAGAGCAGTATTGAATACAAAATTTGATGTGAGCGGACAAAACGTGTTAGGCATGTGCGATATCGCAATTCTTACGTAAGACATTATAGCCATCAGCGCATTCCTGTAAAATGATTATATTGATAGTTACAAGTTCCGGCATGAACTAGGCGATAAGGTGCATATATGCAATACGTTATAAAATGTTGCGATAGTTTAATAAGCTCCTAAATGCTTATTCAAAAGAAACTTTACGTACTTAGTTAGTTTCGTTATTAAGACGGATATTTACGGGGCTAGCGAGCGCCTGCCTGCCCGCGGCTGCACAATGGGTTCGGCTGGCTGACTGGCTCCCAGGCCGCGCCGGCCACGCTCCACATCGCTCGCGATGCTCCTAACCACAAAATTTTCATTTTTTCTTGCCTCACGACCGATGCCCGCATAGAACGACTTGTTTAACAAGTACCCATTGGAATTTTATTACCGTTGAAAGTGCCTTTTAGTGGCGAATTGTACAAGTAATTATTGCTCAGACTACATGTAAGTTGTCTTTATGATAAAAGAACGAAATGAGTTGATTGTACAAATAGATTGGCGTTATTGGAGCAAGTAGACGGGAAACCTGTCTGTGCGGTGGAATGGTAATGGTTGAAGTCGATGTATGGGCGTGATGTTATTAAGCGAGCTAAGTGACACAATTTTCTAACGAGGCTACATCGGCAACGCGGCTGCGCCTGCGCGCGGCACCTTCACTCGTGTGCGCTTAGGTTATCTGCGCACGCGCTCGTTAACACAATTTCTGTTCTAGCCTAGGTGTCATACTACACATACAGTTATTTGAGTGACTGATCGTTTTCTGATCACATGCGCAAATCGCGGACTTCGACAAAAGGAGCAAAGTGAAGCAATCGCAGGCCTCATGGAGTTTCCGAGCCGAATGGAATGCGACTGGTTCTTCGACTTTTCAATAGCTGGGTAAATCAACTTTTTGACCACAAACCATGCGAGTTGCTTTACCAATCGATATGCGGAGATGCATCACCTATTTTGCATGGCAAAAGTTACTGGATAATTATATCACATAGATGGCTGCTTGAAATACACGATGATACAGCCTTAATGAGGAGAACTTTAGTAAGCCTTGATTCTTAAACGGTTATCCTTGGATACCAATATCTAATACTTACAACAGGTTACAATACGAATACAACTAGTATGACATAAAAAAAAACTGTATCAGATAATAATTATGACATAATAACTGGTGGCCACAACAAAGGTGCTTGGAAAGTACGTAGGCTTAGGCAGTGCACACACGACACGCCAAGTAGTCGTTTTGTTGTGTCGCATTAGCTCAGAGTTCGCGGGGAAGTTTCATTTGCACCGGAAACTAGCAGCGCCGCGCCGTGAGATCGGCAAACAACGCGCGTTCGTGCTAATATGCTCATTCCTCATATTATAAACAATAATTTCCTTTAGCAGATTATAGCATTCCACCATTTATTATTAGAACTTAAAACAGGGTAGCCCCTTATAACTAACTCGTAAATTCCCTTTCTAAAATTGTACGCTCCGCAGCAGAATCAAACATCCACTACGTCTGTAATAGTTCTCATCAAAGTTAAAATTTAACCGTAAACGCAATATTGAATAGTCTTTTAACAAACTGGCACCGCGGTCGTAAACTTATGCTTCAATTATAATAAACGTTTACAGTGGTAGTGTGGATGTGAGAACGCGCAGGTTTTATGGGCGAGCGCTCAAGTCGCTCTGCTCGCTCGGCACTCAGCCCCGAGGACCCCGCATTAAAGCCGCTCGGATGCCAGGACGTGCTCTTTTTGCTCCAGCCTTGTGCCCGCGCCGGCCAACCGCCAACCACCTCAACAATCAAATCCAACCGATCGTTCACTCACACTCCCGCGCCGCACAACACACATCGTTCCACACTCGACAGATCTCTCCGACACAATCGTAGACGTAGAAAAACATCCACAGGTTAATACACTAGCTTCCATAGTCGACTCAGATTTAGATAAAAACTTAATTAATCGGCGCAGACTTCTATTAGCTACACTTGGATGAGTGAGTGTTAAGATGAGCATATTTTTAGAACTTGACGTGTGTATTATGTGCAGGTACTGTTATGGCGATAATATGTGAAAGATCCCAAATAATTGATAAACTGATGAATATAATGTACTGCAATCGGTCGTATTTTTCTTTATCGGCACCAAAATTATCACAAAAATGTTGACGGTTGGCTAATTTGAAGCGTCTACGATATTTCGTAGCGGGTCTACGAAAGTGCTACGAAACCGATTTTACCTGCGCTACAACGATTTCGCTTGAATAAAGTTACAAAATGGGAAATTGTCTACAACGTATTTGAGCGTATCGTATGTCTGCACAATGCATTCCAAAGATATTTATTTTTCCATTGACATTTTGGGTACGTTATTGAATTTAGAGGTAGGTCATGCGTCGCTATGTAATGTACACGAATGTTTATAAATTATCATTTTATTTTATGTTTACCGAGATTTTTGTGGTTAAATATCGTAAGTGGGTATCTTGAAGATGAGCAATTTATGAATTATTGATACTAAGACGCGATACATTTTACTGGTACTGGCACTATGAACGGCATGACTCAGTGAATTAACATAACGCGTATCTTGCAGATGAACATTTGCGGAGTCCCACTCACGACTGACGTGTAAAAAATTCAATCGTGAAAAATTAAAATACCTAGTCAATTTGAACGTGCGATCCATTTACGAGCGTGGTGTCGATCGTCGGGTTTCGTGAGATGAGATTAGGACTCGCGGCGCGTGAGAAAAAATAAGCCGCGTGCTTCGGCTGTAATTGGTCTGATTGAAGCGCGAGCCTCGTTCGGCGGCTCTTCCGAGAAGCCGGCGGCTCGTTAGGGGACACTGTCCGAGGGCAGCCCTCTCCCAGACCCGTCGCATTCCTCGAGCAGCGCGCCATACGCACCTACGGTATGTCGTATAATTACAATCGTTTCGTATGGACGTTTAACAGCGCCCTAATTTAGTGCAAGCATCGCTGCGCACAGAGCATTATGTTAAGTACTGGCTACGAATAAATCAATAACCTATTAATACCCAATTGTGAAATTGCCGTTGGTAAATACTGGTACAACTACAAGGAATGCACTTGCATCGCAGGCAGAACGAGTCGTGTATATTATGACGCGCGAAAATGTGGCGTGCACTTATCTACGGGACAGGCGACGGCCGGGGCCCCGCCGGGTGGCCGGCGCGCGCCCGAACTGCAGCAGACACGTAATACGTTATATTAAATGCAAATACCTAACGCATGAAATAATAACGTTCACCTCCAGTCTGGCTGCGCCAGCGGTACTGAATTATTGAAATAGATAATCCTAACAAACCTAAATGCCATTGCCCTTTATTAAGATTAGGAAAGTTGTCCACGTGAGTTGCTAGGCACTACACCGCTGTGAGTAATGGTTTGCTAAGCGAACGGTACTGCGTCAGTGTAGCGTGTCAGTGCAGTGACAGCTGGACAATTAAAACGTGATATTGTACCGTAACTTATTAATATCTTACATATTGATCACTTTTTGAATAGCTTAGGTATCCCTGCGATACGCAAACTTCGCCCGGTTCTTATTGAATATCTAATTGCAACATCTAAGTTGAATTCAAGTCCTGTAATTTTAGGTTAGTAAGCAATAACCGACCCGTTACATAATACACAACGTTATCTATCTAAATACGGATGAACGGCTCGCATTTTGCGGTTTGCTAACTACTATTTTTACAGAATACGTGCCAAGGGGGCGATAAACACAAAACAAGGAAAATAAATAACTAAGTCAATGTTGGATTCAATACACCCGGTAGAACACACTGGTAGGTATCCCACTGGAATGCGAATCGTACTTGACCTTTTATTTATGTTGTGTTTAAGAGTGGCTATTAATACCGAGCTAGTTATTTATAATCCGCAGTGTTTTTTAGTCACCGAGACGTAGTCTATGAGTATTACTAACTCAAATCTTGTATTTTTAATTCCATTAGTCACCTTACGTAGAGAATAGCTAATTTGTTCTCATGGACATGACAAGTAGTACATGTGCTGAGAATGCTGAGATAAATCACGTCATGAGTAGCGCCTACATTGGATCACTCCATAGATATTATTAATGTTCCGACATAAAACTGGAATTCCAATCTCTCGCGGATGTTCAGAGCGCGAATGATTTAGAAATCAGCGGAGCAAACGACTCGAAAGCACCTAGAAGAGCCAACTGCTAAATTAGTGCATGCGCGTGTGCGATGCAAAAAGTCAGCCACACGAAACTGCATGATTAATGAGATCAGCTGTTTCTCGAGACGAAGAAAGTTAATTAAATCTTCGTATTACTTAATAAGGCCGTGCGCGGAACGCGGCCCGCGTTCTCTGTTTGCTATTGATGTAATTAGCGGTACATAACGAATAGACTGATCAAAACCCCGCTGATATAGACACGCTGTATTATCTGGCGCTGGCGTGATAGCTGCTGTGCCTAGGTTAAGCAGCAGGTAGTCAGTACTCACACAGAGGTCGGTGAGCGTGATGCTATTGGCGGTGTAGAAGACCAGCAGGTCGGCGGGCAGCGCGCGCGCGCCGGGCTCGCGCAGCTTTGACGCCAGTAGCAGGCATGCCGTGCCCAGCAGCTGCACCTGGCTCTTGCCCACGGCGCACGTGCTCAGGAACCGATCTAGGTACGAGATCGCGAGAGGGAACACTTCCTCCTGGCAGCCCTGGTCCTCACATACCTGCCAAACAATACCACTGTTAATAAACATTGAACTGAATGTCGGAGTACCTAACTGTTTTGTTTCTTAGAACGTAGGTACGCGCTGGTACCGCGCCCAAGCCATTGCTTAGTTTATCATCCGGAATTCCTGATAACCCATATATAAAATGGAAATACACACTTATTGCGATAATACGGCGAGCGTTACTTTCCTGCAGTTTACGTTCCTTATCAACTTTAATGTTCCTCAACGTACTGAACTAGCACCGGAACTGTTCGTTTTTAAACCAACTACAGTGCATTTGACATGACTACTGCATTTAGGGATATATTTATAAATTTTATACAATATCAGTACTGAATTATTGTTACATGAATGAAGCTGTGCCTGTACACCCGGACAAAAGGCAACTCTTGTTTTGCGCGTAGCTTAGTTACGAACACAAAAGTGGTATCTTTTCCTTGTCGAGCAGATAACAATTTCAAATGAACATAATAAGAATACGTTATGAGCTGAAAATGAAGGATCACAGTTAAATGTAATCCTTTCCTGTAAATGTACTGTAAAATGGAAAGCAGGGAAAAAGCGAAAGGAGATAGTTCCAAAGTAGTCACATAAAGTACGTCGCTAGTTAGAGAGTGTCATGAGAGTCGGAACGTGGCCGGTTCAGATAGTTCCCGGCATAGTTTCGCACGGTAACGCGACTCGCGAACCGGCACGGCTCCAATCGTATCAGTGTGAAAACAAAGCATGCAGGTACTATGAGACAGACTAACGTATAACCCGCCGCATACCGCTCGCACTCTCACGCTCTACCTCGCCCATAATTAACTATCGCGACCGACTGTGTCCTGATTCCTATGACTATCTAAGATTCTACATGCATTCTAAAAGATCATCAAAATAAGCCCAAATAAGGAAGAACCCGTAATAATAGATAAAGGACGATTATAGAAAAATAAATTAAGTGTTTTGGCACAAAAGCATAAAGGTAAGGCAGGTACCTATTACATTGGTAATAGTTGAAGCATAACAAGCGAGGGTCTAATGAATGGCTGGGGGGCTATAAAACAAAGCGATTATCGTCATACTTATTTCTTACTGGTTATATCTGTAAGTAGCATCCACAGCCGACATTCGCCGGTTCGTGGTCATCCTACGTCGTTTAACTTAACAAAACTTAGGTATAAAGAACGTCTCCAGCGGAATAAAAAGTCGCGATCTTTATTTAGATAGTGGGCATTGCAAAATGTAATATTACGGATTCCGTGAACAATCCTTGGATCGTCATAATAATGTTTTTTGGGTGCGCTTGATGATTAAACATAAAAGTTAATACGAGCACGTTGGAGATGTCATTGACCCGACAGACCGAGGATCGTTTCGGTCTGCTTGTGCTGAAACGTCGGGAAGTCGGTGTGCGACTATGCGACTAGTTGCAGTGCAAGCACGAGGTGAGCCGTGCTGGCATGCGGCCGGGCCGGAGCCGGCGTGTGTCGGGCCGGCGGCCGGCGCGCACCGAGCGTGACGTCAGCGCCGCCGGCCGCTCCACGTGGCGCCGCGACACACTCACTACTCAGTCATCTAATCACTACTTAGATAACTCGCCCTACTAGTATATACCAGCTACTACTACGACTGTTCAACAGAACATTCAATTACGACATCCGGAACTTTAGCGAGTCAACATTACTACGAGTTAAGTTCTACTAACTAAGCAAAGACCATAATAAATTACACGTCATGTAGGCCACTGAGTACGAACAATGACGTTGTGTGCGCGCTAGTAATTATTTATATGTACATATACAAGCAAAGATAAGTGCGCAGCGGAGCGTCAGCTGTGTGCGTGTCAAAATCAGCTGATTATTCAAATAGAACGAGCAGTCGCATCGGTCGGCGACCGCACCCGCGCCGCCGCCGCCGGGGCCCCTCGCGTTCTGCGCACGGTCACTAACTACCTACTACTTCATGCTTACTACTTACACAAAATAACTATCTCCAACTATGTGCAATAACACTGAACATCTCGAGATATTCACGACGAAATAGTACCTACCTAGGTAGATAGTTATTGTTATTCTTATAAGATTCTAACATGTGGAACGAAACAGTGATCAGCTGATCGTGTAAACAAAGTCGTAACATCCAGCTTAGAAATAGCTGCATAATCGCTTGAGGTTTGTCATGAACACCATCCTGCAACAACACAAATGCACCACTCTTCCAGTACTCGAGCATGGAGGAACAGCTCTTCGTGGCCGAGGAGTCACAGAGCGGCGCAGGGGCGTGGGGGCCCGTCAGCAGACAGTGGCAAGAGCATACGAGGGCCACTGGTGCCGCCGGCGACGGCAGGGAGGTCCTACACGTGGCCGGAAAACGAGACAAAATGGCGATCGTTCGGGTTGCGCGATCCGCGGATGGAGCGGTGTGGGTGCGGCATGCGGCGCGGGTGCGCGGGTGCGCTCACCTCTAGCATCCACTCAGCGACGAGGCGGCGCATGTGCGGCGTGACCTCGGCCTGCACGGTGCCGAAGTAGTTGGCGGTGACGGCGTAGCGCTCTTCGGTGCGCAGCAGGTTGTCGAGCACGCGGCGGCGCAGCAGCACCGGGTCGGGCGCGGCGGCTCGGTGCGTGCGCACGGAGGGCGCGCGCGCTTCGGCGCTCTCAGGGCTCACTCGCTCCGCGCACAGCAGCTCCATGGTACACCGCACTGCGGCTTATTGACAGCTCGCGTCGCGGCCGGTGTCGGCGTATTGTGTCGGACAGCTGATCGTGCGCGAGCGGCCGGCGTGGAGCAATGCGCGGGTGTTGCGACCACGGCGAGTGCGCGAGTCGCAGTGAGCAGCCGGTAAGCGCCGCGCCGCCGACCATATGATCGGGCGGCGCGAGGGGAAGGCGCGCGGGGGGCGGGGCCCGTGAGGCCCGCACGCAGGTTTCTCCCATTCGACGTTCAAATAATAATACATAACATGTTTTCTTGCTCGCTCGCGCTCTGAAGTGCTTCTCGCTCGGTCTCGATTCTTGCTTCTCATTCTATTAGGTAGGTACCTACTTACTAACAGTATAAGATGAATTCCACGAATTAAATACTTACCTACATAAGTATACATAACAGCTTAGTCCAATAAATAGATACTAGATCTTTGTGAAAATTTTCGGAAGACATTAAGTTCTCTTGTTTATTTCGTGTCATAAAAGTATGCACTTGCTTGTGTTTACAACAGCGCAGCTCAATGTGAACCTCGGCGTCACGGCGCGGTTGGTGCGCGGTGGGGCGGCGCAGGCGCAGGCGGCGGCCAGTGAACTGTTCAAATCGCCTAGGTTAGGGCGGCTGTCCTACCCACCGCACCGGGCTAGGCATAGTAACTGAAGCCATACAGCTAGCCCTAAACAGCTAAACTCAATGTTTACACAACGCAGTTTTGTCAAAAGTTCAAAACAGATAGGTAGCTACCTATGTAATTGATAAAACCGAAAGGTCAAAGGAGACCTTGACGTTGTCTCTTAATCAATTAAGTACCTACTTAGTGCCTACCTAGTACCATATTATCCTCATAATCATAACCTATATATTGTATTCACTGCGAGGCGGAGGCTTCCCACACATTTATTTAGGTACAATGAAAATAATAATAAGTTAAAAGGTACTTTGTACTTCTTAAGTATTCTTTGTAACTTTCATGTTCTTATCGATTTTGAAAATACCGTTTTCGTTACACTTTTGTCATATTTCAGATTGATTATGTACTTTTTATCATAGTACAGGCTATCCGTATAGTATATTATAAAGGTAGTTTAGCTGGACATGGGTAAAAAGACCGGACACTTAATTTTATCGTCTTAGTGTAACACAACAAAGGCTTTTTATCATTTACCATAAAATTCATTTCAATACTTGCAATATTAGTAGTCCGTAGCAGCGATACAAGGCGAGAACTGAAAAAGTCTAACAAAAGCCGGACCGGCCGGCAGGACGCCGTCTAATTTGGCCGCACCAGACCCGCATACTCGACTAAGAAGCCTGCCTGACTGCGTCCGGCTTTATCCAGACGCCTGGAAACGTTACCATAAAGACACCAGTCAACTTGTGATAACCGTACAATTTCTGCGACCACCAACCAATACGTTTGTCAATTAATGGAGGGTCCATTGCAGGGGTACTCAGATTTATAGCATCGTTGATTGACCTCAAATTATTCGCCTGGTAACCTTCTACAACTATAGAAAAGTTAATAGGTATCTCAAAATCACAAGACCTGGTGAAATAGAATGACTAGTTTTAATAAAAATTGTACGGTTAAAAATTGTATTTTTTTGTAAAAAGTTTTTTATTTTTCACTTTTTAGTGGTACCTAAACCCCCTCCCCTCCCCCCACCTAAACGAACCAATTACATTAGTGTAAAAAAACGCACTGCTCCAATGCAGAGTAAACTAAAAGGTCGTCAATGTAGACAATGTAGATATTTTTTTAGATTTTTGTTGATTTTTCAAAAACCGCTTGTTCTATTTCTATAAAATTTTCATGGGACCATTTGGAAAGTATACCCTTACCAACAAAAAAAAGAATTTTTCAAATCGGTTGGCAAGCGACGGAGTTATGCGCGAACAAACAATAAAAAAAACATACAAACATCCGAATTGAGAACCTCCTCCTTTTTTAGAAGTCGGTTAAAAATAGAGTAGATCCGCACACTGCGTTACTTCTAAAGTTCTGACGGTTTTGATAGCTTGTAGCCATATGAGTGATGGCTAGGGTTGCCTGGTCGGTTTTGCCCCTGGCCCACTGCATTGCGCTTGTAGGCAGATTCGACGACGCCAAGGAATTCCTATCAGGTACTACGTAAGTTCTTACTTATTTCCTCTTTTTGTAGGTACAAATACAAACTGAAAAGATTGCTTAGCCAGTAAGGTTTGGTTTTAGCCATGCTGTGTTGAGCACTGTCACATCTTAGTTGTTCCATAATTACCTTCATATGAACTGCGGTATTACATAGGTATGTACATACTAACTAAGTATAAAACTTATAAGGCAAAATAAAAACTAAGTAGGTACCTAAACCCTAGTATTTCTTCAATTTGAGCACCGCGACAATCGGGTAAAATCTGACCGTGACACTGTTTCTGAGCTAAAATTCGGGGAAATCCCAACATTCCTGTAAATTCCTTTCACGTGAACGACTTTGCTGTTATAACATACGTATGTACCTAACTACATATGTAAGCTGATATAATAAGGATAAAAAATAAATTAACCGAAATATTGTAACAATACGAGACGTTTAGAGCAGAGAAAATAAGCAATACGAAACTAAAAAAAAGTACGTAATGCTTTCAAGAAAGAAAGAACTTTGAAAATAAAACCCTACAGATTTTTTTTATTTTCTTTCTGGAATTTAAATACTTACCATGCTATATATATTTTTCTTGTAATTGTTATATTTATTTTACAAGACAGAATTTGACTCTTTTTTTCAACGAAGAAACTGCCCGTGAAAATCTGATCGTTCTGTTACAATTATTTTTCTTTTTATTATTAATTTCCTCACATTAATAAATTCAAAGACGTCGTAAAATTAAAAAAGTCACGTTGTACCGTGAACGCAATAAAATACGAAATTCCAACATTTTGTTGAGCTTAAGCGAGAATTTATTTTAAATAAAATAGATAAACAATTTATACGGAAACTATTTATAAAAATGAGCGTTTCATGTTTCGTTTAAATGAGTTTAGGTTTCCGACCCGAAAATCGTTAGAATGTACCACAAAAAATTTAATCGATTTTAGTCTGCTGTGCATAAAATACAATTCTTAGGTTTTTAACTATATAAAACTTGAAGAATTCGATAAAGCCATATACTAGCTTACGCCGGCTAACTAGGCACAACAAAATTGTATCAAGTTTAAAAGTAAAAAAAGTTGTGTGCGCTTACGCAACACATGCAGATGAAAACTTACAAGTGACCTGGATTCCTGCATAAAGCGTGGAAATGGAGCGGAAAATGCGTACACATCAGTCGTAAAACGTACTCGTCATATCATAGAAGGAATGTAGCAAAGAAAAAACTAATGTTCTACCGTGCAGACGTTTCTTACGATATTCAATCTAAGATCATCCGGAATTATGAAAACCGAAGGAAATCTGAAATTGTAGCCGTCACGGTTTTTTGACGCTGTGACTTACTGTACACGTGATTTAAGCTTTGAGAAACTACAATACAATTATAGCAATGAGGTTTCAGTCTCAGAATGTTAATTATATGCCTTAACACATAAAGCCGTGTTTGTATTACTAGCCGCGCCCGCTAACGGCCATTTCTCTGGGAACGTGTCTTTAATATCTCGCAGCTAATTACTAAATAACTTGAGTGATCGATGGTCGATTTGTTCTCATTGTTTTTGAATGACAACGGCCATATAAAAGCACTTGCTTATGACATTAGCAGCGGGTCGATCAACTCCTTCGCGCGTTTTTGCTAATTCAAATCCGAGGTGTGCGCCTGCGCAGGGCTTGCTGCGCGGGCGCAGGAAGTGCGCTATAACCGCGCGTCATTAATCACCGACTAGCCGGCTTCCTTCACTCACTTGGCCAATATGAGGGCGACACTTTTATTGTTTCGCGTATTTTTAATTTTTATTGCATACGCCTCGCGTTTCTTTCCTTCTGCGGTCGACACTCTACAACTGCAGCACTAAGATAACTCGCTCGTAAATAGTCTACTTTATGAGAAATGTGTCAATCGTAACGATGTAGCTCATGCAGCCACGACCCACCATCAGTGACCAGCTATTCTTCCAGACTTTTGACCGGATACGCGCTTAGTTTCCTTACTTGTATTGAAATGAGCTTGAGCGCAAACAATGAACAGAATTCCAAAACACGGCAATAATATGGAATGCTTAGTGCGAGCGGGACATCAGTCTTTCTTGGAAGCACGACACTGCGTAATGGAACGCGGCAAAATGGAATGCAACCGGCACCGTTGATCGCCCGAACCGACTACTCTTTACTAAAAGTAGCTAAGGAATATCTTCTTCAAATTACACATACAAATATAATTATTAGTAGGCAAATCATTATTTACGTGCGTTGATCTCTTATTATATCGCATTCATTTATTTTCACCGTGATAGGTACAGAAGATATGTTGGCTCGGTATGAAGTTGTTAGAAAATTAATTTTGGGAATATACTATAGGTACATTTTTATTTATTACAATGAATTATATTGAATTTACTGTCGAATCTAGATCAGTTCTCCGTGATTTACTAAAGGAAAAGATCATCGGTCTTGGTTGTACAAGCATTTCGAAACTCATAGTTTTCCTAAATAAATTATTACATTTTCGATCACTTAATCATAATCACTATTTAAGCACTGTATTTGCCCTCACTAAACTTTTTCAACTACTCGTACCTGTAGTCGGCTTTAAATAACAGCTATTAAAATATCAATCACCCTGTTCCTAGATTATTAGTTTAGATTAAATGTTGTTATCATCCATTTCAATTCTTAAATCGCGTTTGTTGCTCTATAATTAACGCTTGATTACCTACCATTGGACTGCATTTTGTATTAGATCTGTGTATAGGTAGGTAGTAGGTTGTATACCTAATTTAAACATAACTTGCCCGTCAAAATTGATCAATAAAGAAAGATAAATTGATAAGACCATTTGAAATTGAGCCGTTGGTTTTTTTCGACAATGTGAAAAAGCTTTTCCGGGAGAAAGATCACAGCGCTATTGCAGCACAGTTAGGAGCATAATACTGTCTAACGGATTCTCTTTACAACATCCGCAGTCATTAATTTCATTGTTGTTAACACAATGTGTCGTGTAATTAATACAGTTGAAGCTTATGATCTTAAGAATAAGTCCACCACCTTGGTTGGTTAGTTTAGTCCGAGCACCCGCCTATTTATGGTATGTATATATATACACGGTTTGAAGAAATAATAAATAGGTTCAAGATCAGTCTCCACAACTTTATTAGTTAAGTACTTCGAGTTTCATTCAAGCCGAGTCAATATCGAAACCATTCGTTCGAAGCCAACTAAGGTTGGGAACCAAGTCTCCGAAATAATTGAGATGAAAGTTCGGGAACATAAGAAGCGTGGAGGCAGTCTCTGGAGCCATTATTTCCGTCGACTCGTTCCGCTCAGATGTCCACGGCTCAACGCTCCAAGGCAGGAGCATGGACCTCACACTTACAATAAAACACGTCTGTTCCCACAATGTTTTTCTCAGTAACCGTTTGACAACTACACCCAAGCTTTTTTGGCCTCAGTCGCAATAAAAGTTCCGTCACTAGCTTTACAATTCTCGTTTTCCTAACTCTAATTCATTTTAAGTACGTCAGAGTATCGGGTTTTGGAAGCCATTCTGTATCCGATTTGTTGTATGCAAAAAAACGTCTCGTTTCGTCGTCGAGACGGTTCTTCTCTCTTCAAATTTGATTAGACTTTAAGAAGTCTATCGAAAAGATACCGTTCCAACTTTATACCTATGCCACAGTTGCGGAAATGCTACTGTTGCGGAATTTGTTCGAAACGTGAGTCTTTCGAACAAATTCCGCAACAGTAATTTTCGCAGCTCTGAAACGCAAAGGGTAGTAGGTGGAATACGGATGGGTTTTAGAAAGTAAGAGTCAGATACTCCCTTTTGCTCCGCCCAGAGCGGAATATCACTTGATGATTTGCCATCGTAAAACAATGTTGTACCTAAGAAAATAGTCCTACTCCTAAAGCTTCCAGGAAGTCAGGCCAAAGAAAAGATGGAGATTTATGGAGTGAATGATGGTGTCATTGTAAACAGGGGAGGATGGATGAAGATAAGATAACCTAATTGCGCCGACTCCAAGTAATATGGGACCAGGGCAGGCAGAGCTTCCAGCCCAGGGTCAAAGTCAAAATATGCTATTAATCCTTGAATCTGAATGGTAAGAAAGGTATATTCGAGTATCAAGGTTAGTGTTGTGTACTTATAGAATCTTGTGTAATGCTTCAACCATAATTCGTAGCTGCTTGTAGCCCACCTACATACATAGCCGGAAAAACTACGTCAAACATGCACACGAAATAATCTACAAACTAACTCGTTGATTGTGCACATTAACGTTTTTATTCCATTAGCATATACCTACGGTTATCAATAAAGTAGATTAGATAACCACAACACTATACAACCTAAAAAAGCTGAAAGGCTACGAGCAGAAACGTAACGTGCAATTTAAACGTGGCCAGAGGCAGCAACGTTTGTTCGCTAAGTTTGTTCCAACGTGTTGATCAAAGGCCCGAAACATTGTGACAGGTTTAGCAGACTTTCGCACGCAAACCGCCGCTCATTAGTACCACGAATTACATTGAACCGACCAGAATTATCCAAAGATCCGATTAATAAATAACTAAACCCGAATCATGACCATATCTAATAATTATATATTAGCATTGAAATGAACAGACACGTATTGTACCTAAGTATGAATACTTCGGTACGTTTCTGTTCATTTCAATGCTCTGCTTAGATCCAGCCCAGTACAAAAGTATAGTCGACATTGACCGCAAGATAGTCGCTAGTCGGTCAGCGTAGCGACTAATTTATTTTCCCATCGGAAACTGTGGGTCCACCACGAAAGCAAAACATAACAGCTTTTTTTTTATCATCGTTATGGTTTTAGATAGAGATTTTTGATGAAGATCGTTTCTTTAATTACATATAATTAATCAAGAAACAACTTGTAAACGTGTCTCTGAATTCTCAGTCAGTTAAATTTTTGGCAATCGAACCTTTTTTTTGTGAAGGAATCGTTTGTGATTTTGTAGATCATCCATTTATCTTTCAGTGCTTAGAGTACAGTACTCGGCAATCGTTTGCAAAACGGCCTTTGTTCTTTACTTCCGGGTGAAAATGGGCTTTTATTCACTAGTGTACCTACCTAGATAGGTTCTGTAATGGGTATCCATTAGTGGGCCTCTTTGGGAACGATTCTTCACGGCTGTTGGTAGAGCAGTCATGGCCGAATTGAAAAAAAGCGACTAGAGACAGCGGCGTGCGTTGACCTGGTAATGTTTACTGTCCTTGATCGGCGCGGACGGCGCGTCCGGAGTGACGTCACCGCGGAGGTGCTGTTGGGTTTCAGCTACGACTCGCTACGAGCCGGCCGAACTCAACGGCGCGAGGCCCGCCGCCGCCGCCCCCCCATCGCTACTTTACTTAGGCATACTCATACTCATAGTGCTCACTCACCGCCTTCAACCTCTGGTAGCATTCCTAAGTATATTTAACCACTTAATTTAAAAGTCAATTAAACCAATATTTACTGCCGACTGAAGTATACGTTTTATGAACGCACACTACCGATTATAATTTTTGCGGAATATGCATAAATAAAATAAAACAAATGCTAATAATAGAAGTTCGGCGGGGTTGTTGACCTCAAAATAGTTGAACGCTGCTAGTGAACAATTCCATGAAATACCTAAATCATTATTTTGCTATGGAAAATCACCTAACTGAAGCCAATCTTTTGTAAATTATTTTAATTTAATCCCATTTTATTTCGTCCATTCATTTTCACTATAAACTATGTAGTACTTATTAGTTTGCATAAATTACTGTTAAAACGATAATAATAATTTTCTAGAACGACTCTTTTAGGTTTCAGAAAAATGCAGCTAAGTAGGTACATTAAAAACTTTTTCTACTTAAATTAAATCGACAGCTTTTCGCCTACGAGTTACATGATCTACTTCAGTAAGTTAGGAGTACTACGTATCTTATCTAAGTTAGCGAGCTGCGGTAGACGCCCGGCATGCGGCAGTGAGGCAGCGTTCCAGGGGCACCAGCGACTTGTGTAGCATGATGTCATGACCGACCTTAACAAATGACAGCCATTCATTGGCCTGACTTGTCGTTATGTGACTAAACTTGAGAGCAAGTTCATCTCAACGTATATCTGTGCTCGCTTCTCGGAATGCTTCATTTAAGTACTTGTACCTAATTCTTAATCTTACTGATCCGTGCCGAAACATGTAGAAATGGAACACTCTTAATTGATAGAAGAAAAAAATATATATTGAAGTTATGACGAAATTGCTGTTTAGGTATCTAGTGTTGCTACCTAGTTAATTTCTACTTATCGTCCAATACAACAATTTCAATAAATGTACCTTCTGAGATGGCATGCCTCATCTTTGAATTTGTATTTACAATACCTTACTCCGTGAGCATCGCTTACTAATTACCTATTAATTTATTTAACTTTTCTGTGAACTATTCGACCGATTAGGTTCGTAATAAAGTTCTTTGTTTGGACGTGGCTGGGCGAGCTAACGGGAGAGTAACGTCCTATGGGAGTACGTTATGGTATGGCGCAGGTAAGGCACTGGACACTAGTACATCCACATAGTTGCGGCCAGATCACGGTGGATCACACACTTTTTGCCGGGCGGCCGGCGGCGAAGGTCGGCCGAGGCGGCCACGAGCGATCTAGCATTCCAACCGCTATGAATGAATAGTCGCTCGACTGGTCGGCTGGCGCATACTAAGTAACTTCAGATTAATTTGACAACAAACATTTAAGTTAGCAAAAACCGGAATGGTTGCCGGCAAGGCGGCAAAGCACTCGCCCCGTGGGAACCGCCGACCAGCCCAAACGTTTGTCTCCGATGATTGTCCGATTAATAAGTGCCTGCCCATTTAACGTTCCGTTTATTTCTCGCTTTTCATAGCGTGATGTGAGGCCAATTTGCCTTACGATTTTCTGACACGACAACGTATTCGGACACGCACGTCGGCTGGTGTTACAAGGATGTGTCAGTAATTCTGCCTATGAACCTACCTATATCCGCAGTAGTATTCAAAATACTTTGCAAGTATTCAAAATACTTACATTTAATAGAGCGGAATATTTTTTTAGTTGCAGCAAAAAAATTGCGTGTTCAAATTACATTCAGCCATTCAAGATGCTGTTGGTAAGTTTATCGTGTACAGATAAAGTCAAGAAGCGCGAGAGAGAGAGAGAAGTAAAAAACTGTACTAAGGTGGAATTAATGCCATAGATTTCATACTACATATTTTATTTTGCGTAAGAAAACAGGCAAAGGGAAACGCAGTGCCGGATTACGGCGGTCATAAAAGGTAGAAAGACGGAATCTCTGTAGAGCGAGCTATAGCTAACAGCTAATCTAGAGTGATTGTCGTAGAGATGGCAACACTCAAGTATCAGATATACAAGGGGACAACGCAACATGTCCCGCGTCACGTAAAATGTTGCGGTGCATGCTGATGGTCCCTGGGCAACACGTAGTTGTGGTTGTGGGCGTTGAGCGGCATGATGAGGAACATTTGTCCTCTAGTGTATCTTTGGCTTTAGCTGTGACACTTCATCCGTTTGGCCCTCACCGGCGCGAGCGCAGGGATGCCCGCCCACGTTCTTGCACATCGCTGATGAGTTTTATTGCCAGTCCTGCATAATTGATGCCCTCCAAAATAGAATTTCAGTATAAAAATAGTCTTAATCGATAAAAATAAAATAAATATTAATCGGAAAAATAGTCTTCCGTCCGCCATTTAAGATCATAGAAGGACGGAGTCTATGTAATCTGCAATAACTATTACCAACAGGGGCTTGCAATCTAAAAAAGTTGTTCCTGGAAGTTTTGAGATGAAGGAGGTCGCGCTTATGCTTAAAAAGGGGTCCTTGTTCCTTGCTTTCCTGATCACGCTGATCAAGAGATAAGTGCGTGACTTAGTTTCCTACGAATATGTTGTACATCATAAAAGTAACTCATTGTTATGATGATGGTGAGCAAAGTGGACAAAGTTAACGATTCAGCCAAGGACAAGGACATGCCCAGCAAGAACGTTCTGTAGTAGCATATGCGCGTCAGATTTTAATAAAATAACATACAGCTATGGAATATTTCCGTACACTAAATTCTTTACAGGTCCTCCGATTGCAATGAAAATATGGTTATCTATCTTGTTTTTAATCTTTTGGGTCATTTTTTGACATGGCTACAAAAAAGAAAGAAAAAAAAGTACGCCTTGTTTTTTTTTATATGTGCAAGTTTTAGACCATGACAGTAGGTATACGTAATCTAATTCCCATGAAAACAAAATATTTTCGTTGTTATTTATGAACCATGCACCCCCTTTTTATTTTATAAAATGTTCAGCACCTATGTTACCCGGGATAACCAAACGCTTCTAACGATACCACATACATTGATATCGGTGAAGCTGTTTAGAAGTTATGGTGGAATAAAAAAACTCACAAACATACATACATGAACCCTGAAAACATAACACTCTTTTTTTGAGTAGTCGTGTAATAAATGCTTTAAATATTTGTTGAGGTCATCAGACCTCAACAAATATTTAAAGCATTTATAATTGCAAATTATAATATTTATACCATTATTTTACGTGGAGCGGCTGCCTATCAAGGCAGCCGCTCCACGTAAAATAATGGTATTCAGCTGAATCCGGTTTGACTGGAAACCTACTCCAATATAATTGGGAAAAGGCTAGGCAGATGATAGTACATTTTGTGTAACTAGAAATTCAGAAAAATAATTTTGGATCTAATTCACAGTGTACTTGTCCGCACTGGCATATTTGAAACTTACCAATTTACTATGTTTGTCTATTAAAAATGTTCCTTCTCTTGAAAATTTTCCTAATAGATCAAACAATAGCTTTAAGATAACAATATTCTACATGAACGGATTCTTAATATCCATGTTATCAAATGTCTATCTATTTACCTATAATCTCAATATATGTAAATCATGATCGGATACCCGTTCGCCGGAAGCCGGTTATAAACTTATACATTCCTCGTGACTGCTAAGTTTGGTGCCTACAGCCTTGATGACGTATGGGTATGGTTATGGTGGTTATGTCACGGGCACCATGACTTATTCCGGAGCCGTAGCGCCATAAAAATGTGATGGGACCTTGACAGTTGTTTTCCTAGGGACAGGCGAGATTGGCTACTAAAGGATTCAAATGAGACAAATGTTGGAGAAGCATGTCTAAATTGTGTTTCTAACTATTGTAACTGACTGTCATTTCGACTTCGTATCGTTTTAATTAAAGTTAAGTTATAATGCTTTTCAGGTATTTTAATATAAATTTTAGAAGAAACTGAATAAGTTATAATTTAAATAATCTATCAATATCCAGGCTGTACAGGAACCTGCGTCCCAATTTTGTAACGTGTTTTGGCGAATGCTCTATGATTCCTTTGACAACGATTCCATTTTTTATCAAGACTCAAAGTGTCAAGTTAACTGTGATTTTTTTCTGGCACATCACAGTAGAAAAGTCGACAGACTACAACTTTAACGCGAATACGAACGTCCCATAATCATACGGGTACGGGCCTCTGATTATTGGTTGATTAATTTCAGAAAGTGTTAGGTAGGACGGCAACTTAAAAAAAAAAGAATATACCTAAATTATAATAAAGCTTACAAGCTGCCCACGTATAGACTGGTAGACGAACAATGTCATGGTGTCGTTCTCGTTACATTTAACATACAACCTGTCGTATACACAGTCGTTGTAACGCTGTAGAAGGCTGACGTCACTCGCCGTTGGCCGTTAGGGCAGGTTCGAAGTTTGAGACTCGCATAACGACTGCCCCCGACTGGCTGCATATCTTCGCTCGCGCGGTCAGAGCTTCCAACTATCTGTGTGAGCCGGATCCGAATTAATTTTGTTGAAGGAAGGGGTTCTAATTGAAATGAATCTAAAAATGTAATAAATGTAAAACTGATTATTTCGTATGTTTTTAAAGGGTTAAGTAAAGGTTTTATGGATTATTCGTTCGTTTCAGAAGAATCTACGATTCTTGTAGAACTCTTGTACGGGATAAAACAGGTATTTGACAAAGGATTTTTGAATTGATATAATAAAGCTCATTAATTTAAATTCAGAGATAATATTTGATGCTCAGACGAGCAACAATCGTCATTTTAAGCAGAAAGTAAATAAAAGACAGAATATCCATTGAATTTTATTATCATCAACCTAGCCTTTTCCCAACTATATTAGGGTCGGCTTTCAGCCAAACTGGATGTAGCTGAATACCAGTATTTATAAGCCATTGAATTCAATAAAATACTTAAATTCAGGAGTCAGAATTCCTTCATGAACTACACTATCTTTAGTTGCTTGGTACTTGACTAATAACTTGTAAACAAACGTTCATGATTTTCGCTGTTGCGTGGTAAATACACTCCCAAAGTATTTCTAGCCGGATACATGAAACAATTGCATTTCGGCGACACTATTCTCAATAATCGATACCAAAATCACTTAAAATTTACATTTACTCACATCGTATCTAGATTAGATAGCGTTTCAAATGTTTATATCGCACAATCTGCCATAATTTACGATGAGTCACACCTTTTTGTTGCAATTGCATACTGGGTTTGATTCCATTGGTTGTTATTTCCTTGTTCATATGAAAACGAGATAAAAACATGTGGTTGACATACATAATTCCGTGAAATTTTCAAGTAGGTGCAGCCTGAAAGTATAGCTAGGCGCCGTCGATGTCAACATGGCGGGCTGGAGGCGGCTAGCAACTGTTCAGTAGTTCTGCTTTACATAAGCCGTTATTGTACCGTTACTCTACAAGTGTTTTAGGCATTTCGGTTGTTTGTGAACAAACTTGTATTTGTATTGATTCGTTTCTTTTAGGTATTATTACTTGTAAAAACATGTTAAGATTGAACTTTTAACTAAAATTCTAGAGTCGTGTGAAAGTTTACTGTGGTTCCCAGTTTTATTTAAACTTGGAATTTCCAACTGCACATACAACAGAGTAGCATAAGATTAAAATAGTATGTACCTATAATCTTTATTAGACAAGATAATCTAGTTATTTCCAAAAGATTCTTGTTTTAAGAGTTTGAACCGGAAACTTGAAACGTTGCTACGGAACTTCAAGTAATCGTATACCTTCCCGAGCTTTTGAATCGCAGCTGTTATCAGGGTCTTTACATCACAGATAATTGCCATCCCAATCACTACAAGGAATGGCTTTAATACTTTAAAAACGGAGGAGTGCCGCACCCACAAGGCCACACACAATGTTTTTATTCATATTATTATGCATTAAACATTATGCCTTTAAAAGGAGTTCTGTATCGTTGGAATCTACCAGTTTCTATAAACATATCTGTACCTAGTAGATGTGTGTCTAACGCAAATTCTGTCAGTGAAGGCAGCCAAGAGAAACAGAAAGTTAATTTTAATCATTCATAAGCAAGTTCGCATTCGCCTGACAAAATATCTGCCAAAATATAGGGAAATTATAAGTTTTTGACAGATTGCGATGCGAATGCGAACGTTGCTCATAAATAACTAGAAAAGGCAGTTTAATTGAATCAGGATTCAAATCTAGTGGGTTGTTTCATTACAGTTGTTGCTAAGATTACAGATCTCTTGTAACAATTTGCGAAGCAGTACCTAGGTACGTCAGTTATCATCTCCCCGCGGTAATGTTAGTGCTGAATGGTAAAATAAAAGCTACCAACAGCTTTGTTAAACGTTAGCTTAGTGTGGATTCAGTTTTTCTAAGGATCGTATTGAATAAAGAGATTAATTGGCTGTCTGAGCTTCTACTACTGGATGTTTTTTTCTATACCTACCGCAAGACCGCTTCAAGCAAACATTTGTATTGGTGGCCGGCATTTGGTGGCAGCGAACAGCCATGACATAAGGAAAATCTTAGGCATTCTATAAATGTTTCAGTCTACTTCCTTATATTAGACGAATCAGTGTACGACGGTATATAAAACATTTTTGCGGTTCTTACGTTTAGCAGCACGCGAGTCCAGGGAAAGCGATGATTCTCATGTTCTGTTGTAATCTGATATCACGTAGCCAACGCATCAGTTCATTTAATTAGCTAGTCATATAAATTACATCTCGATAACGCAGCGTGTAATAGTCAACGAAACTATTTTAGATTAACTGAGTTATGGCAACTGGCAAGCACATGCCTAAATGTTGAACATGTGACGAGGTTCAATGTATGCTGTGATGTGTAATAAAAAGCTCACTTTTTATACTAAAACTTGTTATAAAGAGTCCATATGTTACGAACAAGAGAACATTTACGCAGGATGATTGCTTTACAAAGTGCTTGCCCCCGCGGTGCGGCGCGGCGGCGGCGCGCGGCGGAGCGACCCTGAACCCGCAGGATCGCGTTTATCTGGCCGCAGCTATCGAGGCTTACAGTTTCGGCAGATGCTTGCCAAAACACCGCTGATAACTTTATGGGAGTAGGTAGGTACAACATTGCTCGTTATGTAAAATGTTGTGCGAACATACATCGCACAACATTTTACATGTACCTAATCTGAATAGCAAACGAATGTGCCTCCTTGTGGCATTCATGTTTCGCTTGCTGTATAATAAACCTTTTTATATTTTCCAAGAAAATCTTTAGACAACAATGTTTGAAATAGTCACAGAAGCTTTATAATCTCTGTTGGAAAAAAGAAAAGAACTAGTCGTATTTTTCAGTCTTCAATTTCTGAAAACAATAAACACTTCGTCTTTATGGCACACAATGGGATGTGGACTCGGATTCCTGGAGAAATTCGGCGGTTTATTCCCGATTAGACGCCCCGCACCCATCAAACCAGTTCCAATCGGTTCGTTGAATAATAAAAATGGCCTCTATTTTGGGAACGCTGCGCCTTATCGGGCCTCTCTCAAGTTCGCTTCATAGAGAGCGCCGACCCTCGCCGTCTGGATACCAAGTACTTACATAGCTACGTGAGCTCGACTTCCTTACCAAACTAATTAAAATAATCGTCACGGAAACGGAGTTATGATCTTACAAAAATGAACTCGATCTTTGTTCATTTTGATCATTTGCGAATTTGTTATGACTTGCCTACGCAACAAGCCTACCTTCTCAAGGCCCTTTGTCAGGATCGGCTGAAGAGAGGCTTAGACTGGTTTTAATCAGTTTTTCTGATATTTTATGAAGATTTAAATAAATATTCTGCTTGAAGATTTAAGGAAAATGTATATCAGCAATTAGGAAGTGCATCGTTTAAGTTTGATGGACCAAAGTGGTGTTTACTTTTGAAAGTCGTGAGTACACGTCTAACATACACATGTGCATGCTTTGTTCTCTTCCGCACAATGGTTTAATTCCTTCGATAAAACACAAATAGAAATTTGGCATTCATGAAATACAGATTTGAAGTTTTATTATTCTTGGGTTCATGCTCAACGCACACAGTCTGCCCACAAAAAAGTAACGCTTAGTTCTCCATGTTTATTTGTACCGGTGATATAACGCGAGCTCTTGTTGTGTTGGACTATTAATAGTGAATAATTCGCTGATTCCGATTCAGAATACCTACGTAAGTATTTAAACGTAGGTTTGGTGACGTTTAACTGTTTTGTGGGAAAACTATCATTGTTATTTGGTGGAGGAGGCAGCGAGGCGGCGAGTACACGAGTCTGGCCGAGAGGAGCCGAGTAGCCTCACCGAGGCAATGACTCGTAGGCCTTGAGAGCATGGTAGACAAGCGCGGGCCCCGGGCCCCACGGTCTCGCCCGTACTCGCGCTCGTCAACGAAGACGTAATAACGTCGTGAATCGCGTAAGCTTACGAAATCCGGTTTATCTAATCGAGAAAAGCTGGGTCACATTACTTACTAAATTCACGCAAATGCAAAGAGTTATGGGTGACGGTTTTTTTCTAGTGTCACAATTGATTAATCGCTTTTTTTTTTTGGCGTTAGTTTCGTCACTTTTCAATTGACAGGGCCAAAAATGTAAGCGTAGACAGTATTATGGAGACGTTAGACTAAAATTAGAAGAGATAAAGACAACTATTATGACCGTTACAAAACCCAGTTTATACTTTATAAAAAATATGTAAAATGTCATTTATTTATTTTTAGAATGCGAAATAATCAAATGACTTCTTCCGGCGGCGGAGCGCAAGTGAGTGTAATACTCTTACTGGCTAAAACCCATTCATGTTCCTCCAAATTCCCTTTGCGTTCCAGGGCCGCGGTGAGTCTTTTGAACAAAACCCGCTACCCTGGCCTGTCCCTGACTTAACTAGGCAGTGCAGTAGGTACGAATATATAGGTATCTCAAATATATTGTACATGTTCGGATGGAAGAATTATCATCACCATATATTATCATAATAATTCAGTATTAATGAATTCTGCATTAATATGACAGGATGAGTCATATTCATTCACAAAAATATAAGCCTATGTTTTATAAAAGAGCATCTTGTTTATACGCAGTAGTAGTTATCAAGTGTTATTAAAATTAAATTAACTTCTGCAGTTATTAGATGAAAGGAAAGCCGATTAAATGATTTAATGACGAATAATAGATTTGTCGCCATTAGAGTGCCAACAAACCGCTCATTGTAATGTGTTGGCAAAATTCAACACTGAAATACGGCGAACGCTTATCAGTGCTAGCAATGTCGGTCAAATACTCGACCGAGCAATATAGGGGCGTTATCGTGAGCATAAATTCGTACTTATGTAAGCTATACATATCCATTCTAAATATTCAATCATGTGGTATTGAAAAAAATATATAAATTTAATTTAAATAAAAAAAAAACTCGATTTGATTCTACGAGTCAACGTGTGTTTGGATTGCTCTAAAAATATCCCAGATAGTCAGACGTATTGAGCCATGGAATCCGTATACTTACGTCTGCGGTTACTCAGCCTCTTGACGGACAAACCCTCCATGAAGTTGAGGTTTGATTATCATCTCACGATATTATCAGCCTCGATGACTTTACTTCGCGCAGGGGGTTCACTTAACATAAACTATCCACCCCAATATTTGGAGTCCGTCCCAGTCGGCCTTGCCCTTCCCAGAAGAACCACAAAAAAACATAGTTTACTGATGTTTCAGATCAATAAACTTTTAGAATAAAGCGCTAGACGAATATAACAAGTATGTATTTACTAAGAAATTGTGAAGTTCTCAATGTCATCGTATAAAACAATGCCTGTTTAACTTGGGAAACTGACCGATGCTGTTAGCCGTGGCATTTTCATACGAATTGTGGTAAATTACATTAAATATCGCTAGGTATTTGCAGTGGAATGTAAATATTCCTGTATTTGGGCATGTTTTCATCTGCCTTGTGCTGGGATACCTCGCAAAAAATGAAGTCTTTGTAAGATAATACGTGCAAGGCGATTAATTAAGAGCTATTAATTGTTGATTATCCTTAAACATGTCACAAACTGGACTACGTGGTCTAGCTGAATGTCTGTGAGAATGTGTTCCACAATAGCTTCGATTTATTAATATTTATTTGGCTGGCGTATTTGTCTTAAAGGTTTGTAAGGCATTGCAAGAGAAAATACCCTAGAAAATAGCTGAGATAACCTCATGCTGGTAAGATGTGGACATATTAAAGTTCAAACGTACTGCGAGATAAACGCGATCTTGTTTATTAACTTAATGGCTGGAAGAGGTGCAAAAGAAGTTTAATTAAAATATGCCTCGCGCAGTCAATCAATAATGCCGTCAATCTATGAGCGAGGGTCATTCAATTAAAAAGTAGTTCATTATAATTTTTATGCCTCATTGTCGATGAATCTTCATACATTATTAAATGATGTCATCCTCATATGTCTTGTAAGCCGAAACCGTGTAGTCGTGTACAATATCGAGTAAACCTCCGTTTAAACTGATAAGACTTCCTATAGTACCGGGACTGATTGTAATATCATCATTCATCGGTGATCGTTATCAGTTGTGTTCATGATGCGGAGAGTCGCGAGCCCTAGGTTTATTGACCTAAGATTAGGGTTAGGCAAGGAGTGTTTCCTGTGGGGTTAAGAGTGCGGGCGCCATGCGCGGCGGGGCCAGCGCCTGCTCGGGCGCACGGCCCGCTCGGCGGACGCGCTCGGTTCGCACGCCCCTGCAATGAGTTTTAATTGAGTTTGACCGCAGGAAGCAGCGGTTACGCGCTACGCATAGGGTGACATTTCTGTACGATCAACATACTATACGCGCATAAATCGATCGCTTTATTTAACAGCTGTATCGCTTTTTTCTGTCGTTTTTATTTGTATTCTGCCATTTGTAATACGCAGATTTCTTCCAAATTGAATAATTATATTCAAACAGTGAATTTATTGATTGTATTGTTTTATATTGGCAATGAATAGTTATTTCGTGAATACTAAATGATCACAAAGTAATAATTGTGGTGCTTACTCTGCATCGTTTATAACACGATGTCTGTACATTGAGTTAAATTGACGCAGACAGAGTGCTAAGCCGGATTAAATAGGTACCTACTCGTAGTTAACATTGAACTCAGTCGGTGTTTTTTGCTGCATGATACTGTTTCTTATTTTATTGTGTTTCTCAGTGTTAAAATAAAAAGACTAAGTGTAGTTGTGTCGAGTCACGGTCCGCTGTTGTCCGGCGGCGTGGTCACCGCAACACGGTCTCGGCCGCGGACGTTGGTCGTGCGCCCGCGCCGCTTCTGTCACCGCCAGCAAATTGCTTTGTTTATGGCTTCTTATTGAAATGTGCCTAATACAAACTGCACGGTGGACGCTCGATCTGGACCGGACCTTCCTTTGAGTACACGTTTCACAAGAGGCCTTGTAACAATTGCGCACACGCACACGACATGTCTAAACTACTTAAAATATTTATTTGAAATTCATTTATATGACTAAATAAACTATTTAGTTTTTCTTTTGGAAGAATAGGCTTCAGTAGCAAACAGTAATTAAGTCCATCTCTGATGTGAACCTTACGATATAGCCAATAGCCTAGCTGGTTTCAAAAGTAATAGGTGCAAGCACCTATAGTTCGCCTAAGGACTTCACAATAGTAAGTGTTTGTAATTGTAACTAACTATTATAACAATAATACATTCTAACAACATACCTAAATTAATATTCCATTTTTAATTAAATATTTTGATAAAACAGGTCAGATTGTGGTTATACCTACCAAACTATGATTAGATATGATTTTTTATGAAAATAAAAATATTTTGCACAAGCCCCATGTAGGTACCTATTTCTAAACACTGCTCGTTTTGGTACACTGGCAACTCCTGAAAGTCAAACAGACGGAGAGAGGTCAACCATGTTCACCAGAAATGAAGCTTTTTGAGTTCTGGAGAAAGGAATAGAGTTACGGTTTTTAGGAGTATTCTGCTCGCAGATCCCATGACGAGTTATGCTTTTTCTACATTGTCTAGATACGAATTAGCAAAGTCAGATCTTGAATGGAGACAGCTAAAGGCCCAAAACCCTACAGCCGCTGCAGCTATAACCAAGCCAGGAATAATAAACAAAAGGGGTGTCAAGGAGTTCTTCAAATTATTTGATATCTAAAACGTATCCGAAACCGGTATATTAATATTTCCATATCCATTTACAGATCTGAAATTCCATGTCCATAACATCCCTGATAAACACAATCATAAATATTGTCAGCCTTCAGCCCTACAGCACGTTGAACTCTAGCCAGAGGACAGATGGCTTCCAGAAGAATTTTACCTCTGCCAAGTATGAAGTATAAACATCTTGTAATAACTAACGAGTACTTTAACATGGTGTGGCTGTGTTTATTGTCGTCAGGGGACCTCTTTTGGGTGTATGCTATTAGATCATATCGCCTGGAATAGGAGCGACTTGTGTGGGTAATGTAACAAAAAAAAAATGATTTTATTTCTGTTCAGTTAAGCGCCACTTTATAAGGGGCCCGGAGAACTTACGTCTGTTTGCGTATAACACGTTTGCAAACCTTCCGCAATTATTAAAAAAAAAACTTTTTTTAAATCTTTTTGAATTCAAAATTTTTGAATAGATTTATTGTAGCGTCTATTAAAAGGTGACAAGTTGGTTGTAAAAGTGGAAATATGAAAGGAAAATATGCGTGCAAAAACCACGATGACGTAAGAGAATATCGACGCCGTGCGGCAGCTAATCGTCGAAGATCGTCATATGACATACTATGTCACATGACGATCTTCGGCATTTCGGGGTTGATCTCTCGTCGGATGGACATTTTTGTTTAGCGACGATCAAAAAGTAGCCCGTGTTAGATGGTGTCGCAAAACTTTGCAGCGATTCAACCGAGGAGAGCCAAAACACCTTGATGATATGATTAGTGGTGACGAGTGTTGGATATATGCTTACGATACAGATTCCATGCAGCAGTTAATTGTCTGGGTCTTCCAAGATGAGCCAAAACCAACCAAAGGCATATGCTCACTTAAAAAAATATGGTTGCCTCGTTTGTGGCAAAGGGTGGTCACCGCGTCGCTTCTATTGTACTAGAATTTACTAGAGGATTGCAAGACGGTTAACGCTGACAGGTATACCACTGTTTAGAGATGAGACGTATATACTGGTAGAGGTATATATACCAAGTATGTGCTTCCCAGTACATAGACCGGGTACGGACCGAAATACTGGGTAAATACCTTGAAGGTATGACGTCAGACGCATAGTACGATACGAACCGCTACCACAAGGTAGCGCCCAGTTCTATCGGTAGTTCGGTACGTCGAAGCAACCCGAAGCTACCCGACAGCTTACGAAGGGACCCGAAACGCCATTCGTGCTTTATGAACATTCGGTTGATTTAATTTAGTTAGACAAAATGGGTACTTATTTTTACGTGTCTAAGGAACATAATAGCATAAGTACATTTTTTGTCACGACGTGAAAGAGTTCCTTTGTTTGTTTATGTTAGGGAATATTATTACGTGTTTGAATGTTTACGTTGTCTAGTAGTACTTAGGTCGACAATGTTTTGTTTTTTTTTGCGTCAGTTGTAAGTTTTGCGACAGTCCTAAGCCTGGTAAAGTAGGAAGGAAGGATTTCATATCTCATAATGCATAATTACGTATAGGTACTTGAAACATCGTACCTACATTATATTGGAGGCATACCATACTTATCGCATACGTTTACTTATCGAAATCCTACCACACCCAAATACTTAGAAGTATTTTGATACCTGGTATTTGTACCAGGTATATAGTGATACCCATACCTTAAAGGCCGGGTATGGAGAATGGCAGGTATATCTCATCTCTACCACTGTTTGTTTGCCATAAGTCATCCCAGAGTTTCGAAAAAGCAACTCAAAACGTCGTATGATACTGCACCATGACAATGCAAGTTCACACACCGCTCGCGATACAAAGATTTTTTGAGCACCCAAAATGTCGAAATTTTAGAGCACCCTCCTTACAGCCTTGACTTGAGCCCTAACGATTTATTTACGTTCCCCAAAATTAAGCAATGTCATGGTCAATGTTTCAGCTCACCCGAAGAAGCTGTTGACGCATACAAGTCGGTCATTTTGAGTACCCCCACTTCGGAGTGGAATAAATGTTTTAAAACTGGTTCGAACGCATGCAAAAGCGTATTAAATATCACGGAGAATTCTTTGAAAAAAAAATAAATGGTAATAATAATCTATTAGATCGTCTATACTTATTTCAAACGTCACAACTTAAAAAGGCAGCCCTCGTACTCATACAGGAATAAAGGAAATGTGGCCATAGAACGCTGGTTCTGGTTGCGATAGGAATTCGCTGCAAATCTTGTTTAAGGTATCATGCAGAATCTCCACTGCATTATCCAATTAAACCAAGAAAATAAAGGGTTTAAGTGATGCCCCCTCTATGCATCCCCATCCCCATCGCATATTGGAATTTGGTGAATGACGACAGGGCGACAGATCTAGTGCATTTTGTTATTTGCGTTAGGTATGTACCCTTAAATGACAAAAGACGATGACTAAGAGGTCTATACCAAGAAATATATTCAAGATGATTGCGTTAAATAGTAAAATCGAAGGATTTCCGCAACTACCAACCTGCATCATGACTAATCTAACTAGCCGGTAGTTTTGTGTTTGCATCACAATATGTGATGCAAAAATCATGTTGGTAGATTAATAAATTTAAAAATTAATCAAGTAGTAAGTAATATTCTTCGACTGACTTCTACTCTTATGAATTTTGGCCAGAGGAGGGGAAGACGTTCTAATTGAATTAACGAACTGTTTTTGTTTGTTTTTGTTAAATGGAGTTACTTTTTCCTAATCTGGATGTTATCTATACTTATAATAAATCTGTAGAGAGGTCAATTCTGTACAAGGAATATATTTTCAAAATAACTATCAGGGGGTGATTAGTGATCGATACTGGTGCCAAAAATGCAATCAGTAAAATTTTTGTCTGTCTGTCTGTCTTTCTGTCTGTCTGTCTGTCTGTCTGTCTGTATGTTCTTTATAGAAACAAAAACTACTCGACCGATTTTAACGAAACTTGGTGCAATTATTCTTCATACTCCTGGGCAGGTTATAGTATACTTTTCATCACGCTACAATCAATAGGAGCAGAGCAGTGAAGGAAAATTTTGGGAAAACGGAAGAAGTCATCTACATAAAATTATCTAAAAAACATCCCGAAACAGCATGTCTATCTTTTGTCAATTTTAAACCGATCGGGCTGAGAGTTTCAAAATCGGGGGTAAAGTAACTATTCCACGCGGACGAAGTCGCTGGCAGAAGCTAGTTTAGTATAAATAGCCGAGACTGATATGGTTGATAGCGGTGTGATTTGGGCGCACGCTTTGCAAGCGCGGGGCCCGGGGCGAACGTCAGTGCGCCGGCCCCGAGTCGTGACAGCCGTTTGTTAAACTAATGGCGCACAAAAAGAAAACCTCCTTCTATTCTTCCATTAACTCTGTCCAAGTGTGCGACTGTTGACTCGGCCAATTTGCACGCGCGAATAGAATTTGTCTAAGTACTTATTTCTATTGTACCAGTTGTTATTTCCGCCTCAAATAAGCGTTGTCATTCTTGTGATCATGCGTTTGTTTCTCGGTCCCGACAAACTCTACGTTCTTTGTTATCCGGCTCTATTACTAAATAGACGCCTCTAGTCATAGATTAATTGGTGTTAAGTTTTTGTAGAGCCACTTTGTTTCATGATGAAGAAATTAGCGAAGATGGCGCCATGTGTGACATCGCGGGGGTCGAGGGATCCGCACATGTAGCCCACGCGACACATCGCTCGAAAAATGGAGCCGCGATAAAAAGCAGTCGGTGTCGGCGGGCGTGAGAACTGCGACACGTGGCTGAGGCCAGACGCGAGCTCATTCATGCATTTGATTCATAAATTGTATGCGCGTTTTAAGGGCACACACCGCATACGACAGCTCGACACCAATCCGCTTAGAGATTTGATGAAGTCAAGAGTGCAAAGACACATAAAGATCTGTAGTCCGAAAAGCCTTATAAATAACAACGGGCAGATTCCTCATAAGCGTACTGATTGAGCATTTATGGGTATTTGTGTGGGGAATGCAATCATTGGGCGATCAGAGCAGCAGCCGCGGCGCCTCGTTTGCTATAAATCAGGGCCGATTGAGGTCGAGCCGGACGCGAGTTATTTTTAAAATTACGTGCACAATATTGTGTGTTTAGGTGGAATATGATAATTGCGTCGGCGAGAGAGGCGCCGTAAGCCGACACCGACGATGGGATTACAGAGCGCTTGCCGCGACCGCCGGCCAAGGCGCCTGGGGCCGCCCGGACTGCTCGAGCCGCCCCGGGGCCGCCCGGTCGGCCTCGCGCCGCTCCCATCTTGAGACCGCTCACCTCGCATCAGCCCGCCTTGTCCAACACAACACATATAACTAACGTAACCACAATATTATCCTATAAATTTGCTTTCAGGATTCCAAATTGATCATTAGGTGTACAGTCGCAGGTTCAATCAAATCTTGGAATTCTTAGAAAGACCAACTTATGATCCCAGAAGTATTTGCATATATCGCGTGTAATGCGACTAGAAAATACTAGCATCGGCTAATATTATAAAGAGGAAAGGTTTGATTTTTTCTTGTTTGTTTGCATTGAATAGGCTCCGAAACTACTTGACCGATTTGAAATATTCTTTTCAAAGCGGTCAAGTACGGGAACGGGAACTACGCGGGTAAAACCGCGGTCACCCGCGGTTCCCGTTCCCATGGGTATATGGGGATATAATATAGCCTATGTTCACCGGAGATAGTGTAGCTTCCCAACAGTGAAAGAATTCTTCAAATCGGTCAACTAGTTTCGGAGCCGAAAAAGAAAAACAATCAAACCTTTCCTCTTTATAATAAACACATCAAAAGTATCTAGGGATCAACATATATTTTTGCAATAACTTTCCTCCTGATTGATATTAATTAAAATTTTCTTTAAGGATTCATCAAATAAAGTATTTTCGTTTGTCACAGTAACGATAAACCAAGTCACCTTTGCATTAATAAAGAAATTTGCCATTTTCCTAATAAAGGGATTTTTGACATTTGAACCACTAACATTAAAGTTCGAAAAAAAGACTGAAATAACAGTTTTCTTTAAAATTTTATTGGGTAACTTAAACAATTAATAATCCGTGTTTCTACCGCGAACACTAACAACACAAGAACATCGGTTTGGCATACTCAAAATGAGTCCATCCAAATCACGCTGTGGAATGGCCGCCCATGTTCGTTGCAACAACAAAAAAAGGTCTTCTTGCGACTGGATACCCTCCATATTCGGCAGAGCTCTTCTCTGTAGCATATCCCATGCATGCTCAATCGGGTTCAAGTCTGGCGACTGAGCAGGCCAGGGCAGGACATTGATGTTAGCTGCGGCGAGAGTCTGTCTTACAACTCTTGCGGTGTGCGGTCGTGCATTATCATGCATTAACTGAAATAAGGGACCGATTTGCACTTGTAGAGGAACGATGACGTCTGATACAATCGTCTCAGCATAAATTTGAGCGTTGAGGTTGCCTCTGATCCAAATCAACTCAGTTCTTCCGCCGATCCAAATACCCGCCCATACTATGATGGTTCCACCACTATAAGGATGGACTTCCTGGCAGGATTTTAATCGCTGTTGGCGTCCAGGGGTTCTCCAGTGTCGTATACGTCTTGTATCTGGTCTCATACCAAAACGAGACTCATCAGAAAAGCACACGAAACGCCATTGTTCTTCTGCCCAATTTCTGTGTTCAAGAGCCCATTGATATCGAATCCTACGATTGTGCATTGCTATAGGTGGTACCCGTAGCGGTCTTCGGGAATGAAGGTTCACTTCATGCAAGCGGTTTCTGACTGTTTGGTCGCTAATTAAGTTCCCTGAAGAGTGATGAAGCCTCACGGCTAACATCATGGCGGTTATTGTTGGAGCTCTTCGAGTTAAGATTTGAATGTATCGGTCTTGTCTCCGTGTGGTGCAGCGATACCGTCCTCCATGGCGCTCAGCCAAGGTAAGCGAAGAGCTCTGCCGAATATGGAGGGTATCCAGTCGCAAGAAGACCTTTTTTTGTTGTTGCAACGAACATGGGCGGCCATTCCACAGCGTGATTTGGATGAACTCATTTTGAGTATGCCAAACCGATGTTCTTGTGTTGTTAGTGTTCGCGGTAGAAACACGGATTATTAATTGTTTAAGTTACCCAATAAAATTTTAAAGAAAACTGTTATTTCAGTCTTTTTTTCGAACTTTAATGTTAGTGGTTCAAATGTCAAAAATCCCTTTATTAGGAAAATGGCAAATTTCTTTATTAATGCAAAGGTGACTTGGTTTATCGTTACTGTGACAAACGAAAACACTTTATTTGATGAATCCTTAAAGAAAATTTTAATTAATATCAATCAGGAGAAAAGTTATTGCAAAAATATATGTTGATCCCTAGATACTTTTGATGTGTTTATTAGTGTAGATGGGTAGATTAACTCGAGGATTTGCCAAGTACACGCAACAAAACATAATATGTAACCGACTGTCTTGACCAGGAGTTCGCAGTGCCAGCACCTGAATATTGATAATATCATCGTTGTGGATTGAAGTTAGGCGTAATTACAAGCGTAGGTACGTTATGTTATGTACTCTTTTGTGAGGTACGGCTGCCGTGACAAGCATGAAACTGTGGTATTCACAAATTGTTAATTGGTGTAAAAAGCCTCGCCGCCGATAATTAGATACAAAAGGATCTTACCGAATAATCATAACAAAGCTATTATAACAACTATGAATAATGGTCTGATATTACAAATTAACATAATATTTTAGTCGCCTCCTTTGGTGGTGGCCGCGGACAGGTACAAGCTATGAGGGTGCAGAATTCTTTGAATGGGCATTCAAGTTGAAAAGCTAGTTCGACGATTGTGAGCCGTAACGTGTTTGCATAAGTCTCAAAACTCTTTCAGCCAACATAATCTTATTTAGGAAGAATATAATGAGTAGGGACTATGGGAATTTGAAACTTGGGCTGTGACCCCTAGGTATGTTTCAGCATGTAGCGAGCGAGGTGCGAAGGTCGACCGAGCTACTATCAATCAGCAAGGCGCCATTGAGGGTTGGTCGAGCCTCGTGAGAAACCGTAAACACTTACCCGCTTTATCTGATAGAGATTTTTTTCGCTCAGCAGCAGGTCCAGTCAATTAATGGTTTGCGCCGTTATTTGGTTTATTTTTGTTACCGACGCTGCTTAGCATTAGGAGAGACTAATTTATCTGGAAGGGTTTGACAGGTAAGGTATTACCGCGATTCAGATCGCCTCCACGGCCTCATCGGCTAGTATTAACGTCTTATCACTGATTTTATAATAAATGGAACGCATAATCCTCCTTGCGTGGCTTGTAATTGTGTGCGGCCCTTTTGATACATTGTTAACGAGGAACCTACTAATGAGAACGCCAACCATGCAGTTGAGAGATCGGCTTACAAGGAAAATGTGCTCCCGCGAAGGATTGAATTGTTCATTTTTATTGATTTGTAGAGCCGTGAGGTTCTAAGCGTTTTAGAATTGAAGACAAATATTTGTCGGGGTTGTGGTCTGGGCGGTCTGTCGACGCACATGTGCGCATAAAAAACTGTGTGATGTGTGCAGTGTGTCGGTGCTGCGTGTTGACAGTGCGCATAGCTGCGACAAAGCGTGCGCCCGCGCCGCCGACCACCCTCCCCGAAGAATCTCTCGTTATCATCTGAATAAGTTTAACTATCCAGCGCCGCATAAAACACGTGAAACAAGAGTCTGAAATGTACAAATGTTTTAATAATCTATGCTATAATACTATTCAACATTATGTATTCTAAAGGCATGTAAATATTCTTGGGATTTACGAGTCGCTGCGTGTGCTATTGTTTAACTTAATGAAATAACTATAATTATTGTTATTGGAATGTTTGGGATAGAACCGGTCGGTGTAAAAATTTCAAATGTTGTCAGATAGGGCGCTCATTGTAGATCTCGAGAGAGAGAGGAGGCTTATCTTTAGGACGTTTTCTATTTCACTAAATATTTATTTTGGTTGGAAAATGTCTTGGTGTGGGGCAATCATAATAGCGTGTAAATTCCTTGATTAGATACCGTCCTTGGGAACTACCAACAGAAATAATCCCTCCGCAATTTTCCGGTCACCACTTGATATCATTAACGGTATAAGTGGTTATTTAAAATATTATTTACTTGCATAAATTTTAAATTGCAATTGGAATAATGAACTAAACGCGCTATTTTTATGAAGAGCTATCAGTATCGGAACTGGAAGTGGCTTATGAACTGAGGACAGAACTCATATTTTGGTCGATATTGTGTGGATGCGTGGTTCGCTGCTACTATAATATTTATTCTTCAAATCAAAATACATCTCCGGCACTTTGATGTTTATTTTCATCTAGTCTAGTTCGGTCGGGCGATCCCTTTCTTGGCTCAATGCCTATAATAACTTGAATTGAATTCATGAGTCTTGCAACACTTACGAAAGAAACCAGAGACTATTATTAAATTAGGTATCGTATGTGTCTATCGATGGCGGTACATAAACACACTAATACTGTTTACCTAATGAGATGTGTCGGCTGCACGCGATCCATTCTCACGACCCAACATGGAGGAAAAAAAGAAATTCCCAAAATTTTAACGCAATAGATACATTGTCTCTACATAAACAACGGTTAAATTTCACCGAAAAAACATTCGGCTATGGCAGTGTGGAGACGGATTTCAAAAGATTTAGTTTACTGCCCTGCAGAGAAGCAATATTGCCGTCTTTCAAAAAGGTTAAGATTGTTGTTACCGTTAAACCATAAAGTGATTAGCTAGGAAGAAAAGACTTAAGAAAACATTACCTTCCATAACATTATCTGGGGCAGTTACCCGACTGCCCCAGATGGAAGGTATGTAAGCTGGGTGTACTGATTTTGATGATTCTTTTTATATTCGAAAGCTGGTGTTTGTTGTGTGGTCCCATTTAAATTTGATTGCGATCTGACGACTAGTATTTGAGTTGTCCCTAATAATGCGTGACTTACGACTACATTGATGATGTTCTCATTCCCTCTTGTCTATGTAAAAATAAAAAATAAAATTATGTACGATGGTTTGGAAGAGCATCTTAGTATTTCAACGTGGTCCCTTTCTAGTTTGGTGAAGATCTGATGAAGAACAGAGATAGGTAACGGAACTCTTCAATAAATGATAGCAAATCTGTCGGGATAGCTGAAATCGCATGTTTGTTTATTGTTTACACCAATTTATAACACGTACACTGTGATGGGTATGTTCTGATGGGAGTGAACCACTAAAAAGTGAAAAATAAACAAACTTTTTCCAAAAAAATACAACCGACTTCTAAAAAAGTAGGTACAAAATAACTTTAATTTCGGAACTCGGTGTTTTTGGTTAATTTTTCGGTTTTTGAACACCGTCTTTTAAAATTAAGGCATTTTGTACCTTTTGGTTTTTTTGTTTAGAAGTGGGTTGTATTTTTTTGCCCCTCTAGTTAAGTTTTCAAATAATTATTTATTTTCTTTAGGTACGTGTCCGTGTTAGAATCAGAAGATAATTTTCAACTGAATCGGTCAAGTAGATTCGGAGAAAATCGGCTGTGACAGACGGACAGACAGATGAATGAGTGTGCCTATAAGATAAGGGTTCCGTTTTTCCATACGGAGGTTCAGAATCATAAAAACACCATAAAAATGTTTTAGAACGGAGTTGGCATATATGTATAACTACACCGTTATACAGAAACGAGTATCGAGTTGTTACACATAATAATATTTAATATGCATTAAGCATGTATACAACTTTAAGTATAAAGACCTGCTTGAAGTGTCACAAAGTACTTAATATTTTTAGCGGAGTTATCATATTTTTTTTTAAACTTTGGGTTTTTACCTAAGAGGATCCCTTATTATAATTTTGACGCGGACGAAGTCGCGGGCCACAGCTAGTTTGAGATATTACACCCATTTTATTTTATATTATTGCATTTATTTACAATTAATTTATGGTTAATTTTTTATGGTTAATTAATATAAATAAAAGGTAATTTATGTCATGCAACATAAATTACCTTTTATTTATATTAATGACTGTTAGATAATAAATACTGAATATTGATAGAACACAAGTGGTCTCCATAGCACAGCCGCCGCCATTATCTATGGAATGCTCATGCGTCGTCGGGCACTGCACTTTACGCCTTCGCTCAAAATTGATTGCTTATTCTCCTTTTGGCTGCCTTTTAACCACCATAGGGCCAAATTGTTATGTAACTTAGTAATTAACCTCTGGCCCGATTGATGGGAATACTACTAGACGTATTTTCAAATGGTTAATTGGTGATTGTCATTTTTCTTGGGCGATGTGACCCAAATTGTGCGATGCTATTTAATGAGTGAGTCAGTGAATGTTACAATTAAATTGTCATGGTATGCCATCTCGTTATTTCATATCATCAAATTGATAACTCCTTTATTAGTTAAGAGAGACTACATCTTTTGTATCATAGTAACATACAAAGGCATTTCGCACACATTTCATTTGGTATCATAAAAAGTAAATTGGCTACAGTTACTTTCAATAAAATTTTGGTTACTACCTATCTAACCTATTAGATGCCAATTGGAAAATAAATATTTCATGTAGTGCAGAATTTGAACTTACATAAATTCCTTTTGCCTTATGTTTGTTCGGTTTTGGTTGATTTAAAAGAAACGCTATCACTGCAAAAGCATTTGAAAACCAAGGTTTTTTTTGTAACTTGAGTTTATTAAGATGTGTACACTCAATACTGTTCTGTTAAATTAATGTTGAATGTTTTAAAGAGGGATTTATCTGGCGAAAACATACGCAAGCAGTGTCGCGGTAATCTTAATCTGCGATATTGTCGCGGGCACAAGACAAAGCGAGTACATTTCGTTCGCGTCCCAGTGTCGTGCGTAATGCGGCAAAAATGTCGCCGCCTTGTAATTAGCACTAGGCTCCCAAGACACTACACAAATAGAATTGCTCTCTTTATGTTTCTCGTTACTTGTGACACCAAAGGGCAATGTACTCAATGAAAAGTGGACACCGGCCCGGCTAGGAACCGGCGCGCTTGCCGTGAAACTGTAGCCTCGCAGGCCGACTGACCGGCCAGGCTCCTCGCAATTATGTTCTGAGGAATCACGTGAAACCCGCGGCCCGCTGCTATGTTTATCCAAAGAGTATTAACTTCATTAGAAGAGCCGTGGAAGTGCCTGCTCAGAGGATGTGTCCGTTTAACACGACGACTTTGTGCCGTCTGCACTTTCTCAGACCAAACATCCTTCGGCAAGAGCGTGGATATGAGCGCTGTTTATTTATTTACTAACGCAGTGGTTCACAATAACGGAACAACTAAGATCAATAAATAAATCCATTCCTTGTAATTCTCACAGTTGTTGGGTCGCGTCGCCTGTGCTGAACCTCATTCCATTGAGCACGCGTCCCGCTCGCGCGCGCGCAGCTCCACGTAAGCACGTCTCGTTCGCCGGCTTTGTGGAACCGCCCTCGACACACACTTCTCAGAATCGGGCTCGTGGCATTTTTTAGAACGCATAATAATTTGATCGGGAAATATTTATGGAAGGGGTGGCCGGACGCGGACTAGTCCGACGAGTCAATTATCAGCGTCTCGCAGCACGCCGCGCGCCTGAAACACGCGCAATGGGTGGCTAGGCTGAGGCTCACCGATGTTAACTTACAATTTATGACGTAGATAGACGAAGGGTGGAATTTCACATGATTCCATTCCCTTTTTTGTTAATGCCCTATATCATTATTATCGTGTATAAATAAAGTTTTTGTATATCCGAAAGTGAGAATGTTTTTTGTGCTAACCCTAGACAGGTCAGGTACCTACAATAATTCGATTACCTACGAAGAAAGTGAAACTTATCCGTTTTTAAACAAACGACTGTGTATGTAATACTCTGTAACATAATTATGAAATACCGCCACCTGATTTCTCAGAATTATAATCCTAGATACAAAAGTCCTCAGGGTAGAATGACATCCTAGATATTTATCAGTAACTTTGTATCAACGCAGTACGAATCGTTTCGTAGCACTAGTGCTACGAACGTTCTGCTACGAAATTCGTAGCAGTCTGTTGGTACAATTCTCGTAGGCAATACGACATTGGAAATATCTTAGCACTACATAAATATTTATTTGTTACCTATTTCATTCACTAATGACTTGGGAAGAATCTAAAGCATTTTGCATTTTTTGGATTATATTACATACATATGTATATATATTTAGTAGTATCTTGAGATAACAAACGTATAGGAGACATCAAGCCTTTACATTATAATCTTTTCAACTCCTCGAATGAATTAAGTTTTTCGTAGCACAGTCTCAAGTTGCTTTTACAATTTTTTGAAGTCTTCAAACCGATATCTTATTCAGGTAGTCGATTCTGTTGTACATTTATCAACTTGAAGATGTAACACCATCCAATGATAGAAATGAGATGGTCTATACGGAACCAAAAAGGCAGGAATTAATTTAAGCATTTTTTGCGTTGTGTTTTATGCGGAAATTAGCAAATCTAACATTTTATATAGATAGAGATTGATGGTGTGGGTTTCAAAATTAAAGTAGACCATGGGCATGATGGCTATTAAGTAACATCTCTGTGGAATGAGGGAGGTGCAGACAAACACAAGACCACCATCAGTGGTTGCCACTCCGAAAACTTAAAAAAAAATTAGCAATGTTGTCGATTTTTTTAAGGTTTGGAAGTCATTGAAAAGGTTGGAAGGCCTTGAATTCTTTTGTCATAAAGTAAAAAAATAACAAAACACAGTATTGATGTCCCTAACTCATGTAATCCTCATAATACTGCCAGGGCTGTAAGGGCAAGGGAATGGCGATAAGCAACTATGAAAAGGAGCTGTAGAGATAGGGCAGTCACTATTTACTAAAAACAATGGAATCAAAACAATATTCTGCGATAAACATCCTTTTGTGCCCCACAGAACTCTGAGTAACAACTTGCAAAGCAATTAAAAAGGGTGCAACAATAAAACAATGCTTCGCGCATGTTATCATGCGCACATTATAATCGTTTCTGCTAATTTGTCGCAGAGGCGGGGCGCGGAGACGTTTCCGCTGCATGTGCAGGACAATGCTGAATGGACCCATTAATAGCACAAATGAATGAGCGCGTAAGCACATGTGTCCAACCCGCTACCCCACGGCTCGCCCCGTCGACCATATGCCGCAGTACATTGTCTTATGCAAAGGACATTACGTTTCATTCACTAATTTGTGACTTCGAGGAAACCCCGTTTTATGAGCCGAAATGCTTCCTCGAAATGTTTCGTTTCCTTCCGCTGTTTTTGTGGTTTGTATTGTTTTTAAATAACACTGTTATACTTTTAGAATGTGTGACTGTGTAAGCTGATACTTCTCTACCGCTTACTTTGTATATTTTATAAAAACAATGCAATCATCGTTTCCTTTATTGACTGTATAAAAAAACCGGCCAAGTGCGTGTCGGGCCACGCGCCCGTAAGGTAGGATTCCGTAGTTGCACGTCACAATTGCCGACTTAGAATTGTGCTTTTTGTTTTATTCTAGTAACTAACAACTTTATTTCACTAATTTTCGTTGTAATTTGTACGAACATTTTCCTTCTCCCGAGTACATTTTATGGGTTGGTCGACTATCTACTTAGCTGTGATAGTTTTCCTTTTCAATTCGCTCGCACTACCATGTACGTCACGTCTCTAAAAGCGTTTAGCTGGCCGATGGGACACTTCCTCTAACAAAAATGTTCACTTTAAACCTTAATATTTCGCAATCGGATCATTGGATGGAAAAATGGTTTTCGCACACCCTCAATATTTTTACACGAACTATCCCACACCATGGGATAGACCATAAAAAAACATCACCTCTTTACGTGAAATAAGTACATACTCAAAATTTTATCTTCACGATTTTATTTTACTTTGTCAGCGCGACTAATATTTTTACCCATACTAAATTCCAACTTCCTAGCGCTAAAAAGAGACAGACCTTAGATACCCTATTAAAAGTCATCCGAATTTGCAGTACTTGGCTAATGTTGTTAACATTAGGCAAGTGAAAGAAACATCATGAGTAACATTCCGCCGCGAAAATATTTTGGATTTATATGTATATATTTTGAGCATCAGGTCCCACTTCCAAGAGTAACGTAATTGCTAATGTGCTCTCAGTGGGGAGTTTATAGAATAGGTAGTCTGATTTCCTAGAAGTGCCCTACTTAACTTGAGAGAATGACATCCAAAATATTGTTTATATAGGTGCCCAAAGTGTATATTTATCGAATGAATCGATCATTTTCAAGGATTTTGGTCAAATACACTCAAATGAAACTGTTCTATATTATCAATATCCCATGGGGAATTTATTACAAAAGAGTATTTATGGGCACAACAAACCCTTTGGGCTACTAAACGTTGAACGTGTTTAGACGTGTTACTTTAGGATTATTGTTCTGTGCTGCCAAGACAGTATCGCTTCCTGTGCTTTTCACTCTCGTTTGTTTAACGCATAACAAAGTGCGGACGATACCTGGCGGACAATGGTCAGGTACCAGCTATTGACAATTGGTCAGCTCACCTATGAACAGTTATATTTTTGTCGGGACCACGACTCGTTGGCGCCAGATCTCCCGGCCTATTGTCACATTGACTATTACTTTATTCTTCTGAACCAAAGATGATGGTCAATTGTTACAGGTACTTCCTGGGAGGCATTCTTATAAACGCTGTGATTGGGAATTCCGCACGTTTTGTTTCGGTGGCGCTTCATTTAACTTGATTTCACGGTTCTGAGTTTGAGACATGCACTCTTTTATCTGTAGCATATCTTTTGTGCCCAACACTTGTCACGGATACATTCAGTTTAAAACGTTATTTGTTGTTGATAAAATGACAATTCACATTTTGTTTGCACATATAAGTTTATCAATGCATCGGTGGCCGGATACGCACCGTCGCGCCGCCTTCTCGACTCTTATCTAGTACACTCAATAAACGCTATTAATATTAAATAATGTCTAAATTTTCTGTAGCAACTAATAATTGGCGAACATTCGTCAGCGTGCGAGGCCCGCATCGTTAGGGTTGGTACATAATGACTTAATTGGGTTATAAATAAGGTCAATGTAATGATCGGTGATACTTTTATGCCAGCAAATAGTGGTCACGTGTCGGGAATTCGCTACAATTGGCCCGCCGTGCGGCACGGGGCACCCTAATCAACTGGATGGGGCCTGGAATGACGTGATTATTATGTTACATATCTGTAACACAAAACTGTTTAACTCTATGGGGGTGAAATTATCACGCGAACAGTCGACGTTAACTCGGCAATATTGAGTTTCGGTTTTTGGAAACATTGGATATATTTCCATTGTAGTGGTATAATCGATAAGCCAAGCCGTCAGAATATGTTAGCGAGCAAACGGCGCCCCTTCCTTGAAGGACCGCATAAACTAAACGGCTATGCGCAATTCAGATTGCCGTATCGTGGGAACATCGCGCCGTATTGACAGTGATACGAGAAACTGACAAATATATGGTGGGGCAGAGGTTTCTCGAAAGCATCCATCGTCTGCATTCAATATTATGTATTAACATTGATTACGCCGAACATTCATATCATTATCGACAAAATACGTTGTCAACGTATGAGCGCTTCACATCACCTAGTTCCCATGGTCGTAGTGTTACTTTTCCCATGTAGTTATCATTGGGCCGTCATGTCACTCCATACGCCATAAGTCAGTGTTTCGATAAACAAGTGAACCCTATGCAGTGCGTGCATCATGTTATGATATCGAGCTAATATGGCAATTGCATGACGTAACCATCGGGGCCAGAGATGTGTCATCGCGCAGCACATCATGGCGAACATTTTATCATTCCGAGAGTTTCGTAAGTGCCCTCGAATTGTATTCATAACATTATATTCATTATTAACAAACGATTAACTGCTGAACAATTTTGTATAAATTGTGTTTGTGTTTCATTTACACAATTAATAGATTAGGGCAATGAAATGGGGTCAGTGTCTTACAGAAAAACAACCCAAGAGAGTTCTGGTGGTAGATAGGCAGGCGCAGGCATACAAACACGTAACGAAATAAAACGTTGGAGACAACATTCCCGACAAGTGGCGCGGAGTAGGTACCTATTACATGTACATATTATATTTGTGTTATAAATTTTATGGGCCACGCACGACAACTGTTTGCATAGTCACAAGGAATTTTGTAAGCTACTAAGCTGAACGTCATTTATGCTCTATTTGATACATCCTAAATACATAAATTATAAAGTCCCGAAACTCTTTTATGGAACAGAAGTTATCATCCAACTGTCTGAGAGAAATGTTCGAGTTGTTCATAATTATGTTTAATTGAATAATGTCTATCGTTAAAGTCTGGGGCAATGCCGTCCGTATAAATAAACAGTAGCACTGCAGGGGGTCCCTGTGGAGATCAGTTTTCATAGAATTAGTCGAAGTTTACACGTACATGCGAGTTGACTGATCCCCTGTATGTAATAAGTAATAAACATACACGAGAGCTCTTAACTAAGACTCAAAATTCGAAAGTAGATAGGCACATATTATCTCTTCTCTGAATAATAACATGAACTTAATATAATACTGTTCTAATTTGCAAGCATGTATTATTATTTATCTCATTAGAATTAGAACCGGATGCCTTCTTACCTAAAGAAATGAATCTATTCTTCCTATCTTGAATACGCAAATGATATTCATTCAATGAGATTTAAAACTAATTTAACAAAATATGTCTCTTAAACGGGCGTCTATTTTAACGTAGTGTCAAATGGACACTAACATGACGTAATTGGTTACATTTACTTTTACGTCCAATGAATCGTGGGCTATTGAGGTAAAGAAACCACCTCGCCGGACAATTGAGCGTGGGAGCGGTCGCGGTGGCATTCACTAATTATTATTATTATTATGCGCGCGGTGCATTCACTAATGGTGGCTCCAAATCATCATATTACTTTTGTATGATTGTCCACAATTTTTTGCACTCCATACGACAATAAGATTACCCGTGCCGCACAAAGGCGACGTCAATACAATCTTTGCACTTTTTGCCGTCTCGATAGGAATTTTCGGGATGTATTTTATTGCCAGCAAATGATACTTTTTATATTTTCCCGGAGCAATTAGCGAGGACAAGCATCGTTTAGCTTGGAAAATCTGAAAATCTGCAAATTCTTTTCTTATTTCCATAGGAGAGTTTTTGATATATACTTTTATGGGTGTATTAGGTAGAAAAGAAAGCCTTTAGCATGGAAAATGCAAAGAGCATCAATGTTGCGTATTCATTCAACGAACCGTGGTTTGAACAGTGATGGCGGGTAGAGTAACGAATTTGGTGTGGGGCGGAACGGCGTCGTGGCGACGGCGGCGCCCTGGCGAGGCGCGAGGGTGCAGGCAGGCTCCAGGAATGCGAGTTCGCCAACTATCACACGCCCTACATGAGTTGGATCTTTTTTAAAAGGGCACAATTCCTGGAAGCATCTCTCGAGCGGCCGGAGGCTGGCGCTCGCCGGCCATTGTGGCGCGGCCGGCTAGTTTTGATCTTATTGTTAATGGGACGCCAAGTTTTTTCAACCGAGTTCGGAAAAAAGGTATCATAGGACCCCAGCGGAAACGTTACGGACCCTTGTGAAGTAAAATGGATATGTTCTACGAAGGAGGTGTTATTTTAATCGTAGGTCGGCTTTGTTGTTCAGGAATGTAGATGGCCTGTCATAATTTTAATGGGCAGTTTCTCAGACATTCTATGAACCTGATGGTGCACACGTCCTGAATATTCATCAGGATGCTATACTGCGGCCGAGCTCATACATCGGAATGTAATCATTAGCAACTATCTAGATCAAATGTTGCTGTAATAACACGTACCTAGTGAACCGTTAACTATGAAAATATTAAAACGTTGATGTTTTGTCAGTAAAACTTAAAAACGTGGCCCACGAACCATGAAGTAACACGGAGGTGATGGAAGAAAAGGTACCTTGTCAACTTTCACTAGCGCTCTACGTGACTGCTCAATAAAGACAGCGTCCGAAAAAAATATAATAATGCTGCGTAGATATGCGGGCCTGAATGTTTACCTTTATTTATTTAGCGTTCTCCATTACTCTCATCAATAAACTGGCCTTTTCGTCTTATGTGCAGCGAAACAATAATATAATGAATGCGCGGTACGACGCTCCGTGCTCGGTGTATCAGGTGGAGGCCACACACGATGTGCTCTGTAATGAGTATGACATAATTGCTGCGCGCTGCTATAATAATCATTTTAAGAGTCGCGAATACGAGTTTTATATAAAAATTATCGCGTATGTACGTACCTATAGACGCGAACTCCTTTCAGTGTTACTAACTGCTCTTGAAAAGAACAGAGCCCCGATTTTTGTGTGACATTCGTATAGCTGTATATAGTCGCCATACTCTTCTGTTAAGATTAAATTGAATATCGTCAGAATTAATTAACGAATTCACTTTGTTCGTTTGTTATCAAAAAATGGCGTTCAGCTATCTTTTTTATGTTTAAAAGCAGTCTCGCTATCACCTATGACACATTTTAATTGAAATAATTTTATTTATTTTGTTATACTCCAACGCCGATCTAGTAGTAAAAAACTGATAACAGCTTCTTATGTTACTTTGTAATACCGCACAAGACGTTAAACTGCTACAGTTGGATAGCAGGGACGATCTGCTGAAACAATCGAGTGTTAGGTCGTACGCGCATCCTATACGTAGACGGACTGCATTCCGACCTAGCAATGCAGCTAGAATGCGGTTAGGAAGCAGTCAGTTTCAATTACTACTTTTACTTATTACTTATTTGTTTCTACTGCAGTAGAGCTTTACAGCGACTGCAAGACAGCATGGAGCCGCTGTCCTTGTGCAGCAATTCAATCTAGAAGAAAAGCGCTGCGTAGCTGCGTTTTGCAGTTGTAACGTTCATCAGTAACACGTACAACAGTTTACTGAATAGCGATTAAACTCTGCTTGTATTGAAAATTGTTGTCAGACGTAAGGAAGGTACCTAGCAAGTGAGATCGCGATTGCATAAGCGTGATAAAAAACCGGATGATGGGTCTATCTACTTCGGTGGGAGCTAAGATACTAAAGACAAACAGAAACTGTACGCGCACCTCTTTATTTGTGTCTATGGTTCAAAATAATAAAAAAATACTCAAATGCAGTAGTCAGCTCCCTACAGTTGTTTTATAAATAATTAGACATTAGAATTACAAACAAAAAACTGTTAAGTTTATGTACCCAACACTTGGCGCGTGCAATAATTAGAGCGGTACTGGAACAGTTCTGATACAGTTCGAAGTTAGTTCTACTTGCACCGTTACTACAAAGGTGTGTGAAGATTACTTATTAGAACCAGGAGAGCAGCGACTTGTTGCGAACTTGAGACTCGAGACAAAGTGAAATCCTTTAACTATAGCGATTGTCAAGTGTATCTGTTTGGATTGATAATGTGATATTTCGATAACCCACGTAAATCCCATACCCACTGAAATAAGGTCTCTATGTATATCTATGGACAGTTTCGAAGACTCGCAATTCCGAAATCTAGAATTGCTCTATATACTTCGAATTAGAATTCCAAATCTGATTCACATATCAGCGTTTAGTGATCTTCCAGAAATCTTAATGTTACTTAGCCAGTAAAGGTCACTTTAAACTACTTTGCTGGCACAGAAATCAAGAGCATTAAAGTTATTTCAGCTTCGTAAAAATTAACATTGCCCTTCCACAACCAAGGCTTTACAGGTGTTGGGAAGAAAATCGGGAGTTGACAAAGATTGCTACCATAAATGGATATAATACTGTTTTGAAATGTATGCATTGGAAGCAGTCGATAATATTTGAGTCTTAGATACCGGTTCCAAAGCCGCGCGGAGGATTTGAATGTCTCGAAATTCTTATAACGCATTCTCAATGTTGTCTCCATGCGAAAAGTGTGTCTTCTGTGTAAGCGTGCTTTGGTATTCAATGGACAATGGGCAGAAACGCGAAAGATAACGTCGGATTCTACGCCGATTCTGCTAAACCGTACGTTTGGAAACAAAACCTTTACTACCTTACTAAATCAATATAATAAAAACATTATGTATTCACTACAGTACATACATATTGTGATGTCTCATTTTTTCTTTTTGGAATGGCTCAGAGCTAACACTTCCCATCTCGCTCGCAGGCAGAGCATAATGAGCGGTTGTTAAAATTATGAATGGAACATCTTTCGAGGAGCGCTAGTGTGAGAGAGTAAGCCGTTCGTTCAACACGGCGCGCACGCACACTTGTCAACAGAATTCTTATCGCGGCGGCATGTGTGAAAGCCTGCTCGAATGTACTATCTGACTGATGCTTATTTGATTTTTGTTCTGGAATATTCTCTTACCTTTTCTCATTTGCACAAAGGTAATCGTACCATATGATTCAGCAAAATCATTGGTTCTCCAACATTGACCCGAAAGATACACTCGGCGAACCGTCAGTGTCTTTAGAAGGCAATAATAATAAAAAAATAATTCTGCACATTCGAATTAAGTTTTTTTTTAGAAATTGAAGGCTACAGAAAAAAGCTGCGGAATGTAGTGGAGTTGGTTTGAAAACACATATTAGAACGAGTAACAGTAATCATGAACTAACATAGATCCACAAATATGATCGTATAAGAAGGATTATGTTGTCAAAACGTGCTAGTGTGAGTTTATATGAAGGAATTTTAAGATCCAATTACGAGCCGCCTTCCATTAACAACTTATTTATAGTGGGATGAATAACTTGCGGCTTTTTAATCAATCATGAGGGGTACTAAGTGGCATCCGGTGTGCAGGACAATTGTCCAATAACTGCTGATTGCTGCGTTATAGACTATGCACACGATTTCAGTTAAGTTTAAAACAAAATAATGCTCGCAGGCGCACTCCCGACGCGCACTTGACCCAACAAATGGAATGCTGTTCTACTAGCCCTCACAATAACAAAACAAAAAAGGGGATTTGAAGGCGAAATCAGTTAGAAAGGTCGATCATTTGTTAATGATTTAAATGACATTCGATATCTTTCTTATGTGTCCGATGGTTCAAATATTTGTGGTGAGAAATTATATAGAACGATTCCAAAAATATATTGGTAATGGTAAAATATTGAGTGGCTCACACGGGGAGGTCTAAAATAAGGAAAGGCTTTGTTAGTTACGAGAAAGATTTGTTATTCATATTTGTATTAAGACCCTTATATTATTATTTTTTTCGGGTATTTAATGATGCGTGTAGAGCGGGTAGGCTAATAGGTGAGACCAGGACACGTTACAGTGTACCTGTCCCCTGTCTTAAGGTCACAGGTCCAGAGTCATGTTTCACTGAGCAGTCGAATGGCAATGGATAAAATAGTATAAAGTTCAAAGGAAGTTTGATGGAACGGGCAGGGCTACAAAACAAGAATGTTTTAGTTACATTTCATTGCCACATTCGAATTACAAAAAGACCTGACGTCACACAGATCCTATACTATTCTATCAAAGTTCTTCGCGCGATTTGAACATTAAAACAGACACGATACCCGTCTGGTCGGAGGATTTACTCTTTTCGATAGAGGTATTTATTTACACCTTGTTCCCAGCATACTTCTATACCGCCTAGTTGCTGTGTCTATAACGTGCTTGTTACTAAACATCGTGAAGTAACGTGTTACCCGGTTGATGGGTTGTGAGGGTCTGGTAGGCAGCCGCTCTCCGTAAAACATTACTATTCAGCTGAATCTGTTTGACTGGAAGCCGACCCCAATATACATAGTTGGTTAAAAGGCTAGGCAGATGATGATGTTTGTGGCATGCATGTATTACCTGGGCACGCCCTGTAGCCTTCAGATTATTGGATTTTAAAGGTATCCAAATATTATCTTGATACCCTAATTACCAAATTGGATGTAGGTAGGTACTGGTTTTGAAAACAAGATTGACTGAGATTTTTCTCATGTCTTATTTTATCGTATATTTAAGTCAGGCTTACTAATCAATATATAAGCACTTTTGGTTAGGAAGGGGCCATAGACCTTACGTAGCTGCAGCTAAACAATCTACTTTAGCCAGCCAAACCAATAGTCCGATTATTTTGTTTCCATATAAAAATATCTTGCGAATAAATGTGAATAATATATATGTAGATATAACATGAAGTGTGGTATTTATTTTACTCCTGATCGTACTTGCCAAACAAAAGGTTGACCAAACGGGAATGAATACCATCAAGAACTCTAAAAGTTGTGTTCAAGTTTTTTCTTCTAGCACACATGTTGTGACTTGCGACATGTTATCGAATCTGGAATGTGACGAATCGGGAAGTAGACAATACTTGACTGTATTGCTGTCCGTACAAGATACTTTACCAAGACAAAATCATCTTTTTTCTAATTGTAGCTTTATTTTCCTCTATATTTTCACTGTTTAACGACTTCTTCTTTTCTGAGTCGATGAATAACGCTTTAGCTTGTTCCTTTTTTGATTTGTAATTTTGTAACGACAAACTCAAAAACTACTGATCGATTTAAAAAATGCTGTCACCTTTAGAATGCTACGTTAGCCGTGGGCAACACAGGCTATATATTAGGTACTGTATCGTATATATCGATTAATCTCACAGTCAATATTTGTCAGGTGCACAACATCAAAGTTATTAGTAAACAATTGGAGAAACTGATTAGTTATCGTGATATCAGCTGGAATATGAGATTATGCAACTGATTACAGTTAAACTGTAGTATCATTGTAATAGATAAGTCTCTGTGTGGTTAGGAATTTATCAGTTTATCACTCGAACAGGGTTATTTATAAATTGTGAAAAATTTGAAAGACTAGTAGAAAGTAAGTAATAGGTGGGTTAAAATATCACACTGATGATGTTTTAATATCACAATGTGTTTTAAAGTGACATGCTCAACTGAACTCCTAAGGATTATTCCTTTACTCTTATAATAATTGGAAACCATTCGAATATTATACGTATCATATCAATAGTATTTATCTACGTATTCAAATTTCTTCTTTTTAACAAATTACAGCGAATGCTCCTCTGCATCGCGTTACAGCGCGGTTACCGACACGATTAGAGCATAATTTATACCTTCATCACCGACAGAGATAGCATTTATCCAAAGATAAGAAAAGAAATATGCACGCTACGTGTTTTTATACAGATTAGTTGCTGTTACCGACACATACATTCCTTGTCTGGACTACGATCGGATCGTCGCAAAAGAAAATATGTTCATTATGTTTTTGGGTGATTAAGTGAGATAAAGAAGCACGTAATCTGGTTCCACGTAGATAGTGAAATCCGCCCCATTACGGGCTCGAGTGGGCAAAGGCGGCCGACCACCGCGCCTGCAGCTCGCCCAAAAAACACCCCGAGACGTAGACGTAACATAATATTTCCCAAGCAGCCTTTTATTTATTAGCCGAGCAGCGCGGCGCCGCGACAAGTCTACTTCCCAGAACGGAACATCGACGTGTCGGCACAAAGCCGTTACACATATACGAAAAAACAATATTTATGTCGATGAAAAAATTGGGATACGACGCGTATTTATCTGAACACCGTGAGCTATGCACTTTTTGCTGGGACCCGATTTGCAGGAATCCGCAGGTACCACCTAGCGTGGAGAAAAGTATTAATTTGTTTAATGGAGTCTGGTGGGCGTGGTCAACGGCTGTTAATGCTAGTTAACAAGCTCATATTATATGCACTTATGGTTTTACTTTGTGGGATGCTTTAATAATCTCGGTCCTGCTGTGAAATATATATGTTGATATAATACAAAGGCTCTATATCATTTATAAAAATTACATACTCGTACATAGGTACTTCAGGATACTCCAATTCTTCCAAAATATGCAACACAAAGAGGGTTCGTCTGTGAAGCGATGAGATCTTTTGAGCGAGTGCAGTGTTACGTGGGAGCGAGCTTACATTAACGATCACGAATTAGACTGATTCTATTGAATCTTGGAATGTTTCTTATTGAACAGATTTCAATGGGATTTTCTTTTTATCGCTGATCTTTTTAATAAGCTGCCATTCCGCGGATCTTAGCTACTAGGTCAGTCAGCTTAGAATTAAAATTTAAAGGAAAATGTAGGTTAAGAAGATGGGAATGAGATAGACCGTTAAATATGTACTTATCAGTCAAAATACGAAAATACAGGAGAGGAGGCGGAAACTAAACATATCATTAAACCAATTAGTAATATTAGATCACTAACTGGAATGCTTTTATCCTTTAGTAACTTTCCCATGTAATTGAGTTCATTAATGGGTTATACCTACGCCCACCATTTAAATCGTTTATCGCCAATGAAAGCCACTCGTTGAACCGGTTACATAAATAACAATAAAAGCGTCATCTTTTGACTATGGACTGCGTTACATTTTTGTGGACTATTTATATCCATGATGATGGTATACATTGGAATATGAATCATGTGCCACTAGAAATGGAGATCCTGGTGATTTTACAATGTCTTTTGTGACGTATATTTTGTCGTCTTTCATCAAGGATATAAGAGAATCTTTTGTCTTACAGAAGCCTTTTGTGATTGTCCTTTATCTATGACACTTCACTACATAGTATAAAACAAAGTCGCAAGTCGCGATTTTGATGGGTTTTTTAATAGATAGAGTGATTGAAGAGGCAGATTTATATGTATAATACATGCATATTATAGTAGAGGAAACATTAGTATCTACATTGCACCCGTGCGAAGCCGGGGCGGGTAAGAACTATCGCTAGTAAGAACATAAACCATCATCATCATCTGTCTAGCCTTTTCCCAAATATGTTGAGGTTGGTTTCCCCTGTAACCGGACTTTCTGTCAACACGAACGGTTTTCTCAACATCTCACATACACTTAGGTGCAATGAGCATAAAATGAATTGCCATTCCGTCTTCTTAGTATAGTTTGACAGCACACTTCGTGTTCATTTACCTTCTCTTCTTCTTCTGGATTCTTCTCCTTCACCTGAGCTCACGGTGAGAGGTTTACAGAATCGCACTGCAGTATTTTACAGAAAGTGAACGGATAACTCTAATTGCAATACCGATATTCAGCTGCATACGATGATCTAGTCTAGACCATGCCAATTAAATTTCACTCAACCATAGTACGATTTAAGGACCATAATTTTTACCTTTTTACCAAGAGATTCGTTTTGACAAAACGCTTTCAAAGGTTCAAGCAAAATCAAGCTTTCTAGCAAAGAGATGAATAATGAAGTTCAAATAAAATAAAGGGGCTTCGATGACTAAAATGACAAAACAAACGTACCCAATAATATACAAGCCAAAAAAACATAATTATGTCTGTTGAACAGATCAATCAATCAAAACTCGAGAGCCTGCCAATGAACACTGATGTCATTACTGGTCACTTTTGGGATAGGTAACAAGGACCTACTAGCCAGGGGCCGTATTATGACCTCTTAAAACCATCATGTTTTCGGTGCGAAAAAGAGACGGAGCTATACAGGACGAATAGCACTATCCTTTTCTCACACAGAAAACATGATGGTTTTAAGATGTCATAATACGGCCCCAGAACGGTGATATTAACCCGTGAGAAGGCGCGCTATGAGCAATTTGCTCACACAAAAATTTAACTGAACCATTTATGGTCTTACCCTCGCACTACCGTTTTAAGAACCTAGGTACCTTCCTAACTATTCATCCCATCTCCTCTGACGCAACTTTCGTGGCGGTCAGTTCCGTTGCGACTGCGCAGCGAAGCGTTAGTGGAGGCCGTGTACCATCGTGCGGCAATTTGCTCATCACGCGTCCTTCCGTGTAAGTATTTATTTTTGTGGTTTAAATGAGTGTAGTTGTATTTTCTTCAATATTTTTTCATTTGTTTCATTTATTTACGTTGATAATCATTTAAAAACTATTTAGTAATAATGTTATTATTATTATTTTATTTCTAGCTACACCACACTTATAATATTTGATGGAGAGACGAACATTCCTGAAAAAGGTGGCTCTCGAACTGGTGAAACCTCATATTTCACGCCGGATTCGCCAAGAGAACATATCTTCAGATCTCAAGTTCCTAATGAAGTGGTTTGTGCCGGCTTATATGCCCATTGCGGAGCCCAGACCAAACGGATTCTGTGCAATTTGTCCTAGACGTAAGAATAGAAGGTCAAAAAAAGCATGTACTTCGTGCAAGCAATTACTTTGCACCGAACATGCTAGATACATGTGTTCAGCGTGTTTTGAGAAGCACATTAGTGATAACCAAATGAATGAATCAGTTTTTGAGTTTTTGTAATTTATAAAGTTTTTATTGTGATTTTCATGAAACCTGCCAAATTTTTTAAATAATAATAAGTTGTTTTGTTATTTGCTATAGAAGTTGCATTTATGTTTAATAGTTTGAATTAAAATACTCATTTTCTTATTAACTAAACCTTGTTTTATTCATTTACATACATTATAAGCCAATAAATATAAACTCTATAAAAATATGAACATTTAGGATAGTGTGAGCAATTTGCTCACGCGCGCCTCCTCGTGTAAGAAAATTAGGCGCGCCTTCTGACGGGTTAAAGAAGTAGAGGGGGCTGCCCACCTTTTAGCAATACATAAAGGTTCTTTTGTCCAAGAGACATTAATGTATATTAATAATAACTTATAATTATCTATACTAATATTATAAAGAGGAAAGGATTGTATTTTCGTACAAAGACTACTGGACCGATTTCAAAAATTCTTTCACCATTAGAAAGCTACATTCACCATGAGTAACATGGCTATATTTTATCCCCGTATTCCCACGGGAACGGGAACTACGCGGGTGAAACCGTGGGGCGCTGCTAGTTATTTATATAATAACTAGTTTGCAACAGGGATCTTTGTATGTAAAAAAAGGACTGCACTCTTCATAGCTAATAGATATAAAACAATATGACGAAAATGGTTCAGACAGCCTAATTGGTTTCCTACATTGGTGCGATCTTATTTTATTTCATTATGTTTGGGAAACTTACAGCTAATAACAACGCTAATTTATATGGGTTTAGTGTTTGATAGATTATCTGATCGAAAATGAGGCGTTTTCCTGCGATATTTTGCAACTTGCAAGTACATATTCAGCGGACTACAACAGTTTAAAACAAAAGGCTTCTTACGATGTTTATATACGGCAGAAATACTTAAACTCATCTTAACACGAATATTATTCAACCGATGGGGTACTGTAGTGTTATAACATTTCATAGAATATGCGTATATTCTATGAAATGTTATCACTTTACTTTAAATGAAACACTACCGCGTGGCCATATTCTAAAATTCCTTGATAAAATAATTATTATCCTATAACACCTACGTTGTTTCCAATCTTCGTTCATCAAATGCATTGAACGGCCTTTTTCCAATCAATTAATTCCAAAGCCAGGTACCAAGTGAAAAAAAGGATGTAGCTACCTACAGGTTGATCAAAAATTATACTTTTATTCCTGACTAGCTGTCCGCTTCGTTTGTGTCACATTTTTCATGACTGCTCCGCTCCTATTGGTCTTAGTCCGTGATGATATATAGCCTATAGCCTCCCTCGATAAATGGGCTATCTAACACTGAAAGATTTTTTTCAAATCGGACCAGTAGTTCCTGAGATTAGCGCGTTCAAACAAACAAACAAACAAACTCTTCAGCTTTATAATATTAGTATAGATGTGGCATAACTTACAACATTTATTTTCGTACACAGCAAAATGGGTGTTTTGAATATGATGAAAAATTCTATTATATTTGAATTATAACTAAAATCTCAACCTTCAAAGTATTTTATTTCAGATAGGGCTGCACGAGTAGGTATACTTTGCCCAGCAGTGGGACACAAGAGTAGGCTTACAAGAAGGCCTACGGTAACATGGGCACTTATAAAATGTTAGAATCCAGTGCACGTCGAATTGGTCGTTTTCTTTGGAGAAGAAAAAGACCACATTATTGAATGCAGTGCAAAGTAACAAAATATATGTGCTTTTCACAAAATGAGTGAGAAATATATTTTCAAAAAATCTTAAAAGGAAAGTAATTTGATAATGGGGATTTTTTCAAAACTAATCGCTATCAGCAATTTTAATATAAATCTTAAGTTATACAAATTGTGTTACTATCAGCATATGGAACAGGCTTTCTCTAGATAACGGGTAAAACACAAGATAATAATATTACACTACCTACATATTTTTACCGCAATACAACTATTATTCATGTCGACACAAAGGAAGATATTGGTAAGGGCAGGAATGAACCACCTGTATACAAACAGACAGTCATATCAAAATAAGAAAGCGCCACGTAAACTGGCCGAGTGAATGCACTTGACACCGTAATAAATAGAACGCGCGGTAACAAAGGGCGGCAACAGAGGTGTTTCGCTGCGCCCGCGCCGCCGCGCCGCCCGCCAGCTCGCGCGGTAAGCCGATTGTCATCTACCTAGCAGTAATCTGTTTTTGTTGCATTGCCGATACACCATACTATATACGGTTTTTATACTTTCCCGGTTTTTGGAATGTCATCTTTTGATACAAACTGCTTTTTTGTGGAAGCATAAACTTAATCTTGTTAGGTTCAGACGTGGCAGTAAGAAATTAGTATGTTTTTTACATCAATTAATAATAGGTAATGCAGTTTATTTAAATCCCGTGATTTGTTAAAGACTCTAGTTTCATTTTTAATGCGGAGGAGGTATCGTTTTTCGGAGGACCAGAGGAATTCTTTCAGTATTATTACTGACTATCATTAACTGTCATTGGTTGCTCTTGATACGAGTAGGTTAACCTTGCAGATAAACTAAAGCTTGCAGAACAAATGTGTTAATCGTTTATCTTTTGGTCTGTTACAAAAATAGTATATATTTATTGCACAATCAATTATAATTCTTCAAAATTAATCGGTCACTTTTCAATTAATTTTTAATTCCAATTATGTGCCAACGGCATATAATTTGTCCAACGACATATAGTTTATTTTTCAGGATTTCGAAGGTCCGTAGGAAAAAACGGATCCCTTATAAGACACCTTATACATACAAAAGTTTATCACACAGTCTTCTGTGCTTACTAAGAACCCCAACCTACTTGAAAACACTGATAAAAAAAAACTTATTAGAGGAAACCCTGTTAGAAGTGTATAGTTTTTAAATAACATGATAAAAAATGAGAATCGTACAACCCTTTGCGCTCTAGTCCGATGGCAACTGGCCAGTTTCCTTAGAGTCCTTCGTTTGACTACGCTTTTCTGAAAGTAACAATATATTCACTCTTGGACTTAAAGCTCCTCAAGTAATAGTGATTAAGAAGCACAGACTCCGTCAATAAATTTAATTCTTTAGCTCTACGCGTAAAAGGCAGTATTGAATGAAAAAGCGTAAATACATTCCAATCCTATATATTTGAATGAAATCTCGATGACATCAGTTCGAATCACTGTCGCTGCCGGAGTATCCCGCTAGCAGCGCCAGCCCCGCAGTCGTAGTAGCAGTCTTTTTACTCGCGTCACCCTTACTAGCTACATCAGTACTTACAATAGTCGTCGACGCCTTCTCAAATTCAGTATCTTTCTTACTTCTCACTAGGTTCGCTAACGGGCGCTTCTTTGCTAGAGCCCCAATACTTCTGTTCCACGAGTTCGAAGGTTTCGCGTTTATGCTTCTCTGTGGCATGAGCTCTATCCTGGGAGCCTTGGCTGGAGGACCACTGTCTTCTTCTTTCACTTCTTCGATTATTTCTTCTGCGACCACCTTTTTTGATGAAGGGTTGTTGAATTTTATCGATCTGGAAAGAAAAGAGAAGTTATTGGATTCATGTTTTAACACTCTTAAAATTTCTATCTGAACAAAAAAGGATATCTCAAGGATAACCGGGCATAAGAGGGTCTGCCAGGATTGCGGACTTTTTTTTCGAAAGACTCACCGCGGCCCTGGAACGCAAAGGGCAGTAGGAGGAATACGGATGGGTTTTAGGTCAGTAAGAGTCTGACATTTTCTAGAGCGGAAGAAGTAATTAAAATGATTTTCCATCCTTAAAAAACGCTTAAGAGGGTGTTGTGTTAAGCACACTTAGGATGCTTTACACAACACCCTATAACGCAATAATTACACAACTGCAACATATTCTGTCTAAGATCCCTACCACTTAAATTGTATTTCCACAAAAAACTACCTGGCATGTTTTTTAAAATTTTGCGACATCTTGCCAAGCCAAACCAAACGGCACACTGGTAGTGTGCCGTTTGGTTTGGCTTGGCAAGATGTCTATATTTTAATTCGTAGAGCGGGAGTGGCAGCACCGTAGTACCATCGCGAAAGGATAAATAACTGATGGATGTGCTGTGTGAAAGATGATATGGCTGGAGAGGTACTAGCTAATAGTTTGGTAATATTGTCCATAGTCTAGGAGAACTTCGAATATTCAATTTTTGCCAGTAGTAATACGGCATATTCTGCCTGTAATGTGGCGGCACAATAAGCAAATTGACAGTAACTTATGGGCACTAACTGAAACAAAAGGCAACTGTGTAAAAAAATACTATTTTAAAAACAAGCTTTTTTTTACTGGGGAGTATTCCCTACATTTGTGTTCGTATAACTCATCAAAATGTAAGGAACAGCTGACTTCTTTTCGCGATTTCAGGTTTGGTCCCATAGTAAAAGTTTTTCATAATGATGAGTACAATCTTAAGAGGTTGTTGGTGTTTTACAAATAACCCTGTATGTATGAGTATGTAATGTATGTAACTTAGTTGCACCAAGCACTTGCTTGTGCTACTGCTGATGTTATTGCTAAAATGGTCTTTTCTACAGGATATGACAGCTGATTTGACACTAACATTATATCTAGCATTAGGAAAAGTTTGATGCCATCGAGTTTTATAGTGATAAGAAATATACCATTTTAAGAGTACATTATATCCCATATTTTTACATAAAAGCGTGTTACACCTTCTTTAGTGTTCTTGTTCTTCTTTCAAAAGCATTACAACGCACAACTAACAAAATAATTGTGTAATAACTCAGGCTCGGAAGAACTGAGAATTTATACTGATGGATCAAAGACAGCCACTGGGACTATAATCGGGGTTTTGTCCAATTACCTCAAAATCAAAATGGCTGCTGCTGCGAAAACTCAACTCCGTCTATGTTATAGAAGCCAGGAAAGATACGAATTCCCGCATTCGTATAATTTCCGACAGAGCCTCAGACTTTCAATATAGCATAAGCATAATCAGCCTATTAACGTTCCCACTGCTGGGACATAGGCCTTCTCTCTAGGAGAGGGAATGGGCCGTAATCCACCATGTGGACCCAGTGTGGGGTGGTGAATGGCACATATCTTCGAATTTTTGGTTCTAGGACATGCCGGTTTCCTCACGATAGAAACACAAGTTAGTTACACAAAGTAATACGCCTGGCTGGGTTTGAACCCGCGACCACAGACACACAGCCTTCCAATCCCTAGAGAAAAACTATGTTATCTCAAAACTTATAATAGAATGCCACAATGCACTCGCGGTGCTCAACCACATAACTGTAATACTGTAGTGGATAAAAGAACACAGCGAATTACTAGATAATGATAGACCCTCGAATCGAATCACTGGTTCCCTAAAAGACGTTGTGAACAAACTGGGAGGCCTAATCTGTTTCTGGAGGGAAGTAGGCTGATTGAAATGACGCGGGTCATGGACCACCACTAAAACTAAGTGTGAACACCAAATCCTGATGTATAGATATAAAGACTACCTCAACCAGGGATGTTTGTAATGGGGTAAAATACATGCTTAGAGGTTAAAAATAGCCAGCTACCAAGCATCTTTAAATCGAGAATGTATAAACTATAACACACAATCAAATGTCGGGCCCTGCGCCACGCTACCACTTTGCACTTTTATTTTAACCTCGCTTTTTATGGAACTTAGAGATTTTTTGACTTTCAAGTTTTATTTCAATCTAGAACACTACTCTAGAGTGCTAGTTGCTTGTTTAAGACTTACTTGATGAATTCATCGTCTTCTTTCTCTTCCCTGGCTTTCCGTTCATCAGATGTTTCTGGTTGGTACTGTTTCAGCATCCCCTCGAAGTCAACTGCATGTTGCCTTCTGTTCAGCTCCTTAAGCTCTTCTAGATTTTCTAGAGATTCTATCTCTTGTTTCGATTGTTCTGTTCTGTATTCTGAAATCATTGAAATGAGTACTTAAATACTAGGCTACTACTCAGGCTGGTTATAATTTTTGCCCGTATTGTCTTCCCGCAAGTGGAAGCCCTTATTTATCTGTGTTCACAAAACAGTAAAACATGCTCATGTTTTGGACAAATAAATGATCTTTATCTCTATCGCTCGCCCTTCGCAGGCGCACGCCTACGTTGGCCGGCAATCACCCTGGGACTCTCGATGTCCGGGGCGTCTTCTTCTTTTGAGGTTTGCCTCTCCCACACGCATCCCGCCTCCTCCTTCGACAGCATTACTGCTTTATAGAAGGAGGTGACTTTTTCCCATGTCTCCTTGCTACAGACCGTGGTGTGAATCACGCCAGGACATGAGAGGTCGCCGCTGCCAATCGTCTTTACGACGGTGGTCCGCAGCAGGGCAGACCTACACCGTGTTCTCCGGGCGACGGTTGCTCTCTCCGCCATGAGAATTTTCCGGAGCTCCGTTCGCCGTGCTGCGATTTGCCGCGGCAGTAGAGTAGCGCTTTGCCGACGTAGCGCCTGCACACACTACGTGTATACGTGCGCGACGGCTCTCGCCTCCAGATCCCATGGCAGTAATGATACGGGATTTCGCTCCGGCAAGGTGGCAAGCCACCTTGCCTACATACAGATGGGCTACCATCTGTATCCCAAATAACAGTAAGAAGGGTTCTGATAACTACGAAAGCACATGGTTTCGGAATTAACTAAATTAACAGTAACAGACTCGCAACTCCGCGAGTCATTAAGTCGGCTGCGCCGACACCCCTGCGCCAGGACCAGCCTGTTGTCAACGTAGTAGACTACGCCGACGCCGCTAGAGAGGTCGGCGTGCGGCACCCAGTCGTAGCTTATGTTCCATAGGAGCGGCCTCAGAACCGAACCCTGTGGAACATCCAACGACATCTCTCGCCGGTTCTAATCTCCCAGGTGACCAAATCCGAGTTGAAGTGTAAACTGTCGAGATCGTTTCGCTCGCCCTTGCTCCCGTTTTCTTCATTTAGTACTCAAATTTTTCTACACAGTTTTTCAAGTTAGTTGTATTCTATCTCTGTATCTATCCTAATAGAGGAGGGGTTTTAAAAATGCACCCCTTGAAAAAAGTTCTACCGGTCCAAGGCTCTAACTGAAATAATGTAAAAATTGAACCGTTTCAGGTTGTATATTATAAGTAATAAAATAGGAAATAGCAAAAAAAAGACGCCATTAAATAAACTCAGTTGAGTACCATACTAAAATAAAATAGAATGTCTTTTGTTTCTGTCTGTTTTCTCTGTTGTCAAAATCCATAAGTGATATGGATATATTAATGGTAAGTGTAAGTGACAGACCTTGTAATGATAATTTTAAATATAGCTATTTTCATCTTCAGTTCCACAATAATAAATAGAGGCATAGAAAACAAATGGTCTCATTCAATACAGTGCTTATAAAATGAAGTGATAAATGATATTTATTTTGTAAGTAGTTAAACATAAAAGTTTTACACATCCAATCTTCTTTGATAATTTTAAAATAGATGAGGCTGTTTTTTCCTAGCCGCCTACCCTGAGAAGAAACACTAAAACAAACTCAGAGGTTAGTCTCTTTTAAAGTCCATACAATCCTTACTGGTCAAATCATAAGAGAACCATATAGGTTAAAGTTTGAGCTTCATGGAAGATGCCATCAAACGACAACCCATGATGACATCATCTAAAGATAAAGCTCAAAAAATGCACCATTTCGAAAAGCACTTCCACATAGTGCTCACACAAGAACCACATGACTACTCAGATCCCAAAGAGCTGAGAATTTACACTGATGGATCAAAAACAAGCACCAGAATTGGAGCTGGAGTTTACTCCAACAACCTCTATATTAAAATACTCAGACTGCTAGGAAAGCTCAACACTATCTATGAGGCAGAATGTGTGGTCATCATCCAAGCGGTCCATGGCATAGAAGCTAGGAGAATTATGGATACTCATATTCACAAACTCTCTGACAGCACCTCAGCTCTACAATCTCTAGATAAGAATTATACTACCTCGAAAGTCATAAAATAATGCCACAATGCAATAGAACGTGTCACGATGATCTACCGCAACACTGTAACGCTGCAGTGGATAAAAGGACACAGCGGATCACTAAGAAACGATGCTGCCGATCAGCTGGCCAGAAGGGGATCTGAAACGGGGGCCATTGGACTCGAACCCATAGTTCCACTACCTTTCACCCAGCACATGGCTACAAGAACACACCCACACACAAGCAAAACGATGGTGGTCCTCGGTATCAGGCTGCAGGCAGTCCAAGCAGTTTATGCCAACCCTGAACTGGAAACTGACCAGGCGCCTTCTGCGCTTGGATAGAGGCAGCCTGTGAATGGTGGGAACATCACCAGACACTGTTCACTGAATAAACACCTACACACTATAGGTATTACCAACACTTCTCTATGTAGAGCATGCATGCTCTTTGATTGCATCATACGTGCCGATATAAGGAGGCAAACAATATGGAGACACCAAATTCACTTACAGAAATGCTAAAACACACTGAGCAGAGTGATCTGCTTCTGGAGGGAGGTTGGCTGGTTGGAGTGACGGTCGCCACAGCTCAAGCACAATGGTCCAATACTAGGAGAGAATGTCTGAGGTGGCCTTTTGAGGAAAATGCCACTCAGAATTGAGTGTAAAAGTTATATGCTTTAAACAAATCAATGTAAGTATTTCCTTTTATGTAATTGTTTGAAAAAGCAATAAAGATCAGTGTCAATACCTAATAATTTCATAGGATTATTAGCTTCTTCTTCTTTTTGTTCCTCCTCCTCCCGCTTGGCTTGTTCCTCTGCAAGTTTTAGAGCCATGAAGTTTCTTGTGGCACCCGCTTCTATCTCATAGTCAGTGTTCTTTGGGTCTGTCTTGAAAGATATCTCTTGTAGACATCTTGTGCACTGAAACATGTTTACATAAAATTAAGGACCCTGTAATTTGTGTTGAAATGGAATGTTAATAGTATGAAAAATGTTACCATTTAGTAATTCATAAAATTGATCACTAAATTAAAAACAAAAAGCAAAGGCGAAGTTTATGGTTAGTTTTTAATTTATATCTCATTTATAATTTAATATTATAGGAGATTGATTGCAGAGATCGTTCTCAGGAGTAAAGTTATTCAGAACAATCAACGTTACCGTTTTAAAGTCAGCAAGAGTTAATTTTTCGAGACAAAGATGATTTATATACTCTAATGACAAAGATGTACTTACTTTTATGTAAAACCTGTATATTCTGATACCCAGGTAGTCCTCATTCTCAACATCCTCCTTTCTGGCGTTGAACTTCTTTCCCTTGTAAATGTACTCGCCGCAGGTGGCGCATCGCATGTTGAACGGAGCCATGAGTCGTACTGTATACTGGCGGTTCTTAGCCAGTTTCATACGAGGAATCTTCGAAGGATCGAAGTCCGGAGGATAGTATTTCTGTAAACATTATTAACAACCTTTTTCAATAACTGTTAAGGGAAATCATAATTCTTATATGTAGTCCGATGATGCACAGTAAGTTTGTACTTACATTTAAAACTTTTCTTTCCGACATATTTAGGCTTTAACGGACGAAAATTAGACTAAATTAGATTTTGTAAACACGTAGCGTACACAGTACTTTTTCTTTTGCAGATCATTTGACAATTTCACAAATGTCTAGTTGACAAGCAGAACAAAACAACGTTAACGTCACGTCAATCGATTAATGACATTGAAAATGTTTTTTTTTTGGTATTTTGCTGACATGGCTACTGAGGCCTTAGAGAAAAGAAAAAGACAAAAAGAAGAAGAAGAAGACAATGATGTTTGATATGATCGGATAAAACTGCCACAGATTCTTGCTTAGCGGTGTGGTCAACTAATGCGCTGACTAACACTTGACAACTCAACTCATGAACCTTTCTTTGGATGTTGACAAGGAGTCCTACAACAGGTCTAGTTCGGATCTCATGGCATAGAGCTCGACGAGTGGCACCCCTCTCAGAGTCTAAAGCGTCAGGCTCTGAGAGGGGTGCACTGCGTTATGGTGTTTTTGTAGTTTTGCTGATGCTACAGCTGGGTCTGTAATTCTGTATGGCTTGCAAGGCACGCGGTTTCATTTGTGTATGTCACCGTTACTATGTCTGTAATGCACGGTAGATCACAGAACCCCAAATCTCAAAAAAAAATCAAAATCATACGTAACAAATATTTTAGTCATAAAGAGGAAAGAACTCAAAATGTCAATGTAATTTATCATTGGGTAAAAATAAGCAAACGGTGGTGGAACCATGGTTATGTATGGTTTTATAGATCTATTCTGTTAACTCACTCTAACGTAAGCAAATATCGCCGTATCTATATCTACTTATTATTTATGTACGTCTAGGTTACACATCCTATGTTAGTCATATCTCTTGCAAGTATGGCACCATCTGGCGGTTTTTCGTCACAAAAAGTACAAGACGTAAGGCTTTAGGCGTTCGGTCCTGTCTCGCCATCTAACGTCGAACGTTTTTGTTGGTTCATGAAGTTTCATGCCTCAAGAGTCAAAAAGCCGAGTGTAGATGTCACTACAATCGTAAGCTTTCGGGAAATGCGACTGCTAAATACAACCCATTAAATTTAATAAAGTGAAATAGGGGGTGGAAGTTTGTATGAAAAACTTTAATACTTGTGCCTGAATTATAAAGTCATTATTGTTCAGAAATACCCCGCTAAAGACAATTCCGTTCACCCGTAGCCGTGGGATTTTTACGTCATTAAAACCACGCTCTCACCCTTAAACGACGCAGCTTTAATTAAACGCTAAAACTCTGCCTGCGTGGCAGAGTTTTAGCGTTTAATTAAAGCTCCCTCGGTGCCCTCCTTCTGGATCATCACGGTTTCACAGAAAGAGGGTTTTAGGCAAATTTCCCACCAGTTATAATTATAGGTATATCTGACAGAATAGAAATGTCGCCCAGTCGTGCCAACTAGGACCCGCCATTCAGACGCCCACGTAGGACACTCCTCGAGCGTGTTATGTGCAGAGTCCAAGTCACTTCCGCAATGGTGGCCGAAGCAACCGTGGCCGGTCGTCAACCCGAGTGAGACTGTAGGATATGCGATTTCTTCTTTTCAGGCAGGCTTCGAAGTGCGGGCAGGACGGCTTCGACAAAATGCTCGTAAGAAAATTGCGACGACTGTAGTCACTTACACCACCATTCCAGAACGTGTCGCCGTTGCTGCCGCCTTAGTCTTATTAAAGCGATTCCTCGCATAGCCATATTCTGCTGCAGGCTTGTTGTACACTTTAGTCTTGCAGTGTCAAATGCCTAATAGTATGTTTGACCAAACAGATGCCCCTTAAAGGACCATTGATGGCATGACGCCAGCGTAGAAGCGGCGGGCGATCTTCTTACCGTGGCCCTCCAAGATTGAGAAGTAGTCTGTGCAAAGGCACCTACTTGCCCTGCAGGGATCAGGAGCTCATAATGCTCTTCGAAGTCGCCCTGACCATCCAGAACTAGGCCAAGATACTTAATGTATCGATCCACCTGGATTTGCGCATCTCCAAATGAACTATAGCACCTCAGTTTTATAAGGCGCCATCTTTAAGCCAAGCCCGCGGATCGATGTCATGACTCTTTCCAATCTCGAGCTCGGAAAGCTGGGTTATCTCGTCGAAGGTGTTTCCGTCGGCCAACACTATGGTATCGTCTCTAACGATGTTTGTACCAACGGGAAGGTTGTCACGAATGATGTAGGTATAGTGCGTTTCATGAAAGAATTCCCTTCGCCGTAATGTTGGCGTTACGGAAAATCAGTGTTGCTATATTTTTAGCAATAAAACTACTAAATATTAGGGAGATTAACTAATATTCCGTTACTTTTACCAACTACCTTATAATTTTGTTTTTTTCTTTTGGAAACTGTAAAACTATTTTATAATAAAATGTACAACTGCTATGAGTGCACAGGAATTCAGAACAATTCATAGCTTTATTGGAGTAGGCACTCACAGAATGAAACCACAGATTGTCCTTTTATCGAGTACGTGTGTTGACTAGCTAATGTTTACACCACGGCATAAACATACCCTTTACAACACTGACGCGGGGAATCGAGAATTTTTTATTGGCAGCACTCATAGCCATGTCTATTCTTTGACGTTAAGACAGACAGGGCAGCCAACAATACGACGAAGGGAATTCTTTCGTGAAACGCACTATAGTATGGGCTCTAAAACCGAGCCCTGAGGAACAAAGGAACACTGCGAAAGTGCCGGTCGCGACATTAAGCGCCGACGGTACACTGCAGGTAAGGGGGGGAGGGGGCACTCTGAAACTGTGATGTACAAGTGCCGTCATCGCATCCCAGGGCAGGGAGTTAAAAGCGTTGACGATATTCAAACTTAACTCCAACGTCGCCCCACCCCGGGAACAGCCCGTTCGACAGCAAAAGGACGCGCAGAGGATCGCATCCACTGTTGCACGCTGCTCCTAGACTGTACTGGACGCTGACCATACTGGCAAATCAGAGCTAAGTATCCAAATGAACACAGAAATTGTCACCATCCCTTGAGACGGGGGTAAAGAAAGATTGTATTTTCGAGGACTTTTGTTTTTTTTAAAACAAGCAACGGGATTATAGCATTTCCCGTAAATCTATATAAAGAAAAAGCCATTCGGGTTTCCAAAATAGCAATTTATTCGCCAATAACGAATCGATAAAACTTTTCACATCAACTGACATACACAATTTTCACCATTACAGGCACTTCAAAATTTTCTGCGACTTCGACACTTTTCCGTTTTCGATAAATTTTAGAAGAACAGGAACTTTCTGTAATGAAAGACGTTATTTATTTTATGACTAGTTACTCCGGTCGGATTCCCCACGGATAGGTATTTAAATTAAATAGTTTCTCTGAGCATTATGTAAGCCCCTCAGCTCTCATTCTTCCCCATCGCCGTGGCATTGTTCCCGTATAGCTAGAGAACATAATTTCCTAGCTTGCGTGAAAGGAGCAGGCTAGATGAAGCTTTCAGACATGGGAAACCAAAAGCGATGTATGTTTCTCGAAAGTAAAAATAAATTGAGGCAGGCCTTTGTTATAGAGTGGGAAAAGAAACAAATAGTAAAAAATAACACACACAACAGTTGTGGTGCCTTGATTGAGGATGTCAGTTTTTTATAAAGAGATAAAAGCTTAGCTTAAGCTTAGCTTTCAGTAAAACACGAGGCTAGGATTATAAAGCTTGTCAAGTTAAATAAATTGGGTTTGTATTTGTACAAAAAATGGTCAAAGACCAGATTTAATGTTAGCTTAGCATTAAAAGCTAACCTCGTGCAGCTCGGGCGTTATAATAGGGTGGTTGACTAAAAAAATCTAATTAGTCCGTCAGATTTCCAAAAAATATTGAACACATATTCAAAAACAATACAGTGCGTTGAAAACTCTCACGCCACCGCCGTGACGTCACAAGCCCCCACTCATGATCTTTGAAGCTTTTATCTTCGTCAATTTTTATAGATTTGATAAAGCAAAAAATACGTTTCCAATATTTTTCGATAATCTAACTGACGGACTAAATAGAATCATATTTTTATTCCATAGAAAACATCCCTATTATGGATGGATGGATTATGTTGTTGTCCACTGTCACTAAGATTGGGCAACAACAAATCGATATAGAGAACTTAAAAATCTCACCGTTCTCGTCGATTCCCACTAGCAGCAAGTTCGTGTTCGAGCGCGGCGATCTTCTCCTCGTGGCGCGTCCGCTGCGCCTGCGCGCGTCGCTGCTGCTCCTCCAGCGCCAACACGATTTTCTCCAGCCGGTGGATCTGTTGCTGCTTGTTTTCTAGCGTGGCGAACAGCTCCTGGATCTCCTCAGCTTTCGCTGCTATTTGTTTGTTCACCTGATTTGGAGAAGCAGAGTTAAAAGACTTGTGTTCATTGTTTTTTCTTTCAGTGTCTTTTGTATGTTTTTTTTAGATGGATACATACAAAAAAACAGTATACCAAAAAACACAGTAATGGGGCCTGTTAGCATTTATAACTCATTTTATTTTTATCATTTGTAGCATATTATGTATTTTGAGATATACGGCCTTCTATAACATTTATGTTGACGATGTTAACGACTTACCTTTGGTTCTTTACAAATAAAGTTTTGATTTTCTTGAACATTTCGATACCTAAAAATCTTCGAAAAAGTGGATGTTACCTATTACAATAGAAATTAAAGCCGTTCAATTCGGTATTCTAGTGCAAAATCAAGTATAGCAAAGAACAATTTGTGTCACATAATACCTATCCAGTAGCGGCCATAGCAAATACGAAGGTGAGCGATCTAGAAATGGCGCCCCTCCAAATAAACTACTTTCGTGTGCTTTTTAAGTAACTTTGTTCACCCATCATTATATTTTATAGTTTACATTCAAGTGTATTTTTCACAAGTGTAAACAGTATCAGGGCCGAAAAAAAAAAAAATGTCGCTTTGTCTATTGGCTCTGGTATATATTAACACGAGCCTTGAATAAATAAATGTATGTTTTAACGATTATGCTTTTTGGTTTTCCATATTAATTTTCCAAACACGCAATGACTTTATATAATATTTGGCCAGGGGTGCACAAGGACTATGCACCCCTGATTACTCCCGCTTCACTGCCAATCTACCGCCCTTTCGGGTTATGGAGGACAAATAAGTATGTGCCTCCCATATATTAAAAAAAAAACTTTGTTGGCTATTTTTCATTTTATGGAGAGCGAGCAGAATTAACAGAATATAGAGCTACTTCGATATGTTAGATTTTATTTTACCACTAGCTGTGCCCGCGACTTCGTTCGCGTGGTTGTCGAGAACAAAACAACGTCGTTTAGATAAGAGTATATCACCTTTTTGATGATTTAGATAAGAGTCCTGACTTTGGTATAGTTGATTACGTTAATGCTTCTCTATATACTATGTTAGCGGTGGAATTACCCGGAACATATACAAAAAGGTTGTTTGGGATGCTAACACGTGATAGAGAAACATAGAGTTGGAAGCTCAGCATTGAGCTGGGGAAAATTGTGATTTCTAACATTGAGCTGTTGCGTGTAATCGGATACAAAATAAATTTGGAGAAATTTGGGTTCATTTTCTGGCAGCAAAGATCCAATAAGATGATAAACTTGACCTTGTACTTTGAAGGTTGGCATGAACGGTCCTTCCGTTATTTGTTTTGCCCCAAAGGAAGTCATTTGGAAAGCACTGTTATATAAACGAATATTATCCAAAAAATGTTTCGACTGGGGATGATCGGCATTCAGGAGACTTTTAAGTAAGTGTGGTGGATCTTGGAAATTTGGAAGAACAATTTTTCCATTTGAGCAGCACATTCCGTCTGTCTCTTTCCTCCATTTCAAAGCATGACAAAAATTACAAATTTCTCTCATGTCACCCACGGAAGTAAAGCCAGCATAATCAATTCTAGACGAATATGTGAACCCTGATTTTTCCCTATTGTCCCAAGGTAATAAAATATTTGCATCGTCATTTTCCATGGACTCATCAGCTCCGCTATTTGTTTCTCTATTCATATGGTATCGAGCTCGTTCTATTTCTAGGCGAGATTGACGTTTTCTGCTGTTTCTGCTCGTCTTAGTTCATCTATTCTTTCCCTTTCAGATGCAAGATAACTTTCCTTGTTTCTTTGTACACCTACATAGTTATGTCTAGCTATTTGTAATCGTTCTTCTCTTTGGGAGAGAGATTCAGACTCGCGCGAGAGAGCGTGTCGCTCTCGGTCAGATGACAGACGTGCTTGGCGTTCCTCGATACTCTCTTGAGAACGCAAAGTCGCGGTCCGAGTTCTTTGCGAACTTAAGCGCGACTCCCTTTCTGTGAAAGTCTCTGACTCGCGTGAGAGAGACTGGCGCTCCCGATCAGCAGATAGCCGAACTTCGCGTTCCTCGATACTCTCTTGAGAACGCAAAGTCGCGGTCCGAGGTCTTTGCGAACTTAAGCGCGACTCCCTTTCAGTGAATGTCTCTGACTCACGTGAGAGAGACTGGCGCTCCCGATCAGCAGACAGCCGCACTTCGCGTTCCTGGATACTCTCTTGAGACTGCAAAGTCGCGGTCCGAGTTCTTTGCGAACTTAGCGCGACTCCCTTTCAGTGAAAGTCTCTGACTCGCGTGAGAGAGACTGGCGCTCCCGATCAGCAGATAGCCGGTCTTCGCGTTCCTCGATACTCTCTTGAGAACGCAAAGTCCCGGTCCGTGTTCTTTGTGAACTTAAACGTGACACCCTTTCGGTGAACGTTTCCGATTCACGTGAAAGAGCGATGTGCTCTCGGTTAGCAGATAACCGTGCTTCACGATCTTCTTCCGATTCCTGAGACCTACAAAGTCTCGTCCTTTTCGCATTTCGGGTACGCAGCGAAAGGTTATTTTTTTTCTTTGAGGCATTTTCAAGGAAAATTAAAGCAATAATCAAAACCTATGACTTGACTTGTGAACAACACTTATGACTGAATAGCCTACAAACTTAAAAGAACGGTGCGTCGAACAGTCTAGTGTGACAACGTATCGTCTGTTCGTGGTCGTGACTCAACGAATTGGCAACACTGACTTACTGTATAACGATTGGCACTACTGGATCCAAACTACGAAGTAAATAAAATACAATCTTTACTTCGTACTTCAAAAAATAAAAAAAAACTTTTTACAAAAAAATACAACCGACTTCCACAAAAAATCAAAAAAGTAAAAAATTACTTTAATACGGAACTCGGTGTTTGTGGTTCCTTTTTCGTTTTTTGAACACCGACTTCCGAATTAAAGTTATTTTGTACTTTTTTGATTTTTTGTGGAAGTCGGTTGTATTTTTTTGTAAAAAGTTTTTTTATTTTTCAATTTTTAGTGGTACATACAACCCCTCCCCTCCCCCACCTAAACGAACCAATTACATTGGTGTAAAAAAAAATGCACTGCTCCAATGCAGAGTAAACTAAAAGGTCGTCAATGTAGACAATGTAGATATTTTTTTTAGATTTTTGTTGATTTTTCAAAAACCACTTGTTCGATTTCGATAAAATTTTCATGGGACCATTTGGGAAGTATACCCTTTCCAAAAAAAAAAAGAATTTTTCAAATCGGTTGGCAAGCGACGGAGTTATGCGCGAACAAACATAAAAAAAAAAATACCTACAAACATCCGAATTGAGAACCTCCTCCTTTTTTAGAAGTCGGTTAAAGACCAATGACCAAAGTTGACCAACCAAACGAAACCAATAAGATAAGCCAATACTTTTTTTTCGACCAATTTAGAAAATCGATAAACCAAGCAACCAAAGAACTTTTACGACACACGCAAGAACTTTTAAGACACCTAACGAAACCCAATTTGTGAACTCGAGAATTTCGCGGCGCCCCCGCAAGGGGGCGCGGCGGCGGGCGTAGGCGTAGCCTTTGATCCCGCGGCGTCGGGGTGTTCGCGCCCGTTACTACGGGCGCGGCGTCGGGTTGCCATATAGGCGCGGCTTGTGACGCGCGTGGCAGTTATGCCGCAGCGTGCCTAGAAGTGTAGCTGTCAGGGTGTGTCAGCAGGAGCGCCCGGCACTGCCTCGCAGTGCCGTGTTTCACGGCCCTACGGCGGTCAGTCCCCGCCAGGTGAGACCCCCGGTTACCCAGGAGAGGCCCAGCGAGAGTAGGCATGGGCAAAAAATATCGATATATCGAAATATAGATATTTTTCCATACAATTATCGATATATATCGTCGATATTTTTAATGGCGATATATCGATATTCGATATTTATTTTAGAGTATCGAATTCGTATCAAATTCGATAACTTTTTTACGCAATTTAGGTTGCGTGTTTTTAATGTTATTAGGATATCCTTGCATGCTCCTCGCGTATTGTTAACTTTAAAAAATCCCGCCAAAATCGTTATGAAATGCAATATAGCATTAAGACTATTGGTAGCGTGCAAGAAAATACGAATAATATTAAGCCATCAGTGTAAGACGAATATGAACCTGAAGTTAACAGACAATTAACAATTTTCTTTTTTTTTTTCAACAAATCAATCACAAAGCCTAATCATGTTAAATATAATAAATTGTTTAAGCTCGAGCAAAAATAAAAAATACTATTGTTTATTACGAAGACTGACGATATATCGATATATCGATATTTTTCCCTCGATAATTATCGATAGTGTTTAAAAATATCGATACGATAAATATCGATATATTTTTTTCACTTGCCCATCCCTAAGCGAGAGACGACCAGCGACATAGGGTCCGACTTTGGTGGCTAGTAAACACGGTGGACGTCATTCTCGCGCGGAAAATCTTAACACCGCGATTCAGAAAATGACGTCATTTGCACAACGCCATCTATCGGATTTGGATTTCAACTATCAACATTAGTTCTATTTTTAGTCTTAAGATGTCGTTGTAAGTACTATACTGAATTGCGTAATAACGTAATATTTTACTTCTTGAACTCACTAAATTAATCATATCTTTTGATAGAGTGAACCGATTTCGATGAAACAAAAACTAAGTTAAACCTCAAGTTGCGTATAATTTTTGTAAATAAACATTGTCAGCATTGAATTCGTAGATTTTACGTGATGTGCGCACAAACAAACAGACAAACAGACAAACAGACAAACAGACAAAAATTTCAAAAATGATGGAAATGGGTTCTGTTACTTATCTTTTCACACGCTGGCTATTTTTTGTTTCAATTTCTTCAATGTACAAAAATGACTTTTCTACAGATTTATTATATGTATAGAATAGATTAATGCTTAAGCAGATTTTCTCGAGTGGGTACACAGCGAATTCGAAAAGCTTTGCTTACTGCCTCGTAAAGGTTAGAACTACTTCTAAAGGCAGAAGGTACCTTGATCCATAAAATTGTGAAAATAAATATGAAAGATTGCGCTTAAAAAAAATTCACACCCCATCGCAGATGAGTCATCTAGATTTTTGACCAACGATCTGACTGGGCAGCGGCGGCCTAGAAGAGTATGGTAATGACTATTTCAAGAAAATAGCAGCAGGTTGCTCGCCGCCCTCATTATACGCTACTGTATTTTTAATTTCTAGGTATTTCTAAGGTGACAGAAAATAAATAATAACAATTCACGATTTGTTTTGCAATTTTTATGTAAACTGTTAAGCTGGACACAGTAATTGGTCAAAAAAAGACTAACAAACAAGCAATGTGATAAACTTCCCCAATTCTTTTTTACTAAGGTAGACTGATAATATCTAAATAATAAAAACTTGTATAACTACATATACAATTTCTCTCAAAAGCAATCATGACAACTGCCTAATTATTAAGAAGGCCTTACACTAATTCTTTGTAATTTCATTCCAGCTATATTCCGAGTTTGTAGTTGTACGTTTTATTTTATGATACTTATTAGATTTAATTATTTGAATCTTTTCTGATACATATAATTTTTTTTTTTAAACGTTGCCCCACACTAGGATTTATTTACTCCTGTATCGTGGGTGCGTTCACAAACATGTAAACTCACATACACAAGACACCCAGACCCGGAACAATTATTTGTAGGCCATACAAACATTTGTTCCGTGCGGGGATCGAACGCTCAACCACTGCGCCAACCGTGTCGTCGACATATCAATGACATTTTGTAGCTGATTATTGTGTAAAGTAAAATAAAGTAACAACACTCACTTCATCAACGACTTTCATTCGGTGTTCAAGGTCCTGCTGTAGAGCGGCCAGCTCGCGACTCTGCTCCGTCTCCTTGTTCTTCAGCATATTGATCAGCTCCTCGCGAACCTGCGTCACTTTCCGGTTTATAATCAGCATTAAAATAAATTCCTACTACTCATACTAAAGCTAGGTTCTGTTTATCTTAAATAACTGACTTAAATCTAATTTGGTATTCTTTTTGGGGCCGTTCAAGTATTCCGAAAGCAGAATTTTTGACATTTTTGACCTCCCCCTCCCCCTCATCAGCAAAAGTAAGCAAGGCCCTTACCCGCCCTCCCAGTATTATTGAATCTATTCTGGTTTCCTTATTGGTTCATGAAGCAGCTGTTAATAATTCTCGAAATAAGGAATAAATTTAAGATCGCTATTAGGGCGTTGATAGCCCAGTGGGTAAGACCTCGCCGGATTGGAAAATCTGAAAAATTAAATAAATCAATATCTATTGCTGACGTAATCACATCCCCGATCCCCCACGTCATCAAAAATAAGCAAATCAAGAACCCCCGCCCCCATTTAGTGCTTACTTAATACTTGAATGGCCCCTTTAGGAGAAAATCCTATGGAACTTCTGAGACATGCATATCGGTGCGTTTTGAGTAGGTTACTGTATATTTGGAATAATGAACTTTCTCATATGGGCTTTCAATCAGGTTGCCTATCAACCCTGTGGAGATTTTTTATGAAAGTCTTGAGAAAAAGCAACGTGCGCAAGCGAGCCTCGGGCCAAATATCTACTTAGCTCGGATCTCATTATATTTCTCCCTAGTTAGTCACTACGACAGTATCCTGTCATATGAGTCCTTTGATTTTTACGGTGTTTACAACAAGCAACCATATTTCTATGATATCAGAATAAGTACTGTAGGTACTATATTCAAGAACTATCTACAGCTAGGCTACGATTTCATTTCAACTACGATTGCAAGAAGAACCTAGTAACCTTTATGACTCTTGCCTGGGCACGTGAAGTCTTGTCTTGTTGCTCTAGTTGCTGCTCTTTTTGAACCAGCAACTCTTGCAACTCTTCGTTTCGGTGCACGGCGTCAAGAAGGCCCATTCTCAAGCTCATTATCTGTTAAAGACGGTATGGCAAAGATTGAGTTCAGTTCATAAACAGATCGAAACTTTGAACGACTGTGGTCAGAAGAATATGCAAAGCAATTGTATCTCACTAAATATATGCAAAAGAATTGCTATTGTTTTCGTAACGCTGTGGCGATACAGTTCTATTATAACCTTCACGTACCAACTATGCTGCCTGCCTTCAAGAACCTAATATGTATCTACCCAGGTTAAAAGCTTGATGACTCTTCCACCTTCTTGTAAAGGTATGTAAGCAGAAACCATTTGCCGCGTCAGTTACCTCCTTTTGTAGGTCTTGATAGCTGATGCCATTCGGAGCCTCTTGGCAGTTGGCCACGGCACGGTTATGCGCCTGCAGATTTTGGACATATTGCTCGTACTGAATTACTTTTTGCTCGCTGAAATGTAATTACAGATATCAAAATGATTTCCGTAATCATATCTAAATTACACTAATCAATGTATACGACACATTGTTACACCTACTTCAATTTGATGTTTTTTGTCAACTCTCTTATTTGTATTTGCATCTTTGCTAATATTTCCTCCTTGCTGAGAAGTTCAGCTGCCAATTTTTGCTGCATCCCTACCTTGTTGTCTGGTTCCTGAAACCCATCAAGGTTTTATGAATAGCTCTAGGAACATTACAAAAGTTTATAATCAACTGTAATCACCTCACTGGTGGAGGAAAAAAATTAGCTGGTATATAAGACTGAAAAAGAAAATATGCACCTAGAATAACTTTTTATCTTTTGAAACAACCACAACTAAGAAAGTGTAATATTTACAGTTATTTTAGTCAAGGTTTCCAAAAATCGCACTTTCTCCCGTTTGCAGGAAGTGACCTCTTCCTCAGTCACACGTAAAGTGTCTTTAGTAGCTTGTAGTTCTGCCCATATATCCATTTCTCGCTCTGTTGGTAAATCTGTGCAAAGAAAACATGATGCAAATGCAGATAAAATTTTCGCTATTTATAAAAATATGTATAGTTGATTTGAATGTTGGTTAAATTACCAGGATTGGGTTTGTTCAGTTCCATTTCGTTGATTTTAGCTTTTAATTCTTCGATGTTACGTTGGCTCTCTTGTAACGCAGTTTCAGCGGCCTCTTTCAGCTCAATTTCTTTCTGTGTAATATTACGTTGTTCATCCAAATTTTTCCTGAATTCTTTGAGCTGAACAGTTAGTTCATGTACGGCTGCCTTATGCTGGGTGGTTAAATTTTCTATTTGTTGCTTTAGATCTAGAACGCTGTAAAGAATAAGATTTTAATCTAAATAACTAATAAAATCTGTGGTTTTAAAAAAATATTAGCGTTCTGCACTTATTCTCCATATAAACTTTAATTCTGCCAAATTTCATATTCTACGTTTACGTAATTTTCGTAAAAAGGAGTACCTAATAGTCTTTTCCTCACGTATAAATACATATACACTGCATGATGCAATTTGATCTAGTCTTAAAATGAACTTACTCGTTTTGCAGTGAGTCGCGTTGATGCACTAATTGACTGCTGGTTACTTCCCCGGTCTTTAAACTTTCTTTTAGTTTCCTAGCTCGAGCTTCCAACTGCACTTCCCTTTGACGACTCTGAATATTAAATTCGCATTAATAACCTGAACGCCTCCTTGTGACTATTAAGATGAGAGCGCAGTAGATGTTACCTGGTCTTCCAACGTCTTGACAGTGCCTGTGAGACTTGCAATACTTGCTTCCGCCTCGCGCAGTTGCCGGTCCATTTTTGAAATGCGGACGCGCGCTTGTCGGAGTTGTGACTCAGTGGTCGCCAATTTATCTTTAGTGGCAGCTCTTGCTGCTCGTTCTTCCTCCAGCTCTCGACGCGTGTCCTTTTAATACCAAATCGCTTAGTATGTATACATACTACATCTTATTCATAAACAAGAGTGAGCATAGTTTAATTAATACGTACTTATGATGTGCGTCTGAAGGGTTGATAGATCATATAATAGAAGCACTAACCTCCGAGGGCCTGTTGCGCTCAGATTCATCGTGAATTTCCTGCAATTCACTTATTACGACAGATCGTGTTTCTAGATCTTGGCGAAGTCGTGCTATTTCCCTTACTAGCGATTCTCCAACGGATATCAATGCACTTCGTTCTCGACAGGCTCGCCTAAATATAAATTATTCTCAAGTTACAATAAAGTTAACATCAAAACTGATTTCTAGACCTAGACCGTAAGGCAGAGGCAACGGTTACATTCAAGTCCTATATAAGGACGGGTTATTGGGTTTTTTATGTATCAAACCATTAATAACTTGTGTAACCAACAAATTCGCTTACGCATGGTGCAAAACAATAATTAGTACGTAAATTACAATAAAATTAATATTACTTGGAGAACTGTGTGACAGTTTCAACAGCGTCATCAGCGCGGGTTTTCAGCTCACGAAGAGTCTCACAGAGTTGAAGCCCATGAGCATTGTAACGAGCAATGCGCTCCAATGACTCACCACTTCCGGTTTCCTACACAAACATTAAATGGTGAAAAAACATGTCTTGCATTTGCAATCAACATGCAAACATAAATCTATACTAATATTATAAAGCTGAAGAGTTTGTTTGTTTGTTCGAATTGCAAAATTTCTTTTTGGGTTGAATACCATTTATCGAGGAAGGCTTTAGGCTATATAACATCACGCTGCGAGTAACAGGAGCGAAGAAAAAATGGAAAATGTGGATAAAACGGGGAAAATTATTCATCTTTGAGGGCTTCCGTTGCGTGCGCTGCGAAAACGGTTCAAGATACCCAAAAAATATGTAGGAAAGAATTATTCCTCTTAAAATGATCTAAAAAAATATCCGCGACAGTATATGTCTATCTTTTAAGATTAACTCACTAGAACCGTTTTTATGGTAATCAAATTTGGTCGAAAGGGATGAAAGTTTGTATTAAACTTTGTCAATTTTAAACCGATTGGGCTGAGAGTTTCAAAATCAGGGTTAAAGTAACTATTCCACGCGGACGAAGTCGCGGACAGAAGCTAGTAATTAAATAGACTTACGCTTCCCTCGATGAGCTCCTTGACCCAATCAATGATTTCTTGTCTCGCTGTAAACGCCTGAAGACACAGATCGGCAAAACATGTGGGCACGCTTGCCACTTTGGTGTCTAGTTCCGCAAGAACGCTTTCATCTGTGCAGAACATGAAACAATACATGCCAACATTCTAATAGGCTCAGATATTTTGCTTGGGATACTCGTATACATATATGCGATTGATTATCTTAAACAGTACGTCAAGTAAGTCAAGAAACAAACATCACCTAAATTGCTGGAGAACACACTCTTATTACTTGAATAGCCTACTACCTACTGCTCTGGGCTAAAAAAGGATTTGAGAGTTTTATAGATAATAAAATCAGTTTCTTTTATTATTGATGCAACTCAATCAATGCACACAAGTTTGACGGGTTGAATACAATCCCACCTAAAGGTGCGCTTACCGGGCAATGAAAATTAATCAATTAAGTACAATTCTTGTCAATAGGCTCGTCTAAAAAGTTGACTAAAAAAAACTAATCAGTCCGTTAGATAATTAATCAAAAAATATTGGACACATTTTTATATGGAACAGGCTTAGTATTAAAAGTGAATAAATGATTGAATATGTGATATGATTACCAATAGGGGGGGTGGAGTTAATAATTTCAATGCCGTCGGTGGTGGCCGAAGCGACGGCATCACGACACAGCTGGGCCACCTCGTCCGCCGTCCAGTCCGCTACATTGAATACTACTAGTTCTTGCAGCTGGATGTCGCCGCAGCCTGATACGCCTTCTTTAGTCATATGCTCGCGCAATCCACGTAAGTTGTCAAACAGTTCCAGAACAGCTTGCTGAAACATATTTAGCATTTAGAGTACCTAGTCAATCGGTGTACCGCGTGACTTCTTTTTCAATTATTTACTCTTCCCAGCTTGACGCAAATTCAGTTCAATTTGCTTCACTCTTTCTCCATAATAGCTTCTTAACACAATCTACCCTTTTTTTTCTTCCTCTTCCCTTAATTGTATTCATAACACTTAGTAGATAGCAATAAGAAAAAAAATCTCCTAAAGAATACGTTGATGATGCTTTCTTAACTGTTTTGATATAGGTATTCGTTAGTCAATTAAATGAACGACGTTATTAATCTGTAATATACCTGTTTCATGTCCAGTTCCTTCTTCATGCGGTGGAATTGCTTCTGCTTCGAGAGGAAAGTTGATTTTATATCTTCTTGATCTCTAAATGAATGCGATGGACTACACATGGAAGCTGGTGACAGGACCCTAGAACTTGGCGGGACGTTTAGGGATGGTGTTTTAGGACGTGCTGGGACGGTAGAAGGTTGCGGCGTGTTAGGGCGGCTACCAGACGTACACAGGCGGTGCGCCGGGTTGGACGGGGTGGTGGGCCGGCTGGGGACGCGCGGCGTGCGGGGACGACTCGAATGTAAGCTCTTAGGAGTCTGAGGGCGACTGCTCAGCGATGGAGTTTGTGGACGACTTTTGGGTTCTAAAAAAATGGGAATCGGATATACATTGTGACATTTAAAAAATACTAACTGAACACAGTAATTTTGAAATCTTACCGTTTTTGCGAGTTATATCAGAGTCATTAATTCTGTTTTCAAGGGGCTCGCCGCCATCATCACTATTTTTTATTTCTGAAAGACGATTTTATAAATTAACCTTAGATACTCAATAATAAAGTTTACATGCTCGTTTCTGAATAGAAACCATGGCCACATGGAGCCATAGCCTGACGTATATCAGTTCATGTATTTCGAATGGCAAAATGATCACGATGTAAAATTATTATACGGTCAGATAATAAGATAGTCAAATTATAAGAAACGATGAAGAGCTTGCCTAACAAAATAAAAAATGGCGAAATGAACTAGACTGCTTCATACTAATATTGGACCACAGAAGCCCCGCGCCGTGATAAGTAGAGGACGTGCCAAACTTAGGGCATTGAGTTTGATCCAACAAATATTTTACAACTGATTTGCAAATATTACAGTTGTTCCTTAAAATCTATTAGGTATTGTAGGTTAGTTATTTTACGATGAGAACAACACTGAAACGAAAAAGGAACCTCTGCCAAACATGCTGTTTATCGATGTCGTGATAAGCTAACAGCGAAGGTGCGGTTCATGAATCGAATAATTAATTATGGGATAGTAATGGGGTGGTAGGTAGTAATTTTGTATAGTAAAAACCGAAATTGACACGGAGGAAGTTGGTTAAAAACATGGCCAAAAGGAAAAAAAATCGGGAGTGACAGAATTGTAAGCAAGTGAATGCGCCCTTATGCTTGAGAACTAAGAGGAGGTCCTGACACTCTCCTTACTGTGATGAAACTGATTGTGTTATAGTATGCACTTCTACGTACCCAACGGAGAGTTTTCATTAATGTCCGGAAGGCTAACTACGCCACTCTCGTAAGCAACTGGCTCTTCAGATGACTGTTCTTCAGTCACTGCTATCGGAGAGCTCTCAATGGTAAAATTGTCTAGCTCTGGTGGCGAAACCTAGACATAGATCAAACTGTTAAAGACCAGGACGACATCATGGAGCTTCTTTGCCTTCCTACCGGCACTACTGAGTTGATGCAAAAACATAGAAATAGTCCTTACACTAACATTCTCCAATGGTTCACTATCTGACGAGCCGCCATTACCCTGTAAAACAAAGCAAAATAAAGAATAACTAAGTGTTCGAAAGAGCGTAAAGAATGATCAATTAGAAGTCTACCAATCCCTATTACCTTGATATCAGTCTTGCTATCAGATTTCTGAGCTCGTTGAATAAGAGAACTCTTCGCCTGCAACTATTATTAGCATTATTTATTAGAAGATCTTTTTACATTAGTATTAATATATTACGTCACAACAATTGATTGATCGCTGATCGATGGTAGATGGAGGTAGGGAGAATTTTGATCAACGTCGACCGATCCATTAGTCGACATTGATTGAAAATTCTCCCTAGATCAAATTGAAGCCAAAGCTACAACAATGAACCAACGTAGATCAAGCTCATCGATCGCCGATGGATTGATATGACGGCACATTCAAGTGGGATAAGAAACGAAGAATAACCCAAACATACGTACCTTAGGGCCAACGGGTTGGCGGGTTGGCGATAGCCTTTGGTTGGGGATAGTTAAGTTTCTGTTGGTGGCATTGCGAGCGGCGCGCGCGGCGGACGCTGCTGTCGGCCTCGGCAGCAGTCGTGGAGTGGCCCCAACTGCTCAAAGTAACGAGAAACAAAGATTACAGCATTTTAATCTGCGTATACTTAAAACCCATTTGTTCTGACTGACTATCAACTCACTGCAAAAACTATTAAGTGATAGTGGGACCTTTGAATGAAACTCGGTCTTCGAAACCGACTTCTCAAAATAAAATCAAGCTAACTAAGGGAACTTAAGACCGCTATTGCACCCATAAATTGTTGTAAAAATTTATACAAAAAAATACAACCGACTTCCAAATAAAAACACAGTACAAGTTAGACAGTTTAGACAGCACGTAGTTGTATATTTTTTGGAAGGGATTGACATAATCAGCCCGCGATCACCGCGATTCTAGGCCGTGGTAATCAGCAGCTGTTAGTGAGGTCACGATTTGGATGGGTGTGTTAAGCAACTGTAAATTTTATTAGAATTCCTTCACTAATTAATCGAAAGGAAATTCGTTCCATCCGGGTGTCCCTTGACCTCTCAAGTTTTTTTTATTTTTTTTTTGCTACGGCTTACCTATCTCAACATATCACCCTTCGCCACTGGTAAGTTTTCAAAGAAAGTTTATACAGAATAGACCGGCTATAACTCATGTCTTCGGTCTTATACACTCATGAATGGACAAGTGTTTAGACATTATAATTTGCGTTCACCGATTATAATACATTCGGCACCTGACATTTGAAGATCTGAGTGAATCAGATTTTATGAGAGGATATGAGAGGATGGAGATTAGGTAGGTACATCAATTGATCGTCATCGATTTACTGTCAATGAAAGAACATAAATACATAAAGAAAAATATAACATACAAGGTTTCTCCTTTTGCGATTTCGCCGCAGTCGTCATAATAAACTCCACTGCTGAGAAAAGGTGAAAAGATAAATGGTGGTAGAAAATGTAGAAGAAAACCTCTGGAATTTTGATATTTTGTTAAACTATTTGCGTGATCGGTGATGATGGACGGGAGTTCTAAATATGAAATTAGACAGTTAAAAACGTCTAAATGTTTTATGGCGATCGATTACAAAGAAATAATAACTTTATTGATAAACTCTTTGGTTTTTATAAGTTTTAAATATCAAACTATTTGGTCCACATTTTGACTCAGAATATTTGGGTGATTGATTACAGAAGACGCTGCATCTGGCTGGAATATTTGCCAAAATGTTTTTTATCTTCCAAAGGTGCGATTGTGACAGGTACACAAAAATGAAAACCTCAAGTCAGAAGTCATTCACTTTTGGAATGCATTTGTTATAAAATTTTTGTGCCGTTTTATTTGTTTGTATTAGGTATATCATATTTAGAGTGTGTTCCTTGTTAAAACAAATTGAAAGTTATGAAATGAATTATGTCACAATCTGTGACTGGTGAAGCAAAGCAAGGTAAAGCGTCGTCACAGTATTTGGGTTAATTACGTAAACTAGTAAGTACCTACCGAAGTAGGTAGGTATAATTCAGACAAATTAGTTTGTCTTTGCCGTGACGCAGTTGGATTAAAAGAAAACTCAGAAATACGTCTCGGTGAAGACAATAGGAACCAAGTTTAACCATCGCAATCAGTATCCTAATCGTTTTATGGGCAGGCTAGACTGTGCGTTTGTGAACCACTGCTGGAAGGCTGGGGCTGTGATTTTACTCTAGCGGTGTTTTGTTTTTCGATAATTTTACTCAAATTAAATTGTTACTAACTTTAGCCTTGTTACTTAATAACTTAACTAGAGGCCTGCCACGGCTTCGCAGGGATGGACATTTATTTATTGACGACACAGTTGGCGCAGTGGTTGAGCGATTGGCTGCTGCGCTACGTGTTGTGGGTTCGATTCCCGCACGGAACAAATATTTGTATGGCCTACAGTTAGTTGTTCCGGGTCTGGTTGTTTGTGTATGTGAGATTATATGTTTGTAAACGCACCCACGACACAGGAGAAATTCCTAGTGTGGGGCAAGGTTTTTTTTTTTTTAAAAAAAAAGAAAAAAAAAGAAATTATAGCTTAGGTTACTCAGGCATAATGCAACATTCTAGCGGTGAAAGAATTTTTGAAATCGGTGCAGTAGTTTTTGAGTGTATTCGTTACAAACATACAAAAGTACAAACCATTAATCAAAAACACAAATAGCACATAATTTGAATTCCTTGATCTACATAGAGAGGTAGTGGTACTTTTATATATTCCAGGCTTTTGTGTTTCTATCTAAGAATGTAAATCAAATATTTTGTATTCATTTGCAGATGTGGTTGAACCTACCAAAGGGTTAATCAAATGTCGCATTCCTCAGAGAATGCCCAGTGCACGGCAAAAACCACAATTAAATAAACCCAAACCGTCTTCTGAAGTATCGGCGGATATGGGCGAAAAGAAGGTAGATAAGGCGGAATCAGCTCAATCAATTATTCTGATTTTTCTAATTAAAAAAGTTTATATTTTCCAGTTTCACCAGCGTGGAGACAATAGTATATACGTATAATATGTATTTCAGCTAGGATGAGTTCAATGAAACTGTGCGGTGATCACAGCGGTGATCATATACCTAGAAGGACGGGAGATGCTCACGACTCACGGGCAGTATCGCGGCGGCGTTGATATTCCGAGATCGAAGATATAAATAGTTTACTTCATGAAACTTTTCCCAATTTTAACAATTAACAATAATATTGACACAATATTGTTTATATTTTAATATATCAAATTATTTTCCCCAGCCGGTCAAAAAAGCTCGCCGCACGCCATCGTTTTACTTCTCTCCTCCTTTCAGCTGAACCGTATACACGTAATCTGTTAGAATATTTGTGTAAATAACGAAATCCTGTTGGTTGTTTACAAATACATATGTCTCTTCATGTGTTTCTGCTTTGGAAAAGTCTGGGCCTACAACTCTATGTGAAGTGATTGTATATTGAGGAAGCGATCTTCATGCGACTCAAGGAAGGCGTTTTTCAATGTTTAGATGTAAAATTGACTCACGGTTTTTCTGATGCTGATACAAACTTAATTCTTAAACTTTATTTTTCGGGAGTTTACAATCTCTGAAGATACTTTATAAAATCTTTCGGAATTTACGATTACCCGGTGACATAATATGTATTTATCTACTTTATTACAGAAACCAAAAACCGAGACAGTAACTGTTCAGCAGAGATTACCCAGATACGCAGGACGGCCGCGTTCCATTGAGGTGTTTTTTTCAATATAACTAAACTTCTTGTGTGCCTTGGCTTTTGCCGGAAGTCTATTCAATAGCCCGATTAGTTAAAATCCTATCAATAGATATGATCAACAGAATATGGGGGAAAATGAAAAGATGTCGTTAAATTTAATTCTTCAACTTATTACCTAAGCATTCGTGTACAGGTTATATGAGTTCATATAATTTTTTTTTTTTTTGTTTTGTGTAATTTTTTATGACTATGACAGGTCAATCTATTTTTACTTAATTGACTCAATCTAATCTTTACAATGTTTTTATAGTGAATTGACTTAATATTTCCATGTTGGATAATTGATTTTTTTTCCTACCTTTGGCATGTAATGACTTTGCATACTATTGTATAAATTCAAGTTCTTAAAACGCAACAGACAGATGTGTTGCTGGGGAGTTTGTTGCGCCACTTCTTCTTCCCAGCTAAAACACTAGGAAGTGGTGACGGGTGGGCGTTTTGGAGGACTGTCTTTAAGTAAAATTTGACGTTCAAAAAGTGCTGTCGCTCAGCCTAGTTTGAATAAATGACTTTTGATTTTGATATTTTGATTTTGATTTTGATTTTGTGAAAATTTTGTCCACAGTCGAGACCAAAATCTGCGAATCGTGTGAAAGATGACTTAAGCATCGGAAGGTCTGCACTCCCCGCGCCGCGGTCGGCAAGACCAGCTGCTCCTGAGCGCGATCGCAACCCAAACACAAATAGAGTAGGTCTTTTAAATACTCATTTTTAGAACTTATACATACAAGCCTTAGCCGGTTAGCCCTATATATAAGGGAGATATTTAATCATGAACTTCACACCTTCGACCGACGATGAATGAAAACAATCAGTCTCGCCGAAGTTGTCCAATAAGCGCCCGTGCTACTCGATGCCAAACTTGGTCAAGTCTGGCTGTGAACTGAGTCCTCGGACGATCTGTGACGATTGGGCGTTTACAATTGTTTGTTGGACGACTTTAGCAGCCCGCTTGAGTCCGACAACGGTACTATATGAATTTTATTATTCATTAGAATATTTGACAAGTTATTAAAGCTAGTATAAAGTTGTGCCTGATTTTAAAGAGTTTGTGCGTTTTTTAGAGAGCTTCCACGATACCAAGGAAAGTAAATGATAAAGATGGCAAAGCAATAAGGTCAATAATAACAGTGCCTGTCACTGGGCCACATCCACAGGTAAGGAAACATAAAAATAAGATTGCGGCTAAGTACATGAAGAGATTCATAGCGTTACCAAAAAAAAAAACTAGCATATTAACAAACGTCGACTGTGCACGTGACCTGAGGACTTCTTCGGATGAAGAAAAGCCATTCAACGCGGCAATGCTGCCAGTGTTCTGGACATTTGTGACCATTGACAGCGACGAATTTTCAGATGAACACGATTTCTTGTTTTTCTTGATTTATTTTATAATGCAGCTACAGATGATTAATTACCTTATTTATTCGTTTACAGAGAGCTCACGGGAGACGTGACCTACCAGATCAGGTTAGATTTATTCATTTGATTAACACCAATTTAATTTACAAATTAAATTGATGTTGACCTATGTTTTATTACTAATTTAAACATTAAGGCGGTGAGCGTTTATAACCTAATAGGGATGATTCCTATGTTAAAAATATGATTTTATTTAGTACCTCAGTTAGATTATCAAAAATATAGGACACGTATTTTATCAAATCAATAAAAATTGACGAAGATGAAGCGAATCAAAGATCAGGAGTGCGAGCTTGTGACGTCACGTCGTGGTAAAAAGTGTACTGCGATGTGGCGTACACGAGTTTCATCGTCTTCATTAAATGTTTACTTGAAAAAAGGAAAAATATTTGTCCAATATTTTATGGAAATCTTCCCGGAGCCCGGGGTAGTTCAACCAGCTCAACTGACCAATACTAACGCGAAACAACAACAGCAAGCCTTGCAAGTCACCAAACACTAACGGCCAAACCCAATAACCGATCTATCACATACTGGAGATAGAAAAACAAATGAGACAACAGGAAAATCAAGAAAAATTATAGTTTTTCTGTTGTTTCATTTGTTTTTCTATCTCCAGTATGTGATAGATCGGTTATTGGGTTTGGCCGTTAGCCGCTTCCCTTAGTCGAAGTTAAAGTCAAAGTCAAAACGTTTATTTCAATTAGGCCATTAACGGCACTTTTGAACGTCATCAATAAAATTTATCATAATTAAGTGACTCTAGCGTCCATTCGCAAAGGTAGATTCTTATGGAGAAGATCGGACAAGAAACTCCGAGCTCTTGATCTCTCACTACAAACATACAGGCTAACTAATATTTCCAGGCTCTTTTGATTTTAGATTTGCCGCTAAGTGCCAAAGTTCAATCTTATTTTTCAGGAAGCTATTTCAAAACAAGAAAAAATATCCTTCCAATTAGAAGACTTAGACGAGTTCAGTCGTGGCTCGCCAATGCCTGATAAAGGTATTTCATTTAGTAGCTGTTTACTTCACTTAAATTATTAATTTTCAGGAAAGTTATAGGTAATACTGTTGCTAGGCTAGCTTACATATTTAGCCAAATAAATACATAAACTGATGCTTTTTCACCATTTTTATGGATGTGAAGTCATCAAATGACTTCTTCCGCTCTGGGCGGAGCGGAAGGGAGTTTCAGACTCTTATTGACTATAACCCATCCGTGTTCCTCCTAATACCCTTTGCGTTCCAGGAACGCGGTAACACTTTCGAATAAATTCAACAATCCTAGCTGACCTTATCGGACCCCGGCTACTATGCTGACATCTCTTTGAGGTATGCTTTTTCCCCATGGGGGTGGGGATAAGGCTTACCTCTTTGAAACTGCAGAACACAACCTGCTACCATTAGTATTATCTTATTTTGTATAAAGAACAATCATAATAATTCTTAGATTCAACGTTATGTACGTCCCAAAGCGACAAAATGATGAAGCTTAAAATGAACTGGCAGCAAAACGTGTTGCAGTTTGAAAAAATGAAAAGCGATCTCAACGAGCGTCAGGTGGGTTTTTCGTGTTAAGGTAACAGTGTGGTAATATCATCATCCACAGCCCGACTTCAATCACTGGTGAGTAGACCTCTCTTATCTTGTGCCAATCTTCGTTCAAGGTTTTATCCGCGATGGCAACAATGCAATCTGTCCATCCGCCCATCTGGCCGCCGGAAACTGAGATTGACACTTCTTATTGTCCGCGGATTGTATATTATGTTATACCTCTTACGGCCGAAACCAATAACCGATCTATCACATACTGGAGATAGAAAAACAAATGAAACAACAGAAAAATTACATAGGTTTTCTGTTGTTTCATTTGTTTTTCTATCTCCAGTATGTGATAGATCGGTTATTGGGTTCCGCCGTTAGTAAATATGTACCTACCTACCATATTGGAACTATATGAATACTTACCAATCTAGTCCACTGGCTTGCAGTGTTTTGAACTGTTGTTCCTAAGTGGTATCAATAAGTTTTGTATCAGCATCCTCACTTGATTTGTTACATAGGCTGTCATTCACGTATTTACAAGATTATACAGAGAGTATATAAGTGAAAATCGATGACATTTTATTTAAGAAGTTAAGCATTTTATAGAAAGTGAGTTTTATAGAAAGCAATAGTGGAGCTGTACGCGTTTATGCGCAACACTCACTCGAAGATGAAGGGGTTGGGGCAGAAGGCGATCCTGCCGCCGTCCGAAGACCTGCGCATCATGAACGTGGCCAAGCTGACCGCGGAACAGCTACTGCAACTCTGCAGCTCTGTGCGACCCGACGATACGTTCCAAAGAGTCGGGAAGAACAAGGGTACGTAATCCATACAAACAAATAAAAGTGTCTGTTTGAAATATCAAATAACGGCTTTTTACTAAATGTATTAGGTGTGCATGGAATTACAGTTCACGCGTGTAGTAGGACCCGCGATTTCACACGCGTGAACTAGGTAGTAACTTAGTAACATAAAAATGATTTTTTTTTTAAATATCGTGTTGCTATCAGAGCCTTGTCAACCTTTCGTTTGCAAAAAAGGCACTTTGTGTTCTGTATTATCTTCTCTATTGTTAATGAATATTAGAAGAACGAGGTTTATTAATTGGACGATGTTATTTGAAGAATCCTGGCTGGAAAAAAGTAAAAGAAAACTTCTGATTTGTGTAGTAAAATGGCTTAATGAATGGCGCTAATTATTAAAATTTTAAAACTTTATGGATAATTTATGCTTATAATTTAATTATTTTATTTTTCTTTATATATTCAATATCACTTTTTATATGATTGATAAAGCGATAAAGGCCAGCAACATTATAGCGCTACATGACTGAAGAAGGTTGTTCTCAATCTAACGTGTTCAGCGGCTAAACGTTCGTCGTTCAACTGTCCAGGGCACCAAGTCTGCTATTTTTATAATTTTTGTCATTCCAACACGATCCTATTGTCATTTTGCTAAAAGGTCATCTGATAAATGCCCAATGATCGATCATTGGTCGGTCGATGGTCTCGTACTACTTTTTGATAACCGAGCTATTAAAAGCAATGACTACACAATGACGTTGTAATGGCAGGTCACTGATCAAAGGAACAGTCAAAATTTTAGCAGACCGTCAAAATTTTGCCATTATCTACGAGATTACCATTCTAAGCCATTTCTTTCAATGGAGAGTCAGTGGTTAACTACTGGAAAGTCATAGTGACGCTTTTTTATTAGATTACCAAACTTGTAAAATGAACCATTTATGAGATCAATGATAGACCATTCTGGAATATTGTAACATCAGACTTGTGGCCCAGAGGACTTGGGAACGGTACCAATATACCGATCCGTTAAAAAAATAAAGAGATTCTTGCTTTATCGGAAAACAATACGTTGTTCCAGTCATACAGAGTCCATTCAGATGAATTTCGGGTAAAGTATTTTTTTCTGAAACACTTATTTTTGTTTTTACCATACACGCAAACTAGTCGTTTATAGTCTTTTCTTTCGTTCATAGTTATAGTCGTTTATATTCTTAAATACTTTATTTTAATACATTTCAATTGTAGCGTAACTGAAACGAATTATGAATAGAGTAACTTTAAAATTTGTACTTGTATCTTCTCAAACCTGTTTTATTTGTATAACTTGTTTTTAGTCACCTGGAAGTTTTTTTAAGAAGGTATGGTATTAAATTTGCAACAACCCTAGTCCCATACACATTGTTAAATTTTGGTAGAATGTCAGGTCTTGTTTTTTCTGTTATCAGCCTTAGCTATATTTCCATTAGAGTGGAAAATTCCACCTTATTGAGCACGTTCATAACATAACAGTATTTATTTCTTCTTCATATGTTTAGGCGCAATAAATATGTGAGTTTTGGAAAAAAGAATGAATTGAAGGTTGGACGAAATGGTGTATCTGAATGGCCTTTAGATGACTGGAACAAAGTATTGTTTTCCGATGAAGCTAGAATTTCTTTATATGGTGAAGATCGATGCTGGCAAGAGCTGCGAAGACTAGCGGAACGCCATGCGATCGGGTGTTTCGAAGAAATCACTACGTATATCCGTGCTCAGTTTCTGTCTGTCTCCTTAGCTGTTACTTTTTGGCCAGTAATTACTTTAATTAAAAATTAAATTTAATTAATTATTTTTAAAGTTAAGATTAAGTATTATTAAGTATTAGCATTAAGTTTTTGGAACCACTATTGTATTGGGGTCAACCTGTTAAAATAGTGTGTATTAGTGGAATAAATAAATAAATTATTTGAATTATAATTCGACGGCGCATACGGAGTGTTATCACAGAAAATGGAACATTGTATTCACACCGCTACATAGCAGAAGTCCTAATTCCACATGCACAATCCGCAATAACTGCTCTTGGAGAAGATTCCATTTTTATTGACGACAATGCTCGCTGTCATTGTTCTGGCCTGGAGAAGTGGGTTCCGACGTTTATTAGATTGACCAGTGGGCGTACCATGAGGTGTTAAAACGTGAGTCTTCCGAGCGAGAAAGAGGGATAGAGTTATACACCATATATAGCTCCATCCCTTTTTCTCGCTCGGAAGACTCACGTTTTAAGACGTCATGGTACGCCCGCTGTTCGAAGTCCTGACCTCAATCAAATTGAGTATGTCTGAGGTGTCCTATAGAGAAGGGTGGGATCAGTACAACCTGCTCTATAACACAAAAGAGTCATTGCATAAGAGCGGGAACGTATTTCGAAAGCATGGCCAGACGGATGCAAACTGTGATCTTGAAAATGAGATCACACTCGTTATTAGGGTTTTATCATTTTAACTTAAACAAAAAAAATACTAATATTACTAAGAATCAACCAAAACATTGACTACGAAATTAAAGTCATTTTTCTTTCTTGCTTAATCTCCATATTCTTATATTTCCCAGTCAAACCTAACACCCATTTCCAATTCCTTCTTGTAATTTTAAAATTAATTCTTTCAGATAATCAAATACCTAGCAAAACCCCACTTACAATCGATATGAACAAATTGTACGCAATGCCTTCCAAGCTAGTAGCGACTTGCGAGCAGACTCTGTTTAAGAGGAAGGAGATTATCAATTGGTTTGAAACTTTGAAATCGGAAGATAAGGTATGGAAAATATGTATAAAGGACGCAGTTAGGTACACGACACTCATATTAAATGTGAACAAGTGAAGTTTAACTATTTTAATTCCTTAAAGGGTATTGGTATGAACAAACTTTCTAAGAAGATCAACGAATTTAACGCCGAGAATGAAATGTTAAAATGTTCCTTAGAACAAGCTAAAGGAGAATTTACTAAGGAACTAAATGAAATAATAGAATTTATGAGGTACGTGTTTATACATTTATACCACACACACACAACAACAACACACAACAGCAAGAAGTTTGTGTTGTGTAAGAAGATTAATAGAACAGTGTGTCCATACCTAAAGGATTACCATCACAGCGTTTCGTTCCTACTCTCATTCATTGGCGTTAACATGTCTGTAATTGTTATCAGGAAATCTATAAACGAAACAGTTGCTCTGCAGCTTCGTACGGAAGATCTCACCTACACAATGTCAGAGCTGAATTCGCAGAATGCTGATTTGCGAAAACAAATTTATAATGCTGAGCATCTGCGGCCGAACACAAATAAAGCTAAAGTAGAGGTAATTCACTGCGAACTCCATTTAACGCCATTCGATTTAACGACAAACTCCCTCCCTAAACCGTTGAAATTACTTGGCTCTGGTCTGGTGTTTGGCATCACGCCCACTCGAAATAACGACGACATTACGTCATTATTAAGTAATAAATAATACTTTTTAAGTTTTTTATTTTATTGTTTAGTACGATTTTACCGATCCCAAGAAATTTGGGACTTTGCTTTGTTGTTATTACTTTGCACGTGTCTACCTCGTCTGCTATACTGTCGTTAGGTGGTTATTGATCGTTCGCATACCGACCCATCTGCTTGACGAGGTGGGCAAGCTCTTTGAAAGAGTGATTGCAAATCGCCTTGTTGGACACCTGATGAGGAAGGGGCTGGATCTGGCGGAGAACCAGTACGGTTTCCGTACGATAGACGCCATCATACGCGTGAGGGCCCCCTCACGACGCGGACGCAGTGCCCCGGGGCAGGATCGTCTTGCCGGTGTCTCTTGACATCGCCAACGCCTTTGATATCCTGCACTGGAGTTGCATCAGGGAGGCACTCTGGTATCACCGGATGCCGACCTACCTGCGTCGCGTGATCAAGGCTTATTTCACGGACAGGGTTGTCATTTATCCTTTTCGGAGACAGTGGAAACGTGAAAGATTTCTTGCGGTGTTACACACGGTTCTGTTCTGAGGCCGCTCCTGTGGGAAATCGGCTATGACTAGGTGCTGCCCTAGTGGCGTCAATGCTGTCTGCTACGCTGACGACACGCTAGCGCAGGGGGGGGGGGGTCGCACCAGGCGGCGGCTGACATAATCACGCGGGGTTGCGACAGTATTTGAGAAGATCCGGCAATAGGGTCTCGAAGTAGCCCTTTTCAAGTCCGCAGTTTCATGGTTCTCGGATCAAGCCACATCGGGATCCGAAATTGGTTAAAATCGGCATTGGGTTGACGATGAAGTACTTAGGACTCGTCCTCGATAAGCGGTGGAACATCGTTAAGCAGTTCCGACGTTCGGCTCTCAAACTGCGGCAGGCTGGGGCTGTCTTCAAGCGTCTCTTGCATAATCTCGGGGGTCCAATTGCTTTCTGCCGGAGGCTATTCGTGGGGATCGTGCGGCCCATCGCCCACCACTTCAACACGTCCCAAAGGGTCATGGCCACGCACGTTTACGCGAGGCGCGTGAAGGCGCTACGCCGGGGTGATACTCCGCTGCCACAAATCGCTGCGCGATGGATGGAGCTCTGGAAGGATATCATGGTCATATAGAGTGAGCAACTGTTGCAACCCAGCGCTGTGCACGCCACCATTGTGGCGATAAGACCTCTTTTTCAGGAGTGGTTGAGGAGGTATCACGGCGTTCCCACCTTCCGCCTGACGAAGGCACTTACTGGGCATGGGTGTTTCGGGAACTACCTGTTTCGGATTCGGTGGGAGGACACACCCGGGCGTCATTGTGAAGATCTCCCGGGGGACACGGTGGAGCAATACGATGGTGGTTTGCCCTGCTTCGCCTGAGCAAAGCCGTGTCGAGGCGATCGGCGGCAGCGACCTCTCGCTCACGGCCCTGGTTCAATCACCTCCTTTTATGAAGCAGTAATGCTAGCGAAAGAGGAGGCAAACGCCTCAGCCGCCGCAACAGAAGACGACGCCCTGGGCGTCGGGAGTCGCAAGACGATTCCCGGCCATATAAAGACGCGGGACTGCGGACGGCAAGTGTTTGGTTGCTCGCCGTACGACAACAACTAGGCCCGGGTCGATTGCGCGTTGTGTTCCACGCGCGCCTCAAAGAGTTGCCAATCTGTTCTGATTAAATTCCGCAACCCTGGAATGCAAAGGGTAGAATACAATAGAATAGAATAATATCAATTGTAAAACATGAGTATACCTCATCAAAATAATATGTGCATGGGCTTAAAAAATAACAGGTAGATCTAAATGTTTGAGTCTACACAGCAAGCAATGAAATAATATATTAATCCTAATGTTATTTAAAAATTAAAGATAAAGTATTGTTTTTACAGATTTGGGGGTCAAACTGAAAATGTCGTAATTATAGGAAACCAAGTATTTAATTAATTGCGGACATTTAAAATTTCCGTTATGGTATCATATATTATATGGTAGCATTTGACTATGACATATTTTTAACGTATTTTAAACAGTACACAAACAGGTACCTATAGAGAGGAACACTGATAGGTTTTAGTCAGAAAGAGTATGACACTCTCCTCCGCTCCGCCCAGAGCGGGAGAATTCATTTGATTCACTCATACATAAAAAAGGTGGTTAATGACTATACGTTAATCACCTTTTTTGGTCATTTTTGAGCATTTTATCTATGCATAATGCTTATCATATTTTCAGTTGATCACAGATGTTCAAACTGTGACCACGGCGAGTAAGAGTAAATCTGTAGAATCCGACTAAGAAAAAATGAGTACCTGTTGAAGAAAAAGTTTTGTTAATATGCGCAATAGTGGTTTTCTTCTCTCCATTTAACAACAACTCTCAATAATGCCATAAATGCGCAGTCCCTCAAATTTGCTATGTAGAGTTTACACTGTATATTGAATCTTTTATTTTTAGGTTTCCGTAAGCATCTTTAATGTGTGTCAGATACAGAATATTACCCTTAAATATGTCCATGTAATTATGCATACTGTAGATTTCATAACAGCTAAGATGTCTATGGTTTGGAACTGTTAAAAATTATGATTCGTTCGGAACTAGGTAGCGCGCGAATTTCCCAATACGAGATTCACTGTACATAATAATATTAATATAGCTTTATTTAATTCCATACTGATTACAGTGATAAGTTTATGCACATATAAAAAAGGATATAATTAATTAACTTGATTAATTATTTTTTTTATGAATACGGTTCATGCAATTGTTTATAATTTTAATTATTATTATTTATAATAATATTACTAACGACATATATTTTCCAGGAGCTCGAAAAGGAGCTCAAGGAAGAACGGTGTAAAAAAATATTTATGAGGGACCGCTTATCGCGGGCTGAAGGTCAAATCAAGATAGGCGTAGAACGAGCTTCTCAATTAGAAGCAGCTTTGGAACAGGCTCGTTCACAAACATGGAACTTAGAGCGCAAAGTCCAGCAGCTACATGATCAGGTTGGAATTTGAGTAATAATCTGGACACTACGTTGTCGCTACCAGCGAAATCAAACAGTGGTGCGGAAAGTGCTACGAATAAATTTACCAAAATGTATGAAGCGTGCTACGAAGTGCCAGACGAGGATTTTGGCTTAGCAAAGAACGATGCGGCGACGGTGGCACAACCCGTAGTGAAAAGCGGCGTCTATTGATATATTTAAACAAAGCGTTAGGGACATAATTATATACAGGACCTACATAAATGAGAAGTTAAGTTCGATTTCTGCATTTGCGCTACTATAAAAAACCGAATAGTTTTTTCGGGAAACCGTCGCATGCTGCTCAGCGAAATCGCAGACAGTAACTCGTGGCATGCTTCATACAATTTGGTATATTTGTTCGTACCGTTAGCCGCGCTGCTCTTCGCTTTCGCTGGTTGTAAGCAAAGTTGTGGCCAGGCAGGCTTTTAACTTATGTAAAAGGTAACTAGTAATCTTTTTATATTATTATGTAACGCCATGTTTAAATAAGTCCACCGCGTTCGCTGAGGCGATTCAGTTGAGCGCACGAAGTATAGGCAACACTCCGTTACGCTGCCACTCGTTGCGCACCATCGCGCCGCAACTTGCTAATCCAAAACTCATGCGCCCGTAAAGACTCACACTTGCATGTTTACCATTGTTTAAAAATGACATCTCACTACGTTTTTCAGAACACCGCATTACAATCTGAGTTCGATTCAGAACTTAACAAATTAAGAGAATCTATCAGGGAAAATACTATGCATTTAGAATTAATCGCAGAGGCTCGTGAAAAGCTACAAGCTGAGTGAGTTTAATCAATTAAATGTATTTTGATTAAAAGTTGTGGGGTCGAAGTTTTGCTTATTAACCTTTTTTTATAACAGAAAGGAAGATCTTGTAAAACGCCTTGAAGATCTATCAAACAATTATAATGAATCTCTTCAAACGATCAAACTGGAAATGAACACAAACGTTGCAAAGCTCATTGAAGCTGAAAAGAAAAACGAGGATCTAGTAGAAGAGAAGAACAATCTTGAAGTTAAACTGGAGTCAATGTGCTCGCAACTTTTAGAATCTGAACTTCGGTTTAAAGATTTAACAAAGGAACTACAAGAAACAAAAATTCATTTAAGTAAGTTTTGTGTGGTGTGTTTGTGTATAGGATTTACATATTTATCAAAGAAGATTTTCAGATAATGTTAATGAAATCTAACAAATACCTTCTCGATTTTTAGGCGAAGCAATATCCTTTGAGAAAGAGTTATCATCTACTAAGCGAGATTTAGATATCGCAGTTATAGAAATCGAAGATTACAGGAAAAAAGTAGCTGATCAAAGTGCAACTATAAAAGAATATGAGGTACGTATTACTTATTACATTCTAAATCACTTACAACATTGAGTGTTACCCATTTAATATAATTTATATAAAACCGTTTCTGCACAGACCAATATAAAAGAATCGATCAATTTGGAAGAAAATCTGAAGTCGAATCTAATCAATAAAGAAAAGTATATATCAGATCTTGAAAAGCAACAGATATTGCTGGAAAAACAGTTACAAGAAAGGTAAATACAATATTGTTTCAGAAAGTTCATTTGTTACAAAAACGCTGAAAGATCGTAACGCCAAATTAGTAGTATATCTCTTTAGCGATATCAGTAAAAACCTTGCTAAAGAGAGTTGATTAATATTATGTAAACTTTGCTTTGCAGTGAATGCAAAATGGGATCGTATCAGGACCAGCTATCCTGCCTTAAAAATCATATTGCAGAGTTGCAGGAAGATTTTGGCGAATTTGAGAATCTAAATGAACTTCACGATATGGTAAGTTTACCGTAAATAATATGCATGCCTACACTCATTAGACGTGGGCTTTGAACAAATATTAAAATATTAATACAAGTAGAGGTACTACCAATGTGTTCTTTAAAAAAATAAATAAACTTTTAGGTAAATAAACAAAGAGCCAAGTTGCTAGAAGCTACTAGACAAAATGGAGAACTAGCTGAAGCACTGCAAAAGAAAGATGTAGAATTGGGACGACACTTGGAGACTTTGAAAGAACAAGAACAGCTGCTAGCACAACGGAATAGTGTAATAAAGATGCTATCAGGAAAAGACGAAGAACACACTAATATAATAAAATTGTTACGAAACAATTTGGAAATGAGAAATCAAGCAGACATGGATGTAAGATGATTTCTAAAAAAAATAATCTCTCTAGCACTAACATATGAATAAATTAAAAATTTTAACCCCAGACACAAAAACCTAAGTTACCTTTAAAAACTAAAAAAAAATAAAAAAAAAACAATCTTAAGGTACCTAAGTATGTATTAATAATTTAAAAAAAAATTACTTCGCGTTGGGGACCGTGCTGCTTAGTTAGGTATTATATTTTTAATTAAATTGTTAGTTTTGAAGCGCCGAAGCGGTCCCCCAAGGCGACGTGTTTTTTTTTTTTGAATTATTAATACATACTTAGGTATTTTAAGATTGAGTTTTTGCGTCGGGGTTTTTTTAATTTTTAATTTAATTTTTATTTTATACTTTTTATAGGTACATACTTATAAGAACACTCTCGATTAAGTCATCATCAGTGTTCTCTTTCAGTGCGCTTTATATGAGACCCCACTTGAGTATATTCGCAGACATTCAGTTATTCTCCCCTGCTTTCACCCCCCATAACTTTTGAACGGCTCAACCCATGTTCATCAAACATGTCTAAGAACACTCGCCCGTAACTCACCTTTCATACAAAAAAAAACTAAATTGTAATCGCTTCATCCGTTCGCGAGCTACGAAGCCACAGACAGACAGACACATCAAACTTATATTTTACAGACTTACTCTAAATTGATTCAACCTTAATAAGTTGCTGTGCTCAGAACTATCCCTTTTTAAATTGTAATTATTTGTTTCAATAGAAATGGCGTCAATTAAAAAGAAAGATTAACAGATATGTTGGATTATAGAATCAGTGCTAACCTATTAGTCAAAACGTGGTTATTCAATAGTTCTCTATGAAAGAGGGCGCACTCAGGTTTGGTTTTACTACGTACATACATCAAAATATGTTATTTCTTTGTCGACAGTTGAATCAGCAAATAACTGAGAAAAATGCAGAGATTGAAGCCCTTCTCACAAACGTAGAAACAAGGAAACAGCAAATATCTCAATTAGAGAATATTCTTTTGACGTTAGAAGAGCAGTTACGCAAAGTTAGTATACAAAGGAGAAAAGATCAAGAAAAGGTTGAATTACTGGAACAGAAAATTGCGGAGTATGAAGCGTACCATATGGAGCCGAGACGCAATGAATTGCCTTCAAACAATTTAGACAGTATTATAAAAATTCTAGAAGATGAGCTTGGAACTTCTTTTGACCCATCAATGGGTACTAAAGACCATGGCTATAGCTCAGCTAAAAGAGATCGTAGACGAGAAAAGCTAGAAAACTTTGAATGTCACAAAGTTAATAATAATCAGGCTATGTACGAAAACGACCATGAAGCGCTTCCTACAAAGATAGTCATGGGCAATTTTGTAAAGAAAACATACATTTCGACGAATGATGAACAATACAAAAATGAATACAAAAGTGAAAAGTTAGATCGCAAGAAAGCAATTACGAACATGGACACTCAGAAATGGATTCCAGCACCTGAACCAATCAGCGTGTATTCTGCCAACACTCCGACTATTCAAGACAGTAACTATCCACCTTTCAGAGGTCTACTGCCAGCTGGTAGCCACCTAAAAGATAACTTGCTGTCTAGAAATATTCAATTATTGACAAGTAATCAACTACGTGACGAAAAAAAAAGCAAGATGTTTAAAATTGCTGGCCATAGGCTATGAGTGCTGTATTGATAAGTTTCTATAATGTTTGTAATGTTGCAGTTGTAACTTGCTTCTGAAATAACATTTTCTTTATTTAAAAGTAATCAAATTTTCTTTGAATCATCGTCATCATCGTCATCATCGTATTTATTTTCAAAACTAGCGGGCCCGATAGACGTTGTCCTGTCTTAACTATGAATATTGACATATAACTGGCTATGTGAAAAACATGGATTTTCAAGATTAATGCCACAAACTAAAATGGAAATTGTATCCGTTTAAAGTCGAATGGCATGTCGTTCGGAATCAAAGGAATTCTTGGAATCAAAACATAATGTGTAATCAAAGTTTCTGTTTGGAAAGCGTTTTGAACATCTTCCATCCAGGACCTGTTTTAATCCACGGAGAATTAGATTTAATATTCCACTGGGACCATAAATTATATTTTTTCTCATGTTACAATGGATCTTCATCATTACCGGGAATTTCCGCACTATATCATCTTCCTCGTCCTGCATCGTCGATTTTGGTCGGTCTTATCCTCTCGACCAACCAAATGAGGCAGGTATGCATGTAGCAATCCGCGGTTTTGCCATTCGACTGAATACATCTAACCGCGCATCATTTCGCCGAATACACGATGCTTAACAATGAAATCCATAAGTGATTTTAAGTTTCTATTGAACACCCTTGCGGTAATGTCGTGGCGATCAATGGGTGATTGGCCAAGAAATAATTCTTGTCGAATTTCTGTCCATACACACGATTCTGAGCGACTCGAGGCTTTGCCTTTCGATCTGTGCTGGACGGACTTTAGACATCGACCGTAGACTGACCGAGACGCTTTTGCAGTTTAAGAACAATATTTCATGCTGTCCATGTGGTGCTCACTTCCAGTTTTTACTGCGCTGATGACAGAGACTTGAATGTTTTCAATTGAATATTTGCTTTTGAGAGGAGCTCGTGGCTAAATTATAACAGCCGCACGGGTCGATCTTCGAGGTTAAGCAACGTTTGCCGAAGTTGGTCTGTGGATGGGTGACCATCTTAACATAACGAGACTTCTCCGTGCCTCGGAAAGCATGTTAAGCCGTTGGTCCCGGCTGTCATTTGGAGATCTTTGGCAGTCGTTACGGATTGTGAGAAGCCAGAAAATCTGACTCCAGGTTTGCCGTGTTCCCCAGATAATGGTTAGTGGACGTCTGGTAGGTAGCCGCTTCACGTAAAATAGGTACTGGTATTCAGCTGAATCCGGCTTGACTGGGAGCCGACCACAATATGGTTGGGAAAAGGTTAGGCAGATATATTTGCTTTTGATTAAATAAAATGATACGCTCATAAATTCAGAGTTAAGGCGCGTTTACATGGGCAATTATTGCTCAGAATCTGGAGCAATGTGCAACTTTTTGAGCAGTGGTGGCCGAGTGGTAATGGCCCCGACTTAGTAACTGCAGGTCGCAGGTTCAAACCCAGCCAGGTGCATTACTTTGTGTAATTAATTTCATCACCACTACTCTCAAAACGGTGAAGGAAAACATCGTGAGGAAACCGGCATGTCCTAGAACCAAAAAAATCGAAGACCTGTGACATTCACCAACCCGCACTGGGCCCGCGTGGTGGTTTACGGCCCATTCTCTCCTAGAGAGGAGGCCTGTGTCCCAGCAGTGGGAACGTTAAAAGGCTGATTATTCTACGTGCAACTTTAATGAAAAAATACGGCAATTGTTTCGGCAATATTGTTTTTATTTGCTGCATTATATGATATGAATATTGCCGTCTGCTTTGTGTGTTTTATTTTTCAACTATGTAAATTACTCGTGTATTACCCGATTTCACGTCTTTCTCCATATCGCCCAATTTTGTCATTACAAAGTATTTCGCCAACCAAATTGACGCTTGCTACCGTTTCCGTAACAGGCTTGATATTTTGTGACGTCACAACCGATCAGTATTGCTTATAATATAATTGATCAATTTACATTGGCCGTGTAAACGCACCATTAACCTGCGGGCGTACCATGAGGTGTTAAAACGTGAGTCTTCCGAGCGAGAAAGAGGGATAGAGTTATACACCCTATATAGCTCCATCCCTTTTTCTCGCTCGGAAGACTCACGTTTTAAGACGTCATGGTACGCCCGCTGTTGTCATAATTGCCACGCTTGGCAGGCCAGTTGACGATCGCAGTGTGGTTTTGATAAATTGCAAAGGTAATGCTGCTGCGCTTTATCTTGTGTAGGATGTTGCTATACCGGTATGCGGTACCTTATATTTGCATCCGACACCATAATAAAAATAATCTTGCGTGCAACTAAATAACACAATTTATTGACGTAGTAACATACAGATAAAACATTTTATATTTAGTGGCACATGTAGTCTATCTATATAGTATCGTCATTCCTAAAATTCATATCCAAGAATGCCCACAATCTGAAAGAATAAAAGACAAAATTAGCGGTGTTGCTGTACCTACTCAATAATAAAAATGTAAAGCACATAAGCCTATTTCTCCAAAGAAATCTTAGACAACATACATTTGAAACATGCTTAATTTTAAGGTGCCGTACCGTTTTTAGAAGGTCAGCGGGCCTACCATGAGGTGTTAAAACGCGAGTCTTCCGAGTGAGAAAGAGGGATAGAGTTATACAACCTATATAGCTCCATCCCTTTTTCTCGCTCGGAAGACTCACGTTTTAAGACGTCATGGTACGCCCGCAGGTCATGAAACTGAGTCGAATAGTTAGATAGTACGTCTGGAAAAAACTTAAGAGCATAGGAAGAAAACTAAACTTGAATTTCCGATGGGATTAATGGCAGCGGGGTTTGAGGGTCCACCATGCTGCGTTCTGAGGATCTCCCGCTCGAGGATGGCGCGGCGGCGCTCCAGCTGGGTGCGCACGCGCCCCTCGCGCTCCAGCTGCAGGCTCTGCGCCAGCACGGCGCTCTCCAGGCGTAGCACGCGCGCGCGCTCTGCTCGCAGCGCCGTCCACGTGTCCGCGGCGCTCGCGCACACCGACGACAACGATCTCGACACCTATTGCATACAAAACCATACAGTTTTCGCTTGAGCTACGATCGAGCTATTGAATGAGGCCTAATACAAGTTTTGTTTGAAATCTAAACAACAGCGCAAAAATCCAAAACGATATCTAAATTTCCAGAAACATAAACTAATTTTAAAGCTGTTAGTTTTAAAATAAGCAATCCTATGAGAGTTTTAATCTCTATAAATCAATATTTGTATCCTGTAATAAGTAGGTATATAGCAAGAACAAAAATGTGAGCACCACAATATATGTACATACATATGTTGTGGGCTCAGCTTTATTTTATTTTTATTACTCCATGGGCTTCTCGATGATACCTAATAAGCTATGGAATACGCTTACCTCGGCTTGGCCGCCCTCGTCGAGCGGAGGGGGCTCCACGCGGCCGTCCAGCAGCGCGGACAGGTCACGGCGCGCGCGCACCATCCGCGCGAACAGGTCCGCAGAGCGCTCGTGCCGCTCCAGCATGAGCGCACGCGATGCCGCCGCGGTAACCAGCGCAGTCCGCTCGCGGGACAGCGTCTCCACTTGCATGTGCAACTCCAGGAGCTATTGGAAAATATGCAGTCATTATAGTAATGAAAAATATATAGATATACAGTCAAAGGCGTCCATGATACAGTTTACTCCCGCGGACCAGCTTGGTTGCAAATACGATTCAATTTGCAGTTTTTTTATTACCTCTGTATGTAGATCTTGGTAAGGGACTTCTTTAGAGTAACCGTCATAGTTGCGCAAACGTTTCACTTCCAGACGTAGAGAGGCTAGCTGATTCTCGTACTGTGTCATACTTTGCTCCCTATAACGAAGGAGTTAAATTATCTGGTACTTATTATTTAAATCTTTTCAAAAAATTTCGTACACGATAGTTTACAGAAAAAAAAAAACTAACATTGACTTTTCATTTTCTCGTTGTTCTTCAATAATATGTTGCAGTTTAACAATCTTTTGTTCTCTATCCAATAATTCCGTTGCAATTTTTTCTTGCACGGTATCTGGCCCCTCTTGCTAAATCATAAAATATATATATTATATTGTCTCTATACTAAAGTCGATAGGTATTAAATTGTGCCTGTAACTTGAATAACTTACAGCTATTCGAGCCAACGAACTTAAAAAGCTGTCTTTATCGGCTCGACTCTGTCTCAGTTCTTCCTCGACCCGAGCCAATGCCACTCGGGTCACTTGCAGTTCTTTCCATATCTCAGTTTCTCTATCTGAAGGTTCATTTTCTGCAAAAGGAAAATTCAATAAATTAGTTTCATTCATTAAATATTTTATGAGTAATTATTAAATATATGTGATATTTTTGAAAGCTAACCTTTCGAAGGCACATACTCCAGGCACCGTCGACGCTCCGCGTCCACGAGTCTCACAGAGCGATCCCGCAAAGCCTGTAACTGGTCTTCTAATTCTTTAACTTTGGCGTCCAACTCCATTACACGACTTTCCGTCGCAGCTTTGGCTTTCTCCTGTGCAGAAAGCTGTTTTAAAACAAAGATTACATCGATTCTTTGGACGGCTCAAGTCTAAGAAATGTAACATGACCCGAATGCTTAGCACCTGTTCCGCTACCTTCGCCTGAAGGGACTCGGCGCGCGCGCGCTGCTCGGCTGCCTTCATGATGGCCGCCTTCTCCGCCTGCTCCGCCTGCTCCCGGAGTTCCTTCACTCTAAGTGCCATATATCGTCAATTTTAACTAAATTTACAACAAACTTACATATGTAAAACGGTACGTGTATTGATAAGAACCTGAGTTCCAGAGCATCTCGTTGACGTGATAGTGCTTCAATCGTCATTTCTCCAGTTTTTGAAACTTCAATTAACTTCTTTGAGCGAGCGTCGAAGCTGTTCTCACGATGACGATACTGAAAGAAAATACAGCCGTTCAGATGTGAAGTCGAGAAAATGAGTGAAATGATAAGAAACGTCATAGCCAAATTGCAACGCCGCGTATTCATTAAAAACAAAGTTTAGAAGCAGTTAGCCAGTTAAGAAATGTAAAAGCTTCTAGAAACGTAGTAATAAGGTTCCGCATTTTTTTAAATCATGAATACGGTGTACTCGTACCTATAAGCATACTGCATATTGCCCGCCACATGTTTCAGCCACACAAAACCTTTTGCTGAAACAATCAACTTTGTCCCCAATGAATATTTGGCTGACGGTTGCAAACAGACCGCTGTCCATCTATGACGCGAGTACATACACTGAGACGGATTTTTTATAAATCCCGGCAGATGGTATTGATCACGCGCAGTCTGGTTACACCCTACTATAATACGGGATATGTGGGATATCTTCGATCCCTTAGAGCGGGATCGTAATGTAGTGTTACAACTTCACTGTCGAATTGTTATGTTGTGCGAGTCTGTTTACGAGTTGCTCGAGGTCTTTGTGTTTTTTGCGCGCCGTCTCGAGCTCAGTGCGCGTGTCCTTCAGCTGCCGCTCCAGCGTGGCGATGCGCGCGCGCGCTACGCGTAGCATGCTCTCTGCTGCCGACACCACTTCCTTCAGCGCTTCCCGAGCGGCTCGTTCCTTCGATAACTCCTCGGCTAAAGCCTGCCGACCATTTTAATACAATATTTTGAGAATTCGTCCCAACATGATTATAACATTATGTTAGCTAAAGTAGTTTAAAAATTAGAAACGAATAGCTTCACCTACGTCTACAATCAATTGCAATAGATTTCTTTGTTAAATAAAACATTTAAAGTTGTTAACTAGATAGTTCAACGACCTGATAGTTAGGTAAACTTTCCAACGACTGCGACTGGCTTTCTTTAACAACTTCTGAATCCTTTTTCGAAATCTCTTCGTTTTTATGTTGTATTATCAAGATCTCCTTTTGTAGACGCTCAATCTTCTTCATCAGTGTTTCTCGATCGACCCATGGGATCCTAGAAAATATCAAATTGTTCCTTTGTCTTGTCGGAGACGATCTCTAGGCTGGCGACCGCTGGAGCAAGTAAGAACGAATGGCCGGTCATCGCAGATTTCAATTTATGTTAAATAAGACTTTATCGAGGAGCTAAGGCGCACCAAAGCTGGTGTTATACTGGCACTAAATGTGTAAATAACCTTAAATATTCTCATGACGTGGTAATAGTTAGTCTTTGTCTATATTGTATAAATTAATGTACTATAAAAATAAAACGTAAGTTATAGCAAAAGCTTTAATATTATAATTATAAGCAAGCTATCACATCGAAAATCACTGTAAACTGGACATTGAAAGTTCAACGAACGAATGAAACGAACAAGATGGTTATGGAAGGCCATGCAAAACTTGTATGTCGGTAGAAATAAGATGCTGAATAGAAAATTCTACAAGTGTTTAAATATGTAAGAATAACTGCTTTCGAGGCCACCACTCGCTCTCCATAAAGCAGGTTACGAAGATAGAGAACATATATAATATACAACATACTCAATGTGCTTTTTAAGGATGAGAAATCATCGAATGACTTCTTCCGCTCTGGAGTGGAAGATGTGCCAGACTCTTACTGACTCAAACCCATCCTTGTTCCTCCTTGCACAATGCACATTACGTTCTAGGGTCGCGGTGACTCCTTCGAACAAATTCCGCAACCTGGCATGCACTGGCCCAAGCGGGCCCCATCTTCTATGCTGATAACTCTTGCGCGTGGAATATAATGCACCGTGGACCAGGGCCTGGTTATTATCTGATGGCGAGCCACCCAACACTCGCCGTCTGCAGGCCCGCGCCTACGGTGGCCGGGAATCGCCCTGTGACTTTCAAGGCCCTAAGTGTCTTCTTGTGCGAAAGGTCGCCCCTGCCAATAGCCTCGCCGAGGACACGGCGTTGCTCCGCCAAAGCAGAGTAGACCTCCTCCGTAAGTCCCCCGTGTTCTCCGAGCAGTCTTTGTGTACACCCACTTGTACCAGAAAAATAAATGACGCAATCCGGACCACAGACGATCACCCTCGACTTTGCGGAGTGGTCCTATTATGTTCTCTGAGAACAGTGATACTGACTTACTTTTGTTTTGTTTGTTGGTTTGTTCGGTTGTTGGTTTGTTGTTTTGTTCTTTTGTTTTGTTGTTTTGTTATTGTGTTCATGCAAAAACTTTTCAGATTCTGTACAAGAGTGGATGAATCTCTCCAGTAACGTAAATGAACAGACGATATTTCAAATAATGAAACATTGAACTTACTTTGCCAGTTCCAGAGAATAATTAATCTTTGCTTTCAAGTTCTCTGCTGTACCAGCCACCATTCTATGTAATTTTTCGGTTTCGTTATCAAATTCCGTGTTCTTAGTTTTCCATTCTAAATTCTAAAACAAAATACGACTGTTACAAAATAATAAAACAAAATCTAATAACAAGTTTGGGAATTATATTAAAATAAATAAGTATTGTATTTAACACTGTTTGTATGGTGTTCTGTCTATGAGTAAGTAGAGTTCTAGCGAAAATGAAATGCATCTCTTTATGATTTGCCACGAGTTTACAATGGCCACAAACGAGTACTAACAGTGAGGTACGTGGATCGATCGTTTCGGTGCTTGCCCCTTAGTAGATTGAGCAGTTCTATCCGTCGCGCCATTAGCTCTGCGCTAACGGCCAACATCTCTTCAGGAATCGGGTTAAGTTGCGAGGTTATCTGCTGAAGCGCATGTGGACCTAAAGGAAATAATTGTTTGAATTGTCATGCATTTCTTCTTCGATTTAGAGACAACTAGCTTTTGCCCACGGCCACGGCTCGCTTTGGATGGATTATCGTTTAAACAAATGGCCTATAACCATGCCCAAGGTTCCATCTATCTCTGTAACAAAATTCGTTAAATCGGTTCATCAAGTAGAATAGAATACTCTTTATTATGTACAGCTTATAGTCCAAACGCCTTCTGCTGGAGACTGTATCGCAGTAGCTGAAGCGACTGCCAGCGCTCCACCTGATAGTTTCCCAGAGGGTAATGGCCATGCGGCTGACTCGGGGATACCAACGCAGCCCTCCACATCAACAATAGATGGAAAAATGATCAGCTTATTAGAATCACTCACTCAAAAAGTCGCGGTTTTGAAAATGGACCGCTGGACGAGGACATTGTCGACGTGTACCACAACAGATAACAATCAAGGTCGCGGACCAAATCACAAAAATACACAGAAAACATGTTATTTTCGTAAGAAGTTCGGGAAAAAGCCTACAGATGTCGTTGCCCCTGCAACTTCTAAAGTTTTCCTGCTGTTGCATATTTTTATAGGCAACAGCAGGAAAACTAGAACAGACTTTTGCTGCGACAGAATCCGAAGTCAATGGAATAACGACGCACCGTCTTTTCATCAAAGAACTATAATTTATTGGGACTACATACCGGCGCCAAAGTGTCAGTAATACCAGTATGGAGACGAGAAAAACGAGGGCAAAAACCCATCGATCACCTGTTTGCCGCCAACGGCTCCTCAATACTTTCATAGGGCGAAGACACTCAACATTAGACTACGCCGGCCCTACATATGGAATTTCGTGATCGCGGAATTCAGTCGACCAATACTAGGCGCAGATTTCCATCACAAACACCAACTGACAGTCGATATTGATGGAAAAAATACTATCATGGGTTGAGACATTAACGTGTCCCACGCCGATCGACAATAAAGAGCTAGCTCACGCCCAGACACGCAAGACAGATAACTAGAAGAGATGTCAGAAAGTAAGCGTTACAACTTGAAAAGAATCAGACTAACGGGATCTGCAAAAAAAATTCATTGCAAGTTGTCGTCTGGAGTCACTCGCCCTTTCCTACCAGCTGCTTACAGAGAACAAGCCTTTCAAGCAATTCACAACCTTAATCATCCCGGCGACGGTACGTGCGACGAAGCGATTGATGTCTACGCGATATTTTTGGCTAATAATGAAGAAGGACGTCACTGATTGAGCAAGATCTTGTAAACAATGTCAGCGAGTCAAGCAACTGTAGATATTTACTGAGCATAATTGTCAGAGCAACCAAGAGGCCAGAGGCACAAACAATCGAAGAAATAACAGCAGAAAAAGTCTCTAGCGTCGTGTATGAAAGCTGTATTGCAAGATTCGGATGCCCGCAGTGACCTTAACAACTCTCTGAGGCCGATAGTTTGAATCCGTACTTTTCAATAAACTGATGCACCGCATAGATATACAACGCACACGGACCACAGCGAATCATCCACAGTCAAACGGGTTGTTTGAACGCTGGCATCGCACATTGAAGACTTCTAACTGCGAGATTTAATTCGACGGTTTGGACGCGCGTATTTGTTCATAATAGCTCGGCTGTACGGCGGTAGCCGTACAGCCGAGCTATTATGAACAAACAATACGCCTGCCTGGAAAATTCTACGGAGAGCCTCTACGGCGCAATATTACAACCCATCGCACATCATTGGTCATCTAAGTGAAGCATCACAGAAAGCACAAGCGCAGCGAGAACCAAATAAGTCAGAAGCAGTATTCATCCACGGCGATCTATACAAGTGTACGCATGTGTACGTAGTACGTACGTAATGACACAGTACGCAAGTCACGCACGCCTACCTATAACGGGACGTATCCAGTCATCGACCGCAAAGATAAATACTTTACCGTGCAATTAGCAAAATCGAAGCAAACATATTGATCGACAGATTGAAACCTGCCTACCACTTAAATGCAGAGCCAGAGAAGCAAAATACACCGCCAACTTACTCACGTTACAAGAACAGGCAGAACATCGAAACCACTGGTGCGCGTCGCTGGAGTAATGTAGTGACCTACATAAGCATACGTGCACCCGAGACGGGGCCCTGCCGCGTACTGAGGAGCTTCACTGCACTGCAACTGCTTAATCGATCTTTCCACTGTTCTGTGTTGGCCTCAAATTAATTTAAGGCCCCCAGCCAGGGCTAAAAACTAATTTGAAAATGAAAATTATATATCTAGTTTTAATTTCCGCGAATATGTGTGGGTTGCAGGTATGCACCTCCCTCCCGCCCGCTATATTATGCACATGCAAGATTACAAGGCAAAAGCACGGATAATAATATGCACATGCAGGAAGGCAAAGCAAAACCCAACACCAATACCGACACGTGTTTCGCTCTCCACGCGCGTGTAACGCCTGACTCAATCAATTTTGCTAAAAACTAAGCTACAAGCTGAATTACCGCTCGCTAAAGGCATCCTCTGTGGGACGCGGTCCTCGGCTTAGCAGGGTCATTGAGGAAGGGCAGCAAGGGACAGGCTGGGTCAGGTTGATATTATTTAGGGGATTTAACGCTAATGGCTCAGCGGCGGTAGCAGCGGGCTGGCTTATTAGGCAAAAGTCGGGAAGAGACTGAGGAGCGCAGCGCAGGCGCGTAGTTTTTACGTATACTCGGGTAGTGCTGCGCCGGGTCCTGACGTCATCCGACAACATACCTGCTTGATGTTCGGGCACTGAGGAAAAAATAACGGTTCGACATATTTATATTCGCGCACGCAGGTGATACTTATTCTAGGGAACTCGAACAAGCTAGTCTCCTATTGGTAGCCGCAATAGGTTTTATAAGGGTTTGTGTGTACCACTAAGTCCTGATGTATGTTGTAGCATATAAGTAGTGCTAAAAAGATTAATAAACATTGGATGTACAAAACGGCAATCTAGTTTCCTTTTGATACCCGAACACACTTCCAACAAGTCTGACACTCCCTTCCGGTCCGCCCAGAGCGGGAGAAGTCATTTGATGATTTCCCATCCAAAAAAAGAAAACAAGGATTTCGTTGGAGACAAGGACTATAATCTTTTGACTGACTAAATCACTACCAACTGCGTTAGTAGAGTTAAAGTATGCTCTTCTGAACATCACAATAATTAGAGAATTGCCACAAAATAAATGGAGAATGAACCGAATTTGGAAAGTTTGAAAGATATAAATTTATTGCAGTTGTTTTTAAGGACACATCAAATATGGACTATGACGAGAAGTGTTGATTCAATAAATCAATATCTAAGTCGTTAGGAATCGATTCTTGGCTAGATTTCCCAACTCCTACAGATTCAACAAAAGGAGCCGGGCGAAACTGGGCCTAACGTTACACAAATGAAATATTTATCAATATTTTTTTTTTTCAGATTTTGTGGTTAATCATAAAATATCAAACAGTTTTATCATGGCATAAGGAATTAAATATTTAATCAAAATAATACTGACTTCCCTTATTTTCGCTATGAAGTAATGTTGCCAAATAGAATAGGTAAGTTAATCGATATTATTCCAAAAATATAATAATTAAAGAATTATTTAAAATACTATGAAAGTGGTTCAGTTTTATTCTTTACATAAGTTTAAATGAATCACTTTTTTTAATAATGTTTATCTCGTGACACTTGAACGTTTCCAAAAACGACGTAAAATAAATTGATACGTAAATCGATTTCCCAATCGATTGTCAATGATTTATTATACAGGCAACAACGCGGAACTCATGTCAATGTCAAGTCAAAAACTCAAACGTCAATCATATCATTTGCTTCGTTCGTTGTTTTTGAGTTTGCGGTGGTAGGCACGTCAACTCCTGTCATGGCTGCTTGGCTATCTTCAATGTGAGAATTTCCTTCAATAAATTCCGGTTAATTCTAGTTTATAATAAAGTGAAATAATGATGATGAATGATGATGTATGAATACCTTAGAGGTTGTTTTTGTGCAAACCAATACAACATCAACATCCAATATTTTCTTTCTACCATGGAGCAGTCGTAAGTTATTCAGTTTTTTTTTAAATGGTATTGGTATATAAATAAAATAATGCAGTACTCGTTACTGTAACATCAGGCCCAACATTCTATGAACTTTCGCCCGTCTCCTTTGTTGACAATAAAGTCTGAACATTAAATGTTCAGACTTTATTGTCAACAGAGGCGTGGCACATTCTGGAGCTTACAAAAGTTTCTTCCACATCAAAGTCGAGACTAGACATTTGACGCCTACTAGCCATGGTGCCGGAAGATGTTTAATTTAAATTAAACGTATAGGAACGTGCACAAGATTGTCTGTCAACAGGTTCACTTTACACATCATCAATTGATTAAGCGTTGCCCAGTGCCAGTTGCTGAACAATTCTAGGTTTTGCCTTGGGAGACTGAAAATTTCCAGAAAAAAAGGGTTACAATTTGAAAAATGGTTTGTGGCACTTACGAGAAGAACGGATAAATTCAAAGATTTAAGTACTTACTGATTGAAGAGAAGAGGAGCGGGAATCTTTCTTAATAACGAAGTATTGAAGTCCCCGTAAGGATTGTAAGACTGTAAGGAGTGCACAGTTTCTAGGATGTTTTTGAAAGAGGAGAAGAAATTTATTCGAGGCGAAGGGCTAAGGATTTTTGTATGGTTCAGGTGTGAGGAGATATAGCAACACCACCCCCACCGCTACCCGCGTGGTATTTCTTATTAATTGAAAACCGGGCATGGAATAGGGATAGAGAGAAAATCTAGGATGTAGATCCGAGACATCGATTTAGGCGTGAAAGCGTAACAAACAAACTCACTTTCGCGTTGGTAATATTAGCAACTAGTAAGTACTCTTCTGGCGCTAGTTGTATCGATTCAGTTCGAACTTTATAATGAGTTCCCCATGATACAGAGTTTTGTCTGAACACAGACTTAAAAACAGACTTTGAATAAAAAATCATCACACCGACATTCGTTTGCGTTACTTTGTTGCACGGACAAAATTTTATAGAAGTTTATAGAAGTCTGTATCGTAGGTCAGACCATAGGCACTACAATAATCTGCTGATTCTTATGCTGACCTAAAATGCCGCTTATCTCCGAATTTGAGGGAAGGTCGAGGTCGTCCCGGACGAGCATGAGCAGGTCGTGCGCCGGCCAGCCGGTCACGGACAACACTCGCACTTCACCAAGAGAGTCGTCCACGTTCGCGATGCCGGCGCGGGCCTCCAGCTCCTTCAGCTGGGCGAAGTTTTCCAGTAACAAGTTCTGCACAGCAATAACATAGTAATTAATTAATCAAAAAATGTCCCGGTATTTTTTTTATTTAGTACAATAAAGAGGGGATTTCTATTCTATTCCATTTCTTACGGGGGCTTTGCCAAGAATACCAAGAATATACATATTAAAGGCTTTCCTTTTTTTGTATATGTTAAAGTAAAAAGTATAAGTCAAAGTCAAAGTCAAAGTCAATTCATTTATTTCAACTAGACCATTAACGGCACTTTTGAACGTCAAAACATTTGAAAATAAAAATATTATAGTGACTCTAGTTGTCCATTCGCAAAAAGTAGATTCTTATGGAGAAGAACGGACAAGAAACTCCATAGTTACTCTTTTCAAATATGTATAAGTTTTACAATATTTTGTATACATTAGCCAATTGGTTATATGTGAGGACGATGCACCCGAATAAAACTAAGTACTTTACTATTAACAGGTACAACAAAGTAACGACAGCAGAGGTAAAATTAATAAATTTGCTAATCAGGGATATAGTACTCACATATTTACAATTTTTTAATCCTTGTTTTATATAATTACCAACAATGAATCAGTGTGTGTTAAATTAACTATAAAAGATCAGTAACTACACCTGTCTTTGTCTACTACACCCAATATTGTCCTATGGAGCAGGACCAGCATGTTTCCAAGCATTCTTATCTTGAATATAATCTTCTAGCTTGTAGTATGCTTGTTTACAAAGTGTGCTTTTAACATAGGTTTTAAATTTCCTTTCATTTAATTCTAATATGTCACAAGGTATTTTGTTGTAACATTTAACACTGTACCCCATGAAAGATGTACGTACTTTAGCTAATCTATATAATGGCTGATCTAATTTATTTCTATTTCTAGTATTAAAATTATGTCTATCACTAATTTTGCTAAAAAGATGTCGATTTTTCCTCACATACATAATATTTTCATATATGAATTGACAAGGGACTGTCATAATATTAATCTTTTTAAAAAGTTCCCTAAGAGAATCGCGGCGACAAAGATTATAAATGGCTCTGATAGCACGCTTTTGCAAAATAAATATGGATTCCATATCAGCAGCCCGACCCCACAGCAGAATACCGTACGACATTATGCTATGAAAATAACTAAAATAGACCAAACGCGCGGTTTCTACATCTGTTAACTCTCTTATCTTTCTAATAGCATAAGCGGCTGAGCTAAGCCGCCCCGCAAGAGATATTATGTGAGGTCCCCATTGCAATTTCTCGTCTAAAGTGATTCCTAGGAAAACCGTCTGATCAATATATTCCAGTTTTTGTCCATTCAATAAGATGTCACATTCGTTGCTTCTAACATTAGGTAAAGTAAATTTAATACATTTAGTCTTTTTTTCATTTAGTACCAAATTGTTTGCCGTAAACCAATGTTGGACCTGATGAATAGAGTTATTCACGTCATCAAGATTTAGTGATCGTCGGTCTATCTTAAATATTAATGATGTGTCATCAGCAAATAACACCATCTTTGGTTGATTTTGAAGCAATTGGGGCAAATCGTTTATGTAGACTAAGAAAAGGAATGGACCCAATATTGAACCTTGCGGAACGCCCATTGTCATTTTAGACCCTAGTGAGTTTACACCGTTTACCTGTACTTTAACCTGCCTGTCTTTCAAGTATGATCTAAGCAGATCAAGGGAAGTATTCCTAATCCCATAATGCTCGAGTTTCAACAAAAGCGTCTCATGGTTGACACAATCGAACGCCTTCGAGAGATCGCAAAAAATTCCAATAGCATCTTGTGAATCTTCCCAGGCATTAAAGATGTTCTTTATTAGGGTGACACCGGCGTCAGTTGTACAGCGCCCTTTGGTGAAACCATACTGTTGTTCATGGAAGATGGAATTTTTATTAAAATGTTGTAGCATCTGATTAAGCATTAATTTTTCAAATACCTTACTAAGAACGGGCAGGATTGCCACTGGCCTGTAATTATTGGGTTCTTGATTATCACCCGATTTAAAAAGTGGAACGACTTTACTGTGTATAAACAGAACTGTTTAGTTACATAAATAGGTATTAAGGTATCATCAAAATTCAAAGAAAACGTATATAGGCTTTCGTGTGGTATGTTAATTGACTAAGCCTTTGATATCTTCTAAGATAGTGTCACTGTTGCTACGTATCGCTGGTAACAAATGCGAAACGTAGGTAACCCACCCATGGAATCATTGAATTTTCCTAGCCAGGCTTAGGTGAGCTATAGTGGGCTAGCAAAGGCAATCAGAGCTTCCTAATTCCTAAATACCTAGCTCGTGGTAGGTATTTTTATGGAAGGATACGAGTGAGGAATGTGTGCGAGGGACGTGGGCGAGAAAAGTGTGTGATAGACGCGAGGGACGAATGTATGCACAGTGTCCACTTCACGTCCTGGCCACCTTGCATACTCCTCGAACAGCTTTAATGGAACAGTTCACATTTTCACGGCGTGTACGGCCGCTACATAACTTCGCAACCCTAGCGACTAATTATTAATTTATTGAAACTTCAGGCCACATACAGGTGCAAAGGTTGACTTAACGTATTAGGCATTCTGTACTTCGCACATTTCTATTGTAAAAAAAACCGACCAAGTGCGTGTTGGACTACGCATAGTGAAGGGTTCCGTAGTTCACTGTTAAAATCTCATATCTCTAAAAGTATATAAGCTGTGATGTTCAAACCAATTTCCGTTGGAAGTGTCTGTGAAGTTCTATTGCTCAATTTTTTTTTAGAAGTTTCAACTTGATAGTTTAAAAGTTATAGGGGGGGGACATAAGCATAGCATAGCATAATCAGCCATTTTAATGTTCCCACTGCTGGGACACAGGCCTCCTCTCTAGGAGAGGGGGGGGACATAAGCATAGCATAGCAGAATCAGCCATTTTTAATGTTCCCACTGCTGGGACACAGGCCTCCTCTCTAGGAGAGGGACACACACATAAGCATAGCATAGCATAATCAGCCATTTTTAATGTTCCCACTGCTGGGACACAGGCCTCCTCTCTAGGAGAGGGACACACACATAAGGATAGCATAGCAGAATCAGCCATTTTTAATGTTCCCACTGCTGGGACACAGGCCTCCTCTCTAGGAGAGGGACACACACATAAGCATAGCATAGCATAATCAGCCATTTTTAATGTTCCCACTGCTGGGACACAGGCCTCCTAGGCCTCCTCTAGGAGAGGAGGGGACACGTTTTTTACGAATTCTGAAGCACATATCTCAAAAACTATTGCCTTAAATAAAGAACTTTTTAGAAACATCAATTTCATTTTGAAAGAGCTATCCAATGATACCCCACACGATTATGTTTGTTGGAATTTATTTTTCATCCCTCAGTTATATGTATGGAGAGTACCCCTAAAATACTAAAGCCTAAAAACTTACTTGCTGACTAATCAAAGCTTTTCGCATTTTGATGAACTCTCGCTTCTTCGTTGCTAAAATCCGATTTACTTTAGCCAAAACACACTGCGGCATAACCAATTCTTTTTCTGTAGAAAAATAAAACATTTGAACAACTTATGCTAAAGCTAAAGCTGAATCTCCACTGTTGATGTTATGCTAATAATAATATGACTGGTGTATTTACTCCAATCCCAAATGTCGAGCCTATGGTCTACTTTCAACGTTACAAAAACGGCCATTGATTAGTAATATACTGACAAAGATCGATCTCAAGATTGGGATTAAGAAACCTACATTGTGCATGAAATTTAGACTTCAATCAATCTGCCTAGTCCCAATAATGTTGGGAAAGGGTCGGCTTCCAGTCTAAATAAATACAGATGAATACTCAATATTTAACATGGAACCGCTGCCTATGTCTTCATAACCCAGTAACTGGGTGTCTCGATACCCTTTGGCGAGACTGATAACAGATTGTCTAGCTACTGCATACTTTTAACCACTGCCACAGATCAACAAATAACAGCTGGCGCCAACGCTATAACAAGCTTTCCGAAGCAGGAAGAACTCTCGGTATGTACTGGATGGTCACCTATTACCGGACCGATTTCAGCAAGCGTTGCTTAACCTTGAATATCGACTCGTACGACTTTATTACTTAGCCACGATCTCGTCGATAGAATCTCGAGTCATGTTGGCGAATAAAATTGAGTTACCTGGGTCGTTTTCTGGCGCGACAGGATAGGGTTGAATCATCCCGTCTGGCGCCGAGATACATGATGTTCCGAAATTGTCTCGTGATTTTTTTAATAACTGCTGAGTCAGAAAACATCAGATTAATAAATAATGCACAAGAGATCTTGAAATAAAACGTGACTCAATGGTAAGCAGTTACCTTAGAAGCCTGGATTTGTAGGTACTCAGTTTACGGGTAATGTAACATAATATGTATATTGGGAACAAATAAAACTGATGAAATAGGGATGTATCGATACTCTACATAGTGGTCTATATTGTTAAGTGGGCAGATGTCCCTTAACGATATATCAATATCGTAAGTTTGCATCCATATATTTTTTCATAAATAAAAATCAGTTAAGAACGGCTCGGAGCATCCCTTCAAAACGACTCCACTGATTCAGCTATTTTATTTTTTGCTATTGTTAAGACAATTTTGTAAAAAAAGAATAAACTGGAAAATACACCCAAAATAAATAGCACCCGTGCGAGAGCAGGCACGGATCACCAGTAATTAATTTAATAAGTGTTTGGTACACCATAAATAATATATTAAACATGTACTCACAGCATTGCTTGGCGACAAACTCGTACATCTTCTCTCAGGTCCTTTCTTAGCGCCAAGGCTCTGCATCTGAAAGAAATCGTTTAAATATTGTAGTCTGCAATACCTATAAGGGCTGTAAAATATTAAAATAAAATCCTAAATCATTAATAGGAATAGTAACTGCAAATCCTTATCCAGGTTTGAGACATAGCCGCCGAACTTTCAGTGGCTCACGAGATAATCCGTACCATTTTAAATAATCACTTGGGTATAAAACATGTTGCCGCTTGATTAGTCTCACCAGTAGCCCTACCATGACGTCTTAAATCCATCATGATTCCTGTGTTAGAGAGAGACGGAGTTACACAAGACTAATAGCACTATCTCCGGCCTAATTCGTTAACCAGATAAGTCATTCCTGCATAATGTACAGGAGGAATAAAAATGGAATTATATCACTCCATTTTAGCAACCATAATTCTGAAAATCTTGTTGGTTCCTATAGGATTTAGCAGTATTTGTTTGTGAAGACTTCCTATTGCTCACAAAGCAAATAGTTAAGTAGTGGAGTTCTCCTTCATAACTCGAATGTAGTGAATGTACCTTTGTTCAAATCAATCAAATTAATGTTAATATTTTTCATGTTCTTCTTATTTAAAATAAAACTTAGACATGTGCATATTCTGAGAAAACAATCGGGAATCTTGAGTTCACTAACATACATGAATGGCATTCCAACATGTCAACAGAAAAAAACGAACGATGATAAAGGTTTCATTGGATCGCAAAGGTTGTGTCTTGGCAATTAAAATTAATTTTTCAAGGTACCTAAATAATTTTTTGAAAGAAATTGATCCTGGAGAAATTCCACTTTAAAAAAAATGAGTTTCTACATCACCCACAGAGATCTAAAACCTCAACAACAACAACAAAAAAAAACAACTATAAAAAGTATTGCATTTTTACTTTTTTGTATTTATTAATTGTATTTAATATTTTACTGTATTTTTTCTTTTTTCTCGTAAACAGAAAACGAAGATGATAAAACGAACGTGACGACACAAGCCCCTACTCATGATCTTTGAAGCTTTTTATCTTCGTCAGTTTTTATAGATTTGATAAAGCAAAAAATACATATCCAATATTTCTCGATAATCTAACTGACGGACAAAATAGAATCATATTTTTATTCCTCAGGAAACACCCCTATTATAGAGGGTATGCGGCACGAGAGTAGAATCCTGCAAATCTCCATTGAAAAAAAAATGAGGATCCTCCGACGGTCGTTATGTTATGAAGTTGTATTTTATGAAGCTCCATTTGCTGGATGAGGCACAGCACTGCGTTATGCTCCAGTGAGTCGAACGTACTACAGTGCTGCGTCTTTTTGCTCCAGGATGTCGGACGTGAAGCAGCTGGCTCCATTGAGTTGGAGTGGTGCGACGTAGTGACGTGACTGTTGGCGTCGATCAGGAGTGGTTGTTACAAGATGTTGTTTCTCTTCATGTGATTGGCCGAAGGTGCAGTGTGCTTGCCAAGGTCGCTAATGAGGCTGAGGGTAATGACCAAGTATGACCAGGTAGACATGTTGGTGGTCCGGACGTGAGTACTGGCTGGCTATTTGCCTCGCTGCTCGAGAGCTGGAGGTCACGATAAGGAAGTGATAATGACTTGAGCTGAGGTAGCACGAAGGCTGCGCTGACGTTTGATGTCGCGGGTCCCCAGTATAGAAGGCAAGGTAAGGTGAGTAGAGTAAGAGAGAATGAGGATTATCTCTTTTTTCAATGGAGATCTCTCTCTCTCTCTCTCTTTTCGATCGGACGGTTGTTGTGTCCAGTGGGCAACTGCCCAATAGTTGATATTCGGGCTGTTGATGCGTTCAAAGCGAACGGTAAACTCTATTAGAGTTTGCAGGATAGTTCGCCGCTGGCGCAATAGATGGCGTAGCAATTCTTTTTGTCGCCGTACTTTGCTACGTTGTTTTTTTCTAGTGGGGAGGCCTTCGATCAATAATATTATTGATCGAAGGGGGAGGCATTGCAATGCCACTACAGATTCTGTAAAAAGCCCACTTGGTCAGACTCTAAACCAAACATGATCATTGAGGCAACGTGTAATCTTTATTCCGTTCATGTGTGAATACAGTGAAAACACAATCTTTGCAGAACTTCTATCCATAAAAAGTTAGCCAAAATAGCTTTCACTTGTTTTTTTCTGACACGGAGAAAGCTTGTTCACTGCAAAAAGTTAAGTAATTTTGTTTTATGCTCAACAAAAAGACTAATGATTTCACTATCCAAAATACCTACCAACTTTTTACATATTTTTTGTTACCATCTTTGAAACCAAATTACGAATGCTCAGCCCTGGCAGTGCCTTCAACAGAGCATTTGAGATTCAACATTTCTTGGAAAGCGCGAAGATTTTTAAAACAACAACCTTTTAATTTAAAGTAAGAAGGATTTTTATTTGAATTCAAACAATAAGATCTGTTAAAATTATACAACATCCACATAAGAATTTGTAATAGAGATGAAAATGCTAATTGTTTTTATTATTCACTAGCAGATTTCACCCGCGATTTCACACTCGTTGTTCCTGTTCCCGTGGGAATACGGGGATAAAATATATAACACTCGCAAATAATTTTGCTTTCTATTAGTAAAAGAATTTTCAAAATCGGTTCAGTCCACAGAGAATCCAGAGATTACCTCTATACAAACTCACAAACTTTACCTATTTATAATATTAGATAGTATAAATAATATAGATTTTCCTTTTTGACGGTCGAGTTATTGCAATCGAGGCCCGTTTCAAATTCTAAATCGAGTTGTGATGTTTGGTTTCATTTCTGAACATACACGTGCCGCAGGAAAAATAAACACAAACTATAAGCTAGGTTCACATCATTGCTTCGGGGTGTACCTATAGTTTCGCAGGATAGGTTCACCAATCAAACAAATCGGTTTAGGCCTACGTTTTCCACAAGGACTGTTGTAGCCAATTAACTGCGTCATAATGCGACACGAAACGACACAAGACTGGGATGATGCCCGAGTTTCATGAAGAGCTTGCTAGAGTCTGTGTTTCCTAATAGCTGCTACAACTTGAGGATTTTTTAGAAAAGTGTTTAGATATATAGGTATATTCACTTCCAGGCATGAGCTCTCCACATCATCGCTTACAATCAGTTGAGATAGTGGTCTAACGCGTTTTAGGGGAGATAGTGGTCGAACGCAATTAATAGGTTGGGGAAAAAGTTTCTTCGCATTTTTTAAGAAAATTCAAAACATTTTTTAATACAGTTTATTTACATTTAACTAAAGTATGTAGGTACCATTTTGTTCGATAACTTTTTGCCATCTTGTAGGTAGGGACATGATCCCATTGCTATAGAAATTTTGGGCCTTCTGATCAAAATACCTGGACAAGTGGTTTTGGCAGTCCTCTCGTGATGTTAACCTGACACTGCCTAAAGAATTCTGAAGAGACCGAAACAGGTGGAAATCTGAAGGTTCAAGGTTAGGACTATACGGCGGATGCATTAACACCTCCCAGCCAAACTCTCCAAAATGTTTGCTGAGTGGCTAAAGATGTGTGAGGTCTAGCGTTCTCATGATGAAAAACCACACCCCTTCTGTTGATTAATTCCGGCTGCTTTCAGATAACAATCTAACTAATTACGCCATTAGGTTCATCGCAGGTTCCCACGCCAAAGCTTGTTTATAATGAAAAAAAAAAATACATACACTAACGCGTTCCCGGGGTACGGCGGGGCTGGCAGACTGTGCCCTCTTGCTGATAAGCCTCATGGGTCGCCTCTTCGCACCATTCTCGTTATCTGTCGCAAATAAACACCGCTTATATTAATGCTATCAGCTACTTATTTAGGCATTGACTTCAATGCCTTGGCTTATTAGGCAGTCATTTATAAATATACATTATTTATGCCTTGTTTTCTTATTGCTTACTTTTTTAATATTAAATCGACTAAGAGTCGTTAACCAAAGTTTTGTTTGGTAACTATTTGTCTCGGCACTGGACTCGGCAGTTAGTTCCTCAACTTGGTTGATGAAAATTGTAGATTTGTATGTGCGAACTGAACATTCTTAAATAAAAAACGAACCGCTTCCATGTATTTTACAGATAAAAGATACTGTAACTTAGATCTGTCAAAACTAATGGGAACTATATTTCCCAAGTATAGTATACTACCATTTACACAGAGATATTTAGCCCGTCTTATTGACCAGGGATGCAAGATCAAATAAATTACAATTTTCTTGAGTCGATTATTTATCTAGAGGAGATCAAGGACAGGGATCTGCCTTAAAACATATTTAAATTTTAAACAAAACCTGAAAAAGGTAGGTATACCTTCCATTAAGTCAACAACAGGCTGTAGAGGTACATAATTATGGAACAATAAGCCATCATTCCGTCAACGAGATTAAAATGTCTGTACAATATTCCTGTCATAATGTAAAACTCACTTTTCCGTGGCTCTTCCGTTGTACTCAAAACTTCGCTCAAAAGAGATACATTGTCCTGCTGCTTCTCCTGCCGAACATGTGGGGCGGGCATTGTCATACAATCTGCACGATATTAAAACCATTACAATACTCCATTCATATTCTTTTATCAATTTAATAATTTAGAATGAGGTTTTCAGTAAGAAACTGTTTTTAGATAAATTGTATGATACCTACCTGATAATCTGAAGATAAATGACTGAGAGGAACCTTGCCACTGGAGGTGCGCCTGACTATCTTTGACCTCGGTCGATATAATAAATAACTACCTATTATCAATATAATCATTGAAAACCAAGGTAAGAAAAAAGGCAGCAAATATGAAGTACCTAGACCATTTGTAAAAACTCTTTAGATATTAAATACACATTTTAGATATTAAATATGACCTGTAGCAAATTCCATGAGGTACTTTTTGTTGAGTAGCTAACTTTTAAAGATTTAAGATCTACCATATCAAATACGTACAAATAAATAAATAAATTTATTTCGAAATAAGTATAAAAATAAACAAGTCATGCCTTGGGCCCGCCTCATGCCCTAATTTTTCAGTAGGTAACAAAAAGTATGTATGATAGAGAAAAAATATGGTGATTGTAAATCCATTTTGTCTAAAATCAATACTGAAATAGGTAATAATAAATAGGCTGATCACCAACCAAGTTTTTCTTGCATAAGGGATCAAAATACACAACCAATAGTTTAACATACTACGCAACCTAAACCTATAAAGGAATTTAGAAATTTAACCAATGTATGACTAAATAATGAAGTGTTAGAAAATAAAACATAAAATTACCCAATCCACCAGTAGCTAAAAGATGCGACGATTTTAATATTTTAAAGTATTTTTTGTATTTGAGAAGATTTTTGCGATAACTAAAAGTGTACTTGAAAATTTTGTCAGTATCAGTTTGACACATTTTTCCACCATGTTTCCGAAATTCACTTTCTATAATGTTTCCTGCCACAGAGACAAACGCTTGAATAAATAAGTTTTTATTAGCGTCAAAATCCGTGGAAAAAATATGACTTGTGAATGTGGCAAATGTTGCATTTTTATTTATTGGAGACTACATCTCTCCTCTCTAAGACTTTCTTACCCTCCAGCAATATCGATTATCTAGTAGGTAATTTTAAAAGTCCGACCTCTACTTTATATGTTTTATAAAAAAATCCAGTTCAACCTTGCCAGAGTTATAGTGATATAGAAATATTTTATCGGTTTCTTCAATATCAATGTGAAACCTATAACTGATTACTAATCCCGAATTCAATTAATCCTTACCAGTGCCATTTCATTCTTCAAATTGCTCTGTCAACAGTGATTCATAGGTGAATAAAAACACATAATAAATGAATAAAAAAATATTATTTGATTCTATTTAGTCCGTTAGTTAGTTTATCGAAAAATATTGGACACGTATTTTTGCTTCATCAAAATTGAAATTTACGAAAATAAAAAGCAGGAAAGATCCGGAGTGGATGTAGCGAGTAATGACGCCACACGAGTATTCAACGCACTGTATCTATCTGACTAATTCAATTATTTTAGTCAACTACCCTATTGGACTGACCTTACTGTTGCTGACAAAGCGTGTCCTGATTCGACGGCAGTCTGTGAAGGAAGCCAGCATTGAAATTCTACTCTAGAGACTAGACTCGTAAGACTGAAAAGCATTTGAAGAGGAGGAGATATCAGTTAAGATGAGGCATAATTTTATAAGCTTTACGTAAACTAGCTGCTACTTCACTGGCCGAATTCCGTCCTACGTGTGAGCAGTATTGTTTGGTTTTACTATGGTCGTTGGGTTTTACCTACCAAGGCCGATGCTCAGTACTAGCCCGCAGACTTAATATCATAGATTTAATATCTATTATTTAGAAATAGGTACTATATAGCTTGAACCTCACTGGCGATATCTGGTTTGACGAAAAATTTGTTGAATGTTTAACATAGATGCTGATTATTCTAAGTGAGAAGAGGTCCCACCTGATACATTTGAAATATCGAAACACATTAAGAGCGAATAGCTCTTACCTATTATTTGGACTTGGTTCTTAAATAATTCCATCGAAATAGTAGACAGTTTACCCGACTAGGACAGAACAAACTCGGTCTCGTTTACTCTGATATAATAATACTTACTTATATCATAAGTAAATAACCGCGCAGAGAAAATATTTGCTGTATATCATATATATGTATATCATACAAAGTATATAAATAAATAACAAAGGCTTAATTTGTTATCTTTGGCCCAGTTATGAGAGTATTTGTGTAGTAAATATTAAAATAATATTGATTAATATTGTTTTATCAATTGTTTGTTATATCTACACCTCCAATTGCAAAACCTTTTACACAATTTTCCAAACAATTTTCCACCACCACTAGATCTGTTCAGCCATCAAGGCCTTTAAAGAGCTTAGTGTAAATTATATCCTTTCTAAAAACACAAAGATGCTCTACCTTCCAATCCAAATGGCATGTGGCTATGTTCAGTACGTTGGTCTATGGTTATGTAATGCACGTTTACATTACGAGTATGTCGTCTAACTTCAAAAGTTTCGTCCATTACGGAGCCAACGTCCTGTTAAGTGGACAATACAGATATCTCGTTCTAGGTAAGTATACTTTACTACTGTATCTTCAACTTCAAGTACCTACAGAAATTTATTGATATAATAAATGCCATTAACACCATTACTTACAGCAGTTGCCGCTCAAGAGCTTGATGCTAAGTTAGTTTAGCTTAGCTTGAATAGCTGAGGTACTTTTTCATAATTATAAAGCATTGTTTACATATTTTGGTGTCTGCGCAAAAGTTCGAAACATGATCTCATCTTAAACCAGTTTAACTTAGCTCAGAAACCAATTTCTAAGCCTGTCTCCCAGGTTACTCTTTCTAATCAACAACATACTATTTTCACCATCGTTATACATTGTTACGTTCCGCTCCATCATAGTTTGTAAACGCATCGCTTCGGTCAACAGCCAACGCTAAATGACCATAACCGACCGCAACCGACGTCTAACCTGATAACTTTAATGTACATAAAAGATTTTCGTCAAACGGATTAATAATAGCGTTAAACCCACGTTCGTATTACTTATACAAAACGATAAGCACATTTATAGTCAATTATGTAACTAATTTGCAAATATTTACTTATGATACTTATTCTAATTTCGAAATTCACATGAAGAGGATCTACTCGTAGTAGCCATAAGTCCATAAAACTGTTCTAGTATTAGTAACAAATTATGCAATTCTGTGTTACCGTACTGAATCTAGATTTTTTATGGTTATACTTGCATACTCCTTTCATAATTATTTCGTCTTTATATCAATTTACATATGTTTAAGGCGACGACTACGCAACTTATCTTCTTCGCCATCTCAGTAGTCACACCTAATCATCTTTCAAATCAGTCCATCCATTGTCTCATATTCAGAGGCCGATTATAATAATAAAGCCAATAAGTATTTTACTTTTATTCAATCTCTGTCCTGAACTAGATCAACTACGTTATAGAAGAAATTCAACAATTTGTCCAGGATTTATAGGAAGATCCATAGAAGCTTACCTGCAGCAAGCACCGACGAGTGACGACGCTAGAATTTGGTGGCGCTGGTACAGCTATTAATATATGGTCGAAATCAAGCATAAATAGGTACTGCCGGCACTGATATTTCAACAGTAAATATACAAAAAGGTCCGAAAACTGTTGTCCAAGAAAACAGTCACAGAATAAAATTAAAAAGGGAACATAATAAAATTAAACAGGGAACATAATAAAATTAAACAGGGAACATATAAGATCACCAGATAGAAAAGAAACGTGCCAACAAGATCAATAAAAATACCTTCATGAAAAGAGAACAAGAGATAGAATTAGACATAGGAGAAGTCAACAGACTCCACCGCTTTCAATTAGATTCTGTTTTTAAAACAGTCTGAACAGTTTTTCACTAAGTTGAAAGTATTGTGTTTATCGTTCTGTTTATTTTAATCAACACCTTTGAGCGAAAATAATGTAAACTAATTAACTTGATACGAAGCTAAAAAAGCGAATTCTGTTCAGAAAAACTATTTATCTGATCAATCTCATATTAAATTCAAATTAAAGCCAGGCCAGCTCTTGGTAAAAGCCTACCCACTGTGAGGTTTCATATCAAGATGAATCTAAAAACTCAGTTCCAACTTTTCCTACAAGACACAACAAGAGTTTGGACTCTACTATTCAAACACAAAGAGTGGTGCGTTCAAAACTCAAAAGTTTCCAAAAATTTCAATGTCATTAGCATTACTATAAGTAGCAGCATGTACTGTAAAAAATTCAGAACACAAACTTTACAAGCTATGTCAGATTTTCTCCGATTGTGTTTAGAAGAAAAATATTGAGATATTTTCAGCAGCTGCCGGCCGCGGAAATATCGTAGCGTCGACGCCCGACCATGACCTCCTATTTTCCCTAATGTTTAATAAAGCTCGGAGCACGCTGTTTTCTAATGAAAAATCTCTGATTTAACCGATAGGTACCTCATCACCTGCTGATAATGATAACCGATATTAAAATACACAACGATTATTGATAAAAATGTAAGCCTCCATATGATTGAACTCAAATAATCTCACGGTTTCGGAAAGAGAGGTAGGTCCCCGGTTGATCATTATTGTTTATACGACATCGTCAGTTCTCTATCACGAAAATACATTTAGCTCTAAGCAAACTGGTGCTACTTAACAGTTGGACAGTTCGCTTATCGGGTGCGAAAGGCTTGTCGATAAGGCGGTGTGCGCGCGCGCAGCCGTCAGTGCCGCGAGCGACGCCGGCGCATGCCCATCACGACAAAGACCGACCGCGGCCGAATGCTGAAAACCGAGATTCGTAACGTGTTTGGAAACTTAAAACAATATTATACATTTGATATGTGCCAGAACTACCGCAGCCGGCAAGTGTTTACTAATTTAAGGTGTTGTGACAAACTTTGCTTTTACTTTAACTTGTGCGGCTAAATCAATCTGTGCTGCAGTTAATTTTGGTGAGTTTATCGTCAGTTTTTGTTTGATATCAAACATTTACAACAATCCAAAAATATTTTTAAAATTCCGTCAACAAGTGTTACTGCTCTAGTGGCTATAAAAATACTACTAACTATAAATAACAAGAAATAAAAATAAATGATACCAGCCAACGTGTCGCTATGAGTTCAGGAACCGGCGGAATGTTTGTTTGTTTGTTAAAACAGTAACGTAGTCACAGATTACTGAATATTTATGTCACCAAGTCAGCAATGCCAAATTCCGTGGTAAGACAACAGCGACACCGACAGTGACGTCACGACTATGTACCGAGGAAGACGGCGGAACCGCTCGCGTCGCTATTTTCACTGACCTTTCTAATTTCACTCATCTCGGCCATGCACTAATAGAGCAACAAATGTACGAGATCGTTTATATGCGAGTATTTAACATACATTTAAATATATTAATAATAAGATGTGGTAGATATAAATAAAAAAACTAAGTATTATTTAATGCTTTCATAGATAATCTTCCGTAGATTATTTAAATTCACAATTCACTCTCTTTAGTCTCTACAAAAATATTAATACATCATAATAAATTAATTACCTATATTTCTAATGTGAAGAACAAAAGATTAGAATAATAATTTTTTTCATAACGCCACAGCTAATTACAATCATGTGCATGAAATAAACGTTTTATAATGATTGTCATTGATATATTATGTTAATTAATGACACTTTGTGAAGGTACCTATGTTTGTATGAATTAGGTACTACGACCCTTCACGTATTGTCGTTATGTCAGCTATGTACATACCTACAAAAATAGGCAAGTAAGGTGCATACTTTTAATTTATTCAGACTTCTTTTGGACAATTAAAATTCTGAGTATTTCAGATGAGATATACCTCATCCACAACAAACGCAAGCTCTGATCAATAATAATAAAAAAAACATTTTCTTACTGTATAATTACATAGGTTCTTGTGAGTTCGTATCGATATTATTTCAGTTTCAAACCTACCGATAACACCAAACTCACAAATAGATATTACGTACAGTACCTAATTCAGATTTGAATTTGCTTATTTTGTTGATATAACAAATACATTAAATCTATAAGCAAAAACTTTTATTGTATCTTATAAAATGTATCTGGATGTACCTGTAGCAAAACATATTTATACAAGCAAGAAGGTAAGCCTACTAAAAATAATGATTTAAAAAAAAAACAATAACTTAATACATAGCAAAACTAATAAGAAATATCAAAACAAACAAAATTAAGTATCTATTGAAGATACCAGGTAACAGTTAAACTAAGAACTGTTAATTCCACATCATAATAACATATTAATAAGTTTGAAAATGAAAACAAAATATCTAGTTTTAATTTCCGCGAATTTTAGTGGGTTGCAGGTATGCACCTCCCTCCCGCCCGCTATATTATGCACATGCAAGATTACTAGGCAAATGCAAGGATTTTAAGCACATGCAGGAAGGCAATGCAAAACCCAACACCATTACCGACACGTGTTTCGCCTCTCCACGAGGCATCCTCAGGGGACGTGTTGACTCGCTGACACAGAACATATATACCCCAGGGGAAGAATAACGACTCCATACAAATTTTATGAGGAAAATTTTCCTTACCAACCAGCGCCATCTATGTTTTGCCCACCAAAACATTGCAGTAGAATCCAGGGCGGGAATTTCAAAGCACCACTGTACTATACAGATTCTTTGTACCTATTGCATTTTATGCACAAGTACAGTGCGCTTCTCGATAGTTTCTTTCAAGATGAGAATTATTGCTCAGCAGTAATTGACATCTGAACAAAACTACTATCGAGAAACACAATGTACTTGTGCATAAAATGTTAAAAAATAATATCTAAGGAGCAGTTTAGTAAAACAAACGTTTTTATTTAAATTATTTATTATTTTATGCTAATATGACTCATTTTACATGAACATATGTGTCATTTGGGACAAAACAAGTTCACAAATCACAATTATGTTTAGGTACTAATAATTCAACTAAGAACGAGAGTTGCTGACATCATACACCTCTTATTAACACTAGCAAGCTTTAAAAAAAACTATTACCATATGAAAATAACTATAGGAAGATCATAAAGTTAATATACACTATTTAAAAAATGCACAAAGTATTTTATTGATAAACATAAGTGATAATTGACAGATGGAGATCATTGGCACTCGCTTCTCTAAAACACAAATATAACATAATATTCTAAAACACATAAAATGAAAATACAGAAAGCATCTTTCACTATAATATCGAGTATGGATTGGACAGGTCTATTTCACATCAAAAACTATACAAAATCAAGAAATTTTACACTGTATAAATGTATCATATTATTTTATACACATATCTTCAGTTATATGAAATAATAATGTAATAAAAGAAACGGTTAGGAAGATAGATAGGTACTTATTTCATTAGTTGAAGGGATACAGATCTAACAATTTAGCTTCACTATCGTCCGATAGTAAAACAAGGTGTAAAATAAAAAATAAATCCTTATCAGCCTATTATCTTCCTACTGCTGAGAGGAGGCATGAGTGAGCGTGATCCACGCCTCCCCTCTCAGTTAGAGATGGTCTGTAAACCAACAAGCGGGCCCATTGCCGGTAAATCTGCACTAAAAAGTGAACATAACCAATTCATATTATAATCACTTATTGTCTTGACTTACCACCTGACGAATAAATAAATGCATAATGGTTCCTTTTATGACGTAGAAATCCACTAAGATTTTTGGAAATTCACACGCATTCATCACACTCTTGTAAAGGATTAAGGAAGGATGGACCAGCAACAGGTACAAATATGGCAGGTTGATCGGGCAGCTTAGAAATTGTTGTATCCTGAAAATAAAAGTTAAACTTATTTTAAATTCAAATCCTTCTGATCCTACTTCCTACTAATACATATTACAAACATTGAGTTTGTTTGGATGTATGGATGTTTGTTACTCTTTCATGCAAAAAGCACTGGAATTGGAATTTTGTATGTACACAAATAGTTCATAACCTGGATTAACAAATGGGATAATTTTTATCAAAATTCATTTGCAGAAGTACTGCTCTGGTATTGTATTATAGTAAAAAAGGACTTGTTGATATGATTAATAACATGTGATACAGAGCAAAAGTGAGTTCAAGGCATAACCTTGACCTAAAGCCATGTCATGCCAGAGGGTGGCCAGATCTTCACACAGAAAAAAATGAAAGAAATCAATATCGCTCTCCAATGTAAGGCAATTTTTTTATTATCTTTCAGATGTTAATTATTGTATGTACTTACCTTATAGGATTGAACACCAGGTATCGCTGTTCTGAACAACTTCTTCTCATTAAAGCAAGTGCTTTCAAAATGTTTACTGCAAAGCATCTTATGCTTTGCATGGAGTTCATCTTGGAATTTCGGTGAAGACCAGGCTTCATTTGGGAAGCAATACTTTGCCCATAATTCACAACTGAAAATGAAAAAAATATTAAAATGACTAATCCAGATGGCCAGACCAATACAAACGAATATTAGGAGTATATAATAATAATTTAATTATGAACATACCGCAGAGCATTTTTTGAGCCAGGCTTCGGAAACCGATGTAAAGTGATGCTGGGATCTTTAGAAGGTGAAGATCCACACATAGCACAGATTCTAGTGTTTTCTTTCTGCGAACTCATCGCGAAATTAGACACAAAATCATACAAGAGTCATTGTCTCAACACCGAGTCTATATCTCACAAATACGCACTTAATTTCACCAAAACACAGACACGGAGGAGCAAGCTCGACTCACGTTAACAATGTATGTAGAATTAAATGCAACTCGTTTATTTATTACAAATAAACACAAGAACAAGATAAAATGGTGCGCAATCGATGGCAGGCAGACATTTTTCTTGTGACGTCAAATGTCAACGTCTTATCTCTTTTACTCTGATGTTGCTGTCTCTTTCGTGTTTTCTAGCCCACCTACATCTTGTTCGTAGAACAAAGTTGACGGACCCTGCTCGCTGACCGCTGAGTTGCGACTGAGCATTTAGTACAAGGCACCCCCCTTTTATACACTGCCACCGTTGGTTATTTGTGTACAACTACCCGCAAACATTCGCAGTAAAGGGGAAGAAACCAAATTCGTCTGGTCATTCAACAGTGCAAAATTATTATTATTACTATGTTTAAAAATCTCTAATTGTTCCAAAACACATAGCCGGAAACCCTTATCACAAATATGTAGTATATTAAAACTATTGTTGTCGCGCAAAGAATGGCCGGTATCAATTAAATGTTTCGCGAAATTCGATTTGTCCGAATGGCCATTTCTATACGCGGCAACATGTTCCCCATACCTTATGTCAAAGTTTCGGCCCGTCTGACCCACATACACCCCGTTGCATTCATCACAGACCAGCCTATACACCCCAGACTTTTTACTATTTTCTAAAGTATCTTTTCCGTTACAAATACGGCGTATATTCTGGCCCGTTCTGAACGCTACATAAACGTTGTTTTTTCTAAGTAAATTACTAATTCTATCTGAAATGGGGCCCATATAGGTCAGACTGGTCACATATCTATTAATATTAGTACGCGGACATGCATATAATAGTGAACGAACCCTTTCTTTCTGCTTTTTACTAATTAAACTGTCTACCATTGACTTTGAGTAACCGTTAGGAATGCTGCTGGAATGGTACCGTTCGACAAATAGACCTTTTTGTTAAAAAACTAAATAAAACTCACCCAAAAATTAAATTTAAATTAGAATTAGAGTCCCAAAACTCCCTTAACTTTTTGGATTTGACTATCACAAAACGCAATAGTGACTTAGATTTCCAAATTTATCGAAAGCCGACACACACTGACACGACAATACCAGCCTCTTCTTGTCACCCTCTTCAACATAAATTAGCCGCCTTCCGCAGCTATATTCATAGATTATTTGCCCTCCCCCTTTCAGCAGAAAATTATGTAAAAGAACTTAATATTATTTACCAGATCGCAATTTCTAACGGTTACTCAAAGTCAATGGTAGACAGTTTAATTAGTAAAAAGCAGAAAGAAAGGGTTCGTTCACTATTATATGCATGTCCGCGTACTAATATTAATAGATATGTGACCAGTCTGACCTATATGGGCCCCATTTCAGATAGAATTAGTAATTTACTTAGAAAAAACAACGTTTATGTAGCGTTCAGAACGGACCAGAATATACGCCGTATTTGTAACGGAAAAGATACTTTAGAAAATAGTAAAAAGTCTGGGGTGTATAGGCTGGTCTGTGATGAATGCAACGGGGTGTATGTGGGTCAGACGGGCCGAAACTTTGACATAAGGTATGGGGAACATGTTGCCGCGTATAGAAATGGCCATTCGGACAAATCGAATTTCGCGAAACATTTAATTGATACCGGCCATTCTTTGCGCGACAACAATAGTTTTAATATACTACATATTTGTGATAAGGCTTTCCGGCTATGTGTTTTGGAACAATTAGAGATTTTTAAACATAGTAATAATAATAATTTTGCACTGTTGAATGACCAGACGAATTTGGTTTCTTCCCCTTTACTGCGAATGTTTGCGGGTAGTTGTACACAAATAACCAACGGTGGCAGTGTATAAAAGGGGGGTGCCTTGTACTAAATGCTCAGTCGCAACTCAGCGGTCAGCGAGTCAACACGTCCCCTGAGGATGCCTCGTGGAGAGGCGAAACACGTGTCGGTAATGGTGTTGGGTTTTGCATTGCCTTCCTGCATGTGCTTAAAATCCTTGCATTTGCCTAGTAATCTTGCATGTGCATAATATAGCGGGCGGGAGGGAGGTGCATACCTGCAACCCACTAATATTCGCGGAAATTAAAACTAGATATTTTGTTTTCATTTTCAAAGTTAAAATGGATTTCCGCAAAGTAACGCCTGACTCAATCAATTTTATATTAATAAGTACAAGTAAGTAAGTGTAAGTATTATTTATAAGTATAGATACTATTGTTTAACAAACGTTAGCCCGATGGTTTCCAGAGAAGATTAGTGTCTTAACTATCAACAATGATAATATCGTAATTAGTCAAACGAAAACACGAACTTTTAAGAACAAGAACTGATAAGCACTAATTAATTAATTTTATAATCACTTCAGCAAATAACTTGATTGTTATAATTTGATAAAAGTAGAAACTAAATCAAGGACTAGAAGGAAATGAACATTGAGCCTATAAATAGATATTTAGGTGACCATCGCACACAAAACAAACACGTGATGAGAAATAGGGTAATGCGTGGACGCCGCCACACGGCCGCCGCGCCGCCCGGCGCTTATTTCTCTCAACAATCAGAACAACTTTTAGTTTCATAGCTTGCTCTACATCAGAAAATGTAAATACCTCTAAACATTATGACTATCTCAAGGCTGCTCGCTCATTAAATGAGAATAGATATGTAGTGGTTATCTGACAACACATGTACCTACCTACATCAAATTAATGAGGAACGTAACCAATTTTAGTAGATAGTTATTGAAAACGTGGGACATTGATCTACACGTGGTTTAAGAAAATATAAGTAACGGCGCCCTATTTTTACGGGGATACATTTGAATAACCACACAACAAAAATAGATTTTGCCTGTGGAGTGTTATGTTTTCAGGGTTCATGTATGTATGCATGTTTGTGAGTATCTTTAAGTATTCCCCAAAACTTCTAAACGGCTTAACTGATGTCAATGTATCTATCGTTAGAAGCGTTGAGCTATGCCGGGTAATATAGGCCAGTGAACATTGTAATATATAAAAGCTTGCTTAGTACAAAGCAAAAAAGGTATGAAATAAAAAACAAATCTATACTAATATTATAAAGCCGAAGAGTTTGTTTATTTGTTTGTTTGTTTGTTTGAACGCGCTAATCTCAGGAACTACTGGTCCGATTTGACAAATCTTTCAGTGTTAGATAGCCCATTTATCGAGGAAGGCTATAGGCTATATATCATCACGCTAAGACCAGTCCAGGAGCGGAGCAGTCATGAAAAATGTGACACAAACGAAGTTGTGCGGACAGCTAGTAATTAATAAAAAAAATACGCCTGCCATGTACCTGTACAGAACTATTCAAAGGAAACGACCCCCGACTGTAATTAAAATATTGTTATCTGTCTTGTTTTTAATTTTTTAGTTCACTTTTTGTCATGGCAGGCGTGTTTTTAATTTCTTTACAATTATTTGACTTTTACAGAGATTGTAATGAACTTTGTCGATATATGTATACAGAAAACTGTGGGTCCACAGAAGAAGAATTATGTAAAACTCAAATTTTATGCCAGGATTTAGTAAACCTTACCAGGCAACCAGGTTTTAAGATATTTTATGAAGATTTCTTTCTATATTTTTTAATGTTTAATGTATATAGGTACTACTAGCTTTTGCTCGCGACTTCGTACGCGCATATCCCATTTTTCCCCGTGCCCGTAGGAATTTCGGGAAATCGTCTCTTAGTGCTCCCCTTCACTTCCTATTCACTCACTCAGCAACGGAGTTTTATATATACATATAATGATAATGAAAACAAGGAGGTGCGCTTGTTACAACCCAAATGGACCACCCTCCTGGCGCCCATGGTAAGAGATATATATCAGCATCCTGACCGGAAAAAAATCCAGTATCTAATTTATATATATTTAATCTGCGAAGTAGTTAATCATAGCTTACTCGTAAAACATATTATTATTAAGTAGGTATACGCACATATAATTTTAGAACATACGATGTTTAAGTACATGAAAGATCTCGAATATATTAGCGAAAGTCTTTGAGTATCTGGTACTTGACTTCGAAACTAGTGGACCGCAAAGGTCCTCAGTAAAAATACATAGAAGTCTGAACCGTTAAGTAAAGGTTATACAGACGAATCACCAATCAATAATAGGTACTAAATATTGATGTGTGTGTGTGTGTGTGTGTGGAGGGGGGGGGGGAATCTTGAATGACTCCCCGTCATTCAAGATTCAAATAACAACAAAACTAGTAATGCAGGATGAGAAAATATTCAGATCTATGTCTGGGTCATACAAATAAGTACCTACGTCGAAATGATCAATGAATGAATGTGTGTGATATTCATCGGGCCGGTTCAACTGCCGGAGACGACCCATTAGAAGGCTAAGTGCCATCTTCCGCAAGTTAGTTATACAAGAAGTAACGACGACATAACATCCACCAGTACCTCGAGGTCTGTAGGAAATTAAATAATAAGCATAATTATGTGATTGAAAGTGAATAGAGGCGTGCTCTTAGGAAAGGAAGTGCACAGATAAGAAAATCCTGTACAAGCCGTGTTCTAGAAAATGCAATATATCTAAATATATATAACTCAAAAGGGACTGACTGACTGACATAGTGATCTATCAACGCACAGCCCAAACCACTGAACGGATCGAGCTGAAATTTGGCATGCAGGTAGATGTTATGACGTAGGCATTCGCTAAGAAAGGATTTTGATTAATTCTACCCCTAAGGGGGTAAAATAGGGGATGAAAGTTTGTATGAAACTTTGTCAATTTTAAACCAATCGGGGGTAAAGTAACTATTCCACGCGGACGAAGTCGCGGGCAGAAGCTAGCTAGCTACCTATGCATGAACAGCAGTTCAACTCTTTTCCAAAGGGCATATTGCGGCATAGCTACCCGTCCGCCATTTTGTTTTTTTTTATTATCACGACATCGTGACACTTTTTGAGCACCTAACTAGCTAGAGAGCTAACATTGTTCGTTGTTTAAGTATTCTCTACCCATATTATAATTACTTACATGATTTAAAAAAATACAACAACAAATAACGTCTGATAGTGAAGTGGCCACAGCCATAGTGAGGAGTCATAAATGAAAATGATATTTATTTTGTAATTAGGTTTCACAATGGTTAAACATAACACTTTTATACGTCCAATATTTCTTGTCATTGAAGCCGATGTTTCCTAGACGACTACCCTGAGAAAAAACACCGAAACAAACTCAGTGGTCGTGATAACTTAGCAGTTAGCTACGTGAACTTCAAACACCCATAAAGCTCCGAGCTATATATTTCATTGCATGTTGTTTGGGTCGTCGGCCCAAACCGCAACGGTATCCAGACTAAGGCATAGCGACACACCTACGATGCCATTGGTACACATAAATCTAATAGTTCAATGAACATTAAATGGCAAATTAGAAAGTTAACTCCAATCAATACCTAACTAAATAAGTTTAAAACCAATAGGTAGTGGTTAGTGGTCGATAAATTCCTATGTGAACTGCTGATGTGATACACAAAAGGTTATCCGGGGCCTGCTGGGTCTTATTAAAAGCTAAACTCTAATACCCACATAAGATGAATAAAGTAACAATCAAACGTGTATAAGCGGTCAGTGAATTGGTAACTATAGATCATGGAGTTTAGAAAACCAGCTTCAACAGCACTCTTCATATCGTTAAGACCGTTACCCGAGCCATAACAACTTTCGTTACACGCAAACTGGACTCCCGCTAATTTCTGTGCATGGGTGCTCATTAAAAACTTTACTGTCACTCATTGGAGTTTTAAAGTCAGTCTCAAATAAAAAAATACTTGCTCATCTCGGCGGCTTGCGACTGTAAAAATATGAGAAGCGTTAGATTAAAATAAATATTTTATTAGAACAAGAAACAGTTTAAAGGGAGACGAAAGCGTTCCAGGAATTCATATACTTACCTACTTACAGGGAAAAAAATATTTTAAGTTTTTGAAAATATTTCATTGCTTTACTTCTTCAAACTTTCATAAATGTTCAAGAAAATTCAAGAACATTGACAGTATTTGAAAGGAGCTACTTACTGCTGGATTCCTATTTCTAAAACCATCAAATGATGTGTCTTGGTGATTTAACAAATACGAAGCACTTATTACTTATTTCTCAATACAAAGTCAGAATGAGGTGCTATTGAATTCTTAACTGGTTTATTTGACAAAAAATTGCGCCCTACATTTTTTGACCCACACGGCATTATCACACCCACCAACTTGCAACTGGTTTGTTGGAATCACGTGCGCTAAACTTAAAGAAGATTATTCAGACATAAAACTTATCTTGATCGGCTTATCTATACTAATATTATAAAGCTGAAGAGTTTGTTTGTTTGGTTGTTTGTTTGTTTGTTTGTTTGTTTGAACGCGCTAATCTCAGGAACTCTTGGTTCAAATTGAAAAATTATTTTTGGGTTGAATAGACCATTTATCGAGGAAGGCTTTAGGCTATATATTATCACGCTTAAGCCAATAGGAGCGGAGCAGCGATAAAGAATGTTTTAAAATCGGGGATTCCACGGGGACGAAGTCGCGGGCAGCAGCTAGTAATCTATACTAATATTATAAAGCTGAAGAGTTTGTTTGTTTGTTTGTTTGAACGCGCTAATCTCAGGAACTACTGGTTCGAATTGAAAAATTCTTTTTGGGTTGAATAGACCATTTATCGAGGAAGGCTTTAGGCTATATATCATCACGCTTAAGCCAATAGGAGCGGAGCAGCGATAAATAATGTTTTAAAATCGGGGATTCCACGGGGACGAAGTCGCGGGCAGCAGCTATTTATTATAACAAGGTGCAAAGTAAATAACTAAAAGTAGGTATAGCAGGGACTCATCAATATGAACAAATTGGCTTACAATTCAGTACATTGGGCAATCCGTTAGCGATTGCCAAATTTTTACGAATAGCTACCGGATAACCTCATGTGAAAATCTCAAGCAAAATCAATTGTATCAGTACGTTAAAAGCCAGTCAATTGTCTTACCTCAAATTTATTTTGACTGCTTACCCACTAATTATAAGTATGTAAGTATATCAATATTATTGTGAGACAAAGACATCCAATGTCAATATTATTGTCGAATAAAATATTTGTAGCGAGTCACACGATTGCCAAAACAAAACCGATATAAACTTCCCTCGCGTGTACTTTGTTCAAGAAAATGAATATTTCTAGGGCCCCGTCGTAGAAATAAGGACCGTCTCCAATTCATTTTTAACATATTGCACATCACCATCATCACAGGTCAGCGAACCGACTAGTGAATGAATTAGGTAAAGACACTACGTGAGAAGTTTCTGTGTCGGTATCTGTGAAGCAAATTTTTAACGAATGAAATGTAGCAGCAAGTGAAGAAAACAAAATCTTTGATATTATGATAAATTGATCATGAATTTGTGCCCCATCAGTTTCCGAGAGGCGTCAGTATGGCGATGAAAGAGTGGCTCCAGTGGCTGCCACCGCCGCGCTCGCTGCTGGCGCTGCTGCTGGCGGTGGCTGGCTTCAGCGGCCGGCTGTTCGCGTCGCACTTTACGCACTCGCCGACGCTGCTGGTGGACACTTGTCACTCGCTCTGCCGGCTCGTCGGACTCGTCACTACGTTGATCTCGTATAAGGTTGGTTTCGTATGTTCACTCTAGTCTAGATTAAATCTTCTTGCGTTTACGACTGTGGGCAGGCATCTGAGCTTACTAGAGGGAAGACACCCAAATTATATGAAAGCATTTTTTTTATATTTATGTAATCTAATTTTTACTATCTATTAACCGGCCCATTTCGTGTAGTTTCAAGTGAAATTTTATGGGCAAGTAAACGTGCTGATATATTGCGAAATCATCAACTACTGCCGATATCATGTGAAATGTTATGTATGTAGTTGGTTCTGTATACATTTTTGCCTCCCCAAATTGTACTACTGATAGAATCAAAAACCATTTGAAAAATCAAGCTTACCTTATTGTTCCAAGTGCTTATAGAAATGTTATACCCGAATTTGATCATGCTATCACCAAGCAATTGAAGATGGAAAATACATTTTTACCCATCCTTGAACATTGTGCAGTACGAACGCGCCGACGAGGGCGCCGGCCGGGAGGGTCGACTCCGCAACACGTTCGGCTGGGCGCGCATCGAAGTCGTCGGCCGCCTCTCCGTGCACATCCTCTTCGCGTCCTTCGCGCTAGCCCTGGTCGTGAACGCGCTGCAGCTGGGAGTACACTCTTCACATGGCCAGCCTCCGAGATACCCCAAAGTTATCGTTGGCAGCGCTGTGTTAGGACTGTTTCTACACGCCATCAATTATATGCTTCTTGGTGGTGAGTGTTCTCTGTTATAGCTTGGACTTCCGATATCAAAATATAAAATGATCAAAAGTCATTTATTGATCATTTTCTGCTGAAAAAATGACTGCACCACCATGACCCTCCTTACATTTTCAACTAGTGAAGTGTCTGCATAAGGAAAGTAAAAGGACTTAACTGTCTCTTGGATCTTGCATGTCAAATGTGGAATGAGAAATTAACTTATTCAGGATGGATAGCATCATCGCTCAAATTCTACTTAACATGGTGCTTATAGGAACATTCCCCATTTCTCATAGAACCGCTCATAACCTTGATAAACAGTCTGTAATAAAACTCATGTCAGCCACAGTAATGGACGTAGCGTCTACATTAGGAAGATAGATATATAGATATGATAACATAGATTAGGGAGATGCACAATCATAAGCAGAGCCTAGTTAGTACGTTGAAGTGTGTAATTTCTTATTTACATCACAGGCTATATTACGCTGTTGCTACTTGTGTAAACAGCGATTAGGTACATTATACATACCTACTACAATAATAAACAGGAGATACGTATATGTTTTGTGTTATTATAACAAGTATAGTAATCAAACGCGACGGTAGAGCTCGCCGAGTGCAAAACAAACAATCACCGTGTGCTGTACGAACTATGGTTAAACCAAAATTCCATTATATTTCCATGTTGATGAAATAACTAACTGCTGCCAGTAGTTTCATGAATGTAAAAATACCTAATGCACCAAAACATAAGCGGTTATTGCGGTAATCATGAAAACGTAATTAAAACTACTAAAGTTCTTGCATAATTTTCATTCAAGACCATTTCTGTTCGACTGCACTATAACTGTGCTATCGAACTTCCGAAATGTTTGAGTTCAGACCGATCAACTAAGTGGTACCTCACATCTCTGCAGCATCCAACAGACGTCTACATGCAAATCACTCCTTCTGATTGGGCAAATTGTTTGTAAGCTTGATTTTTATTACTTACCTTGGTATCTACGTGATGCTGTAGATTGCGCATTGGCGCCAGTGATCTCTCTGTCTCATTGGTCAAGGCTTGATCACAAAATTGTTACAATTGCATTTGACGGTTCGCTTATAAAATCAGGTCCAGAAACATGTCAACACAGCACCTAATTTAATTACCTTTGAGCTTTGGTGCAATTGTTAATTTATTCAAAAGTGTTGCGTCGATTAATTGTCAGGTTCAGCAAGTTACAATTTGATCGCCCGCCTACCTACTTTACCTACAAGTAGGTATTCCAAACATTCTCCGGTAAAAAAATATTGATTTTCCGTTTACAGAGTGCATGGCAAATGAAACAATATGGCATGAGCTCATGATTACGTTCCATCTTATCTTGCCGATAATTAATAGAACGATTTATTCTAAAAAAAAATGCTAAGGGCATTGACCCTTAATTACCCAGTTGCACAGTTCTTTGTAGCAGCAAGCCTACAAAAATTGATACATGCTATCAATGTATCAATTTTTGTAGCCCTAGTCCTAGGGCTTGAAACATAACAACTCAGTATGAAATTATAATGATATGTGGATTTAGGATACTTACACTACTCCTACTTGATCAATTTTTAGCTAGGAGCAAGTACTCTTTTTTCTTAACAAGGTACCTACTGGCACCTTGTTCAAAATATAATGCAGTAAAATCTACTATAGCTGTTATGGTTCAACAGTGCTAGCTATTATCTCATAAACCGAATAGTTAAACAACGAGGTCGTTACCAAAACATAGCATCGTAAATCAATATCCTCTCCTGAAAGCATCTCATCTATTCTCTCCACACAATTGATATTATACAAACGTGAGAACGATAATATTTATATCTATGTAAACAATTTTAATGGGATACACGATGTTATTGAGTTATGAATACAAAGCAAACATAAGCAAATTATCAAAAAATTACGCTAAAAACATTCCTCGCACAACCTCCAAAATGTTCGTAGGTGTCACTATGACTCTTGTCCTGACAAATAAATTGGTCAAACAACAAATATATACTAAGGTCAAAGTCATCATTGTAACAATATAAAAGTGTTCCAACAAATTGTGCACGGCCCACTTTGCCTCTTCTATCATCAACCATCATAGACATAAACACCTCTAAATTGCAAAAATACGACAGAAAAAGCAATATTTAAGGTTCATCAACCCTGTAGCTGGGTTCTACTAAGGCAGAACTATTGGTATTATTGGCTACTAGTATTTATCATTTACATAAGGTATAAGTAGATATCAACAATAAAATACATCCAAAGGATAAGCGAGTGAGCGGAGTGATAAGGCTGCCCGTGTGTCACGCTACGTAATGGTTTCTTCATCTATATATTTTATAACTTATATTGTGTAGTGTAGGTACCTAAATAGAGCTATTCATACATAATACCTACAATTTAATATACATACATTAATATTTAGAGTTTTATTATTTTGAAGATAGTCGATGGCGAGATGGCATACGACCACAAATGCCATCTTGCCATCAAGATTGCTTACTACACTTTAAGTGTTGTGTAAATAACACACTAGTACCATACGACAACGATCGTCATAGCCACTCTGGGCAAATGCAATATCTACCGCCCTTTAAAACGACAACTCATAAGGGGCAAATGTACCTATCTGGGGAGCCGGTTGTCTTGAAATAAAATGTGGTAAGCCGTTTTTAAGAGTACCTAAGCAGTGGTGGCTTTAGGGGGTGGCGAGTAGGGCAACCGCCCGGAGCCTGGCACTCGCAAGGTCCTCGCGCGACCCGAGTTCAGACACCTTACATTTTAAACGTTTTATAGTTTTAGCAATAAAATACAGTTATTTCATATCAAATTACAATTGTTCGAATTTGAGAAATTCGGTGACACTAGATTATATCAGCCTTTTTTAATGTTCCCACTGCTGGGACACAGGCCTCCTCTCTAGGAGAGAGAATGGGCCGTAATCCACCACGCGGGCCCAGTGCGGGTTGGTGAATGTCACATGTCTTCGAATTTTTGGTTCTAGGACATGCCGGTTTCCTCACAATGTTTTCCTTCACCGTTTTGAGAGCAGTGGTGATGAAATTAACTACACACAGTAATGCGCCTGGCTGGGTTTGAACCCGTGACCTACTATTCGTAAGTCGGGGCCGTTACCACTCGGCCACCACTGCTCTCTCACAGACACTAGATTGTTTCAGCTTTATAATTTTTCAAATTGGTAATTTCGTAGTTAATCTTAATTTTATTTAAAACGAGCTACCCGCCTAGGCTTCACACGGGTTTTTTTTTCATTTTATTCTTTCATATAAGTCTCGAAATGACAATTGACAACGTAAATAACAAACAAAACCGGTCATGCCGTTTATGAGTTTTACGGAGACTAACGAACAGTAAAATTATTTTTTATACTAACTTTATTGTTGATATTATAGATCAAATATTAGAAAAACCGCAAACAATCAAAAATATTTCTTGATCGTTTGCGGTATAAACTTTCGTTTCATATTCAATTTAAAAAAGAACAAGGGCCTGGCAACGGTAAAGGCCGCCCCTGCACCAAGCGATCACGAATTTTTTTTTTAAATAATGTGAAAATTATTAGGTCACCCACTTCAATCCAAGAATTAATCATTTCCCTGGGCATGAAATACACACGTAACATACGTAACATTTGTTATCTCACTTGTTTTCACCAAAGGCTAACCATACGTACTGTAGTATTATATTATCTGTGCCATACGGGATAACAGACGAGATAGAATACGAAGCGCTAAGGTGCAGCGTAGTCTAGATAGATACTTAAAGTACCTACCAACTAATTTTGCTAGTTTATTAAATGGGAATTACATAATTCCCCTTTAGTAGGAAAGAAATTATGAAGAGTCTGGTGAAGACGTCCAACGGTCACAGAAGTGTATCCATTTTTATTTTTCATTGTAATTTTTTGGTTTTATCTCATTCTTGTAGGACGTGAGCTGAGCTACAGTCGGCGCCTGAGCGTCACAGAAGGTGGAGGAGTGGTGTTGAAGACTGGTTCAGCAGAGCCGGTGCTCGCACATGCGCCAACTGACATCGCCAGTAAGTTCATTAATGTACACTTGACACCTAGGTGAATACTAGGACTGTGAATAGTTTGTTTTCCAAGATTAGGACTAGATGTTGAAGACTTCGATATCGCTCCATGTAAAATAGAGGTGTTCAGGCGCATAAGATTGGACTGGAAGTAGACTCCTCTCAAAATCTAATTATCAACCTACATAGGCATTTATGAACGAAAAGGCCAGGCAGATGATGACTAATGAATGAGGTATACCGTACAAAGGCATACAGAAAGCTAAAAAAAAAAAACATTTAAAACTTAGTTACACACTTGGCGCAATGAGTCTAATAAACAATGATGTCTTAATAAATAACTAATTAACATATGTACGTACCTTCATAAAAGATGACGCAGGCGTCAAACAGATTTGCTTACATTTATATTTCATGTGTCACATCAGAACACAACATTTTCACTATTGTTATAAAGGTATTTATCACTCCTTCAAAAACAATTTGTGTTCAAGTGTTTGGAACACTTGCACACAACTCGTTCTTACAAAGCCCGAGCAAACTTTTACAATAATATAAATATCGAGACGAATAAAGAAAACAAACAAATAAATACTGCGTCAGATAATTTTATGTAAATAGTCTACACGTGTTGTTTTATTAATGTTCGTGTTGTACTACGTATTATTTAAGATTGAGTCAGATACAGTAGCACGTCGACGTACCTACAGGATTAGATGAATATATTAGTGCATTGAACTTCCATAATATTGGAACAGTCACAGGCACGTTTGAGATCCCGGTGACCCAGTAACGAAATATTTAGGATGGAGTAGGTAGTGTTTGTATGTACCTGCTTTTAACATACGCATAACTGCGTGTGGGCTGACGGCATTTTTTTATTTTTGGTATGTAGATATAAAATGTGCTTCGGTATTCATGGAAGTAGTTTTGCAAGTCCTGGCAAACTAAAGCTTTCGTTATTTGCAGCTACGCTCAAGCTATGCCCCAGCTTTGTGAATAGGATCTGATTTGAGATGGCGACCAGCTCTTAGACTATTAAAATGACTAATCTGTCGTTAAAATATTATTTAATTACTAATTATTTATCAATAGGTATTCAGTAAAATAGGCAAGCAATAAAATAATGGCTTTATCATCTGATACTTGGAAATCGGCCGTCGTCGGCCCAACCTAGCAGGCATGCTTACCTATGTCAAAAGTACCTAGAAGTACTGTATACTAACCATAGATATACTAACACCCATACGTTATATTAGTGAGAAAATTAGTCGATACGGTCAGGCGGCGTAAATACTTATTCAGTCCTATCCATTCAGTGATCATAATAATTCTACAAAATAATTGAAAAATAGGCATGTAATAGAATACTACTTATTATGTACACCATATAAGTTACAGAAAATATAGATGAAGAAAACATTACATAGGGTGACGCAATGGGCGGCTTTATCGCTAAAATCGAGCTTTTCAAGGCAACCTTTGGATGGATTTACCTAAACAAGTCCGAGTCCGACCCGCGTGCAAAGGGTTCCGAACGAATCTCATTTTTGTAAAATGTTTCATTAACTTCATAGAATTCTTATGGGTTTACCCGTAATAAAGAACTACAGTTTCGGAGATAAGTGGCAGAATGGTAATCTATCGTCTAATTTCTTGTAAAACTTACACTTTATTTTTAAAATAATAATTAAAACCCTCCCAATAAGCCCTTTCATTTGATAGGTATGTCACACGGTACAGCTAAGTGAACCCCATAGTCATGTTTTATTTAGTTAAGTAATGTGTTGGGTCACAGAATTTAATATCGACGGTTAAAAGGAAATAGGGTATAAGCGACAAAAAGTGAAATGTTCAGGAGAGCCGTTCAAAGTTTTAAATTTTAGAAAAACTGACGTAATTTTGTTATTTATTAAGATATCGTGAAATCTAAAACAGTTATAAAATCAGAAAAAAATGGAGCATATACCGGTATTTTTAGTTTTAATGATTTGACGCTATTTAAAGTGGTTTCTGTCGCTTATAACAATAGCTTTTAATTTTCTAATGAGGAAATATGGCATAAGATACAAATGACAAAGTAAAATATTAAAGGATAAGAAGCCTAAGCGACATACTGATTTCTCACACCGCAAGGTAAAAGGGTATAAGAGACTAGACAGTTCAATAAGTGTTATAGGAAAAGAAGGATAAGGTACTTTTCACAGTGGTTGTATGGAAGCTAATAGAGCACAAGAAACAGTCGGCTTTCAAAACAATACCAGGATATAAGACATTAGTGACGCACAATGTCGCTTGAAAGCAAAGGAAAAGAAGGATAATCAACATTTGGAATTGCGTGAGTCTATGGAAATCTGGATGAAAAGACACCCCAAAAATAATGAAGTAGCGCAACCAACACGATCCTTCATCAGGATAAGAGCTAAAACGGGTATTACACTACACTGTAATTTTGTCCCTAACTCGTAAAATAGGGTGAAGTATTTTAAAAGTATTAGGGACTCGATTTTCATACAAAAAGACTAAGGATCCTTAGTCTTAGGGGCCTGTTTCAGTATACCCTACCCGTTCAAGTGATTCTAATTTACACTATATAGTAGATTTCATAGATGATAGTTCGTCATTATAGTCATTTTCATGTCACCTACTTACCTACTTACTAACAAGCGGATAGTAGGATTTTTTTAAATAAAAAATGTCATTTTTTATGTTTTCAATAAGTTAACACCTTATGGTGTCCTCCCCCAAGCACATCCAGTACATCAGATGACCCGATTCCAGGGTTATCCCTGGAATCGGGTCATCTGATGTACTTCCGAGAGGGAGACCAACAATCGCAAGGCGGCGTTGGGTTTCTGGTAAACAAGTCCCTATCTAACAACTTTGTGGAAATGTTAAGCGTGTCGAACAGGGTAGCGTACCTTATTGTGAAGCTCACCGAGAGGTATCGCCTCAAGGTAGTGTACGCACCAACCTCGACACACTCGGACGACGAAGTGGAAAATATGTTCGATGACATATCGAGAGCCCTCCACTTCACTACAAAGACATAGTACATCGTTGTCATGTTGACTTTAATGCCAAAGTGGGAGTACAGTATTGCTGCGAATAGGTAATAGGATACCATGGATTTGGAAGCAGAAATCATAGGGGGCAAATCCTCGTCAACTTCCTCGAACGGGAGCGGTTGTTCTTGATGAACTCCTTCAAGAAACAGACCCAAAGGAAGTGGACGTGGCAAAGCCCCGACACTATGACCAAACATGAGATGTCGTTCTCATGTTTGTTCATCATGAATGACAAGAGGCATATATTCAAAGACGTCTCCGTGATCAATAGGTTCAATACCTGTAGCGATCACCGACTTGTCCGAGGCTCTCTGAATATTAACTTCAAGGCCGAACGTGTACGTCTGATGAAGTCCAGACTCCGACCAACTCTGCTCCAAAAGCAGAGTTGGTCGGAGTCTGGACTTCATGGCATGATCTGAAACGTTCCAGGCAAACCTGTAAAACCGATTCCCTGCCGTGGAAACCACAACAGACGTAAACCAGAACCTCTAAAATGTGACTCGGATCCTCAGGGAAAAGGGTACGAGATTCTGTGATATGCAGCGTAAGGGCAAGAAGTTCAAGCTTTCAGAAGGGACTTTAGGGCTAATGAAGGAATGACGTGAAAGCCCACCCGTCATTTCGCCGGCAAAGCGATTTCTAAACTGAGAGATCAACAAGCACGTACGACAGGACCTCCGGGGCTTCAATACTCTTTCGGTTGAAAGAGCAATCGAGCAGAATCGGGGGTCAAAGGTGTTCGTACAGTCTCTTGGAAGAAGCCACCTGATGAAGTTGACCACAGCAAGTGGAGAAGTTGTTTTTTTGAAGCCAGTAGTCTTTTCGGAAGTGGAGGACTTCTATAGCCGGTTATACGCATCGCATGCATCTCGTCCTGATCCCAAAAATGAGGGTTCGAGAGCCACATTGACACGCCATTTAACCGAAGAACTGCCAGAAGTCCTATGGCATTAAGTCCGCTTTGTACAGTTTTTTTTTTACTAGTGCGTAAAGTTTTAATAAATAAATAAGTCAGTATTGGCGAAATCGAGATCGCTCTTGGGCAGCTTAAAAATGGAAAAGCTCCTGCAGAAGACGGCGTTACCACAGAGCTGCTGAAAGCTGGAGGTAAACCCGTACTGAGGGAGCTCCAGAAGCTGTTTAACGCTGTCCTGTTTGAAGGGAGAATTTCAGAGGCGTGGAGTAGAAGTGTGGTTAAGATAACCACACTTCTACTCCGTTCTTCAAAAAGGGAGACAAGAACCTATTGAAGAACTATCGACCCATATCCCTTCAAAGCCACGTCTATAAGCTGTTTTCAAGAGTGAACAGAACAAGCTGGGTTTCGGAGCGGATACGGCCGCATAGACCACATCCACACAGTGCGGCAGATTATACAGAAGACCGAAGAGTATAATCAGCCCCTGTGTCTAGCATTTGTGAATCATGAAAAGGCCTTTGACTCGGTTGAAATCTGGTCTGTTCTGAAGTCCCTGCAGCGCTGCCAAGTAGACTGGCGATACATCCAAGTGATGAGATGTCTCTACGAGGCCGCCACCATGTCCGTTCAAGTACAGAATCAGCAAACAAGTCCCATACCGTTGCATCGAGGAGTGAGACAAGGGGATGTTATTTCCCCGAAATTGTTCACTAATGCGATGGAGGATATGTTCAAGACGCTGAACTGGAACGAACGTAGCATTAATATCAATGGCGAATAAATCTCTTACTTGCGATTTGTAGCTGATATCGTCATCATGGCAGAAACGCTGCAGGACCTACAACAGTTGCTGAATGGTCTGGCTGACTTTTCTGTAACATCAACATTGTTTCGCAGTAAAAATTTTGACTTTGACTTTGGATAAAACCAAGGTCATGTTCAACGAAAATGTTCTACCGGAACCGATTGCGATTCACGGTGCAATTCTTGAAGTTGTTCAAAAATATGTGTACCTCGGGCAGACATTGCAGTTAGGTAGAAACAACTTTGAGGGCGAGGTGAATAGAAGAATTCAGTTAGGCTGGGCAGCGTTTGCGAAGCTACGTCGAGTCTTTACATCGTCGATTCCACAGTGCCTAAAGACGAAAGTCTTCAATCAGTGCGTCCTACCCGTCATGGCATACGGATCAGAAACGTGGAGACTGACAACTCGTATGGTCTACAAGCTTAAAGTCGCTCAGTGGGCTATGGAAAGGGCTATGCTCGGTGTGTCTCTGAAGGATCGCATCAGAAATGAGGTGATCCGTCAGAGAAGCAAGGTCATCGATATAGCCTACCGGATTAGTAAGCTGAAGTGGCAGTGGGCTGGCCATATTAACCGACAACCGTTGGGGTAAACGAGTTCTAGAGTGGAGACCGCGTCTCGGCAAACGTAATGTAGGACGTTCTACACTACGTTTGCCCAGACGCACGGTGGAGTGACGATTTGCGAAGGACGGCTGGCAGAAACTGGATGTGAGAAAATAGATCTAAGTGGCTTGCAATTGCAGAAGCCTATGTCCAGCAGTGGACTGCAACAGGCTGTTGATGATGATGATGATGATGGGTAGGTAGCTAATACTGCAGCTAGCAGGTAGGGAACTTAAGAATTAATTACGAACACTTGGTATGTATCCGTAATATTAACATTTAAAAAGGTAACAAACATAATAGTAAATAATAAAAAGCGTATTGGGTATTGTAGTATAAGTGACGTATAAGTATGATTGTAGAACGTGGAAGTGGGTTATAATGTGGTTATAATCGACACCATGATATCTAATTTAATTTAAGTAATAAGATATTATCGACAAAATTGTATTTATATTGTACGCGGAAGTAAGGTATAACCAACAGTATGATATTAAAATAAATTTAGGTAATAGAGCATAACCTGCATAGCTTCCATAAAGTACTTAATGGTAATAGGGTATAACTGACAGAGTAATATGAAAATGAATTTCGTATATAGGGTACAAGCGCCATAGCTATGTTAAATTACGAAATGGAAGTAGGCTATAAACAACGTTTGTACTTTGTGAGGGAAAAGCTTAAAAGGCATAAACAACCGAAAGCTCGACACACTTATGAAGTAAAAAAGCATTACCGACAACAAACACAAAATAAATCATTTTTGTAGGGGCACAAGCACCTTTGTAGCAAAAATTACTTGAATTTTCGTCGGTTACGAAAACTAATAGTATGAAAACGATTTTTTTTGCTAGGGCATAAACGCCAAAAAAACTCATCGTAGAGCCATGAGAGTAAGCGCATTCGAAAGAGCGGAAAATTTTACGTAGGATGGCATATATAACTCATTTTTGACCAAAATGTCGCTTATGCCCTACTTCCTTTTAACCGTCGATATGAACCTATACCAAATTTCAACAGAATTCGTCAAATAAAATCGGTAAAAAATAACCAGGACAGAGGGAGAGACAATCAACCGAGTAATCCTACAAGGGTCCGTTTTTTACAGATGTTCGGAACCCTAAAATTACATTTTCAAAAACAATAACATAACGTTGACTCTCAGGCAGCCTGTTCGTGATGGGTGCGGGTCTGACCACCGAGTGGGAGCCCGTGGCAGCCCGCATTGCTGACCCCGCGCTCTCCGCCTGCGCCGCCATTGTCCTCGTCATCTTCAACTACCCATTCAGTAAGTATACCTTCACCACCCGTTCTTTTATTATTTTTAATGTACCTAAACAAAACTACGTTATAGTCATGTACATGATTTACACTGCAAAATAAAAAAATACAGAACTTTACACCACTAACAATAAACGACAATGTTTGAAAAATCTCGGCCTTTATTTAGAATTTTTGATGATAGACTAACATGGGTAGCACCTCAGATCAGACAGACAATACACACACGTGATAGAACACTTGATAGAAATATGGGGCTCAGCTACCAAAACTAACAAGACAACTACAAATAGGTACACAAAACAAAATTTAAAAACACAATTTCACTAAAATCACTTAATACCTACAAAGGAAGTATACTTAAAGACTAAACTATTTAACCTTACACAGTTGTATGTTTTCAGTACCTTAGTTAAAAACCGACTAAGTGCGAGTCGGCCTCGCGCACGAAGGGTTCCGTACCATTATCTATAACAAATAGAGTAATGTGAACGTCATGTCTCACAAGCATTATGACTCACAATGCCGTAGTAAGGGCCTTTTTTTCTGGATGGGAAATCATAAAATGACTTCTCCAGCTCTGGGTGGAGCGGAAGGGACTCTTATTCACTAAAACCCACCCGTGATCCTTCTTGTGCCCTTTGCGTACCAGGGCCGTGGTGACTCTTTCGAACAAATTCCGCAACCCTAGCAGGGCCGTAGTAAGGGCCTACGCCTTACTAAGCATTTATTTGTGATACCGCGGGCGGAATGAAATTGAAAAATTAATATTTCCTAAAATATTGTCTGTAGGTAGATTGTGGGCTTATTTTATGCATTAAATATTAATCTACAAAGGAACCGATTCAACTAAACTTAACATTGGAGTTGAAAAATATGTTCTCCCATACATTCCACCTGCAAAAAGGTAATTTACTATGTTATTTTAATATCATGAACATCTTATAGGTTTTCCTATATTCTATAAATAGAAAACTGTACTCTTTTCAAAATTTTAGGTTCAGTAGTTTCGTAGATAAGGGTAATGGTCAATTTTCGCCTATTTTCCTGTATAACTTGGAAACTATATATTTTAAAATTACAAAAAAGTACATATAAGATCTTCACAAGAAGACCTTCCAATCCGATTGATACCAATTTTCTTTCGTGACACGATTAGATATTGGTAAAGTGTAGATTTTTTTACAATTGTGCACCTAACATGAAAGACACACAAGAACTGTAATTAGGTACCTATCTGTATAGAGTATAGTAAATCAACGTATCATATGTTCCATACAGCGTTGGTCTATGGGAAGTTAGTGCAACGGCTGGAAAACCTAACTGCCCATAATCCAAGATCTTCTATTAGGAGTAACTGAAGTGGAAACAATAGCAATACCGCGATACCGATGCGACGCAACGCAGGTTACGCAATAGCTGCGTAACCCCATCGTTACGGACAACGACCGATGTTTCCATTATTTCACTAGTTTTGTTTCATTAATAATAAGGGTAAGCCCCGTTCTCCAAGCAAGAATACAATCAAGTTTCCTAATCACCTGAAATCAATACGTGCCGAAAATAAAAGCAATTTAGTAGGTCGACTACTTTACTTCGCAAAATTAAATGCGGCAATAATCAATTTCACACATCGATTTTACCATAACGGCACAATACTTAGTTAAATTTATATAGTCCAACCTACATAGGTACATATTTCATTAATATGTAGATTATAGTTTCGACTTTCGCCCAACAACATGATCATATCGTATCGTTGGTAATAAATATTGCTGGTAGCTGCTGATACAATATCAGATATGGATTTTACAACCGCTTACTACAAATAGACTGCCAGTTATCTGTCTATCGATATCAGCTATTGGAATGGAAAACGGTGCGATACATTAAAATTTTCCTATCTACTTCATGTGTCACTAAGCGAATTCGGGACCAAATAAACCATGGACCTCTCACTTCCCACCAAGCCTCACACTGATAAACCCTTCGTCCACTATTATTAATTAATCCTCCTCGTTTCAGCTAAGCTTATATAGGCCTCTCTCATCTATTAACCTTGTAACGATGTCGTTGCGTTTTCAGTCTCGTGGACTTTAAACCTCCACGATGACTGAAAACTCCTTAATTTCATTGTACTAAAAAGAAAATGTATCTATTTTCAAAAATATTTTGAATTCGTTTTTTCATTGACTGCGCAGATTTTTGAATCAGTCCTACCAAATCGCTCAAGCAGAGCAATACAAATCATAAATTTTCAATAGTTACCAGTGTGATCATATTTTATAATATTATGTAACAGTTAGAAACCCGGGTTTCTTTTGTCTTACCATGAAATAATAAACAATCAAGTCACCAATCCAAGTTTTATTATTCAACTACTACCATCCTACACACTGTAGACGAGTTGGGAGGTAGGACAACCTCTCATCTTGTGACCCAGCGTCACAAACTTACACTCCTTCCATCGATCACGCGGTGCTCTCTGCTCCTTCGTTTCCTCACCCACTGTCTGATCTTAAATATCTCATTAGGATCTCTCTCTATCTCGATCTGGTCTAGATTGAAGAATAAATATAATCACACATCCTGTAGGTTTCCCACAGAGTAATTCGATCCAGAAACAAAGTTTGCTAGCTAGCTAGGACAAGTGATAAATTAGATTCAACCAATGGTCTTTTAATCCTCTTATTAACTAAAACAGTGTTTTTGCCTGTCAACTCTCTTTTCCCAACTATATTGGAGTCGATTTTCGAAACGACTGCCTAACTGATCTTCACAACCCAGTATCTGACAAGTTGTTTTATTCCGCTAAACATTTCTGTCTTTCTCGACAGTGCGTTCAGCGGGTTTGGTGCTGCTGCAAACAGTGCCCGAAGGTCTGGGTACATGCGACTTGCGGGCCGCTGCCCTCAAGGTTCCCGGGGTCCTGGCCATACACGAACTGCACGTGTGGCAGATGCACCGCGACAACGTCGTCGCAACCGCACACATCGCGTACGAATCGCACGAGGTGAATAACAATTGGTATTTTTAATGCAAACAGATATCATTATCATATTAAAGACAGTCAGCTGTTGTGTCAATATTGTCTAAGGACCTTTGTTTTTGCCTTGACATCATTAGAGTTGAAACTATAACTTACATTATCTCTTGTAGGTTCACATTTTATAGCTATACTGCAACAATATTAAGTAAACTCTTTTTATGTTCTAAGATCACGATCTGAAGTTACGATTCGAAGCAGGGAAATTATTAAACACCTAGATCACTGTAATAATTCTAGACCAATGATAAGTTTGTCTTCGTCCTATGTGTATTTTCTTACACGACATTAATGATATTTGAACTAAATTATCTAAAAATTAATAGGTACCTATTATTTTTCGCGTTACAGGATTACTTGAAGAGTTCCTCGCTAGTATGTGATATATTCAAACGCCACGGCATCGGTCTAGTCACATTACAGCCAGAGTTTATACTAGCGTCCAAGTCAGGTAAGTCTTACCAAAATATTGTTCCTTCGGGACTTGCAGTATCTCAGTACCTCTCAAGGACAAGATTTTGGAAATAAACAAACAGCTATTGTTTAAATAAATTTTAATCCTTGATATGACGAACTTATCGCATATTCACAGGTACAGAAGAAGAAAAGAAGGCGTTAATCGACTTTGCAAACCAAGGTTGTTCCCGTCCGTGTGCTAAGGAGTGCACCGCGCCCCGGTGTTGCGAGCCTCCTCGTCTACCCACCGTTACTCGCATTTAGATAACTTACATGCGCAAAACCGGTTCTTTTTGCAAAGTACTGTAAAACAACCGTGTGATTTCAATGTAATGGTTAATGAAAGACCCTTCCAGTTAGAACCTAAGCCAAAGTGAAGATGTCTCACCTGAGTGTGACCATTTTGCCGAAAATCTTTTCCCCCAATAATTGATTTGATATGCTGCGCATAAGGTTCAACGGTTCTGTTAAGAACTGAAATTACCTACCTACATATAAATAATTCATCTTGCCGTGTTTTTTTATGAAAATGCCTTGTAAATAAGTAGTTGTAAATATGTGTCGATTTGAATATTATTAATAAATTCAGTCAAGTGGGTGAAACAAACCAATTGGTTTCGCACATTAACTGAAACGCGAGTTATTAAGGCCGTAATACATCATCTTTTGTATCAGATATTTGTCAAAAATTACAAATTATGAAAGCATTTTATTCGGCCTTCAATTACACTATCAACTGGAAATAAACAATAATAATTCTGCTTCCCCATCTTAATAAATATTTTATAAGAGGATAACGTTTGATGTCAAAATGTATAAAGGTGTGGTGAAGCAGGCTACATGTGTAATAATATTTTAAGAATACAACCAAAGAAGCTTGTTCGTGTGTCGCGGTAAGCGGCGAAATTTCTAATCGTAGTAAATAACAGAGTCAGCCTACAACAGTGAAAGTGTAATTGAATAAAAACATGGTTGGCGTCGCGGGCCACGTTATTGCCCGGTTGAGCAGTAACCAGCCTTAATGTGCTGAACTGCGAGTAGTCCATTCAAAAAAAAAAAAAAAAGCGGGCCACGTTGTCTGTCGCCTGCTCTTGCGGCGCGCGGCGCTCGCTGCCACTGGCTGCGACGTCGACACAATGCACTCGAATGACGATGTTATGTCGGAGCATAAAAAGGTATTGTTATGGAGCTATTACGATGACGAAAGAAACCTTTTTGTCCGCGGTGAAATTGTATTCAACCGATTGTTATAATAGCGAGAAAACTGTATTCAAACAGCAATCAGTCGATGAATGTGACTGCTGTAAAACTATTATGGGCATACTTTCATTTTTCTGTATTTGTATGGTTTCGAAAAACAATACATTAAGAAAACAAATCATAAGAAATAAAATTAAGAAGGTTAATTTTTATACTATATTGAAAGATTTTGGAATTTTTATCGTAAAGTTGACAGAGGTGGCGTACAAAGCGACTGTGATGTTCCTTTACAGTATTATATTAGGAAAAGCTAAAGCTAGATTTAGGAGAATTATTATGTTACTGCATCGTGCAGTAATGATGTTAACAAATAATATTAGTTTGTAAGTGTTTTGTGTACAAAGTTTTGTTGACTATTGAATTGAAGACAAATAAAAATGTATTAAATTTTCTGTCATTTATTATAGCTATCTTAGCTATTAACGTACAAATTAATCGACATGTATTACAACAAAATCTAATCATGGCATTACAGACAACTTCTACAACACTCTGCCAGAATAAGTTTTTTTTAACGCTCAGTAAAAGAAAAACAATAAAATAAAACATCACATTCCAACAACAAGACCTTTACTATATTGAGTAGATACATTTTATTGTTCTACAACTATGGCATTGAACTGACTACCATTAACATTCATTCTGTATTAGAGGACATTCAATATGGGGTAATATTACAAGTTAGACATTTAAACATGACTATTGATTATGTTCTACTGATGAACGGCTTCTACATCTAATCGTCGTCGTAGTTTGGCTCGGTAAGTTCAACCGAGTAGTTTGCCAACAGTTTTCGGCAGTGGGCCGGCCGACACGACCGACTTTTCATTAGGCGTCGACACCCTCTTCCAGGTCGCTGTGGAAACAAAAATCTTATTAGCGAGGCCCGTTCTTGCGAACAATTTCACAGAATAAATACTGAAAATAAAGCATTGTAATGTGAACTTTATAATGTATTTTGGAAGGTCACATTTAATGTATCACTTACGCTCGCAGACTGAAAAACGCTCAATGAGCGAAAGAACAGCTCATAACGCGTTTTGGCTTGTTCTAAAATTCCGCATCACTAATTAACCGTCGTGGCACTTAAGAAAACGGCCACAAGTCACAACGCGATGTAAAAATGAATATATGCCATGACGCGTTCTAAGCCCTAGCTAGTGTAATCACATCGCGAAATAAGTATGTTATACAGACATGACTCTGATAATTATAATCGGTCACCTCAAAGCTAACCAGTCTGCAGGATTTAAAGAAAACTAACATTAATCTCTAGCTCCCGCCATCCCATCGAACCTACCTTATCCTTTTCGTAAGTTCCTCAAACCTAAACTTTTTCGCAACATGATTTATCAGTCAGGGCTCAGAACGCGACATGGCATTTCTTGTTTTCCACAAAGCGTTATGGCTGTTTTCTCATGTACTTACTTGTATGCTTGTAAGTTTTCTCATGTGTTTGTAAGAAGCCACAACGCATTGTGAGTTGTTTTTTCGCTTATTGAAATGTAAGACAACGAGTTGGCAATACGAGGCCAATGCATTGTCAATTAAACTGATGTCACTAAATTTTGTAAAAGTCCCTGTAAATGCACGACATAAAGCTAACATATCAATGCTTTACTAATGCTCAGTTTCTGGATCGAAATTTATCGTAAACTTGGTTTGATTGGTTGAATTAATGAATTATCCATAGCCAATCGCATGACTTGAGTCTTGCAATTCTTGTGGCCTGTTCGTATTTCGCTCCAGAACCGGGGTATTAGGTATACCTGACAGACTTGGTAGGTATATATTTATAGTCTGCGTGCTGCAACTGGCTACATGTGCATGTCGACGGCACAAGTACTTACGTAACTGGAGCTGCAAAATTTTACTTCCTGACTTCACGGATTTTCTGATTGTGAGTACAGTAAGCAAAATAAATAAGTGCGCTGAGTGCAGAAAACTACCTAAGGAAAACCCTCGAAAAGATGAACCCCTAACCAAGCACATTTCTTTTCGATCAATCGATCTAGAAAACGTTACTCTTACAAATATATCTAACATAACGCTTTTATTAGCCAAAGAATTGGGCAGAGGATGTGTGACCAAGACCATTAATTCATCCACAGCGGTTTTGAGAAAACCTAAATGCTCAACTGATTACAATCACACACAATAACATGTATGACTATACTAGTTTAGCTAGCCAAATGAGAGAATTAATCATTTCATGCTTATCGCAATTCTTAAATAGCGGTAAACGTGAAAAGAAAATAATCGAACAATCATTGAAATAGGTAGATTATGCACTGCATATATTATACGAAATCTAAACACATACCTAACATTGCAATACTGAGATAAATACCGTTGGACATAGTCGTCTGGTTGGTGGTTTATTGAAATAAATGTTTTTTTTTTACTTACTGTCAGGGAAAAGCTAACTATATCGAACACGTGGATTTTAAACGAGACCTTGAGATGCACAGGACTGATCAATGTGACACTCTGTCCGCTCTCGACGACACGCTCGACGACAGTAATTCTAAAATAATTCTAATTCTAAAATAGAGCATCGTCGAGGGCCTCCGGCTAAGGGACATGCGCATTTTGGCCTTGGACGACTCCGTCACGAAGGAGGAGGTTGTGGCCGCAATAGACAGGACGGGAGGGTGCTCTGCCGAGCAAGTTAAGGCGGGCACCGTACGTCCTGACTTCACGGGCATACGAACCGTAATGATAAGCTGCTCAGTGATGGCAGCCAAGAAGACCTCGGACGGTCGAAGGCTCCTGGTGGGCTGAATTTCTGCGCAGGTGAAACTTGCTCGCTTGAGCCTAGACCTCTGAGGTGCTTCTGTTACGGCTCCATTATGCCTCCTCCAGGCGAACATCAAGCACTGCGCTGCCGCTCAGGATCTGTTACCCCTGAGCATGGCGCAGCGCAGTGGCTGATTAATGTCGCCGTGGTCGCTGAGTCGTACTATGTCCCGTCTAGGTATGACTGGGTGAAGGACCTAGACGGCTCAGAGGCCCTTATTTCGTCGGCCGCCGCCGGTACCCCGTCCCTCACGAGTGTAAGGAGAGGACAGGGTTGCGTAGCAGCACGGTTCGGGGAGATTGTAGTGGTGGGAGTCTACTTCTCCCCGCGCCGAACTCTCGCCGAGCTCCACAATTCCCTACGGGAGTTGCGTAACGTCGTCGACGAGTATCGTCCCCTACCCGTGCTTGTTCTCGGGGACTTCGGTGTGCGGATGCGGGATGAATCTGTGGTAGACATTTCGTTCTCTAGCCCTGCTCTGTCACCACATGTTGTCGACTGGCGTGTTATAGAGGAGGTGAGACCTATTCCGACCACCGATATGTCCGGTTCGACAGCTGTACCGGGCTCTATCTGTAGCTTCTCCTGAGAGAAGAGACGGCACTCCGTCTACCACTGTTCCGGGAGACCATGTCTGAAATATGTGACGTGTCCTGCGGTCCAGGGATTTGGCTCGCGGAGAGATGTTGGAGTCTCTAGACGGGGACCCGTGGGGATGACCGTACAAAATGAAGCGGAACAAACTCCACACTGGCGAAGGACGTGGAGAGCGCTCTGTTCCGTTTGTGAGTGGACCATGCTCCCCCGCCCTTAGCTCCGCCACCCGTGGTGCCCCAAGCGGACCACACCGACGACGACCATACCCCGAAGGTAACTGAGGGAGAACTGAGAGCGGCGGTAATTAGGCTAAAGGCCAAAAATACCGCCTCTGGGAAAGCCTGGGCCCTTCTGTTCCGCCCAGAGCGGGAGAAGACAAATATTCAATTAAAAGTAGTTGCATTTCTCTCTCAAATCCACACATGGTTCACTAACTTTAAATGTGCCAATCAATCGGCCGTCCTAGTGAAATACCCCGATTTTTCAAGCCTGCTAGTTGACACAATCATTATAAAGAGAATCGATCTTTTTCTTTTTGACAAAAATACATAACTGTTCAGTAGTGGTATAGAGGCTAAAATAGTCGAAGGATACATGCCAAACTTACCACCACAAGTCTATAATTAAGTTTGATAGCGTAGTCGCAATCCCCGATGCATTCGCTCCAGCCCAACCAGGGACCCGTCTCGCAGCTTACCGCCTCTACTGCTTATCAATAACATATATTTGCTAAACAACTACGAATATCGAGTAGGTAATAAGTTGGTACAGACAACAAAAAAGTTAAGTGGGCAGGAAGCTCAGAATGTTAATAAATTAGGAATTAACTATTAATTCATTATTAACCGACTTCTTATATAAAACGCACTCAAAATAGGTAACACTTGCGTAGTGAAAATGTTACGGTTGGCGCAGCAAAAAAGCAAACTGCTCGAGTAGTATTCATTGATCCATTGATAAACTAAATTACAACTGCAACATAAGTGATAATTTTCTTTGGTTTAGTATATTGCATGCTATTATGTACATCCTCTGCTGAATGCGTCATTCAGTTCATATCTATCAATATATTATATCGATATACACATGTACGATGAACCTTACAGTAAATACGGCTCAATTAATGTATCTAAAACATTTTTTTTGTCATGTTCTCTAAAGCTCAGTATGCCATTTTAACGCTCGAATACAGTACCTTCTTGACTGCAAACCAAATTCTTTTGTTAACTGTACCCAAAACACATATATTTCCGTACTACATTCATTAACAGCAACGTGCAGTCTAACGGATTGCATTACATATGAATGACGTACATTGAAATTGTTTATTGCAAATCGAATTTACTATTACAAACCACGCAATTGATTGGTTCTTGAAAATACGTATTCTTTTTACGGTTAGCGGGAAAGTTATTGGCTATGTGAAATAAAGGTTTTACAAAAACAAGGGGGATTTTCAAGTGGAAAACCTTCTCGTCTGTTTTTGATGCATGCAACGATGCATCGTTGGATGCATCAAAAACAGACCATTTCATTTTTTATTGATGATGATTAAGTTTTTATGCTTTAACATTTAAAAGGTAAGAGATATTATTGGTTAAAGTTTTTATCTAAAGCGGACTGTAGCAATAGAAAAGGTTTGTTTCTCATAAAAATTAGACATAATAAATTAACCAGCTCATAAAGCCGGATCCACACGGTTGTCTTTCTCAACGAACCGTCACAAATCCAAACGTATGGGTAGGGAGTTTGACTTGGTTTGTGTAAAATTGCAAACGCTTGAAGCCGATCTGTGTCAGTTTTTTGGCATACCAAAAATCCGAATCCGAATCCGGATCGGGTACAAGCGCAACCAAAGGGATCAGTGCCGCAAATGTTTGCGACGCGTTTACACGTTTGAGCGATGGTAGTGAACAGACAAGCATTCCTGTTGTAGAAAAAATGTTCATGGTCAAAGAAGACATATTAAACTTTCTGGAATGGCTAGATAGCATGTAGAGCCTTGCCTGACATTTTTATTTTATTTTTATAACGTTAAACCGAACGATAAAGCCAACACTAGCTCGATATCAGTCATGCTTGCCTATCCAGAACAGAATATTGCTCGCGCATCGTGTGGATGACGATTTTGGAAACCCTATATTTAGTCAAACCTTTGTTTAAAGTTTGTAGAAAGTGATAAACTTGTGGATCCGGCATTAAATTGTTATAGAAAAGATTTGTCAGTGCAAAGCACATTTAAGTTTAATACAGAAAGGAGAGTATCTACTCAATGCAGACTGATGACAACACTATATAACATAAAATGAACAATTACTTGCCATATAACGGAGGACCATCGTTTTGTATGACCTCGTTATCTTCATGGGGTGGGGTCGGTTTCAACTTTTTCATAGCCGCGGCCGTTGCTTCGTTAGCTACAGTGGTTGCTGCATACAAAATAAACAAATGAAAGACGTCTAAAAATAGTCAGAAATATAATCCAAAGACAAATGCGGTATGCAACTTATGTCCAGATTTTGCAAAGGCGATTAATGCCATTTGCGAAGCTCGTCAAACATTAAGCAAATTTGACTGAGATTTGCTGTAAGGGAACCCAATTGTGGGTCTCAGTACATAAGGTTTCCTACTATGTTTTTTTCTTATTGTTTGTGCAATAAAGAACAAGAACACAAGGTGTAGAGGTGACATACCATTCTCTGCGGTGGTATTAACCCTGGTGACGCAGGCTCGCAGGCAGTGGTCGCGGGTGCGGAAGTTGTTCCCGTTGCCGCCGCAGCCGCTGAAGCCGAAGGGCTCGCACGTGCTCTTGGCCCACTCGTAGAACCAGCGCTCCTCGTAGCCCCGGCAGTGCCCCACCGACATCGGTTCCTTGCACACCTCTGGGAACATAGAGCAAATTTAAAAAGTTGCAACGTTTATGCACGAACTTGTTTTAGATGCGTATTCATGTTTTTATAAATTATGTATGTAAAATTAAATTGCAATCAGTCGCCAGATTTTTAAACATTTATAACGGCAGGATCGGAGAGAGATCATAAGCAATGGTTTAACGTGCTCTCCGACGGTTTTGCCTAATCTGTGTCCCACAGTTGGGCAAAGACCTTCATTTTCTCTTTCCATGCGTCTCTATCCTGGGCGATCGCTGGCCAAGTTTGTCCAGCAAACATGATCAGATGGTCACAACACTTTCGCCGCGGTCGACCTCGACGATGACGGCCTCCCTCAGGCGTCCAGTGAGAGACGATCTTCACCCATCCCTTTCGAATATTCATGTGACGTGAACAGCCCCGTCCCACTTCGGCCTACCTGTTTTCCTCCAGCATCCGCTAGTAGTGTTATGGAGCCCTTCGCATTGCTAAATTATGGATGAAATATTATAACGATTACTCAAAGTAAAAAAAATGCAAAGCTTACCAAGCGGAGTGGTATTATTGAGGCAGCTGATGTCGTCTCCATCGCAAAGCGCCTCCTGCTGCGTGAGAGTGAACTGGCAGCGGTCGATGTACTCCTGCACCGCCCTTTCTACAGCTGGGTCCTCGGCGGTCGTATTATCTTGGGAATACGTCTGCAACATACGCGAATGTTAATATTACCCCAAATAGTACGGTATATAGGTATCCGATAGTAACAGCAGTGACCAGCGCCTGCAGCTCCATGAAGCGCTTGCTCCACAGGTGGAAGAGGCGGCGCGTGACGGCGTGCTGCACGGTGGCGTCGTGCGCGAGGTAGAGGCGCGTGCGCAGGCGCCGGCCGCGGCCGCAGCGCGCGCTGCACGGCGACCACGAGCCCCACGCCGTCACGCCGCACTCGCCGCGGGGACTGTCCTGCACAGTGCACACAACCCTCTAGCTGACCACGATGCCAGCTGGCGTACCGAACTTGTAAGGCCCCTCGCCCACGGCGACTTTTTGTAGCGATGCAGTCGCGCGTTTAGCAAACGCGCGACAGCATCTCTTCTAACGCGTGTTCGTCGCATTTGCAACGCACTACTAATGCGCTACTGCATCGCGATTGTATCGATACACATTTGCAACGCGCTACTAACGCGCTACTGCATCGCGATTGTATCGATACAAACGCGCGACCGCGTCGGACGTGACAAATGTTGCCACAACGGAGTTCATCTTGCAACTGTACTGATTCAAGGTATTTTTGTGTCGTAACTGCATCCCGACCGAATCGCGATAGTATCGCGACCGAATTGCGTTTGAATCGCGATCGAATCGCGTTTGTATCGCGATCGAATCGGGTTTGTATCGCGACCGAATCGCGTTTGCATCGCGACTGAATCTGGTCCCGTGGGCGAGGGCACACAGCTAGCGACAGCTTCGCGTCTGTATCGATGCCTACGCGCGACAGCATCGCGACTGCATCGCTACAAAAAGTCGCCGTGGGCGAGGGGCCTTAGGTCTTGATGACCGTTGGTGCAAAATGTTTGAAAAGTTTCCAAGTTGTGTTAATAACACCGATAAAATTCGGATAAAAGTACAATTGTTTCAAAGTTTAATTAGAAAAACGAATATGAATTTCTCGTGTGTGTTAAAATACAACGATTTATTTATTTAATTTCAATTATTCTTTGCACTTATAGTAAGTACAAACACGTCAAGAAACTTAGCAATCTTAGTAGGTATACATTATTATTTTATATTGAATTTACAGAATATTTCGGATCAACAATGACAAAGCAAAATTTACATATTAATTCAATAAAACAACACAGATATTAAAAATCAAACAAAAGCAATACATGTAAAAAGACATACCACAAAGAACCAGTCAAATGCGCTTATGTTTGATTTTGGAGGAGGCCTGAAACAAAAAATGAATAAGTATAATAAAACATATCATGAGATTCCTAAAAAGTTTAAGCCGCTGAATGCTCCCAACCAAATACGAACATCGCGTCTCTAAGTTTTCTGCACTTAATTTGAAACAACGCAAAGTTTGTGTTAAGTACAGGGACTAATGAAAGCTACCAATCCAATGCAGTTTATAAATACGAAGACAAGTTACTTAACAGATTCAAGTATGTACTTGTAACATCATAGGTATTATTAAAGTGTGTTACTTCTGGCAAGGCCCCATCTCGCAGGGCATGGCCTGGCTCATGATGGTCCGCGCGCGGTAGCCGATGTGACAGCGCTTGTACGCGCGCGGGGCCACGTACTGGCGCACGCGCGCGCGCACCCCGCAGCCCTCACACGGAGACCACTCCGACCAGTTCGACACGGCGCACGGGCCTGTGGACTCCGCAGGGTCCGGCTCGTACTCTGATGGGGCTCTACGAAGGATATGAACATTTTGAACTAAACACAGTAGTATCAACAATGTAAAAAGGAAAACTGTAGCTTCTAGAATGTGACAAAATGACTGGCATGTTCTGGTATGTGTAGTGGGGAGGTGGATGTTACCCAGCACCAGTGGCGTGCAGTGGTTCGAGTTAGGGTAGGCCAGAGAAAATGTTCAAATAAATTTTAAAAAATTACCACATTATTCAGGGTTGATTTTTAATGAAATGAGTTTTTTTTAATTTTTTTTTAATTGCCTGTTTAAAAAAACAAAAAAAAGACACCAAATTTCAACCCTGAATAATGTGGTGTGTTTTTTTTGGACATTATTTTCTGGCCTACCCTAACTCGAACCACTGCACGCCACTGCCCCGCACATATGGGTGTGAATAGGTGTACCTATGTGTGTGTGTGTTATGATTGATGTATTATATGTTAGGATTAGGTACAGGCTCTTCTTTAGCATATTCTGGTTAAAAAAAGTTCGATTTCATCGTACGATTGCGACTCTAACCATTTATTTTAAGTTTTTTTTATTTATATTCGTACCGCAACAGTAGATATTTAATTTGAGGTTCAGTTTATTAAAAGTTAATTGAGTATTATACTAAAGCCTGTCGAAAACCATCCGGACCCGAAGGGAATGGGCCACAATATGTTTACGTCTATTGTCAAAATTTTATAGATCAAGTGAGAGGGTCTTTTGCGGAAGTGTGGTTATGTTCAATATGTTTAATTGCCTAATAGTGAGCAGATTACTGATCTTGTAAGTTTGTCTGTAGAATATCGAAAGGGCTTAAAATACATAACTCTGACGAGAGATCTTTGATCCATTTCTAGGTCTAGAAATACAATATTTCATGACCAATTTGCCAGAGCAGTATAGATTTTATTGAGTGGCAATGGCGACAGCACATATCGCAATGTTTTAAAAAGTATTGTGGGAGTTTGCACACTCATGGATCACGATCCCAAAATCAGCACCTGGCTGTGTTCTCTGCTTTGGAGTAAAGCAGATGAAGTTCGTTTTAGATACATGGAGGGTTAAAACTTAAAAGGTTAGCATTTTCCGCAGCAGCACGCACGGTAGCCCAATAGTCACCGACGAAAACCTTTGCTGTGTCATCTGCATATGAAAAAACTCGTCCACCTCTATTCCCTCCCTATATTACACCACACATTTATAAAAGTCAGGAACAGCGTCGTGGCGAGCATACTTCCCTGAGGTACTCCAAAATAAACAGTTTTTTCATCACGAGTCAGGTTTTTTTTTACTCTAACCTTTCCCTCCCCCCTTGTGCACAGACATAAACAAAGAAAGTTAAAAAGCGTCTGGAAATATCCCGGTTCTAAAGCACAGGTTGGCCAGTTTGCTTATTAAAGGAACCATGAAGTTCCTAGAAATTTTTGTAGGTGTACCGTCGCAACCAGGTGAGCTCTCAGAATCGAGACCCATAAGTATACCATCCACTTCCTACGGGTAGTGTCAAGCAGTACGTATGGTGTAGTATGCTGCTCACTCCTTAGGTATGAAGAGCTAGGATTGGAGAGATTAGATTTTTTTCAATTCACTTCCGCCAATGTTTTACCAATCGTCGCGTTAAGGAGATTCATAATCAGCCTTTTAATGTTCCCACTGCTGGGACACAGGCCTCCTCTCTAGGAGAGGGAGTGGGCCGTAATCTACTATGCGCGCCCAGTGCAGGTTGGTTGGTTGGTTAAGGAGATTAGAATTGTCTGATTGTATTAATGTGTATTAAAGTGTGTAATTCGTTAATTTTTAACCAATTTTTTTTTAAATTGTTTATTGACATAGTTATTTGTCCTTTTTGCGATTTTATTTTTAGAGTCTTTATTAAGTTCGTACAAAGGTTACGAAAACATCTGAAAGTGATTTGTAGTATAATGTTACGAGCTTCTGGTTCGTTACAATTAAAATCAGCCGATTATATAACCAAAATTAACACTTTAATTTACACCACACTAATTACACTATAAACTCACTAATCACAAAACACAATCGCACTATTAATCACTTGAGTTCGCAGTCGAAGATCGCTCTCGAAGTTATCACTTGTATCGCAATTCCAATACTGACTCGGTCGGCACATGTATAGGGCGCCGAGTAGAACTCCAGAAAGTTCGCGTACATATCGGTCGCGACCGACCAAGGTCCGAGAATTCTAGCATAGCAAAATCTCGAAGGTCCCCGACTTCAATAGTTCCGCTACTCGATACTAGATGGCGCTAGTGGTACCGAATGCCGCTATCATCCTAACTTAATTCTAGCGCGCAACACTGCCCCCTCCTAAGACATGCTCGTCCCGAGCATTATCAGCGCCATAATAACGCGCCAGTCGATCAACATGAACGATCTTAGGAGCGCTTCTTGTACCTTTCTGTATACGGTAGGTCACGTCATTGATCTTCGTCACAATCCGGTACGGTCCGTCCCATTTAGCTTGAAGCTTAGGAGATTTCCCTTTGCTGCGAACTGGATTATGCAACCACACTAGTGAACCTTCCTCGAACCCTTTATTGTTCATTTTGCGGTCATAGCGGGTTTTCATCTTTTCAGACATTTGCTGGCCTGATTGTCTGACGTGCTCATGAATGTCGTTCATTTTGTTCCGCAAGTCATTCGCATAATCAGTTATACTGCTTGGGGCATCAGGTGGTATTCCGGTGATCAGGTCTGCAGGTAGCCGCAATTCTCTTCCAAAGTTTGCGAAAGCTGGTGTCACTGACGTGCTTTCATGAACAGCACTTCGGTATGACAGCAAAAACGGTTGTATGTGCTTGTCCCAATCTCGTTGCCGGTTTTCCACAACTTTGGCCAGATATCTCTCCAATGTCTGATTAAATCGTTCTACCATCCCATCCGATTGTGGGTGGTAAGAAGTTGTCCTCGTTTTATGAGTACCCATAACTCGGCAAGTTTCCTGGAATATTTGGGACTCAAAATTCCTTCCTTGATCGCTGTGAATCTCCAAAGGTACTCCAAAACGACAGAAGACTTCATGAACTAGTTTATCCGCAACTGTTGAAGCTTCTTGGTTTGGAATGGCGAAGACTTCGGGCCACTTAGTGAAATAATCCATAACCACCATGAAGTACTTGTTACCACTTTCACTTTCCGGAAACGGTCCCGCAACGTCTAGCGCTATCCTTTCCCATGGTGCACCAACATTGTACAATTTCAATGCACCTCTGCTACGAGTCTGAGGTCCTTTTACAGCCGCACAACTTGTACACTTGCGACACCAGTCCTCGACATCGTCACGACAGTGGACCCAGTAAAACCGTTCTCGTATCTTCAGTAGAGTCCGTTTTACTCCCATATGGCCTCCTGAACAACCATTATGGTACAGCTGTAGAACATCCGGTACTTTAGCTTTAGGGACAACCATTTGCAAATGACAGTTGTCTCCCCGAGCATTTTCCCATTTACGGCACAGGACTCCATCCTGAATCACTAAGCTGTCCCATTGGGCCCAATAGCTTTTTGTGATTGAACTCATCGCTGAGACATCACTCCACGTAGGCTTCGGAGCACTGGCCTTCATCCACTCCAGGATCGGCTTGATGTCCAGATCATCCTGCTGTGCACGTTCCAAGATTTCCTTCCACTCGTTACTAAGATCTGTCTTGATCATCCTCACAGGTACGACTTCTTTACCCTCTTGCCGAGTACAATGCTTGCAGTCTTCAGGGCAAGGTTTTCTTGATAATGCGTTAGCTTGTGCAGGGGTTTGGCTATATCTGCAAAGTTCTTAACAAATCGCCGATAATAGGAGCACAAACCCAAAAATGCTCTGACTTGTGTCTTGTCTTTTGGAATTGGCCAGTCCTTGACAGCGGCGATTTTCCCTGGATCAGTGCGGATACCTTCTTCCGACACTACATATCCCATAAAGCTAACTTGCCGTTTGAAGAATGAACACTTCTTCGGACTTAACTTGAGGTTTGCACTCTGGATCTTCTTGAGCACGCGTTCCAGGTTTTGCAGATGTTCATCAAACGTACGGCCTACGATGATGATGTCATCCAAGTAGACCAGACAAGCCTCGCCAATTAACCCGGTTAGTACTAGTTCCATCAACCTTTCAAACGTTGCCGGAGCGTTGCACAAACCAAACGGCATGACTTTAAATTGCCACAGACCCTTTCCCGTCGAGAATGCAGTTTTCTCCTTGTCCTTAGGATCAATTTGAACCTGCCAGTAGCCACTTTTTAGGTCCAACGTGCTAAACCACTTAACTCCAGTAAGCATGTCTAACGTGTCATCAATTCTTGGCAAAGGATAGCTGTCCTTCTTCGTAACGTCATTCAGACGACGGTAGTCAACACAAAACCGCATGCTGCCGTCCTTCTTTCTTACCAGCACAACAGGTGAACACCATGGACTCGATGAAGGTTCTATGACACCATCCTTAACCATTCCCTCAATCATGGTTTCCACTTCTTTTTCACGCGCTACCGGCAATCTCCTTGGCCGCTGACGGATAGGCAACTCTTCTCCTGTGTTTATTTTGTGTTGAACTAAGCCAGTCTTCCCGATGTCAGCATCATTTGAAGAGAAAACATTGGCATACTTCAGTAACATTCTCTTCGCCTTAACCATTTCATTTTGAGACAGAACGCTGCGACAGTCATCTAAAAGTGTGGTCACTTTCGTTTGGGCGCCCTTGCTGAGGTTCCCAGTCGATAGATTTTGGCACTGACGCAACCAATCCACTTCCTCGCAAGTACCAATCAGCGTGCCTTTTTCTATCATCTGTTCCTTATCACAAACGTTCAGCACACGTACCCCCGAAATGTCAGTGGCTCTAACCAAAGTTCGGGCCACTTTCCAAGGAAGGTCATTGTCTACCCTTTCCACAAGCACACAACGATGAGTCTGCCCAGAATTCCGAGGAAGACTAACCGGCACAATCGTTTCGGATCTCGGCGGAAGAACAATCTTCTTTAGGCTGTACACATTTCCTGGTAATGCCCCTTCCATGAAAAGTTCCTCTTGTCCACATTTCAAAACTCCTTGCTTAACGTCGATCTCACAACAATTCTTCCTCATAAAGTCTAGGCCCAGGATGCAATCGTCCATTATATCAGCCACGATAACATTGTGAAGATAGATCCTGTTTCCTAGCTTCAACTCCATCTCTTTCTCTCCGCGGACGGGTATGCGCTGACCGGTGGCCGTCACCAAATTTATGCGGTCTCGGTTGTATGCGGAGTCCCCAAGGAACCGACTTACTAGTTGGGAACTGACAACCGTGCGAGAGGCTCCAGTGTCTATTGTCAGCTTACATGGCGTTCCGTTTACCTCGCCCTTGATGATTAGGCTGTTCCCATCATGGGTTTGTGAGATCGAAATCCTTGGGGCTCTTTGAAAATCAGCCAGCACCCGCCCCGCAGTCCTGGCTTTTACTCGTTTCCCTGCTGTTGCTGGGCGGTGTTGTTAACCGCCCTACCCTCTGGAGATCGACTATCTTCCCTGTCTGTAGTTCTCTTAGGGCAACTGGACCGTAGGTGGCCCCTCTCCCCACAGCCATAGCATCTAGGGCTATATCCTTTAGACCGGTCGCGAACAGTAGCCGCTGTAACCTCCCTGACGCGATGGGAACGATGATCTTGCCGCACAGCTTCCACCTCTAGTGCATGAGCCAACGCGTCCTTAAGTTTCTCGTGGTGCCCGAGCCTCACGGCAGCTCTAAGTTCAAGGTCGCGGATGCCGTCAATGAATGCCTGCACCAGGTTCCCTTGAATGAGCGCAGGTACAGACTGGTATGCTTTTCTAACAAGCTTCTCCACCTCAAGGGCCCACTGCTGCAGGTTTTCACCGCTGCGTTGCACGCGATCCTTTAGCTGCGCCCGAAACACGTGTTCCAGATGAGCGTCACCATACCTAGCTTCCAGTGCCTCAACCAGCTGCTCGTAAGTCACCTCGTTACCGAGGGCTTCTAGGATAGTGAGGGCCTGGTCGCGGAGGCCTAGGGTGAGAGCAGTCATGGCCTGGTCCTTACTCCACCCGTTCGCCTTCATAACAGCGTCAAATTGCTTTTTGTAAGGCGACCAGGAAGATGTTCCATTGAACGGCGGCACTTTGAATCCACGTAGAGAAGGTGTAGTAGCTACAGAGGTTGCGATTCCATCTCCTATTTTAAGGTTCTCCAGCGTTTTCCTCACGTCAACTATCACGTTGTCAACCCGATGATTAATTTGGTCGATTCGTGATTCAGCTTCCGTCAGGCGATTCTCGTGCTGAACCACCTTATCTTTAACAACCTTCATCTCTTTGCCGAAAGTGGCATGCAGGTCCTTCATAAGGAACATCTGTTCTTCCTGGCGGCGCGCCTGCTCCTCCTTGTCACGTTGGAGCCGTTCTTCCAATCGAAGAGCCTGTTCCTCCTGACGACGGGCCTGTTCCTCCTGACGACGGGCCTGTTCCTCCTGACGACGAGCCTGTTCCTGCAGCATCAGCATCAGAGCAGCAAAGTCTGGTGCTGATGATGATGCTGGAGCGGCGGTGGACGGGCCGGCCTCTAAGGTCGCCAGCTGTCTCTCCGTAGCCTGCGGCGTTGCACTCCCAAAACGCCTCTGGTCCGTCTCTTGCTGGCGTTGACTACGGGTACGGATACCCTCCGTGTCGTCCTTTGGTAGAATCGGCATCTTTTAAATCCACTCTTCTGACACCAATTGTTACGACCTTCGGGTTCGTTACAATTAACACTTCGTCCTCGGCAACGTCCTCTATTTTCAGTGCCTCAAATCGGTTCCAAATCCCTTAGAACCAGTCCATTATATGTAGCTCTCACACTTACGAACAACATTTTATTATTTGACGACACGTTGGATATATTTGCGTCAACTGAGCTGAGATTCCTGAGCACTGCGAGTCGTTACCTAGAGTCCATTGCTGCCTCTAGTACAATCTCGTGTGTCTAATTTAATGATAATTTATTATTATGTTTGTTTTTTAAATAATTGTTTATTTTCGGTTTTATTTTGGATTTAATATTATTATATTATTTAAAATTGTAAGTTGATAATTTTTTGACATTGTTAATTTCTATTTTATTTTTGATAATTTTAATTTCTTTTCTATTATTTAATTCAGTTTTTTTTTTTCTTCTAACTTTTTATTTTTGTACAGACCAGTAACTTGTTTGTGTGGTATTGAACTGTAAAGGCAAGTTGGTTATAATAATAAATAAATAAAAAAAAAATAAAAAAAATTGAAATCAGCCGATTATATACTTAACCAAAATTAACACTTTAATTTACACCACACTAATTACACTATAAACTCACTAATCACAAAACACAATCGCACTATTAATCACTTGAGTTCGCAGTCGAAGATCGCTCTCGAAGTTATCACTTGTATCGCAATTCCAATACTGACTCGGTCGGCTTTTTTTTTTTTTTTTTTTGAAGGGACTACTCGCAGTTCAGCACATTGAGGCTGGTTACTGCTCAACCGGGCAATCCTGTGGTTGCCTTAGATTCTAAGGCCCCCAGCCAGGGCTTAAAACTACTTAAAAACTAAATGTTCGCTCGCTAAGGGCATCCCCTGTGGGACACGGGCCTCGGCTTAGCGGGGTCATTGAGGAGGGGCAGCAAGGGACAGGCTGGGTCTGATTGATATTATTTAGGGGATTTAACGCTAATGGCTCAGCAGCGCGGGCTGGCTCGTTAGGCAAAAGTCGGGGAGGGTTTTGACGGGGGCTTCGCGATGGACCTCGTCGGCGAGGTCGGAATACGGAACGCGTTCTGGGTTTGTTTTTCCTAAGAGTGCTGGTTTCCCTACTACTCTCTTGGGTCAGGGTGATGGGGTCATCGGGCTCGACAAGGGTATGCCGCGGTCGGCGGATCTTGCTGATCTGGGAGGGGGTGTATCGGGTGGCCGATGCGATAAGGGGGTTTTGGTGCTTTTCAGCGGACTCTATGAAACGCTTGGAAATACGTTTCATGAATTGTTTGATGGTGGGGATACGGAGGTCGACATGGAGACGCTCATTTCTAACGTACCACGGGGCTCCCGTAGCCTTTCGGAGAAAACGGTTTTGGATGACCTGCAACCTATGGATTTGGCGGGGCTTAGCGTGTGCGAAGGCTACACACGCGTAAGTCATTATTGGACGTATGCACGTGGTGAAAATGCGTAGTTTGCCTTTCAGGGATAACTTGCTGCGTGCGTTCAGCATGTAATGAAGCCTACTGAGAGCGAATGCGGCACGATTGCGCACCGTCTTAATGTGCTCTCTGAAGGTAAGCTTTCGATCGAGGATCACGCCTAGATATTTAGCTTTCTCAACCCAGGGGATCGGCTTGCCAAATAACGTGATCGGACTGGGGACTCGGTCGGCACATGTGCCGGCCTTATATAGGGCGCCGAGTAGAACTCCAGAAAGTTCGCGTACATATCGGTCGCGACCGACCAAGGTCCGAGAATTCTAGCATAGAAAAATCTCGAAGGTCCCCGACTTCAATAGTTCCGCTACTCGATACTAGATGGCGCTAGTGGTACCGAATGCCGCTATCATCCTAACTTAATTCTGGCGCGCAACAATAATATTATGGAAATCTTTTTTAGTTCGCACTTTTACACATTTTATTGAGGATATTAATACATCGAAGTATACCAGCAGTCATCCAAGGCTTGATATACCGCATACCATTTGGGACTAACTTAGTTTTTGTATTAGATAGTAGTGAAGTTTTTTATTACATCTATAAATATATAAGCTATGATATCAGGGTCATTGCACGTATTAAAAAAAACACATGAACAGTACTTATCATCTCTTATTTAACATAATATAAATTATATTGATTTTGGAGGACTTTTTAATTTTTAGTGATCGGGTTAAGTTTTTGAATACCATTGCGTGATCTGTAATTGAGGCATTAATAATTCCCACAAATGCCTAACACAAGTATCGGATTAGCTTAAAGAAAAGTAGTAATATATACCTGCAATGCATCCTCGGTCCGTGGCACCTACGGTAGTCCGTGAGCGCCACCCTGCAGGCCTCGGCGTAGGCGCGGGTGGGCCACATGTACTGGCGCTGGCGCGCGGCCTGGCCCGGGCCGCACGACACGCTGCAGGGCCCCCAGGGCCCCCAGGCGTGCACGCCGCACGCGCCGCCCGCCGCCGCGCCGCCCTGCCTCTGCTCCGGCGCGCGCTCTTGCTCTTCTGACCCCCCCGACGCGATTAACCGACGAGGTGAAGAAACATAAAGGGAAGAGTTACTGTCAAAAATTAACAGGGTATTCTGAAACCCACAATGAAGGTATCATGTTTATGCTCAAATTTAAGCTTAGACTGGAAATATAAAGCTGTTCCACAAACGAAAGAACATTTAAGAATGAGATGCATTTAGTATACTGAATCTAGCTTGCATAAACTGCTACGTTATGAGTATTTTTATGCGAGCACCATATGAATATTCATATGGTGCTCGCATAAAAATACTCCACCATATGGTGTTAAGCAAACAAGTTTCAATCCTAACGAATAGATTTCTATAATATAAAAAACCTAAGTCGGTATTCGAATATTCCAAATTACCGGCAGCATCGCAGCTCTTCTCGTAGAGCCGCAGGCGGGTGAGCCGGAGGCGCGCGAAGGGCCTCATCTCGCCCGCCGTGCTGTAGAAGGGCGAGCGGGCGTCGCGCGGCCAGTCCGGCCGCAGCGCGCGCACCGGGTGGGCCGGCATCGTGGGGTTGCGGTGCGACTGATAATAGTGTTATTACCATCAATATGTTGTACTCGATTATATTCGATACTGCGTTTATGTGCCACTGCCCAAAGGTTTCTGCTGAGCCTGTGACTTCGCAATAGCAATGTTTCGAACTGTTATTTTATTTTATCTATACTAATTAGTAATATTATAAATAGGAAAAATTTGTATTTTTGTATGTAACGAATAAACTCAAAAACTACTGGACCGATTTCAAAAATTCTTTCACCGTTAGAAAGCTACATTCACCATGAGTAACATAGGCTTTATTTTATCACCGTATTCCCGCGGCAACGGCAACTACGCGGGTGTAACCACGGGGCGCTGCTAGTTTTATATATTTTGGGAAAACTGCAGCTAAATAGATACTGTGAGTAGAAATTTATACAAAATATGGCCAATTACAAGTTTCCACGTGTATTATATAAATCATATGAAACAGAAAATAATATATTTAAGTATATTTATGCGTGAAGGAGCTATTGGATAAAATGTTCTTCAATTTAGCAGCACCAGTATTGAAAAAGTCTGTATCAGCTTCCTGGCAAGCTGCGTTATACACACAACTCACTCTCACCATGTACGAGTTCTGTCTGTACGTAGTGGCAATAAATGAGTTCTTTCAGAACACAGATGGGACTCGCAGCTCGATTTTGTTTAACAACTCAGTAACACCAGTTGTTCCATGGGCAATTTTGAAAAGAAACACAAGGTCTGATATTGTTCGCCTTTCGGAAGGTTTTGACATATTTTTGCGACGGTACAATAACGGTATAATTGGTTAAAAACGGTTTTTTAGATATTGAATGTGCCATAAAAACCTTTTACATATGTATATCATAATCCAGACTTAGAGATACATGCTACGAACAAAAATTACTACGAACAAAAGAGCAGCATACTATTTTAATCTTCTGTCTAAGTCTTTGTCTAAGCCTATAGTTTTGAACTCTGAGGACACTTGATGTGTGCATCAGAGGAGCTTAGCATCAAAGGTATATCCAAAAGCATGTAGCTATGGACGATCGTGATAGGTTTCCATATAGAGGAGCAAACATAACACTTCACATCCAACTTATTATAGATACAACTGCTGCAATTTTGATCAGACTGACCTTTGTCTGGTCCATGCTATTCTAAAATCACACTGATGCCACAGATAATATAATACTACAGTACAGATACCCAATCCCATACAAAGAAATGACACCTCCCTAAGTCTTACTATTGAACTAACTATATTATTTTCTTAATTTTTACGACAGATGGTAGCATCAGCGGCTCACTGATTTCCAGAGACTGTAGTTTTACAACGCCATCTAGGAGACAGCCTAGATACTAGGTGTCATCGATGCGGTGAAATTAATACTACTAGATGGCGTCGTTTTTCAATTATTGTTTCTCTACATCTCTCTCCAATCGAGTATGACATCGCACCGTTCGTTCTAGGACAAATACAACAATACAACAAAATTTATCTTCGAGTTGGTTGTCGTACCTAATAGTTTAATTTTTGTGTTTGAGCTAGCAATTTTCAGCTTAAGTAGAAGACGGTGTGTTTCCAAAGCATAAATAGGTAGGTATATAAATATACCTATCTTCGTGCAGTTGCGTTTATTCCATTGACATAGAAAAGTATGGACTGGAAATACCTACAAAAAAAGGGTGCATACTTATAAATATAAAATGGCTGCCATTGCTAGGGATGTATCAATCAAGGGAAATAGGTGTTACTATAACGAGTATCGATATTAAATACGAGTTTTACTAATCACGTTTGGATCATACCTAATATTATGTAGGTACTTACTTAAAGTCCATTGTAATTGTAACAGAAAAAGATGAGTACCTAGGTTATCTTACCTTCTGTTATCTATATAAATAAATAAAACTTAAGTGTCTGTTATAAGGTATAAGTCTGAATAAGACGCAAGAGTATTTATGTTAATGTTTCAGCAGCGGAACTAGTTTCGGAGACTATTACGGCAAGTCGGCAACGGTACAACAGTATTCCATTATGATATGTTTGTAAATAAACGAATGAATTAACAAATAATAAAAAGGCCTGTTACATGGAAATTAACCCAAATATCAATACTTTAGCCATAAATTCATGATCGCGTTACAATAATATCATCGAATGTGTATTATTGTGAGTATTAATGCATGAAAACCGGCAATTAACCTGTGCAAAGACAATTGTGATTGATTTTGATTATTTCATGCACCACATTTCACAATATAACACACAGGCATGTTGAGTTTCTGTTTTCCAATATTTACATGTAGTTTTAAAATTAAAAACCTCGTACCTAATTTTCTCGCAAATCTCAATAATACAACAAATTAACAACTGTCACTACGTCACGATAAAATGTTGCCATAATTAGCAACAACTTAAAATATAGTTGTCTCTTTTATCAAATAAGATTATCTCACTAGAAAGAATGAGACATAACGATATTTCAAGTTCTGAATCATATTTCACTCATATTTGTATACCTAAGCAAATGTTAGAATAACGCAGCATCTCCATATTTTTCCTATCTCAATGGTTTATTCCTATACGCGCTTCGTTAACTTACTAAAGTCGAATTGGTCGCTATGGCGAATTTTACAATAAGTAGGTACCTACTTATTCAATTTTTTTTTATCATGTTTTTTTTGTTTTTTTTTTCTTATTGGTTTTTGTTTTTTTTTTTTTGTTTTTATTATCTACTCTACTCAAATCAATGTTCATCTGTCTAACCTTTTCCGAACTATATATACCTACTTGCACCGGATTCAGTTGAATACCAGTATTTTATAAAAATAATTTAATACTCCAAGCAAGTACCTAGGTTCCTAGGTACATAATAAAACTTATAGGTATGATGTTACAAAGTGACCAGTAGGTAGATAGTTATACATATACCTACGCCAAATTTTGTTTCATGGACATAAAAAATTTGAGAGGTGTCAAGGGACACCCGGACGGAATGAAGTTCTTGTCTTGTCTTGAAAAATCATACTTACGCACCTGAATGATGATTTAAAGTTTTAGGTACCTAATTGATTCGTCTCACTAAATTCATCTGATCTCTCTGCAGTTATGTTTTGTACAATTGTATTTTGTAATTTCTTTCTCTCACGATATTGTCTTCTTTGTGCATTTGTCTTCTTCCTTGATGTTAAAGTTTGTACCTAAGTAGTCGATGCTTTAGTATGAAATAAAAAATTGTACATGTACATACAGACACACACACACACACACATATAAATATATCAAACATAACTGCTTAACACACCCATCCAAATCGTGACCTCACTAACAGCTGCTTAACTCCACCCATCCTTTTCGCAACCTTGCCAAGAGTTGCTTAACACACCCATCCAAATCGTGACACAAAAATACAAACATCAAAATTGAGAACCTCCTCCTTTTTTAGAAGTCGGTTAAAAAGTATCGTTACAACTTTTCGTATGATTTTTTTCCGTCTAGCGAACGAATTTCCTTATCGCGCGTTGTGAAAGGGGTTCACAACGCGCGATAAGGAACTTCGTTCCAATAAACAAACTATCGGAAACCTGTGTCTCCTGTTTGCCCTACCACACGGCAACTACCGACTACCTACACACACAGATCAGTCAGATACCTACGCAGTCGCGTACACGCCTGCATTACTTAAATCAAAACATAGGTACCTACTACCTACACAATCAATTATTCTAAACCGAGTTAAATAAAAATCCGAAATTTTTACTAGCTTAGAAAACTGGACAGACTCTTGCACATACATAGGTATATGTATGTATATGTACGACATATATATTTAGGTATATATAATATATGTGTGCGAGACTCTTTGTCCAGTTTCCAGGTTCCTGGTATAATAGTCATAAAGAGGTGTTTTTTTCTAAAAATACGTAAAGAAAACAAAAAATATTGGACTTGGAGAAAATAACTTTGAAAATGAGCAAGTAATAACAGTCAACAAAGACAATAACAAGCCGCTCAAATCCAATTGATACAACGGGGCAAAGGCGGATTCACGCGGCTTAATTCTCTATTTGTATTAGCAATAAGGCATAATATCGTGTTTCATTTCACTCAGTGTTCCGACGGACAGACCTACTTTTAAAGTTTCTATTGTATAAAAAGTTTTATTGTTTCTGGATCTGATAATTATGTACCAAAAACATTAACATTTTTTTTCAATTATTATTTTTATATGTAACACAAGATTTAAGAAAAAAAATGTTATTTGATTTACACTGAACGTTTATTTAGTAGGTAACGATTGTAGCTCGAGACACTTTAGGCAATGACAAGAAAAATTGAGTAAAGCGCCATCTACTGCAAAGAGTTCTAAATAAACAGCATGACAGTCTTCTACTTTCAACTACTTCTAAAATTCTATAAGTTCGAATTGAAGTAAAAGGCTTAATTTATAGTTTTTGTAGAAAGTACGTGATTTATGAGTTTAAATAGCTAAATCAACATTAAACAAGGAAGTTTTGATTTTTACTTAACTTACTTCAGCCAAAATCGATCGTATAACGCTTTTTAGTGATTGTTAATTTCATTATTGTTACCTATGCTGCCATCTATGATTTATTTTTACTAACTAATTATACTTTGTTCGAGTTGAGACCCCATGCTGATGCTAAGTCAACACATTCATAAAAGTGCAGTAGGTAATTCACAACTTACCGTATAACTGATACCATTATCAGTTCCAGCATCGTACGGATACAAGGGTATGGTAGCGGACCGGCTCCACGTGCAGTTAGCATTGCACAGCTCCAGAGCCGACACGCCCACGATCCAGTCGGGAGAGGGCGCCAGCTTCGCCGCCAGCGACATCAAGTGATGCTTCGCGTCCACTCGGAAAACTGCGAAGGTGTTCGGGATCCCGGCGCCGCCCACTTGCTGCCACGATATGCCGCGCGCTTTGATTATTGTTCTGATGTGATCGCTCTGGAAATAGTCACACTTCTAGTTAAGAGATTATTTTCCAGGTTTTCACTTTCTGCCGGTGCTGATAACCTAATGTGAACCTCCTCATTCTTATTTCAACTTTAAATATATACTCTAGATAGTAATCTGTTGGGACCACTAGATACAGGTCACCTTACCTCAGCCTTCAGCTCCTTCTCTAGTGCCACGGTGGTGCCATCGTCAGCCAGCCTCCTGACCCCAGGGCTAGCCACGCGGCCTTCCTGCCATACTCTGAACTGAGTTGTGTGCGACGCGCCAATGATGTCTCCGAAGTGCGCGTGAGCGCTCTCTGGCGGGAACTCGCGAGGGTGCGTGTTGCGTGACCATAGACATTCAAAGGTTACCTGTTGAAAGATTTATTGGTGATTTAAAATATTTTTTTCGTTTGCCCGCGATGTCGTACGCGCACATCCCGTTTTATCCCATTCCCGTAAGAATTTCTTTCTATGGATAGGAAATCATCAAATGACTTCTTCTGCTCTGGGCGGAAGGGAGAGCCAGACTCTTACCAACTAAACCCACCCGTGTTCCTGATGGCCTTTGCCTTCTAGTGCCACGCTGAGTCTTTCGAACAAATTCCGTAACTCTGGCAGGCACTGGCCCTAGCGAACCCCGTCTTCTATGCTGACATCTCTTTGAGGGACGCGTGAAACACAACGTGTCGTCGACCCGAGCCTGGTTGTTATCGGATGGCGAGCCATCCAAAGCTCACCGTTTGCAGGCTCACGCCGGTGGCCGGGATGTGCCCTGCGACTCCCCGACGCCCAGTACGTCTTCTTCTGTTGCAGCGGCTGGGGCGTGAGGTTTGCCTCTCCCTTACGCGGTCCCGCCTCCTCTTTCGCTAACATTACTGCTTCGCAGCAGCAGGTGACTGATTTCCATGACCCCCCGCTCCGAACCATGTATTGAACCAGGGCCGAAGGCGAGAGGTCGCCGCCATCGATCACCTCGACAAAGACAAAGCATTGCTCCGCATAATACAAATAACATGCTCGAGGGTTAAGACTTAAGAAACTTAAATTAGAAATCTGTACTTATCGAGAAAAATAATAAAATGGTGGATTGTTCCACATACCTCATATTTGGCCTCATCGCAAGCACAGCACGGCTCTAGGATGGAAGGCAGCTTGGCCGAGTAGTGCGGCGCCAGGGGCGCGGCACACAGCTCGCGCGCCAGCACCGACCAGGCGCCGCCGCCGCCGCCGCCCACGCCCGGGTACGGCCCGGCGCGCACGCACACACGCACGCACACCTCGCCCAAGGCGCTCATGCTCGAAGGCGATGGAGCGCTCCATATCACCTGGCGCATATGATGCCATTCATTTTCAAGGTTATATAGAGTTATAGGAAGCTCCTCCTTTTTCAAGAAGACAGGGTAAATCCTTTGCTATATAGTGATGATGAGTTGATCAGTAACGAAATTCGGTCTCCCTAGCCACTACCTAGTGAATTTCAAGCTTACTAAGAAAATAAACTCAGGTCAGTTTTTCGACAGAAGACGTGGCAACTTTACCTGAATTTGAAGCTAAACAAACGAAAATATGAAAACATGAGCTAAAGCGTCCAAATATTTCTTAAATCAAAGGATTTCAAAAAAAAATAATAAAACCGACCCAGACCGACCTAAAATATTCATAGCTTACTCCCAAGAGGCAAGTACCCCATTATCAATTATTCAACAGGTCATCCTTTAAAATTCTAAACATACCAATCCTTAACAGAATATTTACTTTGGTTTTTACTTACCTGAACTTCAGTTTTGGGATGCGAAGTAGCGTTATCAACAGCGGGCGAGCAAACCTCTTGTATCTTCGCCTGCGCATCATACGCTTGGAACGTGCCCAATGTGAGATTGGAAGCTTCCGTAAGATTTGGTTGGCTCCCACTCTTATCTGTCTTGGACTGGTCCTGTTTTATCTCCATCCATATCTTGAAGCCTATGAAAGGCGTTGGCCCTTGTCCGTTGTCTATACCTTGAAGGGACACTATGAACAAAAAAATCTTATTCAGTTCGTGACGCGATCCTATTAATAAACCAATGAACCATTGAACTTTTCGTACAATGGTTCATTGGTTGTTTATTATAATAATTTAATTTAATACTAACATTAGGTTATGTTGTACTACTACTAACACATATGGGTGTTTATCTGAAATAAAATATTTGAATTTGAATTACAATTTCATTGAATTTATATCGACCACCAACTTTATTAGGGGCAGTACTTCACCTTTGCGTATAGTAGAGTATACTTGAGTGACATTATGACACAAGATCTTAAGAAATAAACTGTTTCACAAAATTGGCTAATGCGTGATTCAGACTAAAAACCTAGTAACTCTCATTTAAAACATATAGTTCAGAACACTAGTTAGGTCATGAAATGGTTAAAGTGACTGAAATAAACGACACCTTTCAGGACTCTATACCCAAAAAGTAACCAAGGCTCACCTAGTAACTCTCATTTAAAACATATAGTTCAGAACACTAGTTAGGTCATGAAATGGTTAAAGTGACTGAAATAAACGACACCTTTCAGGACTCTATACCCAAAAAGTAACCAAGGCTCCACTGACTCCGTCTATCCGTCAGCAGGCTGTATGTCATGAACCGTAGTAGGTAGAAAACTGACATTTTAATATTGTGTATTTTAGTCTTCGCCATAACAACAAATAATAAAAATTGAATTAAAGGAATGAAAAGAGAAACATGTTTTTTTTCGGTTTATGCTATTGAACAGCTTTAAGTCTCGACATCCCTAAAAGCGGTTGGATGCATACTGTGCTAATGCTGTAATGATACCCACAGCTCAACGACCATTCAGCCTCCAGACCACCACCTCCGACCGATATCTGTAACACATTAGACTTATAGGGCTAATGTAGCTCGGCACTCACCGCCTTCGCATTAGTATCTACCACTTCTATGACCCGTAAACACTTCCTTTATTATTTTGGCCCCGTGTACAATATGTATGTGTTAATTAATAAGAATAATATGAATTTCCGGCAGGATGGAATAACAATATAATCGGTAAGTTAATATTTCCTTAATGTAATTACAGTCATTTTCTCTGATACAATTTGCGAGTTCATCTTATACTGGTCATGCGGTCCATCCGACAAGCGCGCGTTGATGTTTTTCATGTTTGCATCTGTTCTTTTTAGAGTAATTTAACGAAATAGGTAAATATATTAGTGATGTACGAAATCATATGATCACCATGTTATCGATAAAGCAAAAAACCTACGAACTATTTATACAAAAGAGCATTTTAATTACTATATAATTACAATAGAGACATTGAACTAGTTTTTAAAATATTATACTGGTTTTAGGTACCCACAGGACTCTGATTTAAAAGATAAACGGATCACTGCAACCAGGCGAGAGAACTGGTTCCCATCAACATCTAGTGTAATATTTTCACGGCATTTTACTGAATTTTGTTTTATAGTTATGAAAAACCGTCGCCGCCTAGTCGCGGCCTTTTGTTAAAAGATGTGTATATCCTCTGGTGTTCTCGTTCCCTCTTGTCGATGCAAAAAATAAAATTGTGTACGCTGGTTTGGAAATCTTAGTATTTCAAGGTGGTCCCTTTCTAGTTTGGTGAAGATCTGATGAAGAACAGAGATAGGAAACGGAACTCTTCAATAAATTATAGCAAATCTGTCGGAATAGCTGAAATCGCATGTTTGTTTGTTGTTTACACCAATTTATACCTACCTACCTATGTATTTTTTTCTATTTTATTTTTGTCTTTCAGATTTTATGTTTCTATGTGCAATAATTATGGGCCTAGTTATTTAAATAAAATTTACATTAATAAGGTTAATTTTCGCTAACCGACTTCAAAAAGGAGGAGGTTCCCAATTCGGCAGGTATGTTTTTTTTCTATGTATGTACAGCGATTTGTGATCCAATTTACGTGGTTATTTTGTTAAGAATTTAGTTCAGTTTCTCCGAGTAGTTTATATATACAATACCTATATAATAAATGATAGCAAATCTGTCGGGATAGCTGAAATCGCATGTTTGTTTTTTGTTTACACCAATTTATACCACGTCGCTGTGCTGGTTATGTTTAGCTGGGAGTGAACCACTAAAAAGAGAAACATTAAAAAAAAAACTTTAAACAAAAAAATACAACTAATTTCTAAACAAAAAGTACAAAATAAAAATATTTTTGGAAGTCAGTGTGTTCAAAAAACAAAAAAGCAACCAAAAACACAGAGTTCCGAAATTAAAGATATTTTGTACTTTTTGTTTTTTTTTTGTTTAGAAGTCGTTGTATTTTTTTGTAAAAAGTTTTTTTTTAGTAGGTATATGACTTCATATTAAGTGCATTAAATAAACTATCGATACTTTCGTGTTTGATTTTAACCCTGTCCACCAATCAGAGCGCAGTAACCCCTTCCCTCATACCTCAATAAGTTGGCAGAATTGGTTCAGTGCATTAGATCAAGATGTATTATACGTCTAGATGTTATATGGTCGTTGCTACAGCTAGAAGTAACGGATGCTCATTACATACCTGTGTACAGTTCTCCCGGTAGGAACAGATCAGGTTCTCCAGACACACTGATGCGGTAGTGGTCGTCAGCGGGCGGCGCGTGCGCCGGGGCGCGCTCGCACAGCGGCGCGGGTGTCGGCGTCGCCGCTCCCGCCGCGCATGCTACCAGCGTAGCCAACACACTACGCCGAAACCTTATATTAGTCTCATCTTTATTTTATTCTCATCCCTTTTCGTTTGGGGTCTTCTACTTCCATACTTCTCGATTAATTATTTCAGAAGTCACACTCTTTCTAGCCATAATTATAATCTGTAACACTATCGCTTCTAGGTCTTTCCTTCCCCTTATTAGTCTAGCAAGACTTATTACAACTATGCCTATCTGGCCCCACAAGTTAGCAGGTGTTGGGACTCTGCTGGCTTTGACCTATTGTCAGGATTATTCGCTTAACCACCGTTGTAAAATGTGGGGGTTGTAAATTTTAAACAATCTAACAAGTTTTTTTCACCTGTTCAGTATTGGTTGCTGACCGATTTATTTGAATGGAATACGTGCCCCATTCGCTTGGTTCTGGACTCCACGCAATAAAGTAAAGAATCTGAGAGAGACGGAAAGAGCACTTTTAGACAAAGTGTAGGATATCTATGAGCAGCATCACCTTTTAAAGGAAATCTGGTTCCACTTAACGTTTATACGATACTACCGACTGCGGGTGCAGTTTATAGATCACACAATTGTCGTTTACCGCTCTTTCTTTTGGTAAAAACCTTATCAAAAGCCGTTGCCTGGTTTGGATGAAGTAAGCAGAGAAACAGACAGGAGCAGATAGCGACTTTATTTTTGTACTATTTCGTAATTAAATGACCACACAGCTCCCGCCTTTCACTAGCAACAGAGATACCTATCCTTATCTTATCAATTACTTTAAATAGAAGTCATCATGTGAACTCCATCTGGTACCTTCCAATAGACGAGGACAACTCGTAATGACTAAGTACAAATATTGTGTTTTACTGAGGCTTGCAGTAAAAATTCATATAGGTACATAAATATCCAATTGTAAATTTATAACAATTTTCTAGATACTTTTAAGTATACCTCATACACAACATAAGTTCCAATATATTCATTATGTGCTTGTATAAGAATAAACATTAATAATTATGAATGAAAAAAGTTTGTTAGTAAAACAACAATAACAAAAGCGGAAAATTTTAGGATATTCTAATGAATAGAAAACAAATGGTAATTTTCACGCATGTGCACCCGGGCCCCAGAGCAAAGTGCAACCAATCGATCTCCCAATTGAACATTCATACACGGAAAATGTATTTCGATATCTAGACCTTTTGTCATAACTAAACAAAGAGAGGTACAAATTCGCGAACCGGTTCACTTTCAGTGCCGAACTAGGCCTTAAGAAACGAAATACACAAAATAGTGTCAATAAAATAGGTATGCAACGGATTTAATGAATGAACCTACAGTAACTCCATTTTTCGCGATAATTTTCGTGGAGCGCAATCGTCCGGAGGGACCGGCGGCCGCCCTGTGTCCCTGCGAGCGCCGACTGAACCCCGAGTCGGGCCGGGAGGCGGGACAGCGCTACACACAGGAGATACGACCTTTCGCCCCGACCCTGCTCTGCCCGCTATAGGTGAGCTAGCTTACCCAATAATTGCTTGTAATTGATTTCCAAGGCGCGTGCCTGTCCGGCGCGATGCGCTCGTGTGCGCTCGGCTCCCGTGCAGGGCATCAATCAATGCACTGCCGCCATACTATTGTCACTTAGTAAATATGTTGATACAGAGTACGATGAACCGATAGCTGTTTCTAAAATCTAGGTCACGTTTTGATGTTGGAGTTTCTAGTGATAGTGTTAGTATAGAACTCTTCTGGAATACTGATTATTCAAATAGGGTTCGAAATTATATAGGGTCCGAGTATTTTCGGAAAAACTTTGTTTTGATATTGTTTTTACAAAGACCTATTACTTAACTGTCAATGGTATTAATACAAATAGAGGAAATTTAGAGGACGAAAATAGCAGACACTAACACAGGGTTACTACTATAGGGGTGTTTCCTGAGTAAAAAATATATGCTTATGTTTAGTCCGTCAGTTAGATTATAGAAAAATATTGGACACGTATTTTTTCCTTTATCAAATCTACAAAAAATGACGAAGATACAAAGCATCAAAGATCAGGAGTGGGGGCTTGTGACGTTACGGCACAAGAGTAAACAAACGGAACAGAGACCAAGCTTCCTAAGAACGTGCAAAATTGTTACCTATTTTGGTAAGGTTGTCACAACGGGTTGTGACAAATTAAACAAAACCTTTTGTTAAATAGTTTTATTATTCAGTATGATAGAATAATTTACAAATTACTTACTCGAATAATTTTGGTTTTTGAATAACTTAGTTTCTTTTAATGATGTGGTACCTATATAATATAACATGCTACTAACCGTTAAAGAGTTCCCTCGTAAGGAGACAATTCTGGCTGCAACAGCAGTTCGTGATAAAAATCGTTCTAAACTATCAAAATTAACACACATAATTCCTACTTACTACATACCAACCCACTCACATACCTACAAAATCTATACTTATAATAAATCTGTAGAGAGGTCAATTCAGTACAAGGAATATTTTTTCAAAATAACTATCATGGGGTGATTAGTGATCGATACTGGTGCCAAAAACGCAATCAGTAAAATTTTTGTCTGTCTGTCTGTCTGTCTGTCTGTATGTTCTTTATAGAAACAAAAACTACTCGACCGATTTTAACGAAACTTGGTGCAATTATTCTTCATACTCCTGGGCAGGTTATAGTATACTTTTCATCACGCTACAATCAATAGGAGCAGAGCAGTGAAGGAAAATGTTGGGAAAACGGGAGAAGTTACTCCATTTTTTAAGCTTCCGTCGCGTGTGTAGCCTTAATGGTTAAAGTTACATAGAAATCATGTATTACGGAAATATTTTACATAAAATTATCTAAAAAAATGTCCCAAGCAGCATATGTCTATATTTTATGGTTGACTCACAATAACACGTGTAACTCCCGATAGCTTAGCAGTTCGGCGCTTTCTGATTATTTTTATGAAACTTTGTCAATTTTAAACCGATCGGGCTGAGAGTTTCAAAATCGGGGGTAAAGTAACTATTCCACGCGGACGAAGTCGCTGGCAGAAGCTAGTGTTTAATAAAAGCTTATAATAACAATCAAAAGGTAAAACACAGCGTGTAGTACTACTCTCTTCTTATTAAAAATGATCATACAATAAGATACTTGAAAAAATAATAGTCAAATTTGTACTTACCTATTGTGAAAGTTACAGAAAGTTAAAGTATGATATATTTTTATTTTTTCTAGTATTATTGTACACACAGTACAATAAACAACCATTATTAATAACTAGCTGCTACCCGCGACTTCGTCCCCGTGGAATCCCCGATTTTAGCCTATAGCCTAAAGCCTTCCTCGATAAATGGTCTATTCAACCCAAAAAGAATTTTTCAATTCGAACCAGTAGTTCCTGAGATTAGCGCGTTCAAACAAACAAACAAACAATCTCTTCAGCTTTATAATATTAGTATAGATTAAATACCATGTTCTTACATTAAAATATTCAAACTTGCAACTAACAAAACCAACAAAGTGCGTCGCGCTTACCCTTAGATTGCCCACTGGCTGTGCCAGCGTAAACTGGTTTTTTCCAGTCTCGCTGTGTACGCGACAAGCGGCCAGTGGTCACGCACACATGCCCCGCGTACTTGTAGAAGTGCAACCGACTCGCGCGGTTGTTCGAAGCTTTACCTCTGTTCCGTTTATCTACTCATGTGGTTACGGCTCGCTAAAAATTGTAGCGAGTAGTGACGTCACACGAGTTTTCAACGCTCTGTATCGGCTTCATTTTTTGTTTACGTGAAAAAAGAAAAAATACGTGTCCAATATTTTTTGGAAATCTATCTGACGGACTAATTAGATATTTTTAGTCAACTACCCTATTGTACTATATAAATACAAACACTTTAATTTGTTTTCTAAATAGATTGTATTTCATTAAAATAAATATCAAATATTAAATTGTAATAAGTTTATATTAAAAAAAAAAACATAATATTATAAAACACATTGGTGATATTATAATTAAATACTTACTAATATAATAGGTAGGTACTCTACATAATTACTGATTTATAATTCTACGTACTAAGATGTATCGGAAAATATCGAATTCCAAAAGTTTTAATTTCAAATAAAGCTATATTATATATTTTAGAACATTTTCGTCGATGTAAGGTATTCAATTTACGAATACATTTAGTTTTTTTTTTTTACATATTTTATGCATAATATAATAAGCTACATTGCACTAAGATAATAATAAAGGAATACTTTGGTAATTCAAATTATACATAATATAATATTCTACTTAGTAACTAATGGCACAAAATATATGACATAATATAACTTAGGCCACTACAGGTCCCTACGTTAGCTAGTCACAACATACTTTCAATAGAATTCTAATCAACTCTACTACGAATTTTCTAGACAAGTTACGCACATCTTTCAATTTACGATAAGGCCCGCGTTATATAAAATATATATAGGAAATTCTTTAAATAATATCCTTACATTGTAAACTAAACATGTAGCTCAAATAAATGTTGATATAAAAAAATAAGTTCTTATCGTAGTCATTACAAATGTTCTGACATTGGGTAACTTGTAAATCATCAGTGTTCAAATTAGATTGCTGACGCAAATTAGTGGATCCGCTACATTTGATTGATTAAAGCAATGCCGACGATAAAAATCCTCTCCCTACAACACTAACATTGTATTTTATACCTTCATCATATTCCATCAAAGCATGACTCAGCTTTCATTTTTCTTAAAGGATAGAATAAGTTGTAAGCTATGGCTTAATAACAATAAAAATGGCTTCATATTCCCTTACAACTTGTTTTATATCTACTGACTATTGAATGTAAATTGAAGATCAAAATACTAACTTACCAACTTGAAGAAACCTATTTACTGAACATGCCCGAATTTCTAATACATGTCTAATTTAATCGAAAATCTAATTGGAAGTAATTTTATCCGTTTTTCTTTACCCTCACTTTGGCTATACAAGAATATTACGAGATCGGGATTTATTTTCATAAATGCATTTCTGACATCACTCATTAACGATTTTTCATCATCGTTTGTAATTCGAGAACGAAATTCCAAATCGAGCATTTGATACATGTTCCGAATCAACGGAAAATTCGATCGTAATGACGTCACTATCTTTCTGATATTCCATATACAGTATGTATCAAAGACATGACGAGGTACCACATTAGAATCCTTCATTTGATGCAGTATTTTTAAGACTGCGGTCTGTTGGGCGGCTGCTCCCGCAGCTCCAGAACGTGCTCCACGGCTTGCGGCCGGCCGTCCGGCCCGATGCGCGCGGGCTTCACCACCCCATCCGCCGACAGCATCGTGTCAAGCAGATGCACCAGTTTCATCGCTTCAAACTCTTTCTGGAAATTCAATCATTTTATTTAGCAACTAACCTTTATGAAATGTTACAAAGAGAGTTAAACTATTGTATGGTTAATAGAATTAGGGCTGAGAATCGTGTAACTAATGAGATTACTACTTAGTACTCAGCATTGCCCACACATGAGGTCATTGTTGTGACTAAGCAAAGTGGTGTAAATTGATTTCATTTAGATACACATGTATTGGTGTCGATTTTCGTCATATTTGTTTCTATTCATATTCAAGTTGTAGTATCACTGTACCACAACTAATCACAAAATAGTACACCATTTTAGGAAAACTATTTTATTTATTATTTAAAAGAGCTACCTGCTCATCAGTCATTCCCTCTAAGGGGTTGATACGAGGTGGCCGCGTGCATCCCACGACGGGGTCAATGTTCGGCTGCGCCTCCAAATACTCCTCGGTGTCTGAGTCGTCACTGCTGGACGAATAGTCGCCGGTGCGGCCGCCGCTCAGCAGTCCTTTCTGCGCAAGGTGACCTGCTGCGTTGCCGAAACCGGTGTACTTCACCATGCGACCCACTAAAAATGATAAACATAAACTACATATCTGATGCAAATCCAACTGCATTTGCTCCAGTTTCGCAAGCCATATTTGTATTAATTTGGACAAATTTTAGACATGCAAATACAGTAGCTCTAAAATCTTTGTATATAATGAAATGAAATGTGGAGAAGGCAAATGCTAGCTATAACCATAATCAACTATAATTCACACTGATGCACTCACCCTTTTCCTTGCACAAGATAAATAGGAACTCTGCAACCAAGTCCCTGACAGACGTGACAGGTGTGGTCAAGAGCCTGCACAGCTGGTTCCTCAGCGTATTGCCCTTCTCTGGTGGCCGGGACACGTCACGCAGAGGAGGCAGCACCACTTGCCGCAGGTACTTCCTCTGAGAGCGACAGCCGCGGGAACTCTTGTTCAACACTGTCAAAATTGGCGACAGATTCTCGTACTGATTCTGAGTGCCCTGTAATTGTTGAAGACATTAGTATGTTCTAATCTAAGATGTCCAGACTTTAAAAAATAAAAAACATCAATTACAAACTGCATTTTGATACAGGTTATGTAAATCACCTTTGAAGCAACTCCACACCTCTACTTATTTTTGAAGCAAAGAATAACTTGTGTTACGAGACTCCGCTCCTCCACTTATCTTTTAAGCAAAGAATTACTAGTGTTACGAGACTCTGTGCCTCCACGCTTGCACGCGTGTAGATACGATACAGTATGTAAACATGCAAAAATAAATGGGTAACTTAGGTGTATACAAACAGAACAGCTATTATATGAGCGTTATGCTTCGATCAATAATAGCACTAGATAAAGGATCAGGAACAAAAATATGTCGCTCTAGTGGCCGCGCTTACACACACATAAACATTTATATTTCATACTACAAAATACAGAAAAAACTTTAATAACATTAAAAACTGCAGTTTATTGTAAACCTTATTTCTCATACATAAAGTTTAATTACGATTGCAAAATATTTAAATTAGGTCCTTCTATCATCGGAGAAAGGTCAAAAGCAAAATAACTAGTCATTTTTATAATAAGTAAAAAATATTTATTATATAAAATAAAACTTAAAATCGAAGCAATAACGTTCAAAACAATTTGTTCATAATTTAGTGCTTATTCTATTTTGGAATTAGATGTAGTTCTTGGTATTACATTTCAATGCTCAGAACACAGTAAGTATTGAAAGATGTAGAGTTGCAGATTTTTTTTATTTTTTGGAAAAGGTACCTTTGTATGGTGGCAAATATTTTGGACTGATTTAAAAAGTACTAGGAGTAAACTAGTACAGTATTTAGTTAGTTTGTTACGACATTAATTTTATTATATTATTATTCTATTAATTTTAAGCGGGTTGGCACATTGTTAACAACCAGTATTAACAAATATTTGTATTAAATCAGTTTTATTTAAACCGAACTATTTATTAATTTAAAGATTAAGTAAATAAGAGTTTTTAGTAACCTACGCCTTTGCGTGTTTCCAGTTATGTCCAGTCTATCAAAATGAATTGAACATACTGTCGAATTTTTATAGGGTTTATATATTCCTTCTCCTCTTTCTTTCGCGACAATAGATACCCATTCTGCACAACGAAATGGGTCGCTAGGAAATCTACAAACAAAAATAATATATAAAATAATAATACTACTCGATACATTCCCTGTTCCGGAACAGTCGATGTTTGTTACAATAGTTGGAGCGTTGGTGCAAACATTGGTCAAACAATCATAATATTTGCGATTTAATTTATATTTACTACTTAATTCGGTTTTTGTATTATGAAAAACACTTAATGGTATAAACTTATCGAAAAAAAGATATTCCTTCCAAAATCTTGGTGTTACAGTGGTTATTTACATAGTTTTTGAACGCGCAATGCGGCATTTTGACGTCTGCACATTGGCTATGATTGGACCATACTAATTCAAAATAAGACCACAAAACTATTTGTGCTCTTATTTTTCGGACCGTTTTTGAAGCGATGATCGGGAATCTAGTGTATTATTGATCGAAGGCGTTATGCATAGAAAAGGGCCAAATCGCGCGTATACGTGTGATATGTAAAGATGAGAGAGTAAAGCGTGAGGGTGTGTAGTGCGAGTTATAAATTAGCGTATTTAGTTCCCATAATCCTAGTTAATATCTTGTCCAATATTATAAATACGAAAGTTTTTCTTTATTATTTGGCTGTCTTCTTGTTACCCTTTTATGCCACAATGGCTGAACTATTGGTAGACCATAGTGCCACATCTTGGTTATGACAGGATACTCCCATCCCGAAATTCCCGTGGGATCGAGACCTATGCAAGTGAAACCGGAAGGCACAGCTAATATAAGTTTAGGTGTAAGTGTAGCTGCAACTGTAGGTTGCAGGTTGTAGGTAATAGGAGGAAGGGAAGGTTTTTATTACACTAAGACAATGGAAACAAATCTTAAAACATGAAAAGATCTATTCATGCCACTAAATTTTTATTCCAATTAAGATTTTCAGATAAGGATAAGTAGCAAATAAATTGAAACTTACTGTAGTTATGGTCAGCCTGTATTGCAACAAGAGTATGAGAGCCTGCAAAGCATCCATGTTTCTGCCATCATACTCGTATTGCGCTCGTTCACCCTTGGTCAGCTCTGGTGTCAAGAAGGGGTAAAACATTGGTGGGACACTAGAAAGACATAAGTTTGAACAATAAGTACCTGGCAAGAATGAAAGAAAAAAACATGCTGTGTGGAGCCCACAACATGGAACAAAGTAGGCAAATGCCCTTTGAAAACTTGTAGAGCTTAATTAAGACTATCTGAACTAAATTAGATGTCATTGAACTGGAGAACTCGCGAGGCCTGTGAGTCACACACTTTAATTAACAGCAAGGGACTGGGGCAAATAAAGAGAAACAATCTTTTATTCATTTACAACCTAACTTCTTCATCTTTACTGCTTTGCTTGTTGCCTTGTAGACAATCTAAAATAGTAACCTGTATCAAATACATATGTCAACCTGACCTCTTCTTGGCTTTGCCACAGTCAAGTAAAAAGTAAACTGTAAACAAACTGGGCCATGAACCTCACAACACACACATACCTTGTTAACAAGTTAGCAATATTACTGCGCAACTCCAAAAGTTTCTCTTCAGAAGATGTGTGAGCATACAACAAGGCCGTCATTACTGGCATCAGTTTCAAGTACATAGCCTCTTCCTCCTCATCAGCTGGCTCTTCTGAACCTGACTGCAGGATCAAGTTGAACTGGGTCTTCAGGATCTCACAGATAATGGCTTGCTGGTTGTCCTGAATGAAAAGTTGAATTAAGCTAAACTATTTATTAATAATTATAACAATTGTACTAATTCCTATTTACCTTTGGTATGTAAAGCTAGGTTTACAATGTTTACAGGCTTTTTTAAATTATATCACACCTCTCACCTGCAGAAAACAGTGGTGGGCCCCTTCAACCAAGCCACTGCTGCTTGAAGCCTGGTCCTCAGCTTTGGTGGAGGCTTCTGTGAGTATTTCACCCAGGCAATTGATCAAATACTCCATGCCATGAAGTTCATCCTTAATTTTGGTTTTTATGTCATGTCTCAAAGCAGTCAGAATGAATAGCAGCTTCAAATCAAACAGCATTATTTCTTCTTTGAAGGGCATGTCTTTGTAAATTCTGAGCCTGGCTACTAATCCTTGAGCAATGGATGTGTGAGCACACAGGGCTCTCGCCACTTCACTGTTAAATGTTAAATTGCAAAGACATTTGAGTGCCTCAACTGCCACATCCTTTTCTATTAGATCCAGAGGCATCATGGACTCTTCATCAAGAGTTTCAAAGTTGTACAAGCCTGCTCTCTCTATAAGAGTTGTTACCCATCTTTCACAAATCAGATTTTCAAGGTCTGATTTGTCTCGGCTAAAATCAAACAACTTATTTGTTATAATAATGTATTTCTTCCTAAAAGTACATATTCTATAGCAGAATTATATCGATAACAAACCTTAGTACCCTTACAGATGCTAAACAGAGCGCGTGAACTGACGCCGAAGACTTATCCTGTAGACGTTGAAATAAAGCTGTCCATAGTAATAGTCTCTGATTCTTTTCGGCTAAACTAGGAAAACTAAATAAGTTTTCATTCTGGAAAATTGCAAGAAATAAATAATGTCAAACATTAGAGTGCATCAGATGACAATCTAATTGAATTATACAATACTTACTTTTTTTAGAAAGCGCTGTAATATTTGGCTGACTTCTTGTATATCATCGTTAGCACTGAGGATTTCAATTTCGCGTTCTTCCATTGTAATAGTATCCTATTCTCCTTTAGCCCAAACAATTCGGGCCCTCAATTTATTCTGTATCTACTAGGTCATTGGTGATGGGCCAAGAAACAGCCAATAGATCTAGTAAAATTACTTCAGTTACCTAGCTTTCCCACATACAAACATATGCAAACGAAAATAGAGAGTAAAAATATTATCATACACTGAAGCAAGTAAGATGGACTAGGCATGGGCAAAAAATATCGATATATCGAAATATCGATATTTTTCCATACAATTATCGATATATATCGTCGATATTTTTAATCGCGATATATCGATATTCGATATTTATTTTAGAATATCGAATTCGTATCAAATTCGATTATTTTTTACGCAATTCCTTGCATGCTCCTCGCATATTGTTAACTTTAAAAAATCCCGCCAAAATCGTTATGAAATGCAATATAGCATTAATACTAATGGTAACGTGCAAGAAAATACTAATACTATTAAGCCATCAGTGTTTCATCACAATTTTCGGATTTTTTTTTTTTAACAAATCAATCACAAAACCTAACAATATGTTAAATATAATAAATTGTTTAAGCTCGAGCAATAATAAAAAATACTATTTTCTATTATACTATTTCTATTGTTTATTACGAAGACTGACGATATATCGATATATCGATATTTTTCACTCGATAATTATCGATAGTGTTTAAAAATATCGATACGATAAATATCGATATATTTTTTTCACTTGCCCATCCCTAAGATGGACAGAAAATCTCAAAGTCAAAATCAGTCAGACACACCAAGTGTCACATACGAGACAGCAGACCATTGACCACAGAACACAATTCCATTGACCTATCTCAATGCAGCAGACCATTGACCTATAAAAGTATGGACTGGAAATACCTACGAAAAAAGGGTGCATACCTACAGAACATAAAATGGCTGCCATTGCTAGGGTAAACTAGGGTTGAGTCAATCAAGGTGCTACTACAACGAGTATCGATACTAGTTACGAGTTCCACTAATTTATCACGTTTGGATCATACCTCATATTATGTACTTAATTAAAATCCGTTGTAATAGTAACAGAAAAAGATGAGTAGGTTATCTTACCTTCTGCTATCTATACAAATAAATGAAATTGAAGTGTTTGTCCCGGCTAATCTCTGAAATAGCTGTACAAATTTTGACGATTGATGTTACAAGGAGTAACTAAGGCTACTTTTATTTTAGAGAAATAATTAGGGTACCGCGCAAAAAAAAAGCATTAAAATTATTTTTGCTTTTGGTAGCCAGGATGGCTATAGGTTAACATCACCCCACGACCCTTAGCCTCTAACCATTTTTTCTGTAAGACTTCATTTTTAGGAAACCTATAAAAATTAAAGTATTTTAAATCATTTTGGTTAGAGATGCTAATATGTAACTAAAACAAACCCACTCAAACGTCCATGGGGACTCTAGTCACCAGAATGATTTTTACCTTGCCTGTCCGTGGGGACTACAGTCCCCAAAACGATATCGTTCACTTTAAATTTAAACACTGATAAAGTCGGGCGATAGTCGTTTAGTCGAGTATTGCTAAAAGGCAGGGTATTAAATTTGCCAACCGTCAGAATAAATTTTGTCTGTGGAACTACAACACAATATTTAGAAAAAAAAAAGTGAAAGTGACAGTTCGACTTTTGTGTAAACAAAGTGTTATTGTGTGGAGCTCCTAACAAAATGTGGTTTGTTTTTTGTTTTTCTTACCTTATTTCTATTGTTATTGTACATCAAATTAAACGTGAAGATATTTTCTTTACGAAATATGCATTACTACGACAATTTCGAAACGGTTACATAGAATAATCTAACTGGAATGTTATATGATCATTTTGACCACATAACTTTCTCTTTTCTGAATCATCCTTATAAGATTCTAATTGCATCTTATTGGTTTACAATGTTTTCTAATTGGATTTTTGGGTTAAATTCTCATTACTTCACTATAAACACGTTATTAGCCTTTTACAAACGAAATATATTGAAATGAGGTCTAGAAACGATAATTAAAGCCACCTTGTCACATTTTTATGTCGCCCGAGGTACGGGGACCTTTTGAAAAGTTTATTTTTTCATGACAGAAAACTAAATATTCATATTGAGTTATGTATGTCATTTTAAAGGGTATATAATGAACTATTATAATAAAAAATAATTGTTGGCAAAAACTATTATACTTTTCTTGTAAAACTCGAAACAAAAAATAAATACGACATTTTTTGTCATTTCCTCAACTTTACACTTAAATATCATCATTTATTATTACTTTGAATGAGTTACTTGTAATCAAATTACATTCTGTAGTGTTTGAGCTTGCCGTGAGTGTTTACAGTTCGAGTGTAGCTTAAGTAGTTTATCAGCAGTGATTGTTTATGTTAAGTGGGTCGGGCGCGGTCGTAAAAACGATAAGCGTAATTTGAGACGCGGACGCTTAAGACGCTAGACGCCGCGGCGCTTGGACGTTGTAGTGGATAAAACATTATAACCTAGGTGCACGGTTCCAATTAGCTGTTTCCTATGGAGAAGTGCCGGCAAGAAACTCCATGATTACTCTTTTAGAGATAATTAGCTTTTTCAATGTTTTCTTCAGATTTACGTAAAATATTTTGATTTTGGTGTGAAGTGTGAATCACAAGCCGGACCTAGCTAGGTCACTCGGACCGAATAAGACGCAGGATTATTTATGTTAACATCACAGAATATACCGATATCGTTCCAGCGGAGGAACTAGTTTCGTATTACCGCAAGTTGGCAACGGTACAACACTATTTCATTATGTAAACAAACGAATGAATAAACAAATATAATAAAAAGGCCTGTTATGTGGAAATGAACCCAAATATCAATACTTTAGCCATAAATTCATGATTGCGTTACAATAGTATCACCGAATGTGTATTATTGTGTGTATTAATGCATGAAAACCGGCTACTAACCTGTGCAAAGACAATTGAGGTTGATTTTGATTGTTTCTTGCACCACACTTCACAACACAACACACAGGCATGTTGGATTTATGTTTTCCAACATTTACATGCAGTTTTAAAAGTAAAATTCCTCGTAGTTTTCTCGCAAATCTCAATAATATTAGAAGTAAACAACCATTTGACAGCGTAACTACCATGAATTTGTAACATAATATGGCTGCAACGGCACTTACCTACAACTGTCTCTACATCACGACAAAATGTTGCCATAATTAGCAACAACTTAAATATAGTTGTCTCTTTTATCAAATAGGATTATCTCACTAGAAAGAATGAGACATAACGATATTTCAAGTTTTGAATCATATTTCACTCATATATAAATAAGCAAATGTATGTATAGAATAACGCAGCGCCTCCATATTTTTCCATCTCAATGGTTAGAGCTTAGCATAGAGGTTAATGCCGCCGTCTTTTTGTCACATATGTCATACGTCAAATGTGACGTTTATCTTCAAATGACAGATTAAAATTGCAATTTCCATTAACCTTCCCTGGATGGGATTCTGGCTCATTCTGGGATTCGGAGAATTATATTCCTAAAAGCACAATATTGTTGGCCTGAAAATGCCTACTGCTGCTCTCTCAGGCCATTTCGCCACTAAAATAAAGCGTAAGTTTGCACGGATGTTACACGACTTCTTACTGTTGACTGAATAAACTCTTACATAATTTGTTTAGAAGCTCGAAAATGTGTTAGTTGCATTTCAAATGATGACAAACTTATCAACTATTTGCAATTACGATAGACTGAGACATTTATTTGAATGTATAAATGTACTATTTCAGCAGCGACAAGTTCCCTGAGCATTGTTTACATCAAGTCTGCTTCATACAGCTCTGATGGCAGTAGGCCTAACGTGGCCGCTTACAAGCGGGGCACTGGAGGCCGAGCTAGCTTTAATGGCATCGTAGCAACAGTGTTTGGATGCACAGGGTTTGTGGGGCGCTATGTGTGCAATAAACTGGGCAAGTCTGGAGCACAGGTGAGCTATTACTTTGTTTGTTATTGCTTAATATGACACTTACAGTAAAGTTTCGCACAAGGAAATAAGAACTGGAAATAGATAAAAAAAGTAGTAGTTATAAATAAAATGATTTAAACAGAAACAGTACATAAAATTAAATAGTATTGCTCTAAAGTAGGTACTTCTACTTTATGTAAAACGGGTACATTTGGTTCATTTAATGTATAATTTCAGATGATCTTGCCCTACAGAGGTGACTTCTATGATGCCCAAAGATTAAAAGTGGCTGGAGATTTAGGACAGGTGTTGTTCACACCATTTGACATCCGTGATGAAGAGTCTATTGCCAAGTCTGTCCAGTACTCCAATGTTGTTATCAACTTATTGGGACGTGACTATGAAACCAAGAACTTTAAGTTTAAGGATATACATGTAGATGGCCCCAGACGCATTGCAAGGTATGAATTAACTGAGCATGTATTATAATATTACATCAACTGCCAACAAACTGCTCAGTTTATGCACTGTTGTTATTGGATTGCAAGTTTACATGCAGCAGTGTTTTCACTTAGTATAATATAAAGAAGAAATTTTTCAATTTCAAAACAATCAAACAACAAGATTATAAATTTCTCCGAATAACAGTATTTCATTTGATTAATCATTTGTGAAAACAGTCTGAACTATCATTTAGAGATTTTTTAACGGAATATGTGTTGAAGTTTCTCCTCTAACCAGTTCACAAAGCATAATATCATTATTATTGCAGGATTGCGAGAGAGATGGGTGTAGAGAGATTCGTCCATGTGTCTTACCTGAACCAGTCACCAAACCCTCAACCGCTGGTTCTAAAGAAACCATCCAACTACAAGATTAGCAAACATTTTGGAGAGTTGGCAGTTAGAGAAGAGTTCCCCACAGCTACCATCCTACGGGCCTCTGACATCTATGGTAGTGAAGATCGGTTTTTGAGGTAACTACCTTTAATATTGTTGTGGATCAAACTGCAAGACAGTGTCACACTAGTTTATAAAGCGATGCTCTCTCCACACGCACATTAAAACTTGCAGTTGTTAAACAATATAAAACATTACAAAAGTATAGATCCACAAATATTCTGTGAACAGTTCAACTCTCCTGAGCCTTAGGTGACACCTCCACAAGTGGCCCTCTCGTGGAGATAGTATTGATCTACATTCCCACCACTTCATACCATAAAAACTATATTAACGTGTCTTTACACTGCTATTTGGTAGTATTGTGGTGATGAGCCAAATGATAAGCCCTGATTGGAGGTTTTAATTCGTCACTTTCTGCAAAACTTTAACAAAAAACATGTAGTGGACATGCGGCAATCCGTTGTCGACGATACGCTGGCGAAAGATAGATTCGTAGAGATCACCCATCAATTACAGGACGGACTCAGGCGATTCACTCGGTCGTAAAGGTGACGCCTTGAATAAAATAATGCTGTTGTTCACCATCATAAGCACGTATTCTCAACCGGAACTATAATGATCGAATGCGAATAGCCGATAAACGCCGTTACACTGGATGTGAGACAGGAAGATGCCTCAAACGCAAAACTAACTAAATGCTATAATATTGCATGGATATTAATCCCTTTCTTGAATACAGGTCCTTTGCTTCTGCCGTACGTATTCATGCACAATTCATGCCGTTGTATAAGAATGGCCAGGAAACCATCAAGGCACCTGTATTTGTGTCAGACGTCGCTCAGGGAATTATGAATGCTATTCGCGATTCCGACACTAAGTGCAAAATTTACCAAGCAACAGGGTAAGCAATGATAATATTAATATTTCGTTTGAATTTGGAAAAAGACCTTTTTGTATATATTTAAAGGTCCAAGCATCTTCTACTAGAGCCATTCTCCAAAAACCAAAATCATCCATATGAATTGATAGTTGTGGCTTCCCCTAGAAGCGATTGTATTAAATTTATAATTCACAACTATGTATAAATTTATATAAACTGATGTTTTATTTTTCTTTTTAGACCCAGAAAATACTTATTAGCTGACTTGGTCGACTGGTTCTACGCGCTGATGCGTAAAGACGAATCGTGGGGTTACCAACGCTACGACATGAAATATGATCCCATTTTACCTCTGAAGGTCATGTTAGTCAACATGATCTCGCCTGCTTACCCATTGGGTGGACTGCACTGGGAATCACTAGAGAAGGTAATAATGATTCTATTTTCTAATGGGTATCTTACAAAATTTCAGCTTCCCCTATTCCCCTGAAATCACTTCCTTGTGATTATTGTGCATGGAAGTGAAAATTTGGAAATCCCGTGGCACTCAATGACACCATAATGTCAAAACTACTAGTACTCTCACAATTTGAGTAGCAACAACTGCATGCATTATAATGCATGTTTTGTTTTATAAATTAATAACCTGGCCTCCAAAGAACTTTTTTCCCGTGTCACCCAGTACCGTCGCCGAATTGTAGCTATAATTTAATTGTTATTATTGAACTTCAAATAAAACGGCCACTTATAGCGGTACCCCATTTAGTAACTTTCTAGGACGCGTCGTCTGCCGGTTATACGACTAGTTACAATTGATCGTTACACTAGTCGCTACACTGTTCGCATATCCGAGTTCCGCCCCGGCCGTCTTAAGGGCTTATTACACTACACAATTTTTAGGAAGCCAATCTAGGAAACAGGATAGTGTAATTGCAGTTAGGACTGTTAGTGACCGATTTATGGCCGAACCCAATAACCGATCTATCACATACTGGAGATAGAAAAACAAATGAAACAACAGAAAACCTATATCATTTTTCTTGATTTTCCTGTTGTTTCATTTGTTTTTCTATCTCCAGTATGTGATAGATCGGTTATTGGGTTCGGCCGTTAGAGAGATTGGAAGGCCCCGATCGCCCGCCTTCCTAAATTGCTTCCGATTTAGGATAGTGTAATCGCTTCCCTCCGATTTAGAGCGACCAGTCAGCGCCCGCGCTTCGTTCAGGAAGGACGTGTAGCACGATGACCGCTAGAGAAATGTATCGAGAAATTACCAATTCGGTGGCGGCGGCATTGTCTGCTGAAAAAGAAGTTCTATTGCAATTAATAGAAATGTACAGAGAAATGCCCTATCTATAAAATAAAGCTGACTTAAATTATTTTAATAAAACTTTGCATGATGAGGTATTTAAAGTATTGATAGCAATATTTTTTTTTTTTTGGTTTTTATGACCTGGTCAAGCAATATTTAAAAAATGGGACTATTACATAAGACTGTTGATAAAATATCGATATATCGAACTATCGATATTATTACTTAGAAATATCGATATTTATTACTAATACTTTTTTGTATGATGTATCGAAAGTTCGATATTGAAATGTAGATATCGACTTTCGATATTGTTTTATTTTTTCTCGCCACAATTATTCAAATTACAATATCATCATAAACTTAATGTACCTACTGTATTTACACTATATTATGTTTTTTCTATTTTACTTTATTTTTTAAAATGAAATATAATTTTCTAAGTATAAAAAAATACTAAACCAAATAGCTACTATCTACTCCATCTACCTTACCCACTGTTGTTATTAGTTCACTCTCTGCGTTAACAGCTTTAGCATCTCTAGTTCTACGTTTAAATTATTTTTGAGTGGACATGCGATTGTTCTTTTAAAACAAAGCCACTGAAATTAAATCGAAAAAAATATCGATATATCGAAATAATCGATATTTTTTTTCTACATATCAAACTCCGATGTTGATGTATTTCCAAATATCGATGTATCGAGAATCCGATATTTAAAAAAATATCAACAGTCCTACTATTACAATGGAAAACAAATTGAATCCATAGTGGCGAAGTTTATCCTTGCCCCTTCTTTTGTTTCTATAAAATTTACGTCAGCAGTTTCAAAATTATAAACGTAATAAAGCTTTTTGTTACGTAAATACCTGTTTTTATTTTTATTTACGCCTCATTCATATCTAATTTATAAAAAAAAAACAATATTTTTGATATATCGATATAATATCGATGCCACTATGCCATGCCTTACATCGATAATAACACCTATATTTTCTTCAACGCCCATCACTATCTGTCCTAGTTAGGATACGATTTATCGTGTAGTGTGATCGCTAGCTTCCTACTTCCTAACTAGAGTGTACCTAAATTGGCTTCCTACAAATTGTATAGTGTAATAAGCGCTTTATAAAATTAGTGAGCCACTGCCCCCCCCCCCGCGCGAGCCGCGAACACGCTCGACTTCAGCGCCTCGCAAGACGGCCGTTATTACACTTAAGTCTTTATAATATTCAGTGTACTCCACTCTGTATTTTGCTTAATACATAATAGGGATGTATCCTAAGTAAAAAAAATATGATTTTATTTAGTCCGTCGGTTAGATTATCGAAAAACATTGGACACGTAATTTTGCTTTTTCAAATCTATAAAAGTTAACGAAGAATATAAAGCATAAAAGATCAGGAGTGGGGGCTTGTGACGACATGCCGTGGTAGAAATTGTAGCACGTAGTGACGTCACACGAGTTTTCAATGCGCTGTATCGTTTTCGTTTATGTGAAAAAAGAAAAATACGTGTCCAATATTCTTTGGAAAGCTATTTAACGGACTAATTAGATTTTTTTAGTCAACTTTCCTATTAATAACTGTTTTACACGCGATAGTTGGTGGTTTTTCTTTGTGATCAAAGTAGTCCGACTATACACTATCAAAATTTACAGGAAGCTACATCAGACATAATCGACGACAGCCTTCCAACATTGGAAGATCTTGGTGTTCATCTCACCAACATGGAGGATCAGGTTCCTTGGGAACTGAAGCCATTCCGTGCCCACCAGTACTACATGGCTAAAGTAGGGGAGTTCCCTACGCCAGCAAATCCAAAAATTCAAGTTTAACATCTTGAAGTTCCCTAAAACTAAATAAAAAATCATGTAAAACTTAATACTTTTTATTATTACCAACTGAGGAGTAGTAGGAGCCTTGTAGATTATTTGGAATAAATTATGTTCTGTTTCATTTGGTGTTTTATTGAGTCTGTGGGTGAAGGCATTAACTTTGTAATTACTGGCATAAAGTACAAAGTTGTGTGAACATGGTAACCTCGTAGCACTCGTTTGCAGCCGAATCGAGCGTTGTACGTAGAATCTGCTTTCGAGGCTCTAAGACCCATTCTTCCAGTAAAAACTAGCACTTTCCATCAGTTTTCCATCTATTTTCTTCCCAGAATTTGATCCTTGTTAGCAAGATTTGAACACTTTATTTTTTCCTAATCAGCTGCTTCGATTCCTGGCAAGGAATACTGATTTGCAATCAAAAATCCAATAACGTAGTGTGTTTCCTAATGATCGAAACTACTTTCAGTGTTTTTCGTTTATCCACGCCCACTTGTAATTTCACCCTGTGACCCTGTATAAGTTCAGTAATAAGTAGTATTTATTACAAAGCAAAAGGGGTGCATCTGCCCTAATGAATAAAATTGAGTTATTCACATATTTATTTAGGCGCACCGCGCATATACTTTTCCGACGGAATTTTCATTTAGTTTCTGTGTTCAGATGCGTTGCGTAAGTAATTTTTGCTTATGGTGGCAGTGGGATGGAAATGCCACAAGCAACTAGCTTATACAGCCGTTGGCGGCCTAGCTTTTTTATCTAAAGGCGCTGTTTGATCTGCATTACAGGGGTGGAAGGTAGGGTAGTAGTGTCTTCAGGATGGGTATATGGTAGGGAAGTAGTGTTTTCAAGAGGGGTATCTGGTAAGGAGGTAGTGTCTTCAGGGGGGGTATCTGGTACTGTGTGGATCGCCCAGAGGACACGGTGGAGCATACGGTGGAGGTCTGCCCTGCTTGGGCGGAGCACCACCGTGTCTTCGTTGAGGCGATCGGCGGCGGCGACCTCTCGCGTCCGGCCCTGGTTCAAGCCATGGTCCGGAGCGACGAGGCATGGGAAGCGGTCGCCTCCTTCTGCGCAGCAGTAATACTAGCGAAGGAGGAGGCGGAACGCGTGCGAGAGAGGGAAACCTCACGCCCCAGCCGCTGTAGGCGCGTAGGCGCGGGCCTGCGGATGGCGAGCTTTGGGTGGTTCGCCGTCCGATAGCAACCAGGCCCGAGTCGATGGCGCGTCGTGTTCCACGCACGCCTCAAAGAGCCGTCAGCAACGGAGACGGGGCCCCATAAGGTCAGTGCCTGCTAGGCTTGCTGAATTTGTTCGAAATTGTCACCGCGGCCCTGGAACGCAAAGGGCACAAGAAGGATCACGGGTGGGTTTTAGTCAGTAAGAGTCTGACACTCCCTTCCGCTCCGCCCAGAGCGGAATCCAGGATTTTTTTCTGGCAGTCATTTGATCATTTCCCATCCAGAAAAAAAAAATGGAGGGGTATCTGGTAGGGAGGTAGTGTCTTCAGGAGGGGTATATGAAAGGGAGGTAGTCTTCAGGATGGGTATATTGTAGGTAGTGTCTTCAGGATGGGTATATGGTAGGGAGGTAGTGTCGTCGGGAGGGGTATCTGGTAGGGAGGTAGTGTCTTCAGGAGGGGTATCTGGTAGGGAGGTAGTGTCTTCAGGAGGGGTATCTGGTAGGGAGGTAGTGTCTTCAGGAGGGGTATATGAAAGGGAGGTAATTAATCTTCAGGATGGGTATATGGTAGTGAGATAGTGTTTTCAGGATGGGTATATGGTAGGGAGGTAGTCTTCAGGATGGGTATATGGTAGTAAGATAGTGTTTTCAGGATGGGTATATGGTAGGGAGGTAGTATCTTTAGGACCGGTATTACTAGCTACTCGAAAACCACATGTAATCATCTTCTTTTCATGTCGATTTATATCACGGAAGATGCAGATGGTATTGCATGCTGGGTGGGTTAAGTTAGGTTAGGTGCGTTTCTTAGGAGCATGATGTGGTGTTGACGCACCCCACATCATGCGCCTTAGAAACGCCAGACGCAACCCTGAGTTAACACATATCTATTACTAGCTGCTGCCCGCGACTTCGTCCCCGTGGAATCCCCGATTTTAAAACATTCTTTATTGCTGCTCCGCTCCTATTGGCTTAAGCGTGGTGATATTTAGCCTAAAGCCTTCCTCGATAAATGGTCTATTCAACCCAAAAAGAATTTTTCAATTCGAACCAGTAGTTCCTGAGATTAGCGCGTTCAAACAAACAAACTCTTCAGCTTTATAATATTAGTAAAAACTGCCTTCACAACCATAATTTATTTTAAAATAACTAAAAAGGGAGAAATAAGCTTTGTATTTAAAAAATCTAGAGTTTTCTATGAATTATCAGCACTATTATTGGTATGACACTCTTCCTGAAATATGCATGGGTCCTATAGGCTGGGAAGCAATTCCACAGGAAAAAGCCTGTAAACATTGTTTTATTATATTGCTACTAGGCTGTGTTCCCTGCTACTGGTAAGCAGATCTTGGACCACCGCAAGCTACCCAATTTGGCTACCCAAAACTAATACATAGAAGCATGTGTTTGTAGGGTATATTAAGTATGTAAGGTTTAATACGTAAGTAAATAAAAGAAATATATTAGATTAGACTTTTTTTGTATTAAACTTAATTATTAAGGTGCAGGCCTGCCTCGTCCAAACCCTCCTCTCTGAAATTAAAGAAAATTCAAAATTAGAAAAGTAGTGAAAATAAATTGGTGCCAATGTAATTTTTTATTAGTTTGTTTAAAATTATGTAAATAGTCAGAAATTGAGGGAAAGAAATTAATGTCAAACAAAAAAAAAGATGTCATAGTCAAAGTTAAACTAGAAGTATTTATTTCAATTAAACACTTAGCACTTTTGAATTGTCAAGGTTGGTCTGTCGAAACAGGTGAAGCTATATGTAGAAAGAAGTGTATGATACAGGCATCCAGAGTGTTATAGGTTTTCCCTGTAAGTTCTGAGATGTGGGGCTGCCTCACTACTACCCATAGTCTATTTCTCTAATTGAAATTAATTTAAAGCTTTGCATTTTGTAAATTAAATAGATTAAAGAAACAAACGAGACAATAACTACAGAATCTTTTTCAGCCCAAAGCTTTTATGTAAATATGCAAATCAGAACCCTCCAAGAGAACTTCGAATATATTACTTGTCACTGCCAATGCAACTTTATGAAAAGTAAACAAAAACTTACAAATTCAACATCAGCTGAACCAGGACCAACATCAGCCTTCTTGTCGTGGGTAGCTGGCGTGGTGGGTGCGCGGCGGTATGCGGAGCGGTCCTCAGCAGAGCGTGCGGGCGCGTCGGGGCGTCCGACAGCACCACGGCGGACTGTCTCGGCGCGCACTGAGCGCTTGAGAGTTGCGGGCACAATTTCAGGGGGCAGGTGCAAGAAGATCCTCAAGTATTCAATACCCTCGTTAGTAAGGTACCTATAATGGAATTTTTTTTTAAATTGAATTTCCAGTAGTGAGAAACTAGTCAACTTACAATATTGACGCTGACTTATCCTCTTCTAATTGAGTGAAAAGAAAGATTTGCGATTGTTTTTATATGGAATCAAGCACTAGAACCGATAAATTTGTATGTTACCACCTACCAGTAAAAATGCCTCCAGGCAAACTGTTCCTTAACGTATCCTCTAGATTTCAGAGACTGCATAGCCTTGATGACTTGGAGGTTAGGAATCTTCTCAAGATCGGGGTGTTTGGGAGCATGATAGTCTTTCTTAGCTACCATAACTCCCTCTTTGAAGAGATATTCATAGATCGACACACGGTTCTGTTTAGGCATCAACATCTTGAAGCACTACCTAAAAACAAGACACAAAATAAGCACTTAGGTTATCTCAAATTTATTCCGTCACTTTCAGCCACATGAACAAAATAACTATACCACGAAATTTTTAAATCAATTATAACTCAAAATATGGCAGTAAAACCCAACAATTCCTTTAGATTACATTAATAAAAACAGATTTCTATGTCTGACAGTACCTTCCGCCTATTTTGACAAAAGAAAAGGAATCGGCAAGTTAAGTTTGACAGTTGACATTGTTTTGAAGTTCCAAATCCTCGCAAAACTGGGATATTCAACATATGAAATAGTCGATTTCGAATCGAATATATTTTGTATTCTGTTTACTTTTTAATTGTTTATTGTTTGTGTGCTTGTGATTGTATCTGATTGTTTGATTTTTTTTATTTTTGTTGAAAACCCGTACTCTTTACTGTTCTTTTTGCGAACATTTTTCTAGTACTTAGTAGTACCGTTTTTTTTGCGATATTGCTAGGAATTACAAATGAACAGTGACGGATTAAGACTACTTGATGCCCTAAGCAATCCACACCTGAGGGCCCCCCTACCCGTATGTCAACTAAAAACATTTTTTTTTTGTAAAATAAGATGATGAGATGTAACGTACCTTAGAAGTGGAGTAGGTATGACAACAATAAAAACTAAAGCATAATTTAGTTATTTACAAAACGTGCCTTGCGGCTTTTCTGGGCGTTGAATTCACGCAAGATAGTATTAACGTCTAATGTTTTTAACATATCGGACTCTATGTATAACTAATATTATAAAGCTGAAGAGTTTGTTTGTTTGTTTGTTTGTTTGAACGCGCTAATCTCAGGAACTACTGGTTCGAATTGAAAAATTCTTTTTGGGTTGAATAGACCATTTATCGAGGAAGGCTTTAGGCTATATATCATCACGCTTAAGCCAATAGGAGCGGAGCAGTGATAAAGAATGTTTTAAAATCGGGGATTCCACGGGGACGAAGTCGCGGGCAGCAGCTAGTGTATAATATCGATAAATTATCGAGAATTTCTTGTATTATCTTTGTTCTTTTTTAATTTTGAAAAAGGACGTTCCGCTGAGCAATTTGTGAGCGATAAAAATATACTTACGCAGGGCTGTTTCCACATTAGTGAAAGCTGATTCAATTTTATTATCATGTATTATTGGGGGTTTTGACTCTAGGTTGGACTCGTATATCAACTTAAAACGCGTAAATTAGCCCTAATTCTTTTTTCGTGTGGTGTTTGGTGACATGAGAGTGAGACGTGATGCCCTAAGGACGGATATTTTTTGTGCTTCTTCTGGTGCCCCCCCAGACGTGATGCCTTAGGCAATTGCTTAATTTGATTAAGGGTTAATCCGTCACTGCAAATGAATGAGTGCACAAACGCCCTTATAGCCTCCGTTTACACAATATTATGATCACATACATACGTTTTGACTTCTCCATTGTTCTGGAGTAAGATCCCAGAGCCCTCTGGATACAGTAGTATTATTTCGAAAATTTGAATATACACAGATCTGTTAGCATGGGCCGACAGCCAAGTTTTTATTAAAGGCGTGGTTTGGACGTACAGCAAGACCCAATGAATAGAATGCGTTTGCAGCCCTTGTCAAATTATATTCCATTGCAGCACTGAAGAAGATTCCTTATTTTTAATTTTACTGGATGACTATAAATTACAGATAAAAAATAAATTTATAGTAATGTGTACTATAATCATCATTTGTCTCTTGAATATTGACAAATCTTACAATTGTCACTCCTGCAATATACGAGTGCGAGAGTTTGAAAAATTGATTGCTGTATTTTGCAACTTAACTAATCAATAGTTATACGTCATGATTAATATACTTTCACGTTCTGTATTAAAAAACGCAAAATGTATAAATCTGCGTTTTATGGCCACTAAAAAAGAAGATGTTTGTACCCATACGGGTCAGAAATGGGACTCCGATGACTACAGGATGGCGCGTTTCATGCATGCTCCTAAAGTAGTCAACCCTAATTGGGCAATTAAGTTGACAATGGAAATAAAACCAACACCAGTGACAGGCAGGAAAGTATGGTGTGACGGAGGTAGTAGTGCTGAAGGCCATCCAAGAATTTATATTAATTTGGACGCACCAGGTCCACAATTCTGCATGTACTGCAGTCGAGGTTTTGTTCAAGTATTCCAAAAAGCCGACCCGTGCAAGCAAGATAAATAGTTTATACAAATTGGAACCTGGAACTATCCAGGTTCCAATTTGTATAAACTATTTATTTTCAACACCGAGCATTTGGATTCGTGCCCATTAAATGGAAACTGTTTTCCCCACTAAATGAGACAAAACTTGTCAGAAGAAATTTTAGTTATAACTCTTTCTAAACCAGAGGAGAAAAATTCCTTGACATTATATTAGTTTCATTATGACACAAAATAAAAACACATTTTGCATCATGCCTTTAATTTTTCCGTGACTATTGCAGGTCTACAACACCAATCGCTTCCAAAATTGTATATTTTATAATATTATATATATTTTTTTAAATTATTCAATTATTTATTTTAATTTTGAAACTCAACAATATTCAAATCTTCAATTTCAATTTGATTCATTAGGATCTACAGTAATAGAAATATCTAAACATTCATTCTTATTAAAAAAATAACAACTTCTATTTCACTTCCATTAACCAAAGTTAAGATTTAAAAGTGCCCCTCAATAAAAAAATAGATGATTTAAGCAAGTTCAGGATAGCATTTTGGAAGAGCATAATTATGCCATTTCATAACAACATTTTTAACTGGCCAACTATAAATGTTGAAGATCCAAGAGAAATTAATCCCCCAATCTGATCACCATGTTTGGCAAGCCGTGAAGCAAGCTAAATAGCTAGGTGTGATTCGGAAGGTCACGGGTGTCTTGTGGTTCGTTAGAAACGATCGACCCCTTGTCGACGTCCGCATCTCAACAATCAAACAATTCATGAAGCGCCTTAATAAGCGATTCATAGAGTCCGCCGATTCGCACCAGAATCCTCTTATCGTATCGGCTGCCCGATACGCGCCCTCCAAGATCTACCTACTACCTTACTCCAGGAAAGCAATAGGCAGGGCCGGCCCGCCCATACGGCGAACGGAGCAGTCGCTCCAGGCGCGAAATCCTAGGGGGCGCCTAAATGGTAAAAAAAAAGAAATTCCTTTTTTTTCGATTGTCTATATGTATTTTAAGCAAAGAGATGAACGAGACGCGTTCGAATAGAGTGTGCGGGTGGCGCGGGGCACCACATCACCTCACTAACCTCACCCCGCGCTAACCTCGCAATTTAGTTAGCTAGGCTAGGATTGTTGGTATTATGCCATTGGCGAGGCGAAGACGCGAGCTACGGAGATGTTGGAGACTCTAAACGGGGATCCGTGGAGGCGTCCTTATCGCTCGGTCCGGGGGGGAAACTCGGACCATGGGCGCCCCCGCTTACGAAGAGTCTCCAACCAGAGCTGCTGGAGGACGTGGTCGCAGCTCTCTTCTCAGCACGAGCGGAGCACATTCCGCCGTCGATGGCTTTTCCCACAGCCGCAGAGCCCGAAGAGAACGCCAGCGTCCCAGAGGTGACACAAGCAAAGCTGAGGGCGGCCGTGATGCGGCTCCGGGCAAAAAACACTGCCCCGGGGCCCGATGGGATTCACAGCTGCGTGTTGGCCCTCGCTTTGAAGAAGCTGGAGCCCCAACTGAGAGGACTCTACTCAGCGTGCCTGGAGCAGGGCCAGTTTCCCACTCAGTGGAAATCTGGTCATCTGGGGCGCCCCGCCTTCCTGAGCAGGAGCGCAGGAAGGTGGCGAGCCCGGCGGACTCACCGTCCGCGTACCAGCCCATAGTGCTGCTGGACGAGGCCGAGGTTGGAAAGCTGTTTGAGCGTACAGTCGCAGCTCGCCTTGTCAGCCACGGAATGCCAGTTCGGGTTTCGGCACGGGCGCTCCAAACGGCGATATCGCGAGTGAGAGTCCTGGCGGAGGAAGCGGTATCCCGGGGTGGGGTGATGTTGGCGTTGTCCTTGGACATATCCAACGCCTTCAACACTCTGCTAGCACTGCGCTATCATCGAGTGCCTCCCTTTTTTTTTTTTTTTTTTTTTTTTTTTTTTTCTGGATGGGAAATCATCAAATGACCCCTCCCGCCCTGGGTGGAGCGGTAGGGAGTGTCAGACTTTTACTGACTAAAACCCACCCGTGATCCTTCTTGTGCCCTATGCGTTCCAGGGCCGCGGTAACTCTTTCGAACAAATTCCGCAACCCTAGCAGGCACCGACCCTATGGGGCCCCGTCCTCGGTGCTGACGGCTCCTTGAGGCGCGCGTGGAACACAACGCGTCGTCGACTCAACCTGGTATCGGACGGCGAGCCACCCACGCTCACCGTCCCCAGGCATCAGCCACTGCGCGATAGCACAGCGGCCGACTTGTCTCTGGAGGGGGCCGAAAAGTGTGGGGAGCCGCAGCACCCGCAGCAGAAGCGGCAGTGGCGGCGACAGAAGCCGCGGCGGCGGCAGAGGCGGCGGTGGCGGCGGACCTCTTGCCCCTGGTCGGGGCGGATGGCGCGCAGGCCCTTCCCCCAGCCCAGTGCTCGGCCGGCTTGCCAGCAGCCGCACATGCACTGCAGTGCGGCGTGGCCTCGCAAGAGCCGGCCCGATGACCGGGCTGACCACAGCGGAAACAAAGTCCGCTGCGGTCCACCTCCGAGGGGCACATAGCTCCCGTGTGGTTGCCCACATGGCAGCGGTAGCACCTCAGAGGTCTGGGTTCCAGCAGTTTTACCCGCGCAGACACCCATCCCACCAAGAGCCTTCGGCCCTCCGACACAGTTCTGGCCGCCGTCACGGGGCAGCTCACCACAAGGGTTTGCATGCCCGTGTTGTCAGGCCGGAGGGTGCCCGCCTTGACGAGCTCGGCAGAGCACCCCCCAGTCCTGGCGACGGCGGCCACAACTTCCTCCTCCGTCACGGAGTCATCCAGGCCCACTATGCGCATGTCGATGCGCTTAGTCGGCCTGGACACCCGGACCTCGTCTGCGGGTAAGACCGCCCTCAGCCTTTCAGCCAGGGCGTCCGCGAACGGGCCACTCTCCGCTCCGGCGAGCTCGAGCTTCCGGGCACCGGTCAAGGTCCTCCTGACCCCGATGCCCCCGCTGATGCCCAGCTCTTGGAGGCTCACCGCCTCCTTCGCCCGCTTCAGTACGGCGAGATACGTCATGCCCCTCTGTTCCGCTTCCGGCTGCAGTGTGAGAACTACAGCCGCGGATTTCGGGGCGCGAAGCCTCGCCGCAATGGCATTGGCCTTCCGCCGCTGCTTCTTGGCCTTGTTTTTGGCCGCCTTCTTTTGTCGCCGCTTCTCTCCGGCAACCTGCCACTCGGCCTCGGCCGCAGGAGGGTCCGAGGGTGGGGGTGGGGGCGGCCGCGGCGCCGCTGGCGCAGCAGCCTCAGCCGCTCCCCCTCCAGCCTTCCTCCTGCCCCTCTTCGCCGGGGCCGACTTGGTCGTCGCCGGCGTCGCAGGCGCTGGCGCGGCTCCCGCCTTGGCCTTCGCCTGTCCGGACGTTCCCGAGCTGGCAGCCACGGCGGCCGCGTACGAAGCCGCCTTCTGCTGCTGGCCCGGGGCCCTCTGAGTCGCCACTGTTGGGGGACGCCGGACCATGTCCTCCAGCATGGAGAACTGCCTCCGGAAGGGAGCCAGCTCCTGCCGCACCAGGTCCCGCACCTGGCTCAGCACTTGGCCCCCCTCCGGCGCTGCCGGACTCAGTCCCCCTCGCGGCTCCACGGAGGCCGCTCTAGCCATCCCCGCCAGGTCCCTTCGGAGCGACTCATTCTCCCGAACGAGTCGCTCCGTAAGGACCGCGAGGCGGGCGACCTCAGCCCGCAACTCCGACGCCTCCTCTGAGGCAGTCCCGCCACCGTTGGCCGCCGCTGCCGCCAGTATGGAGGCTTTGGCCGCTCTGATGGCCTCCCGCTTCGAGGACTGCTTCCTCTTGAAAGCCACAGCGCGGATCGCGGCCTCCACGACCTCCGCAAACTGGGCCCTCTGGTCCTCGGCAGCGGGGGGTACCTCTCCCGGGGCCTCCGAGTCATCAGAGTCGAGAGGAGGCGGAAGAGTGGAGGAAGCCCCACGACCGCTCCCTCCAGGGCGACGCCCCTCCTCCACCAACCTCCCGGCTCGACGCTCCTCCCGGGTAGAGGGAGTCAGCCCCCTCCCTGCCTCACTGCCCCTGCCCCGCCTAGAGGTGGGGATCTTGCGGGCAGAGGCAAACTCCCCCTCGGAGGACGACTCCTTGTCGTCCTTCCGTCTGGGCCGCTTGCGGAAGAACCTTACGTTCTCCGTAGCAGCCCCCTCTCCCCCGTCTTCAGAGTCCGCCGAGCTGACCGTTACTAGGTCTGGCGCGGAGCCGGAATCCGACTCCGCACCACCCCGGCGCTCAGGCGAACCCTCCACTACGCAATCGTACGCCATCAGCTCCTTAAAGGAAGCGGACTCGGATGACGACGATTGGGAGCCTCCTCGGCTCGTGTTGCCACTGGCAAGCGGAAGGCGTTTGGTGCCCACCCCAGAGTACGGAGGGCAGCCCGCCGAAGCGGGGTGGGATTCCCCGACTGCTGAGCAGTCGGGACCCACCTGGGGACTCATTTTGCAAAGGCCTTGTTTACTCATTTTTTCCTTTTAGAGGGTGCGGTCCCTTACTCCTCCGCCCTTTCTCCATCACAGGGCCTCTCCTCCCACCCGCTCACTGCCCTCACAGCCACGTCTGATGAGCAGACGCGTACCAGAAGGCAGCGAGCGGGATTCCTCGCGTGTGTGTCTCTCTTGGTCTGATCCCTCACTTGCGACCTTCCGGCATGAGTGGCTCTACCGGGAAAGCTCGCAAGATCATTGAGACGCTCAAGCCCCACCACGACGACAACGTGGAGACACATTCGGTGGGGATCGAGTGCCTCCCTACCTCCGCCGCATCGTTGGGGCTTTCTTAGCGGAGAGGAGTTCACTATCTGGGAGGTAATGGTAGACACCAGCGCCCCATGTCGTACGGCGTTCCACAGGGTTCGGTCTTGGGCCCGCCTTTGTGGAACATCAGGTACGACTGGGTGCTGAGCTCCAGCCGGGAGTGGACCTGACGTGTTACGCTGACGACACGCTGGTCACTGCCCGGGGGAACTCATACAGGGAGGCAGCGTTGCTGGCGACGGCTGCGGTCTCACAGGTGGTGAGCCGCATACGTCGCCTTGGCCTGCAGGTGGCCCTCAGCAAGTCGGAGGCCATGGCTTTTCATGGCTCCCGGCGGCGGTGCCCGCACATCGTGGTCGGGGGGGTCCGTATCGCTGTCGAGTCCACCGTGAAGTACCTAGGATTGGTGCTCGACAGCCAGTGGGATTTCGGCCCCCACTTCCGGCGGCTGGTGCTCAACGCTGCTTCCTAATCTGGGGGACCCGAGCACCGCCTGCAGGCGGTTGTACGTGGGGATTGGCGATCTACGGCCCTATACAGAGCCCTGATCTGGGCGGCTGACCTGACGGCCGGTACTATCACTGTTCTGCGGAGGCCACAGAGGGTGATGACCGTCAGAGTCATCAGGGGTTACCGCACGATCTCCTACGAGGCGGCTTGCGCACTGGCCGGATTTCCGCCATGGGACCAGGGGCCGTATTATGACCTCTTAAAACCATCATGTTTTCGGTGTGAAAAAGAGACGGAGCTATACAGGACGAATAGCACTATCCTTTTCTCACACAGAAAACATGATGGTTTTAAGATGTCATTATACGGCCCCTGGAGGTGTTCCCGTGCGCCCTTCTTTGACGTCGTGGAGGGAGTCAAACACCTCACTCCCTCCGCTGACTCGAGGTGGCCCGCAAAGGCAGGTTGGCACCAGCCGGGGATTACGGATGTCGCATACGTTCCCGCGATCCCCGGCGTAGGTGAGAGATGGAACACCGGGGTGATTTCAGTCAGTAAGAGTCTGATAGACCCCTCCGCCCGCCCCAGGGTGGAAGGCATCCATGAGTATTGAAATATAATAATTGTGTAAATTTCGACCTAGTCGACCGTACTCGGTTTAGCGCCTAATTTTCAATTGGTCACACCAGAGTATAGTTGAGATCTTCGCGTTCCATACTTAGGTACGTAAAGTAAGTATGTACGTTCTATACTTACTTTACACTCACAATATTGGTATAGGTAAGGTATATATAACATTATTGGGAGCAAACGGGATAGGCGCCATAATTGGATCTCGCTCCATTCTAAAATTTACTTCGGGCCGGCGCTGGCAATAGGGAAACCAGCACGACTACAAAATACAAAAACAGACCGCGTTCCGTATTCCGGCCCCGCCGACGAGGCCCATCGCGACGCCCCCATAACATCCCTAACCGACTTTTGCCTAACGAGCCAGCCTGCGCCGCTGAGCCATTAACGTTAAATCCACTAAATAATAATAACTAGACCCAGCCTGTCCCTTGCTGCCCCTCTCAATGACCCCGTTAAGCCGAGGCCCATACGGGCCCACAGGGGATGCCCTTAGCGAAACGGTCATTTAGTTTATAGCATTTTAGTCCTGGCTAGGGGCCTTAAAAATTCATTTGAGGCTCCCACAGGAATGTCCGGTTAAGCAGTAGCAGCTTTAGTGTGCTGAACTGCGAGAGGTCACGTAATGCCAACCAATAACCAACTAATACATGTAAAATGTTAAGTTTATTATACCACTATTTCTCGCTAAAAGTCAAGATCAGTTTTTCAGGTTTTTTTTAATTAAATTTGAAGGTTATTCGCTATTTTTAAATTTTTACCACTCAATTCTAAATTTTAAGCACAAAAAAGTCCTTTAGATCTCATTTGTGCTGCGTGTACGTGCATAAAACAGTTTTTAAAAAGTTCTAATTTTGTGACTTAGGAGTATATAGAACATCATTCATACCCCTAAATATTGTTTTTATTTTATATGGCAAAACAACGTTTGCTGGGTCAGCTAGTTATCATATAAAAAAACTGACCGCAAAAATGATTGTCTCCGACAGCCATTCCAAACGTGTATTTCGCGACATTGGAATTGAATCGCTCGTTTCAAAACCTCCTAAAATAAAAGAAAGTCGCAGGTGAAATGTAGCTTTCTCTCTTTTTTTATTGGTGAAATAATTTTTAAATAAAATAGAAAACTTAAAGCTAAAATACTTCTTAGCTGTATCCCGCGGTTTCACCTGCCTGCGCCACTTATTCTTTCTGGCTCAGTGTTCTTTCTTTCGTCTCCCAAGGATCATAGCTTGATGTTAAATAATTATGGTTCTGGCATCCTGGTACTTTGTAAGTCTTCACTCACAATTCCAGCCCCAGAAATGCTTCGACATGTTTATGGTCTGCTGGTACACGTGAATCCTTACCTCTCAAATTTTCAGCCCCTGAAATACTTTTTTTAGCTTAAATAATTATGGTTCTGGTATCCTGGTACTTTGTAACTATAAATAATAGCAATAAGGCTCAAATTGACTCTACGTTTTAGTTAGAAAACGTTGTATGGGAAAAAAGAAATGGGATTTTCCAGCTTTTCTGTTGAATTTTTTCCTGAATTTTCTTTGATATAAACCTCACGGAGCCCGAGACCTTTCCAACGAATGCAAAACTGTGGAAATCGGTTCGTGCGTTCTGGAGTTATAGCGTCAGGAAGGAAAACCCGACTTATTTTTATATAGTAGACAACACTGGTGTCATAATGTCAAGTCAATGTCAAATGTCAATATTCAAGCACGCACGCTGGTGCGTCCCTGTTATACAGCGTCGTACAATCCTATTATTACTACATTATTATTGTGAAAAAGAAATACTATCATAGGCATCTAGGATAGTAGTTTAGATTAAAATGGATTTTCAAAACCGCCCTGGTGGAAAGACTGGCGGTGGAGGAGTGGCGTCATGGTCGGAAAGCAATCGCGACCGACGCGAAAGACTTCGCCAACTCGCGTTGGAAACCATTGATTTGAATAAAGATCCCTATTTTATGAAAAATCATTTAGGTATGTTTACCATTTAAAAATGTTTCGCTTATTTAAATTACCAATGCAAAATTAATGACAAATAAAACTGTATGTTGAAAATTGAGTTTTATTTGGCTATCTAAAAGTATCATTTATAGATTCTAAAACATCTTATTATTACAGGTTCATATGAATGCAAGCTATGTTTAACTCTGCACAATAATGAGGGAAGTTATCTAGCCCATACTCAGGGTAAAAAGCATCAGGCTAACTTAGCTCGTAGAGCAGCGAAGGAAGCAAAGGAAGCACCACAACAGTTAGCTCCTGAAAAGCCAAGGATTGAACCCAAGAAGTTTGTAAAGATTGGACGGCCAGGTTACAGAGTAACAAAACAAAAAGACCCTGAAAATGGTCAACAAAGTTTATTATTCCAAGTTGATTACCCAGGTAAAGTTTTAAGCAGATGTGACAAAATATTTTTAGAAATCATAGATTAGGTAGACTATGTTTAGGCTGTCTATTATTTCATTGGCTTCACAGAAGCTCAAAGCATTTTTTTAACCAAATTTAGCTTTTCATTAAAACATTGTTTTAATTCCAGAAATTGCTGAAGGTGTGCAGCCAAGGCACCGCTTTATGTCCGCATATGAACAAAAGATAGAGCCTCCAGATCGTAGATGGCAATACTTGCTATTTGCTGCTGAGCCCTATGAGACAATTGCATTCAAAGTGCCAAGCAGAGAAGTAGAGAAACACGACTCAAAATTCTGGACTCATTGGAATAAAGATACAAAGCAGTTTTTCCTGCAGTTTGCATTCAAAATGGAGCCATTACGCATGCCTCCCCCACCTCCTAAGATGTGGGAAAATCATGGAATGCGCTTGCCGCCCCCACCTGGCGCTCCATTGATGGGAGTGCCCCCTCCCCCTCCCTTATTACCAGTTCCACCACCGCCACCTTCCATGTAACTGTGTGTGTGATTTGATAAAAAATAGGCAATAAAAAATTATTTGTAATATGACATGTAGTTATGTGATTTATTTGGATTCCTATTTACTATAATTTCTGTACTATTTATTTTTTTATTACAACATTAGAAAAAAGAGGCCCATTTAGCAGAAATATGAAACCTTTTGTTTTCAACCAGTTAATTTCAAACAATTTTAATAGATAATCTATGTGCTTTATTTGTAAGTAACTGTATGGCATACATTAAAGCATATTTCATCAACTTATCACGATGCAACAATTTTTAGTAATAGTTTACAACTGATAAAATTAAAAAACAAGTGCTGCAACAACTCATGAAGGGAATAGGTGACAATTTAGATTTGGTAGAGTTATAGTGACTTGGATCGAAGTCAAAAAAACGAAGTTTCGAGAACTGGAAACAGCGGTTCGACTTGTATTTTCTTGCCAGTGGAACAGATACACGTCTAAATGATGAACAGAAAAAAGCTCTGTTATTAATAGGAAACCATCCCAGTACTCTGCCTCTGCTTCTTTTAGATTTTTAAACATTGACTCGAGTCACGACAATATTCTATTTAAAACTAGATTTAAATTATTTTTATTATTATTTTCTTTTAATTTCAGAAGGTAGATACGTTAAATACGTACCTACAATAGGGTATTTTACTGTAAAAATCTAATTAGTCCGTCTGATAGATTTACATAAAATATTGGACACGTATTTTTTCTTTTTTCACGTAAGCAAAAAATGAAGACGATACAGTGCGTTGAAAACTCACGTGACGTCACGTCGCTGAAAGCGTCGCTGGTAAAAATTGTAGCAACGTAGTGACGTCACGTGAGTTTTCAACGGACTGTATCGTCTTCATTTTTTGTTTACGTGAAAAAAAGAAAAAATAAGTGTCCAATATTTTTTGTAAATCTATCAGACGGACTAATTAGATTTTTACAGTAAAATACCCTATTTAGTGTGACAGCTGTTATTTAAATTGATACTCCACATTAATCTTGACTGAAGTAATGTTTGTAATACTTGTAAAACAAAGTGTGCCTATAAGACTAAGAGCCTTTTTTAACTTCTGTTTAATGCTATAGTAAACAGAGTATAGTTCCTGCTGTTTGGAATCCAATCAGTGGTTCATTTCTTGAGATTCAGTTGTGAATTGATATGATCTGTCCTGTGGGGTACATTTTAGTTTGAGGTCTTTGTTGCCTACATCTGCGATTTGTGCTCCATTGCTTGCTGCCACGCCACGACTGACATTATATATAATAGTCACAGAAATCTTAATAATTATTAAGATTTCTGTGATAATAGTCTATGCGACTGACATATTTCAGTAGTTAGGGTCTTAGGGAGGAAAGCAGAAAAATTCAATAAACTGATCCAGAACAACATGCGGAACGGGGAGGGAGTGAAGAAGCTCGCCGCGTTGCTGTTACCGTTTGGCAAATCAGCAATTTGACACAAGTGGTTAGTTGCTAATTGTGGCAATTTGGAATTGATTTGCCGCAAACCATTACAACCGAGCCGATCAAGTGCGGCAACCCAAATTCTCTGCGCATTCTCAGAATTATATGAACATTTTGAGAATAAGCACCTGGGACGGTGAGTCGTCTTTCAGTAAACAGCTCATTGCGAGTTATTTTGTTGCCACGACTCGGAGATCAAATCAAAGTTGCTGCATCTGCGAAACGCTTCGCCTTTATTTATAACTAGCAGCGCCCCGCGGTTTTACCCGCGTAGTTCCCGTTCCCGTGGGAATATGGGGATAAAATATATCCTATGTTACTCAGGGTGCATGCAGCTTTCTTTTTATTTTATAATATCATTGTTTCTAATGGTGAAAGGATTTTTGAAATCGGTCCAGTAGTTTTTGAGTTTATTCGTTACATACAAAAATACAAATCTTTGCTCTTTATAATATTTTTATATAGAACTAGCTGCTGCCCGCGAATTCGTCCCCGTGGAATCCCCGATTTTAAAACATTATTTATCGCTGCTCCGCTCCTATTGGCTTAAGCGTGATGATATATAGCCTAAAGCCTTCCTCGATAAATGGTCTATTCAACCCAACAAGAATTTTTCAATTCGAACCAGTAGTTCCTGAGATTAGCGCGTTCAAACAAACAAACAAACAAACTCTTCAGCTTTATAATATTAAGTATAGATGTGCAATTCTGCACTGGCAGTAAGTACTCTTTGACTGGCAGACTTATACATTTGCCACAGAGTACATTGAATATACATATACTAAGGTATTTGCTACCTAATGCTACCTACCAAGTACCTACCCTATTTTGACAGGTTTCAGGGCGGCTTCAAGTTGCATGTTGACAAAACTCCTTGAATGAACTAGGTGTATAAAGTATATTGGGCGCACTATTTTGAAGATTGAAATACTTTTATTTTTGCTATGTTTTTAATTTATATAATTATTTCCTTAACTGTAAATTGCTTATAAAGACTAGAAAAAATAAACCGTCTGATTTCCATCCACAGTAATTGGTGGCAATACAACGTAAACGTAGAATGGAACGTTTTATAACGGCCAACGGGCTGGTTGATCGTGAGGGGTGCTTCGCTTTCTTTGTTTTGTTTGTAAATAATAATAATTTACGCGCGCATTCAACATTTCACCCTAATCGTACGGTCGTTATTTTATTTCATGTCATGAGTGAACGTTGACGGTTACTTACGTAATACTTTGAAATTTTGTACGGGTATCTATAAAAGAAAGTATTTACAAAGCTTATCTGTACTTACCTAATTATTTTTGAATTTCTCGTTTTACTAAAAAATCATGTTTTCAAAGGCAAAGCGCTTTGAACCACTCGGTAAGTTTGTTCTTATTGTTCTGTTTAAAATAAAATTACTCGTGTATTTAATAGTCATAGTCATTTACCTATTTACTTCTAATCTAATTATGAATTTTAGAACGTTATCTTGAAGCCTGCTTCAATTGTAAGATTTGTGATTTGCTTTTTTCCAACAAGTAGTAGTTTACCCGACAGCGATAAGGTCAGTTGCAGTCGTTTTTATATACTTACAGAGATTTCTTAGTTACTGTTGTTGTAATTAGGAAATTGTTAACCATAAGCCTTATCACAAAAACTTGAATTCGTTCGATAGCGAAGTATCAATAGAAATACATATATTACGCGTCTTCATGCGAGCAAGTCCTTATAGTATAAACATATTTCGTTCCTAATCGTAACAATTCATTTTCAGCTCCTGACTCCACAAAAAAAAGTCAAAGTAAACCAACTAAACCCGAAAATGACAAAAATAAGGCAATTACTAAAACCTCCGTAACGGGAGGCAAGCCCAAGCCATTTGCTGTCCCAACATCTTCTAAAGCCAATATGGATGTGCAGTCACAATGCAGCTCTGTCTGCTCTGTACCCAGTGTGAGATCCTTTGCTACAGTAAGTGTTTAATGTAATGCATGAAGCATTATCACTACCACTATCACTTATTTTTAAAAATAGATTTCGTATTTTTATGGTGCATTACTAATGTTTATACCTACCATAATATATACATAACAACAGCTGTTTCTGTAACAACTGAGCTACAAAGCTATAATTTTGGTGCACTGCATTGTTGTACCTCAATTTCAGAACCATCTATCAAGATGATTATTCCCATAAAATTTTATTTGCAGCCAAAGCCGTTAAAACCTACACCTATCATCAAAGCAACTACTAGCCTTAAGAAGAGAAATGTGCCAAATTGCCCTAAAATAAAGAATGAAACTTCAAATGAACTAATTAAATCTCAGGAGGTGGAGATAAGGTAGTTATTAAGATTTGGTAAAATTGTTTCCTTGTTGAAACCTCTTTAGATGGCTTAACATTTAACTTTATTTTGATTTCAGAAATAAAGACCACACTATTGCTGAATATATGAAACAAATTGAAGAATTCAAACACAAAATCTCACAGCTGGAAAAACAAGTGAAAGAAGTAACCAAAAATAATTGTAACGGATTGGATAAACAATTTTCCCAAATCAATTTAGAAGGCCTGGAAAAACAAGAACAAAAAGATGTGATTTGTCAAACTGAAAGCAGCTATTCAATTAATGATCTTAAAAACAAAATTTATGATCTAGAGAAACAATGTGAAAAACTAGAACAAGAAGTTACTGACAAACAATTAGAATTGAGATCTGTTGAAGAAGTTATTATAATTCGAGATAGCTTATGTCAGGACTTACAACAAAAACTAACAAATGCAGAAAGAGAATTAGAGGAAACTCGGCAAAGACTTGAAATGGTTAAAGGTCATCATGCCCTTGCCCTGGAAGCAAATGAGAGTATTCGCCGTGAATACAAAGTAGAACTGGAAACCTTAAAAGCAAAATTGGAAGAAGAAAAGCAGACAATCATAAATAAATCTAAATTAGATCAAGAAAATATCAAGTTAAATTACAAAACATTTATAGAAACAATAAAAAGTCAAATGATGAAAGAGAAAATAGAGGTTGTTCAGGAACTACAACAAAAGCTAATTAATAAGGAAGCTGAAATGAAAGCTAAAATGGAGCAGATTGATGAGGCAACTCGGGAAAAATTGAGATTATGTGAGATACAATTTGAAGAGCGCTCTAGAAACATTCATGATCTATACACAGAACAGCAGAAAAAATTGCAATACCTGGAAGATGACATTAAGGACCTGAAGTATAAAATAACTTTGACTGATGAAGAGAAAATTATTCTTCAAAAAGAAATTAACAATCTGAAAAATGAATGTGATTCTTTGACCAAAGAAAAACTGAATCTGATAAAAGAAAGAGATGTAATGCGAGAGGAATCTAAGAGGAAGCTTATTGATTTCGAAAATGAAAAAAATAAACTAACAGTTGAAGTGGATAAGGCTGTAAAGGATAAAAATAAATTTGAAACATCTCTATCTGTAACAAGAGACATTGTTGAAGTATTGACAATGCGTTTGAGGGAATCTGATAATGAATTGGAACATTTGGAAGACAAAGTGCAAAATCTATTGGATACAAAGGAAATTTTGGAAAATGAGCTTGAAAGTTATAAATCCACTCTAAACAACACTGCCATGGAATGTAATGAATACAAGGAAGCTTTGGTAAATATCTTGAAATCAAAAGCAGCATTGGCCAAAGAGCACAATCGCATAATGGAGCACAATGTTTCCTTGATAGAAAGCTTACAAAATGTTGAGAAAGAAGCATACCGTGAATTAGGTACAATCAAGAATGAGCTAATTGAAGATGTAGAGCTTCTGAAAAAGGAGTCCTGTTCACAAATTCAATCACTTCGTGAAGAGGTTATTTGACTGAGTCATAAAATTTTTCAAGACTGTATTTTTTTTAGATTTAAAAATAAATAAATAATCATAATTCGTTTTTCTAGGTTGAAAAGAAACGAAAGTTGTGTGAGCTGGCCACCGAGCATGCGGGTCAGGCGACCGCTGCAGCCGAGCAGTCGCGAGCGCTGCTAGCCCAAGCAGCAGCCGCCATCGATCGACTTGAGGCTGAAAATCAATGCCTTCAACAACAGGTAGATACACAGCACTTATGAGCACTTCCTACCTTCAAGAACATAAAAAAAGAATTATTGGATGTTGAGCATACATTTATTATTTACAGATCCAAGATCAACAGTCTTTAGTCGTAGAGTTATCATTGCTTCGCCAAGAAAACGAGGAGTTGACAATGACAGTTGCAAAGCAGTCTTCAATCATTGATAAAATGAAGAAGGATTCGGAACAATTACAATATAAACCTAAATCACCATCTGTCTTACGAAAATCTACTAAAATAGGCAAAGAAAACTTGCAGACTATTATTTCCCCATTGAGGGAGCGCAATCATTAAACCATACATTTCATATTCCTAGTATGAGCTTAGAGCAGGACTTGGACCTTTTTTTGTGACGAATTTTTGTTATAAGACGTATTTGAATGTCAATTGTGTATTTTGAGAATGTTATATTTGAAAATTAATCATTATAAAACCATGTTGAATCTTGCACTACCAAAAACTATATTTTATGTGGTACTTAATTGTAATTTAATTGTTTAATTAGCTATTTATATAAAGTTGAAAGTTTTCATCTGGGTTTGTTTATTTTTTCTTAATATTTTATTATTACTCTGGCCGATAGTGTAGTTGTCGTTTCTTTACAATTATTGTAACTATTTATTGTATTGCGTAAAATAATAAATTATTTTCCAATAATTTCGTAATATTATATTTCTCCTAATTTAACCTAATTTTTATAACTGTGTAGGGTCTTTCTTCTCATACGGAGAAGACACTTTCTGGGAACCTCACATGCTAGCTATGCATAGCATGTAAGCCCAGTGCAAAAGGAATCGAAAAAAAGCTTCGCAGATTTTTTGTGGTGTTGGTCGTTTTGGGGGACCTAGGGAGACTTTGTTTTAATGGGTATTTTGAAGTAAATATTAGCTAAGCGCGTTATCATTTTTTTTGTATATCTATATCCATTTTTTTCTGATCTAATGTATTCGTAGTGCAATAAGAAAAAATACCTATAATAGGTAGGTAGTCTAGAACTTCGAAAAATACCTAGCTATAAAGACTTACGTACCTACTTATGGTTTTTACTGCCTACGCAGATACCTACTTATTTGTGAACTTTCATTAGTATTAATAATGTATAAGTTGCTATCTTTTGTCCGCGACTTCAAACGCGCATATCCCGTTTTTTCCCCACTCCCGTGGGAATTTCCTCTCAGTGCTCCCCTACACTCCCCATGAAACCTACAGTCCAGCTTAAATCTACAGTCAGTCACTCACTCGGTACCTAACGGAAGAGTTTTATATACAAGTTTATTTGAAAAACACCAACAACCTCTTAAGAGGTCATTGTACTCATCACAAACAAGAAAACGAAAAAAAAAAGTCAGCTGTTCCCTACATTTTGATGAGTTATACAAACATAAATGTAGGGAACAGCCAAGTTTCTTTTCGCGATTTCAGGTTTGTTCTGGGGGCTAAATAGGGCTATAGGATATATTATATCATCATGCTGACACCAATAGGAGCGGAGCATTCATGAAAAATGTGACACAAAAGAAGTTGCGCGGACCAGCTAGTATAGAATATACATATGTCATTTTGGATAATATTTTCTAGCAAATAAAAATATGCGTCAGTCTTACACCAATTTATTTGGATAAATTTACAAAATTACACAAAGTTGTACATAAACTACAGATAGCGCTAGTGCAATAATAACTTAATTACATAAAGCATTTTGGCAACATAATGGTATATCGACATGGAGGTTCCTTGAATACTACATTATATTATCAACACATAAATAGCTTAAATAATACAGCAAATAGAATGCCATTAATTGTTAAACATTTCTTTGGATTGATCAGACTTAGTAAAATCACAAAACATTGAGACAGACATTAATAGATAACTAAATAAGTACTATACAAATTCTAAATTTTATCGATCATTCATGCAAGTCACCCCTTACCTTTAATGCAAGCGCAAATAGCAAACGTTTCGGATTCAGGGTCTAACATTACAATAGGCATTGTTATCAATTTCCCTTTTTTTTCCCTAGCTGCAAAACACGTATGGGACAAATCATTTAGCATTCACACAATCAAAGGGCTGGTCCCAATAATAAAAAAGCTATAATGGAATAAAACTTGTACACAATACCATTTATCAAATACATTGTTGGTAAGGAAAGGTGAGACTAAATGTAATGTATATGATTAAAAACACTGGCTAAGAATATCTTTTTCTAAAAGCATGCCTATAAATTTTATTTCACACACGAAATCTACAGTTGTTCGCACGTCGGCTGTAAAAATGTAATACATCTTATCAGATACCTACTTTTACGACAAAGATCTTGAGATTTCATATTTTTCTAGAGGGAATATTTTTATAAAATTTTGCATTAACTAATCGATGTTTGTTATAAGAAAATAAAACCTACGCAGATCAACAGTTTCATATTTTGATATCACAAAGTAAATAAACAATCAGCAGTTTGTTAGAAATCGAAATTTTATCAGTCTTTTGTATACAAAAAAATTAAGTTTTCCCTTGCAATAAAACCTCAGGATCAATGTATCCAATTAATTAATATTATAAAATATGTTCATCGTTCATATAAAAGTAGAAAAAAAATATTTCTAAAAATAAAGGTAACTGAAACAATTTTAACATACATTACTAATAAAATGGGTAGAAAAGAGGCTGTTTGATCAGATGAGATCAATATTTCATCATTTGTCCTTAATATTACATTTTAACTTATACTATAGTATAAACTACTCACTGTTGTATTTCTTAATTTACAAGAGAAAGGACATCAAAATGATTTGGGAAATTTTGTACTTTGGGGATAATGATTAACACAGAAGGTATTCATTCAATCCTAACAGTTTTGACTTGTCACTAACTACATTCCAGATCATATATTATTATTATCTATAAAACACATACACATTAGACAGTGAGAATGATTATGAAATACAAGTAGGTGGAACAATATTGGAGTTGAGTATTATGATATATTATTTAATAACAAAAATGTTTTAGGGTCATAATTTTTTCCCATTCTTTTTAGTCAACATGTGCATACCTTGGTACAATATCCTCCCTAATGAGTAAATCACAAAGAGGCAAGCCACTAAGAGGAAGCAAATCTTGCCCCACTTGAATTAAACCACTTTCTGGTCCAGGTAAATGACCATGCCACACATAATAATAGAAAAGCTGCTGCATAGCAGCCATATACCGACGCTGTTCTGGCATTTCCGACTCGAATGTTCCAAGAATGGCTTCTACATCAGCATTTATGCCAGCTATGCCAGATCCGCCAGCGCCGCCGCCGGCGCCTGATCCAAGGACTACATAAAGCGGAACAGCCAAACGCAACCTGGCGAGACTTACCAAAGGGCACAATGTACGAATGGATGATATCAATTCCACCAACCCTTCATAAGTTTTGTTGACATGTTTGAACACAGCAGACGTCAAGTTCTTTTCGCCAATCACACTATCATTGACCATTTTTTCCACGATATCGGCTGACCAATCAAGATGTTTTTTCTGTAAGAGATCTGAGTGACTAGAATGTTGTGTTGTACCAAATACCATTGGTTTAAAAACTTTCTCCTTTCCAGACTTTTTAGCCTCTTTCTGAGCATCCCAACTCTCATAAGCATGAACTCGAAGTAACTCTCCATCCAACACTAGTAAAGAATTCTTGGATTCATCACTACTGGGTAGATTTCCCATATAATTTTCTAACCAAATGTCTGGTGTTAGAATTTCAGTGGTGGAAATTTGTCGTAGACAATCGGCATCATTACATTTGGTCATTTCCTTGAATCTAGCGTTTAGCTTTTGGGATTGTTCTAATGTTTCACCAGGAAATATGACGGAAGGTGATGAGAGCCACACTCGAGAGTATAATTTTTGAGCTGAACGTATGGTGGTTAAAGCCGCAGTCAAGGTAGCTCCCGCTCGATGACCCAACAAAGTTACGGACTCTGGGTCTCCTCCAAAATTCTTAATATTCAAGTGTACCCATTGTAACGCTCTTACTAAATCATTGAGTCCGTAATTGCCAGATGTATGAGGGTATCTACTCTTAGTTAAAATATCTAAGGCCAAAAATCCAAAAGGACCTAATCTAAAATTAGGACGTACAAAAACTACTTCTTTGGTGCGAGCATACAGAGCAGAAGGTTGTGCAGGACTTATTCCTCCAGCTAAAGTATTTGCTCCAATCAAAACAACAACAGGTAGTGGCGAGTCATACCTCACGTGAGGAGTAACTACATCGAGAGTTAAACAGTCTTCTTCACCTGTAATTGTAGCATTTTCTAAGAATTGCAAGCAGAGAGGGCCCTTCGTTTGTGCATCATAAGTTCCATTCCAGCACGTTGAAATGTTGTTCAAGGGTTGAGCATATGTGAATCTCTTACTTCCAACTGGGGGTACAGCATATGGAATACTAAAGAACTTGTAGACTCCTTCATCCAGAATGCTGTAATAAAGATTATCTGACTTAGCAAATGTAACCATAAACACATTCAAATCAAATGATTAATGGCAATGATACATACCCTTCTACAGGCCCGCAGCTGGAGAAAGTAGTAATGTAGCGGCCGAGACGTAGAGGGCGTTCGACTGGCGGTCCAGCGTAAGCTCCGATTATGATACCAATGATAACTGCTATCAGAACTAGGATTACAATCCCCACAACCACAATATCATCTGAAATCAACAAAATTGTTATTTAACTTTTTAATAATGGCTAGCCGCGGACAGAACCGCATCTTCACCGGCTGAAAAGTGTTTTATTATACTAAGTAATACAAATTATCCTGACTTTATCAATGTTCCAGTCTATGTCTACACCAAAATTCATCAAAATTGGTGCACCAGTTTTAGCTGGCAAAGATTTTCGTAGTAGGGAAGTTCGCGCACGCACTATTTCATACAATTTTACATGCGCGAACTTCCCCCACTACGAAAATCTTTGCCAACTTACGTGCCGGTAACTATAGGTACAAATCCAAACAGTGCGAGTCGGACACGCGGGCAAAGGATACCGTAAGATTTTTTTTTTAACATTTTCCTTTACAACTATTGACTTCTTTTTTTATAAGTTGGCTGTCGCAGGTCAACATAGGAAGTTGTCGACTTACCTGTGACAGCCTTTATATGAAATTATAAGACTAGCAGTTAATACTAGACTAGCATTTTTCCGCGACTTCGTACACGCATTACTCGTTTTTCCCGATCCCGTCGGACAATATTATTGTACAGAGTTTCGTTATAATCCGCCGGTCGGTATAATGTGACTTGAAATTTTGAACCTCATTTAGACCGCTCGACTTGCAGCTAGCAGCAGGAACGAGAGCGGAGGCGCCGTCGCCGTCGCGGGCAATAATGACGTATTCAGGTTAGGTTTGCATGAAAAACTTAGTGACTATAGGCTAAGGGCCTTAGGGCGGCGCTGGGGGATTTTTCAAACTTTTGATAGGTACTCAAACCTTTACTGAGTCTGACACTCAGTTACGTGTTGTAGATACTGTCACGGACTTTTTCTTTTAATGTATTAGCTAGTGATTGACATTTTGGTAATACGTACATCTATTACTTTATATCGAATTTGGTCAGAGCAACTGCAACGCTAAATATTTTTGTATGGTAATTTTATGCCATAAACATCATTCTTTCATAAAATATAGCATAATAATATGACACTCAGTAATAATGTAGCTTACTATCAGCAAATAAATTTTGTAATTGTATTAGTAATTTACAGAGATTACTTCTGACAAACAAATTTTATCATATAAATATACTATTATGTACAGTAATACCCCGACTTACGCCACTCCGTTTGACGCGAATTCGGAGATACGCGGTTTTTCTATTTGAATATCGCGCGCGTATTCGGTTTACAAGTTTGGACGTGTTCATTATTGGTTTATCTTTAATTATGGCATCTAAAATAACTTAATAAGAAACGAAAAACACTAGGGGTTACAAATTAAAGATAAAATAGATTCCAATGAATAGCGTGCGTCTCCCCAAACGGGAAATAAAAAGTTACTGTTGTCCTACGAGGAAATTAAAAGAAAATTTACGTGAGAAGAAGAGAAACTTAACTCGTCAGGGGACATTGTTAGAATATATGAAGTCATCGACATCAAAATAAACTTTGATTTACGTGGTTTTATTCCTTCTTATGTTTTCTTTTAACTGTGTAAGATTTAATTAAACATGTTTCTTCTAAATTATTGTTTTCTTGAGTCTGGTCCTGATTACAAATACTTTATACGCAATTATATGCCAGGTTGAAACCCGACTTACGCGAATTCGACTTACACGGCTATCTCTTGGTCCCACCTATCGCGTAAGTCCGGGGTATTACTGAATATATATAATTATTTTTGTTAAGATTTGATCTAATAATAGCAAAATTACCAGTATTAGTTTACCGGCTTTCATAATTATCTTCGGTTCACGGCACTAATAAATTAATCAGGAATATCCTAACTCCCATACTGGTTGATTTTGATGTGCCGAATGCCATCTCCCGAGGCCGTGAATGCATGGAGACTCGCTTGCCCGAATCCACCCGACAACTCATCATACTAGAGACGGTGGTATGTATGAGCCGCTCTGCAGAGAAGTTCAGAAAAAGCTAATTATTACTTCTGCTACTTCTGTGGAGCGTGCATGCCTGCTGACTGTGGGATTCGGGCCTCTGGCTTCACGCACTACCGTCGTCGAATATAAGCCTTGTTCGACAATACTACTTTCCGCCTCGCTACTTCCCTTCGTTTAGGCGCATCCTGTTGGTCTCCTCATCGCTGTCACTTTCTACCCTGCAGCCAAAGTGCGGGTCGCATTGCCACGACACGCAAACATCAACGACATGATCCGACGCGCTCTTGTTGCCGTCGGTGTTCCTGCCGTATTAGAACCCAATGGCCTGGCACGCGACCAGACGATATGTCTTTATTTCCATGGAAGATGGGTAGGCTTTTAGTGTGGGACGCTACTTGCGTTGATACTCTTGCGCCATCCCATCTTCTTAACTCGTCGTATTATGCTGATTCTACAGCTGCGGCTGCTGAGAACCTCAAACGGCGGAAAATAATAACCTAGTCGGCAATTGTATGTTTGAGCCGTTTGGGGTTGAGACTCTTGGACCGTGGGGTCCGATTGCTCATGCGTTATTTAAAGAAGTTGCTAAACGTTTAGTTGACACTTCGCGTGACCCAAGGGCTAGCTTTTACTTCAGACAGAGGATTCGCATTGCATAGTAACGTGGCAAAGACGCTATAGGCTTCACTCCCAGTTGATAGTTATGCGGACGAGTTTTTAGATGCCACTTTGTAGTTAGGAGGATTTTAGTTTATTTTTTGTTATATAAAGATTGCCTTCTCTAACATTATAGCATATTAGATTTAATAGGAATATTGTTTTGTGGAATAATAAATATTTACCCACCAAAATGAAATATACTTAACAATTCAGAATCATTGCAGAATAAACTATTCTGAAAAATAGTAATGGTAAAGATAACTAGCTAAGTTGTAATGCATATAAAATTTCTCTTAAATCTTACCAATAATAAATTTCTTCTGGCGAATCCTTTCTTTCAGTGGAAGTTTAGGGGCCATTTTACCTTCTTCTACTTCCTATAAAATACAAATAACATGTCATAGGACACAATGAGGATAATAAGAGCAAAACCTATGGAAAATGAAGAAATTTAAAAAGGTTTTTAGGATTCATATAAAAATATTTCCAACAGGGAATAAATCGAGTGCCAAGTCTTAAGAAACTGTGAAAACTGACCATCCATAAAAAAAACTAACTTGTTAACAAGTTGACAAAAAACCGGCTTTTACTGCAATTGTAAGAATCATTGAGTGGGGGTTCCACTATCTAGCTATTGTCAATTGATTGAAACCATATTCCATTATTGAATTGGTCATGCCATATGTATGTTTGTGTGATTTGTTGTAATGGAATCTTTGGATATGATTTTCATCCACTTCAAAACTTCTAATACAAACCTTGCACACTCATCAATGACATTAAAATAATTTGATCTGTTTGTCCCATTATCCTGGCCAGGGACTTCAGGATATTTGCAATATAAGAAATAAATAAAATACTTTTATAATTTGATAACTTTGATTGAGTCAGTTAGTCAGCAAATACTTACAACAGGCTCCAATTTCACAGTTTCCATGCCATCATTGGGGGTGTCCAACTTGTCATCCAAAGTTTCCATAGAGGCAAGAGTAGCATCAGCATTGTTTGGAGCACTACCACGTTTTTGGAAAACTCTAGGATATCTTATGTTAAATAAACCCTTCTTGTGGTTTTTGTCCTCTAAAATAAAAAAAAATTCTCTAAGTACAATAATTACACAATCTTCATACATTGCATATAATAATAAAATAATAATAATAAATAAATATCTTGGGACAACTCACACACGGCTGTCTGATCCCAAGCTAAGCAGCGCTTGTGTTATGGTAACCAGACAACTGATATACATACTTATATAATTTATAAATACATATATATTATGGATAAATCACACCCAGACACAGAACAAACAATCATGCTCATCACACAAAGTTTGTCCTGGGTGGGAATCGAACCCACGACCTCCGGCTTAGCAGTCAGGGCCGCTAACCACTAGACCAACAGGCCCGTCATATGTATGTAGATAATTAAGTAAGTTGTTATATTTTAATTATAAAGTCCTTTTCATTGTAACTCACCATTTTCATTCTCTGTAGATTGCAAGAATTTAGTAAACTTCTGCAGGAACTGGAAGCGATTCTCCTTGATCTTGGAGCTCTCATCAGTCTTTTCATTTTCATTGTCCTTCTCTATAGCAGCTTCCTCATCCTGTGTCAAATCATTAATATTATTAGACTTTCTTATAACAAATCTACCCACCCCAGCAATAACCCTCTGACCTGACATGGAAATAACAACATCTTTTCATATCCAAATGTAAAGTATTAATTAACTCTTCATGAGAGTTAATACTTTTAGAGTTAATTAATACTCTTCCCCTGTATTATGTATTACTGTAAAATAATATTACATTATAAAAAACGACAGTACCTTTGACTTATCTTTTTCTGAGTTTTTGGTGAAAAACCCAGGCATTTTGATTGCTCCTATAGGTATAAACTTAGGCTTTACTTCGCGGCCCTGTTCGGTCAGATCCCCAGAGAGGGCTGTTTTCACAGGCCCGTCATCGGTCCTCAACTCCGCAGATTCGATGTTCTCCACCTCAGCCTTTAACATCACTTCTCTCTCCTCAGCCTCAATCTGTTTTTTGTCCAGAGTTTTATTGTCGTCCTCATAATCCATCTTGTTTATATCCATTGTGCTCATACCTGCGCAGCGTCAAAATTGTATCACTTTATTTATCACAAAGCCCTGTTCCGCTTCGGTCGGCACCAGTAACACCAGTATTATACTTCACCCTATGTAAGCGCTAACAAGGCGAAGAGCGAAATGTTCTTTCATTTTATTGTAGCTAGGTATATTTAAAAAAACACTAAACGGAACGGACAAGGGAAGCGTTTTACAAAAGTCATGTAAAATGCACTTTCATAACATAAAATACTTACTTGAATATAAAGAATCATAGGAAATATTCAATTAGCACACAACCACAATAGGAAAACAATTTAATATAGTCTACTGTTTATAGTTTCTAACGAAAAGCCATTCAGTAAAAATGCCGCAACTAGACCAGGCAAAGCAAGCTTACCAAGACAAACGATGCGTTCTCTTTTGGAATTCAAGTTTTCACGTTATGTTTTGATGCGTTCTCTTTGTTACGTTGCGCTGTGAAATATTCCGTTCCATACGACTTGTATTAAAATATTAGTAACACGACCTTTCTTATTTTCGTATGAAAAAAGCTAGTTTTTCATTCAGAAAATTAATAGTCAATTAACAAAAATATTGAACACGCAATTAATCATTGCGTGTTCAATATTTATCAAAAACTTTTTTTAAAGTCAAAATAATTAAGTATACTTACATATTATTATATTGTAAGAATAATGGAACTTGGATCGAAACGATACGTTTTTATATTATTTATTTTATGTATCGGTTTACTTTATCCAATGCTATTATTACAGGTTTCTAAAATAAGTGGATAAATCTGCTACTGGAAAAAGAAATTGGTTCCCGACAAAGTATAGCAGAATTTGTTCTGTTTATTTCACAAATGATTAATTTAACTCGTCAAAAAAAAGACGAGGATTGAAACACTTTCAACAAATTAGTTATGACATAATGTTTGCAAACAAACGAATGAATGAAAAGGCCTCTTACCTACATGGAAGTTAACCCAAAGGTACTTTATATTATTATACTTTAGTCATAAATTCATGATCGCGTTACAATAGTATCATCGAATGTGTATTATGGTGGGTATTAATGCATGAAAACCAGCTATTAACCTGTGCAAAGACAATTGAGGTTGATTTTGATTCTATCTTGCACCACACTTCACAATACTACACACAGGCATGTTGGGTTTCTGTTTTCCAATATTTACATGCAATTTTGAAAGTAAACTCTACGCATGAATAAAATTTGTCGTTTAATATGGCTGCTACGGCACTTACCTACATGCCCTACATGCCTACAACTGTCATACGTCACGACAAAATGCTGCCTTTTATCAAATAAGATTATCTCACTAGAAAGAATGAAACATAACGATATTTCAAGTTCTGAATCATATTTGTATGTATAAGCAAATGTATGTATAGAATAACGCAGCGTCTCCATATTTTTCCTATCTCAATGGCTGAAACCGCCTGATTTTACCATTTTATTTAGCAATAGCTTCTGCCCGCGACTTCGTCCGCGTGGAATAGTTACCTTACCCCCGATTTTGTAACTCTCAGCCCGATTGGTTTAAAATTGATAAAGTTTCATACAAACTTTCATCCCCTATTTTATCCCCTTGGGGGTAAAATTTATCTAAATCCTTTCTTAGCGGATGCCTACGTCATAACATCTACCTGCATGCCAAATTTCAACCCGATCCGTTCAGTGGTTTGGGCTGTGCGTTGATAGATCACTATGTCAGTCAGTCAGTCACTTTTGAGTTATATATATTTAGATGCATTGCTAGCTACGAACATCGCTCGTGTTGGTCACTCGTAACCGGCCAGTAATGGTATTGACAGTCCAATCCAAGACAGTACAAGTACCTACACAGCATCGAAATTGCTGGCGGCGTGGCGACGGCATCTTTATCCAGAGCCCCAAAACAAGACTGGTTGATTCAAAGACATTGCGAATTTCGTCGGACAGATAGGCAGCGCAGGCTTAGTCATAAGGTTCCGGTTTCGATAAAGGGAAAAATAAAATAAATTTTCGTGATACAGTAACATCAATCTTTATAATTATTTTAATAGCAATGTCTAATGTTTTTCTAATGCTTTAACTAACAGTTCATTAATATGCGTGATCAAGTTTCTGGGGTCCACTACAAGTCCTGCGGTCACCATAGCATTAGAAAACAGCTGCTCTGACACCATTTTGGCCAATTCCTTATCAGATGAGGTCAGTTTGTGAAGTTTCTTGATTATGGGGTGTCTGGAAAACGAAATGAACAATGTTTTAATAGAATCTAATGACAAAACACAACAAAGCTTACATCTATCGATTGGTGGCAAAAATATACATTATTCAGGTATTTTTCGAACGATTCACGGCTGACTAAATCATCTAACTTTGCCACAGAAGGACACTCACTTGACGTTTATTTCTAGATGCGGCCTCAGCAGCGCGAATCTGTTTTCTTCACTTAGATTTTGTGCTTGAGTACGAATAAAATGTCGAGCTGCCGCCATTTCTTGTACGGTGATAACACAAGGATGAGTTTCCAACTTGGATGTTGTTTTTACATCGAATACTTTGCCAGCTAGTTGTGTCTTCAAGTAGTTCACAACTTCGTCTACTTGACTTTGTAGAAGTGCGTCGCTTCCTGTTCAAAAGAAAAAGGATGAGATAGACCAGTTAATCTTAGCAAAGATGCACTTTGTAACTAGTTGAAGCTTCATCAGTCAGTGACTGGTGTAAAGGCAGAAGTACGCACCAATAATGTCTTCTGTTTCCTCCTTAGTTGCTGTCTGCATATCATTCTCTATGGAGACAAGCTGTTTGTTGTTGAATTCCTTGAGTTCCAGTAAGACCAGTTCGTCGTACATTTCATAACAGAATAACACTTCGACGTCGCGTTTTTTGAGCGACTCATAGTAAGGCGATGTTTCTGCCAATTCACGACTGCAATAAATAAAGTATATTATAATACTAGCAGCGCTCCGCGGTTTTTCCCGCGTAGCAATGTAGCTTTCCACTGGTGGAAAAATGGTTAAAATCGTTCCAGTACATTTAGTAAAAAAAAACTCTTTCCTCTTTTTCTTTTTAATATATACTAGCAGCGCCCCGCGGCTCACCCGCGTAGTTCCCGTTCCCGTGGGAATATGAGGATAAAATATAGCCTATATCATCCTGGGATAGTGTAGCTTCCCAACAGTGAATGAATTTTTCAAATTGGTTCAGTACTTTCGGAGCCTGTTCAGTACAAACAAACAATCAAATCATTCCTCTATAGAATATTATATATTTATCTAAGTATTGAAAAAAAAACACCGAAAATAACCATTGCCATTGCATCTTCCAACTAATAATTTTTATTTTTCATTTTTTTGTGCGCGAAACGCTGGATGTGAGACGAAAGGTTGAAAATGTATGGGAAGAGCTTTATCCAGCAGTGGAAGTTTCTCGGCAATAGTTACGAGTCATGATGATTATGCAAATTCTCAAGCTTAAAGCGAACATTAAGTAGCTTTTATTGAAAATTTACAAACCTAGGGGCGGCTAAATAGTAGATTGTTCTTTGGTCTTCTTTTTGGCGAGAAGCATAATCACTTAACGATGTCCTTTGCCCGCCTGGAAGCTTCGAAGACTCAAATCTGAGCAATTTTGCAATCTCCTCCTAAAATATTAAAATACACCATTTTATCAAATACACAGTGTTAAATATTACGTTTTGGCCAATATTTCTTTCGTAAAAACACTCACCTTTTCAATGGGACTCTGACTAGTAACAATACCTTCTTTCAAGAAGATAGAATACTCTTTGTAAAAAGCTTCATAGTCAACTTGATTCTTTTTCGACATGTCTATCAAGAACTTTAGAAAACGGTTGGTCAGCACACTTTTAAGTTTTCTGCAAAAGAAAAAATATTATCGCACCTGAGACAAATAGCACCTGGCAGTTTAATACAAAAAGAGTGATTAATGCAGCCATCGTACTAAGTATATATTTGAAACAATTGTATAATATTATGTTGGGTAACTTACAAAATAAGACCACTATTTTGCAATAGCTCTCTGCTAAGATTCAATGGAATGTCTTCAGAATCCACAACACCTGAAATCAATGTGGAAAAAACATTCATTAATGAAGAAACTAGTGATTTATTCTCTGATTAACTTAAAAAAATAATTTGCAAACCTTTAACAAATCTCAACCATTTTGGTAATATATTTTCAGCCTTGCTTTTGATCAGGATTTTTCGAGAATACAATGCTACTCCCACATCAGAGTCACGGGAAAGTTCGAACAGGCCAGGTTTGCCTTCAGGTACGTACAAAATAGCTCTTATGCTAAGAGGAGCGTCAGTTTTGTAATGCAATGTATATCTGGGTTTGTCATATGCTTGGCTGATGAATTTGTAGAAATCAATGTGTTGTTCCTGAGTTACTTCTTTTGGCTCCATCAACCAAAGAGGCTGTAATCATGCACATATAGTTAAGTAACATACTCCCAGAAGCAAATCAGTGTAATGTGTTGAATACAAAATAAAAATATGAACCTTAATTTGGTTTATTTGCTCATCATTCAGGAAGACGGGACTGCTGACAAAGTTGCTGTACTTTTTGATAATATCTGAAACATGTTAGTAGTATAATTAAAATTATTGTTCTTGTATCGTTTTTGATTATTTGTCATTGAATATTGTAATGCGATTTTAGTGTAGAGGAATTTTTAAAATTGTTTGTAAATAATTTATCTAGAGTTTATAAGCACTTGAGATATTTTATAAAACTTACGGTGTAGGTATGCAACTATCTAGTGTCCAAGTTAGTAAGTTTGTATGTATATTAATACATACAAAAATGCTAACTTTTAAAATATTTAAGAGAATAAACCAATTATAAAGCCACATACTTTTAACTGTCTCTTCATCAGCATATTCTCTGCAATCTGTTTTTAAGTGGACAATAAGTTTTGTACCAATGGGTACTCCATCTGCTTCTTGTATTTCATATGTGCCAGAACTGAAAATTAATACGAAAATTGAGACAGCTTTTTTTTATTGCAGTAATCATTATGTGATCCTATCAGAAAAGTAAAGAGTGTTTTTGACACAAGATGAACAATAAGGGCCTTACCCATCTGATGTCCATTTGTAGCCTTGTGATCCTTCTTTGCTACTTCTAGTGAAAACTTCTATCTTATCGGCAACCATGAATGCAGAGTAAAATCCGACACCAAACTGTCCTATGATTGAGTTGGCCTCGTCAGCACCCTTCTTCTTGATCTCTTCAATGAAAGACTTGGACCCTGAACGGGCTATAGTTCCTAAGTTGTCAGTTAGCTCCTCTTTTGTCATGCCAATACCAGTATCCTAATAAATAAAGATATATTCAAATTATTGTTAGCGAGAAAATACCACTGTGCTTCATGTCATCCACAGTTCCAATTACCTACTTCCACAACCACTTTATGGTTCTTGTGAAACAAGTTGTCGCTTTTTAATTGTTGTTTTAAAAACCAGCTATTAAAGAAGATACAGTGTAATTAATATATTGTTATTGTTTCATTTTATAGTTTCTAAGTAAATACGTACCTGGAAGGTCAGTGTTCTGTTCTGCTTATCAGTTGAGAGTCTTATTTCAAGTGGCCTGTCCATCTCAGCTAGTTTTAGAGTATTTGAATCTGCACTGACACTCAGATAACGGAACTTTTCTAATGCATCACTGGCATTTGATATTAACTCACGAATGAAAACCTGTAAGTGAAATTATTAAAACTGATTAGTGTTGTTCTGAGCTTAACAACTGACTTCAACAATATTTATTTTAAAAAAAATGTATAGATTTAGATAGCAAAATGATGGTTTTCATTATATATGTGGAAAATAAATAAGTGGTATGCTTTATGACCCTAAAGAATACCACGTATTTATTGGTTTTAGGGTAGTTACTACCAGGTGAATAAATAATATATGGATGACTATTAGTGAGATACTAAACTGACAAACTGACAGAGGGGTCTATAACATATGTTCGCAAAACCTCAAATTCATATTTTTAACATTTTTGTTTGCCTTCAGTGTTTCACTCACTTAGTATTTCAGTACACCATAATCAGAATTTTAACAGCACCAAATTTATAGGTTGCAGAGTAAAAAAAAACGAATTGAAGAATTTTCCCTAAAAGGCATACTAACCTCTTTATCAGAATATAGAGATCTTGCTACAATATCTAATAGCATACGGGTTTCAGCTTGAAATTCCCTTTTTTCTGTTGGACCTTTTAATGTTTCCTTTCCTGAATCTTTCACTGTAGAGTCTTTTGAAGTTTCTGATTGAACTTCTTTTGTGGCAGCACTGTAGCATCTGCTAGTTTGGTATTTTGTTAGAAATAAAACTGAAAAATAAGATCATTTTAAATCAAAATTTGGATTTCAATTCAGTGGAAACCAGTCTATTTGTGCCGGTTTTTAAGACATTGGAGTCTTACAATTTATATTTCTTGCATTTGGATATACAAAAGCTAACGTCTACTTTAGTGCTAATGTGTAAGAAATAAACAATAGCTCATAAAACTCGCTCTTACCATTGGGCTGTTTTGTGATTAAGTTACAATTGGAAAGATATTTTGCCTTACTTATCGGCTGCATGAATAACCTCTTCGCACATAATGTGGAATAGCGAATATTCAGTCTTAAAGCGGACATTGCTGCGGATTTTGTAAATTTAATAACTATAAAACTAAAGTGACTCTCGTTTGCGAAAATTCGCTATGATATAACACTGTTTTAAAATCTATGTAGTGTTATAATATAATATTTTCAATTTGGGTTTATTTCTTGCAATTGAAGCAATTGTTTTGCAAAGAAATCTGTCAATAATGAAACTGTCAATGTTCTTCTGACATCCGAAAGCTGGTGCAGAGTTGCCATCACAATTTACTAATGGCGAGCTCACCGCCCGCCAGCCAAAGTGCGCCATAGTGTGTTGAAAACTTCGTTTACAATTTGGGTGGGTAAACTGATTTTCAGCGATGTATGATTATTTTTCATTATATTTGGCACTATTTTCACGGTTTTTTCATCTTACTATTTTATGATGCTTCTTTATGCATCCTATTTAAGAACTGAAACGCGATGAGCAAAGCAAGCGTCAGTCAGTCAGTGACATGACAGGGAGAGTAGTTAGTTGATGTTTGGCCATTCATGTTAGATTAGCTGAAGCAAAGATTTTCTAAAATTGTTTTGAAGAAGTCATTATCAGTGTATCAATCAGATATTTGTAGTTATGTGCAACTAAATTATCTACAGTGCCCATTAAGATTGTAGAGTTTGTGACAATTTATAGTACGCAAAACTGTTTTCGACGTGTTGACTGCATAACTTGTTCCAAAACATTTTTATCATTTGACGTGTTTCTTTATTTATATAATTTGAGACTGACGTGTAAGTTACAATGTTCTAATGATTATTAGAACCAGAACAATTTAAGAACTTGGTTAAAAATCAGTGGAGTTAATAGAGACTTGAAAGTTGTGACAACATGAATATTATGTTGAGGATGTTCAGGACGAATTGTGTGTTTCTGATAGTGCTGTCGCACTTGCGGTGCAGTACTTGAATAGTGAGAGACTCACGTTAAGGACTTGGCAGGAGTATGACGGAAAAAAGGTAAAAAGTGAGCAGGCACCGTGGAGCACCTGGTCGGAGGCGGCGGGGCGGGCGGCCTGCTTCCCGGCGCCGCGCCCGCGCAGCACCCGCCCAATATGCTGCAGCCCATGGAGGAGATGATTCTGCCACCCAAACGACAAGCTGTTGTTGATCGCCTGAGGTGAGTGTTCCAACTATTTGTTTTAAACTGTTATTGTAATTTGCATTATTATCACACAGGGAAAATTGACTGTTCTGTGTAAATATCAATATCATGAACCTATGTGATTTACAACTACAGTGCAACAAAATAATAAGCAATTTCAAATATATCATATTTGACCATATACCAAAATAGCACTGTATATTATGCCCATGATTCACATTAATTTCCATTATACTTATAGTTTTCCACAGTGATAGTAACTATGAAAATTGATCCAGCTGTAAAGATGTGTTACTTTATATTTTTGTCTCACTCATCATTTTAATACCTACAATATTATTACTGCTGATAAGTTACTATCAGTGCTATAATATCTATCATACATACTTGTGTTGTTATTAATATTGTTGTCAACTGAGATTGTTACAAGGAATACAGTTCCTCCTAGTGTAAGTATGTAAAAGTAGGTATTAATTAGGTTTTTTAATCAATAAGGGTTCCAAGGATTTGTATGAATTTTGGAACATGGCCCATAACCTGGGTTAGGACAGTGGATTTTATATTGTTAGTATGCTCCAGTGGGAATAAGTTTCAGCATTAAATTCAAAAGAAGTTACTGGCAAAGGCTTGTCAATATGATAATACAAATTTAATATTCCGACTCATAAGATCTAAACCTTGTATATGCCAATTCTTCCTGACAATGCTGAGATAGTTCTAGTGTACTAGTTTAAAAGATGATTAATGTTATTGTAGTTATTCAGTAACACAACAATAACATAGAACAGATGTGTTATTGTTACATTAGATGAAGGTATGTGCATCTTGTTGATGTTGAGCATAACTGTATTGAATTCGTGATTGTGCATAATGTCAAGTGCTTCTTTTTAGTATCTTGAGAAGGAGAAATATATTTTTTAATATAAATTATAATATGTTTATAAAAAATAATTATAATTATAATTTATTATATAATTTAAAAATTATTTTATAAATATCTTGAAACAATTTCCTCTAATCAGCTGTAAGCTTAGATCTTTGATTTAAAGTTCATTTTAAGTGACAAATAAAATTCCTCTTTGTTTAAAAAAAAAGTCTCCTTGTTTTATCTCATAAAGAATAATGCTGTCTATGTGGCCTTTATTTTTCAGACATGTCTTTCCTAGACTGTTCTGGAAAATAAAATCTATTCTAATTAGAAGTATCCCATTCAGAATGTTTACTAAATCATAAACAAAAAACCAAGAATCACCAAGAAGATGGAAAACAAGTCTGAGACTGAGCTTAAAAATTGGGCACTTTGATTGTACTGTTCTAAACCAAATCTAATTTATTTTGAATTGATATCAAATGTAGTCTAATTGAAACTGAGATTCATAATTACTTTCGCATTTGAGCATTCTTAGTATTTAAAATAAAATACCTACCATTTCTACAAATTAGGTGGAGGTTTCAAATTTACAAGTTACATGAGACAGTCCAGCCCTTTACCACTTCCCAGTACTTTTCCTGTGAAGAAGTGGTATGGGTAACTTCCCTCCACTTACCAGCTAACCAATATGTTAATTAAGATCCTACTACATATTAAACCGCCTTTGGAAATCCTAAGTTTTTCTAAATTTTTAAATGTTAGTTGAGCTTATTTTGTGAAAGTACAATTCTTAAATACAGTAGTTTGTTTGAGTAGTATTGAGTGACCATTGACATTAAGGTAAGGGGATCATACTGAAATGATAAATATAAACAATCACAAATGTCAAACAATTGTGTGTGCTCATGCCAATCTGAATCTCATGTTCTAAGATGTAGTAAGGCAACATGGGACTTTAACCACGCCCATTTCAGTGTTGGAGCCCTAGACCCGCGTAATCGCAATACTATCTTTCGTTCCCAGCTTTACAGTACTGATACTATGCTTAATTTTAATCTGGAAACGGATTTTATTAAAATCGGCTAGTGATATCGTAAAAACTTAACATTTTCCAATGTATGAAAATACTGAAATCTTCCGCGCGTATTGTAATACTATCTAAAAATTGTCAAAAGACCTGCGATTGGCTGAATTACAAGCGAATGAATCTGAATTTATTTAAATTCAGGATTTATTATATCGTGATTATAATGGTTGCGCCCCTTATAATCGAACGTACACAACAAGAGCAGTGATAATCCTGCGAAATAATTTCGTAACGCATAAATTCATGCGATCGATCGCAATATCTTTGTTAATTCAACAGTCATTGCGTGTTTTGTGTGGTCAAGTTGACGGATTTTCAAACACATGAAGTAATGGATTAGGGGAGTGTCATTCGCCGGTGATTTACTTACTGTTGGTAAGTAATTAGAATGCGAGTCTTCGCCTCATTCCTCTCATCATGGAATACTATATCGTTTCTAGGAAGCTACACTAATATTATACGTTTTCCTTTTTGTGGAGTTAAGTAGGATCAAGTCCTTTTTCCAACTATATTGGGGTCGACTCCCAGTCAAACCGGATTCAGCTGAAAACCAGTGTTTTACGTGGAGCGGCTGCTTACTGGACTTCTACAACGCATTAACTGGGTTATATATATACGGTAAGTAGGTACTTCTTGGCAAGACTGGAGTCAGATTTTCTAGCTTCTGACAATCCGTATAACGACTGCCAAAGACCTACAAATGATAGCCGGGCCCAACGGCGTAAAGTGCTTTCCGAGGCACGGAGGAGTCTCTGTATGTTAAGATGATCACCCATCCAAAGACCGACCTTGGCAAGCGTTCCTTAATCTTGAGGATCGACTCGTGCAGCTGTTAATATTTAGCCACGGGCTCCTCTAAGAAGAATAGTACCTATAATTACATTCCTACCTAAATAATGTACCTACCAATGTACCAATGCATTTGCAAAATTAGGTAGTAGATACTTAATAATGATTATCTAATTTTGCAATTATTACTTTATCACAAACCTAAAAAAGCAATGGGTTATTGTCGAACGTTACTTCAAGCGCTACTGATAAACTTCCTGTTGATAGCGTTCACACTGTTGTTTCATTTTCCTTGGCTACGAAGGAAAATCACGAGACATTATAAATATTATGCAAGTATGTACCTATGCTTTTATCGATTAAAATCATGAAATAAACAATAGTGAAATCTTTGTGGGTAGGTACTTGTACTACATCAGTCGTTAAGAAATATGGTTAGAAAGGTAATGAAAGTCGTCGTACCTTCATAAGTAGGTAGAGTAGGTACTGCTCCGCAGGAATACATATTTTTTTTACAAGCGACTTTGAATGATTCTGTAAGTACCTAAAAATTCTGTGAGTTGATGCAGTTCAGTGAGTCTCTACATCTCGATTGCGACTAGGTAGGTACGCCATACCCGTCAACAAGGAATCCTTATAGTTTCGGTCTGTCCGTCTGTCTGTCTGTCCGCGGTTTTGCTCAAAAACTATGGGGACTACAAAGCTGTAATTCGGCATGAATGCACATATTAATGATGCCGACAAAATGGTAGAATAAAAACTTGAAAAAATTTTCTACACGTCAAGTGGGAATCATTTTTTATTTTCGCGTCCAACCCATCGTGTGGGGTGTCGTTAGATAGGTTTTTATTTAAAATATTACGAGTCTTCTCAGATCATTTTCCGATTTAAGGATCCGTTTGTGAAATATGAAGTTCTAAAGTGGAGAAATTCGTGTCCTCCCCCTTCTACCGGCTAAACGGCTGCTTCTGGATATGTGAAAAAAATTACGGGAGTAGGAAATATGCTGGATTTAAAAGGAGAACTATAACGGCTAAGAAGGTTTCATAAGTTACGGACTAATAGTCGATCAACTAAAAAATATGTACTCGGAGAACATAACTGAGATGATGTTGTTAGTAGCGTAAAACGCGTTATGAATGTAAATTCATTGACCATACAAAAATTATCTAAAACTAGCGGTGTGTCCCAGCTTCGTACGAGTTGTAATTTTTTTCAAATTAGCCTATTTTACAGAGGGATAATGTAGCATTCTTTCTAATGGTGAAAGAATTTCTGAAATCGTTCCAGTAGTTTTTGAGTTTACCTAGAACTCAAACTGGTCACAGTATTAAACAACCAAAACAGTTTTTAATTAAGTTCACATTATTATGGGCAACAACGGAACCCTATATTGCGCGTGGCCCGTTTTTAGAAAATGCTCGTACAAAGTGTTTTCATTCTAACAACAATCTGAAATACATAATACTAAAGTAAAAATGGTTTTCTTCATTTAATAAGCGCTGCTCACCTTCCTGAATTATTCTCAGCAAGTACACACTTAAAATAAATAGCTGGAATGCAAACACTATAAAAAGTATTCGTCGTAAATTGCTCCCTAATTAGCGATTGCATAATCTGAAAATACCTTCGTAGACGGTGCTTGGCTTAAGTCAAATCTGACTTTCTAAGCGCGAACGATTGACGCTGTTGATAAACTAAGCAAATAACATCGGTCAAGTCAAAACAGTCACACTTATGTATGCTACAAAACTGGACTGAGAAATTCCAGAGTAGCGTAGCGCCTTACTAGTGCTGTATAAGTTTATATCTGAAGAGGTGAGTGCATCGCGGTTTGCACTCAGTGAAATTATGTCGGGGTCTCGGTGTGTATCTAACGGTACTGAATAGCCAGTTGGCGGTGCATAAACGCTGCGCAGTGTTTTATTTACATTGCAGCCAACTTGTAACTTGATACATCGATGCTTACCTACTAGGATTACTTAGTTACAATTTTAGAGATCCTTTAATAATGTTGACTGCGTTCTAGAAAGTAGAGAGACTGCATTTTGTTCTAGAGCAACGACTTACGATTTGCAAAATACTTTTGGACTGGTTTCTAAGAAAAGAGACTGCGTAGGCACATACATTTTAATATGGGAAAACTTATAATAGAGCTATCCATGGAATATACGGGGCGCAAAATAGGTCGTGCTCTTTTATCTATTTACTAGTCCAGATAGAATGTCCACTATATCATTAAATTGCAATTAGTTCGTGTATGAAAATAAATAAATGGTAAATATGCAACTGTCCAGCCGCTCTTGGTGGGTATGTTGTCTGTCAGCCATCTTAATTAAATATGGATTAAGTGCTTATGTGGGAGAAATGGAGACACTTAATCGAGTGTCAATCAACGTGTTGAATACTTGACATTTGATCTATCACGTTGACTTGGTAGTTTATCAACTAATCATGATCATGACGGCTCAACGTATCGTCATTTCTGATGATTTGTTAAAAGTTAACTAACCATTAGAACGAATTAAGTGGAGTAGTATCTATCTGCTGATATGCACGCTTTGTGCAGAGTCCCATGATGCAAAGATTTTTCTTAAATGAATCGTCCTTAATTAATATTTATCAGAATCAGAATTATTCAAAACATTATAAAGTCAGAAATTCATAAATCCCAATTAAATAAGAGTGGTTGTTCGTAGGCCACTAACATATTTTATATGCTTTCACACTTACTCATTCGTGAAAAAGAGAGTTAGTGTAACGATGTAGGATCGTTTGTGACAACAGAATTTACTTTTTTAGTGATTACTTGTAAAGTTGTAATGCAACATTACATACCTATTGTCCTTGCACACAAGCAAAGACGTTAATTCATCCTAAAAGTCTGTTCTGGTAAAAGATTTCGTATGGGGGAAATGTGAGTCTATTCTTATAAGTTATGAGAGCACATGCATTACGGTGGTTGTTCGGCCCGGATCGATATTGGCACCGTGGCACGGAGGGACGATCCCCCGTGCTAATGGGATCATTTGTAGGGATACACCATGGTCGGCGAGACGGACTCCTAAATTCAGCATAAAGACAATGGTGTCTTTATGCTGAACTAGCTTCTGCCAGCGACTTCGTCCGCGTGGAATAGTTACTTTACCCCCGATTTTGAAACTCTCAGCCCGATCGGTTTAAAATTGACAAAGTTTCATACAAATAATCAGAAAGCGCCGAACTGCTAAGCTATCGGGAGTTACACGTGTTATTGTGAGTCAACCATAAAATATAGACATATGCTGTATGGACATTATTTAGATAATTTTATGTAAAACATTTCCGTAATACATGATTTCTATGTAACTTTAACCATTAAGGCTACACACGCGACGCAAGCTTAAAAAATGGAGTAACTTCTCCCGTTTTCCCAACATTTTCCTTCACTGCTCTGCTCCTATTGATTATAGCGTGATGAAAAGTATACTATAACCTGCCCAGGAGTATGAAGAATAATTGCACCAAGTTTCGTTAAAATCGGTCGAGTAGTTTTTGTTTCTATAAAGAACATACAGACAGACAGACAGACAAAAATTTTACTGATTGCGTTTTTGGCACCAGTATCGATCACTAATCACCCCCTGATAGTTATTTTGAAAATATATTCCTTGTACAGAATTGACCTCTCTACAGATTTATTATAAGTATAGATTTAGGAGTTGTATTATACAAGGACATCACTTGTGTGTTAAGCCTCGCTTAGCAAAAGCACTTTACTATATTCGTTTCTTTTGTCCCTAACAGGTTATATTTTCACCATAATAATTTTAGGACAAAATCTTTCTAAGAATGATTTAATCAATAAAATAGATTTGGAATGTCGTAAGTCAGTTTGGGAGACTTTTCAAACATAAATTATATAAAACATGAGGAATTTCCTTCAAAGTCCTCATGTTGTTGAAAAACTAGATGGTGTTTATTGGGATGTACCAACTAAGTTACATTGATTGACACGATACCAGACTATCGGTCACAGTTTGAAGATATTGAAGAAGTCTTATATTGTTTTGGGTTAGAACTAAGATATTCAATGACCCCATTCAAGTTCTTGCTTGGGTTCAAAATATACAACTTGTATGTATAAGATTTTATAGTGGCAATGTGTGTAGTCCGTGTTCGCAGTCATTGAAATGCATTCAGGACACCCATAATCGTGGTAGGTAAGTATGCAAAATTCTTGATCGGTTTTGTACTTGCTATATTATGGATTGTGTGAATGTAGCGAAAACATTAATTTATAGCATTATTTTTTTGTTCAAAAGTGTGATAAATATAAATATACATATAGAATAAAACTTTTTACAAAAAAATACAACCGACTTCTACACACAAAAAAAGCCAAAAAGTACAAAATAACTTTAATTTCGGAAGTCGGTGTTTTTGGTTGCTTTTTCGTCTTTTGAACACCGACTTCCGAAATCAAAGTTATTTTGTACTTTTTGTTTTTTCACTTTTTAGTGGTACACCCCCACCTAAACGTGCCCATCACAGCGTACACGGTATAAATTGGTGTAAACAATAAACAAACATGCGATTTCAGCAATCCCGAAAGATTTGCTATCATTTATTGAGGAGTTCCGTTTCTTATCATCTCTGTTCTTCATCAGATCTTCACCAAACTAGAAAGGGACCTCGTTGAAATACTAAGATGCTCTTCCAAACCATTGTAAACAATTTTATTTTTTCATTGTACATCGACGAGAGGGAATGAGAACATCATCAATGTAGACTAAACGCATCACGCATTATTAGGGATAACTCAAATACTTTTATTCAGATGTCAATCATATTTAAATGGGACCACACGACAAGCACCAGCTTTCGAACGTAAAAAGAATCATCAAAATCGGTACACCCAGTACAAAGTTATGAGGTAACACACACGAAAAAAACAGTCGAAATGAGAACCTCCTCCTGTTTTGGAGGTCGGTTAAAAACAAATAATAAAGTCATGTATGCCAAAAAGTATGTTCTAACAACGTAGAACGACGTGCTAATTTACCGCGTAGCAAACATAGTTATGATGACTTTTATGCAAATACTTGATTGTTTATTCTTCAGTTTTGTATCTTTAGAAAGATGATCCCGTGGTATGTGGGGATTGTCGGGTACAATGTCAGTGACATAGCGTGACACACAATCGGGACTTATCGAAGGCGTTGTTTGCGTAGCGCACAGCCGCGGCGACCGGCTGGTCAATGAACTAAACAAAAACACCTACAAGTTTACACAGTGTACTGCCACACTGCGGCGTGTGCGACATTGCGCTAGGGATGCCAGATGCTCGGGATTCAGCGGGATTATGTGCCCACACATACACAACACACTTAAGTCACATTGAAAGCGTTGAAGTCTTGAAATGTGTTGTTCTTGTTTTAGTTCGCTGTATCAGTCGTTGAGAGTCACTCAGAAGGAATGACTCATGGTTTTGTTGATTCGGCTAGGAAACTTTAGGTACTACGATTGGTTCTGGGATGCGATGTTTTTGGTAACCCTGTAGGGCGCATGGCATGGCGCCGTGTTCTTCATACTTATTTAGACGAAGAATGTATAACCCAAAGTTTGTCAGGTGCCGATAATAGCAGTGGACACTCGCCATAATAAATCCGCTTTTCACTCAATAAGGACCGACTATGTTTACCCAGTTAATCATCTCAGTCATTTGTGCAAAAATGTTACACTGATTTAACTTTTAGTTTGAAATGGTATTCATTCGTGAAAGTAGAGTAGCTATTCAGTTGTTTTCACTTGCGATACGGTTGACTTTCAAGTTCTGAGGAACTGCATATTACGTACACTCATCGTGTAGAGACTCGCGATTGGTTATTCCTAGTCTTCCTTAGCGATAAGCGACGAATAAGGCCGTTTTGAGAACTATTGCTTCTCGTAAATTATTTTTAATGTATGTTTTTTGACTACTAACAAAAAAACGATCTGTCTTTTTACCATGTTAATTTTCATGGCGTTAGATTAATCTTATGAGAACTGCTTGGTAGAGAGGGGCTTACGTTATTTATTCCGAGCCGTCCTCATTCTATCGCCATCTCTTCTTTTCCTTTTAAAAGTATTTTCATACCTGTCGATTCAGTTTAATTTTGTACATAATCAAGAGCGCAAAGGTACTGCTTATTTCAATAGAAATTTCTTCCAGTAGACTGCGACAGAAGAGTGGGATAAGAAAAGTAGACACAGTGTGTAAAGAGACAGAGAAGGAAACTTAAAATAGTCTATACTAACTTAACTAAAACATATTATCAACTATTTATACATACAAATCAAATTAAAATAAACATACAAACAAATATATACAAATAAATATACCTAAATAAATACTTCTATATAAAATAATACATACCTAATAAAATATACAGAATCACAATCACAGTATAGTGGACAGATAATGCTCTTTCACTTGTTTTTTAAAAAGTGAAATATTTTTACAGTCTCTTATTTTTGGTGGGATTGAGTTCCACAGACGAACTGCATGAAAAGAGAAGGAGTGGGAATAAGAAGGATTATTATGGGATGGAAAGTTTAAGGTGGGACCTACACAGCGCATCTGCAGGGCGGGTAAAGAGAGACGATCACGCAGGTAGCCAGGATTTATGCAGGATTAAAAAGAATGTTATATATAAAACAAACATAATATTCGAGTGTTCCTGCGAAGACGGATAGGGAGCCACATGAGATCCTTGCGGAACTGAGAGACATGGTCGTATTTCCTCAGGCCAAAAACAAAACGAATGCACAGGTTTTGCAAGCGCTCAAGCTTGTTTAATAGCTACTCAGTGGTATCCAGGTAGCAGGCATCAGCATAGTCAATAATCGGCTGAATTAATGTTTGAGCTAAATAAATTTTAGATTTGCAGGGCAAAAAGGTTTGAATAGTTTTTAAAGAGTGGAAGGAAAAGTGCACCTTACGACTAACCTCATTCACTTTCGCTCGCCAAGAAAGATTGCTGTCAATTAAGACACCGAGATTCTTTGCCGTGTCCGTGTACACAATATTCGATCCGTTAAGGGATAAAGGCGTCAATGTGGATTGTCAAGCGCACTGCTATGATCATAGCCTGGCACTTGGACGGGTTAACCTGTAGGCCGTAAGATTTCGCCCATTGATTTATCCTCTCCAGGTCAGAATTCATGGCAATAATCGCTGCGTCCGCGTCCGCCAGCAAGAAGTGTCGATAAAGCTGTAAACCATCCGCGTAAAGATGGAAGTTGGATGAAATAACCTGTATTTATGAAGATAGTGAAAAGAAGAGGAGAGATAACGCCACCCTGAGGAACACCTGCAGTAAGGTCACACCAGTCAGAGAAAATATCTTCAAGGCGAACACACTGAGAGCGCCCCCGAAGATAGGAGTCAAACCAGGATAGTGCAAAAGTAGAAAAAATAATAGAATTAAGGACTCCAATAAGTATATCGAAATCCACTGATAGACCAGGGTAGAAGCCTTTAAAAATAATAAAAAGTGAAATAAAATAATAGTAGGATAAAACCCATTAGAAAAGGAGGAGAATATTATAAAAATGAAAGGAAAAATAATTTACGGGCGATCTGAGGTCGGGAAGGGGGGGGGGTGAGGTTTTAAGGGTAAAAAACGGTTTATCTCGATTTCCGGCAAAACTAAAAGTCCTATGGAAAAAAGTCAAATGGCAAAGTTGTAGGTAATAAAAAGATCTAAAACTTTTGTATTTACACTTTTTTCACATAACCTCAAAATTTAGGAGAAAAATTCAAAAAACCAAGTTTTTGGTTTTTTATTTTTATCTTTTACAAAATTATTTTTTTTTGTCACGAAATTTGGTGAAAACTTACCTTTTTATGTCCCAAATACGCTGTAATTTATTTGATTAGAAATATTTATTTTTTCGCCTTATTTTGAATTAATATCGAAAAAGCACCCTAATTTTCAATCAAAAATTCACCCGTCAAAATATCAGCTTTTTTCAAAAAGTTGGTATGCTTTCTGTTCGTTGAAATCTCTACTTTCCGATGGTGAAAAAAAATATATATGTTACTATAGTAAATCTTCTCAGAAAATGCAAAAAATCGAAAAAACTCGAATCGATTTTTTTTAAATTATTATATACAATTTTGGTCTATTTATTAAAATTTACACTTTAATTACTCGAAAAACGTAAGATTACATGTCACGTTGATAAAAAAAAACTGCAAATCAAAATATACTACTATAATTAACCAAGAAATAAGTTAATAAAATTAATATTTAATAAGACATCTACAATATTTAGAGAAAGTTGTAGAATATTCTTTAAATTATATGCGTAGATGCCTATTTATAACTATTTTAAGATAACTTATATACCTGAATGACCTACGAAAAATTTTAGCCCATCAAAAGGTATTTCATAGAAAAGTGGGGAAGGGGCTAGGCGGGTCTGGGTCTTACTACATACATACCTACTATTTCGTAGCAGCTGTAACAACCGTTAGCCTAGCCAGTATTCGAAATACAGTACAGTATACAACATCGTTTATAAAAATACACGTGCACGCTGAGTTTTCCCTTCCCCACTTTTCTATGAAATACCTTTTGATGGGCTAAAATTTTTCGTAGGTCACTCAGGTATATAAGTTATCTTAAAATAGTTATAAATAGGCATCTACGCATATAATTTAAAGAAGATTCTACAACTTTCTCTAAACATTCTAGATGTCTTATTCAGTCTTATTAAATATTAATTTTATTAACTTATTTCTTGGTTAATTATAGTATTATATTTTGATTTGCAGTTTTTTTTTTATCGACGTGACATGTAATCTTACGTTTTTCGAGTAATTAAAGTGTAAATTTTAATAAATAGACCAAAATTGTATATAATAATTAAAAAAAAATCGATTCGAGTTTTTTCGATTTTTTGCATTTTCTGAGAAGATTTACTAAAGTAACATATATATTTTTTTTCACCATCGGAAAGTAGAGATTTCAACGAACAGAAAGAATACCAACTTTTTGAAAAAAGCTGATATTTTGACGGGTGAATTTTTGATTGAAAATTAGGGTGCTTTTTCGATATTAATTCAAAATAAGGCGAAAAAATAAATATTTCTAATCAAATAAATTACAGCGTATTTGGGACATAAAAAGGTAAGTTTTCATCAAATTTCGTGACAAAAAAAATAATTTTGTAAAAGATAAAAATAAAAAACCAAAAACTTGGTTTTTTGAATTTTTCTCCTAAATTTTGAGGTTATGTGAAAAAAGTGTAAATACAAAAGTTTTAGATCTTTTTATTACCAACAACTTTGCCATTTGACTTTTTTCCATAGGACTTTTAGTTTTGCCGGAAATCGAGATAAACCGTTTTTTACCCTTAAAACCTCACCCCCCCCCCCCTTCCCGACCTCAGATCGCCCGTAAATTATTTTTCCTTTCATTTTTATAATATTCTCCTCCTTTTCTAATGGGTTTTATCCTACTATTATTTTTTTTGGTTTTAAAAATTATCGACCCTGGACTATGAGTTGAACGCACAGCTGAAATCGAGTAAGACTAATACAGTGAGAGATTTATTATCCATAGCCCAGCGGATGTCATCTTTTTACTTTTGAAATGGAACTTAGGTTTTTGTGTCGGGGTTTTTTTTTAAATTTTAAATTATAAGCGATATTCGTTTTTTAACCGACTTCTAAAAAAGGAGGAGGTTCTCAATTCGGATGTTTGTATGTTTTTTTTTTTTATTGTTTGTTCGCGCATAACTCCTTCGCTTGTCAACCGATTTGAAAAATTCTTTTTTTGTTGGAAAGGGTCCCATGAAAATTTTATCGAAATCAACCAAGCGGTTTTCGAAAAATCAACAAAAATCTAAAAAAAATATGTACATTTTCTACATTGATGACCTCTTAGTTTACTCTGCGAAGGAGCAGTACGTTTTTTTTTACACCAATGTGATTGGTTCGTTTAGGTGGGCGAGGGGAGGGGGTGTAGGTACCACTAAAAAGTGAAAAATAAAAAAAACTTTTTACAAAAAATAAAACCGACTTCTAAACAAAAAAAAAACCAAAAAGTATAAAATAACTTTAATTTCGGAAGTCGGTGTGTTCAACAACAAAAAAGCAACCAAAAACACCGAGTTCCGAAATTAAAGTTATTTTATACTTTTTGGTTTTTTTTTTGTTTAGAAGTCGGTTTTATTTTTTGTAAAAAGTTTTTTATAAGATTTATTTAGATTTAAACTAGCGGTTTGTCCCGGCTTCGCACGCGTTTTATTTTTTTTTCAAATTAGCCTATTTTACTCAGCGATAATGTAGCATTCCTTCTAATGGTGAAAGAATTTCTGAAATCAGTCCAGTAGTGTTTGAGGTTACCTAGAACTCAAACTGGTCACAGTATTAAACAACCAAAACAGTTTTTAATTAAGTTCACATTATTATGGGCAACTACGGAACCCTTTATTGCACGTGGCCTGACACGCACTTGGCCGGTTTTTTTAATTTCCGCCTGGAAGTAACAGCTACGAGGAGAGTGTGCGGTGCGCCCGGGGAGCTAGGAGTTACGACACAACTTTAAAACTGTCAGAAATTATTAACCCAGGCCACAGATTACTAAACCAGGCTCTTAAGTTTTTTTTTTTCGTATTGAGCCAGCTTCCCATCTCGATCACGTCTAATGGAAAGCGATAAGACAAGCATGTTCAGATATACACTAAAGACTCTTGCTTTAAGGGTTATCGGGTTGTAAGAGAAGCAGAGAGAAGCTGGTATAAAATCCATACTTTTGGTGTGCGCAATAATGGATGAACCCTTTATAACTCAATGCCTCTCGCATTGAGTTATAAAGGTGCTCCCTCACCGGAAGCATTCGCGTGTAATGTAACGTTACAGATTTGAGCATTACATCAGTGAAGGAGGAAAACCGAGCATTACAATGCGCACCTTGTAATGATACAAAACGGGCATACATCAGTGAAGGAGAAGAACCGAGCATAACTATGCGCACCTTGTAATGATACAATGTGTAATATCTTGATACAACTTGTAACATCAATGCGCTCCACTTCTCCCTATAAATAATTCATGACACCAATATCGTTTCTTCTGTGTTTTTTTTAACGTAAATAACAATGTCGAATTAATATTGCCGCACTCAGCACAACGACCGCTTCGTCTGACATCTTGCTATGAAATGCTCAAAGTCGAATCAATATGTTACATTACACGCAAATGCTCGTTAGTCAGGGAGGTATTATTGTAATTTAATGCTCAAAGTCGAATCTATATGTTACATTACACGCAAATGCTCGTTAGTCAGGGAGGTATTATTGTAATGTAATGTTCAAAGTCGAATCTATAATGTTACAATACACGTGAATGCTCCCGGTGAGGGAGCACCTTTAGACTTATCGGGATATCAACCAAGTGCGGATACTAGTTCGGCAAGAAAAATAAAATTATAATGTGGAATCAGGTTGTGGAGTTCTTTTCTGATTGATTTTTTTCTGTAGGACCCGCCGAGATTCATTGTCACTTGGCTCATTTCGATAGCCACTGTTTATTCTGACTTTCTGGAGTTGCTGTGGTTGGGAATAGTGCCACGCCCTGCCTATGTACTAGGCTGTGAAGTTAGGTCACAAGCGTCCAGATGTGTATTATTGATAAATGATATTGTTACGAGCTTCGGTTTCGTTACAATAAAAGCAGCCAATTTAATAACCAAAAATGATTCTTTAATTACACAACACTAATTACACTATGAACTCACTAATTATAAAACACAATCGCACTACTAATCACTTTAGTTCGCAGTCGAAGAGCGGTCTCGAAGTTATTACTTGTATCGTAAATCCAATACTGACTCGGTCGGTACATGTGCCAGCCTTATATAGGGCGCCAGATAATTCCAGAACCTTCCATCGTAGAAAGATCTAGAGAGTTCGCGTACATATCAGTTGCGACTGACTAGGGTTCGACAATTCTAGAATGTTCTAGCATAGAAAAGTCTGGAAGGTTCTTGACTTTACTAGTTCTGCTAATTGTTACTAGAGGGCGCTAGTGGTAACAAATTGTGGCCGCAACAATATTTATTTTGTAAGTAGGTTGCAAATAAAACATTTACACGTCAATCTTTTGCTTCATCTTGTGTAGGATTCCCAACGCTTTACCTGCAGTCCGTGCTTTTGGCTCGATGGTTCAGCCGAAATTGAGGTCTGCAATCAGCGAATTTCAGTACTGGGGATAGTTGAAGCTGTTGACTTTTTGAATTGAAAAGACTAGCCTTTTTATCTTAGCATGGAATTGTACCAGATTGTCGCTGCAAGGAATTTGACCTGAAATCTCGATTCCCAATTTCGTAAGTCAGTGTTTTTGGTTATTTCTTCGTTTTTTGAACACCGACTTCCGAAATAAAAGTTATTTTATACTATTGTGCTTATAAACTGGTGTAAACAATAAACAGATATGCGATTTCAGTAATCCTTCCGTGAGTTGCTATCATTTATTGAACAGCTCCATTCCTTATCTCCGTTCTTCATCAGATCTTCAGCAAACTAAAAAGGGACCACCACCACCTCAAAATACAAAGATGCTCTTCCAAAAGAACAAGTCCAAGTTCTTTTTTCATTTCACATCGACTAGTGAGAATGAGAACATCATCAACGTGGTCGAAGTCGTATTAAGGATAACTCAAATACTACTTGTCAGATCTCACTCAAATTAATGGAACCATATGACAAGCTCCAGCTTTCGAATATGAAAAGAATCATCAAAATCGGTACATCCAGTAAAAAGTTATGAAGTAACTAACATTCCGGAAAAAATGCAGCCGACCTGAGAACCCCTCCTTTTTTGGAAGTCGGTTAATAATTACATGGTGTCGATGTACAGAAGAAAAGCAGTACCTAGTGGAAAGGACAGAGTCAGAAGGAATGAAGAATGTTGGTAACTTACTCAACATACCAGTTTGTCAAACCCTATCAAAGGCTTTGAGAAAGGTATAAATCAAGGGTCGCACCAAGAGCTGCGCCTTGTCTCTCAATGGCCTCACCTCAGCATTACGAAACAAGGAGATCTCATGGTCGGCTATTGAGGAGCTCATTGGCTTTGAGCAGCTTATAACTGAGGGTACTCAGTTCCATCCATTAAACATCGTATGGATGGAAGTTGTGCCTATTGGTGGATCGGCACGCGGAATCAGCACGTATGGCTGTTCTTTTTTATACGCTGCACATTAGCAAGCTTTCAAGACTCGTTACAGTTTTTAATGACGGTTTAACCTATTTGGTTGTAAAATATTTGGTTTTCATGATTATTTAATTAGCTTCCTTGTTTTTGTCTTATCAAATCTCCAGAAAAACAACAATGTTAGTTATTATTGGCGAACACTTGTCGGTCTATTTCGTTTTCTGTATGAATATGAGCTATCATCACTATTTTGATAAGTAAATAGTTACTACTTATTCGTAAAATTGTTCACACCGTTAGCGTCTAAATAATTTATTTTATCTGTGACGTATTAATTATGCTCGACAATTTCATTGTATTTCGTTCATAATAGGTACAAGGTACTTACGTAGATAGATCGTGAAGAAAAAAATATCTACGTGCGTCCTTTTATGTAACGCTGTGACTTTTGTACCGACCTTTATTGCTATCAGGCTGAGACAATAATCAAGGATGAAGTAGGAAGTACATTACATATTGCACTAGCAAACAAACAAAGTCGTATACAAAGTGGAAAATTTACTGATTATAATTATATTATCTTCCGTATATAGTTTAACATTATGTTTTTGTTTTTAAAAGGTTTTTAAGTTATCAATAAGAAAATACGTTTCTTTTGCCATGTAACGAAGCGTACTAGTTATAACACAGAATGCATGACTTTAGGGAAAGTGAATGTAGAGTTGAGGTTACATCTACGAGTGACTTAAACCTATTGTGGGTCGTGACGTGAGTCGTGATGAAGTGGATGTTCAGTGTCAATGATTTGACATCATACACCGTACGAATGATACTGTACCCGTAGGAGACGCAGTCATCCATAACTTGTGTACCTACGTAGGTGCTGTATAATACTGATATCGGTAGTGAAGTACGCCACAAGTAATGCTTATGTAATGAATGCTTGCACATAGACTCCCTTACATAATGGAGTGTATACGTTCGTAGCTTCTTAACATTTTGTTTTACTGTGGTTGAGTACTAATGTGTGGTGGGTGGGTATTTTATTGTAATCAATTGATTGCTCTATTTAATATCTGCCAATTGTTCGCAGTGCATACGTAATGTATTTTCACTATAGATACACGCTTTCAGAATGAAACTAAGCAATCTTCAGAAACAATATTTACATAGGTATAAATTTTGTTTCTGAAGAATGCTTAGTTAGCAAACCGAAAAAAACATACAGCATTTCATAATCAGTGATGTATCAGTGGTGTGTGTGGTGTGTGTGTGTGGTGTTCAGTGGTGTGTGTGATGTTAATAAAATCAGGATGAATTACAAAAAACAAAGTAGGGTAAAAAGTGTCCTACCTTGTCTATGGTCCCTATATTATTAGGACCAAAAAGAAGATAATTGAATATTTTTTTTATTAATTTCGGTTATTTAGGAAAGAACAGTACTGTAAAAAATGCCCTGTTAAAAATATAGTTATTTTTTATTTATTTTTGTTCATTTGTTTAGAAGTTTTTGTAAAAAAGTTTTTTGTTTTTCACTTTTTAGTGGTAACACCCCACCGCTAAACGTACCTATCACAGCGTACGCGTTTTAAACTGGTGTTACAATAAACAGATATGCGATTTCAGTAATCCTTCCGGGACTTGTTATTATTTATACTTAGTTTATTTTTTTCATTTTAAATCGACTCGATTGAGATGAGAACATCATCAATGTAGTCGAAATTATAAGGGATAACTCAAATAATAGTCGTCAGATCTCACTCTTTAAATGGGACTCATCAATAACTCATAAATTGGGAATCATCAAAACATACAGTCGACTTGAGAACCTCCTCCTTTTTCTGAAGTCTATTAAAAAGAGCTGTTGTGGTGGTTGGTCTAAGTACAGTAGTATGTGTAAAAATACAGACGTGGATATTGCTTCAACTTGGACACTCTTGACTGTCTTCACAACGTGTAATAAATGTTTTTATTCCATATTTTAATCAGAACATTAACATACATTATTCTTTTAAAACAAGTCTAGTATCGCCTTGATTACCTCAGATTTGGATAGAGGAGAGGAAATATCATTTACATTTCCTGTACAATTCTGGCCGTATCTATTCGTACCTACCTACATGAGTAATAGCGATACACATTATAATATATTTTGTTAGTTATATGTACAATGTCTGAGGGATTGTGAATTATTTTGGCATGATAATATTCAGCCTTTTAAAGTTATCTTCTAAACGGAAAACGACAGTGACCTTGAGGATTTCATCGCCAGAGAATAATACTGATGAATAAATGAAAAGCTTGTAATGATTTTTTTATAAAGCCGACAGACTGTCCGCATTAACATTTGCTCAAGGTGACCGCGCTCGGGAGTTGCGGCTGACTGAGCATCGCTTGAAATATTGTTTGTTAGGTACACCGTACTTGTACACCTACTGTGTACCTCCTGCACTTACTTGTTTTGTACGACCACGGCATTTGTTTCTTTGTTATTATATGTGCATTTAATTATCTGATGCTTCAGGCTAATGATACCTATGAACTTGCTTACGCAAATACGAGTCTTGCTAAGTATGAATACGTGGGCTCAAACGCATTTTGTTCGTGACTCATTTGGTCGGCTCCTTCGTTTGAAATTGTTTTCGAATGAAGGGGTGTTCTACTATCGAGTTGTAAGAATTATATCTGTATTCTGTGAACGAGACATACCCATACAATACACAGCTTAACTAGGCACACGCTTCCTGTTGGTATCGTAAGAAGTGACTCAGCAGGAGTCATGCCGTTTACATGTATCAACTGGTTTCGTTTTTCTAACTTATTTAAGCTCATTATTTGCAGGGCAGTAAATCGAGGATTCGAATTTTGTGATGGTACAATAATTACAAAATTTGAATCCTCGATTTACTGCCCTGCACGGTAATGATCAATTTTTGATATTTCTCATTATATCCGTAAAGCTATTACAAAGACCTCTCTGAGATAGTCCGACGAAAAATCGAGACGATGTTGTATAGGACTTCAGTCCGATCAGTCGGACGCGTCGATTCGTCTCGATTTTTCATATGATCTAAATTTCAGATGATATACCTACATATTATCACAATTTGCTAAAAATATTCCCATTACTAACCTTACAATATGTCCCCGATTACAAGTAAAATACAATATCTACGGAATAGAAAACAACCTACATCTTATTCAATTTGTTGCAGACGAAGGATAGAAACGTATCGACGACGCCAATCGGAATGCGTGCCGAGGTTCGACCAATCGTTCACCGGTGCGTGCGAGCAGCAAAATCTGGAGACCACTGCGCTTCAGAAGCGTTTCCTCGAAGGGAAAGCTAAGCGGCAGGCGAAAAAGAGCGACCGGAAGCCAGACCTGCCGGCCATCAGTGGCAACCTGCACAGCAGTGTCGTCCATGTGGTAAGACACCATGTCAATTTTCTTACTAGATATAGTTTGTTTATAAAGGTGTAGATAAATTAGCGTAAGTTGACAGGGAAGAATGGGAGGATAAAAAGTTTCAGGACAAACCCAAGTAACATGGGGAAACGGTAGGTAATGTTGATGAGTTATGAGACAAAGCGCAAACAAAACACCCAACCTGGATAACTTATATCCTTAAGACTTTTACTCAGACTAGTAAATCGTATGTCCTGCAAGCCTCTACTACTTCACACTATGTGACATCATTACATATTAATGGGAGACGTTAGATATTTATTGATGAACCGACCAAGTCTGATGCACAAGATTTAAATACAGGCAGTTAAGAAATCGCTGTAGACTATTACCAGAAACCTAGAGTTTTAGTTAAGTTTAATGTAAGTATGAATATTAAAGACTACCCGTCTTCCACGTGAGAAAACATGCAGCAAGCACTATACAGAAGAATCTATGACTTTTGTAGTATTCCGTTACAACATAGCTATTGGGTTTAACACAGCCCTCTAAAACATAAAGCCGATTTAATAATTTCGAATGTAATGCAAAATTTAATAAGTGACATATGAAACAATGTGGCCAAAACCAAGTATATCCACTTTGAAAACCGGTTACGTTCACATGTTAAATCTATGTCCGTCTATGTTCACTTGAGGTTCCCGTTATTCGCCATGAAATATTTGGGCACAATACCGTAGTAAAAGAAATGCATTTGAAACGCTATTAAACTTCATTAGCACTTTTACTTAATGCACGTTACCGATCATATGATTACAACGATTTTGATTTGGAAAGTAACTATGTTTTCTTTTCTGTGTGTCTCTATTTATGGCTCTTTAAATTTATTTCTTTTACTTGCACGGTTTTTGCTTATTCTGCTTCTTTATTTTATCTCACCTACCTTTGCGTTATGTAAGATTACTTCCTCATTACTGTTATAGGTCACGTGTTGGCGTTTTACACGTGATTGTGTTGTTCTATTACAAATACAAGCCCAGTTATTACGTAGATTGCTTTTGAATTCAGCCACCCTACCTTTGATATTCAACTTCTTCCAGAGTTTTCACGACTTCCCATTGTTGACATTTAGGGTATCAAAGTTGGTTTAAATGCCTCCGGTGCTTTTCCATTACTTTCTTTTGCCTTTTGTTTTCTGAAAACGCAATCAAATGTAAAACGATAACTCAGTTTCGTGGTATGCTTTTTGGTGTTCATTCGATTTTAATTTTCGATTTCATTAGCCATGCTATTTTCGATTATTGTTTTCAGTTGTATGAACTTTTATTCAATATTGCCATGAGTGTTTTAAACCTAGGTTGAAATTGTTTTATGTTGACTTTAATAGTCTAGTTCTAAAGCGCTGGATACAAAAGTGGAGCATCAGTAGGTCGAGATGGGGAGATAATTAGTGGCAGCACGTGCTGTATAAGCGCCGCATCGCACACCGGATGTTGCCCGACGTCAATTGACTTGACCCTCTGGCACCGCATCCCGTGCCTCCGAGCGCTTCACTTTACTCAGCACGCGACATACTACTAACTATAATAACATTATAGCTAACGATCAAACAAACGACTATAGTAAAATTATGTAATAAACAAGTTTTTGACTTCGACTGTGTTGGATTGGAAAACGACCTTTGTGAAAAAGCATATAGAAATGACTCTTTAGTTGCTTTGCCATGCGCAGTGCGCTCCAATCAAACGTTGCGTTTTAACAATGTATCTGAAGGCTCTGTACGTGTGTTGTGCTACTAGCTACACTACAGCTTCCTGATAGCTATCTCGCCAGTTAGTTTACCTGCGCTAGATCATGTACGTATAGGTATGGTAGGGCGGTCTGTGGTTGTGCAAACTGCGCGAGTTTCACAACAAACGCCTCGCATTGTCTCGCGCCGCTCACCGCGACGACCTCCGAGCGCCTGCGCCTGCGCTGTTTTCTGACACATTTTATGAAGTAACTACGTATTACGTAGTTACCGTAGTTTGATTTTGTAGAAACCATTAAGCCGATGGTTTAGCAGTCCGAGGTGCATACAAACGAGGTAAACAGCATATTTTTTCTGACATATTGACCTATTCTGCACTTTACGGTTCAAGAGCAGCATGGAAATTTTCAAAACGATAGTGGAGCCTTATCCTCCTCGGATTAGACGTATAGCATTTAAAATCTAATGTCTTAATAAAATGTTGGTCGATCAGGAATTGGACATGTTCTGGATTGTCTAAGTGATATATTATTACGAAGTCATTTCGGGCATTCAAATCAAATGAGATCAAAAGTCATTTATTCAAATTAGGCTTGGAGCCAGCTGTTTTGTACGTCAATGCTTTACATAAAGACAGTCCTCCAAACGCCCTCCCGTCACCACTTCCTATTGTTTGTTTAGGGATGTCTCGTCTTGCTTATAACTGGAATATCATTTGCTAGTGTAAAAGTATTTCGTATGTTGGAAAATAGCTTCTCGAAACTGGATCATAAACTGCCATTATGTAATCGGAGCATGGACCGGCGAGCTGTCAGACCATAGCAATATCTGCCGCCATCGGCAAACTACATCCAGTGACTAAGTAATTCTAAAGCATGCACGAATACAGTTTAGTTCTCTAATATAATGTATAGTTCATAGGGTGGCAACTGTGAGACGGTGCCTAGATTAGAGCTGGTCGGCACCGCTGTGCTGTGCTCCCACAGTCCGCTACACTAAAATATGCTTCACTGATCAATATTTACATACAGGGCTATGGCGTTATCGTGCTCATGCAATTACAACACTTGGAGGCGTGATCCTCAACTCGCTTGCACTAATTACTGAAGAAATTCTTAGCGACAAATGGTCAAGTGTTATCTGTTAATTAGGCAAGACATGAGTAAACAGCGTTGTACTGTGTAGGAACTGAACCAGTTCTTTGCCTTTTGCAAACATTTAGTGATAATATTCAGTTTCGCCTTCAATATTCAATTAAATAGCCCGTGCCAGAACAAGAATTTGCATACCTTAAGATCGATAACGGTTATTTCGATACTCAAGATTGGGAATTTACTTAAGGATTTATCACACGAAAGAAGCCTGTTATCGGACATAGAGAAACCAGTCAAGGATGTGCGCCTGAGATCCATAAGATTAATGCGAGCACATTTAATTTGCTATCGCATATTGAACACGTGATAGTCACGCACTTGATTAAGGCATTTACCTACCGATGTCGGGCTTACAGTTGTTGTTAGGTATCAGGTACTCAAACTTCTCATTCATCTGTAATTTTGTTCTAAATCTTCCATAGTTTTACGAAGTGTTTTAAGACTGGAAAGAGAGTAGCTAGGATAACAGTATCTATTCCGCAATCCATTTCTCGTATTTATGAATCCATGTTCAGGATCTTTTCATTTTTACTGAAAAGACCCTGGCCTTGGAGGAATCCTGGAAATATACTTAGATACTCTCCTTAGAAAAAACTTCTTACCTACCTCGCCTTAGAATTACAATAACATACTTCAATCTATGAATCAGCTTGAGAGAACTATTCACTAGTTTTGATAAAAAAACCACCTGGCCTCTTGGCGCTATCATTGTGATGCAATGAGAAAACTTAAAGATAACCTGCGATAAAAATAGAAATTGAACAAAAATACAGAGCTAAGTTTTGGAACACAAGTAAAAGTGATTGCGATGAATTGTTATCATGGTTTGATCGGTATTTTTATAGCACTTTTATCTCACGTGCCTCAATATTTACAATAGGTAACTACTTTAGGTTACTTAGGTGACTGGATTATTTTTGCTACCTGTGAATAAAAATCATGTTTCCTTTTGTTTCAGCAACAAAAGTTTGGGTGTGGTGATTATGAACCGCCTGCGAAACTGCAATGTGGTGGAGGCGGCGGTGGCGGCGGTGTCGGAGGCGAGGCCCTCACGAAGTTCTCTGTGGAAATTGTTCAGCAGTTGGAGTTCACCACCTCCGCGGCGGACTCGCAACCTCAGCAAATTTCCACTAACGTCACGGTGAAGGCACTCGCGAACGCCGTAAAGACGTCTAGTTCACCCCCCTTACCGCAAGCCCCGCCGAGGGTGCCCACTCCGTTAGATTGTGAGCGGGAATGCAAAGCTGAGTGCAAGTCAGAAGTGGCTGACGATGATTTCGTCGGCCTGGATGAGTGTGCTGCGGCATTGGAGCGTGATGCGGCGTCAGCATTCCCTGGTTTGGCCGATCTGATCGGCGAGGATGACGGCGACGACGCGTTTGAAGACCTTATTACGGAGATATCGGAGTATCCGGAGTTTATGAAGGATTTCGATATCGATGGCGGTAAACTAAACGGTGGAGGTATGGGTCTGGAGCCGCCGGAGGGCGAGCCGGCTCCGCGGCCGTACGGCGGGGGCGAGATGTCGCCGGCGGCGCAGACGCTGAAGCATATGGCGGAGCAGCACCAGCAGGCGGCGGGAGGCGACTGGGCGCGCTACCGCGGCTACGGCGGCTACCGGCCGCGGCCCGCGCCCCCCATGGAACACTTGCACATGTCGCAGCAGCAGCAGCTGCATCTCTCTCAGCCGCACCATAATCTTCAGGTTAGTACTTTTTACGCCAAAGTAAATCACTCAGGCAGAGTTGCCTTGACGTGGGAATGGTATAAACATACATATCAACTTTAGCAGTTATCTACAGTTGGTGAGACACAGAATACGAAAAATACCTACATATACGTACGTCACTTTCTGCAGACACACTATACAAGTGCACGACTATGTATTTAGTTTGTCTTACTCATATGTAATTTTTGTTTTTAATCAGGATATCATGAAAACTGTTTACTATTTTAGTTTCTAAACGTTATGCATTTAACAATGAGTATAATCTTCATAACAGTGCGTTATGGCGCCAAACTTCCAAAGAACGAGAATCGGTACCTTCCCGCTCATAAATTAAATGTCGTTAAAGCTGCGTACATAAATGCACCGAAGTCGTTCAGTAAAAGAAAATGTAGAATATTCTCGTTTCCTCGTTACGTCATAAAATGCCCGTGAATTGCGTTTAGTTAATTATTGGAAGTCTTTTTTTGTTGAGCAATTCGTGACGTGAAAAGACATAAAAAACATGGAGTCTGGTGTAGTATCGACCGGGGAGGGCGTGCGCGCGCCGCTCGCCTACACCTACCGCGTCCACGGATAGTTGGAGGCGAGTGTGACGTCTGTGCGACTATATTTCTAGTTGTATAACAACTACCACTAGATAGAGTTGAAACTACATATTCATTTCTATACTAACTTATATTCTTTACGTGCTTCATTAATATGCTAGCTGAATAGACAAATGAGTCAAACGCAAATTATTGACTTAACAGTAACATTAGTTGTTCCGCGCGTTTCTTATTAGACTATTTTTACAAAAAAGTCGCTGAATGCAGCGACTATCTTACACACTTGATAATTAATGAGATGACATGTAACTATATAAGTTTTATTAAAACACGTGCGTGTGCGAATAAGCAGATGTATTGGAAGCCACATGTTTTACTTAAAGGCTGTCCATTGTAAACAAGGCTCGGTGTACATTGTACAGTAGTATGGTGTCTTGCAACAATACACCGTTACCTACTTACATAATAATACAAATGAGATTTAATTGATGTATGCTAGCTAACTGATAATTACGGGTATTGTTTCTGTTTACATAGATGTAGTATGCAACAGATGTACTAGGTTTATTTTCTTTGAAATATGGTAACCTTTTTAACCACCGTGTATATTAAAAGTAGACATTAGTGCGCGGGTTCGGGATCAAATCTAGTATGTAGTAGAATTTAACTGAAATTTCATGCAATTGATTATGAAGATAGTTATGCTAGAGCTTTTAATTTCTTAATCAACAATTCGAATATTGAATGAAACGATATGTCTGAATAGCAACTTCTTTCTGAATAAATAGAATTAAAAAACAAATTTTGTATGAAATTTAGTTAGCGGCTACTAATCGTTGGTAGTCAAACTCTAACTGTCACTTAGACAAATACATATTTGTGACATTTAACCTTAGGTCGCATGCAAGTTTTATTACATTGCGGGGTACTGCTAGCCCGCAATGTAATCAACTACTAATGCAACTTGCATGCTAGCTGGTTGCAGGTGGAAAGGCGGCCTTAGAGTGTTATCGCAATCACGAAATCGACTATACCCATATAAAACGTGTACTTAAACTTAGCTCATGTCCACGGAATCTGCTTCAAAGTTTCATGCTGCATATTACTTATTCAAAGACGAGTATATTTTAGACCCAACAAAACCTAAGAAAAGCGTGGGTGTCTGATATTTCTATAGCTATGTAAAAGGTTCGTCTTTGCCTAGCCTTTCGCGGATCAATGGCGTGACGGTTTAATTTAATAGCTGTGTATACTGTATAGATACGATTGCCACACAGCGCCTCGGCGAGAATGGCGAAGTAATTAAACATTTCACGGATCTGCGACTTGAATCATGACCTCATCATGATTTTATCTAGTACTAGTATTCATTTTAATCTCAGCTCATCAGCATAATATTCTGCTAAAAGAATAATCCGCAAAGTTTGAAACAATGGTGGTCAGTGTTTATTTACATACTAGCTTACCCATGCTGTGGCTATGCGTGTCACCTGCTAGCAGACGTTGGGGATTACTTATACATGCTTACGTAGTATTTATAAGTAATCACACATGCACAAAACGGTTGATATTTCTAATAGTGTTTTCATAATAAGAAATCCTTCTTGTAATAGCAATTCTTTTGTTGATCTATTTCCCGCGAATAAACTCCTACTGCTCGAAAAATATGCAAAAAATAGCTTAAAATGACCTTATACTTATGTACATGTGTTTCTGTATGACATAACACTCCCACTCAAAACAAGGTCAGAGTATTCATGAGTCGGCTGACGCAGAATCTGGTTTCATGTGTTATTAGAACAATATGTATCACATTCGAATCTCGGTTGTTTCGAAAGTCGTGACGGCGACACGGCCGATGGGCGATGACACTATATAATGAATGGAATAAAAAGAGTAGGGCCCGATAGCTTCCTGTACGGAGTCCGGGAGTGCGCCACGTGTCCCGCCCAGCACCCGCCCGACACCTCGCTTTTGCCGTAATTATAAGCTTTTCTCTCAAGTACAATATCATGTTTTAGACTAGAAGTGGAAACGTACAAAAAGCTCTTCTGGTAATGAAACACGACGCAAATTTATAGATCTGAGATGAATCATAAAGAATCTGAGTCGTATTCTGCGATCGACGTATTTTTTTAAGACTTATCTACGACGACTTAAAAAGCTTATCTGGATTTACCTAAAACATGAAATAGTTATCAAATAAAATTGATTTTAATTGGCAAATCCTTTGAATTGCTATTATACAACATGAGACTTTTAGAAAGCTGCATAGAGGCCGTACCGAGACTATGAGAGAGTGTCTTATTCACTCGGAAAGATAAAGACTTAGGATTATTGCGGTGCTACGGGAATTTAACTTGGAACGAACATACCTGTTCGTCAGGGACTGTGATAAAGGAGGGAACGCGCTACGCAACTACACCATCAAGTCCCATTCAGCTTCAGCGTATATTTTGCTATAATGAATAGAACCGAGAATAGATAAATTGGAGATGAATGAAAAAGGAAGGTATCGTAGTAAGTGGAAGCTGTCTCGCATCGGTACGTGGGTGTCAGCGATGAAAGCGCGTGGGCCGTTCTATTTCCGCAGCGAGCGAGTACCGGTGACGAACCCAGGGGCTTGTGACGTCATACCTGACGCGCCCTTCGCAATGACATCCTTTGGCCTTTAAGCAATATAGCCGATCTATATTCAAAGCTAAGCCAACCCCTATTTTATCAATTTTAAAGGAACATCAGAAATCAATTTGAATGTTTCCTGGATTATATTTCGGATTACAAATCTTTTCTGTTCAATATTTGAACACTATAATCTTCTACGTTCTAACTAACTTTCCTAGCTATATGTAGATTTGGTTAATCGCTGGGTGTATGTTGCTAAGCCAGCTCGATTCCTCTGTAGAACTCTACCCCTATAATATCTCAAATACATAGTTGAACTTCGCTCACAGAATCAGTAACGATTGTCGAGTACTTGTGAGCAATGAGCAATCAATTTGTACATCATAAAGAAAAGCTAAACAATCAATGGAAAATTCTTCGCATCGGTACTAATGTTTTTTCCTATTTCCTCATCGTGGTTCCGTGATGTCATTTTAGCCTTTAAATGTGGTTCTGAGAATATCAGAGGACATGGTGAAGGCAAATGAGATATCTGAATCTATACACGTAAATACTCGACGTCGACAGATAATTTCAAAGTAAAATGTACACACGTCATTACATTGGTTGGGTGTTCCCATTAGATAGATGGCACAGGATCATTTGCTTCGTTTTTCCTCTCTGGTAAATGTGGGAATATGTCTACGTGGAATACTCAAACATGATATAGAGATGTAATGCAAACACAAAACGCTTTTTTTAACACAATAATTTACTTACCTTACGCTAGTGCGTAGGCCTACTTTACGCTAGCTCTACTTACGTATTCAGGTTGTATCATATTTTTTGCTTGAATGTTTCTTATTGTCACTTACAAAAATAACTACTACTTTTCTTTTGCTATGCTATACCAAGAAAAAAGTATACTGCTTTTTTTTTAGCAAAAATACATATTAATTCTCTAGAGTTGTCCCAAACAGATCAAATAAGTCTCGAAACTCGCCTTGAACATTGTTCATTGGTTCATATACAGTGTTTCTACCTGCGTTCTTGATAACAATCCCAAGTATGGGTCATTCGAAAAAATGATGTACGGATGGATAAGAGCGGTGCCGTTAGGTCGTCTGGCTTGACAATAGTGCAAACAGCACGGGTTAGCGGGCTTAGAGCGATATGATATTGTTGGAGAATAACAAAAATCGCGGGTGCAGGCGGACGGACCGCTCCAAACAGGTTTCCCGTGCGTCGAGCTCGAGAGCGCAACGCCGGCGATGACGTGTGTTCACCTCCGCCAGAATGGCAGCTGTCATCGTTGCTTGTCGCTCTAATATTTTGTCATAAATCCACTAATCATCAATCCAACCTTGCCACCCCCACTTTTCAATGAATTAATATTAGATGAAGAATTACTCAATTTGACGGCTATAATTTTTAAGCACAAAGTATTTATTCTTCTCTACCATGTCGCACTATAACTTAGCTGATGCGCTTGAATTTGAACACCTTTGAACTTGTAAAGGGTTTGCAAATTGGCAGGTGCTATGGAATTAAATACTAAAAAAGCGGATGTAGATTCTATGTATTATTTTTTACATGGCAGCGTCCCAAAACTGGGAGTATAATAATTGAAATTTTTCTGAACAGGTAGGCACATGCTGTGTCAAATAGATGTAAAACAAACCAGTAAAAAAAGACGGTAGGCGTAGTTGCTAACGTCGGGACCGCTTAATCATCTTGAATACGGTGATAGTCCGGTCGCCTAGTAGGTACGATGCCTGGGTGACATCCGAACCCTTCGCGCCTCGTTAGGTGCGTGGTTTCATTTCTAATATGATGCTCGATAATATTATTTTATAGCCACTAGGGGCAATCTTGATTCATTAAAGTACGATTGAATTTGATCGATTTCATAGCCAAAAACGGATTTTGCCGGCAATATCTATATAATTTCTCTAAAGTTTCATTCTAGGGTTTCGCTTTATAAATGGCAACAACTATCCAATTTCCGAATTTAGTTAATGTTTCTAGCTGTCGCCGGTAACTTTCCATTCTTAGGCTGAAATATGGCTGAAAGTCTATTACTATGACATAATGACATTTTGATTAAGAGTTGCTCTATCTAGCTCGTCCATTACCTCCAGTAGGACTTCTCTCTGTAACTTTGGCCCAAAGCCCGTCAGGCATGCGGCCAACACAATCCCATTTTAATTAAATGACATTTGGACCAGTCCAGTCAGCAATTTTTTGGGTATCTCTGTATTTTGTCACTTAGGAAACTTTACAGGACCTTTATGGATTATATGTGTATCGTTCATATGTTTAGTGTCATGCTGAACCATAATGGAATAAAGCATATTGCATGTTAAGATTTTCCGCTTGAGTGGCGAGGGGAGGGCCCACTGAGGGCAGGTGTGAAGGTCCATAAGCGCTTCAAGGGACCTAACTCATAAAGGTAATGTGAATGTCTGTGTCCTCTTTGAAAATACCTACATAGTAAGTTTAGCCTTGGAATTGCTGTAGTCGCTGTAGCTGGATCATCGTTACTGTGGTTCTTGTTGCTATGCTGTTGAAAAAGGCACTCTCAAGAAAGGCACGGCAATGGTTTGCGGATGACGTAACGCGTGCGAATCAATATTTCATATATTTATACCTAATTATATACGTAACGAACATAGAAATATAAAATGTATTATAACGAATGTCAATAACTTTAATCGCGTCGTCGGTAATTTTTAGATTTATTTTTCCTACGGTTTCATAAAGATTAATTATTCTGGTACTCACTGGTTTCATGACGAAGTTACGTAAATTCATGCCCGTATCAGTCTGAAATGTTCAGATAAATAGATTAGCATGTAGGTAAGTATAAATATTTGTTTATATCTAAGTAAACAGACCAAATTCTATACGGCAAATCAGGAATATTCAAGTCAATACGAGCAATAGGGTATATAAACTCACGTGACGTCACTACGTTGCTACAATTTTTACCAGCGACGTGACGTCACGTGAGTTTTCAACGCACTGTATCGTCTTCATTTTTTGTTTACGTGAAAAAAGAAAAAATACGTGTCCAATATTTTTTGTAAATCTATCAGACGGACTAATTAGATTTTTACAGTAAAATACCCTATTTAAGTCCACGTGCAAAACAGTAAATGCAGGAGAAAATAACTTATTTTTAGCAAAAGGGAACAAAAATTGACCATTCAATTTAATAATAATAATAATAATAAGTGCAATTATGGACGAAGTTATCATGACGAACAACTACCGGAGATTTATTGTGAAGGACGGTACGGTTGACATATGTCGGGCATGTCACCGTCCGGGAGAATCAATACGCCACATTGTCTCTGGGTGTTCTCGTCTTACTAACGGAGAGTACTTGCATAGGCACAACCTCGTAGCCAGGATTATCCACCAGCAACTTGCTCTAAAATACTCACTTGTGAATTCGGAGGTGCCGTACTACAGGTATGTGCCCGACCCAGTTCTCGATAGTGGCAATATCACATTGTACTGGGATCGGTCCATCATCACTGACAGGACTATTGTTGCCAATAAACCTGATATAGTGGTGGTGGACCGAATCGAGAGGCGTACAATGATTGTAGACATAACCGTCCCGCATGACGAGAACCTCGTGAAAGCCGAGAAAGATAAGCAAATTAAATATCTTGACTTGGCTCGCGAGGTTGTCGACATGTGGGATGTGGATTCAGCAATCATTGTACCGATAGTCGTGTCAGCCAATGGCCTAATAGCCAAGAGCCTCGACCAACACCTTAGGAGGCTCTCGTTAGGCAGCTGGATCAAGGGCTTGATCCAGAAAGCGGTACTTCTGGACACGGCTCGCATTGTTAGGAGGTTCCTCTCTCTGGAGCCCTGACCGCCGGTAGCTTGGACCCTGTTCCCGATACCGGTGGGCTACTATTTTTTATATTTTTAAATGTTTTTTTTATTTTTTATTTAAATATTTAAAAATGTAATCAATAAGATTTAAAAATGAATACACGAATAATAATAATAATCATTTATTAGCAGACATTAAAGTCCAATGAGAAACCAGTTTAAAAAATGTATTTAAATTAAATTTGATTTTTCCTCCTTTTTCCAAGTTCTAAGTAGAGTTGAGTATGTACTAATTTCCTTGTACCAAATTCATCGTAGGAATTCTGAATCGAATGGAGTCGACACAAAAATGATAAAAAAGTTAGTTGCTGATTAATAAAAGTGTTATCTCAAACAACAATTAATTTATTATCGGTAGGTAAGCTACACTGGCTGATATAGAAACGTGCTGCTGTAAAAACTGTAATATGGATCATACTCGTGTATAACGATTGACGAACTCGGAAACCAAGTCGAGAAACGCTACATCTTGACGATGGGTCATAGGAGCGAAACCGTGGAAAACAAACTAGTGTTTTAAAACTGAAGTAGTCGTACAAAGGGTTACACTCGATCGAGTCTTCTTTTTAATTTTTTTCTTTATAATGTACATTCGATTTTAATCGGATATACCGATAAAATATGCATTCAACTATCTAGTGAGTGAGTGGCATGACTCCACTACCTACGAATAGAAAACCTAGGTACTTATCACTAAATTACCTATGTATTTCCTGACGATTTCAGTTACTGTGACTTTAACGTTGATGTCTTTTCAAATACTTAATCAACTTTGGTGTACTAGCCATAACGAATGCCAGAACTTCTAATATAATTTGATAGAAAGTTAAGAAGGAATGTTAATTTTATCGAATAGTGGATACAGTGCACAGGAAGCATCCTGTGCACTGTATCCACTATTCGATAAAATACTAAGCGGCCTCATAGCAATGAGGCCGCTATGACAATGATATGATGTACGCTGCTACGAGTCTACTACAATGCTATTTTACTTACTAATTATGTACAAATATGATGAGAACACAGAATTTAATAAATCGATACAGTAAATACGTGATACGCTGAACGTTTGACGTTCGATAATTTGAGCGCCCGATGTTGAATTGTTCGATTTATAAAATATATAGAAATTAGAATACATTCTATTCTATTCTATTAGGGGTCTAATGCCCGTATATTCCTTACGTTGGATCACTGCGAGACTGCAATGGAGGCCGTTGTTACAGCCAGCCTACCTATCTCCCGCAGATTAGAATACATTTTTATAATAGGACTATAGCTTTATGTTCTTACTTACATTTTTTTACATGTTGTGCCTTCACCTCAGGTGTCAGCAGCGCAGCACATGCAAGTGAGCGGCGCAGGCAACGGTGGGCACGTTTCCGTGGCTGCCCAGCAGGGCATGTACGCAAGCTTCCACAACCAGGGCACGCCGTCGCCGCAACACCATCAAGGTAAATATAAAATTTAAAAAAACCAAGTGCGTGTTGGCCCACGCGCAATATAGGGTTCCGCAGTTGCCCATAATAATGTGAATTTAATTTAAACTGTTTTGGTTGTTTAATACTGTGACCAGTTTGAGTTCTAGGTAAACTCAAAAACTTCTGGAAAGATTTCAGAAATTCTTTCACCATTAGAAAGAATGCTACATTATCCCTAAGTAACAAGGGCTAATCTGAAGAAATGGCAACGCGTGCGAATCCGGGACAAACCGCTAGTTTTAGATATTTTTTGTATGGTCAATGAATTTACATTCATAACGTGTTTTACGCTACTTTGTTAGTAGCTTGTCGAGATCTCGAGATCGTCATCTCAGTTATGTTCAAAGCAATTTGAACGAGTTGATCGACTATTAGTCAGTAACTTGTGAAGACTTCTTAGCCGTGATAGTTTCCATTTAAATTCAGCATATTTCCTACTCCCCTGATTTTTTCACATTTCCAGAAGCAACCGTAGCACTGGACTCTAACGATTTTTTCCACTTTAGAACTTCATACTTCACAAACGGATCCCTAAATCGGAAAATGATCTGTGAAGAATCGTAATATTTTTGAAAAACCTATCCAAAGACACGCCACACGGTGGGCTGGAAGCGGAAAAAAAAATATCCCGACATGACGTGTTGGGGAGGTACTACACCATAAAAAATATATTTTTAAAGTTTTTATTCTACCATTTTGTCGCCGTCATTAATATGTGCATTCATGCCAAATTACAGCTTTGTAGTCCCCATAGTCTTTGATCAAAACCGCGGACAGACAGACAGACGGACAGACCGAAACTATAAGGGTTCCTTGTTGACTACGGAACCCAAAAAAGTTCCCATAAAGGGCTGGGAGGTGACCTCCACGGATCGATCAATCTGCGGAGGTCATACCCGTACGGGCTCACTCCGCTTGAAAATAACTAATATACATGTTCGTACAAAATAGGATTAGGACCTACCTATAAAATAAAACAGAGCTTAGGGATTCCTGCACAAGTATTATAGAAACACATGGTTTTAGTGAAAGTATGTTTTACGCCCTAATATAAAAATAATTTAATACCTTCTGGTTCGCCTCTGTGTATAGTGCCGTAGAGCCCGTAGAGTACCAAACATCGTTACAATCTAAGTTAGAATTAAATTAAAACATTATCTGAATGGACAAATTCACAAGTGGATATCAAGCGTATTATCGCTTTCTCAATACCGGACGGAGTCATGCTAATGACATGCTAAAAATGATGATTCAATTCCGGTCCATTGATATTGACGAGGGCCATTGAGTGCTTTATTGTTTATATTGTGCTACTTTTAAATATACCGGCTTTTTGAAGCTTTGCCAGTATTTTTCTTTATACGATTAGTTTTATTTTATCGAAATAGCTGAATTACTTCTATTTCATAATAGACCGCTATAATTAACATAATAAGGTATTGATAACATTATAACAGCCAAAAACCAACACTCGTAACAGACAGAGGGATGCAGTTTACATTACATACGACCTTAAAACCACTCAGTCAGTCGTCTTTATGAAATTATACTTCCGATAAGACAGGCCTTTCATGACATTGTGTAAACCCCTTTTAAAATTAAAAGGGTCGCTGTGCACATTAATATTGCTTTACTTCTTGACAACAATTGATGATTATCTATTAAAATATCCCAGGTAGGTATAGAGCGAGTATAAAAAACAAAGAAACCTCGCGTGCTAAGTTATTTTTCATAACAACACACATGCGCTTTGGACACATTGTACATAAGTTACAGCACATAGTTCATGGTATGTAGCCACAATCAAACTATTAACATCTTTATGCTATTGCGTTAAGTGATAGCGTGTGTGTAAATGCAAGGTGGTGTATGTTGTGTTACTGCTAAATTAGAACGGCCAGAAGGCTCACTTAAATGCGTCATAAAGTCTCACCTGAAAAATCACTGCGACAAGTATGTATCGCTCTAATCGATCGCAGTGCCGCATGCTACTGCACGCCCCTATATGAATCCCAAAATGAGGATGTTTTATACTCGAATCTGAATACCGTGTTTCTGAAAGCATTTGTTGGCAGCAGCTGGTTTTCACCTATACGACTACCTGTTAGTCATTACGTTTTAATAACATTTCTTTACCTATGTTATTGGAGATTTTATAACCAGGGTTTTCACATTTAATTATCTCTGGTTTGGTGCGCAATACGAAATTCAAAAAACTTTATTCGAAAATCATATATTATTTTAACTTAACAAATTTGTTTTAAGTAGTATTTTGTTTTTGAGAAGTTGTAGTTATTTGCTCCATGAATTAACTGAAAAGTCGTACTAACATGAAACATTCACGTGTACGTCCATTATTGGTTCAATCGTCGTTTTAATCTTGAAACTTTGAGTTGAAGAACAAGCCTCGCGGTCAGCCGGTAAGCATTGTCGACAAAGACGAATTAAAGGCGATAGTGGATGCGGATCAACTTAATCTACGGCTGAGCTTACTGCGGGCCTTGGATATAGTGTCAAATCAAAACATTGAAGCACTTGCGTCAAATCGGAAAGATAAATAAGCTATAAAAGTGGTTGCCACACGAACTAAGCGACCAACAGTGAGACTTGCGAGTCGAAGCATGTAGAGCATTATTGAATCAGCATAGTAACGAGGGAATCCTAAATCGAATTGTTACCTGCAATTAATAATCCGGGTAAAGCACTTAAGCAGTGCTCGCAATTCAACAACCTGGATTGGTCAATCGTTCTTCCGCATTGCTTCTCCATCGCGTGAGCTCACACTTCATGAGAGACCATCGCAAAGCTACAAGATTTATAGCTGAAAGCTCTCTGTCATCTACCGTACTCATCGTACCTCGCCCTAAGGGATTTCTACTTTTTTAAAAATTTAGAAAAAAAAAATAAGTAGGAAAGAATTCAATACCCTGGAAGCAGTACAAAACGCTTTCGCTGAATCCATCGCCTCCCGTCCCGCAGAATTCTACAGTAAAGGGATAAACAAACTATAATACTATAACAAACTATACATAATATGGCAAAATGGTATAGGATAATTTAGACCAGTAGGTACTTTGATTAGCTAAAATAAAAAATAAAACAATTTGTATATTTTAAAATTTTTATACAAATCTCCAATATCATAGGTAATCCTAATAATTCTTGTTAAGTTTACCATGAATTTGGTGTCATGTACGCAAGTCATGGCTTTAGGGATGCTCTCTATCAATATAAAATCATACATTTGATAGAGATACATTTTGCAAGGTTTTTTATATTTAGTTACATTCGGCGCCCCTTTGTAGTCTGTGGAGCTTCTGATCTGTAATTTAGCGTAATCCCTGTGGTGAGCGGTCGAGGGGCGGCGGGCCGAGGTTGACGCTCTGCGAGAATGCGCCAAGTCGCGCACCTCGGACGAGGATGACATTAGATTGACGTGTTTATTACCTACGCACTTACATGATGCATCCCACTCTACATCTACTTACATACTCGGGTCTGTAGAGGGGCTTGTGTTCGATTCGAACTACGGTATTGTATTGATCGTTGTAATTTTAGAGCGCGATTATGGATCTATCATGATATTCACGCCGTTTCGATAAAAGGGATAGGCACACCTTCAGTGCATCCACAGCATGCCATGAGATTTCAGTTGGATTAATTCTGATGCGATCGTAACAAAGGGCGTTCTGTAGATTCTGCATACTCTCATAGGAAAAAGGCGTGTGTTTATGATAATATATAATGAAAATGCATATTATTAAGTCTCGAAAAACTTTGCCGTGATCAATAAATAAGTTTAAGTATTTAAACAAAAATGACTAAATTTAAAACATTTTGTTTTAATTTATTTTAGTCCCCAGTTGTCGTTCAAGAAAGTTGTTACTAATCGAATTAATATTTTCGGTTTCTGTTCTACCTGCGTTCTTCACGTTTTTCCTCGTCGTTGTTTACAACAGTTACGTACGAGAGAATAAACCTCTGCTACATACGTATGTATCTACAGATTCGTCAGATAATACTTACGTATTGTGTACCTACCTACCTTTTGTTTCTTACTCAATGCTTAAGACAGTGAGTGGAATTTTTATCATCGTTACCCAAACAAATATGATTATATAGCATTATTTTTATGGGGTTTCGAAACCGTCTTGAGTACTTTTAATAGTGACCTGCCTCGTAGGTATCGCTCGATTTTCGCGGCATGAAAAATCATCGAAATTTCTATACTGTTTACATTTAGTATTCTGATATACATACAATTTGTAAACGACGCTTAAAATCGCAATACAATCCGTTGCTCAGTTCAGAAGAACAATGCTACGCAACGTTACAGACAAAAATGAGTCGAAATTGTACAATAAAATGAATGGGTATAGATGCAGGGGATTTTCGCTTGAATTCATGAACATCTTGTATGTTGCATGCATATTTTTTTCAGAAAAATAAGCTCTATATATAAGGTAAAATGTTTCCCAAATATTGTTGCCTTTTGATTGTTTACTGACAAAATATGTGTGCGATGTTTGCAGGTGGCGGATGCGACTCGTACTCGATGTCGCAGTCGCAGAGCATCAACTTCTCGCAGGCGATGCGCGCGCGGCCGCAGGGAAACCCGCAGCAGCCGCAGCAGGCACAACAGGGCGGGCCTCCTCTTGGTCAGTACATATATTAAGACTTAGATATTTAATGCCAGACATCCGCTACCAGACCTTGAACAGCAGGCTCTCTGTATGCACCGTTAAGTTCGACATAGAGAATTAGATAATCTCTATGTCGAACTTATTGATATATTTCAAAAATTAAAAATAAAACAGCCAGACCCGGAACAACTATCTGTAGGCCATACAAATATTTGTTCCGCGTGGGAATCGAACCCACGGCACGTAGCGCAGCAGTCGCTCAACCACTGCACCAGCAGTGCCACCAATTGATAATGGTGAGCAGTTTATCTGTTCAAATCGAATAATTTGGGGTATAAGTTCAGCCTGTCCAAACAGTTATCTTAATACACTTGTGCTTGTATATATCTGAACATGTCAAGATCTCTAAAGCAAAGGCAGGATATGCCACCGGTTGAGGCTTGGCTTGCGATGACAAATTTAAATGAAGTTGTAACAATTTAGTTTTTACCACTACAGGTGTCGCCGCAGCCGGAATATCACGCGAGCAACAAGCGAAGATGCTGCAACAGCAACAGCAGCAAATGTTGCGCGCTCAGCAGCAGCAGCAGCAGATGCGCCCTCCGCCGCCGGAGTACAAGGCGCGCTTCGTGGGCCCGGGCGGCGTGGGGGTGGGCGGCCCGGGCGGGGTGGGCGGCCCGGGCGCAGCGGGCGGCGCCGCGATGGGGGTGCGGCGCGTGCAGGCGCCGGCGCCGCGCCCCTTCCCGCACCACGCGCGCCAGTACTCGCCCGAGTGGCGCCACGTACTGATGCAGCAGCAGGCCGCTTCCAGGCAGCAGTTCCCGCATCATCATCAAGGTGACGCTTTAAAACCACTATTTCATCCTGATGGTAATACCGTCTACCCGATTCATTCCTTGGCTCGTCGTGATGGTTGTGAGCTCCGATTTGTTCCTAATATAAATAAAGAATTGTTTGAGAATTATTTCAGGTCATACCATGTCACTTTCATGGGTCAAATTGGTTGTCTGTTTTGGCAATTATGCTTATTTGAGGTCTTACTCTATATTGGACCACAAGATCGATGGCGTCTCTTTTTCGTTCTGATTCCTACCAGAGAGCAGAGGGATTTGTGTTCTCACTAAGTCTCTTTTGAAAAACTTTCGACACTAGGCAGCAAGCCTCGCTTAGTAAGAGCCGATTGACTTTATTCCAGGATGCTATTTTATTTGGGCTATTAAGTTGGGTAAGATAGAGATTAGCTATCGTCTCCGTATTCAGCAACCACGTGGGTGCTAGTGAAAAAGACATCCAATACAAGTATGATTATTGTTTTCAGGTTTCAGCATGGGCTCGATGGGCGGCATAACGCAGCAGCAGCAACAACAGATGCAGCTGCAACAGGCTCGGTTGCAACAGCAACAGCTCTTGCAACATCAGCAGCAACAACGGTATATATCATCACTAAAACTGTTTCCCTATTATGCGACACCTTATTTTAGATCAGCCCGGTCAAATTTGTTGTTTCAAAAAGTCTTTATGATTTCGCTTCCATTCAAATTCTTTGTTTTCATGGAATTTCCCTGCTCTTACCAACTAATTAGAACAAACTTAAATAAATAACAATTACTGGTATTTAAATAGTTTTAAACGCCATTCTGTTACATTATGTACTGAAGCCATTACGTACTTATCTGACAGTTATGTTATTATCTCGTTGCTCATAATTGTGTTTATGTTGTAGGTCCAGCCAACAACAGTCACCCATGTCTCATCTTATTATGCAGCAGAACCAAATGATGAGTGTGCAAGGACAGGTAATAAGTCATTTGTTGTTATTATTTATCATTTTACCGCCTCATAAAATAACAAAAATGTTTTCTTGATACTTATCACTGTCATTTATTTACAGATGCCAAATATCCATATGAGCCAGTCTCAAAGCATGTCTTTGCAACAAAGTGGCATGGGTATGGGCCACCAGGGAAACCCCATGCAGAACGGACCCATGCAAGGTCAGGGACCAATGCACGCGCAGAACAATCCCATGCAGCAGAACTCAATGATGTCCCAGAACGCCATGCAGAACCAGAATGGGAATGTTTCGCAGCACTCGTTCCCGTCGCTCCACAACACGTCTTCCTTCACGGGACAAACTACAGACTTCAACCTCGACTTCCTCGACAACATGCCTTCCACGGACGCCAGTAATCTCACCGCTCAGGAGCTTCTCAACTCCTTAGATAACTCGTTCTTAAACGACATCCTTTAAATTATAAATGACACAGATATATGTGTTCGTTTTAGAGTAATATAATTACTAATTGACCCACGTTAAAGTCAATTAGACTTAATCATATTCGGGTTTTGTCTACATAATGTGTTTATTATACCTTCTAAAAATACAAATGTACGACCAATATGGAACAAATGATGACCAAAGTTATTACACAGGAATTTAACAAGGCCAGAGTGGAGTATGGCCAGTAGAACCTACTCACTGCTTACGACTTACGAGTGAACCGTAAGCGACCGACAGGTAGCCACTTGACATTTTGGACCACATTGTTTTTGTAGACTATTTATTATGAAAAATATCAATTTAGTAGTGTTTATAGTTTTTACTATTGTTAATAATTCCTTTGTAAATATTTTAATTTTAAAATGTTTGTAATATTATTAAGCTAAATATACTACCGATAGTCTCAGAGTATCCACGAAACTGACATTCTATTCTTCTTATGATAATTATTATTTAGCTGCAGAGTAGGCTAATGTATATTTATTGCAGATTTTATCGTAGTTTATAAGGTGAAAAGCACAAAAGACAATATTTTATTTACGTTAATGAATTTATTTATGAAACAATTGAAGTAAATGGGGCAATAGATACCGACTGCTATGTTAAAACATAGTTATAAATATAAATCGAGGTGTCTAGCTAATGACAGCTAAATGACCTGTGAAATTTAGCTGGTTATTGGTGACTAGTTACTTAGTCACCAATAACTGCTTTGGAAACAACGAATTGCATTAATAACTGCGGCAAGATTGCGATACACAACAAACATTTCCGACATCCGCCTGTATACTATGTTGCTATTGCGTGTTGTTCGATGCCAAAAGGCTAATCACCTCGATTCTAGCGTTACACAACTGAAGTTTATTTACATTGTCGTCTGCTGAAACTTGGCCAGTGTGCGGCTTTCTATATTTTACAAATTTAATTGGCCCAGCCACATTCGATCGACATTCGAATCGATTTTTATTCCACAACACATGTTTTGTTGGTTTGTCACACTTGGGGACAGCCCAATTCTATAAAATAGTGCAAAATGTAAATTTTATGAACTAAGAATAAAATAAGATCATTCCTGTACCTAAGATGATTGTAGATTATACTGTGATGTCGGTCTCAATGGTCAATAGATTATAAATAGTATCAATTATTATACATAGATTATTGTTATTGTTAAGGATCTCATGGTATCATATTAGTTTGGGGTTTGAGAGATTCTGGAATTAATAGATTGGTTTCATTATTATTTACTTTTCGACGAATGTGTAGCATATTCTTTGTATAAAAGTGCATTTTCTTTTTATTATTTAGTATGTATTTGGTAATGCATATTCACCCATTTCGTTATTTTATCGTAGTGTAAATACAAAACTGTTGTTAAACAACTTTAGGAATTTTTGATCAATGTATACCAGAGATGGGTATGAAATTAATAAAATCATTATGTGAAAACAATCCAACCAATGAAGGTTAAGCTCTCTGATATAGTTTACAGCTGTAAAACCAACTATTGTGAATGATAGCAACATTCCAGAGCCATTGTTAATAATGTTTTAACTTTAGGACCAATTTTTGAACGTTCTTTTGAAAATAATATTGCATATTGAGTGAATGTGTTTTATTTATTTTTAACCTTACCACACTAACCAAACACATATAAGGTACTAACGTAAAGCCGGAGCAAGTGCTTTAGAGAACAAATGAAAATGAAGAACCCCTTTGCTCTTATAAAATAGTTAATATTTCTGTAAGTATTCAATTTATGGCACACATTTCGTACTTTTGTTGTTTTTGACGGATTCATCTCAAAAACTTACTATCGTTACGAAAAAGAGCCAGCTATAATACAAAACTTATTTTCAGCTGATAATCTGATCACCACATGATAGAGTCAGCTTGATGCTTATACAAATAATCAGAAAACCTCTCCAACTTCCTCTCTAAAGCATTTATCTCCGTAGCTAATTCTCATACGACCTCGTTCGGTTTGTTATGGAAAATTCTAGGGTTCCGTATTCTTGGGCTGTAGAAATTATTCGGCTGGATGTATTTTGCAGTAATAGGTTCTTCGTGTACCGGACTCAATTTACATTCATAGATATTTTCATTCGTGTTATTATCTAGAGACCTCATAGAGAATGCTTGTAGTATTTGTTTACGTTTTCTGAGACGAATACACGAGAATACTGTGCTCAACAGGACTCCCAGTTTGAAGACAGCCACGATGAATAGCCCGAGCAATAGGATTAAATACTGCTGTTGGTACCAGTCTTCTAATGGTCCTAGACAACCCTGAAATCAAAGAGAACACTGAATAATTTTATTGTGATAGTTGTGACACGAGGATTAGAATCCGCGATCACTAACGAACCGCGCTTTGCTGGATCATTATGACATTTGTAAACGAATATCAATACAAAGCTGCATCCGCTACGTGGGAACCGTAGGCCACTTGTCAGACCAACTGCGACTACAGGAGGGTATAGCGACTAAAGTCTGTAGTGAACCTTACCGGTACATATCGAAACTCTGGATTAGGCTGCACTTCCTGGCACCGCGACGCGTTGACCGGCGCAGGGTTGAGGTACGACACGTTGTCTTCGTACTGCACGCAGCAGCTGAGCGGCACCGACATCCCGCGCGGGCCGAGCCGTCTCAGCTGCCAGATCGACATGTCGTAGTTACGGGCATCCGTCATACCGCAACACTGCAACTGAAACAACACGTTAATAATGATAACACCATGCCTGTATTTTTCGAAGGAGTATGTAGAAGTCAACCATTTGGCGCAATATGGATTTACTATAGACAGCTTTTTCCCGTGATCCATCCAATAGGAACCGTGCAATTTTCGGGATAAAAATGTGTGTAAAATGTTGATAGTGCATATTATTATGGCCTCATAATTATCAGTGAGAGAACTTTCAGAACGGATCAAAAGTTTCAGAGAATACTGTCCACAGGCGAACAGACGATTTTGGCTCTTTATAATATTAGTTAAAAAGTGAAGATATCGCACAGACAACACTGTCTTCTCTATTACCACAATGGGTAAAATGGAACTTTCCTAAAAGCTCAGTAGGTATTTAACTTATTATTTAGAGACTGTAGGGCAGTATCCTATTCCAGTAAAGTTTAACGGCCGAACCCAATAACCATACTTACTGTTCTGTTGTTTCATTTGTTTTTCTATCTCCAGTATGTGATAGATCGGTTATTGGTTCGGCCGTTAATGAACATAACTTACCTCAGTTTGTGCTAAGTCCACGGCAGCAGTAAAGTGTTCGAAATCAGGTAATGCGTAGTAACTTTGCAAGGCACCCACCGCGCCGCCGCGAGTACTCTGCAGGCCCAGACACCGCGGCCAGATGGCTGCTATCACTCCGGCGGCGCACTCGCATAGCAACATCGCGAGCACCACCAAGAAGTACTGAAAGACAGACTGTCGCACTAAAACCTACACTCGTAGCAGTCGCTGCACCCCCGTAGGGGGGCGCGGCGAGCGGTCACAGGGCTTTTAAACCCTCTGCCCGCGGGGGCACTCCGGGGTGCGTAACTACGCACCCGTAATTGGGTTGCCACTAAAACCTAATTGAAACTCCTTCTCTTTTATTGAGGGTTTGTTTACATAGGTACACAATCAGCTGCTGGATGTAAATCTTACACATCAGGTAAGTACATCTTTATACCTACTGACTTCTGTTTTATGGGTTAGTAGTTGAGTCACACATTCAAAACTTAGTTTCGCCTTGAAGCCAACGCACTACATATTATATCGGTCGGTGACCTATGTTGCTCAATAGCATTTTCAACAATAAAATTACGCTAAGTAGGTAAGTAGTTAGTAAAAAAAAAACTGCTTACAATACAGAGGACGGAGTAGCTAGGCATGTAAGTAGCCCAGCAGCCTAGAGCTCCTGTCGCGCACATGGCCAGCCCAGCCACCAAGAGAGCGAGGGATAAGTAGTAGAACGGTGGATGAGTCAATAAGTCTTCATCAGGCGCCGCCAGTAGCCGTGATAGAAGTATTCTTTTGGAGTCACAGAGTAGGAGAAAGCCACATATTACTTCCACAAAACCGCAAGCCTGTAGGAGAAGTATGATAGGTACTTAGTAAAAAAGCCGATTCCATCCTTTAGACTATGTAATACCATACATAGAAGGCAGGAATACCTAGAAGTATCATAATATACCAGTAACTGGTTTTTTCAAGTAGTAAGGTAAAATTTAATACAGAAGTTAGGTACTTATATAAATTACTTACAAAAAATATAGTATTAAAGCATCCAAAGAGCACTTTAGCACTTTCATTTTTGCACATTTTTATATGAAATTAAACTAGATAGATAAAATATATTAAAGGCACACAAGGACGCAGTGTAATATGACACGGAGAAATGTGGTTAAAACGCTATAGTTACAACTAGTAATGCGAGTATGTGAATAAACAAACGGGCGATGAATAGATTCGCCGGTTTTAGGGAGATACGCTCTGGTGAACAGGTGGGGTGACTGAGTACTCAAGCATTTTTGTTTAAAATTAATGCACAAGTCGCTCATGCATGCATCAGCATTTACACTGTGAAATAACAGGTTCAGTATGGAAATAGTACCCACCCGCCTTTATTATGACATAACTCACAGCAAATACAAATGGTAAATTCGAAAGACAGCAAGGTGTAATAAAACTCTTAGAAATAGTTCATATTTGTATATTTTACTTTATCACCAAAATATTTGTTTACTATGTAACTCTTATTACGTAAATTAAAAACTTTATAAGTTTTTAAAATTCAATGTCTCTTTTCTTGAATCCACCACAGTTCACAGTCGGTACGCTTGTAATGTCATCTTGTTCCCGTTCTTTGGTCTCTTCAAGTTCTGAAACATAATACAAAAATACAATACAAATACAAAAAGTTTATTTTCTCTCTCACATAGCATTATACAAGGAATACATAATTCAAGGTGTACATTTGAGGGTTATAATCTATGTGAGAGACTGGTTTCTGTACTAGGAGACCTGTATGACAGATTACCAGCCTCTCCAGAGTCCGGAAGTGGGTAACGGTAAGCTGTACATCATTCCAGTTACGTGATATTTAAATAGGTAAAACTTGGTGAAGTGTGACTGCAGTGAGAATTAAGTATAAGAGGTTGTGAGAATCAGGTGTGTGAATGTAATGTATATATAAGGGTGTGTGAGTTGTGTTTGTGTAGATGTGTGTGTGGAGTGGGTGTATGTGCGTGGAGTGGGTGTATGTGTGTGGGTGCCTATATGTAGTATATGTATAATGTATAAATAGACAGTTAATTTTTCTGAGGAAATGATCCTTTAATAAAAACTATCAGAAAAAATTGGCGTGTAAAAGTGTTAATAAAAGCTACTTACAAAATAAATAATTTAATCAAAATAAAGTGCTAGGTGGAGGAGGAGGCGAAGGAGGAAGAGAAAGAGGTAGGAGGATAATGGTTTTTCTATTATTCTTAAAATTTCAAATTTTTCATGCCTTTTTTGTAGTGTGGAGTACAAAATTACTTTACTAATCAAATTACTTTACTGATTAAATATAAAAACAATATTAACATACCTGGCGGTAAATGCAACTTCTCTATGACGAACTTCTTCCTCTTTAGTTTGAACGCCATATCAAGACTGGGTGGCACAAAAGGCACTTGAGAGTAAATAGCAGACAGCTTGGTGATATGGAACAAACCATGGTAATCTTTGTACACAGGGTTTGTTTCACGACTAGAGCCGGCAAATGATTCTATTCTGACCGCATTGTCCACCGAGTACAACAGCCTTTTCATTATGTGGTCATCCTGCAAAAAAGAAAATGGAGCTATCAATACATTGAATCAGAATGCGATAACTTATAATATACTAGCTTTTGCCTGCAACTTCAAATGTGCATATGACGTTTTTTCCGATTCACATGGGAATTTACTCCCTTACTGCTCCCCTACACTCCCTAAGGAACCTACATGCCAGTTTTCTTCACGAAGTAGATTCCGCTGTGTGTTTTCTGTCATTCAGTAACAACTAAACCACTAACGGTTGTTACTGAATCAACATCAACTGAATGACGGAGTTAAAAAATATTCATTTTTGTTCAAGACACTTACATCAAATAGATGAGCAGGAATGGTAACAAACGCAACAGCATTAGTGTCCCTTAGTACAACTCTTAAACAATACATGAACTTGATCAGATCTTGTCCATAGTTTACACTGGCCTCATCATCGCAATCCATTGCCATCCAGACTGGGGATCCCAGTGAGTGAATGCCAATCCTTAGAATATTGCTGTTCTTCTTAACACTACTTTGATACTCTTCCTTAGAAACTAATTCTTTAATACTAGTCAGTAATTTATGGTATAAGCTATTTTTGAAACCTGAAATAAGAGAGTAATTAAATAAAAATAATAAGCTAAGCCTATTTCTGCTTATTTAATTTGGGTTTGCAATCCTGAAGTAGGATACAAATGATTGCAGCAATAAAAGCCTTTCTGCAGAATCGCAACGCATTTTATTTATACCAGTAATAAAGAGGGAGGGCACTTGTTTTATAAATGTTTGTCCTGTTCTTATTATGAGGTATCCAATAAAGTATATATTAAATAAAACCAAAACTTACTATTCCCTCATACAGTAAATTTACTTTAGAACAAATTTTTAGGCCTATTAAATACCAATATTTCTCACCGTTGACTGTCCCACTATCCATATCAAGTTTACAATATTTGATATTGCAACTATTAATCGTGTTGGCATCAATATGTTTGCTCAGATCAAAATGGTGTCCAAAACTAGTGTTGCTACCAAAAGATGACTCCACCTGACTGAGTCCTTCATATCTCCATGCTATTTTCATCTTATCCACATCACTAGCTGTGGTTGTGATCTCATCATCTTGAGGAATTATGGTGGGTAAGGGTAATTCTTTTGACTGAAAATTATTAAAGGGGTATTGAGAATTCTAAGGCATTTAGTTAATATTTCTATCTATCTACACTTTAAATATTCTTTATAAGGGGTACCATGATGACCTAGTTAGTACTAGTTCATCATAGTCCCTCTTGTTTTATTTTTTAGATTTATTTGAGGCTCATCGTCTGAGCTAATGCTCAGGTGAGACTCAAATTAATATGAAAAAAGATAGGGTCATCTATCAAGACTATTTATAATTTAGCCATCAAAAGTGTAAGCTATCACTTACAATATCCACTGGATTTTCATCTGCTGATGCAATAAACAAATCATGTTTACATGCTACACCTTCAGACAAGAAATACTTCAAAAGAATTTTGCTGTAGTTAGCTAGGACATCTTCCTCTGGAAAGAAAACCATACTGTGAACATTATTTTTATTTTTTAAGTTACATAATAAAAAAAAAGACTTATTTACATACCAACAGCAAAAATACTCCCTGCAGGTAAACCACCACCTGAAAAGTTAAAATAATTTATTTCTGTAACACAAATATTATGATCGGATGATAATTTGGTTGACTGACACATTGGTACTTATCAATTTTAGGTTATATTTACAAAAGGAACTTAAAATCAAGTATCGCTAGGTTATTTGATAAAAAACAAGAGAATCTTTCATTTGTTGGTCGACAACGGGTAGAAATCAATAACTTACCAACGACATGGTCCAAAGATGGAATACCCGATGATACTATGGGTAAACTGTTTTTAACTTTTGTGCCACTTATAGTGACGCGAGAATCACTAGTTTTATGAAAACTGCTCATGTTGGAGCAATTTGATTTAGACAATATACTTAAAGCTACTACTTTATCATCTAGCAAATAATAACAGCTTTGTTGATGAAATTCACGAAATGATAAACTTGGATAAACTAAACCAGTACAAAAGTCACTGTGAAGTGACAGGTGACTGTCATCATCATGACATTTAAAATGTGTTGCCATATAAATTGTTCTTTTTTTCCGTTTTTTTCACTAATAATTTCCGGTTGCATATACACGGATTTGCAAAAGGACACTATTTGCCAATCCAATATTAATGAAATGTTCTTCAGCATAAAAAGGAGGTGACCGCTTACCATGCTTTCTCGCTTGCGACCATGTATTGAACAGGCACCCCTTACTTTAAAGTATTCCCTACAGAGTGCTTGCTGGTGCTTGCCGGCTTTTGTGTACAAAAGAGGCAAATCTAGTTGTACGGTTTTCCATCAATGTGTCTATATGGTACCGATTTTGCTTGATCACTTCATTTCTAAAACCGTAAACGTCATAATAAAATATAATCTGTGGTAGTTCTTTTTGTTGAGCAGTAGGGATGGGCAAGTGAAAAAAATATATCGATATTTATCGTATCGATATTTTTAAACACTATCGATAATTATCGAGTGAAAAATATCGATAAATCGATATATCGTCAGTTTCCGCATGATTATTCATACATATTCCCAAAGCAATCAAACTTCGTAATAAACAATAGAAGAAAATAGTAATTTTTATTAATGCTCGAGCCTAAATATATTTTTAAGTTTTGTGATAAATTTGTTGAAAAAAAACTCCGAAAATTGTTAGTTGCGTGTTAATTCAAGGTCATATTCGCCTTACACTGATAGTTTAATAGAATTTGTATTTTCGTGCACGCTACCAGTGGTCTTAAATTGCTATAAGTATTGCATTTAATAACGATTGTGGCGAGATTTATTAAGTTAACAATACGCGAGGAGCATGCAAGGATAATCTATTGTAATAACATTAAAAAAACGCAACCAAAATTGCGTAAAAAAAATATCGAATTTGATACGAATTCGATAGTCTAAACTAAAAATTAAATATCGATATATCGCGACAAAAAATATCGACGATATATATCGATAATTATATGGAAAAATATCGATATTTCGATATATCGATATTTTTTGCCCATGCCTATTGAGCAGTGAGCTGTGCCGTGTCATAAACTGCTTGTGGCGCATGCATTTTTTGATAAAAGCTCTTGCAGAGAAAGAATTCAATTCAATTTATAGGAGTACACGTAATTTACAAGATTCAAAATGCAGGGTCCCGCAGTTTTTATGGATATATCTCTTGAAGATCAAGTAAGTTAACGTCAACATAACCTAACTGTCGAATCTGCGAAAATGTCAATTAGTTTTTACTATAATTATTTATGTCAACGCTTTCAGGCGCTAGAACTAAGGAAGTACTTCAAGAGCCTCGGCGCAGAGATAGCAGAAGAGAAATCGCCGAAGGGTATTGAGGACGACTTACATAAAATAGTGGGGGTCTGCGATGTTTGTTTCAAGGAGCCAAATGAAGCAGAGATTGAAGCTATACTCAACAGTATTGTCTCTATCATGGTATCTGTAAGTATACATTTCTTCTTATATTGAATTATACCTTAAGGTCTGACTATGTGCAAAATGAAACAACTACTCAACTTTTGTAATACCTTGTTTTCGAGGATTTAAGTGCCGTGCGATTAGTAAAGACAATTGTATTTGTAATATTCCAGATCCCACTGGAGAGAGGAGAAAACTTGATTTTGGCTTTTAGTCAAAGGCTCACAAAAGCACCAGGACCCAAACTTGGCATGGTTGTGCTACAGTCGTAAGTTTGGTGTTATGGTACTTAAATATTTATCGTCATTATTTTGCTGTAGTTTAAGTTCAATGAACTGAACTTAGTAGATTAATGTATAATTTGTTAACTTATTTAAACTAGATCATATTACATAGTTTTTCATATTTGGAATATTTTTGACAGGACTGATTGCTGGTTATCTGATGCCTTTTGATCATATCACAAATGCCTAGAATAAATTAAAAATATAGTTTCATTTTAATATTACAGACTGTGGCGTCTATACAACAACTTGGAGGCTAATTCCCCTCTGCGTTACCATGTATACTACCATGTCATTGAGCTAGCAGCACGTGTTGGCTTTGTACGTGAGGTGTTCACTAGTGTTGAACAGCTCAGGAAAGAGTTCTCTGGATGTCCACCCACCAACGAACAAATGCAGAAACTTTACAGACTGCTGCATCAAGTTTTAAAAGATCAGAACAGGTGACTATGTATATTTTTATTTGCAAAATTAGTTTTTTGATGGCTTCATTTACAATTATTAAGAAAAAAGCATCAGTGCTTATAAATCAATTATGTATTATTCTTGGAATAAAGTTGTGGCATTGCTAAAGTGTTTGACTTCTAAGGACTGTGATGATTGAAAGATTAACAATGATTGATGTCTACTTTAGATAAGGTTTCTTATTTCAGGCACTCTATAAGTATTAAATTTCTAACTTGAAAGTTAACTTCTAATTAGAAACCCAGTTTTATAAATTCGAACATATCAAAAACTTTCTTGTTACTGTAATTAACTTATTAACAACAAGATTACATAAGTAACATTATGAAATTGTATTGGTTTCAGTGAACTGGCTTCAAAGGTTATGATTGAACTGCTTGGCACATACACTGATGAGAATGCTTCATACGCCAGAGAAGATGCCATCAAATGTATCTCCACGGCTCTGGCTGATCCCACGACATTCCTACTGGATCCCCTGCTGTCCCTTAAACCTGTAAGATTCCTTGAAGGCGAACTGATCCATGACCTGCTCACCATTTTCGTATCGGAGAAACTGTCCAGCTATCAGACATTTTACCAGAATCACAAAGAGTTTGTTCATTCTCAAGGTATGTGTATTTTACTTTTGGGCCTGTAACCATTATATTTAATATCTTTAAAATTATTAATTAAATATTTGGTTTGTTTGTCAGGTCTAGACCATGAACAAAATGTAAAGAAAATGAGGATATTGTCTTTCATGCAAATGGCTGAAGTCAACCCTGAACTCACATATGATGAGATAATCTCTGAACTGCAAATTGAAGAACAAGATGTTGAAGCTTTCATCATTGAAGGTAATCCAATTTACTATACTGTATAATGAAAACATCTATACTAATATTATAAGGAGGAAAGATTTGTATTTTTGTATGTAATGAATAATCTCAAAAACTAATGGACTGATTTCAAAAATTCTTTCACTATTAGAAAGCTACATTCACCATGAGAAACATAGGCTATATTTTATCCCCATGTTCCCACGGGAACGGGAACTACGCGGGTAAAATCGCGGGGCGCTGCTGGTACTCTATAATGAAAGCATGAATAGAATCCACAGTTCCACACATTATGTTTTATCAGTTATGTATGACTGAGGGATTAAAAATTGATATGGCCAGTACATATCAGCACAATTATTTTCCTACAGAAGTAATGTATTGATTGACAAAATATTTAAATCTGCACTCTTAGAGATGTGTGTGATATGTTAAATGAGTTCTGGCACCATGTTACATTTTGAATCTATTTGTAATATCGTTTTGCACTTAGACCATTAATAAAATTGGAATAATTCATACTTAAAATCCTCTCCAGTCCTGAAGACCAAGCTGGTGCGCGCCCGCATGGACCAGGCGGAGCGCTCCGTGCGCGTGTCGAGCACGATGCACCGCACGTTCGGGCGCGCGCAGTGGCAGCAGCTGCGCGACGTGCTGCTGGCGTGGCGCGGCAACGTGCAATCCGCGCACGAGGCCATGAAGTCCGTCGCAGCCGCCCAGATCGAATACGCCACTGCAAACCAGAAAGCATAGACTTATTCCCTGCAGATTTTTACATAATTTGTAAGCAGTTGGTGTCTAGATTTGCTTGATGTGACTTCATAACTTTCTACCTTAATATTAAATGTTTAAATATCATAAAATATAATAGAAGAAAAATATTAACAGAAAAATTTAGAAACCTCTCATAGATAGTTAACTGTGTCTCAACTGATGCCTGGTTTTTTTAAATCAATTTAGTTCATCATTAAATTTACGTTGATCGTAAGTTCTTATATAAATGCGAGCAAATTTTAGGCATCATAAAGATTTTTGTTCCATAAATATGAAAATTGGAAAGGTAACATGTCATAATCTATTATTATCACATATAATACATATTAATTTTGACAATATTTAAATATAGCACTATCAAGTGTGGTTATATTTTATGTAAGAATCTGTGGAATGTAGCCTTTTTGTATTAATATACGATTTAAACATCCAAAAGTGAGGTATTTCATTTTTGCATAAGAACCTTCTATTAGCCACGTCAATGTCATTATTTTGTACCAAGTCAAGTCAATGGCTCGGGAGGATGATGCAATGAAAAAAAAAGTGTCGGCGAGAACCTGGTTAGGCACAACACAATACAGCTCAGTTTTCAGTGACAAACAAAAATCGACCTTGAAGCTGAAATAAAGTTGTGAATGGGTCCAATAGGGAACGTGCATGGCGTAGACTATGCCATCTAGTGTTGCAAATCTAAAACTTACGTTGTAAATATTTGACCTGTGCTGCCACCTATAATTCCTGCAGCCTCCGTTTAGGGGAACGTGCACGAAGCAGACTGTGCCATCTAGCGTTGCAAATTTGAAACTTATATGTAAAATATACTTGACATTGACGCGTCTGTGCTGGCACCTATAGTTTCTGCACGTTCCCTATGGGAATAATGCGTAGATAAGGAGTTTGTTTATGGAGGAACTTAAGAAAATTCTGTCAATGTCAACTGATGTCCACAACACATTATCAACCGGGCAATCCAACAAATTCGGATAAATATTCGTAAATAAATAGGAATAATAATTAATGGATTATGGATACAGGCGGGATGGTTGCTTTCGAAACGTGTTTCGATCGTTCGTGTGCGTCGCACTATGTATGTTACTGGGACTGCACGTTTACGCTTATTTCTGGGGACCCACTCAAGAGATGCTGGACGGAGACTTCTCCGATATTAAATACGTCGTCATGCAGCTTACCAGAGGACTGTCTGAGGTTGCTATATTTTTTATTATGTTACACATTAAGTACTATTCGAATAAAACACCATACATAAACTCAGGGGACCTGTCTTATCTTAGTGTCTAACCAGTTAGTCCTTCTATAGTTATTAGAATATAAAATAAAACTATGCATTTGGATTTTGGCAAATAAACTCTAAAAGTTTATTTGCCACATAAGACAATAATTAAAATTTCATATAGGTACCTACATATACAAGAAAAAAACTTAGATCCCACGTAAGCAACGTACCACGTACGTAAGTACTATATTTCCGGTTAAAAATCTGCTTCAGATAATAAATATAAAGAAACAGTTATAGAAATGTGATTATTCACCTGGGTACGGTTTGGAATAGTATAGTTATGGTGCCAAAAAAATCGTCCCCTCAGTCTAGCGTACGGACGAACTTATCATTTCACATTTGCAGATGGTTTATGGTCAGTAAGATAGATGGCGTTACTGGTCTCAACTCGTTGAAAACGTATGTACGAACTACTAAGTGCTACGGATTTTGTAACACCACTCGATTTTTTAAATCAGATGGCGTTAGTTGTTTCATGTAAGTCGAGGTTATAATAGTTTATGAACTTTTTGGGCGGGACTATAATGAACGGGGGTTCTCTATTGTATTACCTAACTTTTTTATCCATAATTTAAAGAGCCATAACTTTTTTAGTCCTAATCATCATTTGTCCGAATGATCACTTACCCGAACTTAATATCACCTAATATCTCATGCCATAAAATTAAAATCTCTAAATATAATATGTCCTAAACCCGTTTTTCATAAATATTACAATCAATAATATACAAAATATATAAAACCGTTTTCAATAAAAGTTATAGTCCTAAATTCAAATTACAAATTAATAAACAAATCATATTCTTAGAACGTATAACAAAGCAATTGCTATGATCTTCTCTCATTTGTTATAATTAAAAATATTTGATGATGCATTATATTTTTTTATTATATATTACGTAAATAAATATATTACATGTACTTAATAAAGCAGTTGATTGTGAACATTTGTGGTTTTTATAAGCAAGCAAGCATGCAGCATGCAAGAAGTCATGCAGCATGCAAGCAAGCATGCAGCATGCAAGGAGTCATGCAGCATGCAAGCAAGCATGCAGCATGCAAGGTGTCATGCAGCATGCAAGCAAGCATGCAGCATGCAAGGAGCATGCAGCATGCAAGGAGTCATGCAGCATGCAAGCAAGCATGCAGCATGCAAGGAGTCATGCAGCATGCAAGCAAGCATGCAGCATGCAAGGAGTCATGCAGCATGCAAGCAAGCATGCAGCATGCAAGGAGCATGCAGCATGCAAGGAGCATGCAGCATGCAAGGAGTCATGCAGCATGCAAGCAAGCATGCAGCATGCAAGGAGTCATGCAGCATGCAAGCAAGCATGCAGCATGCAAGGAGTCATGCAGCATGCAAGCAAGCATGCAGCATGCAAGGAGTCATGCAGCATGCAAGCAAGTATGCAGCATGCAAGGAGTCATGCAGCATGCAAGCAAGCATGCAGCATGCAAGGAGCATGCAGCATGCAAGGAGCATGCAGCATGCAAGGAGTCATGCAGCATGCAAGCAAGCATGCAGCATGCAAGGAGTCATGCAGCATGCAAGCAAGCATGCAGCATGCAAGGAGTCATGCAGCATGCAAGCAAGTATGCAGCATGCAAGGAGTCATGCAGCATGCAAGCAAGCATGCAGCATGCAAGGAGTCATGCAGCATGCAAGGAGTCATGCAGCATGCTAGCAAGCATGCAGCATGCAAGGAGTTCTGTCACGGCTACGGCGCTGCGGGGCTCCGGCGGTCCCACGCGAGTTTATCGTCGCAGATGGGTTTAACGCTCACCACCGCAGCTTCGGCTTGCTGGCCGGCTTCGCCGGCCAACCTCAGCCGCGGCGGCGAGTGTTACAACCACCTGCTCCTCAACTCGCGGGCCGCCTCGCCCTTCCGCGCCTACGCGATTTTAAATTACACTCTAGGGGTAGGGCAGACAAGACTACGTGGAGTCGGATTTACAGCGATTCGTTTCTGTCACTAAAACCTATTTATTATAAATGAACATTCCGAATAATACACATTATTCAACACAATGCTTAGGATATATGACTTTAGGGCATCTAAAATTAGGAGATTGAATTATTATAGTACTCGATATTATGACTGAATACTTTTAGAACTAAAGATAATTATGCTAACCATAATTTCGGGGTTTTGAACATTATGGTTATTGTAGTTTAAAGCAAACGTGTTATGGATAATGATTTTCGGACAAACAATTTTATGAGAAGTAAGGGAGTACCTGAACGGGACCTGCAAATTTGTCTCTCTAAGAGGTATTCCACTTACCTAGTGTCTCAGATGTCCAGGTATAAATTAATATCTGCCTTATTATAGATTTCAGGTATAGTGGTGCGATTATTAAATAAAATAACATTTTTTATAAACATTATATACTTGAGTTGAAATCTTTAAAAAATAGTTTTTTGTAACCAATAAAGAAATGCATACCTACAGACATTTCAAAATAAACGTGCATCGTTTGTAGTGCCTTTAATGCTTCGCGTGTAGAAATCTTTACTAAGTTCACTTCCGAGCCTGTATCGTCATCATCTTCTTCATTTTCCTCTGAAGAACACGAGAAGGCATGAACAATGTCGTTTTCAGTAAGTTCTTCTGAAACTATTTAATTCGTCGTCGACATTTATAAAATCTTCGAAAGTTTAATGCTGGAATGTGGCTGATGGCTAGGTTCCAGTCTTCGGGATTAATTTCGAAGTTCTCTTCCTCCTCTTGTAAGCTTTCAGATTCAGTTAATTCAGATTAAAAATCCAGATTTTGTAAAGCAGTTTGCTGTTGTATTTTTGGCCACAGAAAACCAAGTTTTCCTAGCAAATCTCATGGCCTGGACAACACTGATTTTCGGGCACTGGTTGTCTTCTATAGATTTTAGAACATGTTAAACAGCTTCTTCGTCTTATTAGCAGGCAGATAGACTAGTTTAATATGGTTTAGATCGGGCATATTATAAAAAAAAAAAAAATATTTTTGTTGGCTTTTGTACACAAAAGCCAACAAAAATATTTTTTTTTCGCTTCTTGCCCTTAATATTCTTCTGCCAATCGGGCTTACTGATTATTTTGGTAGGTAATTCATAGGCAAAGTTTGAAACATCTTGGAATTTTCGATTTTCTGATTAATAGGATGTGCAGCTTTTCAGTTCCTGACATGTTTGCACCCAGAAGTATTTTTACGCGCTCTTGTCGTCATGTTTTCCGTCAAGTTTTCCGTTATGACAGGACTCACCTTTTGGGGCGAAAGTTTTATCAGGTAGACACTTATAAAATGAACCCGCATCGTCGGAGTTAAAAATATCATCAAGAGAATAATTGCGCAGAAGAATGATTTATCAGTTGTTGCTGTGGACCTGACTTGTTTCTAGTTTCTATTCAAAAGCAAGCTTTTTATTATATGAAACAATTATTGATAGAAATAATGAAACTGCTAACTCAATGCTAAATGCAACATTCAGCTTTATACATCCAGCGTGTGTGTGAGCCATGTGTGTACACTGATAGTCACGGTATGGTAGGTATGTGATATTGCATGGATGTCTTTTATTAAGATGGGCTGCTTAGGCTATTTTACCTAATTAATTTTATGTAGGTGACTGGTTTTTTTGCGAAAGGCTTTGTTCTGTAAAGCTCACGCTTTGAAAACTTAGGTTAAGTGAGCTTTCGTTTGATAATACTTAGTTTCAACTGATTAGGATAGTCAACGTATCATTGGGATATGAGATCGCTTGCTTATATTAGTTTATTTACTTATTTATCTAAAAGTCTAATCACATATGCCTATCCCTTCTGGGAATATAGGCATAGGTAGGCTTGAAGTTATGTCATCGTTTTGAAGGTGAATCGCAAGCATGAGCGTCTTCAGAGCGAGATGGAACGCATTTCGTCGGTTTTGCCTTCAGTGGCAGCAGCGGCCGGTCGCGCCAAGGAGGCACTCGTCGATCCCGTGATGCGCTTGCGCAATAACCGCCAGGTTGGCGATGCACCTGATTATGATAGACAGGTTAGTGATGTGCAATGTGCTATATTGATTATGATTCTCGTTCATATTAGATACTGCTAAGTTGAAGCGAACAACGAGGCGATAATCATTGTCGCCTTATTTTTCTAATGACTAAACTTGAAAACTAATTTCGATGATGTGTGTAAGTGCAAAAGTGGGTCTAAAGCAAAGGTGGCCTATTATATAAGGCTGGGCTTTAACGTACAGGTACTTATCGCACTTTTTATTATTCACGTTTTACTAATGAACAGTGATGAGCACTGGTGATCCACTGCTCATAAAACGGTGAAGGAAAACATTGTGGGGGAATGTCTTGGTGCCTAAAAATTAGAAGACGAGTGACATTCTGCACTCCAGTACTGGACCCACATGGTGGATTGTGACCACAGTGTACTTTTATATATAGGTATGATTGTGACCTACCTACTCACTCTCACAGAAAGTCAGACATACAGCAAAGTTTTTTTATTTTAAAATATTTATAATATCAGATGTATTTTATTTTATTTATTTATTAGGGACAACCAACAGTAGTATAAATTACAATAAACTCAAGACTTATTCAAAAGGGATAGCATATACATACATACACTACTAACAATTTAAAAGTACCTATTTTGAATTTACAATTAACAAATTAAATTAAGTATTTATTTGTGGTTTTTTCTTGAAGTAAAATTATACTTCTTCTTTTATTTCAAATAACCACATTATTCAATTTATATTATTTATTTTTTTAATTTACTTATGTATTCTGGGAAGTGATAAAACATGGCAAACTAAAAGAGACCGCTACTCTTTTAGTTTGCCATGTTTTATCACTTGTTGTGTTGATGTTTAATAAATTAACCAATTATTTATAAAACCTTAACTGTTATTTTTCAAAAATCCAATGATGTAGTTATAGATTCTGGGGATGATGAAAATTAAAACTGCATCATAGATTTCTGTAAAAATGGTCAAATGATCTTTTGGAAATTTAAAACTATTTTGTTAAAAATTCACATTTTCATTTTTTTTTTTCAAAAGCAACCGCTTCGTTTGCTGGGTAGGAATACCGATTTTCCCGAAAACCAAAGACACAGATTTTGTTTTCATTAACGTCGGGCCCGAGACTCCATTCTGTGTTTTTCGTTCTTCTTCATAGTTTCGAATTTGGTCATCCACGAACACAAAATTCACTCTATGTACCTACTGCCTAGCTCTGCATGTGTCCCTGCTGAGAAATCTGTCCTTATTTAAAAAGAACATAATATAGCTATACAATCAGTTCAGCAGATACCTACAATCTACTATTACATACAGACTCTATTTATGTTTGATATTAATTTATTACATTTGTTCTGTTCAAAACAAAACTCGAACATTTCCTAACATCGTTCTTTGGATACAGGTTGTTGTTAGTACCTATCTAAGCAATACCCCTTAAAACATGTGTCGTTACAACCCCGTCAGAGGGCCACTTGGTTTGTGCCTGCTACCTCCTTGTCAATCATCTCCTCATATTTTACTAACTAACACGTGTTTCCGTTTTGGTGTGCTTCTGAACTTTATCATACCCTTTGTCTAATATTTTTATTTCCTTAACATCACAAAAACTTTTAAACTAATATTTTTTACAATATGAAAAAAGTCAAACATTGCCTTGTTTAGTTGGTAGGAATACTCGATCCGTGTGTTTAATAGTTCCATATGAAACAGTAAAATTGCACTACAATGTCCTCCACAGGGCTCGCCTGTCTCTGTCTGAATAACACATTAATCAAAGCTTAGCAGCCTGCACATGAACATCTTTCAACACATAATATGTAGGTGAGCATCTCTATGTTGACTTGTAGATCTTCGAACACGTGCCATCCAGTATTTCCTCAGCGAAATAAATTGCATAACGACATCGCCGCATCTCCCAATCATTCTAAATTGAAAGATTAAAAGTAAAACGTAGTGCAGCAGCTATAAATATGAGAGAGTGTGGAGCCTTGGTACTTGTTGACAGTTGGCAGACTACGCGCTCGAATCCGCTGGTGCAAGAGTGTTGGATACGGGAGACACCATTGAGCACGTCATTTACGAGTCTCCGGTTGGCTGGGCGCTCCATATGTTGACTTCGTGGGTTTGTCGTGAGTGCCTCGGCGCTCGGGCCATGATCCGGCCAGGGACCCTACCTGGAGAGTGCTGGGCGTTCAAGGGCCCCAGGGGAGAGGCCACTATACGACTGCTGGGCACCGTCAGAATAACGAGCATCAGCATTGAACATATACCGCCGCATATTTCGCCTACGAGGTAATTTATTTTTATTTGAACCTCAACTGTTTGTGACTATCATTATTATTATACTCCCTGCCATTATTGCGAACAGAAAAATATCGGTTGAGCATTTACTTTTGCAAAAAACGAGTCTGTGTTTCCGAACGCAGTCAACCCTTATTTCTTCAAAGTTAGAGTGAACAGGCTTTTTCTGGGTAAGTTCATTCTATCGTTGACTTTATCTCTATCACCTCTGAGCTATACCTCAAAATAACCTAACCTATTTTTTTTTCATCATTCATTTGATATGGGTTTATAAAAAATGAAAAAAAAAATGTTAGGTTATGTTACTAAGAAGCTTCCATAAATAATACGTTTCGACTAGTCTTAATTTTTAGTACTCTTGCAAATGATCAAACCATTTTTTCCGAATTAATTAATCAAATTAGGTTAATAGCGTCCTTTTTTCGACAGGGAGATATCATCGGCTCCGCGCCTCTTCCAAGTCGAGGGTCTAGAGACCCGCTTCGACCCGTACCCTCACGACTACGGCAGCTTCGAGTACGACAAAGATGGCCGGCCTATCCAGTACTTCGAGGTTCTGTATCCGGCTACCAAGGGGCATAACCTGGTAAGGGTCAGGGTGCTGTCGAACTGGGGACACCCTGTGTACACGTGCGTGTACCGTGTGAGGGTTCATGGTGAGCTTGTGAACAACCCGCGGGCTGTGGCTGATGATGGTGATGCGCGGATTGAGAATGAGTAGAAGAAATGCCTGGGAATTCGAAATCTTGTAATGGCTTGCTGTATGTAGGTGGTACCTAGTTATATTGAATATTGCTCAATTTTTAAGGTATCCATTATTAATTTTCTCGGGGTGTTTGGATAGGTACTTTTATTTTTTGTATTCTACATCGGGTCGGCTTCCAGTCGAACCTGATTCAGCAGAATACCAGTATTTTACGTGGAGTGGTTAAATATAATGCTTTTCATAAAATTCAAGGGCTTTAAATTAAAAAAAAAAAGCTGTAGCTCTCACGTCGTTTCTAAATGTAGAAAATATCCAGATAGCTTCTGTTAGATCAATGTATACAAACTTTACCTTATATGATATTGCAATAGTTTAATATGAATTACTTTACAATATTGGTATAACATTAACTACACTAAGTAAAAATATATTATACCAATATTGTATTACATGTTATTTTATATTACATCAATTATTCTATTTAGATAAATAGTTTTGAATATTTTTGAGTTATTATTGTGATTCAATAAAATATAATGTATGTCATATTAAGAAGTATTGATAAATAGTAATAAAGCTTTTCTTTTACTATTGCGTTGTTTAAATGACAGAATAGAATGTAGGGTTCACATAAAAATGATATAGCTATGCAGGCTGATTTTTTTGAAATAAAATCGTACACTGAAGCCATTATTGCCAGGTGGCTACCCGGTTATATCCATTGTGTGTTGCACAAAACGAGTGAAAGGCGAAACCAAGCATAGATGTATAGATGTTAATCTGGGTGTCCGGCAGCCGAATGCTATAAAACGCATGCTTTGTCCAGCAACAATGGCGCAAAGTACATAAATTAAAGTGAGCAAAGTGATCATGAGCCCCCGCGGCGCTTGCGCTAATGGGTTGACCGGCGCTGCTCCGCTTTGTGCGAGGCGCGCTGCGCCGGAGCATTGTACACCAACCGTTTATTTAATTTATTGTAGCAAAGGATAGTTTGCAGTTCTATGTACCTGCAGGAGTATGCTGTTTTATATTTTGCTTTACCTTTAACTACCTTCAACATAATAATATAATATTATATATATACTACCTAGGAGTATAATATGAATTCATATCATATAATAATAAATTTATTTATTTTAGTAACATGCAATTTTTACCAATATTTACAAAATCTTTTATGGGTATATACTGTACAAAGACTGCATAAAATAGTGGGCTGATAGCTCGAGGCTATCATAGTTTATGATAGCCACGAGCAAATTGTACTTATTTTCGATGATCTTAGGTTAACATGCCAATATTGTAGCTAACAGTGCATTCCGAACATTTCTCTCAGATTAAACCATCAACACCACATTTATTAAATGAGTGTTTCAACGAAATGAAATCGAAATAAAAATACCCTTTAACGTTTCTTTTTGGTGTCGGAAATATGGTCACCTCAGAATAATTAAAAAGACAAATCCAACTGAAAGAGACATTATATCGTTACGTACACTACAGCAAAGTAAAGACAACCATGAAATCGGGATCGTTAGGGGAAATAACGTACGTGGAGGTACATTCGAGATACAATTAGGTCGCTAGAGAGCCGATTCCTTTCTTTAGTTGCTTCAATGTGTTTCCTTTTCTCTGACAAATAGATTGGAGTCGTAAAGGGTGAAAGCACCTCTCCATGAAATTTATCCTTTTCCACCGACGCCTACTTGTATGCTCTTCAATATTAATGATGTGATCTTAGTTCAGTGTCTCGCTACTTGACATGTATTAATGGTCAGTATTTGTGCCCAGATTCCTCTTGGCTGGTCACGTTACATGTAAAAAGTTAACAATTGAGTAATATTGCATTATTGTAGCGTATTAGAGAGAAGCCCCGTGGCGTTGCCCGCATTTTTGGCGATATTTTAGTGATGTACAATACTCTTGGACCACTATGGTGTAAAGTTATTGTTGACTTTGTCAACGAAGTAAGTGTTCTAATATATAGGTAATAGGTAGATGTTTATTTCGTAATATGAATCCGAGTGGGCTTTACTTCTACAGTAAAGAAGTAAGTAGAAAGGCTGTTAAATATCAAGATGAGTGAAAAAGGACAGGTACATCATATATTTATAACAAGAATGAGGACGCAGCAATACGTTAAAACCTGACTCTACATAACATAAGAAGGTTCTTCAACAGTATTTACTCCCAATCACATGTCCCTACAACTTTATCAAAGATATCGCACACATAGATCATTTATTTATCTCCAGACAGACATCTCTTTATATTGATAGTTGTAATTCTTCGACCATAACAGAAAATTATGTAAGGTCGACCTTGTAGCGATCACGTAGCGGTTCGTTGTCCGCTACTAGTCCTAACTACTAACAAATATCTTTGTAATGGATATCAGACAAGTTTTTTACTTGTGCTATTCTTCTGAGGCAGAATAAGCGTTTTAATCCAGGACAAGCGATAAATCTTTAGAAACTTTAGCGACAATATTCTCTTCAGCCAAATTGGGGATGAGGGATAAAGGGTATGTGCATTGTGAAAGCCGCCAAAATATTTAACAATATTAATAATGTTTCAAGTCTGTCGCTCGTCAAAGGCTTGCTAGTAAAGGATTGCCGATAGTTAGACGGTTAAACCCATCGGAGCGTTCTGCGAGCTTCCGCTTTGTGGGGTGTAAGTTACAGGAATCGGGGCTTTTATCGTGATACTGCGTTAAATAATGTTCTGAAAGGCATAAAACAAAGTTTAGAAAATTCTAAGATTACTTATTATTACATAGGTAGATATTAACCTGACAGAAGTGTCCTACACTCTGTTTTGAAGTGTTCTGAAGGAAACGATGGTTCATCAGTTAAATTTAGTGTTCTGAAAAGTTGTAGAAAACCATCAATTCGACCTTTAGCCACATAGTTGTATAAGTATATTAGTCAAGTTCCCGTTCCCGTGGGAATATGGGGATAAAATATAGTCACCCGGAGATAGTGTAGCTTTCCAACAGTGAAAGAATTTTTCAAATCGGTTCCGTTGGTTCGGAGCCTATTCAATAATAAACAAACAATCAAGTCTTTCCTCTTTATAACATTAGTATAGATATGGCAGGTCAAAGATGACATTATTTTAACATAAAGATTAAACTACTTCTTATCACTGGAGTGGAACGCTAAAATTTTACCACTTACACCACACTTCAGCTAGATGCTGTGTGCGTAGGTGTCGTCAAGGGATTCGTTTTAAATAGTCTCCGAAGGCATTGTTTGGGAGACGGGCTTTGTCCGGGCACATTAGAAATACTCTCGTGTTCGCTCCACTGGCTCCGATCAATGTCGCCTTCAGGAAATACGATTTTAACAGCAAAACATCGGAATTACAAGTCATCGCGACACACTCTGCTGCCTCCGGCCAAAAGGGTTTGTTGTCATACAATTACGTATCGTCGGAGTTTGTTTTATCCAAACAATGATACATAAAACCCATTTCTAAGGAGCTCCTTTTGTCAGTAGCAAATGTTGTTTACTGTATTTGTGTTGTGTCAAACTGAGTGGGTTTAGGAGGTAGCCTGTTAGGCACATTACATACGAGGATCTAAACCTTGTGTCTGTTCTCATCTCTATATGTACGAGTATGTAACAAGTGCTTTGTTTTGCGAACATCAATAAGTATTTTTACGATAGAACATATTCACAAAAATATGATGTTTTATATTAGAATTAGAGAAGAGGCGCACTCATTATATTTGGGTGGCGAGTAATGGTCAGCGGCGGGCACTTTCTAAACGATCAAGTTGGATTTGGGGTCCGCTCGCCAACCTCACCTCTCATAAAAAATCCTGCGAATAAAAGCAATGAAGAGTTATAACTCATTATGTGAAGGGCGAAGGGTTCGCGGCAGGTATGTCCGTATGGCGCGATCAGCCCTTTATAATTTAGAAAAAGAGCCATTTATTAAACTAGAGCCCTTAGTAATTATTGGACTCCGTTTCGACATATTCGCTATTGCTACCTGCCGGCAATTTGCCATTCGGCCCTTTGTCTGGCGGTGTGGCGCTCTAAAGGGTTCTAATTTTAAATGCAGCGTGTAACCATCGGGGCTTTATTCGTAATTTTCTCTTTCGCGGTGTTTGGTGTGCGCCTGCGACTGGACGCAATATGGCGCACTTTTTTGTCGCTACAAGGGTGAGCAATTAACTGGATACAACATCGGCTTTGTTCGCCTTTTGCGGTTGATTGATAATGGAATGTGTACACCACTGACGTCTTATTAATAAGTTGACTCTTAAACATGAATTTGAACGGGCGAAGGAATGGATTAGTAGTACTTTTCTTACCAGTTGAAACGTTTGAATAACTATTGAAAACACTGTAAGTTTATAATAAATCCGTGACATTTTAAAATCTTATTTCTCGATAAGACAGAGTATGTTTTGTTAACTTTGGATTTAAAGTATTCGTTATCAAAAAATCGTGAGTAATCTTGAATGATTTATAAGTTTATGACAAACTTACGTAATTTTCAAAAGTATCGATGACATGTTCAAACAAAAAGTAGAAAATTTGCTATTGTTCGTATATCTGAATTTACTGTAAAAATACGAACACATTCAGTAGTAAGAGATGATCGCTTAATGTTAGACGGTAAAATTACACGGTAGAGTCGTGATAGAGCAAACATTGTCGCGGCGTCCATCTCGCTAGTTTGTTCGCAAACAAGGATCGAATGAATATAGACAAGCGTGTTTGCGGCGGCGGCTCGCGTTACAACAACAAATACATACGGCTTATTTATAACGGCCACATACATCATGTGATCGGCGACCCAGTGCGCGGCGCGGCAGATCGCCCCCGCTCCTAATGCCATGCAGTCGCCATGGCAACGATGCACTCACCCCTACGCACATTACACACGAGAGACCATAAAAAAACAGAAAAGCGGAGAACAGAAAAGTTAGTCGACGTCACCCCGGTTCCTGTCGAACGTCCGAGTGTTCCCTTCTTTCAAACATAATTTATGGTTTCGGGGAAATAAACATAAAAAATAGAAAAGGAAAAACGACAGCACGCACGATAAAAAAGCTCGTCGTAAAAGTGCGAGGAGTGCGGGGCGGTGAGGGAGGGGGGTCGGCGGGCGGCAACCCTTCCGCGCCGCCCTCGCCCGGCCCTCATACCCACCGCAGTAAAGGGTTACGGCGACTAACCCTCGTCACCGTGCCCATGTATGTGCTTAGCTACTGATGTAAGGCCGGAATACGTACAATAAGTTCTCGAAGTAAATGCTCTTGAATATTTCAGTTTTGCTACAGTGAAAACTCGAAACTCCTGTAACATTAATCGCTATCTTAAGTTATATTTTGGCAGTAATCACCACCCGACCTGTTTAAATTCGTGTCCGAACGGGAACATTGTTGTGGCGAGTGCGAACAATTGGCTGGTGACGACGACGTGGCGAAGTTGTCGAAAACGACAGTTTAATGTAAATGCGCTCCCCGAGCGATGTGCAGCCCACACCGGCTTAGTGTGGCAAACAACCCCCGGTTTCCCGGGACTTGTCGGGATTCACACACGAAAACAAAAGTGAAAGGGAACAAAAATAGAAAAAGGTTGGTCATATTTTTCTGCTAAGTTTGGTGGTTCAGCATAATTTGAATGTATTCCTAAATCTTCAACCAGGATTTGCTCCATATAAATGTGGCTAGAAATTTGTAACATTCAAAGCTGTCACAGCATGAGTTTGCCGGTATTGACTAAATAAGCATTGTATCCTTTACAACCACCACCACATTAGTAATTAAAAACACAATATTCTAATATGTTGGAGTTCAAACCTCAGCATCTCTTTACAATCTTAGATTCTGCAAAACAATGTAGCGAGAGGACGCGGGAGACATAGGGCCGAGGACTCCGAGGCGACCGTCCGTCTGTGCGGCCACCCTCGCGACCTGTCCTGCGATACGCATATATACTGACAGAAGTACAACATGTCATATTACCACCAACTATATTTAGCGTGGTTAAAATATATATAGGCTAGACAGGTTGTGGACAACTTGTTCTTGGACGGTGTAGAATATTGCCGTATAACTCAATTAAAAAAATCTATAGATTAATATACTCACCCCTTCGTAAACCACGCATAAGATGTGAGCCAGACCAACAATCAGCGGTGAACTAGTTTCAACTAGTCCTGGGGTCAAGGTGAAGGCAACACATGGGGTAAACCTTTTCCTGGCAGTATGGGATACATATGTAGGCTGGCAGTAACCAGAAACCCTTTCAGATAGTTAGATCGATGACATTTGAAAGACAGTTTGGAGATAATGGTTGCCGAAGACGGAGAACTGCGTAGTGTGTCGTAATGCGGGGGAGTCTTACTATTCTGTTTAGCAGCGGGTTACGATTCCAAGACTTTCCACTGAACAGATTGCATAAAGATGTGATGGTTTCTTCGCACAGTTCGAAGTAGAACTTCTGCCAGTAGTTTTTACTATATCATTCGCACACACTAAACAACCACTCACAAATATCTAGTTAGTTTCCACTTTCCCTCCCGAGAGTTCGACTGTCAATATCAAACAGAATCGTTTGTGAGCTTCGATGGGACCACAGTTTTACACATTAGAGGTTTCAGTTTATAAAACTTAGTGTAAAAGCAAGATTTTACATCTTTTTAACATATGAGTATTTGTAAAAACTATAAATATTGTTAGCTACTTTGTGAAGCAAAAAGTTCTGTTTAAGTTCAGCATGTTCGCAAACTATTCCAAAGTAGCTATGCCAAACGTATTTGCTATATCTGAAAATTCCAGTGTCATCATCATCATCCCCCTAGCCTAGCCTAGCCTTTTTCCGAATTATTTTTGGATCGGCATCCAGTTAATTCAGCTGTAGTATTCTGCCAGTATTTTACATGAAACGGCTGCGTACTGGATATCCACAACCCTTTAACTGTTTAACACGGTACCTACTTCTTGGCAAGAAGGGGTCTCTTCTGGGGTCAGGTATTCTGGCTTTCGACAATCCGTTACGACTGCCAAAGATCTACAAACTATAGCCGAGACCAACGGCTTAACGAGCTTTCCGAGGTGTTGAGGATGTTAAGATTGTCACCCATCCACAGATCGACCTCGGCAAGCGTTGCCGAGCTTATTTATATTATTAGTTTTTATACTTTGTTTTCGAACCCATTTTTCCATCTTATAATAAAATTGTATCGCTTCATTCGATAGCGTGGTCGTTTCCTCGTAATGTTTTTTTACTCTTTTTCCGCCGATCTTCAAGTGACACGCACCACTGCTCTGCTTTGCCAATCTTATTTATTTCCTCTGTATGTCTGCGTGAGCCGAAGGAAAACTCACATCATGTTAATTTCCTGTCCGAGCCCGTTCACATGGCATATCTTGGAGTCCGTCAACCGATCAATACAGACATTAAAAATATTAATAACGTAATCCCGTTACATAAACATCTGATCCGCCTTTCTTATATGTATAGCGCCGTGTTTGTATACGTCTGTAAGGTTATTTGCTAAATAACTTTCGCTATTATAGCAGGTAATAAAAAGGTGGACGCTAGTGGACACGTAAGCAATCACTGTCACCAGCATACATGTATGTTTTTGTCGTTAGAGGCCGGTATTAATAACGACCGCTTTTATGCGAAGGGTCCCCGGTCAGTTCCCGGCCCACTACACTTATTTAAATTCCCGTTTTTGTACTAAATTTACATTACATTCCTTGCCCGCCAAGATGTCAAAGTACAACGGGGAGACGATGTCATGTCCCTTCTTGTGTTGTAAATTGAGGGTCACACAAAAACCGTTGCGCCCTTACCAAGCCCATAACGTCCAGCCGCTCGATGCTCGACCGCGCGGACCGGCACAATCACGTGAAAAACTACGGATCCACATTTTTTTTATTCTTTTGATGTCCGCTCGATACATTAACAATTCGCTTTTTTTAACTCAAATGCAGTGCACGTAGTAACCGGTGTACTGTATGGTTTAAAATTTTGTGAAAAAATGTTAAATTACGAGGGGACGATTATAAACACATGCGCGAGCGCGTCAAATCTTCAGCCGGCGCGCGCGCATCGTCAGGAACGTATTATGGCTTTTTTAAACCTACAGTAGTACAGGGGAAGGGCATTTTTTAAAAATAAAATTCACTTTTTAAGTAGAAAACGTGTCCCCGCAGTCGAATTCAATTGTTGCGTGTCGGATGAGCACGAGTTCGATTTTATGTGAGGAAGGGATTTTTTATGGCGTGGTGTGTGCCACGCCGAGAGAGCGAGGAGCGGGGGGTCACAGATAGCATCGTCTTGGCACCGCCACGCGTCTGCACGCACAAACCCTTTGGCTGCGATGTTTCATGTGACATCAGTAGCCGCGGGCGTGACTACCTTTGTACTAGCCAAATACTATTTTTGTTGTCTCTTGAGTATGTTTACGTAAAGGCTTTACGTCACAACACAACGTTTTCAATTGATGTTACATGCCGATAAAAGTCGATACAAGCTTCAAAATAACATCTATTTTGCTATCAACCCACGTGAGTACCTATTTATATTCCTACAATACTGAGTCACTACAATACTCATAGGTTTCATAAATTGAGAAGGTATTGTCACTTGCCTTTCAAACCTTCTGGAGGTACTGCTTAAAAGTGACTTTTTGCTGACTGCTTTACTTTTCGCTTTTCAAATAAATTTATTTTGGTAATAGACACAGTAAGATCCCTTAGGATCCTAATTGCACAAAAAATGTAAACGGTCATCTTATTGTAGGTATATTAAAATATTTCAAACTGTCGGATTATTCAACGGTCACTGCACTGACCCCTACGGTCGACTTCATTGGGTCCGCCTGTTCATCTACATAAGAAGCAATGTCATGCATTACCAGACATTGAATCTTTCAAATATAGCTCTGAGGAGTTATATTTGTAAGATCCAAAGTTATTATGATATCTAATCTCAAAAAGAAGTCTCTACCTTTTAAGATGCCTATGATCATTTTGCATCTTTTTATTTTACAAACATTTATGTAATAACCTTATGTATTTATACGATAACATGATAGTAAATTAATACCACCGGTATTCGCCGTTTTAAGAATGAGAATTTGTATTTAAGATCGTGTCAAACCTCTCTGTAATCCTGCGACAGGTTTTCAGACTAGACAAGAGCGCTGACAAATACTAATTAACAATGGAATGGGATAGCTATATCAAATCAATACTAGGTACTTATTTATAACTTACCTACATAAAACACCATTATACTCATACATTCGTAAGCATCAATACAATTATTTGCGCAGCCAGTTACCGATTTAAACCGTGTAGGTATATACTAAAATTCGGCAATAAAAAGCTCACGAGTAAATCCAGCCGCGGTGGGCGACACCGAAAGAGGTGAACAAGTCACAACTACTTTTTACTCCCTTCGGAGGGAGGCCGGCCCTCCTCCCCCCTCCCTCGCGCTCTCCAGAGATGAAAGTTTCGTGGGGTTACACACACGAGCGCGGAGAACAACAAACGGCGTAGTTGCCTAACTCTAACTTTAATTGTGTCTTTTCAATCGATAGTTTCTTGGGCCCATCTTTCATTGAACGTTTGCTGTCTGTCCAGAGTCGCTCTCGCGAGTCGTGTCGTGAGTCGTCCTCCTTTGACGTCGCCATTTAATTTGTAAGGTGAGATGGGGAATTCGTAAAGGATTCTTTTATTGACGGGCCTAGTTCTGACTGTCGGCTCTAGCTATATTTTTGAGCACGATAAAATTATTGTCTCTGTTTTTGTCAGTAAAAAGATGTTTCTCGCGTGAGTAAATCAAGACATTCTTACGAATATTATACAGAGTTTTAAGACAGTTGACATGTAAAGTAATGATAAGGGCTGTTCCTTCATACATCTAGTTATACAGTGTCTTTTTCACGATGATTTTCATATCTTAATTAATAATAAAAACACCATCACTGAGTCCTATACACGCATACATGTATAGTGAACAAGACATAGGGGTGCTCGGCCATCCCCTGCGCCGTCCACGTTCGTCCGTTGGCGCAAAAAGCGGACAATTGCATCCTCGCTCGATGCTTTGCATAATCAATAGTACCGGCCATGATTGTGAGCTCACATGGGGTGAATTATATAAAAACCCGATCCTTACATACGCACAGAGAGTTCGGCTTTGATTATGATAATTTATTTTAGTGAGATCGTGTAGCCATGATGGCCGTAAAGCTAGTCATTGTTGTATTTTTATTTTTATTCACCCTTACATAGTCTTTATAGGGTTGATCATTTTTGGGGATTTTGAGCTAGATTATAGCTAGAACTAGAACAGTGCATTACTCTTTAAAATAAATATGCATCATAATTTTATATTTGATAGGCGCTGAAGTGAACGCTTTTTGGGATTTTTTATCTCGTAAGTAATTGAACTCTTGCTGTCCCAATCTAGTTAGTAATTTCTGGCCAAACAAGCATCAATCAGTTGACCTCTAAATCGAGATAGAAATAGCCTCAAGGCACTACCTGCGTGATAGGTATGTATATTTGCTACTTTAGTACGAAGGTTGGAGCATTTCGGTCCTGTCAGGAGACCTAAATTCTTTAGAAGCATTAAGTAAAATTCTACCTGACAATGACTGAGACACACCAACCTGCCATAGTAAAGGCCCTCTGATTGAATTTGGGGAAATATCAAGAATCTTTTTTAAACAGATATTTTTATTTTGTTTACCTACGTATTTATTTTCTACATAGTTTCGTCCGTCTATTAATTTACTGATTAAAATTGCAAATTCAAAAGTTTACAATGTTGTAGTCTTGTCTACCTGCTTAGATCGTATTAGCAGATTAAATAAAATACAGATCAATTCTCGGAAATTGATCGGATGTCGCGATATCTTTCACATATTTACACGTATTAGAATTCTTTTATAAAACTAGATTTATTTTGGTGACAGCCAATCGATTACTATTCATCAGATTCAGTAGCATCCGAATTTTGTTTAAACAATGCAATATTAACTGTGAACTCTGTATAACTAATATAAAAGATTTCATCCAGTGACCCGTTGTTTTTGTCACAATGGATTTACTTTCGACGAATGATTTAGAATTCTCCAAAAATACGGAAATCATCGGGCGGAATATTTAGTTTTGTCATCGATTACGCAAACTGTTTCAAGGGTGCGCTGCGCTACACTATTGTGAAAAAATATGAGAGCGTATATAAAAACGAATGCAGCTGTCGGGCGGCACACATGCGAATTGTAGCGAAGCGGCTGCGCGCTGCGGGCAGGAAGGTCGTATGTGGCGGGTCCCAGCGGAGACGTTGTGGCGTTGCGTGCGCGGCGCGGCGCTGCATGTACGCGACCCTCGCACATAGGAAGGGTTCCGGCCTCAATCCGCGCCGGGAAGGGTTCGCACGGGCTCGCGGCCGCCGCGCCGCCGACGCGCAAGCGCACGCGAACTTGCAAAAAACTCTCACAATACGTACAACATCGCTGTTTTTGTTGTTAATACACTAGATTGTTCGTAAATTCCCTTTCTTCACAAAAAATGTAATATCATCAACTCGTTCACGCCCGGCCTTTCAAAGGGAGCTCTTTGAAGAGGGAACTACAAAAATTGCTAAAAACTGGTAAAAAGTGGGTCAGAAAGGGGTGCTTTTGAAACTAGTAATCACTACGTCGTGTATATCGATTGCCGTTATTATACAAAAAAAAGACTTTTTTTAGAATCGACAGTTTGTTAGGATCTTTTATTATTACGGGATAAAATAATAAGTGAACTAGTTGAATTATTGAGAAGGGAATAATTAAAAGATCTGATTACCTTTGAGCTACTGTGAACTCACATAGGGAGTAGCGAACTGAGGAGAACTACACAAATTCTGAAAATTAAAAACGGTCAATAAATATGCAAATTATCAGTTTTAGTATCGAATACATACGTTTAATTGTTCTGTTAGTTAGAGAAAAAAATATTGTAAAGGTATTGTAGTTACAGTATTTAATTAGTCTTGTCATTTCAGTATTAAACAAAAAAAAAATCGTCTGAACCAATTCTACTTGGACACAAACAGAATACAATGAAAGCAACTCACACATTGCTATCGCACATTTTTTTACCTCAAACCGTATAAAAAAATAAAATCTCAATCATTTATAAATTAGCCTCGCGGACAACTAGTCTGTTCATCCCTTTATCAGTTTTACAATCGGCCACAATAAAAGGGTACAGATTGATTGTCGAGGTAGCTTTTTATACTCTTTTATTTATTGTCACCATTCGATTTATGTTCCAATTTCTATGACAGGGACTATAGACACACCGAATTACGATAATGGCCCTTGAAACCGCTAATAGAGGGAATGTACTGTACAACGGTGTGTTTTCCTACCTATTTTAGGAATTTCTATAGAAGTATGTAGGATAATTTTAAGAAACAGATTTGGGTATTTTTAGATTTTGTTATGGAAAATTTTCTTGGAACAGGCTTATTATTTATAGGCTGTTTTTTTTTAGTTATGACTGGGATTTTATATGTGAAACGCCATCAATGGTACAGTGTCACGCCTACGTAGGGACTATTTATAGTTTCTTATCTGACAGGTATCAATAATATTAAACGGGCATATGATGTTAACATCTATAAGTATTACACCCAGTCAAATATTTCTTGTAAAGATACAATCATTTGATAGCACCTTTAAAGTTCATAGGTAGAAACCTATGGATAGATACGTTTCTCTTTGAACGCCCGTTTCCAGGATATCTTTAGGAGGGGGCTCAATATAAAATCAAATTTTATTTGCGTTTCACAGGTTTATAAGATGTTGATGACTTCTATTTTCAGTAGTCATGGCAAACAAAAAAGAAAGTCTAATTAGGTGCCTACTATAACACCAACCGGTTTTTTCTGTCACCAACTTACCGTGTAAACTCGTGCGTGAACTGAACTGCCATTCCAACTTGTTTGTATGGACCGGCAGCTTATTTTATATAAGCTTACACGGTTAGTTGAAGAATTGCACTTGCGAATGTTGATCAAAAGTATAGCCTCGGACATTGATCGTCGGAATGAGAAAGTCTTATTTATCAAATGTACATCCCTAACAAACGCTTTGTAATTTCAGGATGTCCGCACTATGCGACCTAAGGTTAGAGACGGATAGTAGGCAGGATTTGTAGGTTCAGGAAGGGTACGCTCACTGCCAATCCCGCAGAATCACGATCAAAGATGGCCAAGGTGTCTTGGCCACAGTGAGGGGTAATGCCAAGTTTTACCTAAGCTTCATTTTTATTGATTTGGTTTGAAATGTAAACAATTTATGTTTATTTATTATTCAATGAAAAATATTTTGCAAAAATTAAAAGAAAGGTATAAATCAAAATGTATTTTAGGTTTTATGACGATTTGTACAAAACTTCTTTTGAAACAACTCTTTATAAAGTTTTCAATACATTCTAAGTTTAAAAAATATGCCAAAATTATATAAATTATAGATAAATAAGAAAATAAAATAGAACTGTTTTATTGGTATACTATATTGGATCGTATCAAACAGCAAGTGGTGTGACAATAAACACAGTATTTATATTTTCTGAGTTATTATATAATATAAGGGGCATAGATGATACTATTACAATTGTACTATCAACTAATCATTATTATTTTTTTACGTTTCTCATTTGTCAATTTTTCAGTTTCAGTTTTTCGTTTATTTGTCTTTGCCCGTGCATTGATTGCTTCTAGGATGTATTCGGGCTCTTTGATTTCCATTTGTCTGTCCAATCTTGAATCGATTATTTCTGTTAGTAAACATTCGAAATAGAACATTTTCAATTGAGTTTCCAACAAAGTCCAAAATGCTTTGTCTTCCTCTATTATTTCTATTTTCATATCGACATCCGTCCAAACGGCAAATATGCATATTTTTCTTTGCGTGATACGAATCTGACCTTGTGCTTGGTAATACCAATCGTGGTTTTTATTTAAATATACATTACCTCCTCGATCTATATTCCAGAAAGTAATTTTTTTCACCTTAATAGCATCATCAATATTTTTGCCCCTAGTAGAATATGGACATTTTATTTCTACAATTTTTGTATATCCAACAAGTCAATCTGGGTTTGCTCCTAAAAATGGAAAAACAATTACATAAGTTTATCATATTAAATCAATTTAAAATAAATCCCTAATATTTTCACCGATTGTCAACTGTTCTATAAATAGATCTGAAAGGTCCTATAAAAAGTTAAATTGGAACGTAAACTTATCACATACGTTTGACTGTTCTTCTTCTTGATCATTCGAAGCGATTGATCTAAGATAAAACAAGAAAACACTGTCAATTACATAGATTTGCCGAAACAATTACTATTAATATTATATATATATTAATATTAAACAACAAACAACTTAATAATCTTTAGTATGGCACTATTAATCGCTTTACATTAAATAACAAAAATCTTGTTCGATTCGAAAGGGTCGCAAATCCTAGTGCCTATCGTAAGACGTATGTACGCCGCTCTCAGAACGTTTGTCAGTTCTATTATTGGCGGCCTCAAAGGGACTCGTCGACAATAGATTTGAAAAAATAAATGTAGTTACCTATGGGATTCGTAAATCAGCTAGATTCACGAATCCCATAAATACCTACATTTATTTATTAAGAGACGGATAATTATTAATCTTAAACTAGCAGATGATACGTACCGATTTGGAAGAACATTTTTTTTTAATTGGTTTCTTTTATTTCTATAATACCTCTCCTTTCGCTTTCCCATTTTTCCAAATTATCTAAAACAATATTAATGCTATAAAACTAATATAAATATACAAAATTTAAACACATTCGATTAACAGAATTGCTTACAAGATTAAATTCATGAAATGATGTAATTGAATTCAAGATATCGAAAATGTCACGTACCTTATTTTTCTATGCAGCAGAATGTGTTTAAAAGGTAATTCGCGATCGATGCGCTCGCTCTGTAAAATGACGTGCGGTCGCTCTGAGCTCTCGGGGACGACTGAATTGTAGGTGGCGGCACAGACACAGTCAGTGTTGCCAGTCGGTCATGTCAGAAATCACCTGAAATATAAAAAAATGTAACCTTTTTGTATAAAAAATAACCTTTCATATTTTTTTACTGGAAAGGTATTATAAGTTGATAGAATAGAATATGAGTTGAGGAGCTCGTGGCTAAATTATAACAGCCGCACGGGTCGATCTTCTAGGTTAAGCAACGCTTGCCGAGGTTGGGCTGTGGATGGGTGACCATCTTAACATAACGAGACTTCTCCGTGCCTCGGAAAGCACGTTAAGCCGTTGGTCCCGGCTGTCATTTGGAGATCTTTGGCAGTCGTTACGGATTGTCAGAAGCCAGAAAATCTGACACCAGTCTTGCCAAGAAGTACCGTGTTTCCCAGTTAATGGGTTGTGGAGGTCTGGTAGCCGCTTCACGTAAAATACTGGTATTCAGCTGAATCCGGCTTGACTGGGAGCCGACCCCAATGTAGTTGGGAGAAGGCTAGGCAGATGATGAGAATAGAATATTAGTTGTATTGATTTACAGAAACATCGGTGAGTATTTGAGCACTTGCCCGCATTTCTTGATTTATTCATATTGATCCTATATAATAAAATTGATGCATTCAAGGTTTTTGTTCTACTACTGCTAACGAAGCTTACCAAAATGAAAAATTCTAAAACGAGCGTTCCGTTTCACGTTGCTTTTATGTAAAAAATTAAAAGTTAATTCTACAAATCCCGAAAAATCACCTAAAAGTAACCTTTTCATTAGTGTAACCTAAAAGTAACCAATGCAGTTCAAAAATCACCTAAAAGGTTACAAAAGTTACCTTCTGGCAACACTGGACACAGTACAAATTTTGTATGGCGAATTCGGAGCGCATTTTGAATAAAAATATATTAAAATCTTCTGGACAATATTATGAAAATATGAGACGCAAATTATTAAGATAACATATTAGAGATTTGCTTGAATTAATATCTACAGAATATTTCTATAGATAAAGATATGAAATCCCCTTAATGCCAGCACGCTTTTTTGTAGATTTTGCTCAACTTCATATGAGTCCATTAGAAAAACTACACCATATTTCATATTTTTGCTTCGCAAACATTGTAAACACATTGTCCGTGGTAATAATTATGTAAATTTTGATTGTGTAAATAAACTATTTTCGTTCATATCAACTTAACCGTAACTGTCCTTTTGTCGCTTTTTGCTCGGCGCAGTCTTAAGGATGCTCTTCCAAACCATCGTATACAATTTCATTTTTTCATTTTACATCGGCATGAGTGAATAAGAACATCATCAATGTAGTCGAAGCCACGCATTATTAGCGATAACTCTAATACTCGTCGTCAGATTTAATCAAATTTAAATGGGACCACACGACAAGCACCGGCTTTCGAATATAAAAAAACAATCATCAAAATCGGGACACCCTGTACAAATTATGAAGTAAAAAACACAAAAAAAATAATACAGTCGACTTGATAACCGCCTGTTTTTTTGGAAATCGGTTAAAAATACAAATCTGATTTATTTGCAATATGTTACAGCCTATAAACTATTTATTACTAACACATTCTATTATACAAAACCTTTGTATCCTATGCGTGTAAGATGCAACCAAATTAAAACTAACTATGCCGTGCGTGCGCCGCCGCCGCGCGCCGCCGCGCGCCGCCGGGTCGAGTGCTGAGTCAATGTCTATATGTAACACTAGCAGTGATAAAATATATTATGTCATCCGGCGATAGTGTAGCAACTCAACTTCTCAACAGTGAAATAATTTTTCAAATCGGTTCAGTAGTATCGGAGCCTATTTAATACAAACAAACAATCAAAACTTTCCACTTTATAATAATATATTAGTATAGACTAGCTTCTGCCAGCGACTTCGTCCGCGTGGAATAGTTACTTTACCCCCGATTTTGAAACTCTCAGCCCGATCGGTTTAAAACTGACAAAAGATAGACATGCTGTTTCGGGATATTATTTAGATAATTTTATGTAAGTAGAACATTTCCGTAATACATGATTTCTATGTAACTTTAACCATTACGGCTACACACGCGACGGAAGCTTAAAAAATGGAGTAACTTCTTCCGTTTTCCCAACATTTTCCTTCACTGCTCTGCTCCTATTGATTGTAGCGTGATGAAAAGTATACTATAACCTGCCCAGGAGTATGAAGAATAATTGTACCAAGTTTCGTTAAAATCGGTCGAGTAGTTTTTGTTTCTATAAAGAACATACAGACAGACAGACAGACAGACAGACAGAAAGACAGACAGACAGACAAAAATTTTACTGATTGCATTTTTGGCACCAGTATCGATCACTAATCACCCCCTGATAGTTATTTTGAAAATATATTCCTTGTACAGAATTGACCTCTCTACAGATTTATTATAAGTATAGATTGAACATCACATGTTTGGCTAGTTACATTCCCTGACTCTAGGTGCAGTATATTTTTCACTGGTTTGTACATCTATTTATTTATTATAGTTGTGTATATCTAATTGCAAAACGTCTGTTGCACAAAAGCGATATTCAATCTGCATTTTATGAATAATTAATTATTCTTATACTGGTCTAATCGGAAAAGCAAGTGTACCGTATTCTTAGGTAAAGGCTTGGAAATCATTACGATGCATTAACTTCTAAAATGCTCTTCTTTCTCTGAAGCTCTGAAGCTTTTCTTTGAAAATATTGTATAAAACAATATTTTCAAAGAAAAGCTTCAATAAGGGCTTCTTTGAAAATTACCGGGAAAATTTCAAAAAATTAAAGCTGGAGCTATTCTAGAAAGATAACGATGGACAGGTACTTGGAAGACAATTTTAATAAAGTCTCTGTTGGCTATGTTGAAGTCTTAAGTCTGTGGGATGCAGAGCAAAACGCCATTTTTTTTTGTAGTAGAGATCTCCACAATGTCATAATTTTCAAGTGGAATAAGTAAATACAGTGGATCGCTTATCCTTTAAAGTATTTTGCATAGATATGAAAGAAAATTGCTCTACAAATTTAAAAAAAATCGCAGATAGAGGTGAGGTTTTACTCAGAGACTATTATGTTAAAAAATTATAATTTGGCATGGATACCGATATGGATCACGTCGACAAAGTTGTAAAATAATATCTGGAAAGTCCTTCTTTCATGCTTTTGTTTGATTCATAGTGAGGGCTTAAAATAATATGGGTTTTCATAAACCATTTTTCGTTTCACAGATCCGTTTATGAACCCACTAAAAAATTTAATCGTTGTTTTTGGACATATGAAAAGTACGGAAGATGATTTGGTCGTCATTTTGAACGAAGGAAGTAGATACTATATTATAAATATATTCTAAGCGGGTCAGGTTATGCAAGGCATGCTGAACTGACATTTTATCTATGCGACACTTTTCTTTTTTCATTCCAACATCCACGTGGTGACCTTACACAATTGCGTTGAATGCTTTACCATTACTTAACTTAAATATTGATATAACTTCAGCCGGTAAAGAAGTTTCAGATAGCAACTTATTCCACAGCACGTTTATAATTGACAAGATTGACAATCTATAAACCCATACCTTCCCCCCAGGAATTTAAAAAGAAACGCTTGGAGAACATCCAGGTGGTACGCAATATTAAATGCCACCACACTCTTGGTGAAATCACTTTGTCTTCTTCTGCTGATATCTGGAAATTCCTTGGAACTCCAAGTATCTCAGTCAGTAAATAATCAGTCTTATAGTCTCTCACGAAGTACTGGAATGCTTTTCCTCTTACCTACGAAGGCATCAGCAGTCAATAAGTACTGTAGACTCTTCCAATATTTGTAAAGCTCAAAAAAAAAAATCTTTCAAGTTATTACTTAACTAAACGAATATAATATGGATATCTCCATAGTTAATTAGATAGAAATTGTAGAAATTTGTTTTCAGCAACACGCGATGAAGTGATTCCAGTTTATTGCTCGCGAGTGTATTAACAACTCTTCTGTAACTGACTGACTGACAGCGTACAATAAAAAAAACTATTGGTAGAAATCTAAAATTTGACATGTACCTCGAACCTTTACGCTCGCCGATCAGCGCCCTGCGTAGACTGCTTGGCATCTATGAGGACTATGCAAGGACGCACGGATTGACTTATATTGCCAAGAAGAGCGAACTGCTGGTATTTCGGGCGGCCGGGCGGGGCGCATGACACATTCTTGGGCAGCTAAACAGGATCAGTCAGTTTGTTTGTCTTGGTCACGTGGTAAACAAGGATCTGGCTGATGATCAGGATGAGGAATGGGGCTGGTAGTTCGGTGTAACAGTTTGGCCTGCAGGTTTTCAAGGTGTAGTTAGGAACTAAGGAGGTAAAAAAGGCATTATTCAGGGCCTACTGCCAATCCTACTATAGCCTGTGTATCAATTTCACACAGCGAGTTGACAGCGCCCTGCGGGTCCAATACAATGCCTTCAGATTGCAGATGGGACTGCCTCGCTATTGCAGCGCTTCATCGATTTATGCTGACGCACAAGTGGTTGGTTTCCATGCCATAATACGTAGAGGAGGAGCGGCATCACTGATGCGCAGGGTGAGGGACGGTTCCAACAGCTACCTGAAGGTTATTGCTGGAGAAATGTAAAACTCTTTATGGGGGCAATGGATACATAATCTTAATAATAAAAAAAAAAATCTTAATCTGACTTCTTGTAAAATAATAAATATAATAATGTATTATGTACTAAAATCATTTTCAAGTTTATCCTTATGTACCTATTTATTAACACTATATGGACAAAGACCGTCTGAAATGAAAGAAAACTGAATTGAATTGATTGAAATATTATCATATTTTGTATTTTTCTCGTAATCAGTAAATGTTAGTGTAAATATGAGTCTTACAAAATTGGTAGATCATACATACTCACAAAAATGGTTCTTTACCCTTTTTCTGCATATCATCATTCCTTGAGGTAATTACAACATTGAAAACTATAAAATGCGCGCCTACGACTAACAGCTGACAATAATTCTAGGCGTTTCTTGAAAGTTCGTGTGAACTAGATAGAGCTCTCAGAATGTTACCCTTGGAATTGTTTTTATGGTAGATGTTTGTGCCTCTGTCACTCAAAAACGGCTGGCGGGATTTGGATGAAATTTGGTACGTGTACATAGTTTATATCCCAGAATAATACAAAGGCTACTTTTTATCCCGATAAATTTGAGGAGGAAATGAAAATACAGAGCCGCTGCTGGCTGGATCCATAAAATAGTACACATCCCTTTATTTTAATAAAGTAATAAATTCGATTACAGCAGCTAGCAATTGTTTCTTCATACATTTAGGAATCTTCATGAGCCGGCAAGCATCAAAAACAAAAGATGGACTGTTTTTTCGGTGAATCGTATATATGCGATGAAGTGCTGAATATAAGGGGTCACGGGTGGAGCGGACCTTTCAAAGGAGCTACGTTACAGGTCTGTCTTAGCGCGTCTTAATTTAAAATAGTCAAGAAACACTTTACTAAAAGCCCAGCTTGTTTTCATGCTGAACGAAACTTCATATTTCAAAATATTTCCAGTTTTTAATGCAACGCAATACGTTTCTGAAACATTGTTTCAGTTTTCGTTTACCATGAATATTGGAACGAAGAGCGGTAAACTGAGCATAGAAAAGCTAAATTAAAGCGAACCCTTTTACCTGTTGTGTGCAATTACACGATGTTTACACGGACATTATTCCTTTACAACTCTTCCCCAACCCTTCTATTGTGACTTTTTTGTGCGCGCGCGCACTTGCGGCCCGGACGCGTTCGTTGTTGAGCTCGACTTAAAACATATGCACTTTCCACTCATAAAAAACTCGTGTAGCCCCATCATATCAGGTGAGCGTAAAGTTTCACTTTCAAATATTTCTCTATTCAACCCTTTTTTTATGTGACACGCGTGGTCCTTAAAAAGATTATAGTATACAACCCTTTACTTTGGTTTCACTTGTCATTGGGTGGCGTTTTGTGGCAGTTTCGGAATCTAAATGAGCTTCAATAGTTACATGATATTGCGGATTGATCTGGATTAGAGAGTTTCTCTACGTTTACTGGACAATAACTTAAACTTCAGAAAATCTGTTCAGCAATGTAGCTCATTCGGTTTTTGGGTTTTGTGCAGTCGTATATCCAACCTACATGAACTCGTGCGGTGTGCTTAGACAACTAGGCTTTCTAGAATCTAGTATTCAGGGCCCACTCCATGTATTACAAACATATTTTTTTCAAATTAATGTCCGACAGCCTATGTGGTCGACAATTTGTCTAAACTATAAAGAACAGACACATGTACATACATACAGGTTCCTTTTATTGTTAAGTGAATATTAATAACGGTCACAAATATTGTATCAGGTTATTTTTTGTTAAGCTGAAAAAATATCAGATAGGTGCGACAGTTGAGGCAGCAAACAACTTTCCGTGGACACGGTTAGTTTTTTACCCCGACACCTGTTGGTCCAGGATTATTGAATTTGATAAAACAACATATTGCGTTAATGTAGCACTACAAAAAAGGGTTTTTTTATATACAGTAGAGAATGAGTGGATCCTCTAGTAATATTAGGAAGTTATATCGTAAGTGGTTACTTAATAACTGTTATAAAGGTATGTTTTTGCACATGTTAAAGTGGGTATATGCAATTAAAGTAAATTGAAATATGTACCTTTGATGTGTTTCAGAAATATAATTTCTAATTGAAATATACGTATGTACTGCTGAATTCGCACAAATCAATTTTCAGAATACACTATTGGAAACCTAGTAAGTTACATATTATGATTGTTTTATGTTTATAAATTCTTGCATTCAATTTAGAAAATTACAGGAAAACGATAGCATTAAATAATATTTTACCATATTTTATAAGGGCAGATGTAAAGACACATTGCTTTTCAGAAAGATTATCGATTAAACACGATCCAATTAATTGATATCGAAACAATCGCCTTTTGGACGTTAACGGCGCTCAAATAGCTCTATCAGTATCCTTTCGAATTAGGGTTATACGATCCGACGGTTTTTTCTCAAGACCTGCGTCTACCCCTTTTTTAATCGAATTTCAAAGGCGCGTGTGCGTTTTTTATGTATCTCAATAAAAACTCAAATCCACCTTATTGCAGCCGTTGGGGTCACGTTTTTTTAAGTTTCCGTCGAACCGCGGTAGGTGAATGTATTAATTAGTCCGTCCTCCGGCCCGCGGCCTAGCGCCTAATAATTGTGAACGTTCATTTATAACTTTGTTAGCATAATTTAACAGACCGTTGCGTGTATAGGCAGATAATATCACTCTTCCTCAGTCAAGGGGTTTTATCAATTAGAAGTTTCTAGGGTGGTCAGCTACCGCAGCCGAGTTGTTGCCTTGGTTGCAACAACTCGGCTGCGGTATCATGTGGACTTTGTGAAGTCGATGGGATTTTAAGTTATGTTTTAGTTTAGTTCTTTCACTTTATATTAAGTTAAATAATACTACCGAGCTACGGCCGTTTACAGAATAATAACTATAACAAAAATAACTATGGTCGGAAGCACGTGACATTATACGAAATTTGCTTAGAATGGATCGTTGGAAGGAAAACTGAGGAATGTCATTAATATTCAAAACGTAACTAGGAGGGATTATAAAATAATAGCAGTAATTTGGAGCGGCACGCGCCCCCGCACCCCGCGCCCCGCACCGTACCACCTACGAGAGGAATTCCTTGATAAGATATGCATGGAAATATGTCCGCTTTATTACATTTTTTCAAGTGACTAACTTAGATTATAATGCCCCATATTTGACTCTTTGTCCCGGATTTACTCCGGGGATGCTGAAATATGCGTCTCGGGCAGAATATTTTTTAATTAATATTTGGGAGAGAGAAAACGTCTTTATGGGCGAATTTAGTGGTTTTACTCGATTTACTTGTTTACACAACACCATTGCTAACAACTATGACCAGTGGCCATTACGAGCTCTTCCTTAACCATTTCTCGTCGGCTGTTAGTCTGAAGCAACCCTATCATTACATTCGATTACAGCAGTCGTTTTTTCGACTAAAGGATGTCAACTGCTGCAATTAGGCGCGTTGTAATTACACCTTATTAGTTTCCCTTCTCTTCGAGCCAACGAGTAATATAAATTAATTTCAGTCCCATTTTCTACTTTGACTTTCGAAATATAATTATACAGTGAGTCGGTGTTTTTTCCTTCTAAATTAATATTGTATAATTCCGAGCACAATTATAAGGTTTTTTCTTTAAAGGAGTGCTGAGTTTCTAGTAAAAAGTCTCCAACGTGGGAGTAACAGTTTTTATCAACTGTTGTTTTACATAATAAGAGAACAAAATACTTTGTGCATCGCAAAACGGTTATGCAAACTGTGGACGTCGCACTTCTACGAATTTGAATATTGGCACAAACTTTTTTGTTGTGCAAAAAATGTAACAGGCAATACAAAGAGAAGTAATTTTGAATAGGAGCAGTTTCAAATGATATTGCCTTATTCCCTTTAAAGCGACACTGGAACTAAATTAGCAAAAATATGACGCATAAAACGTGGGCCCAATTTTTTTGAGATATGTTTTGTTTCTTTAGAAATGTCATTATAAAGTAGCATGCATTGTTTAAAAAAGGATCACGTAAAAAGCTACTATACTCAGAAAATCCCAAACTAGATATTATGCACAAACATGGCCATAGTTTGTGCATATCAAGTTTTAATAAAACCATGCTGGGGATGTCTATATCGAATCGTAAGGAGGTCAAGCGCTTTAGGTTCTTCCGAAAATTCAGAAAATAGTGATACGAAGAAAGTGTGTACCTGACACTTGGACTCTATTCTACAAATTATACCTACCGTTTTATCTTTTTCAACCATATTTTTCGTAACAGTTGTCCATGAGTTGTGACGTACGCTGTGAATATTTATATTTTGCCATCGACAGACTCCACTACTCTTAATCCGATAGTTACTATAATTAACAGCGTTATACAACTTTTGACATCTCGTAATAACTGTCGATGCCGTGTCGTAGCGGTTTTATTATAAAGTATTTTTTCGTCTGGAAATGCGATGATCGGTCATCGATAAGTTATCTGCTGTACGATGATTGCAAGTAATGAAGATTTGGTTGTTGTGTACGCTTTTCAGTAGCTTTGTTACGGGCCTCGCATTGGGTTAAAAATGACACTGCCTAGTGTCATGTTTTAACCTAACGAATACTGCCTACTGTCATGTTTTAAACTAAGCGAATCTCCAGAATGATTGAAACTATTATTTTTGTAGATTAATGTTACTAAAATAAGGCTTCATATTTTTAGAAAAGGTACATATTCAACCTTGAAAACATAAAAATAACACCAAGATCATAATTGTTTAATAACCAGCAAGTAAATTGTAGCAATTTGCGCAGCTACAAATAATGTGGTCGACATAAAAGGTCTCGCAAAAAATCCTTAAAATATGGTGCGTAAGTAGTCCAAATAGGTTGGTTACCAAGAAGCCCGTTTTACCGGGTTCGGTAAAATAATTGTCGTTGCCAAGGACTCACTAAGTCCTCTCAGATAATTGAGAGGCTCTCCGTATCTGTGTACTGCTAAGTACCTACATGGACGAGGTTTATTTTCTTACAGATGAGGCTGTTTATTGTGGTAATTTGTACAACTAATACAAATATGTATGGTATGTAGATGTTGCTTTGTAACGTATGTAGCTTGTTTTTTACGTAATCTGGTGCGAATATGTAGATAATACCAGTGCAAAAATCAGTGCCATTTCGTTTTTTTTTCTACAGTAAAAATTAGTTTATAATAAAAAAAAAATATAGGTAAATTATGAATCTGAAATTTTTAATTTACCGTCTTACGTTATGTCGTCAGTCATTTTCCAATTTAACGATAATCTTGCTACAAATACAAGCGTCAAGAGCTTGTTATCCGCAAGAAAATATGTAGCTGTAGGCATTCGGTAGCGGGATAGGCTGATCAATCATGAGCCTACCCCTTCTATCCCGCCCAGTGTCGGCGCGAAAACAAACGGTTGCCTAGCAACGAGTCGGGGCGGGGGCGCCCACCGACCCGCGTCCGCATCGTTGGGCCCCACACACGGCACATACGACTTGCACACACACATAAGCTCGCATGATGCACAAACTTCACCCGATCTGTGAACGAGTGCGAGACCCCGTAGGGCCGTACAATGAACATGATGAAGTTTGCAATGTCACACAATATTCCTGGTTGAACACTTGAACTGTATGTGGTTAGTACTTCCTACAATTGTACACATACGACAAAGGTTTTCTATGTACCTAAACTACGAGTATGTCTTCAATTGAAAAATACGGGTGTTACGAAAGGACATACGTTGCTTAAGCCGACTTGCACAGGTAAATGTACCTATAATTATGTTATGTCTTAAGATAAAAACAAACAAAACAAGGCGGTTATATCACAAGATATCGACTAGCTGTCGATATTCACAGATACTTACATAAATGGGCGTAAGTACAAAAATATACGCAAACATATCATCCGAAATGAGTTGTTATGTGTTGGTGTAATTGAGAACCGAAGAGAAGGTTGGCACGGCGCGCGGTGATCCATCATCCCTCCGCTGACCGCTGCGGACGCGGGCGCGGGCCACCCTCCACCTCGCCACCCTCTCTTACTTTTCACTTTCTCTACATATTTTAAGGAGAATAAAACTTTCCCTTCACCCCCGACGCTTTTATTTTCTTCGGAATTGTAATAGAGTCGCGGTCACAGTTCGTTTCCGGTGAGATTTGGATTCGGCAGCTCGGGCCTCGGGACTCGGGGCACTTCAGAATCTTAGTTGTCTCGTTATCGTGACGATGACGGCTGCCTTCAGACATTCTAATGTAAAAATGTTATCTCCAAGATTGTAATTCTGTTGGGAGTAAACTTCGCTTACCCGTGTCAACTCTAACTTATCTTTTAAACGATTTCTTTGTAGCCCATTTAAAAGTTGCTTACGTAGGTGGCTCTAAGTTATTTGTATCAATCTATGTCCTACAAAAAATTAAGGTCGTTTTATAATGTTGAAGATCTTGTTTGAAAACAGTTGGATTCACAGGAATGTTGAATAGCCTTTATACGCACTATATGTACCAATCAATTTTTTTTAAGGTAGGTATAATATTTAAGAGAGGTGTCGACAGCCATAACGATTGATTGATAAACATACGAAGATGCATTACAATGAGCACGCAAGATTGTAAGCGACGAACGGAGCCGGTGGCTCAGTGTGCGCTGGTCCGGCAGCATCACAGTGTCTATAATAAATGAACGGCGCGGGGGACGCTGACCAATGGTAGTCCCTCCCTCAATCAATATGATGGACTCGGCCGCGAGGGGACGATCGCTCACTGATTTTTTCCCTCGCTGACAGGGCTCGGGAGGACGCGTTTTTGCGCCCTCCGTGCGGCCACGCGGAGGGAGCTCGCAATTAATAAGTGCGTCCGAGCACCGCCGTGTCTCGTTATAGCTCTGTACCCGACTGATCTTATTGTTCCTCCTTACGAACACTGGACACTCCTTTTTCTTGTACGAGATAAATTGTTATAGCTTATCCCCTCTTACAATTAAATTTATATTAGTCTACACATGTATTGCATGCATGCACCGTTGCAGTCTGACTATTGCAGTGAGATTGTGAATGTTTATAGTATTTGCGATATACTTATTCGTTTTACTACGCGAGTCAAAACCGCTGTCACACATTTCATTATGTACCGTGCATATTAAATATATCTATGGTAAACAATAATTGTTAATGTTTTCTTATAAAATTCTCATTAAAATAAGTAATTATAAGAAAACATCTATTAATATTCGTCCTGAGTCTCTCATTCATAAAAAGCAATTAAAAAGCAATTAGACTAGATTGCTTAAAATTCATACTTCTCACTCAAAGTAAGCTTTGGAAAATTCTGTCGAAAACATCTCGCAGTTTCAAACATCGAAATCTTAATCTAAGTTTAAAATTTCTTCGAGAATCGGCAAATTTTGCACTAAGTCATTAAAGTATCAAACTTCGGTCATTTCGTTGGCGTTGCTTAAAAGCCTTTTTAGGCGGAGGAAAGTAATCTTTCATTAGGCGGGGGAGGAGCTAAAACGGAAGTTCTCTTTGAAAGGAAAATTACACGTCGGATGTGTCCGCGTGACGTCGCTGAGATGGATTTTAATTATGTCAAACAAAGTTTAGAGGGAAGTTGACGACGTGACGCCCGCGTCGGCACTACGCATGGTGGTATTAGCGCCGAGCGTTACCGCACTAACAACTCACTAATGAGCCTCCCTCCCGTTCAGTACATTGTTTCTCGCAGTAAACTTGTGCATTAAGCCCGCTGGCTAAGCGCTCACCCCGATCTGATGAAACGAATTTCAAAGTCCATTAAAAGTATACATCTTGTTAGATTAACTGAAATTTGAAAGAAAAAGGTTTCTAACGAATGGTATTATGTTTTAGTGGATTAAGATTAAACATATAGAGTGGTGTTATTTATTACTTTTGGCTAAATGTACACTTTTTTTGTAAACGTTTTTATTTAAATAAATTATTATTATTAAAAAAAACGTCTGTGTTTGTAAGTATGAGTAGGAAGTCGTAGGCAGGACTTATGCTGAGTGCTCAATTTGGGTTATGGTAAGGTTTTTAGTTTTTCCTTTGATTTAATTTGCAAAAACACTACATGACATCAAGTTCCGATGAATTCCATCAATATAAATACCAACAACCCGAACCACTTTCAACAAAAACCTCCAGCAGAACCCAGATTCAAAGTTATCAATTATTTTAACAGCAATGAATAAAACTGCTGTATTCCACTGATAGCTATTTGAATGGGCTAAAAGGTGCGATAAATCGGCCACGCCTGGCAGCCCGGCAGCGCGGCTATAGAAATGTATGGTGGCACTGGCGTTAATCAGAATTCAGTTGCCATTAATTTGATTAGGGTTAGTGGGCGAGGGCCTATCAATCCGCCACATTACCATGCCGCCACTAACAGGGCTATCAAGCTTGTTGTACAGTAGTCGCTGATAAGATTACAACCGTTATTATTACACGAGGACTTCGTGTAGCATTGTTGTAGATGTTCTGTGATTGTTTTGTTAGTGTTACGGTGGTCGTAAAGATACATAATTGAAGAAGGTTACGATACGGTTTGTGATTCTAGTACAACGAATGCAGTATTTGAACATGCATGCAGAATCATGTGAGTTTTTGATAGGACCATTAAAAGTTGACTGGTGTTTCTCTGTCGTTGGTTTAGTCAACTCTGATACGCAGTGTTGTAAAGTGAGACAAAAGATCTATAAAAATAAATGCTTTTTGCAAAACTATTCCGTATTCCAGCGGACAGCCCTCGCGGCTTGTAATTTCGACCGATTCGTGTCCAGTACTTTTAGGTCAATTAGGCAGAGTCACACCCGCGGCGTCCGCTAACTAATCACTGGGCACGCCAAACTTTATGCCGTGTTAATTTGACTAATGCGCGTCGGATTACAACAGTGATAAACTGGCCTAACCGACGTAAAACCGCGCGTCCGTCATTCATTTATGCTTAATTTGTTTACACGAACGATTACTGTTATTTGCTGTAATAACCATGAATTATGATGGTTTAAAAAGTCATCTTTTTCATTTAAATACGTGTTCCGTAACATATTTTTAGGCCTATAGTAGGCTGTATAAAGCTCTGATTCAAATGCCGCTTTGTTAGAATCTTTATCGCTGTAACTATTTAGAGAAAAAGATAAAACTGGAATGCAAGAAACATATATTTAACGATTCGTGTAGTTGGTGTAACTAGATTAAGTAGATGCACACACAGCCTGAGTCGGAATAAACCACTTCTCGTTACTCACCCACAGTACCTAATGACCAGAAGGGGTGCATCAACCGGATGATGAAAATAAATTAAATAATCGCGGGAGAGGCAATTAGGCAGCGGGTAGGTGTCGTGTTCAGCGACTATTACGTCGTGCTACTTAACCAATTAGGAGGAAACAATCGCCCTCATAGCCAGCACTGCGGTGTGAATACGCCCCTATCAGAGCTCCAGCCGACCACCGCTTTATGACGTTTTAAAAGGCACCTCATTATTTACAGAAAAAAAGGAAAATTCGTCCAAAACTCATTCGTAAATTGGCCAGCACTCATAGGGGACAATTTATGCTTCCATACAGTTATTGTTGCTCTGGGAGTACCAGGACTCCATGACGTGTCGCTAGTACATTACTTAGTCAGCGTAGTATGTTTTGTAACTATTTTAATTCAATCAAGTTGCTGGACATTGTTTGGGAGGCATTCAAGTGATTTAGTGAATAATCCCCCTTTCATTACCATTGCGCGTGTGAAACATGACATGCGGTACGCTCTGTTTATGTCTGAAGGTATTTTGTTTTGAAAAGTTACCTATCATGCGTCCTATAACCTGACTAGCATTTCAATAGTGAAACGCTAGTCAGGTTATAGGACGTATTATAAGTTAAAAAGCTTTTAATAACACTAACAAGGATATCATGTCAATGATAATAGTATGTATCTCCATAAAAGGAATAAGTGATAATTTGTTAATATATGTTCTCAAATTGTTGGTACAGTTATGCACACAACCGTTTTGAAATTAAAAGTCTTGTAGCTGTTTCATTTCTTTCAAATATAAATACAGTAGCAAAGCTCAAAATTCTAAACAAAGCCCTTACTTGTAGGCCTTAGTAAAAATATGTCGGGACTAAAAAGGCGATTCTAGATATAATTTTTCACCCCTGAGGCATAAAAAGGGTTGCTTATTTTTCATAAATTTACTGTGAAAGCTTAGAAATTCAGGTTGTAATAATTTTTCATGAAGCTAAGTTTATATTGTTTGTATTGTGTATAATTTTCTCTCGTTAGGTACTTTAAAACACAGTTGTATTGTCATTTTCCTAATACTTCAAATAGTAACAGTTCAGGAATTTGTAATGGTCTGCATTGTTTCGTACTTTAGTTCTGAATATTAAATCACTTCTCTCCGAGACTATACTAAACTAATATGGCCGGTTGTATTCAATTGAGAGGAGAGGGTGACTGTAATTCATTTGTGGTCGCATGCGGGATCATTTTATACCACCACGATACATCACATCACCACACTGCTGTTGTTGCGTTTACAACTCGTCCGAATGTCGTGTCTTGTTGAGGGTGGGGCACTAGCAGATATATTACCTTAGTGTACTTCATGCATCGTCCAAATTGCACCACTAAACAGTTATTTTTTCAATTGCAATGCCGAAGAAATAAGTAACACGTCATGTCTTATGTGACTTTTCTTCTTAACTGTACATTCATTAATTGGTAAATTATAAGATTCATCTTATTTAAAGAATTTTAACAGAAAGAAAGCTAGCCACGTACACTGGCCATACCAAAATATTATTATTGAAAACTGTTTATCCATGAACAGCCATACAAGTTTGATTCTCACAAACAGGTTTCTTGATTTCGTAATCCGATATCCTACAAAAAATATCGAGATCCTTAATCTTAATCAAAAGCCCACAAGTTAACAGGCGATTCAAAATAAAAAACGAATAGTATTCACTTAGAGATGAGCCCCGCCTTCCTCGTGATTGGTTGATAACCCTACCGCGCCGCGAAAGGGTTATTATTAGACCCCTTCGGAAGCCGCGCGCGCGCCGCCTCGCGCCGTCTTTTAAGTTTTTTACCGCCGCGGTTTATTTATTTTTTTACCAAACGACGACGCGATTTGATTGGGTGAAAGGGTTACGGTATAAATAAATCTGTAGCGGCTACACGAAGGACTTTACATAGGGCGTGCCCTTTCGCAGTGAAAGGGTTGCTTTAATTGTTGTTTTGTAAGGGGATGTCGGATGGGGTTAAGTGGAAGCGTAAATCATGACGGCGTTTGTACATAAGCTTTTATGTATATTTATATTAGCCCTGATATGCGCTGCATGACTACGAGATGTCGCCTCAAGCACTTGTAAAGTCGGTGTACCGCATGAAATCATTGAAAGTTCTGTGTTTCAGTCTCTGAAACCTTTATTGCTACAAACATCTTGTATTTTATGTTTAATATTATGTATTGCCATATACATTACTTGTTTCTAATGGAGTAGGTAGGTAGTTATGAACATACATATGAATTAAGGAATAGCAAACTCAACACCCAGAGTAATTAAGCATTACCAACGAAACATGCACGTGCGAAGCGAATTTATTGCAGTTGTTAATCTGTACTAAACATTCGAACATGGACGTTAATCCGGTGACAGTTAAAATTAACCTTTGTTGATTTTACGATTATGCAAGTGTCATAAAGTGTGCGATAGTTTTGGAGATGTGACGTGACGGCGGGACCTACATGCGGATTAGAGAGCTCACACCTTGCTGCCTGGAGGGCTTGTCAACGCGGTTATTATACTGCTCTACACATCTACATTTAAAGGGATTAGGCTTGCGCTATTCGGTGATATAGATGTTGCTGGTCATGGAGGTCTCTCTCTATTAGTTTTTGTTGTTATTAATGTTTTAGAGACTGCTGCAGAGACTGCTACATGTTTTTTATCAATTATAATCTAAAGTCGTCTATACGCCACTGTCTTGTTTGCTTGGTGGGATACTATTGCCTACTATTCAATCGACATTTTCTCTTATAAGATAAAATGAAATTTGTCCAAGAAACGATCCGGTAGTCTCTCTGTGAAAAAATACTACAACATTCATTTATCATGTCCTTTGTACGAATAAAAATCGATTTAAGAAACAAAAGCAGCAATTAAACAAAACGTACGCAGACAGACAGCAGGTTGGGTACAAAGAGGCCGAAGCAAGTTATCTTGCCAAATCTTTAAATATGATCCAAGATATATGGTATGTCGTAGGACCCAAAACAACCCTAATATTTTAAAGTTTGGATCATCCGAGGCGGACTGCGGCGGCAATAAATTATCTATTAGGCGAACATCGCTTGACGTGACCACAATGGGCTAAGTTAACTTTTGTGCAACCGGGCTGTAGTCGGGGGCGAACAATGTGTCGTCTATCGTCTACGAAACCCTTCCTCACCTGCATTCCCACGATGCGTTCTCTAGAAAGTACATCGATGCAATGCTCAGAAAAAAAAGTTTGCGCAAATAAAATTTCACGTCAAACATTCAAATTTTACGTAGGAAAGGGTCCGATTCGATTGGCTGTTCAAATAGAACATGTGAGTCGTGTGCGTGGGAACTGCCTACTGACAATGATTACGTCAACTATTACAGTATTGACGGCGTTTTATTGTGACTACTTTCATACTTTTTTTTTTCTTGAAGAGACCGAGTATAAACACCTACGTATGGAATTGATTGGAATTATTAATACTTTCTTTGTGCTCAGTATGTCTCACACGTCGTGTTTATTTGTTGCTTTTGACTTTGTTCATAATAATGGTATCACGATTTATTTTCTGGTATTATGATAGGATATTTTACAGTACTGTAATGACTTACCCTTACCTACTAAGTAGGCCTACGATCTGTAGCGGACTACGGCTACGAGCTGCTACGAAGTTGACGTTTTAAAAACTTTGATGGTTTTCATTTCTTTTTGCCGCAGATGATTATTGTTTCATTGTTTCCAAAATCACTGTCGAAACCTACTGCCATTCATAACATTGTCTCTCACGTAGTTTCACGTATCCCATACACATACTTCACCTTACAGAAGACCCGATACCGAACAGGATCCACATAAAATGATAACAACCTTCAAAAAGAAATTCATAGAATGCAAATAATAACGAAATCTCTGTCAATCTAGTCGATGGGCGCATATTCCCACGTGTTTCTACTAACATTCGCCAAAAGATCAGTGTGGCGCATCTGATCGGACAAAAACAGCTCGAAGGTCAGTCTCCGAGAGAAACTGCGCTGATCTCGTATTGCACAGACCCTTTCACTCTCGACTATACCTGCGCTTTTTACTGCCTTCCCGGAATCGCCTCTGTTGAAGGGACCGACCACTGAATTGCATGTGTGTCCCAAAGTTTTGTGAGCGTGACGAATGATTGATTAGAGAAGTGTTGTTCTTATGTCCGGCTTAGCAATTTATTGAAAAAATGCTGTTGATAAGGAGCTTTCAAATCTTTCATGATTTTATGTTAAATGCTAAGACTAAAAGACTAATTCATTAAGAGATTCTAAATTCGAATTCCCCATAGAATTTCAATAAAGAATTTGCTATCAGTATTTTAGCTAATTAATGGTGTAAAAAATCAGAATCGAAAAGTTTTTATGAATACTGGTGCATGCATTTATAAAAATAAAATCCTACTTAAAAGTAAAAAAAGGATGCAGCTGAATAAAGATTGAGAACCAGAGTTTATTGCGCCGAATGGGCTGTAATATTTCGCAAACTCTTCTTTTACGAATAAACCTAAAAATAAATCAAATGTATGTGGAATGGATGGTCACAAAAAATTGGGTTAATTACTACCCTTCGGGACACTCCAATGAAAGGATGTATCGTTTTTCACTAAGTATGCAGTAGATATCCATTTCTATCTTGTCCTTATAAAAAAGAATTGGAACCAAATGTTTTTGACCCAACATTTGAAGAATATTGCGCAATATATTGGTTTACTAGTAATTACGCATACTCGTATGTAATAACTTCTACTATTAAGTAGGCATTAGGGTTGCACTTTTTTATGTGCAAATAAAGTAGATTTTTTTGGTTATTGGACGTATTGAAGGTAGAAGAAAAAAGGACATTATGTCAGAACAAAATAAGATTTATTTTACTCCCTACTGCTTATATAAGTTTTTCATTACTTATAACAAAAAAAGATCATTGCATCACAACATCTTTATATAACATCACTATAGTAAAGATGCTGTGAAACTGGTATAGCTATGATAATTATTTCTTGAGGGAAGTAAATAGGTAATTTATTTTTTATCAGATTCAGAGACGATTTGTTTCTTTCGTCTCACCATTTGCTACTCATCACAGAAAAATCTCTCTCTGAATGCTGACGTGGCGGCAATCGACGGTTAAAATAAAATAAGGTTCTTTATACTTTAAAAATGAAAATGTGCGTTTATGAGGCGACCACTAAATATTAGTCAATTATATCGAACCTATTCGTCAATTCTATTTTAAAAAATCTTACAACCAACCATTTTTGTATATGTTAATCCCAGATAAATTTATTGCGCTATAAAGTATAGAGTTCAATTACCATAAATATCGTACAATCTATACTAATATTATAAGGAGGAAAGATTTGTTTTTTTGTTTGTATTGAATAGGCTCCGAAACTACAGAACCGATTGGAAACAATCTTTCACTGTTTGGAAGCTACACTATCCCCGGGTGACATAGGCTATATTTTATCCCCATACTCCCACGGGAACGGGAACTATGCGGGTGAAACCGCGGGTGGCTACTATACTATACTACAGTATCTTTTAATTAAGTATGGATGGCAACCCTATAGGCAATATAAACTATTACCTTGAAACAATTGCAGCAGGTATATGATACATAAAATACCTATCACTCGTAATTATATCGATCGATAGCTTGAACCTTTGCAACCGCTGTCAATAAAAAATTAAAACTTTACTGAGCGGTCTAGAAATGACTGGAATTTATGCAAATTACATTCAGGCAGTTTCAAGCAAGTTCGTTAATTATTTATTACCATTACACATCGAAGACTACGATTTTAACCGTTTTGCACAATTTGAATGTATTTTGCTGTAATAGAAATAGTTTTTGCAAAATTTACCTAAATCTCTCCTTTGTATTCAGGTAAGAATATTTTTTTTGCCATAAAGCCAAGTCAACAGAGGCATTTTAAACTTACAGCTATTATAATAGAGTATATATTTAAGTGAATTTCAAGTTTGGATTTATTATATAATGATGCAGTATTGAAAATCGATATCGCAAGTTTCGATCATTTATAACTCGCGTCTGACGGGCAAACAAAACGAATGATAGAGAAAAAAATATCGGAATGCGTAACTGGAAGAGTGGAAATGAAGTATTATTGCAACACTTGCACTTTCGATGGCGTCTTTTGTCGGGTCGGATTGCGAGCGGCTCCGGTTTCTGAGCAATTGTTGTCATACCTACACGTGGTCACATACGACTTGATATAGGACGTCTTTTGTTCTTCTATGTACTTCTGTTCGAGTAAATACAACACTTGTAACCTTGAGACATTTATTAGCAGGCTACCTGATGCTGGCACTGATGCTTTCCGAATATTTTTCTGAACGAACAATGTTACAATTACCTATCGTAAAAAATAAGTTAAGAGTAAGTAGTGCTAATGTATAAACTTTAGAGACAAAAGATTTAATGCAGCAAAGAACCTTTAGTTTCGTCCTGGTATGTAAAGAAGGCGAATGTAATAAAGATTTTAATAGAGATGGACGTCCAAATTGCACCACTAAACTTCCGCTTCACAATAAAACAGCCGCAAACTCTTTCTACCATTTCCTGATAAATTATGTACTTAAAATTATGTTCAACCAAATTCCTTTTAAATGTATTAGGTGTATTTGGTTTCGAGTGGATAATGGTCGAGTGTTCTATTAATCATGTATCAGTTCAAGTTCTTGTTAGTACAGTCAGTGATGCCTAAAAGGACTTTGTCGGCATGTGTACAAGCCCTTTACAATATACGTGAACGGGTGATTTCACAGTCTAGTGGGCCCGGGTAACGCAAGCAAACTATCGCTTCGTTGCACCGCGAGACCGCAGAGAATCGTAAGCAAACGACTATTTACAATACGTTAGTCAAAATACTTACAATTTAAAGAAAGTTTTCTTCTTACATGGAATTTGAGACTTCGACAGCTTCATTAAAGAACCCATTTAAACTAAACCGTGCTTAGGTCTGTCCTCGTTTGAAATGTGCGAAAATGTTAGCTATTTTCGTTTGTACTCAGAAACGTTGACTACGTTAAAGATATATCAAACAAAAGTGGTTTGTTAATATCCAAATAGCTTAACAGTTTACTTAACACACCATATAAACATGGTTGGTGTAAGCTGTAATGTCAATAGTCTTGTAGTGACGTGGCGACTGTGGGTGCAGCGCGCATCGCACGCGAAGACTTTCGCTCGCCTGCACTTCATCGCGCACACGTGCACAGTACAACACTCAAAGGATTTTTTACAATAAAACATATGCCGCTTTTTGCTTAACCCACTTTAAGCTCGATTATTACCTTCTTACCTACATTTGCTCCGGTTTTTGTACAAGTGAAGCCGCGCGAAATGTTACTTTTAACTGCTTTTAACTATTGATCCTATTGATAACACCGCTTTTTTAAAATTATTTGAGATGTCTGCACCATTCACCTACATAATTATGATACAGAATAGATAGATAAGTTTCAATAGTAGCCAAATTATTTTTACATTAAAAATACATAAAGGAAACCTTAAACTGAAAAACATACAACAGGCGGCCTTATCGTATTCCGCGATCTCTTCCAGGCATTCTGAAAATATTTGACTTAAAACCTAAAAACAAAACAAATCATTAAAAAAAAACACGCCTTACATGTCAAAAACTGAACTAAAAAATTAAGAACAAGATAGATATAATCTTTTCGTTACAGTACGGGGAACGGTTCCTTTGAATAGTTCTTTACATGTCAAATGAAAAAAAAAGTGAAAATCAGATATTTTGGTTTGTTTATTTATGAACCATTGCTCCCCCTTATTTTTTTAAATTTTCGCTAGCCTATGTTACCCTTCGGATAACTTAACGCTTCTAACGATACCACATACATTGTTATCGGTTAAGCCGTTAAGAAGTTAAGGTGGAATAAGGAAACTCACATACGTACATACATACATGAACTCTCAAAACATAACACTCCTCTTTTTGGGCAGTCGTGTAAAAAGTGTTGGGCTAACATTTTATAGAGCCACGCTAGGAGCTATGCCGCCAAAGAAGTGATCTGCCACTTACTGACCAAACCAAAGTTCAATAGTTTTCGATGGGTAAGCATAAAGATACCACAAAATACGTACTGTACGCTGCTTTCTCAATTCCCAGTACGTTTTCACATTTAAGTGTATTCGATCTGCGGACCGTGCCTCTTACTGGACCATTAAAAGATCACTTAAAATACGCTCGTTTTTACCTTTGATCTGAAATAAAGAACAAAAACGAACATATAAATAATTTGAACTTTGCTGAAATCTTTACATATGACAGAATAATAATTTGTCAGGACTTTGTTATTCTATGTTTTATGGATTCATTAACGACTAGAAGGGCAGGTCCCGTATGTTTAAAAAAAAACTTTGGCATAGGTACTAAACTCTAAAAATATTTTGGGTGTTGTAAGAGTGTGACTTAAATTTGCAAGTTTCTTAAGTACGAGTTTCGCCTTTAGGAACCTTGCTTGGTTCTCTTGGTAGACAGAAGGGAATCGGGGTGTGAACAAAAACCGATGTGTGACGAGACGGTGGTTTTTGTTTATCCATAGCTAAGTGTAGATGAGATGGCTCGCATATGGACCGCAGGAACATCTCGCGGAATATCGCTCATCTTTTGCTTGTGCAATAATAACAGGGCTGCTACGAAAGTTTTAATCAATTTATTGGTTTATTTTTAATTCTAATGAAACTCTTTCTTTTATTTTTGTTACACTTATAATGAGATCGAGGAAGAGCTGAATTCGGAGGTCCACTTACAAGTATATTTTTTAGTAGTAATCGCAATCGTTTGCGGCTACCGCATGCGGGCAACACAACAAGGACTTTCCAGATTTTTTTGTTTTACAACGGCGGTGGCGCCTTGTTTAGTTTGGACTTATGCCCGAACTACAGTTTATATTCCAAATGTCTATGCACGTTTAGGTTTGAAGAATGTAAAAGAAAGAAAATATCTACCTACGCGAATACGTGTTCCTAGATTTTGCCTTGGGACATAAAAGTACTGCTAATGTTGAAAATGACTTTGTTAGCAATCATTTATTATTGGTAATAACAAATCGGGTTCAACCCTGATATGGTTGCGTCGTCTCCCACGGTTGGTGTAACCTGAGTCGGGTGTCCGTGGCTTCCGTCCGGCTTTTAGCGGAGGCTCATCGGTCACCGAGCCCCGCCCGCACGCCCGCACGCCGCCGCCGCACCGCGCCTCCCATCTATCCTCGCACATATCTAATCAAACAAAGGCTCGTGTGCACGCTACGCCTACGCAGTACGTAGCCAGCGGCACTCACTTGCCTGTTAAAGCATATAAAGGCAACACACAGAAATTAACACTATTGTCGCATGCGTAGGTGTCCGCTAAAGAAAGCAGAGCGCGGTGCGAGCGCGGACACGGCGCCTCCTGGGGTCATTAATATTAATTAGGCGCGGTGCTGCCGTCGCTCAGCCTCAATGCGCGGCCTCTTTGCTTCTGACTCGCTGCGAAAATTAATTACTCGCAATCTTTATGTTCCAATTATAAAGGCCTTCGCAACAAATTAAATCTGTCCGTACCAGGCCTCTTTTGAGAGAGGTTTCACTCTCTTTGTGGGCTTGATAAATGTTCCTTTGCAAAAATTCTTTGAATTCAGCAAAATGTAGATATTTCACTTAATACGTTGAATAACGAATATCTGTGAAAACTTAAAACGCAATTCAATTATAAAGTTTTAACAATAAGATGGCAATTATCGTAGAAGTTCGTTACTCCTGTGTGTAATGTGGACTTGTGTAATTGTATGTTATTTGGTGTTCACCAAGGGAATAAAAGCGAAACCGATTCCGGAATCCAGCTTTTGCATATAAGTGTACACGACTTCCGCGTTTACTAAGCAAAAACGAAATCTCATAGAAAAAACTACAAGTTTCCCTTTCATCATGAGGCAAAATATTTAACGGCCGTAACCGGATATCTTGGCGCGGCTCTTGGAAACAAAGAAAAAACCACCAACGTGTTATTACGCGAAACCAACATTTAATAAGGCTATTTTTTATTTTGCATTGGTTTTGGTTATCCATTAATTCGCTGTGGGCAAAAAATATTTGGGTGTTCGAACGCCTGCGTCGTATTTGAATAGTTTGTTGGCGCACTCATTGTTGTAGGAAGATGCGGAAATGGGATATTTTCTTTCGAGAGAAATATAATATTCTGTGGCTTTATGTTGACCCGATGCAAAAACTTTGCACCCAAGAATAATTGTGCAATTTTTGATACTTGTATGTATGTGTAAACCGCTTGTGTACCTATAAAATAAACTGTTTGAGAAATATAAAACACAAAAAAGAGACTTGGGCATCGACATTGACAATATAATCGATAAAACCTTAAATCCTATTTGGATAAATAGCTAGCAAGAAAAGAGGCAACCAGAAATAGTGCCGAAGCTCTGTCTGTGGAGTTAAGATTAAGATACAGCCATTGAGCTAAAGCTAAAACGGGCTAGCTCATTAATTCAGAGGACTTAATTGAAACAAAAACATCTTTATTAAAACTTCATTCATGCACGTGTTTTCGCGTTGCTAATGTTCAACAACATATTCAATAGCCTACCTACGTACCGTATGTTGTCCTTTTGATCAAACTTCGACATTGATATAATTTTGAGTGACGTTCGCCCACACAATAGTAAATCTGTGTTAAATGCTCTTTTGACACTAATGTTTTCTATAACAATTTATTCTGTTTCGTATTGGACAGGAAACGGTTATTAAAAACCTCAAAGGATCGAGATGTCACTTTTGTCGATATTTATATAAAAAAGTGGAGTTATCTGAAATACTTTTTATAGGTGCGTGAAACACGCTTACGTGATTTAGGTAGCTTTATTGAAAAACATTGCGAAATGGTTGTCTAGCAAAATAATATTTAAACGTGTGTATATTTACTAATGTGACGTGAGCTATCTTGTATCGTCATCAGGGTCTTTATGTAATACTAGCCTCTGTCCGCGACTTGCTCGGCGTGGAAAAGTTATTAAACATTCTTCATTGGTGCTCCGCTCCTATTGGTTTTATCGTGATGATATATAAGCTATAGTCTTCCTCGATAAATAGAATATCTAACACTGAAATAATTTTTCAAATCAGGCCAGTAGTTCCTGAGATTAGCGCGTTCACAAACAAACTCTCTTCAGCTTTATATATTAGTATAGATTACAGCATTTAAAGAATTATCAAATATGTAAAAAAAAGTCTACTGAAAATATGTATATAAATAGTTCTTCCTGAAAGGTTTTTGGAAATATTTCGAAGCTTAAAAGCTGCAAGTCAAATGAAGGAAACGGGTTATCGTATATTTCGTTAACTGATTGTCGAAATCCTCCTCGCGTATACAGTTTAGCAAGTCAGGTTAGTCATGCAAAATGTAATATCCCCTCAAGTGGGCTCAGACAATATAATTGTTCTGGGAACTCGAAGATCTTTATTAATTTGTTTGTAAAAAAGTAAATCGATTTCCTGTCAACAACTGACCAGACACAAGTGGCAGGAGATGTGGAGCTAAAGATTAATGAATTCACGATTAGATTCGTCCGATTGAAATGAAATTGGACTTTTGAGATCGGAAGTTGGTGAATGGTGCAGTATCGATGGATTGTTGCGAAACGTTGAAAAAAGTGCGGCGTCCGCAAACTGTCCCGCAGCTGGCCTTCAGTTTGAGTAATCCGATCAATATTTTTTACTTCCTTTTAATTTTTTTGGAAGATATCGGACGTCAGTCACGTTATGGGTACTTGCTCGTAGAGTGCATCCCTTAGTGTGGGATGCACGCGGTGACGTAAAACTGAAAAAGCTCTTATTTATAGCGTGCCGCTAAGTAAAGCTCAAAATCGTTACTGTAGTGTTTCATAGTGATTATGATTTATGTTTCATAGTGATGTGTTTCATAGTGATTATTTAACATACGTTATCAAATGGCTTCTCCCGCTCTGGGCGGAGCGGAAGGGAGTGTCCGCTGTCCAGGCTGTCACTGAATAAAATCCACCCGCGATCCTTCTAGTGCCCTTTGCGTTCCAGGGCCGCGGTGACTCTTTCGAACAAATTCCGCAACCCTAGAAATTTTCTTGAATTTTCGGAATAATAGGTCCAAATTGTAAATAGAAACGTCTTTAACAGTTTGGTTCTGTGTATTGATTTGCGTACGAAATTGGATAGCGGAGGGTTTGCGAGAGGTTACGCAAGGGCTGTTGTGTGGATCGCGTCAAAGGTGATGTCAGTGGCAGGAGCGAGGGCCATGGAAACCGGCCCTCTGATGGCCGCTGGCTGAGTGTATCACTCTTCGATTTTTAAGAGATTGTTTTATTTGACATTCAAATAAGATAATAATCCACATTGGATTGATTGCACTACTTATTGTTTGAAAGATATCGGAAAAGTGTAGTTATATTATAGTTTACCAATCTAAAAATAGGGCATAGATACTAGACACTCTAAATGCCTTGCTTTCTTTACTTTATTCATATTTCAATGAGTGCGTAGGTATTCTAATTTACGATATTAACTGCATAAGTAGTAGGCAATAAAATTAATTTAGTATGCTAATTCACTGAAACAAGATAGAAAACCTGTTTATTAGATGAATAAACTTTAATAACTCGATAATTTGACTGGCGGAAGTCTTTATTATGCATTGAAAGGTTTTAAAGAAAAAGGTTGTAAATCCGCCATGTAGTGCGCCTTTTTTCATACTAAACTATAATTTCTTAATAAATAAATGTTGATTTTTGTTTCCACTTCTGGTAACACAGTGTACTTTTCATAGTGCGTCAAAGTATCGGAGAGCGGACATCGTATCGGAAAGGATTTGCTGTGACCGAGACTTTACCTTGCGAGCACCACCAAATGTTATAATATAGGTGTTCCAAATGTTATAAATAGTTTGGTGACACTAAAAAAATCTCTAATATGAACAACCTTAACCTCGTTACAGTAACAGCATCATCAATGACAAAGAAAACATTTCTCTATGCTTCCTTTATCATTGGTTTGTAGTTTTTCGCTTTTCAAAATGTGTCTTTAGATGACTTTACATTTATGATTTTTTAATACGAGTATATTGTATTGATATTATTTGTATTGTATTTCTGTTTCGTGTAACGAACTGTGCATAATAAGATAAGATAAGATAAGAAATACAGGTCGTACAATTAAAATTAGGTCGCTACATGTTTTGCCATTTATGGCGTAAAAAATTAGTCGCACTAGAAAGATAATACAAAAAATAAAAAATGGTAACGGATTTTTGCAAGCTCTTGCACGAATGACTTATATAGATTGAACGAATATTGTGTATTATACTCCATCATTCATCTAATCATTTTGTATATTTTCAGACGCCATGGTTCTCTATATTATTTGAATCTTAAAATGCTTGACACTGTGAATGCTATCAGCGCCATTTTAATCAGAATTTGTTGTGACAAAATTATATTAAGAATTTATATGGGGAAGGTCACTCGTTTTGGACTCGACTGTGTATGCGACCTTAGCGCCGCGGGAAGCAAATTGCTTCGAGTACGCTATCGAACCCTAGGCTCGGTGGTGCGAGTGGGTTGTCTGACATGTTCCCTGTATTTATTTAGTAACATGTACCTTGCTTTTCTAATTTTAGAGAGAGAATTCATGAATTTAAAACATATTGTCTGGGCATGGTTATCAAATTTTAAGTTGAGATTTCATAAATAGTCTCGTAAACAAACAACCCGTAAGATTACTGGATGGATTGACCCCAACCTCGTACATTTCGGCAAAAAACATCACATCAAAATGTAAAGTTCTAATCTTGTTAACAATGGGTAGTGTATATAATAATATCTTTTATGCGAACTCGCACCTGGACGTTTTATTTGTTGTCCATGTCCACGGGTCAAAAAGTATTCAATAGATACCGTCCAACGGATTCCCGTTACGTAGTCGTTGGTAGGTCACTTTTTATCCAAATTTTTGGTAAAAAACGGCATGTGCTCACATATTATGCATTTGGCTGCATCACAATAGCACGCGTCATGTTGAGTCGCACGCGCGGCACGGGTGCACCACTATTATATTTTTTAAAAATTGCGAATTGATGTCAAGCTAAGCACCTATTGTATTGTGCGGAGTCCTCACACCGCATAAGATGATTTGCTTTAAGATTCATCTTGTAAACTACACATTGACCTCATAATATGACCTGTCATGTTTTGAATATGTTGGTTTTGTGTTCCAATATTCTTTTATAATTATTTTTAATGGTTTTTAAATTGGTGACCTTTTAGTTTAGGTTAAAAAAACGTTTACTTTTTGACTTAAAGTTTGGGCTTGAATGTTAAAACATTATAATCAAAAGTAAATATGCGTTAAAAGTATCTGAGTTTTATGATTATTGAGATATTCGAAATGTTTTTCTAGGGAAAGGATACACGGAGTTATGAATCTTTGCTTATCGGATCAGATACGCAACAATTTTTTCAGTTTACTTTTAGGTTTATGGCTATTCCATAACATAACATTCATGATCAATACTCGGAGATAAGAGACAGGACACGTCCGTTGTTTGCATCAGACAAAGATCAACGCGAACTTATCTAACGTTTATACAGGGACGTACAAAAAATGTACGTCGATGTTATTTTTGAATTTGTGCAAGGCGTTTGACAGCGGACGGAGAGTCGTGTGATACAATAGGTGACAGTTTCGACTGGAAGGAGTGCGACGGCCGCACAAAGGGGCCCAGACGTTTGAAAGACGTTATGAATGGGCTGAAAGAAGGAGTGATCGAGCAGTGACCGCCCGCGCCCGCGCCGCCGCCGCCGCTGGACCGGCCACACAATGCCCGCGCGATACCATTAATCCTTTGTGAACGGGAAAATGCCAACATTTACAAATGAACGGTTTACATAATGTACACCGTCTTCCGATCGCTGCGGATACCTACGCCGGATCCGGTCCATCTATCTAAAGTTCTACATATCATATTACCTACATGATAGCTGTATGGGTTTTCGTGGAAATCGTTTATCGTTATGTATTGCATATAATACGGTCACCATTTATTGAAGGTTATTGATGAACTTGATTTAATTTACTAACTGGAAGGAAAACCACATAAACGCCGCGTAAGCACAAGCAGTATTTTTACTTTCTTTATAAGAAAGCTTCTTTCAGATGATGGACATATTTTAGAGATCGATTTGGAAAATCAAGTTATTATTGCCTTTTTATTTAGATACATGGTAAGCTTGAAAAACTTCAATTATACATTTTCATTTTTTATGGAAAGTGGAGTAGTTTTTATGTATAGTAGATATCTACATCAGACCTTTTCAGTATTACTTAAACCCGTAATACTGAAAGAAATGGTAAATAGATAAACATAATTCTATAAATAAACATGTACTATTATATAACAAGAATATGTTTTGTCTGGTAGCCAAATAACACGTAACCGGTCGTAATGTTCAGTTGGGGGAAAACATAAATCCAGCTTTACCGTTGAAATAAAAAGAGGACTTCTGTAAGTGGGATAGTGTAGGATATAATTCACATTTATGCGGAGCGGCCGACGGTGCGTATCGAGTCGCCGGGATAGTTCGCTACGACAATTCTCCCGGAGAAAAAGGGAATTATTCATCACACCCGGAAGGGGAGAGCCCGTGACGCAAGTATGGAATAGCCACCTGCCGCGCCAACAACGGCTTATCTACCCCTGCTCAATCATTCGTTTATACACCCCAAGTAGACAGACGTAGAGTCCAAATTCACGTAGTTCCTTCACCCCGCCGGCTATTTTGATCAATTCCGAGGGTCCAGTTGACTGTTGCCAGTTGCAGAATCAAAAGTTTAAACGGCCGTCGAGAACAAAGGCCAGTCGGACAGGGCGACGCGGCTAGGGATAAATATTCAATGCGAATCCTTTGGAGGCGATATTTTATACTTTATTCTTGTTCGATTGTCGCTCTCACCTGCACGATGTAGGCTCTCGTAAAAGCCGAGAATTTTATATGAGAACTTACTTTGCTGGGGTTGAGACGAATAAATGTAACGTACTTTTGGATCTAAGAAAAAAATCAAAAGATTACTCATGCTGCCCTTTAAGCAATAAGTGAATTTAATTACTATCCATTGATCGTGAAATCGTTTGAAAGTATGAAGTAACGTCAATTACATTGTATCACTTACTGATCCTACTGGTTTTATAACCGACAAAAAAGTATTTAATACAATGGAGTTTTGCAATATCAGAACCCAACTTTTACCCAATAGCTACAAACTCGACATATTGATTGTGGTGTTAATGAAATTCCATTTAATTGTTAAAAACGTTGTAATTATCACAACGAATACTTTAAACTTTGACGCGTTCTATTGAGGTGTCAATCTGCTCAAACAAGTTTGTAATCAATCATAAGATTGTAACGATATCGGTTCTTGATCAACCGCCCTTCTATTATTATAAAGGGAACCAGATTTTGTCCAAAGTTTACTAAAAATTTACATCAAAATCGCACACAAACACAAAAAAACTGGTAGAAATTCGCTTCATTGTGTGCGATTGATTCGTAACGGCCGAGCGCTCTTTAATGTGAACACAAATATTCACAATTTGTGTAATTCCGCGGCGAGCGCACATCTGTCGCTCACACGGAAGGGAATCACTATTGTACGCAAACAATTATTAACTTTACCTATGATGGCCAATTATTTTAGGGACTGTTGCCTAAAATATGATTTCTTGAAAACAATATATGAAATGGTCGTACCGAAATAACTACCGGCTAACTTTTTGCGAGAAACAGAAGACTTAAAATGTGGCCTCGCTTTTTTATTGCAACCTGGTGATTTTTCTCGATATCGGATGTCTATTGTCAATGATTGTTAACTACTGGTGCAAAAAGTTTTGGCAAGGCTTTACTAAATGGCACAATGCGTCGGAGGCGTCATAAAGCGTCGTTGTGCCCCAGTTTGCAAAACGGGTATAAAATATGTATTGTTTCAGATAACAACGCAATAGGACAAATTACTTGCGCATGTCGGAACACTTTGTTCTGGACCCTTTTGTTTGTTTACTTTCGCTTTTAATCCTCGTTTTATGACGTCAAGTTGCCAAAATAAGGTTTGCGCGATATTTTACTATTCTCTTCATTACAATATCTGAAGCACCCGACTTAAATATTCTACTCTCGATTTAATTGCTTCAAGCCCGAGGCATTGCCCATTATAATAAGCAAATCTTTAAAGTTCCAAGTAAACCTAATGACAAAAATGATGTAAGACCTCAGGGAAAACATCGTCTATGAATAACCCAGTTAATAATGCAATGACAATTACGTAATGACGTCTCTGTATTACTACATTATCAGTATCACTGATAAATGATACGAGTGACTCAAATAAAGTGAAAGGGTTTTCTGAAGAACAATGCTTGCGTTGACTGTGAAAGGGTTCCTTTCTTTACAACATTGAGTAAGCTTTCAAACAATACAAGTCTGTGCGAACAACCCTGCGCCAAACAAAAGAAAAAGTAAAAGTATTACACGAATACCTTTTATTTGCGGGCAAAGTGATACGTCCTTGAATTCACTTCGGCAAGGCTTAATTGTGGTTTCTCGTCATCAAAGAGTTGGGCCCTTTGAAGAGCGCGCGGAGGATGGGGCGCGCTGCTCCTCGAGACAAAGGAATCTCAGCGCTCATTTCCACTCTGGACAGAGGTTCCTATATGAATAACGTTATACGTTACAATGACATATTCGTACGTATTACGACAATTTTATATCCGTGTGTAGACAAAACTCATAAAATTGAGAGCACAGACATAAAATGGCAGATCAACTTTATGTCCAATCTGCCATCTGTCATTAGGGCATGTGCGGTAAACAAGAATTTCTAAATCAACATTAGCGAGATGGCATCAGCAAAGTTAAACTATAATTTAGCATTTAGAGTATATTTACGTTAATTAACGATGTAGTGTTGATGTTAGATAGTGCTGCACCTGCCTCATTGGCAAACTTTATAGTTGACTGCGAATGTGGAAGGGACAAAGATGTTGCTGTTGCCCAATTTATAGTTACCCTGGTAAAACACGGCCGCCTGCCCCCGAAACCGAGGCAAGGTGGCAAGACGTGTGCCAGATAACAGACTTAAACATCCTGACGGATAAGGACCATGCACTACGAGGGAGAGAGACGGCCACATAGTTTTTTAACTAAAAAACTTTGTTGCACATATTTCCTACAAGCGCAAAAGAGTTTTAAATTCGTAGTTATAGGGGTGCTTTTTGTGTAAAAGTTTTGGGCACGCGACAGCAGCAGGTGGGAGCAATGCTCTTAAAAAACTTGAATCTTTTTCGCCGTGCGTCGTATTGTTAAAGAACGGTGTCTTTAGTTTTGTTTGATTTATTGATGCTGATAAGTGTGTTGCTCCGTAATAATAGCAGTTCCGGTAAAAAAATACATTTTATATTAATAGAACTAATTAAAATAGTTAACGCAGTCAGTTCTTCAGTAATATTCCTATTCTTCGTTAAGAAATCCGTTTTCTTGGACTGGCGTATTATCCCATCTTATCGACTCTTGATGGCTTGCCCGTACATGGACAATCCTAGAAATCAAGATACTAACCAGCTCTGCTAAACAGCCAAACAATGAAATTGATCTAAATGTGTGTTATTTCTGTAAAAGTTGAATAATTTTCAATCCTTCTAGTGTCAACGTAAGACGCGAGCGGTTTTAGATTTTATAACAATCTTAATTAAGAAGATGTGAGCTTAGTAAACTGCATCGTCTGTAGTCCATCAAGATGAATCACCTCGCCACCAGTTACCATACATCTACGACGTTGATCGTCTATTAAACCCATTTGTGTCTCTCCGAATGATATAACCCGAAATAACTTCACATAATGTTGTGTAAAAAACACAAAACTCTAAAATAGGTGCAGCCAGTCAGCTACTCGTTTATTTCCCTGAGTCGGGACAAAAAGCAACACTAGGGAGGCGCGTGCTCACTAAAATGGTAAAAATAAAGTGGTAAAAATAGCGGGTACAATAAAAATGGTAAATTTACGCAGTCCGCCGTCTATGGTCGACACTTATGCTTTTTATGCGTGTTGTCTTTGGCTAATGATTGCCTCGTGACTGCAAGGCCGCGGTAAAGCTCCACGGAGCGGTAACTTGTGCCGCCTACACAACACACACTACACACGTATTACCAAATTAGATGCGCACACGTAGCATTATGTTGTGTAATTATAGTGCATCAGTTCCTCTTGACTTATTCTGAATCTTTATGAATTTGACGAGTTCTTTCATCACAGGCTGGCTGTGACGATATTTGTGTGTAGGTGTTATAATGTTTCAAAATTTACTTATTTTTCCTGTAATTCCGCCGCAGAGATGTCTTAAGGCGAATCTCCTTTTTGTAGTAAGACACCTGTTCAGGCAATATAAGGCGTTAAGTTCCATCCTTTGTTATCATACGTTCTAATAATTCTTTAGAATCTTCTATTTTGAATTATTCGTGTTCCGAGGAAGAAAAAAATATTTCTTCATTCCTCCTGTCTTATAAATATAAATACATGATATACCATATTAGTAGGTCTTGATGCGTAGGATTGGTTCAAAACTACGTAGACTAAATAATAAATTACTGACATATTTCATCATCAAAAGAGAAAGTTTTTTATATCAATTACTTTTACATATTGTCGCCATTTTAGCTGATAAGAAAAAATATTGATAGTATCGCGTTTGACTACAATCTCACCTGATGGATAGCGATGAACGGTCGACGATGGAATGAACTTGGCTGAAAGTAACATATTATTCTCTCTTAACTTAAACATTGGGTAATAGCTATCAGGAAACATAGACTACGGCAAGAATTCTGCTCCATTCTTTTCTCTTTTCAGGATATCAGGAGTCATTCGATGATTTCCCATCATCGAATGACTCCTGATATCCCGCTCTGAGCGGAGCGGTAGAGAGTGTCAGACTCTTACTGACTAAAACACACCCGTGATCCTTCTAGCGCCCTTTGCGTTCCAAAGCCGCGGTGACTCTTTCGAACTAATTCCGAAGCGTCTTCTTCTGTTGCGGCTGGTGTGTGAGGTTTCTGTGTCCCGCACGCGGTTTGGCTCCTTCTTTGCTAGCGACAACTTCCTATGCCTCCTCGCTCCGAAGCATGGATTGAACCGGGGCCGGACGCGAGAGGTCGCTGCCGCCGATCGCCTCGACGAGGACACAGCGCTCCCCCCAAGCAGGGCAGACCTCCACCGTATGCTCCACCGTGTCCTCCGGGCGATCCACACAAAGTTGACACCCGGACGTGTCTGAGGTACTTCCCGAAACAGCCATGTCCGGTGAGCACCTTCGTCAGGCGGAAGGTGAGGACGCCGTGGCGTCTCTCCAACCACTCTTCAAAGAGGGGACTTATCGCAGCAATGGTGGCGTGCCCAGCGTTAGGTTGCAACAGTTGTTGTCTGCATATCTCCGTGAGATCCTGCTGGAGCTCCGTCCTCTGCGCAGCAATTTGCCGCGGCAGCAGATTTTCACCCCGGCCGGCGTAGCGCAACGCGTAAAGGAATTCCACTCCTGAGGTTTACAATGAAAAACCCAAAACATTTGTAGCGTATGGGTGAGACGTTTACGATCTACATACCGCTGGCGCATCGCCGTACGTTTTGCAGTCCGATGATGGAACGGACTAGCCTAATTTGAGCAACTCCGACACACACACCCCGAATAGGTATACCTATACACCATACAAAATCTTTGACTCGACTAGTACATCATTGTCAATGAGCTTCTCGGATTGTTTCTCAATCGAATCAAGTGAATCTAGCTGGTATCTTGATGACAACAGTACTGCATACATGATCGAACTTGGTATTAAACTTCGAGCAGCTGTTCCAGCATGAAGTACTCGTACCGTCCGGTGTGGATATCATCGTAATCTCAAAAAGAGGATCGTTTCTTACACCTCGGAAAGATGGAGCCCAGAATGTCAGAGTAGAGCTTGACAAGAACCCAATTTAAAAAGTTGGATGTTAAAAGAAACCGGCCTAATAGAAATTACATTTTTTGTTGATTCAAATTCATAAAAAAATATGAGAAATCAGGTATTTTGTATTTGTTAACTGATAATAATAATAATAATAAATTTTTATTCATTTTTTCATGGAAACAGTAAATACAGTTTTGCTTAAATCTAACATCAAGACGTAGGTACACTAGTGTTATTTGCCGGAACTAGGATATCCTGTGTTTCAGGCGAGAGTAGGTAAAACCATTACGAAATAATCACTGTAATTATACATATGTATATTATAGTGAAAGTCAGGTATTTAGATAAGGTGTAAATAGTAAAAGAATCTTACCTCCTAATATCTAAGTAGATACATTACCTTAGCTAACAAGGTAATTAAAATATAAAATAGTACACTAAAAAATCTTTATTTTAATACGAGTAACAACTTCTCTGTGTCTTCATAGGAAAGACTTTGAAGAGCTATCTTGACAGTTTTCTTGCAATTTGCATAATTTAGCGAAAAAATATTTGCTTTTGCATTAAGCCTGTTATAGAGTAGTGGCCCAAGGAAAACATAAAATTTGGTTGTGAAAGCATGTTTTGTACTTTTTGTGGGACAAACAATGTCTTTTCGTCTCTTGCTAGTAAATTCAGTGCTGTAGCGAAGGGCTGCGTGTTGTTTTAGTACAGTGCTCATTATGAATAATTGTCGAACTGTTAGTACTTCACAAGATTTATAGATTTGATATTATTGATATTATTATATTGTAAACACCAACATCATAAAGCAACACCTTTGTTCTCTTGTATCTGATCTTTGTTATTTTCTCTTTGAAATATTTTGTGTGTACATAAACATATGTACATAAAACATGGCAAGCATTACCATACTTACCATGTATTAATAGACAGTATAGACAATAAAAAAAACGAAGAGACAACAATTTATAGATTACAATGATTACCTAGCAATTAAAATACCGATACAAAAAGCATTTCAACAAAGCAAAAGAATTAATGTGACATGATGACCGTTTTTTTTTTACGAAAATACTTAAAAAATGATTTGCTTTCCTAAAAATCGGCCTTATTACTAGTAATTTAGTCTTAATCGACAAACCTGTTTGTCAGTCGATTCACTTTTTAACCGGAAAAGTATTTAGTATTTTTAAAAGATATCAGTGTCGTTAACAAATCGAATAGTGTTTTTATTACAATGTTTATCGTTTTAAATACACTCTTCTTCATTAAATAAGCTCTTGATGCATTTATTTGAATTATATTTTTTGACTATGCGATAAAAAAAAAATTGCCTTTTGACTATAAATGCGCCAAGTCTGTGATGAATGTGTAAAATGTAAAAATAAGGTTGAGACATTTGAGCTTATTGCGAATATTAGCTTTCTAATAAACATGCAGATCAATAGAAATATTAAAAAACTAAAATTACAATTTCTTTTAATCTTAACAACTATTTACTATGTTTTAACCTAAACCTACTATCACTTTATATTAATACTAGCTTCTGCCAGCGACTTCGTCCGCGCGGAATAGTTACTTTACCCCCGATTTTGAAACTCTCAGCCCGATCGGTTTAAAATTGACAAAGTTTCATACAAACGTTCATCCCCTATTTTATCCCCTTGGGGGTAGAATTAATCAAAATCCTTTCTTAGCGGATGCCTACCTGCAAGCCAAATTTCAGCCCGATCCGTTCAGTGGTTGGGCTGTGCATTGATAGATCACTATGTGTGTGTGGAATATGTACAACTTACAACAAAAAAATAAATGAAAGTAAAGCTGAAATGCCTGTGCAAAATTATATTATAATAACCTATACCTACTTCACTTAAAAATAAATACCTATAACTACGTATAACTAATTAATAAAAGTATCTATATCTATATACCTACTTAATACTAAAAAAACAGAACATAAATTAGCCAAAACTAACCTATCGGTATCTAAAAATCTATGCTCCTACTTCTACTACTACTTCACCTAAAAAGAAATAAAATTGAAACTATTAATAATTTGTAATTTGAACGAATATTTAAACATTAACAAAATAACTAATAAGTACCTATTTTATAAAATAGCAACAAAAGTTACACAAAAATAATCACAATAACTTCTTACAGCATGATTCAGTATTAAAGCGCGACGGCTCGATGGCTTATTATTGTATTCATGTATAAGTTTGGTGTTTTTATACCGATTTCTATGATTCTTTTTTTATTGAATAGGTAATAATGTTAACTTTTTTTAATTAGGGATGAGTGAGAGTATTATAAACGTAAGAGTAAACAAATATAATCAGAAAGCTCCGAACTGCTAAGCTATCGGGAGTTACACGTGTTATTGTGAGTCAACCATAAAAGATAGACATATGCTGTAGTAGGATATTTTTTAGATAATTTTATGTAAAACATTTCCGTAATACATGATTTCTATGTAACTTTAACCATTAAGGCTACACACGCGACGGAAGCTTAAAAAATGGAGTAACTTCTCCCGTTTTCCCAACATTTTCCTTCACTGCTCTGCTCCTATTGATTGTAGCGTGATGATAAGTATACTATAACCTGCCCAGGAGTATGAAGAATAATTGCACCAAGTTTCGTTAAAATCGGTCGAGTAGTTTTTGTTTCTATAAAGAACATACAGACGGACAGACAGACAGACAGACAGACAAAAATTTTACTGATTGCATTTTTGGCACCAGTATCGATCACTAATCACCCCCTGATAGTTATTTTGAAAATATATTCCTTGTACAGAATTGACCTCTCTACAGATTTATTATAAGTAATAGATAGAAGATAGATTTACGGTAGAGAAAGCTTTTTTAGTAATATCTTTTTATATTTTTTAACCACATGATTAGTTTAAAGACTTGATAAAGCAAATTCAATGTTTATATATAGAGATTTTGTGGATATATATTAAAATCAATCACACGGCTAGTTTATTTTATTTTATGACTAAACCTGCCTGTGTGAAAGCTTAAAATAAGTTGTCAAATTAAGAAAAGTTATTCGCTTATCTGAATAAAAAAGTATATATTAATGTAAATTTAAAACATGTCGTAAATGCTTTAAGAATAATCTAAATGCAATGTTTAACTTTAATTCAATACAAATACATATCACTCAAAGCTTTTTAATCGCGGTTATTATTATCATAACAACCAAAGAACAAACAGTTGTGAGATAAAGCTGAGTAGGTACGTTCTCAAATTAGTTGCAGTCAAAGAAAGTACCGGCGGCGGCGTAGTGGCGCACGGGAGCCGCTCGTAAAACATAAAAAGTGCTTATGTGGCGCTCGCCGCGAGGGCTAAAGAACTGCTCAGGAAGGAACATTATGTAGTAGCGCCCATAAAAAGTGAATGCATTGCGTGCACGTGGAGTGCACCGGGGTGTGCGGGGGGCACGGGCGCACGGGGGTCGCGGGGTGGGGCGTGGGGGTGTGTTTACCGCGCGGAGGGGCGGCCGGCTCGCGCGCCGAGCACCGCCAGTGTTGTGGTAGGTCACACGGAGCGCGCCCGCACCGCGTGCCCCGATCATTCACAGTCGCGACTCCGCGCCGACATAACATGTAATCGTTCTCCAATAAACATTATCATCACTTAGTTTTTTCTTGACAATCTTACAAGGACTCTGATAACAAGTTATTCAACAGCGATAAACTTTATAAACAAACTAGTGCAAATAAATGCATTTTGCCGTGACCCTGGAGTGAGATGGCCCTGTCGCTGCAGTCGACGCAGAATTCGAGAGGTTTGTGAAGTTTTTAGTTAAGTGCCTCGCTGTCTCCTCGGTCCGCTGAATGTGGAAGTGCATGTGTGTAAAGTTTCAAATGTTGCCGGGCGGCATGCGTGGCGCGCGCGATGCGATTGGCCGCCCACACGTACGCGTTTCCCGCACACATGTTTATTTGCATTCAGCGAACTTTGCAGATTCAGTGAACCGTAGGCCGTAGCGACCGCGTAGCGTGCTACGACGCGCTACGAAGCGCCAAGTACTACGTGCTACGAGATTTTATAAATTTTTGTTTATTGTGATACTTGCCAGTATTTTGTGATGATAAGTGAATAATTTCAACTTGTTATAATGCTCAAATTTTATTGTATATTCTATTCGTGACAAAGTTAATATATCTATTACACAAATTCGTAAAACAAACGTATTAACGTTATTAGTACAGCCACAATTTCTTATCACTCACAAAATGCTGGTAAATAAAGTAGAAACGGTGTATTGGACCACACTTTGTTAAGGTGAATTGTTTTTTATTGTCATTGGTTGGCTATTTATAATTTTCTTATTCTCATTTGAACGTCCTCTGGCTCTTCGAGAAAATTTATTATCTATCTGTTTGAATCCTTCCATTATTTAAATAAGTGGTTTTGTATGATTATAGATTAGATAAGAGTTTTCATTGACTATAATTTTGTAATACCCTATCATGGGTAATTGTGCAACTTTCGTTACCAATAACTACTTAAACGTATGTTGCATTGCTAATATTATGTATGGTGATTATGCTTTCGGTTAAATTCTCGTAAGTAATTAGTAAGCCATATCATGAATTAATTATTTTTTAATTATTACGTTGAACTGCTTTAATTCGATTTTATTTAGGATTTCTTGTAACCAGGTTTTGTTAGAAGGAGTCTTGTCTGGTTCTTGTGTTGACTACTAACGCCATCTAGTGACGCGTACGGGAAACAATGTTTGCAAAACTTATTTTAATATACTGTATACTTATGTATCTCAATTTTATGAAGCTGCCTTAGTTTTTGATTTTATCGAATTTAATTATCTATTGTCGATTTAAAACCATTTTTTTCATTAATGAGATTAATTAAATATCAAATCCAAACATTTAAGACTTTACCTGACAGATGACTTCTTTAAGTTATATAAGTAAACCATCGTCATTACTACCGGATAAAAAAAAATGGTGAAGAAGTAAACATATTCGCTTCATTACTCCAATAATTCTACAAAGTTTGCATATAGTACAAAACTTTGCACTCCTTTCACGAAATTATAAAATAGACGAAACAAACAAAAGTAAAACCAATAAAATAATAAATTCTTTGAAAGCTTCATAAGTTGCAAATATTATGGTAGTTTGCAAGTTTTTGTCTTTACTGTCTTAAAGTTTAACAACGTTTTTGTTTTATATTATAGGCTAATTTGGCAAATGATACATTTGAATCACATCTGCTTGTTATACAATTTGTAAATGTTCTGCCCTTTTTATTTCATTTTATTGGCACGTTTTTACTGTGGTAATTATTACTTATGGGATTTGTAAATTATGGTACATTGGACTTATTAATCTTTGTACGGATCAAACATTAATGTCATCAATCTTTTAAAAATCCATTACCCAAGACATACATATTTATGCTTTAAATGAAAATGTTGCTAACATCTTTAAAGTCGAAACTCTTGATTGAAAAATCAAGAGATTCATTAAGCGTTCATAAAGAGAAAAGTAGATTATAAAGGTAGGGCTTGTTTACGTTGCATCGCTGCACTAATGACGCCTATAATGAGGGATTTTGCAACCATGATTAATTAAGTAATTCGTTGAGTCATGATTTTTTTAATGTTAATCAAAACGGGCTTTTTGTATTGAGGTGGAGATAATTTATGGTACACATAGATACTGACGTTTTAAACAACAATTTATAGTACCGCCACAGTTAATAAAGCAATTGTCAGGTATATCAAAAGCTAAGAAATTAATCTTTGAACGCTTGAACAATTCATAAATACAGAGGCAAATAAAAGTTCAAAGATTGTACTATGGATTCTGCGGCTCTGCCATTTGTACCAATAATGAGGGTTCTACTTCCAAGGTTAATAAAGTACTTAGATCGGTTAAGTTAGTTGTTACGGCCACTGTTATGTCAGAGAAGCCCCATTACGCGGCGCGTGTATCCCGCTTAACCCGAAACCGCTGAAACCGTACGAACTCTGTAATCTGTGCGAGTAGCGCACGAGGACCTAACGCCGCCGGCAGCCGCAGGTAGCCGCGGGTTAATCCTATTATATGGCACACAATGTAATTAGGTCATTCTGGACAGACAAGGTCCGGGAAGTTCCGAATGTTTAATTGAAATGAACTAAAAAGCAGTAACTGCCTTCACAATACAAGTAGCGGTACTAAAAAGTTCTTCCGGCGCTAAACTAAACTACTCAGCTTTGGATCAGTATGTCAAATATTTATGAGACTAAATAAGAATTTACCTCAGAGAACATTTCTAAAAGTAGAATTTTAAAATTAACTTAAAAGTTTATTAATAGATGTTTTCAAAGTAATTAATTCAACCATGTACTACTTTATTATAATTGCTTCATTGAAATTAACATAAACAAAATATCATCCCCGAATAAAGCTTTTGTCTAAAGCCCAGCACTACGGGGCTGGCGCTCGCAGCAAGCCCGTAGCAATAAGGACGTCATTGACACGTCCGTTATCGGGCGAACCCTTACGCAATAATGACTTATGGAGTGGCGGCCGCAGGCAACTCCATAAAAGTATTGAATATGGGTTATTGACAAATATTTATGGCGTATAAAGAGGGGATAATTACAACTCTTTAGCACATAAAAAGCTCCGTGCGGAAGGGTGCGGCGCGCTGTAAAAATTTATCACCAACATTGTCACCCGGCGGCGGGCCCGGCTGACTAATAAAAATGATACATTATGACGGTCTGCACAAAAAACCAGCTCAATAAGTAATCGATAATGTCTGATAAGTGGCTGTTTAATGACTTCATCGGTACGATCACGTATTAATAATGTAAAAGAAGTAATGGCTATATTTGAATGCTATGATGAAAACTGTTTCATGATTCTTTCCTATTAAAACGTTAACTAAAATTCTCAACATGTAGTTTTGATTCACTACAGCCAAATGTAAAACTCGTGAGTTGATCTGTTTTCAAACCTAATTAGATACGACGTCAGAATACAAGATTTTTTATGTTTGCAACAAAATGTCGGTATTTACTTGTTTAAACTTTTACATTAAGCGTAGTATTATCATTCTGATCACATCACGAGTACGGTTCGCTGTTCGTCCTCCAAACATAACGAGGAATGTTATTAAAAAGTTATGGGATAAGCCGCTACGTGCCGCGCGCGACGCCTCATCACCAACTTTAAAATTATCTTATACCACAGACTTTCTTACTTATCAATAAGTGGTTTCAATAAGCAATTAGGATCCGCTAAAAAAAAAAAACTTTACGTATGCTGCAGATATTCTTCGCTCATGATAGAATTGTTCGTTTTAATAAAAAGTGTAAAGTGCCTCGTGTCAGCATTCGCGAACGACAAAATATTTTGCCTTTTTCAATTAAGCGCTAAGGCCGAGTCCAGAGCCGGGCCGGGAATTAATTCCACGGCTAAGTAGATAATGTAAGGAGCTCCCTCCTCGCGCCGCCTCTTCACGCCTCGAGGAGAACTTTCAATTATGATTTTGTCTAATTTTAATTAAGTGCTCTCAAAAAGGCTTTTCTTCAACGAAATTAATATTTGAATATAATTTGGGCGGAGCGGGCGGGCGGAGTTTGCCGCTCGAGGAATAATTAATTCCATTATATAGGTAAGTGGTCTGGTCGCTTCTGCCTGCCCCCCGTTCTCCGCGCCCCGGACCCGCCGAGCTCGCCGCGACACTATACAAACTCGTCACACCAAATGATTGCTTTTCACTCCTGACATTTTCAAACTGACGTCTAGTCCGGAAATATTTATTTACGCAGATAGGTAGACATGTACTAAGAAAGTAATTAGATTGAGTTGGATCGGTAGCGAGGAGAGGTAGTGTGCTAGTGTGGCAGCCACAATTTGCGCAACAGGTCGGGGCGGAAGCGACCTGCAGCGGCGTGATTGCGACCAAATGTTTCCTTTACAACGTCTGCTTTAGTTTTTGCTCTATTTTTTGTCCTCTCTCGCTGATAAGTATATGCTATCGATAGGTTCGACTGTGTTGTTTGTTTAGGTCGAAACTAACTCTTGACGGAAGTGATGGCAAAGAAACTATAACTAAATTTTTTAGGCGCTCCACCTTGACGAAAGAAGAATCTACATATAGTGAAGCATTACTGTTTTGAAGTAGTAGAAGTTTGAATTATTTTTTTTTGTCCAGGTGTGTCAGTGAGACCGCTATCAACCATGCGCCAAGAATCCCTGCCGATGTTAGCGGAGCGGTTTCTGGCGACGCACGCGGCGGCGCTGGTGGCAGGAATACCGGCCGAGCTGTACTCGGGCGCACTGCTGTCCGCTTGGCCGCCGTCGCCGCCCGCGCCCCTGCTGCCACCTCACGACATGGAGCGCGCGCGTAAGCGCCGCCGCACGCCCAAACTCGACGACACCGCCACCGGGCCACCCTCACCGCCCTCGTCCGGCTCTTCGCCCGGCGCCGCCGACCCGCCTAGAGACAAACTCTTCACGTGCAAGGTCTGCTCACGCTCTTTTGGCTACAAACACGTCCTTCAAAACCATGAACGTACTCACACTGGTGAGAAACCGTTCGAGTGCGGCGAGTGCCACAAGCGTTTCACGCGCGACCACCACCTAAAGACACACCTGCGACTCCACACGGGTGAGAAGCCGTACAGCTGCCCGCACTGCCCACGCCACTTCGTGCAGGTGGCCAACCTGCGCCGCCACCTCCGCGTACATACCGGCGAGCGGCCCTACGCCTGCGCTCGCTGTCCAGCGCGCTTCTCAGACTCCAATCAGCTAAAAGCTCACGCCCTAGTACACGAAGGGGATGCACCCTTCGCCTGTCGTTGCGGTGCGCGCTTCAGGCGGCGGCAAGCTGCCGCGCTGCACCGCTGCGCCAGCACCGGCTGCGCTCCCGACACACCTAGTCCGCCCGCAGTCGCCGCCGCCGACTGGCGCTGGGACGAATGGCCCGAGCAGACCGAGCCCGAGGACTTGTCACTGCCCCGAAGGCCGGCCACGCCGGACTCCCCCACCGACCTGCGCGTGCACTCCGCGTAGTGGGCCAGCGCCCTGAGCGCCCCGAGCGCCCCTGGCGCCGTCGAGCCGGTATACGAGTTCCTCCCGCGTAGACCGCGCCGCCGTCGGCCGCCGATGCTGATGCTCTCCTACTCGCTTGCTCCGGAGACGCGAGCCACGACTCATGATTCTATGCAAATTCCTCGCAAAGTAAAAATAATTACGGCTATTCTGAATACGCGAATGGTTACCTTTTATAGAACATTTTTTTATTCCCTAAGACTACCGACGTAGTCTCGTTAGGTAGTCCTCTATTCATTTTTACGACTTTGCATTTGCAATGCTCGCCATAAAAAATACTTTTTTCTTCCACATTACAGTTTAAAAGTTTATTGTTCTTCTATTTGCATAATCGCAAGGCGAGGTGAGGCAAAAACGACGACGTTTTGTTCTTTGGTTTTGCACCGTTGCTAAACACCTAAAGAACATATTGCACAAAAGATATTTTTTGATTTATTGGTATCGTCTATTGTTTCGTGATAAAAACCAAAAAAATGTTTCGCTATGCTTGGCATTTATCTCAATCGGTGTCCTCCCTCGCGCTTAACGAACGGAAACTGGAATATGGTCTAGCCGGAGAAGGTCGCGACATTGCCTCATTATTTCGGCGACAAAGGCTACTTCACAAGCGGTAATTATTACGTATCGAGCTCGATGTCGAGTTCCGACTGACAAAGCTGTCGCTATTGTGTGAGCCCCAATCCGTAGCGCCTCGCGATAACCGGTTCGTAATCACTCTTTTATACATTTCTTAAGTTTTCATTCAATAGCTTTTTGAAAAGTTTATACGTTTTGGACATTTCTTTTTTGGCAATATTCCAAATAATAGCTATACTGGTTTCGAATACACGATACGGGATAATTGTATAGAATCATTGGAGCTTTTGTGATGAAGTATGAATGTCTCCGGGTCGCGAGCTGAGGGCGGCCACCGCCACCGGCTAGCCGACCGCGCGCACCGTGCTTCTGTACATAATGCTGTCTCTTACAAGATTATTTATTATTTATCGATTAGTTTGTAGACGTTTCGGTATCTTTACGATATCTCATCCGAATGCGGCATTGTTAATAATACGTGTACATATTTATGTAGTGTTGTAAAGTACGTTGTAGAGAAGTTGGTGTCTCGAAAATTATTATATTTCAAATTATTTAAATTCGGTACCGAAACAACTCTCAACGGGCTGTGTTGTATTGATATTGAGACAAGAAAATATGTGTTAATAGAAACGATGTTCTAAGTAGGGCCGTGTGCAGAATGACTCAGTGTCGTTAAGGTGGATATTTACTTGTAGTTGTAAGGTGAAAGTCAAAAATATTTAAAGTGTTGTACATAATTAGAGTTAGCGTTAAATGATCCTCTCGTTGTGCACATGGCCCGTATGTTATAGTTCTGCTCTCGCTCACGAGGGCGGTGTATGAGCATTATTGCAATTTGTTCTACGGGTATTAGTTTCCTACTAGATGTAATGTTTTATTTTCCATGTTTTATATATAATTTAATGACATAGTAGTTGTTCTGAACGTTTTAGCGCACATGATTTATAATTATCGTATGTAATTATATAATTAGGCTGTACTGTTTGTTGATTATTATTATTTTATTTTCTGTAGTCATGTTCGAAGCGTAGGGTTTAGATTTAAGGAATCAGTGTAGGAGTAACGATATTTTTTTTTCCAAAGAAATTATTGGTACAAATATAAATGTGTACAAATTTAATGATAACTTTCGATTAGAAGTCGTAATTTCATGTTGCAATGTTGTAATATTGGTAGTTAGTGTAAAATTAGGCAGTCTGCCAATATCTACCTCACTTGACTACGGTGACTACGCCAGGGTAAAGAGCCAAAGTTCTTGGAAATATTTTCTATAGTTTGTCTCGTGGGAGGTACAGGAGACAAGATTGTGCAGCTGTTGGCGCGAGATCATTAATTTGAGACTGATTTTTATTCGTTATGTTCGTTACCGTCGCCACTTGCCGTTGCTCTGCGTGTATGATATTGTTTCGTACTCATTCAAATCATACACTCGCAAACATCTCTGCGTTCTTTCAAAGAACAGACAGTAAGAGTCACATTCATACACAAAGAGACAATGGTTGCAATCAATTTGAGTTCCTATTTAATTAAAGATTTTGAAGTGTTGTTTTGCTTAATATTGTTTATAATTATTAGTTAGCGATGTATAATTCAGTGCCATCACACAAGATAGACCAATCCGTAGCAAAACACTAGTTAAGATTGATGTCTACTAAAATATTTCTGTTTAACCGATCTACCTCATGTTAAATCGAAATACAGGTATTATTTTAATTTCATGATAACTTAATTCGGAATCATACTGAACTTGTACAAAATATTATAAGATATAAATGTGACATAATTATGGTACGACAATTATATATGTATTTCTTTATCAATGTCCAGTACATAATTATTAAAATAAAGAGATGTTTGTTATTTATTTCAGTTTTTGTTATTTCACACCCTAGATCACTATATTTCTTTAAAAATAACTCTAACTTTTAACAAATATTAATAAATCAAAGTCGAATCGAAAAATTGAAAAATCGGTATTCAAACATAATATAATTTTCACACACTCATCGATCTTCATAATTTTCATTTGGAAAGACTAGAGCTCTTTAAATTCTAAAAGCTCTCGAAAATAAAAGATGTCTTCAAAACTTCAGCGTCTATCTATCTACCAATAATATACAGGGTAAGTGTTCAATAAAACTAATTTGTTGTTAGTGTGCGATAGGCTCGTAGTATCTACTAAGTAAGAAAAGTGTGTAATTTATCTAAGATCGGGCGTAAGTAATGAGTTGTCGCACTCGTACACTCGCACTCGCACTCGTACACTCGCACTCGCTTGTCGTACGCACGCGAGACACACTCGCACGCACCGCGTCCCTCTTTCACGCTCAGGGTCGAGGCACTCTGTATGGAGGCAGCGTGTTTATTTTACATTGTAATTTTTGGTAGTTTGGATATGATATTCAAAAATTTTCTCACAATTTTAATGGCAATAATATGTTTCGAGTTTTTCAATTAATAATAAACAAAAGTATAAGTCATAACGATATAACGAACTATTTATAATTATACTAAATATAAATAAGGATACTAAGGAAATACACTTAGGCTCTTAGAACGCAAATATTAGAACCTTTCGATCCAGTACTTAAATATTGAATGACCAAGTCACAACACATACTTTTTTCATACACTACATGTCCCATGCCACAGGACATTTTTTAGGCTTAAGAAATTGTGATCTATTACTATAGTAAATTCCATTTAATGTGTTCTAGCAGCCTATTGGCCCTGGTACCTGACTTTCGAGAAGTTCTTTAGCGTTTTATTTAAATTCATAGCAGAGTTTTAAGAGTGTAACATTACAAAATAGCTCTCAAACAAACAAGGGTGAGGGTGTAAAATAATGAATGCAAAAATACGACTGTGTTTGCTAAATAGTAAAAATTAATGGGGTTTTTATGTCAACTGTACGAAATTTTACTTAAGGTCTTGGTTTTACACAAATAATCGAAAAGTATATTTTGATTGAGCGTTTGAATTAACACCTGTTTTTCGCAGGGTCCTTTGTGGAACTTATATTCGGGAAATTGATGATTCTGGAAGAAGATATTATTTAATCAATTAAAATAAAATGTTTTGCAACTAGCAACCTGTTCACTAGGCGTGGTGATTTGAATCATTTTTCAACAATAATATATTTTAAAAAATCTTGCACATTATACCATCATAATATCAGTAGCGTAAACAGATAAGTTTTCACAGTATGGATTTTAAGATGCTTATAAAATCTGACGCAAAAAGACACCTCTTCCTAATCCGATAGATAATTACGCACATGCTACAATAGATAATATCAAGTAATACAATATAGTTTTCAGGCCACCATCATTAGATCTTTTAATTGATTAATCTGACAAAATCGCAATTAGTGACAAATAAATAATCCTTTACTGCTACGGGTACACGCCTACGCGCTACGGGCTACGAACTTTGCTACGAGAATGACTTTCTTCTGTAAAGGGACTTCAACGTTGAAGTATTTTTGTGTATATCTGCGTATATCTGCGTTATGTTTGGGGAAGGATTTTGTTTTATGATGATAATGATGTTAAAGAAAGCACGCTAAGCTTTTGGTCCCAGCTGTTATTTGTAGATTCAAGATTGTCTTTGCCAGTCGTACGGATTGTCGGAAGCCAGTAAATCTGACTCCAGTCTTGCCAAGAAGTACCGTGTTACCCAGTTAATGGGTTGTGGAGGTCTGGTAGGCAGCCGCTCCACGTAAAATACTGGTATCCAGCAGAATCCCTTTTGACTGGGAGCCGACCCCAATATAGTTGCGAAAAGGCTAGGCAGATGATGATGATAATGATGTTGACGATGTAGTAGGTAGGTAGGAATGCCTGAGTTTTATATTGACTTACTAAAAAGTATTTTCACCGAAAACCTGGTCATTCCTAAGTGATTAATAGTGTTTATGCTATCAGCTATAAATACAATATGTAGGGCAAGATAGAGTCGTAATTCAAGAAGCGCCTCACGCCACCGCCGCCGCATAGCTGGGAGACAAACGCACGGGAATCCGGTTGGTATTTATTAAATTAATCGTTCACCTCCCCGCGACCTGCGCCCCCCCCCTGGACCGTCACACTCCACACTGCGATTAGTTCGTGTGTTTCTTGCGAAATATCCTTTATAACTATTACGTGGAGGAGGATATGGGAGGGCTGTTTTATTAGAAGTAGGAAAATCACTGTTATAGTGGCAAGTTTTAATTACTAAATTGATTGGGGTTACGTTTTATTAAAAGGCATTTGCATTTTATCACCCAAGAAAAGAGTACAATCGGGTAATTTGAACCACAACGGTAAGATAGGGTTACACTGAAAACTACGTCTACCTTCTGATCGTGAAGTATATACAAAGACGTTACAGCCGAGCTCCCAAACAACAATAAAAAGACGTTTTATCAAACATGTCAGCCGTATCTGTTCAAAGAGAGTGTACCGTCGTAAGTTATCTATAAAGTAAATCAAGATTAATAGCTAAGTAATAGGCATGTTTGAAACAGTAGTCGCGAATGCTCGGGTAGAGGACGAGCGGGCGAAATGGGCGAATTATAATTTATTTGGAGAAGTGGCAACGAACCCCGCGCTCCCCGCGAGCCAACCTACCCTTTGCTTTCGCCCTTCGTTACGGGCGCACACTCCAAGCGTTGTAACTCGGAAATTAACATTTTGATTTCACGTTTTTATTTAGTTCTTCATTCTACTAATGTTTTCTTCATATACATTTTCTGTAACTTATATTATGTACGTAATAAAGAGTTATTCTTTGTTTTTTCTAATTTTTTAAATTGTTATAAATTTGTAGTGCTAGCTAATATTATAAATGTGAAAGCAAGTTTGTGTGTTTGTTACGCTTTCAAGCCTTATTCGGTGAACGGATTTTGTTGAATTTTGGTAGAGATTGATGGGACTATGGATGCAGTTATTACTCACTGGTTACTTTTACACAATAGCTAGTAGTTTAATAATAAAAAAATGATTGACTTAATGTGTTTATAGTTAGTTCTTAAAATATAAAAATTGTTACCGTTGTGATTTTGTGTTAGATAAATTAACTATTAACATATCTGAAAGTGCATTCAATCTAGAATCCAAAGGCAAAGGCTTATATATATCGGTCAATATCTGTCTAGCCTTCTATCAAATATCTTGATGTCGGCTTTCAGTCCAACCGGAGCCAGCATTTGGAGTGAAATACATTAAATTCTGATAAATTGTGATAAAACCCAAGAATTATTAATAGAGATAGGTGATATTAGATCAAAAAGAAATGTTCAGCTGTGATCGTAAGTGCGGGGTCACACATGGCCAATCAATACGTATATGTTATTTTATAATTTTTGGTAGGCTACCAAAAAATAAAATGAATTATGAATTAACAAAGAAATTCTAAAAACAAAAATATACCTTACATAAAGTTACGCTTTGCCAAAATCACAGTCCCAGTAGACCATAAATCGAACCAGGTATACTGCAGCGCACAGCTGAGGGGCAAGGCGTTATTGAACCTATAAACGAATTTTACTTAGTTTTGTTTCGTTTTGAAAACAAAATTAAAAATTGATCTTGTGATCAATTTATAGTTTAGTATATCAATAGTTATTTACATGAATTTCAAAAACACGGGACAAAAAATATAATTAATTAAGCTGCAACGCTTGGGGAGTGAACTTTATACTTTTCTGTTTTTTCTCTAGGTAGGTTGCGTTCAAAGGAGCTGGCGGGGCGCGGGGTGAGGTGGCGGGCGAGCGGGGGGGGGGGGGGGGAGCACGACGGAATTAAGAGGGGGGAGGGGGCGGCCCGCCCTGGATACTGAGAGGAGTTTTAACCAATTAATTTTGTTCCTCAACGCAAACTCCGCTATATAATAAGGTATAAGTAGGCATTAACTGAGGCGCGCCGATAGCTAGCCCGGCCGGGGGCGACTCGCTCGTCTCCTAGCCTCTTATAACGATGTTTTATTTCTTGTTAAGCTCTCTGTTTCTCCACTTTTAATATTTAATGGTATTTTCATAGCTCATTTTTTATAGCGCACTTACATATTCCAAACATTATTGATGTTGTTTTATAGCAACGCTGTTGTGCTATTATCTAGCCTGAGATTTAAGTGTTGCATATTATTAACATATTTACACTTGTTTTCACAAAGTGACAACAAAACGTTTTAATAAGTTGGAAGGTTTTATTATTGCGTAGCTACGATTGTCAAAATTAACAAACTGTTGCAAAGCAAATACCTAATTAATTTTACAAGAAGTTCGTATTGTTTCACTTGTACGCTCGTTTATTAAACTGACATACTCGTAGTTATGTGTAGCAGTCGTTGTGCCATATGCAACACCTGCCTCTCGTGAAAAACATGGGCTTTACCTAACGAACCATATGTCTGGCAGCGCTCGTGCTCTACCCACCTCCTTTCCGCTCGTCGCAGATAAATACAATGTACACGACTTACACAAAAAACAAAAGTCTTCGCCGTTACCAATCCGTGACTAAACACTGAAAACTTGTATACCCCATTTACCAGAAGCGATGAGATTTAAAAATAAGATCCTTCACAAAAACACTAGCGATCGCGCCTTGAGCTCGCGCCTCGCGTCAATATGACGCACTTAAAAAACAATTCTTAACAACGGTATTGTGTTGTTAAAAAACAGGAACGCATCACCCGAAAAAACAAACCGCAGAGTACGGTTAAAAAACAGAATGCAGCACGCGAGTCGAGCGAGACACCCTTTCCCTTTTGCGTCGCGAGCTTCGTTTTTTCTAAGCGTGGCGAGGGTTTGAGTTTTTTACCGCGATGCCACGTATAAATTAATAACTGAACGTGCTCATAATCTGCTGCGCGGAACACTTTCGTCTTTGTTATTATTGTTTTTTGTAATAAGTTATCATTCATTTGTTTTTGTGTGCGGTTGCGGCGGCGGAAGCGAGGCCGGCTATTGATTACGTCTGCGGAGACAGGTGTTGCGCTGTCTCAAGAAGGCGCCCGCGCAGATACAGCTAATAGTTGTGAAGTTACACAGCGACACTTGCACGCAAATAATAATAACTGAAGATATCGAATTAATAAATAGTGAAAAAGTGTCAATTTTGTAAAGTTGCGTTGTTTATTTTATTTAACATAAGCACACCAACGACTCGTTTACATATAAATATTTTATAATATTTACAAGAGGATTCTGTGTAAAAAAAGTCACTTATAGGCATACACATCAATTCAAATCATTTTTAAATTAGGTCTAATTAATTATTATAATAGAATTAAAAACAAACAATTAACATTGAAACAAAAAAAGAACCTAACTAAAATAATTCAAAGTCCTGACTTAAATTGAGATTACATTATTTTTGGATAATATATTATGATGAAATACCTAATCAATTAAATTACATGCATTGTGAACATTTTCATGTATGACAGCAATACTGGTTAACTAATACCATGATCGGTTAATATGCTACCTAAATATTATATGTAGCTGATTCTTGTTTTAACGAAAAAAAACATGATGTTTTTCTCCAATGGCTTAAGAAGAACGTTCAGCCAAATGGCGTAAATACCGGAAGACATCGGAAAGGATGGACTAATAATGTCGAAACCAACAAAATGGTTTTTGTACACATTCCAACGCCAAAATTTAACGCTCTTGCATCGAAATCGACATAATTTTACCCGTTGGTAACTTTAATACAACAAAGTAACCGCCAGTCTTGTTTTGTTTTTACTAAGTAATATGTTCATTTGGTATTTCAGCAAAAATAATGACTTTTTAGTTCACATGGTTTTCAATGAACTAAAATTTATAAACAAAAGTGTTCACATACTCATATTTAACGTCTTAGGACAAAAAGCAGGTGCGATTGTCTTGGTTGAGAAAATAAAAAACATTGTATGAAAAGTAAGATAGGAGTACATTTGTTTAATACAAAACTCAAAAAGATTTTCGTCACAGACCTTTTCTAGTACTAGGATCACATAAAACTAGTGGATAAATGTTTTATTTCTAACAAAGGAGTACCATTGTACCTACTTACTATACTCGTTTTTTTTTCATATCGACTAGTGAAAGTATTTAGTATCTATATTGCTGCAATTTTTATCAACAATACTTCTTATGAATGTCTCACAGGACTTTTTGAGTGTGAATAGAAGAAATCGTGTGGAGCTAAGCAAATATATGTGAATGCATTGGACACGCATTGTGAGAGGAATCTATGCACGTGTGCGATACATTCGAGTCGTTTTTTGCATAGATGACAATAAATTATTGCGCTCTGTTTACCCTTTTTTTGAAGATACTTGAATGTATAGTCCTGTAGGTGTTGTATAGATTCTTGAGACATGAGTGTATGAATTTTTCGCTCAATCGAGTTTTATGTTAATAATAAGTTTGGACCCACAGGAAAGTTAATAATAATATACTGAAAATAAGAAATGTATGCGTTTCCTCATAGATACAATCTGGGTTTATTTAAGTTAAGTGTGAATAAGTTACTTCTAGGCAAGGATGCTCCATCGCCGACCTCATCATCGCTTACCTCTAGGTGAGTATGTTGGCAAACGTCCCATCAATAATAAAAAATACTGCCCTTGGTTGAGAAAGTAATAGTGATCATTATGATAAGTACCTACTATAAGTAGTACTGCAACATTCAACTGTAATTGTAGAGGTAATTGATACAATACAAGGTCTTGTAACGTCTAAGCAGAAGAAACTAGTTTAATGTGTCAAACCAATTTAATTCTATTATTAATAATTAAATACACAGATATACATGGCAGTTTGAACAGTGATCCCAAACTAAATCTTAGTCTTCATCTTGGGGATCAGGTTGTTCATTATCATTTGACCAAAAAGGTCGTACACGGTATTCCTTAATATGTATATTTTAAACAGAGACAATAACTGTTCGTACTACAATAATCGATTATTCATTTCATTGGCAGTTCAAGTGTGGATGACACGAATCCGAGCTGCCACTCCAGTTTGAAGTAACCTTAAAAAAACGTTCCGCCCGCGCCTCGTCACGCAGGAGCATTTATTTTCATAGTCAGTCCGGGTAACCGCCGACCATTGTGCCTACGACGTTTGATTATTGATTTTTACGCTAAAAGTCCCCTTTTTGGAAATTTCTATTCAACGCAATTATAGCTTCCTTTAACATTTTTGATGTATTTAATTGACAACAAAAGGATGTATCCGTACAATGTCATTAATAACCCGTATGTATGGAACTTGTCGCGATTCTCGTGATCCTCATTCATTCGTGGAGCGTCTCGCGGGGTTGGCTATGAGTTCTGCAAGTCATTTTTATTTTATTTTAATAAACCCTACCTACTGTCATTATATCGTTTGCAAAAAGTTACTATTGCACTGCATAGTGCATACCACAATGTTATATATAGGACATATTTATGGGGACGAGAAAAGTCCCCATAATTATGTTTCCCAACAATGTAAAAATCCGAAGCTTCTTATTTAATGAAAAATAAAAAATAGTAATGTCTTATATTATATATCATAATAATATAATATAAGTATAATAGTAGTCTGGTTTTAAATATACTAAGTTCCGAACGCCATCAAATTTTATCAAATACACGCACATATTTATGCTCGTGAGGATAAATATGTGACAAATCAGGTTTGAATTTACCAAAATATTGATTCGTTATTGAGCAGTGGATCTACTGTATAGTTTATATTCAATCTCAACAATTACCTCACCGATAGATAGCTTACCACGACTACAAAGAAAGATAAACACCTACTTTTCTCAAACACAGATTCCGTGAGCATTGCGGCAACTCAGAACGATTACCACAGTAAGAAAGGAGTAGAGAATACACGCGAACTTGTTTACAACGCAAACGTAATCCTTTAATCCGTCGAGTATCACTGGCGGCTATCACAGCGGCATTTTAGTCGTCCACAGAACCTAATTGTCACTGAAATCGTATACAGGGTGAAGCCGTACAAAAGAGTTTGTTTTCGTCCGCTTAGCATTAGTTGTTTGTGTTGCGCTTGCCGCACAGTAGCCGCTGGCTCTGTTTGCATTTAATCTGTTTGTAATGCCCTTTCTTCCATGTTTTCATAATAGAGACAAAGGTCCATCGGCACGTTACAGGCGACAAAATTACAATGTGGTTTTTCGTATGTCTTATTGAAATATATTCAGAAAGGGTGCTGGTCTAAGGAATTCTGAAGTAAATACACTATGGATTAAAGTAATGGAATCGTATTTGTAACGCTTCTTGATGTGGAGACTATTGATCAGTAAAATGTCTAGAATTATTTTTGTTAATAATATTTATGTTTCATAGATAAACTAGAACGCAAATTGGTATAACTGCCTAAGTAGCGATAAGGTATATCATCATTTTCTGATGGATAAGGAACTTACAAAATAATTTTCTAGTAACTAGGTAGGCACATAAAAATACTGATATAGTTAATCTGAGCTAATGTTTTTTAATTAAAACAATCACTAACAGGAATCTAATCACAACTAATTAATTCGGGGAATGGTTGGTATCAAAGCGCCAGTATTCTCTTGGGTGGTTCTTATATTCAATAAAAGATTTGTTTGAATAATAAACGCGTCACCCGAGCCGTGACCGGCTTTCGGGCAGAGCTAGAAATAATTAAAAAGAACTCTTAAAAACGCCTTGTCTACTGATGAAACTCTATCTTTGCGAAATCAGATCTCGGCCGGCTCACTCTTAACTTGCGAAGAAAAAGATCCCAAAGTTTTTTTTTCTTTTTCTTGGTAAAAAGTAAGGTGTAGGTAAACGGGGGCGGCACGACAGCTGCTACTAATTTTAGAATCGCGAATGCGGTGTGCTCCTAGATGGGTTGTTTCTTCACAAAGACCCTTTGAACGAACTTAATCACTTTATACAACTAATTATATGTAGAAATTTCTGCTCCTCTAGAAGTCATAGGTAAACAGCGGCTGAACATCTTTTTTATACGAGTTATTATGTTTAGCAAGTAGTCTGGGTGTGTTGAGCTAGTTTTCTTGATAGCTGTTATTAACGCCCTAATTCTGTCATTAATTAATTCCCGCAGGTCTTCGTAGCTACTGGCGTTAATAAGTATATGTAGTTATATCTACGTGTGCTAGAATACCTAAGTATAAAATTATTGCAAATATTCATATCACTCTAAGATTTTGAAAACATGTGTTCATGTACTTTTCATTTGGATTTTACGTATTTAATGTTTTTGATTATTAACGAGTTAGTTCTCTAACCAATCATGCTAAAATAACAAAAAAAAACTCTGTCTCTACACTTTTCTTTCTTTTGGTAGAACAGAGCCAGAACATTCGGTTTGTAGATCGATTAGCCTATTACTTTCTATAGTTACTTATTACTATAACCATTTATAAATATGGTGCATAAGTACGATAAGTTGTATAATGATATTATTAATGTTGTACCTAGGCTACCCATCAGTAGAGTATTTTCCTTTAGCAGTGAAGAAAATTATGCCTATCCTTTGAAGTAGATATAATTTTCCTTCATAAAAACGTGAAGGTTGTACTAATAAAACATCGATTGGTACTCTTACGTTAACATTTATTGTAAGTGTGATGTCATGTTATTAAGAAGCGAAAAGTACTTGTTCCAACTTGGTAATATGTCACTTAAAAACATGTTTCTAGTTTAGTTGTGTGTGAGAACACAGCGATTGGGGTCAACTCAAAGTACCTATGCTTAGGTGTACTTATTCAGCTCAAAATTAATGAATATGCCCGGGCGGCGTCTTTCCAATTGATTTTTCTAGAACTATTCCTGCTGCAAAGCCTTTTTTTATTAATAAATAAATTAATTTACTTTAAATTTAACTATATACACTTAAACTAAAAATAAACTAAAATCCTCCTAACTAAAAAATGGCATCAAAAAACTCGTCCGCATCGCTATCGACAGGGAGTGAACCCAATAGACTGGCGGCATTGCCACGTTGTATGGCAATACCTATCCTCTGTCCGAAGTAAAAACCAGCCCTTGGGTCACGCGAAGTGTCAACTAAACGTTTAGCAAGTTCTTTAAATAACGCATGAGCACTCGGACCCCACGGTCCAAGAGTTTCAACCCAAACGGCTCAATCATATAATTGCCGACTAGGTTCCGCCGTTTGAGTTCTCAGCAGCCGCAGCTGTAGCATCAGCACAACACGACGAGTTAGGAAGATGGGATGGCGCAAGAGTATCGACACAAATAGCGTCCCACACTAATGGCCTACCCATCTTCCAGTTATTTTAACTTAAACTAAATAAATAACTCCAATAGACTACTTATAATACTTGGTTCTGTAACTAGTGTACTCTAGGTGCATCGTCTTCACATTTGTATACCAAATATTGTCAAAGATTTATTTCAAAAGAGAAACTATGGAATTTCTTGTCCATTCTTATCCCTAAGAATGTACCTTTGCGAATGGACACTAGAATCAATTTATTATTTTAACGTAAATGATGACTTGAAATTGAAAATAATATATCTAGTTTTAATTTCCGCGAATATTAGTGGGTTGCAGGTATGCACCTCCCTCCCGCCCGCTATATTATGCACATCACATGCAAGATTACAAGGCAAATGCAAGGATTTTATGCACAAGCAGGAAGGAAAAGCAATACCCAACACCTTTAGCGACACGTGTTTCGCCTCTCCACGAGGCATCCTCAGGGGACGTGTTGACTCGCTGACCGTTGAGTTGCGACACTTTGCTTTTCCTTCCTGCTTGTGCATAAAATCCTTGCATTTGCCTTGTAATCTTGCATGTGATGTGCATAATATAGCGGGCGGGAGGGAGGTGCATACCTGCAACCCACTAATATTCGCGGAAATTAAAACTAGATACATTGTTTTCATTTTCAAATTAAAATGGATTTCCGCAAAGTAACGCCTGACGCAATCAATTTTTTTTTTGTAAATGATCACGTTAACAGTATCGTTTGATGGCCTAATTGAGATAAACAACATTTTGACTAAACCACTATTTTATAGTTACGCTATTACTACTATTTGAACTATTACTATTTTATTGTATCGGTGATTGAGAAAGTTCTGGTTATAGCAGAGACTGTAATAACAGCTATACTTCGCTCCACTCAAGGCGAATCCGGCACAAGTTCATATTCGCAAAAAAACGAGCGTCGGGTAACGTAAAGGGGCACATTTTTTAAATATCAAAAAAGAGTTTTTGACAAAAGCGTGATAAACAGAACTCGTAACGGGCTGCAACTTGATAACCCTTAACACCTTGATCAATGTGGGTTACAGTGTTGGTGGGTTAAACTTTATAAGTACCGGTGCAACGATTTTTTCTACGTTTTACACAAAAATGTACGGCTGCTGCGCAGAAAGATGACACCATCCGCCCGCGTAGTGTTTACTGTATTGTCATAAAGGGTACAGTTGAAAAGTACTAAAATGCGTTATGTTATTTTAGTTATTTTTTTGGAATAAAATTACTAAGTTGCATTGTTTTTATGATATGGTCAAGAATAACAAGTACGGATAAAGGGCAGGATCTGACAGTTACGTACAAACTCTTTAAAAGAAATGGTTTTGACTTACCAATCCATCCATCGCATATACTGTTTTTTACTCACATGGGTATTTACCCTAAAAAGTATTTTTCTAGATTATATGTATTTTAAAATTTTGTAAGCGTGATAAATACTTGTAACCATGCCAACAATCAGATTTCTAGGACCAAGTCTCTTAGTTAAAACGGGGACGAGCAGACTGACTTGGCAAAACTGAAAGGGTTCCTTGTTGTTTAACATACGACAGTCAATGGGATATAAACATACCAAACTGAGTATTCCGTATATACAAGGCCTTCAGGTATCTAGAATCTGTAGGATATAAAAGATACCTGTGATGGACTCGTCTAGACACGTGCACTCATACGAGTAGTCCTGCTTTGTATTCTAGTACTTCAGCGAGAACTGACCGCGTTCATGATGACGTGTGAGGCAGCCTAGTGTCGTGGCTGCGAAACTGATGAGTACGTGACGAGCCCGTCAAGCTGTAACCACTGTAGATGTTGATGGAATACACAAAAACAACAAAAAACATTAGCTACTGGTGTTACTAATACGAGATTTTTAGCACTTGCTGTTCGGTCCTAGTTCTTTGCTTTATTTTGCTTTTTTTTAACCATTGCGTTTTGTTTCCGTGCAGTCGCCTTCGAGTAATTAGGAATAATTTGTAATAGGTAGTTAATAGTAAAAATAGCAAATTTAAAATTCATATTTTCACTTAATTTATTTGTCGTTTAATTACTGACTATTATTTCCTGATTAAAAAGGTTATGAAAACCATGTGTCTATTTTGTGATTAAGACACGAATTAGACCTACATATATTTATATCTAATGAAATGATGAGACCAGCCACCTGCTGCCTGAAAGCCTTTAAAGCAATAAAAAATCGAACTATGACATCGCAATTCTGCTTCATGAATAAAATAGTGCGACCTTGAACGACATAAAAATCAATAGCACATGTGTTCGCAAGTGCACCATTATGCGTCAGCTGATCTCTTGTTAAAGGTCAATGCACTTTTTATTGTTCTCCAGGCGAGCTCCATACAGAAAAAACTGCATCACTAAAAAACAGCGTGTCGGTCCATTATGAAAAACTCAACCCTACCGCTCAGTCGCGTGGCAGGTACCTACCCCATACAACCCTTTACAAAAACGCTTACAAAAAAAGCTCAGGGAAGCGAAAGGGTAAAAAAGGGTTGATATTACGCATGCGCCCCGCGGGATCAGTGCCCTCGTTTCTCATTTTAAATTTTCGAAGTGCACATTTAGCTTTTTTAAATTACATTTTTTTTCGACTCGATTAATTTTTTTCTTTCTTTTCCAGCCCTAATTTATGACAGGGTAGCAATAATGAGGGTTAATAATCGTGAACAGCTTAACTTATTACATGAATCAATACTAAGATACTTTTTAGTACGCACGACTTAGTTATGAACTGTGTAAGGGAACTTCACAATTTTATTCGAGAGAAACAAACACTGTAAAATGCCTTACGCAGTTTTACAAACTTTGGATACTCTTAGAGGGAGCATTGAAACATTCCTAATTTAATTGTGAGTGGCTTTTTCCAAGTCACATTATTTAAAGTTAATTAATTTAGCCGGAGTCTTTAATTTTACCTGCATTTTCGTTTTCTCTTTGCAGTTGCAGAAAACATAACTAAGTGCAGTCCAAACTAAAACAATTAAACTAACTTTCCAAAGTTACTTAGTGCAGTGCGAGACCAATATCAAGAGCTATATTTGGTCTTACATGTAAGCTTTTACTGATATAAAATTTTATTTAAAAATTACCAAGTAATGTTTAAATAAAATTTAATATCAGTAAAAGCAAAAAATATTTTGTGATGAACATTTCTGATATGCCATCAGAAATGTTCAGAGAAATTGTAGATAATTTATAACACGATGTCCCAAAATCATTTCCAACACAGAGCACCTTAAAAGCATCGAAATCCTCCATTTGGATATTAAGACAGGGCCCGCGGCTATAATACGAACAAATTCAACATTAACGACAAACATAGGTAATTCGATAATAACACAAACATTTGAGGCGAAAACACGCACAGAGCTACCAAACGCGGAGCGGACCATAATTAACAAAGATAAATATCGTTTATTACTGTTAGGAAAGTCGATTAGAAAAAAACTACCCCTTTCACCCCACAATTTGTAACCCGTACAGTGGGCGCCGCGCCGCGCCGACCGACACGCATAAAAACTTACGACCGCTCGCGCCAGTGGAAGCGGCTTTCTTCGTCACTAGTCTAACGTATGTGAGGTAAGGCGTATAGCTAGGATACTGTTCAAATTTAGCTTATTATTTTCAGACCAGCGTCTCGTAAGTACTGTTGGTGTCGTTTTATTACTTACTTCTGAAATAGTATCCGACCAGTACGTGGCTACCTGAACAGCTCTTTTTTGTCAGATCGTGGTAGATGGAGGTAGTTGGGTATATTAGTGAGTGCTTAGTGCACAAAGTGAAGTGGTACCAAATATACTTACTAATCATTTGGTAAGTAATTAGTAAAATACGTTTTTAATAAAGACAAAAACAACACCATTTTGCATTGAATATTACTGGTGCTGCACATAACTATTTGATGAATAGTACCTTCGATCAATAATACACTATTGATCGAAGAATAGTACAGATAAAATGCCCACTGATCGGTGCTCATTGCACCTTCATTAACTTTTTAAACAAAAACAAAATGTTAAAAAAATCTTAAGTAAATATTTTATTATTACTTTCTGTAATCTTTTTTATCTTCAAAATAAGAATCACTAAAACATACGTTCACGTTGATGAAAGGTTCCGTCTCCACACTACTTACCACTAGGAAAAAACTGTTACAGTTACATAACGCTTTTCCATAATAATAGAATCATTATCGAAAAACAGAAGAGCGGCCAGCTGATTTATTGGATGATAATGGCCGCTGTCATAAATAGCTTTTTTCTAATGAACGTTTTTTATGCGTATACGCAGTCGGACGCACCGGGCCGAACACAGCTTTTTATTAATGCACTCAGGCTAATTACGTATGCATGTTAGTTTTTTTTTGCCTTATAAAAAATAGGATTCACCTTGTATTATACTGGCAAAGTAAACTTGATAATCGAGCGTGAATTTCTATGATGAGGGAATTGTAAAGCTAAAAATTAAATCTTTTGTTTAAAAGGTCCTTTGACTTTTCTGAATGATCTGTGGTGGTAGTTAAAATTAATCATTGGTACACGTTCTTTACTGTTAATAAAATATCTTTGCCTGGTTAAACTTAAAATTAATTGAATCGATTTCTTAACAGCTGTTGTCTCAAAAAATTGTAACGAAGTGAAAATAGTGCGTATAATTGTGAACATAACGTTCGTAGTTCTGTATCATCATTTAAACTAACTTTAACAAACAACGATTTGGTTAAAAAAATAACAACAGAATCTCATCGATGTCACTAACAAGTGTTGTTCGACCTTGACAAATGCACGAGAGTAAAGTCGTGTGCTGCTGATCGTACGGACTGTTGGACACCTTGATTTATGACGATTACGAACTTCAAATATTGGCAGTGTGTCGCCGTGGTCGCGTGAAGCGTGCCCGATACATTCACCACGCGCGTAATTTCCTCAACATTTCGTCGTGACTTAAAACGACTTAAAAATTCAGCGTTTCCCCGTTGAAAAAAAGAGTTAATATTGATCGTAGATTTCTCGTCGTGGGGTGCAGCGGCCGGCTGAGTCACCCCACGGTTTTTTACTCACCCTAAGTTATATTTTTTATAAAGCCCCCCCCCCTTTCTCCCCCCGGCCCGCTTTAAAGGATGAGTAGTCTCTATGGAAACGGCTCGATCTAATTTATAGGCGGGAGAAAGTACGGATTGCTTAATTAAGAATTTAAAATGTGTCTGCTAAGTAATTAATTATAAATTTTCAGTCCGCCAACTTAGAGCTCCAGATAAAATTCTTTTTTTCTAATGACGCACATTTTCTGCTGTAGAGGCAATGAGAATTTAATTAACGTAGAACAAAGAGCTTCTCTTGGAACGAGAATTACTACTATTTCGTGGGCCTTTTCAGAGTTTTATAATAGGTTGAATTTTAATATCGTTAATTCACGCATATTATGGACGATGGGTAAGAAATTCACGTAAGAACCCTTTTAGTGAAAAATAATAAGTTAAAATACAACTCATTTAAATATGCCATAAAACGGCTCAGTAATACTTGTGTGAGACGTACCCCGAGTCCCGACGTATGACGTGTGGGTTTATGAATACGCAAGGGTTGTTAAGCCGCGCGGCGAGGGCACGCGCGCGATTCAAAAAACTCTGGGTCACGGCCGACTCGCGACTCAGTTGGCGGGTTTTTGTGGCCCTGAGCGCGCGTCCCACACACCGAGCCGCGCCCGCGCAGGTTCTACCTACACTAGGTGAGTTTAAAAATAAATAAACTTGCTAAGCTAGACTTCTTTATATTAAACTATTGTCAATGATACGATGTCTCCACAAATTTCACCAAAGCTTTGTAGACTAACTACAAAATGGGTTAGTCTACAATTTTAAAAGCTTTGTCGAAATTTATGCATTACATATGTCAGGTTAACATCCCTAATTAAAATCGTTAGCCAACTAAAATTCGTGATAGCTGGCCATGAACCCACTCGTAATTAATTTACATCAATTCGTTGAAAGGGTTAAAGGAAGCATTAGATGCTAAGGTACAAAGGTAATCTAAAAATCTAGATATAAAATGTATTTCTTAATTTCAACTTATCCGTCCACTTATCCTCTTATTTTTATATTTTCCTTGCTATAAGTCTGGTACGCCCTAATAAGGAACATAATTTGACTAGTTCCCCATAATATGTTACCCCTACGTACTAATATTGTAGTGCACCCCTTTGCTCAACGGTTTTACTACAAAGAGGATAAGTACCGATGACAATTGTCGATTCTGCTCTATTGAGCAATTTCTTTTTATACGTTTTTGATACTCCGATTCTTCGTTAATCTGTTCTTTTATTTATGCTGTGGATAAAAGAAACAATTAAACGTTTACCAGTTTATTTATTTATTTAGTACAGCCACATCGTAACATTGCACAAATTAAAACAAGTTTAATAACAGAAAAAAGAACTAATGCACATGACAATTAAAGCGTACATAGCGTTCATTAAAACAAAAGTGCTACCTTGAAATAATAAGTTCATTAATTGCGTCATAATGAAAGTATAAGTTAAAGTTCTATAACAAAATGTATTGAATTTAATTTGAATAAAAACAATTTTGATTTGATTGAGGGCGTACAAATTATTAGGTTTTGCTTCAGGATCAGCTCACTAACCCAATAAAATTAATGTATGAGATTTGCTGATCATAATAATTAGATCTCGTGGGTTAGGCGAAAAAAAAACAATGGCGACAATGCTGCCTAATGAGCCATAAAGAAGAAAACGATACGTAGAGCAAGGCGTAGACAAAAAAGGGCGCGGCAGGGGGTGAAGACGGCGCGCGGGCGGCGGCGCGAGGAAATGGCGGGAGAGCTAAATTAATTTGCGCGCTCCCGCCAAACAAAGGCACGCTAATGGAACGCGCCGAATGGAAAAAATGCCACCGTCCGCTCTCCGGCGACTTATTTTTTTTTTTGTAAATACAACCTTTGACTTTCCCAAATGAATAACATTACACCCGTCGAAGTTTGCCCGCGCTTGCTTTGTCCCGATTTAATGAGGAAGAAGAAAACACGATACTCACCACGCGTATTTCATAATTGTTCACTCAAAACAAACTTGGCTTCTGTTTTAATTACTTCGAGTGAAAAGTTCTGTCTAAGAAAAATATTCTTTTGTTTCCTGACATATTTCTTAGAGCAAATAAACAATGAGCATATTTCTCTATCTTGAAGTTTGAAATAAATTATTGGGAAGAAAAGACCGTTGTTTCAAAAACGTACTCAATAAAAATCATTTGAAAATACATATTGCAGTTAAATAAGTGGATGTGTTAACATTAAACATGTGCTCATGTGAACATGTGACGTGTTCGTAGCGCGTAGCACTTTCGTAGCGCCGCGTAGCACGCCTACGAAAACTTAAGACATTCAAAATTCGCTCTAATTAATAAAAAAAATGTAGTTTGTGAGTATTTTTAAATGATTACTTAAATGAGGAATACCTAATGAGTATGATAAAATCAGGTGGTCAGAGTTGTCGACTTTTGCGAATAGTGTGTCTGGGAGAGGAGCAACAAATGCATACATATTACAATATTGATGCATTTGGTCAGCCATTGCTATTTATACACTGGCATGAGTTCCGCTCAGCTAGGTTTGAAAGAATCAAAATCCTACTTACTGAAGTATCTGACGAAGATAGATGAGTTTAATATAGTCTGTCAGTGTTGATAAGACGTTGGCAACTCTTAGTAATGTTTGCTGAAGAATAATTTAGTGGACGCACCGTGCGTAAACGACGCATTAACTTCTAAGTAAAGGTGTTCATTCAGAGGTGCGATAAGATAATCGCATTAATCGTGCATGTCAGCCGCCGCTGGCGAGCGGCCGCTATCTGCAGTCGCGAGATGCCGGAAACAATGAGCGATGATTATCTAAATGTACCTGTTCAAGACGGCTTTTTGTCGCGAACGATATTAATGCGCGCGCCATTACTCGCGCCAGATTTATGTGCTCCCAATTAAAAGTTGCCACTGCTGAAGACGCTAAATTAGTGGAATACCCTTACATTTATCAAGACATCAACGTTGCCTCATGCCACGCGAAACTTCCCAAATTTAAATTAGAGACGATTTTTACAGCTACCTCCCCGTGGGGGAAGGGGGGACGCTACCCTTTCCTTATAACGAGGAAGGCCTCATGCATTTTTATGTGCTTCTTTTTTCGCCGGCGTTTTAAACAAGGGGGTGAGCGTGGGGTGCGCCGGGGGTGAACTTTTTTATTCGCGTCTTGATAAGTTAGGGTTGAAATTAGACGTTCGAGTTTCGTTCGCGGAATTCATAATGACGAAAATTAATAAGTTTTCTTTTGAGGGTCTTTCGAAGTACTGTGTGCGGCGGTCGACGAATACTTATAGATGCGAGTGTAATATTGTGTTCTGTCACACTACTCTCGTGTGTTGGACGACGGAATGATTTTATATCTTTTCACATTGCTGTCCAATATCGTAACAGCTAGATTTACATATTCCGTACTGAAGTGTGTCAAGAGTACGTCTGTAAAGTTAAATAATGAACATCTTGGACACATCCGCGTAATGATTGCCCACAATATTTGGGCCGGCTACCGGATGGGGATCCGGGAAATATATCGTTTTGTACCCTGAACAAAAACAGACCTACTGCCATCTGACCTCCATAACCCAATTACTGTGTAATTACCAATAACCTAATGTTAGACTTGTAGACACACTTTCAAACCTTTGATTTTCCTTAGGTTTTTACCAGTTACATTCTTATGAAGAAAACCAGTGTGAAGTTATAATTTTTTTCACATCTTGAATGATCATTTAGATCTGATTTTTAAATAAAAACGATACTTGTGATAGTAACTAAATTAAATCATAAAGAACCCTTAAAAGCTAAGAAAAGTACAAGCTCATAAGTATGTAGATTTAAAAAATATGTACGTAGTTAGGTACTGTATGTATAATTATCTGCAATCGTTCGTTATCTAACGTGTTATTCTAATCTCGGTTATCTTTTTTCGTTATGCAAAATACTATCGAGGGTGAGTCACGGTAGAACAGAACGGAATATAATAGATACAGTATTAATATCTCCTTTCTCAGCGAGATGCCGTCGGTTTACATTCTCCTTTTAATCATTCAATAAAATCTACGCAAACGAATGTAAATTAAGGATCTGTTATTCTTTCTTCAGGAGATTCAATACTAATATAATCAATGCGAAAATTAGTCTGTATGTCTGTCTGCCTGTTATCTCTTCACGTCATTACGGCTGAACGTTTTTTGAATGAAACTTGAAAAAATAAAACATGTGGTTTACCCGTATTTCAAGTTTCATTCAAATCCCTGGGTTAGGAGATAGGATTTTTACCCCAACTGTACATTTTATTGGAATTATTTTCGACTATTACGCGGGAGAAGCTGGTGGCCGAAGCTGGTGAGTCCAGTGTTGCGGAATTTGTTCGAAAGAGTCACCGCGGCCCTGGAACGCAATCGGCATTAAGAGGAACACGGATGGGTTTGCCTGACACCTTCCTCTCCGCCCAAAGTCGTCAGACGACATAATCGTCTGTAGCGCAGAGAATCCATTTCCATCCAGAAAAGAAGCTAGTGGGTTATATTTGAAGAACAATGTTTTATGTGTAAGTTCGTTTTGTGCTCACATACGAAATGAACTTCACTGCTCATAATTTTTGTTAAGCGATTGATAATTAGGGATAACACATCAAAAGGTGTTTTTGTATGATTAATCAAATGACTTTCTTATTTTGATGTGATGTACGACACGTTCGACAGTGTTGTTATTTCCAAATCATAATTGATGTTTATTGATGTTCAAGTACGTTCTGTCACGGCGTTATGGAGAATAATAACCATTATGATTATTATTTTCACTCGTAGCTATTTAAATTATTTTCAGGGACATCAAAAAAGGAGCTTATATCGATGAAAATATACGGGATTGAGGTGTTTTCCCCACGTCAGGCATTAGTGCGGTAAGTAACGTGGCCGGACACCGTGTCGGAGGCTGTCAGTGGGTACCGGACGGCCCGGACGGCCGGCGGGGGGCGACGTGTGGCCGTGTGCACATGGGGACACTTGTTGAGTCTCATGTGAGCATGCGCGCCGTACCTCGCGCGACACTTGGCCGACACACACGCTTCGCTTCCTGTTTACTTACACCTCCATCGCACTCAGTTGTGACATTGAGTATTGATGTTAAACACAACATATTACAAGTTAATGTTCGGACGGAATAAAATATGAAGAGGTACGCTATTACGTACCTAAACACGTTTATGTAAGGACTCCTCTATAGGGACGGCTTATTTAATATAATGAGTACGAATCTTGATCGACTGAAGTTTTATAAATCAGAGATAAAACATCAAAAGTCTTTTCATAACAGCCTATTTCCGCAAATGAATGACTATTATATTTCATCAAAAGTTAAAAATTGGAGAAATCAACGAAGCACCGTGAAGTCGGATTTGTACAATTATAAGAATAAAAGAAAGTCATTAGTCCAATCAACCGGGGCGGGAGGCGAGCGCGCGCGCGCGGCTGGACTTTCGTATTATAATTCGCGTCTAATAACGTCGTTAACAACGTACATTAAAACAAAACAAACAGCGGTGACGGGCGCGGGAGCGGGAGCGGGCGGCGCCATCCTTCCTCGAATCCGTGTCATTAATTTACGTAATGCGTAGGTACGCGCTATCCCCAAATATTTAAGAAGCCTCCTCCGGGAGCGCCCGCTCCTCCACTATCCGCCCCCCTCCCGCGCCGCCCGCCACCCACTCCCGCCTGCCGAGAATTATGGCGGCCGCCTTGTAATTATATTTTTTAATTTATCTTCCTTAGCGAATACAATGGAGGCGCCACCCCGCCACCGGAGCGCTTCTTTCTCATGCTGAATATTGTATCAGGCCGCTGAAAAAAGGAAAGAACGCTTTAATTACAAGCGAGAGAGCGACCGGCATTACGCGCTAAATATTTGATGTTGTCTCTTTCTTCGGGCGGCCGGCGGGAGCTCGCGGGGCGGCTGCGTCCTCAATAATTAAAACGCCTATTAACTCATTCCTCTTCAGGTGACCCCTCATTACGTCCCGAATAAAAAATTTCGAACACACCATATACATAGTGATTGCTGCCAAGTGCCACCCCACTTAATTAATCCCCACTAAAGTATCACTATACATTCACTATTACGTTCCACTTTTGGTATCATCTAGCGACTGTGGCCAACTTCCTAACTGTACAATTAATTCTCAAACATACTTTATCAATCAGGCTGCTTAAAATATTAAGTACTCTAACTCTAAGGTAGTCTCGCTATTAATAGCTTTCTACTATCGATGTTATAAATTCTGATGTCAATCAGTTAATTGACGACTTTGACGAACATAGAACTGCGAAACAATTGACAATCCGTGTGAACGGCGTACAATGACAATGATGATGAAATCCGGCAGACAAATACAAAGACCGAGATTGCTGTGAAATTAGAATAAGTTAGAACCTAAACACTAGTAACTTACTGCTACGAGCGTAGCAAGGAGCGTAGCGCCGTAGTACTAACTTGGTGCATCATTTCCAATTTCCCTCAATAACATGTCATTTCCAATCTGTCATTCATTATTTGAAAATGTGCATTCACCAAATTTTATCTAACAATTTTACTAGCCATGCTGTTCTACGTAGAAAGTCCAAAATTCACAACGCATAATACAACAAATACATTCCCCAAATTAAATCTATATGATTATTAACAAAAGCTACATGTGTAGAGCACAGAGGGTAGGCACACGTTGATTTATAACGTATAAGCGAACAACATTCGCAAATGAAGGCGGATTCCGTCGCGTGGACACGGCGTGCAGTACTTAGCGCGAGGAGACAAAGTATAAAGTAGCACCCCAGCCACCCACTGAAAAACGTCTAATATTCTTTTAGAAACGGTGGCATTTACGGGCTATATTTTATCCTGAATTTGCATACGCTCCTTTTTCGTACCCGTCCTCTATTTTATGGGTGAGTATTTTTTTCATCCGAAGGTTAAGATACAAAAGGGTAAAGCGGGCCCCGCGCTGATAATTAAATTGCACCGGAGCGCGCGAGTGCGGGAGCTGAAACTGTGCCCCCAGATACTTTGTAGTCACCCTGCCGCAGCCGGCTCACCCACCTCGCTCAGCGCTTTAGTATAGTCGCGACACATTCAACTTGATGATTAAATCATTAATATTCTACAGCAATGATGCTCTCTTGGTGTCTTTGTTTTGCAACTAATTACAATAAAAACATATTTTTACGTTTAAGACACGATTTGAAGTCTAATAAATCTTAATTGCAGTAAGCCCAAATTGGGTACCGATGACCCTGAATAGCATGCTTCTATTTATATCTGTTTAAACAAATTAATGATATTCAAATTGGAGGAAATTTTTCATGTCCTAACAGTCGTGATAATAATTTAACTAACAAATTAGGAGAAATCTTACCCTGCTCTAAGTCAAATTACCATAATTGCTAATCAAATGTTGTAGGAGTAGCGTCGGCACGGCCGCTCGGCTTGTACTAATTACAAATTCTAATTCCCTCTCTTGTTTCATAGGCCCTTTGAATTTGTACATTATTGCTGATGCCTTGGGTTATCAAATGAATTCACAATTCTTGGTTCTGTAATTATGTCTTGGACTCTAAGCACCTACTACGTCAAATGTCCTTTTCAAGGGTAAGAAGGAGCCTAGAAAAATTCTCTGAGAATGCTGCAACTTATAGCCAGATCACTGCAATTAAACTCAATGATTATTCAATGTACCAATAATGTCGAACGATCTTGACTCGGCAAGCATCTTCAACGTGAATACCTGCGTACTTCGTAGGTGGATGTATTCTTAATTGATTTAATGGAATTATACAAACACAGAGGTACACTGAAATGAAGAGCGTTTTTACAACGGGTGTGTTCGAAACTCGTTGTTCCCCCGAACATTGCTACGGTCTTTGGACTTGTAAATTAAAATTTAACCTTTACTTACAATGTTTCAAATTACAATGAAACTGTTTCATTTTACCACCAACTTAAGAATCGTGAAAAACTTACTTTTCTCATTTTGCCACTCTCGTAAAGGCAAGAGTGTAAAGTCCTCTTTGTTTCACAATATAAGAACGTTACACGATATTTTCGGGTATTACCATTCCATTCAATGTTGCCTACGTAACATTCAAAAGATAGCAACATTGTTCGTATATTTGTATGCCTATGTAAGCGTTTTACCAGGAATCAATGGCGCAATCAATAAGATTTAAACATGTTATATAAACTCACTGAATACCTATAAGTTATATGAGCTCACGAAGAGGCTGTAATTTGTTTGAAGTGCTATAAAGAGGATTTTCTTGAAAGGAAAAATAACTCGTCAAAAAACTTAATATTAAAACATTTTCTCTGTATATTCGAGAGCGACGTTGCGAACGATTTTAATTCTATCACAAGTCTACTTATAAATAACACCGGCTCCAATTAAAAGCGCGCGACAGCTTTGAAAGCGGAATGAAGGAAAGTATAAGTACCTAGGTGGGGAAATGTGGCCGTGTTTACGGAAAAGCTCCTCCGGCAAATATTATCGCGAGACGAGCGCGATCAAATATTCAGGCGGCGCGCGGCGCGGCGGGCGCGGGACGCAACCCTCTCCAAGTTTCAAGCCCTTCCCTTTGCACGCCCTACACTAATTACGTTTAGAGTTCTTAAGCGAAATTACTTAGGCCCCCGGCCACCCGCGCCCGCGCCTGCTCGACCCCCTTCCGGAAATGAGGCGCGCTGGAAAAACAAGAACACGGAAAACGTTATATAAGAAGGTCGCTGTCTTTCTGAACGTCCTAAATCTGGCCAATCTCTAAAAGATGTTGATGTAATGATTTTTTTCTTCATTTTCGCGAGCCTTCTCTGTTCATGAGCGGTTGCTAAGTGAAAAGCAATTAAAGCACGGGCGAGTGATCTCCACCCGGCCTCCCCCCCCCCCCCCACCGGCCTCTCGCCGCCCACCTCGACACTCATTCGATCAACAAGAAAGATATTATAATAAACACGATTATATGCATTTTACGACTATAGCTGTCCAACGTCAAATGGGAAGCTACTTCCTGACACGAGTATTACTAACTCATAAAAGCGCATGTTATGCAAGCACAAGCAGTTGGAGTTCGCTGAAGTAAATATATACTTATAGATATAAAACTTCAGTTCAGTGGCACAAGTAGGATAACCTGTTGAGTTTCAGACCTACGTTGACTTACACATACTCGTAGCTAGCATAGAGTATAGTGCAGTGTATTCTCAGATATTTCGCGCCAAGACTTTTCCACAGAAAAGATTTTTGTTTCAGTAATCAAGGCTGACACGGCTTCATCTGGCTTAAAATGACGAGAAATATTTGACGTGTAAAAGTGTTATGTTTAACCTAATTACAAAATAAATATCATTTATCATGAAAGTTTAATTAATCTGCTTAGTAGGCTAGTATTCGCCTTGTTTTATAGGTCCTTGATTTCTCGTTTTCAGCTAAATCGATCTTTGAAGAATCTCGTAACTAAAATCAGTTTATGGAAAAATCGTTTGAAAACATAATTAATTCAGTTTGCGGCACATTGTGGAGCGGGCGCCGGGCTCGCGTCAGCGACAGCCGCGCGAATTGAGCGAACAAGCGTCGACCGCCGACACCGCGCTTCCGCACCTTTCATGTACCAACGCACAGTTTAATTTCCTAATTCTCAAAAATATTCTCCAGAGACAAGACAGTCCTGGCAGACTTTATGATCTAATAGGAAGCCACTGCCGACTCAAATACACAAACACTCGCTACGAAGCAACAACAACGCTGTATAATTTCCTGTTTTACTAAATAGCTTTGAAGCTTGTAAATGGATTTATATGACAGTTCCTTTCAGCTCGTCATTTCGTTATACCTCCTATTAGTCTCTTTTGCATTCTACTCAAAAATGCTAACAAACTGCAAACAAGCCCTTGCCCTTTTCATGCCTGAAACTTGTGTTATAACTACATCACAAACTACATCAAACTTCCATATAAAATCATAATGTGTCCTAGTCCTATTATATATAGATGAGATTAGATGGTACATCCAAAATCAAAGTCCAAAACCTGCATTTCGCAGCAATTAATTTTACGTTTCATTTCTGCGACGGCAAAAAACGTCACCCATCTTTTCTGACTTATCAACAACTCGACAGTGTTAAGATTTACCACCAATTTAGCTGTTTTGCGAGTTTTATTCTAAAGAAAATTCCTCGGTGTCCAACGGCTTAAATTAGGTAATGTAGATGGAGAATAGCGTCGCAAAATTACAAAACAAGGGAGGGAAACTTGCGGTTGTTTAATGAGATTTAAATAATTAATGAGCGTGCAAAATTGGTTTCTTTTTTCAGGCAGCGGAGTGCTTCGGGAGCTACGATGAAAAACAAGCCATAATTGCAACCCCGACCGGGCGGCGGAGACAGGCGCTAACACAGCCGCGCGGTATTACCCGCCGAGGGAACGCTCTGCCGATCATAATTTATAAAGTAAAACTTTTAATTGCTATCATTATAAATCTTATTACGGCGTCAATTAAACTTGTAAGCTACTGCTTCAATATTAAGAATTAATTCATGTACACGTTTTTATGTATGTAGATACAGTCAGCGACAATATTCGTAAGTCACTAGCTTTGGCGACAAAATGCGGTGAACAGATCAATGCACAAATTTCGGTAACAAGTAACAAAAATACTGAACACGCACAAAATTCGGCATTTAACTTTTTAGTTAAAAATAAGCTTCATAAGGAAGTTTATTCGAAATAGTTCGTATATATTTTCTTTCTTTAGATAAAATTGTTCTGTACTCCTTCTTCTTCTGGCAAATAAGTCTAGTCGTCAGGTTGCCGATTCCAGATTCAAAACAGAATCCCTGCTTTCAAAAAAATATTTTATATTTTTTTTCTTGTCATCTGTTTACTGTACCACAGATAATATAATACTACAGACTGTACGGTAATTTAAAAAAAGAAATTGTTATCAAAATATCTTAATATAGTTGAGCCTTGTTATTATTTATATTTATCTATTATTTAAACTGAGATTAAGACAAATTATTTACAAAATACAGCTTAACAAGCTATAATATAGAAAAAAAAATGTACATGCAATGTAAAAAGGGGGAAGGGGGAAAGACTCATAGGGCATCCAAAAATTCGTCCACATCGCTGTCAACGGGAAAAGTGCCCAGAACACTGGCCGCATTGCCACGTTGAATGGCAATACTGATTCGTTGACCAAAGAAAAGGTCAGCCCTCTGGTCACATGAAGAGTCGACTAACTGCTTGCTTATTTTGCGAAAAAGTCGATCAGCACTCGGACCCCATGGCCTTGGTATTTGAACCCCAAACGGCTGAAATACACAATTCCCAATAAGGTTATTGAATTCGCACCGTTTGAGATTTTCTGCTCCTGCCGCAGCCGCCCCAGCACAACCCGCCATGCTAAGAAGATGGGATGGCGCAAGGATATCGACACATCTTGCATTCCTCACCAAAGGCCTACTCACCTAGTATATGAGGGTGAAAGCCGAATGTAAGTAAATTTTAGTAAGTCTTTCCGAAATATCATTAAAACTATAAATTTTTCCGTCAGTTTGACGGAAAAATTTATAGTCTTTCAAAATAAACCAAGAGGTGCAGTGAACTTTTTCTAAAATTTTGATCTCTGGTGCTATTGATTTAAATTTTTGAAATTTCGAATGTCTGTTGGTATTATGGTTAAGAAAAAAATCACAGAATGGTTGAGGTCTAGGCCAATGGGTTGAAACTGCCTTTTCAGAAATAGAAAATCTTTCAAAACGGTGTTTACGTCACCTCCTAGTGTTACATCATACATATACAGACATTAATACATGAATTTAGTTGTTGAATGATTGGGTGAATGGCCAAACTAACTAAATGAGAGAGGATCACCTTTTTGGCATCCAACTGCAGATTCCAAAAGGTTTTCTTTATATAATAATTTGGAGAGGTGCCTGTAACAGTGCCACATAAAACCAAAAATTTCAGGTAGGTAATTCCTTTTTTATTTCCGCCAACAAAGTGTCCTTGTTAACAGAATTGAATGCGTTCTTGACGTCAACCTTGAGGATAACCTCACCCTTGCCAGAATTTGTAAAAATAGACAAGGCATGTACGGCAGCCTCACAGCCCCCTCTAGAGCCAAAGCCAAGCTGTAGGGCTGGAATTTGTTTGTTAGTTTTTGACCGACAAATTGCTACAAATTTTGGCTGCCATACGCCTGTAGGTGCACCCGACAATGACGGGCCGAATGCCACCGTCCTTCTTGCGTAGGACACAGAGATTTACTCCGTACAAGACATCGGCGACGGCATCGTTTACGCCGCCGGAAAGCATTAGTTCGACTAGAGCCGCAACCTCCTTCGAAGGCGTCGAGAAGGTGTTGCTTCCCCGGCGCCTGAACTTAAAAGATCCTTTAAGTGTTGCGGAGTCAGGGCGTCGAGGCCACCGGCGGAACCACTTCGAAAGGAACTCAGAGCAGCAGTCAATTGCGGGGCAGAAATATTGGAAACAGATGAATCGGGGATATTGATGGGATGTTTACTCTCCAAGGCTGTAATAGTTTCGGAGAGTAAGGCCACCACATCACTCTTGAACAATAGCCTGACCGCTCCACTAATATCACCTTCACTTAGTTCAGATTCCACGTGCGAGCATAGGCCTTTCTGTAAAAGGTTATTAAACGGTGGTAATTTCGGGTCTAAAGTTGCGGTCGAATTGTTGCAGTTTTCTTTAATTTGGTTTGTTAAAGTTTTTTTTGTCACCAAATATTTTTGAACGTTTTGTTAATTTAATTAGGTAATAATCTACTGCGTTGAACAGAGATATACAATTGCATTACTCTATGCCCATATTGACATGTTTCTATAGTATTTAAAACGACTTAATTACCGAATGCGCGGAATTCAGTAATTAGGCCGTTTCGGAGTCTTTTTATATGCGAAAGCTGGTGCGCTTGCCATGTGGTCCCATTTGAGTGAGATTTGACTACATAGATGATGTTCGCATTCTCACTTGTCAATATAAAATGAAAAAAAAAAATCAATACGAAGGTTTGGAAGACCATCGTAGTACTTATTTCAAAGTCCCTTTCTAGTTTGGTGAAGATCTGATGAATAACTTCGGAGATAAGAAACGGAACTCTTCAATAAATGATATTCAACAAATTTTCCGGGATTGCTGAAACCGCATATTTGTTTATTGTTAACACCAGTTTATAACACGTACGCTGTGACGAAAAAAAAAAGTTAAAAAAAAACTTTTTTACAAAAAAATACAACCGACTCCTAAACAAAAAGTCGGTGTTTAAAAAACGAAAAAACAACCAAAAACGCATTACGCTCCTTCTGGGGCAGTCGGGTTAAACGAAGCAAAAAAAAAAATTTTTTTAATACTGTTAGTGGATTAACAAAATATGTACTTTCCGTAGAAAGCAGTGCAAAAAGTAACCTGAACATGTTAATTCAACAAAAGTCGGTGAAATAGAACTGAAATATGAGTTTTATAAAAATAACTGATATAACATTGGAGTTTATTTTCTAATGTAATCACTGAAATTGGTAACCTTGATCTGTTCACCGGATTTTGTGGCCAAAGTTATTAAGTGACTATTGGTGATGTTTTAGGTATTGACGACTATTGTACTTTGTACTTGGTCATCGAATATTGTCGCTGACTGGACGAGTACCTAGCTAGCCTAGTACCAAACTGTCTATTGGTTCTTTGCTGTCGTCACCGTCTAATTTTGAGGCCCACCTTAATTATTATTATTTCCTACTCACAGTTACTAAAATAACAATTATTTTCAATTCTTTATCAAATATTAACTGAACCTTGATCGAATTCTAATTGTAAAGAATCAATAGAAGTGCCTAACTACTGGTTTTCGTTCCCACGTCAAGTTAAACCTCATTGAACACTTATTTAGATATCTATGTGCAAACGTATAAAGATCTTATCACACGTCACATATCTACTGAACAGTAAATTTACGTTGTTTCCCTAAAAAGGGCACCCTAGCACATTAACATACCGTATGATGTAGGCTACTCATACCAACAGTTACAAATGCGCGACCGTTAGTTGAGATTCCGGATGATTGATTTCAAAATAATTTACTTCTAAAAGTCTTACTTTTTCACCAAAAATGCAACTTTCAGTTCGTTGACTTTATAATAATGAAATCTTGTTATCGCAATATCTAACGGAATATGTAAACGGAACAATGTTCTTATTCAAATGTGTGTGATTGACATCTCTCCGGGCGGTCAGCGCGGCGGTCCGCCGTTTTGCAAGATTTGCCGCCCTTCGCCCGTGTCGCCCTACCGGAGCTATTGAAAATCTGACCACGATCAAAGCGATTGTGATCAAATCCAAAAACTATTTAAATTTCATTCACCACCAGAAGCTGTTTTCTACAATTCGCTGGGAATTTCCGTTATGAGTTAGGCAACTGTTCCGATTCATTGGCTGTCTTGTATTAACTGGTTTTTAATACAAATTCAATGTGGGGTAAGGACAGACAATTAAAGCTAGGTACTGGAAAGATTTACTTTATTGGTGAATATTCTATTAAGCCCTCTTAGATCTTATCTTCTTTTGATCACCTGCCCTAAATATTTGCCTTACAGTGTTCGTAGCCAATAAGTATAAAGCTACCAACAAACCAATTAAAATCACACCTCTAATAAATTAAGTTAACAAAACGAAGCCATGCCTAGTACATAGGTACGCTCATTACGGCTGCAGATGTTCGCCCCACTCGCGTGCTGTACTTGTGCCACCCCAAAAAACATTGTCAGCTTCACTTCACAAAAAACGCGCCCAGATTGTTTACCTCACTTTTTACCTTTTTTAAAACTACTGTTTAGCTTTTTATAAGTATTTTTGTCGATGAGCACGCGGCCACCGCCTTTATAGAGATATCATTCAAGCGTTTACAGATAGGTGCACGATCTATTGTCATGAGAGACACCAAGGCTATTTCATTTTTTAATGTTTATTTAAATACAGATAATCGGCGGATTTGTTGATGGCCTTTATATTTAGAATTTAATTTGTATCAACTTTTTTCAAGGTCTTTCAACTTCAGGGGATTGTATTAAATGGGGAATGTTTAATGAAGAAGAGATTACTTTACATTGTATCAATATGGTGATGATCTACTGATTTTGATTGCTGCTTTTAGGTATTTTCTGATGTAATTAATTTCATTAACTAAGGATTTTTGAAAATGATTTTCCCAATGGGTTTTACTACATCACTATCTGTGACCGCGACTTCTTTCACGTGGATATCGGAAATGTACGTACAGTTAATCCTTGCAAATTTTGACTAGGGGGGTCACAATGTGCAAGGAATTAACTATAGGCACGTACTATTCCGATATCCACGTGAATGAAGTCGCGGTCACAGATAGTGATGGAGGTAGGACAAAATTACGAAAATAGGTGAGTGTAATGCATGGCACTGACTCACTCTTCCGTTTGAAATGCCGACTAACCCAAGTACATAATATCCTGCTAACTCAATCAACATCATCAGAACAGACGATTTTGAAAATGAAAACAAAATATCTAGTTTTAATTTCCGCGAATATTAGTGGGTTGCAGGTATGCACCTCCCTCCCGCCCGCTATATTATGCACATGCAAGGTTGCTAGGCAAATGCAAGGATTTTAAGCACATGCAGGAAGGCAATGCAAAACCCAACACCATTACCGACACGTGTTTCGCCTCTCCACGAGGCATCCTCAGGGGACGTGTTGACTCGCTGACCGTTGAGTTGCGACTGAGCATTTAGTACAAGGCACCCCCCTTTTATACACTGCCACCGTTGGTTATTTGTGTGCAACTACCCGCAAACATTCGCAGTAAAGGGGAAGAAACCAAATTCGTCTGGTCATTCAACAGTGCAAAATTATTGTTATTACTATGTTTAAAAATCTCTAATTGTTCCAAAACACACAGCCGGAAACCCTTATCACAAATATGTAGTATATTAAAACTATTGTTGTCGCGCAAAGAATGGCCGGTATCAATTAAATGTTTCGCGAAATTCGATTTGTCCGAATGGCCATTTCTATACGCGGCAACATGTTCCCCATACCTTATGTCAAAGTTTCGGCCCGTCTGACCCACATACACCCCGTTGCATTCATCACAGACCAGCCTATACACCCCAGACTTTTTACTATTTTCTAAAATATCTTTTCCGTTACAAATACGGCGTATATTCTGGTCCGTTCTGAACGCTACATAAACGTTGTTTTTTCTAAGTAAATTACTAATTCTATCTGAAATGGGGCCCATATAGGTCAGACTGGTCACATATCTATTAATATTTGTACGCGGACATGCATATAATAGTGAACGAACCCTTTCTTTCTGCTTTTTACTAATTAAACTGTCTACCATTGACTTTGAGTAACCGTTAGAAATTGCGATCTGGTAAATAATATTAAGTTCTTTTACATAATTTTCTGCTGAAAGGGGGAGGGCAAATAATCTATGAATATAGCTGCGGAAGGCGGCTAATTTATGTTGAAGAGGGTGACAAGAAGAGGCTGGTATTGTCGTGTCAGTGTGTGTCGGCTTTGACAATACCAGCCTCTTCTTGTCACCCTCTTCAACATAAATTAGCCGCCTTCCGCAGCTATATTCATAGATTATTTGCCCTCCCCCTTTCAGCAGAAAATTATGTAAAAGAACTTAATATTATTTACCAGATCGCAATTTCTAACGGTTACTCAAAGTCAATGGTAGACAGTTTAATTAGTAAAAAGCAGAAAGAAAGGGTTCGTTCACTATTATATGCATGTCCGCGTACAAATATTAATAGATATGTGACCAGTCTGACCTATATGGGCCCCATTTCAGATAGAATTAGTAATTTACTTAGAAAAAACAACGTTTATGTAGCGTTCAGAACGGACCAGAATATACGCCGTATTTGTAACGGAAAAGATATTTTAGAAAATAGTAAAAAGTCTGGGGTGTATAGGCTGGTCTGTGATGAATGCAACGGGGTGTATGTGGGTCAGACGGGCCGAAACTTTGACATAAGGTATGGGGAACATGTTGCCGCGTATAGAAATGGCCATTCGGACAAATCGAATTTCGCGAAACATTTAATTGATACCGGCCATTCTTTGCGCGACAACAATAGTTTTAATATACTACATATTTGTGATAAGGGTTTCCGGCTGTGTGTTTTGGAACAATTAGAGATTTTTAAACATAGTAATAACAATAATTTTGCACTGTTGAATGACCAGACGAATTTGGTTTCTTCCCCTTTACTGCGAATGTTTGCGGGTAGTTGCACACAAATAACCAACGGTGGCAGTGTATAAAAGGGGGGTGCCTTGTACTAAATGCTCAGTCGCAACTCAACGGTCAGCGAGTCAACACGTCCCCTGAGGATGCCTCGTGGAGAGGCGAAACACGTGTCGGTAATGGTGTTGGGTTTTGCATTGCCTTCCTGCATGTGCTTAAAATCCTTGCATTTGCCTAGCAACCTTGCATGTGCATAATATAGCGGGCGGGAGGGAGGTGCATACCTGCAACCCACTAATATTCGCGGAAATTAAAACTAGATATTTTGTTTTCATTTTCAAAGTTAAAATGGATTTCCGCAAAGTAACGCCTGACTCAATCAATTTTAGAACAGACGATATCGAACGAATGGATGTGGGTAATAGTATTCAAACTAAGGAACAAAGAAACTGATGAATCAAGTTGATTCTTAATTACGAACCAGTAGCCCAAAAATAATCATTTTTATTTATTTTCATTGAAAATAATATAGTTCTATTTTTCAGTCAGTTGTCAGATCTCACTAAAATTATCATTATACATATATTAAATGGGACCACATGGCCAGCGCGAGTTTTCGAATATAACAATAATCATCAAAATTAGTACATCCATTAAAAATAAATGTTACACACATATTTTTTTTTATTTTAAAAGATAAAAATTACGGAGGAGGTTCTCAAGTCGACTACTTGAGAACCTCCTCCTTTTTTGGAAGTCGGTTAAAAGTGAATGTAAACCAAATTAAGTTTTGCTTAACAATAGTGAATAGGCAAACATAGGCGAAAGTCATTCTTTCGCGGAGAATGTTAACACCGTTTGCAATCCATAACAACTTGATCTGTCAAAATATTCGTTTGGACAAAGATGCCTCCATGCCTACAACGATGGCATACTAAAATGTTTAATTTCTCTTGCTACGTATTTAAAGTTCCACAATTAGGTAATATTCATTAATTACCTTTGCCCAATTTCTGGCGTTGCAAGTAACCCGTATGTAAATAAAACTAATTTCTTCTGAGATACTATAATGAATATCTAATTTATTAATTCTATTAATGCTTCCACAAACATACAGACAAGCAGACAAAAATTGCATTTTTGCGTTCTGTATCTTTCCCTAACGTTTCTGTTATTTTTATGCAAAAATATCAATGTACACACACCTGTCCATCATGTTTGCGGGTGCTGCATATGTTGGTTCTACTTATGTTCGTATATAGAGCGACAAACATGGCGCGTAGGTCAAGTTATAATAAAGTCTATATGGAAACTCGTAAAACTTATTAGTTAAGTTAGTCACCACTTACTTTAAGGTACTTACTTAAACATAACTAACAATCTTAGCTATTCGTCTAGATATTGTTTACACTTATGATCTAGGTACATACCTTAGCCAAAACCGGAAAGTTAACCTTAGGTAAGTTAACGCTTCCTGCTAAGGTTGCGGAATTTGTTTGAAAGAGTTACCGCGGCCCTGGAACGCAAAGGGCACAGGAAGGATCACGGGTGTTTTAGTCAGTAAGAGTCTGACACTCCCTTTCGGGAGAAGTCATTTGATGATTTCCCATCCAAAAAAAGAAAGAAAGGTGAGTTAACGCTTAGTAGACTGCTACTGTGAGTGTGACTTACAACAAAAGAAACAAGCGAGCTTATCAAAACCTAACCTAACCACATTTCTGCTAAAATAATAAAAGATTTACTAAGTAAGATCGATTTTCAGCCCACTGTGCGCCGCGCCCTTGGTCCTTGGTCACACGGCGATGGTGGGTATTACGACTATTAATACTGAGAAATTAGAAAAACCATAGTAGCACACTGACTTATGAACTTGTAAAAATGTAGTTAATGGTAATAAGCTTGTTTAGGTACATTGTACTTGGATTGTAGGTATGCTACATTCTTATTTTTACCTTACGGAATGTGGATTTGGGTGAGATCGCTACCCGCTGCTGTCAATACCCTTTATGGATACAGATATGGAACCTATAACTGGCATATATCGCTTAAAGACACTTAAAGGCTATTTAGAACTTGGTTGCGGAATTTGATCGAAAGAGTCACCGCGGCCCTGAAACGCAAAGGGCACTAGAAGGATCACGGGTGGGTTTTAGTCAGCAGGAGTCTGACACTCCCTTTTTCCCATCAAGAAAAAAAAAACGAAAAAGGCTATTTAGAACTTTAAAACAACAACCGCAAGATTTTGCTGCTTGCGAAGTAAAAAATACAGGAAGCAGAGGAAGAATGGCAAAATACCATTTTAAGTAAAGACTTGTTCAAGCTACAATAATAGGTGTCATTCAATCAAGAGGTATCGCGACCACAAAGATGTTTTTCTGTAATGCAGTTTTTGCGAAACATTTTTATTAAAACTTTGTCTTTTCATTTCAATGGCGACGTGACTTCTTATTATACTTCCAGCCTTTTTTCCTCAAAACTGTGATCATGTTTTAAGAAAAAGACGAAAGCTTGTATTCCTGACGATGATATTGGTAAGTTTGGATTTACTTAGGTAAGTAGGTATTTCCACGAGAACACTAGGCAGTACGAGTACACATAATTTATGCATCCATAGCTTAGCCCGATATAACCTTCTCGGTATAATTAACAAGGGGTGAGGCTATCGAGAGGCTTCGTTAAGGATGGATCATCCACTTCTTTTGCAATAAACCTAAGTAATAATAAACCTGTTGTTGTCCCGATATTCCCTCGGCACATTCAATCCTAAAAACATGAAGAGTGACAGATTTTTTTTTTCCTTTTTTTTTGTCTATATTGGCTTGTTTTAAAGTTATCGAAGTTTTTGGATGTTTTATGCCTAACGAGCAAAAACAGCAAATGTTGGAAAATCTATCTATTCCTTTCTGGATAGTCGACTGATACTTTTCGGATGGGTCATGAATAAATAAATTCTTCAAATAACAATTTATAGAAAATCAGCCATATTTTTGGATATGAGGCGTCGTCGTAAAGTTCAAACTGTGAAACTTTCTTAGTTTTTGAAGCAGTTACTCGTTAGTGGTATTGCGGATTTCCTTTAGGTATATCGGAATGTGATGACAGCTGTTTAAAACTTACTGCAACGAGTTCTAGTCTCACAGATGTATAGTCGAGATCTCACAGATGTTTTTAAACTAATGCTAGGTAGCTACCGTTACGGAATTTGATCGACCGAGTCACCGCGGCCCTGGAACGCAAAGTGCACTAGGAGACCACGGGTGGGTTTTAGTCAGTAAGAGTCTTACACTCCCTTCCGCTCCGCCCAGAGCGGAAGAAGTCATTTAATGATTTCCCATGCAGAAACAAAAAAATGGTAGATACCTACTCAGAACACATTTGACATAAACTTAAAGTGTACCTTACCTTACCTTATACCAATGTATCGTAATTTTTGTTTCATTAAGAAGTTTTCTGTCACTCTTGATATTTTAGGATAGACCGTGGCAAGACAATATCGAGGACTACATGCTACCAATGAAAATGACTAGACACCGTTTATAAATTAGTTTCGTTGCAATAGAAAAGGATCATCTAACCTTCTAGACGACGCCACTTTCAACTTAATGCGACGTCTATGTCACATGAACTTACCGAAGTCGGGTTATGATTTGACCGGACTGTATGTTCATCTGTTCCCTCACAACTCTTAAACAAATATTCCTAATTGAACAAGTTAGTATCGCTAAAAGCGTGACTTCGCATTAAGTTGAATATGCGCCCTCTAGAAGACATACCATAAGTCCAGACGATTTTTTATGCCTTTTTGGGTGTCAAACTATAGAGGTTTAATAAGCAAATTTCAATAATGAATATACACATACAATTTTTGAATTGGTAGCTTTGCTTGCATAACCCAAATAAAAATCAAACAAAACGAAAGTTCAAAACTAAACACCTGACTCTGGAATGATGATGACTGTAAAAAGTATAAATGGTATGCCACCTACCCAAACAAAAAAAAATACATACATATATTTATATACATATTTCTAAAATAGTAAGCATTCATTAACTTTAGAGAAAAGTGGCATACGACCACTGCTATCCTCTGAACATCACTAAGAATATTTTGTAACTTGTTTTTTCAGTAGTAGAGTTTGAGTTTTTGAACTTACTTATTTCTAGTAAAGACATTGACAATACTGCTCTATTAGTTGTTTAAATATGAGTAAGTCGGAGTGGCAGCAAAATAAATAAAACACTTGATATTTAAGAATTCAGTTACGTTTTTTATTCAAAAAGAAATGCTAACGTGAAAATGAAGATAATTAATATGCATGATGTGTTAATATAAAACGCCTTAATACTGAAGTAATGTTACTTTCCAATTACACATCTGGTTGTGACTTTTTATAACTCAAAATATTTCATTCTACATCTTTTCATCGAATGCATTCAGGATTTTAATTGCATGCGCACACAAATCAAGAACAAATACAATCTTTTATTTTTCTATCTAGTTTAATATTAGGAAATACAAAAAAAAATGAACTAAAAAGCATTTTGGAAAATTAAACTAAACCGTAATTTAACGTCGGCTGCAACGACAACAAAGCATTTGATTTATGGAGAGGCCTTTTTGTCCAATAGTATCCAGTACATATTTATCTTAACCCTCAATTACTCCGTAAAAATGATAAAGCAACTAATGAGAGGCAATCTGAGCTAATGAAAAGACTAAAGATAGTAAAATGCAATCAAAAATACACTCGGAATGTAAACAATTCCATAATTAAGTAATGAGAGTATGAATTTCATGAATAATCCAAATAAATAAGAACATAATACATTTTGAATTATGACAGGTAGAATACCAATCCCAGTTTCACTTATATTATAAACCACCAACAAAATAATTCAAAGACACTCTCACACTAATAGTATAACTCTATTTCTTTTATATTAATTATAACTTAGATAGAGTTTTTTATCCTATCAAGTATGTACAGCGGAGACATCAATAACAAATTTGTATTCTTTTTAAAATTTATCTATTTTAATACTATTATACAACACTATGTACGGTGTCCACTAGAGGGTTTTATTGCGCAAGTTGACTAGCACGGCCGCTATGTATACAATAAGGTGGTCTACCTGACAACATCAGAAGTGGGTTGGCACTACAACATTCAGCTCAAAAATGTCTTAGGGCCTGTAACTACACCGTCATAAAAATAGTATATGATATTCTACAAAGAGATTTAATACTAATCAACTTGCTCAATAAAGCTTAACCCTTGCTATACTTTAACTATGAGACATCTTGCATTAGAAAGAGACCGCGCTATCCAAAGCCTGTGTACCGTCGGTCTATACTGTAAAACCTCTCACCGTGAAAGCTAAGGTGGAGTGAGCTCAACGTGAACTGTTATTCCAACTTGGTTGCAAGGATAAACAAGTCTCATCCTGTTCACTTCAGCTATGTGAGGTATTTACAAAATATCACTGCTATTCCATCAAGATAATGCGAGTCTAGAGTGTTAGGATGAAGCTGAAGTACTAACATAGATTTGTCAGCAAGTGTTGACGGATGCTAAGTACTCGTTGTATTTCTTCTCCTGCGCCTGTTGCAGTTTCTGCAGCTTCTTCACGAGACCCTTGCTGAGTTCCTTGCCCTCGTTGTCGTGGGTTGGTAGACCCTGTAAAGAACAAGATCGGTTTAGATCATACAATATTTTTATTTTAAAAGTAGGCATTATTAAATGGGGAGGCCTTTGCCCAATATATGGGCCGTATTGGTTAAATGAAATTAGTATAGCAATAATATAACTGTGTCTAAAATAAAGAATAAAATCACACTCGCTCAACGGTATGTATGTATTTATAGTAAGTATATGAATAAACTTTTTAAATGGATCGGGTTCCACAGCCGCTCTAAATATAATGAAAGAATACATAGGTGGGTCTTTTCTATTTCGAATATTCGCTGGACAATTCTATGGTTATTTCATTTCAATAGCGTTCAGTTATAGTCGGAAGGGAAATCTCAATATTTCCCTTCATAACCCAAAAAAAATATGGTTCTGGTATCCTGGTACTTTGTGAATCTTCAGACAATTACTGTCTGAAGATTCACAAAAGCCCGGACGTAAATAGGGATGGGTTGTCATCGGTGCAATAATTTAATACATTAACAAATAAATAAATAATCTTAACAATATATACACATAAACTAAATACATAGGCAATAGATAAATGACGAACATCGATATCACAGTGAGAGGTAATGTTCCCTCACGAGCCCTTTGAACACAGGTAACGATTGAGCGCGTCTCACTGGCTGACACTGGCAATGCATTCCACAAACGAGCAGCCTGCACAGTATTAATCCAAGAAAGTTGTGGAATGCATTGGCATTTTATGTAGTAAGTTATCTGATGACCTCAGAAATTTATAGATAAAGAGGGGTAGACGGGGAAAGAGCACATTGTATAAAAGGGAAAGAGTATGAGCATTCCGACGAAGGCGAATAGGCAACCACTTGAGCTTTACATGGAATTCAGAAACATGGTCATATTTACGTAAACCGAATATGAACCTTACACAAAAATTTTGAAGCCGCTCATGTTTGTCGAGTTGTTCTTGAGTAAGGTCTAGGTAGCTGGCATCAGCATAATCAAGGATGGGAAGAAGAAATCATTGTGCAAGCGCAATCTTGGTGGCATTTGGAAGAAAATTACGCAGTCTTCTCAAAGAAGCCGCAGATGCAAATGGCTTGCGGCTAACTTCTTTGGAGTTGGGCAGTCCAAGAAAAGTTCCTGTCAATGATTATCCCCAAGTTCTTAACTTTCTCGGAGAGGGGCAATAACCGTGTTATCGAAAACAACTTGGGAAAGAGTTGTCCAGTAAATCTTAGAAACCATCCTGGAACTACCCACCACGATAACCTGCGTCTTTATGGGTCTGACCATGAGTCTATACCGCATGCTCCATTGGCAAATGTGAGCCTGATCTTGATTCATGATGATGATGAACCTCGGTCAGATTCCCAAGAGGAGCTCGCCAATAGATTTGTAGATCGTCTGCATAAAGATGATAGGAAGAAATTATTTCATTGGATATTGAATGTATAAAAACTGCGAAAAGTAAAGGGGAAAACGCCACCCTATGGTACCCCGGCAGAAGTACTACACTACGAGGATGATCTGCATATACATTGCCGACGACCAAACAGGAACTACGAAACCAGTCAATCACTGATGGAGATACATTAAGAGAGCATAGAATGCTCTGTTGAATGAAGTGTTGCTGAAATCAAGTAATGCCAAGACCGTTACATTGCCGCTTACCATTGCTGACCTAATATCTTCAGTAACATTCAGAAGCGTTGTAGTAGGGCTGTGACCAGGACGGAAGACGGACTAAAAGGGTTTGAAAAGATTATTTTTGGATAGAAACCTTTCACACACCTCAGCGCGAGCAAGCCTTATCTGACAACGGGATTGATAGTATCGGCGCTGGAGAGCTGTGCTGTGCAGCGCGGGAGCGCGGGAGGGTCGCAGACAGCGGTCTCGGGCTCCAGGCCAGCCAAAGTAATTTGATTGTAGATTAACCATTCTAGGACTTTGGATAGGAACGGTAACACGGATATTGGACGAAATTCAGAGAAGGTTGGACTTTTTTGGCAATGGAATAATTTGAGCGTCTTTCCACGTACTACGAAAGACACCCGTAGATGCAAAAAAGTTGAAGATGTGCCAAATGACAGGAAGGATATGATAGTAACATTTTGCGACTGTCGTTTGACGTGCGTTAGAGTCACTTCCTACTGCATCAGAGGTAATCGATAGTATGCCCTTTATAACATCACATGCGGAGAATTGACTACAAAACAAATGGAGAATAACTGGGAACAAACATAAGAACTGGTACTTGGTCCAGCGGTTCAAGCGAAATAGGGATTAATTTTTATATATGTACACGTGCAATTTCTTGTTCTTCTTCAGTCCTTTCATTCGAAATGTTTCAAATCCTAGTTGCATTAAGGCTTCGTCGGGAAAGATTTGATCTTCTTGGTCGCGAAATGGCACTTTGACAATATCGGCACAATAAGCTAGTAAATACTCGAAACAAACACATCAACCGGTCAAGTTCAAAATTTAAAATTAACAACCATAATTAACCATTGACAACATTACGTTTAGCTGTCAGTTACGTTTTGCTATACCATTTTTAACAAATGAACGGCTACACTGACCGCGTCCCACGGAAACGGGATAAAAAGAGAAAAGAGTTATAAATAGTATAAGTAACACAACTTTCTTTTATATATGTATAATTGTGTAGATGTATAATTGTGTTAGTTGAAGATATAATGTTGAAGATAGATATAAAAAAATCAATTTCGACGTCGAAACGGCGAACGAGAGTCGTCCCAAACGACTCTCGGATGATATTTTCAAGTGGATGGCCAAAACCGAAACTATGAAGAATAGTGAAAAACACGGCGAGGAGCCTCGACCCTCATTTTGCTGAAAACTAAAACTGCATCATAGGATTTTTTTTAATCAGTATTTCTAGCTAGGAATCAAACAGCTTTGTATTACTACACCATTCGTGTCGCTAATAAGTATCAAATTCTGGAATTTCATACTTTTACATTATGATACATGTGAGCTAAGTTGCTCCTCATACACGAGGCTGTGTGTTGCACAGCCCGAGCCATAGGCGAGGGCGTTAATCCGCCAAGTGTCTAGTGAGCAAGATGCTCACCGAGTTTCATATGCACTTTTCAATAAATATATGAAAACATTATGTATGTTCGGAAAAATCTTCATATTTTTAATAAGATCAGCGACAGGCATAATTTTAATACTAGAAATAGAAACAAATTAGATCAACCTAGGTTTAGATTGGCTAAAGTACACACTTCTTTTATGGGGTATTGCGTAAAATTTTATAACAAAATACCAGTCGATATCCTTCAATTAAATGAGAGAAAATTTAAAACATGCATAAAACGCACACTATGTAGGCAAGCATATTATAAACTGGAAGATTATATCCTTGATAAAAATGCTTGGCTAAATGCCGGTCCTGCTCCACAGACTCAACCACTTGGGTAAACAAGTTAGGATTTTTTATTTGGAAGAGATGCTCGCCCTTTTTTTGTCTCATTTATTTATTCTTTTTTTTTATAATTTTATATAAATAATTAATTTCTAATAATGGGAATAAATAATTTCTCTTTTTTACTTGTATTTGCTTGGTCATTGTGAACCATAGTTTTGTATAATGTAGAAGCAGTTTATTTTCAAATATTGTAAATGTGAGTACCATGGAGCCATTTACAGGTTATAGTTTACTTTGTGACTTGAACTAAAATGGCAGTTGAGAGTATGTCATGCTCGCTCAAATGTCTCGCTGATGGTGGCGCGTGTGTCGGATCATTCGGTTCCCTTCAAAATGGTTGAGCTAAATGGTGCCGATACACGCGTCATGTTCGTGAACGGGCGCCGTCGGTTGAGACTGGTCACCTCTTAACTGCCACTGACTTGTTTTAATCTTTAATACTTTGAATTGTTTTATAGTTTCCTTTTTTTTTTCTTTGCATTGTCCTCACACATAGAAGCACCAAGGATGTAACCAAAGTTATGTAATACAGAACATGATTTAAAAGAGTGTCCGTGGAGTTTCTTGCACGTTCTTCTCCATAGAGATCTACGCTTAGGAACGTGCAGATAGCTTCACCTCTTTCGACTTGACAATTCAAAAGTGCCTGTAAAGGGTTTATTTGAAATAAATGCTTTGAATCTTGAATCTTGAATCTTTTTCAACACACTTGTGAGGAAAAAACAAACATGTACTCGTATTGCATAAATCGTTCGATTAATTATTTACCACACAGCACGAATGCGATATAAACAAAGTATGAAAAACACCTAAACGCACCAATCAATCACATTGGTGCAAACAATAATAATCATACATGCGATTTCAGAAATCCATTTGCTATCATTTGCTATCATTTATTGCATGCATGCACAATAATTGCACATCAATCGGTACACCCAGTACAAAGTTATGAGGTAACACACAAAAAAAAAAACAAGTCGAATTGAGAACCTCCTACTTTTTTGGAATTCGGTTAAAAATGCAAATATGTTATAACAAATAATTGTGAATTATAAATAATCGATAATAATAAATGTTTTTTCGTCTTAATTAGAGACACGTGTAAGGGATTGTGGTCAATTAAACGAACACACGTTCTACTAAACTTGTTTTCTTTAATATAGGGTCGTAGAGATCACAGTCAAATACGGTAAAACAATCATACGGTTAAACATGACCGCGCGAGATCATGCGACGACACCCACCGCTGCTCCAACTGAACACTGCCCCGCGTCGCCCGCTCTTCGGCGCTCGCGTATTGAGCCCCCTCCCGCCGCGAGCGCCTGATTGGCCTCCGGGCATCGCGCGAGCGGCGTATGCGTGTGTGCGTCGCAAGACCTCCACACAGCTAATCGACTTACAGCACGCCCGAGGAGTCCGCGCGTTTTATTTTATGAAATCTTGTTTCCTACTTTTAAGAAGACGCGTGCGTTACACACGTTTATTTATTCCAAAAATGTCAATGGATTTTCAGCGGCAAAAAACCTCTGTAACGTTATAAAGTAAGTAAGGTACTAACTTTGTATTCTATTATGTACTAGTGTGTAACATTATTATGCGTGTGTGTTATAGTTGGATTTATGGCCCTAAGAACAATGTAATAAGGCTCAGTATACGCAAGTGTGTTAAATAATATTACGTGTGTCAAACTAAAGGAAAGCACTCATTTTTGACAAATGAAATAATTCACACTGTAACTGTTCACATTTAAAAAACAAGAGTGCCATACTAGAATGGAAGTAACTTTGGTTTAACTATGTTAAAAGAAAAAAACGGTCAAGTGCGAGTCGGACTCGTGCACGAAGGGTTCCGTACCACTATCTATAAAAATATGCTCTCCCACACATTCCACCTGCAAACCTAAGTTTTAACGCTCAATATTGAGTGATTTACAATATTAAGTAAAAAACTAACTTCTTAATTCTTTATTGTACACCAAAACAACGTATTATACAAGGCATAATAAAGAGCATGTACAAAGGCGAGCTTAACTCAAAGTTGAGTTTTCCCCAGCAAACCTTTGAGTGATAGAGAGAGTTCAGTATAGAGGGTAGGATCCAGTGTACACATAATGTTGAACAATAAAAAAACTATATAATACATACATAACAATAAAACATATTTACATACATAAGTACATATGTATGTATTAATTCTATTTCAGTCTTTAATTTCTGATTTTTTTTTATTTATTTTTTTCTTCATGTAAAATACTGGTATTCAGCTGAATCCGGCTTGACTGGGAGCCGACCCCAATGTAGTTGGGAAAAGGCTAGGCATATGTAGATTTTTTTTTTTCAAAATTTTATGTTCAGTAGTTTCGGAGATATGGGGGGATGGTCAATTGTCGTCTATTTTCTTGAATAACTCTAAACTATTTATTTTAAAATTACCAAAAATATATTTAAGATCTTTACAACAAGACCTTCCAATTGATATGTCACAATATGCAGTTATCATTTTTTTTTACTAATTTTCACACCTCTGCGTAAAGGTCACATAAATTGATATGTACCAAATTTCAACTTAATCGATCTAGTAGATTCGGAGATAGGTAATTGACTGTGACGGACGGACAAACGGACACACAAGTGATCCTATAAGGGTTCCGTTTTTTTATTCGGACAAACGGAACCCTAAAAACATTAAAAAAAGGAATCTGTGCATTATGTAACGAGTTTTTATTCTCGTTACATGCTTTATGGTTTTATAGTCGATTTCGGAACGCGACACTATTTCTAGTTTTGACAGATGACGTTTTTGACAAGTCACTCTACGATCCTGCAGACGATGGCTGGTCGATAATTTGAAACTATTTTCAATATATTTTTAAATCACTAGTTATCTTGGATATTTTTGGTTTATATTATGCCATAACGTATTTAAAACGACCAAGGACGATGATACTATGAGGATTGACCTTAATTTTTGGTGAGTTAGAATTTTTCTGGACATAATGCTTTCGGATTGAAAATCGTATAGGAATTTTATCAGACGAATTGTTAATTTCAGATATCAATAATTTACGCTCACTACACACGCACTAAATGGAGTTGCGTGGAGCACATCTATTTATTTGAAAAGGAAAACGGTAAGTTTTTTTTTCTTATGCACGCGTCCACGTGCTCAGACTCGGATGATTTTCGTGTATATTACACTTCATACCTTTTGTTACAGCCCATTGGCGTTTTTCTTAATGGATGTTTTTCTTAAAGGACATTTTTTTCCTTAATATTGGATTTTTTCTTAACTTGGATTTTTTTTACATCCTTTTGGATCATTTTTTTTGCTGAGGGAATCTTTCGTCGGTCATCGCTTCCTTTGGTTATATTCTACTATTTTTATAGCCAGTAAACTGGTAGGAATTTTCCATTATTTTAAATTAACAGTGCACGATGCAATAATATCGCCCATGTACTTACAATAATATCACCTCTTTAAATATTAGTAAAACGTTAAATATAATGTTAACTAAATTGAAGCTACGGGCCATTAAGTAAAGAAAGGACAGAATAATTCTTTTTGTTTTATTTCTTTATTTAGCCTCCCACCGGCAGATTAAAAGTCTGACTCTTCCGCTCTATTCTTTCCGGCAATCTTTTTATACTGTGTGCAATCTCCATGGCGCCCGAACTTATTATATAATTTCTTCTTTTTCTTTTATTTGGAGAACACACTTTCTTTAAAATATATTGGGTTTGTCACTTAACCACAGGCAAACCACAAAAAATATTACATTTGTCGCTCTGCGAACAGGGACATTGAAGTAGCTTCATGACTTTTTATGGGATATTATTGCATCTATTAATTTAATAGTATTGTTTACAGATTACCTTTTGTTTCTGAAATTTAATATTGTTAATTTTTGTTAAGAACTTAATTAAATACTTTTGATATTTTCTTGTAAACAATATTTATCTACTAACAATATTGTATTATTGTGTTTTGTTAACTTTTATTGTTACAGCCTTTATCCTTTTACCCTTACAAAATCAACATATTTGTATGGTAAGACAGTTTTGTTTTGTTAAGTAACTCAACAGTGTGAACTAAGTGCGGTGTAATTTTGTTTCATAGTTAATTTAAGTGAACTTTAGTTTTACTTTATAGTCATACTTTTAAGGGATTTAAACTTATCTTGTGAAGTTATTATTGCATCTTTTCACTGCTAAATACATTGATATTTTCATAAAAACAACTTGATACTTAAATATTTTAACATAACCTCAAATATTTTACAACTTTTTGAAGTTTTGGTTTGCCTTGCTCATCAACCATAGTTTTGCTTATTCGTCATGGATAAAGAAGTACAGTGTTCTCCGCCTCAAGCTGTTAATAATAACTTAGAATCTGATGGTGCATGCACAGTTTCTAATGCTAATGCACATGTTGTTGATATGATTAATTTGACAGAAATACAACATCCTTTTGGTCATAATGACAGGGTTGCACAGTCTTCTCCAGCTTTTGCAACTCATGCTTCGCCTTCATTTAATTCCTTGAATGCTTTGGTCAATGAACATATTAAAAAGAATTTGCCTTCTGCAACTAGGTTGCCAGATTTAAAAAAGAGTAGAATTAAATTTGATGGAAAAACTTGTGTTAGAGAATTTATTACTGAAGTTGAAGAATACTTTTTATTTAAAAATTTTGATGAGATTTTATTAGTTGGTTCATTTACAGACTTGCTTAGTGGTATTGCTATTAAATGGTTTCGCACTGTTAGGATTCGTATTTCATCATGGCATGAGCTAAAACTTGCTTTGCTTAAACGTTTTGACAGGCCAGATTTTGATTATTTTTTGGAACATGACCTTCGTACGAAGAAACAGAAGAGTTCAGAATCTCTTCCAGACTTCATTACAGAAATTATGGACATGGCTAGTCGTCTTTCTTTCCCATTGTTTGATACAGTTTTGGTTAGTATAATAAAACATAACATGTTGCCTATTTACACTCCTTTTATATTTGGTAAACATATTGATTCTGTGGAACAATTCCTTGATTTAGCAAAGGAACTTGAAAGTTTTCTAGGTTTTGATTTTTGGTTAAAATTTGATTAGGCTAAAGATTTATGGAAAAATATTACTTATGTTCGAAGCAATAAAGTTCAAGTTTGTACAGTCACTTCTGCCAGTGAACTTTCTCCTTCTGAGAAACAAAAATTAAATACTACTACTAGAAGAATAAATAAACTTTTTGAAAAGGAAATGTTTCTTAAATTTGGTTGTCCCAAGATAATTGTTTGTGATAATGGTACACAATTTACTTCTAAACATTTTGTAGAATTTTTGAAAGGTTTTAATATTACTAAAATATTTTATAATACTTTATACACACCTCAAAACAATCCTGTTGAGAGATATAATAAAACTGTTGAAACTTGCATAGCTTGTTTTGTTAAGGATGATCATAGAACTTGGTCTAAATATTTACCTCATGTTCAATTAGCTTTGAATAATAGTGTTAATCTTGCTACTGATTTCACACCCAACTTTTTGATGTTTTGTAGGGAACTTATTTTTGATGCTTCTTTACATCATTTAAGTAACTCTATTGATAACTTGAGTGAACTTGAAGTTTCCAATAGAAAGCACTATGCTGAATCTCTTAATTCACTTGGTGATATTTTTGTAAAAGTTCAAACTCATTTATTAAAAGCTTATCAGCGTAATGCTCGCTATTATAATAAGGGTCGTAGAGTCATTTCTTTTGATGTGGGTGATGTTGTGTGGAGAAGGAGTTTCGTTCAATCTCATGCACCTACTTATTTTTCGGCAAAACTTGCACCTAAGTTTATTAAATGTAAAATTATTGAAAAGATTTCTGATAATGTTTATGTTCTGAAAGACCTTAATAAGGGTACTTCTGGTCGTTATCATATTAAAGATATTATTAAATTTTAATTTGGTTTCCAAGTGATAGTTTTGATTTTGGTATTTTTGTTTGAAGGGCGCGCATGATAGTGTGATGTATGATGGGATGAATGATAGGTTTACCGCGCTTTGAATGAAGATGTATGTTAGGTCACTTCATATAAATTTATTGAATTCATTTCTTGACTTTCTAAAACATAACTTAGGTCATTTTAAGGTTTATATTAAAAACTTTTTCCACCCACATAATTACGTTTTCCATATCGAAAGATCTTATATTTTTTATACATTCTTGTATACAATGTCTGGATGGTTATCTACTTATATATACACTCTTCAGATATTGTATCACTTGCATGTTTAGGATTTGCTTCTATCTTTGTGTTAGAATGTAAAAATCTTAGTTTATTTTTTAAGTTACGCGGATCATACTATTTCCCTTAGTAGAAATAGTATTGATTTTTGTGTTCCTGATGTTTTTTTTGAAGAACTGCCAGCTCTTGTTTTATAGTTGGTATTCTTTGTTTATATAGGGATTTCAATACTTGTGGTCTTATTCTCACCTGTAGACATTTTCCTATCCTTTTTTTTTTACGGATCTCGGTATATATTTTTTCCCTTGATTTCGTTAGTTTTTTTGTTACTGTGCCCGGGAAGTTGGTGGTGTTGTGCCGATCACAGTATACAATCTTTTTGTTATTGTGCCCGGAAAGTCGGTGGTGTTGTTCCGATCACAGTATACAGTTTTTTTGCTATTGTGCTCGCAAAGTTGGTGGTGTTGTGCCGATCACAATATGCATTTATTTTCGAAGTTGTTTGTGCTCGGGAAATTGGTGGTGTTATGCCGATCACAACAATCTTCTTTATATTTTTACATCTTTGGTGATGTGATTATTTAAAACTGTGACAAACGGTTATAATTTGTTCTTGCTAGTCAGTGGCGAAGGTGCCTAACTGTACTCATGTAGACATTTTTTGGATTATCTTTATTAAACAGCGGCAATTGCGCCTAACTGTACACCATTAGTATTGTCTTTTTGCTTTATACTTGATAGTCGGTGGCGAAGGTGCCTAACCGTACTCATATTGGTATTTTTTTGTGAATTTCTACCTGTTGGTCAGCAACATTTGCGCTTAACTGCACTTGCAGTACTTCTAGGATTTTACTTGTTAGTCAGTGGCGTTGGTGCCTAACTGCACTCATGTTGGTTCTTTTTGTATTGTGAGTCTGTCGTGTTTGTGGCTTGACAGTACTTTTTTTTGTATGCATGTAATTATCTTCAGGAATTTGCATTTGTGGCATTCCTTGTTGTTTTTTTATTTAGGTTTGTTGATAATAGACTTTTAGGTTTATTGTTTTTGGAATTATATTTCCTTCATTCTTTTTTAAGTTTTTGCTTTTCTGTTCTGGTTTTTAGCATAAAAGAAATTGCTTTCTTTTATTTTTTCGGGGAGGGATGTAATGTAACGAGTTTTTATTCTCGTTACATGCTTTATGGTTTTATAGTCGATTTCGGAACGCGACACTATTTCTAGTTTTGACAGATGACGTTTTTGACAAGTCACTCTACGATCCTGCAGACGATGGCTGGTCGATAATTTGAAACTATTTTCAATATATTTTTAAATCACTAGTTATCTTGGATATTTTTGGTTTATATTATGCCATAACGTATTTAAAACGACCAAGGACGATGATACTATGAGGATTGACCTTAATTTTTGGTGAGTTAGAATTTTTCTGGACATAATGCTTTCGGATTGAAAATCGTATAGGAATTTTATCAGACGAATTGTTAATTTCAGATATCAATAATTTACGCTCACTACACACGCACTAAATGGAGTTGCGTGGAGCACATCTATTTATTTGAAAAGGAAAACGGTAAGTTTTTTTTTCTTATGCACGCGTCCACGTGCTCAGACTCGGATGATTTTGTGTATATTAAACTTCATACCTTTTGTTACAGCCCATTGGCGTTTTTCTTAATGGATGCTTTTCTTAAAGGACATTTTTTTCCTTAATATTGGATTTTTTCTTAACTTGGATTTTTTTTACATCCTTTTGGATCATTTTTTTTGCTGAGGGAATCTTTCGTCGGTCATCGCTTCCTTTGGTTATATTCTACTATTTTTATAGCCAGTAAACTGGTAGGAATTTTCCATTATTTTAAATTAACAGTGCACGATGCAATAATATCGCCCATGTACTTACAATAATATCACCTCTTTAAATATTAGTAAAACGTTAAATATAATGTTAACTAAATTGAAGCTACGGGCCATTAAGTAAAGAAAGGACAGAATAATTCTTTTTGTTTTATTTCTTTATTTAGCCTCCCACCGGCAGATTAAAAGTCTGACTCTTCCGCTCTATTCTTTCCGGCAATCTTTTTATACTGTGTGCAATCTCCATGGCGCCCGAACTTATTATATAATTTCTTCTTTTTCTTTTATTTGGAGAACACACTTTCTTTAAAATATATTGGGTTTGTCACTTAACCACAGGCAAACCACAAAAAATATTACAATTATCATCCGAACGCTTGAAGATAACAATTGAAATTCAACTGCAACATTTCACTAACGAGACAAATGAAATAAAAGCTTTTAAAAAGAAAATATTTTGAAGTTACCTTATCATCGAACTTGGAATACTTGTCGGCCTCCCGCTTGAACATTTCTCCGGGCGGAATCTTCTTCAGCTCTTCCTTAGCGCGCTGCGCTTCAAGAAGTTCTAACTTCTTCTTCTGCTTCTCTGCTTCTAGTCGGGCCTTCTCTTCTCTCTCCTTTATGAGCTCTTCTTTGCTGACTAGTTTTACTACTGTGCGATCTAAGACAGTAACATGTTATGGTTAGGTCATCCATCACCGTGTACCCAGTCTTTATGCAACTCTATTAGAGTCCGCTACAAGTCTGACTATGCAGCTGAATATAAATTTTGTAGACGATTAGGTGCAAAATACAAGTTGCAAAGCAACCGCAACACACATGTTTAAATATTACTATACCCATTTAGATTTAGAAATAAAGCTTAACTCAAAAACAATAAAGTCGAAATTCCAACAGCTGTATACAAAATCAAGATCTAGATTTTCTAATAAAAAGTTTCAGAAAAATTTGGTTTTAGAATACAAGAACTAATACATTCTAAGTCATTCTCCTCCACTCGATTTAAACAATTTGACAGTTATTGCTTGTTATTTATTGACAATAATTGAGGTTTTTTTCCCGTTGTCTTAGCGACTGAATCGAGTATAGTGAAGAATGAGTTGTAGATATTGTATCAAGAAGTTTATACCTGTCGGCATAAGGTTGAAAATACAATACCTGACTCGGAAGTTTTGTAATACACGAACTACATTTTGTAAAACAAAGGGTCACTTAAAAAAAGCACGTGTATACATTGAAACTATTCTCTTTGTAATGCCGGCTGGTTCATTAGGCGTATTTGACAAAACATTCTCGTACTTGTGTAAAACAAAATATACCTAATATTCATCGAAATAAGGGTGATATCGATTGACGATCTAACGAAAGTATTTTGACAAATCTAAGTGGCTGCATGAGTGCAATTTCCAGGGTGTAATTACCAGGTTTGTCCTCCAGGCGCACGCCCAGCTCGGGCAGGTCGCGGTCTCGGAGCAGGTCGCACAGCGCCAGCACGCCGGCCGCGGCGGACGCGCGCGCGGCCTCGCGCACGCGCGCGCGGAACGTGCTCAGCGCTTCTAGGTACGGCATCACTGTTTCTTCTAGCTGTGGTGATAACAAAATATGGACACCATCAATATTGCTGGCTCTATTATCTATATGTATGCGATAGTCGAACTCATAATGAGCATAACGTTGAATAGTTATTGATAGAAATACCCAGTTAGTGTCGCGCTGTCTCGCTCCTACGTTACAATAAAAGTTGGCCTTTTTGTATAATGATGAAACAAGTAAGTTAAAGTGGTTATTATAAATCGTAGACAGCTACTCTATAAAGGTTCGGCGTGCAGTCTAACTGAATGCAGCTGATTACCAATTTTTACATGGAGCGACTGCCTCATGCTTGCATGAATTCCACAATCACGTTCATAGGGAGCGTGCCGAAATAGAAAAACAGTACAGAAGCGTCAATGTTAACTTGAAAGATTCAGATTTGCTTCACTACATTTTATTGTCCACGCCCGGCAGATTCCCCTAACGGGAACATGTAAAAACTAAAAGTGGCAGCAGCACAGAAACGTGAATGTAGAGTATAGATAACGTTCAATTTACAACGCTAGATGGCACGGTCTACAGAGTGCACGATCCTTATTGGAATGTATGTCAGGAACTCACGCAGACACTGTTCACATCGGCGACGGGGAAGCCAATCCCTCCGCGCGGCCCCTCCACGGCGCCGAACACGTGCAGCACGTCCGTCACGTACTTAGCGGCGGCCGCTAGCAGCGGGGCGTTGCGCGGCGCTGTCTTACGGAGGTAGATGTGCGCTGCGCCTACTAGCTCGCGTAGGCAGTCGAGAGCGCTGCGGGTGTCGATGTTGTCTGTGAGCAAATGAAATTAATATGAAATCAAAAAGTTATAAGATGGTTAAAATTGTGAAATGATTTAGCCGGTAGCCACCAGTCAACACTGAACGAAAGATGGAAGAATTTGAAGTTTTCGTAACGGAAACCGATCAATAAAGTGTCATATTGTTACCTTATTACTCCTGGCCTTTCCCACTTCCCCTCCCTTTTTTTTTCAACCACCTCGGAACATTGCAGCAAACTCTAGTATGATACTTGTATCTTCTTAGGACTATTCTATATCTTCTCCCTACTTCTTATCTTTATAATCAATGAGTTACGAGTTCGAGTTCGAGAGTTGATTTACAACTCTAAATCGTGGAAGGGATGACATAGTCACAGATAAAATATATCTCATACTACTAACCGCACAGCGCCGCATGCACTTGCTCTTTGACAGCAGTAAGTTTGTTGGACAACTGCAACTCCTCCGCGTCCCACACGCCACCGCAACCCTCGTCGTAGCCACTGCGGAGCGCGTCTTTGACCGTCAGAAAGAACTCCTAAAACCAAAAATTGATTGCTTGAACCCAAATAGAACTTCAAGACTAGCATACTTCACAGAAGTGATGGAAATTATTCGATTTTAGTCATCATCATTATAATCTTCCTGCCCTTATTCTATGTTACTTGGGGTCGCCGCCATAAGTTTTCTTCCTCCATTCTGTCCTATCGGCCGTCACGCTACCACTGACTCCCTTTTCTTTCATATCACTCCACACACAATCCATCCATCTTTTCGTTGGCCTCCCTTTAACTCTCCATCCATCCATATTTATATTCAGAAGTTTTTACTTACATGCGATTCATACCTCTTCTTCACATGACCATACCAAGATAAGCGAATTCCATTCAACTTTTCTGTTACTGAGGCCACTTTTAAACTTCCTCTTATGTCTATTACCTCTATAGGACTGATTAAAGTTAATACGACTGGAGAGACCGCTGAAATCGTAGAACAAGTGTTCTGTTTTGGTTCTGCTCAATTTCAGGCTCACACTCTCCACACTCGCCACTGTCTCGTCTTTGCCACTTTTGGCAACCAGCATAACTCTATATTTCTCGCACAGCTGGCGGACAGCTAAAACGGCAACCATTATACCCCGACAAGGCATAAAACCAAATTAGTGTTGTGTAATCAAATGATGATAAAACATAAAGATATTAAAATTATGATAAAACATAAACTTGTTATTTTAAATTACTATATTCTAGCCCAATCTTTTTTTTTTATTTGAAATTTTATCATTTCGTTATGGGATTGATAAAAGCCATTTTCACCAAGCGAACCATTTTCACCTGAATAAAAGCTTTTGATTTTATAAATTAAGAGTGACTTCACTACAAAACTCACATTAAACAGCTTCTCAGTCTGTATCGCCATATCCATGGTGTTATCAGAGTAGTCTAAGGTTTCCTTCCAGCCGTGCATGAGGAAGCCGATCCTCAGCTGCCTCGCTGTGTGGCGGCGCAATGCTTCGGAGATGGTGACAAAGTTCTTGAGAGACTTGGACATCTTGCAGCCAGCTATCGTCAAGTGGCCTGTGTGGAGGAAGTAGTTCACCCAGCCGGGTTGATCGAAGTAAGCCTGGGAACAGGAGAAGAATACTAGTGTCCAGCCTTTCCTGCGGTATATCTCACAGGAAGCGCGCATTATCAGGGATGATTAGTGGTTCCATGTCAGTAATAGAACACATTTCCATTATTTGTTTTTCTTTTTTTTTAATTTATGCGGTTTTAAATTTGCAAAATATGGACACTATCTATTCGTAATAATAACGAGCGCTCGTGCCAGCCGACGCACACGGCGGTGTCACAGCGGGGGTAGGGTTGCGCCCGACAGTTTGCTCATAAAACGCGCTGTCGTTAAGTCGCGTCTAATAACTTTCCCGCGCAAGCCCCGTGTAGTAACCGGAGTTTTAGAAGATGGTGTGAGTTTATTTATAAAGTGGTGAAAATTTAATGGAATAAAATATTCTGTCCTGTAAAGTATTTAGTTGTAATAGTAAGTAAGTAAAATATCCTGTAAAGTTTTCGTGCAGAATCTTAACAGCGCGATTCAGGAAACGGTTCAACGCCATCTATCGCGTATTTTTCCTTATGATCCTGGTCTTGACTTCAATCTTGCTTGATGGTGAGCGATGAGTGAAGTCTACGCTACGATGGAGCCAGCGAGCTCATGAAGGCTGCTTTACTAAATCAATTAACTCACCTCACTCTGAGCCAGCTCATTATCATGGTGAGGGAACTTGAGGTCAACTCCCCCGGTGTGTATGTCCAGCTTATTGCCGAACACGTCGGAAGCCATGGCCGAGCACTCGATGTGCCAGCCGGGCCGGCCGGCGCCCCAAGGCGAGGGCCACGACGGCTCGCCCGCTTTGCTGCGCTTCCATAGGGCGAAGTCGTTGGGAGACCGCTTTTCACTTGTGTCGTCTGTTAGATCGCCTAAAGAAGACATATACTTAATGATAACTGGAAAAGCTTTAACCAGAAAAACATAATGTAAAAACATGTAAACAATTTACGTATACAAAAAAAAAAAAAATACGTATAATAGAGTGACTATTACACGTAAATTGTTTTCTAGTAACAGAATTTGTACGATTTGGAAACGGTATGCAGGTTAATTATTTATTTAATATAAAATGAGAATTGCAACATACTCGTATCTCAGTCACTATACGTACGTATCATAAACTGATGAAGGTACAAATAATAGTGCTTATAAGTGGCAGATAAAATCTGTTCAGCAAAAGCTGCTCAAACCAAAAAAAAAAATATAAAATGCAGTGACAAATTTAATGATTTGTTACCTTCTCCTTCTTGTAAAGATTTCGTGTCTCCGTATGCTTCAGGCACTAACCTGGCATAATAATGCTTGTCTTTGCTATCAAACTCGCTCACACTGAAGTAAACGGAGCCATTTGATTCATAAGCAAGACCATTGTCTATGATCTTCTCAATGAACTTTACTATCTGTGGTACATATTCACTTACTCTTGTTAATACGTCGGGCGGTAATACCTGCAACAAATATAAGGTTTAAAATATAATTATATTTGTGATCAGATTTCTATGACAACTACCTTTACTGAAATCAATTATTATATGTCACCGGAAAATAGCAAATTTCGTAAAATTATGAAATATCTTGAGATTGTAAACTCTCGATAAATTGTCAACTGAAAATTTGGAATACTTTTTTACGCAATAGAATTTGATAGCCATTTTGAGGCGCTCCTTTTTTATTCCTCGGAGCGCACCTTTTAGTAGCGCTTCCGATAGCAATTAAAAATATTACATTTTTATTCAAATTTTTGCGCATGAAGTAAACGTACTAAATTGTATCAATGATTTTTAAAAACTCATTTATGCGTCATCATATGGGTGCGCTTCAAGGAATAAAATTGTAATATTTTTAATTGCTATCGGGAGCGCTACTAAAAGGTGCGCTCCGAGGAATAACAAAGGAGCGTCTCATTAGGTGCGCCTCAAAATGGAAGCGCTTCGAGGAATACCTCTACCATTCGAACCTAACCTATCCGTGTCGGGGTTAAGTTCACTGTACCCTATGTTCTGATACTTGGCTAGGCCAGAAAATCCGATAACATGTAGAACCGTAGACTGATTGTTCGCCAACATGTCGTCAGTTTATGTCGGTTTATAATTTCTCAGAATGACTTCGAGAGATTTTTAGCTGACAATTTATCGAGGTTTACAATCTCTCTAGATGTTTCTTATTCTTACGCATTTTAAAACTATTTGGTGACATATCTATGACATCCATCAGAATGTTTAACTTTTATATTATAAGTAGGATCCTAGGTAGGATGACATGTTGCATAAAACTATATTAATATAATTATAAAAAGAAAAGCATTTTTGATTGTTTGGACCGAATAAGCTCCAAAACTACCGGACTGATTTTAACCATTTTTTCACTAATGGAAAGCCACATTATCCGCGAGTAACATAGGCTATATATTTTTATCTCCGTATTCCCGGTGAAACGGGAATTGCGCGTGGGAAACCGCGGGGCGTGCTAGTATAATATGATATGAAAGAAAAGGCAGGAAAGGGGGTGAATGGAAGAAGAAACTGATAACAAGCCCCAAGTAACAAGGGGTAAGAGACAGATACAGATGATGATGCTGGTACTGATGTAATATGTGATAAATACTTACATTTAATGCTTTCATGTCTTTATGGAACTCATTTTCCCAAAACCTAGGCAGTGCTGTAAATATAGCATTATCAGTGACTGTGGCCCCATACTTGCTGTCCAGCCATTCTGATATGGGGCTTTTAGCTGACTGTAGTAGTTCACACTTGGCACTTGTGATCTTCACTTCATCTTTATCCTCCACTGCTACTTTCAGAGTTTTCACTGCTGAAGCAATGCTGAGAGTGTAATTTTTTTATTAGTGAGGTTATAATGAATTTGAAAATGTGGAGTCAAACACACAGACCACCATATTGCTATGACATGAAATTCAAATTGCTATCTAGGACATGCAGTGAATCATTTTGATGTTGTTGATATTGGTTATAAAGTATTCATTGAGAATTGAACTGTTATCAACATTCTTCCAAATATTGATTAATGACTAATTTGTGGTTTTGTTATCTTCTTTACCTACATTGGAACTTATTTTCATTTTTGAGATTTCCTTAGTGTGTGTATTAGTGTATGTGTGTGTGTGTGTGTCACACTTGTATGTACCTATGTATGTATGTAAAAGCGGGCTGGTTTCCGCAACTCCACGACTAAGCGCGTATTTTGCGTGCAGGGTCAAACTTTTAAAAACATAAATAACAATGTGAAATATGGGGCATTTCACGTGAAGCGGACAACCAAAAAAAATGAGGTTGTGGATTTTGTTTATATTTCAGTCAGTTGTACTTCTAGTAGACATGGATGTGTACACACAATTTTTTTTTCTTGTGATTTTTTGTTGCTGAGTTATGAGCTTTTAAAAATTGACTAAGAATAAAGTCATGATTTTTTTATTTCTTATTAACAGTATCAATTTATTTGTAAAATAAACTAAAAACTGTTGGTTCTTACAGTTAAAAGGTTGAAGTTTTTAATTTTTTTGACGAATTCTAAATTTGATTTTTTACATATAGTAAACCGGAAGTGAACATTTCGAATCGATATTTGAGTAACTTCGACACGTTATTTTTTCAATTTTTTAAAGCTTTAAATGTCATTATTATTCACCAAAAAAATTAAAGCGTGATCTTCAATAGTTGTAGACTTAGAGCATATAGAGTACATACACATCGGTATGAGCACTTTCTAAGCATTCGGGTTTATGCGCTAACTTGCTAATATACTACGCTATTTATATTTTATTCCTTCATTCTAACATGCAAAAATATAAAAATAAAGGATTTCTTCAATTATTCACAAAAAAAAATGAAACTTGATCGCCAATGGTTTCAGACTAAGAGCAGTTTTATTAATTGAGATTGAAACAACAATAATAAAAATAGGAAGACTTATTTTGTAATTTTTACAATTTTACTATTTGCACTAATAAAACTACTCGTTTGTTGGAAGAAAAGCATGTAGTTGTTTAGTTCCTGGAACGGTGATAGCGGAAGCAAAACGGACTCGTAGAAAATCTCGCTCTAGTTGAATACTATCCTTCGAGCAGCAGTAAATAGACGTCTCAGCCAATGATGATTTGGCCCATTCATATAACCTTATGTGTAAAGAGAATTAGTGCTAGTGCAAATAGTAAAATTGTAAAAATTACAAAATAAATCTGCCTATTTTTATTATTGTTGTTGTTTCAATCTCAATTAACAAACCGCTCTTAGTTTGAAACCATTGGCGATCAAGTTTTTTTTTTTTTGTGAATAATTGAAGAAATCCTTTATTTTTATATTTTTGCATGTTAGAATGAAGGAATAAAATATAAATAGCGTAGTATATTAGCAAGTTAGCGCATAAACCCGAATGCTTAGAAAGTGCTCATACCGATGTGTATGTACTCTATATGCTCTAAGTCTACAACTATTGAAGATCACGCTTTATTTTTTTTGGTGAATAATAATGACATTTAAAGCTTTAATTCAATGTTAAAAAATTGTAAAAATAACGTGTCGAAGTTACTCAAATATCGATTCGAAATGTTCACTTCCGGTTTACTATACCTACGTAAAAAAATCAAATTTAGAATTCGTCAAAAAAATTAAAAACTTCAACCTTTTAACTGTAAGAACCAACAGTTTTTAGTTTATTTTACAAATAAATTGATACTGTTAATAAGAAATAAAAAAATCATGACTTTATTCTTAGTCAATTTTTAAAAGCTCATAACTCAGCAATAAAAAATCACACGAAAAAAAATTGTGTGTACACATCCATGTCTACTAGAAATACAATTGACCAAAATATAAACGAAATCCACAACCTCATTTTTTTTTAGTTGTCCGCTTCACGTGAAGTGCCCCATATCTCAATTTTAACTTGAGATTATTCTTATAATTATGCATAACTACTTAATTGAATGGAAACTATTTTATTACATAAATTATAGTACAAGTAGAACATGCAGTGCTGATAAGAACTCTGATATGTATACTCAGGTTGCTTATCTATAAACAGTAAGTTATAAAAGTGACTTCTGTTCAAAGTATTCATTTAAACTGTTGTGTGCAGTAGAGATGAAGTGTATATACTAGAACAGATCCAGGGACTAGGTATTTAACGAGACTAGGTTGCACCTATTCTAAGTTTTAAAATACTCGATCCATGATAATATAGTGGATCGAGTATTTTAAAACGTCGCGTAGGTATATTTAGCAAGACTATAATATAGTCTTAAGAAGTTGTAACTCGTAGTCGTCTCGATCCATTATATTATAACGGATCGAGTATTTTAAAACTTAAGACTATATTATAGTCTCGCTAAATCGACCTACAAGACGCGGCGCGCACGGCAACCAGGGTCTTGTCCAATCGAAGTAGGGTCGTTGCGCCGGTTGGCGGCCTTTTAGTCGCCTTCCTAACTTTGCTCTTTGATATTAGTATGATATGTCCATAAGTCAGGGTCTGATTGTTGCTGTAGGTGTAGCTGATATCATCAAGTTATTTTTGGACATAAGTATTGGAGGACTATTCTAACAGGTTTTTTTTAAATAAATAAAAACCTAAAATTTACTCAAAATGCCGGTTGGCGGCCACTTTTTTCAGTTCGCGGCCACCCTAGAGTTAGTTTTCGGCCGCCAGTGTTATACAATTTTTCCGTACACTTTTCGCCATACCAAATGGTCTTATCATAAATTTCCATGTATGGCATATGACGGCGATTGTCAATCAAATGCCTTTACTCTTAAAAAGCATGTTCTCTTCAATATTCGTCCCTTTCATATGCTCTTACTTAACCTTGCTTGCCGCGTACGAAGCCGCCTTTTGCTGTCCCCGGGGCCCCCGCGTCGCCGCCAACGGGGGACGCCGGACCATGTCCTCCAACACTGAGACCTGCCTCCGGAAGGGAGCCAGCTCCTGCCGCACCAGGTCCCGTACCTGGCTCAGCACTTGGCCCCCCTCCGGCGCCGCCGGACTCAGTCCCCCTCGCGGCTCCACAGAGGCCGCTCTGGACATCCCCGCCAGGTCCCTCCGGAGCGACTCATTCATCACACCCGAACGAGTCGCTCCGTAACGACCGCGAGGCGGGCGACCTCCGCCCGCAACTCTGACGCCTCCTTTGAGGCAGGCCCGTTGGCCGCCGCTGCCGCCAGGATGGAGGCCTTGGCCGCGCTTATGGCCTCCCGCTTCGAGGATTGCTTCCTCTTGAAGGCCACAGCGCGGATCGCGGCCTCCACTACCTCCTCAAATCGGGCACTCTGCTCCTCGGCAGCGGGAGGTTCCTCTCCCGGGGACTCCGAGTCGTCAGAGTCGAGAGGAGGCGGAAGAGTTGAGGGAGCCCTGCGACTGCTCCCTCCAGGGCGACGCCCCTCCTCCACCAACCTCCCGGCCCGACGCTCCTCCCGGGTAGAGGGAGCCAGCCCCCTCCCTGCCTCACAGCCCCTGCCTCGCCTAGCGGTGGGGATCTTGCGGGCGGAGGCGAACTCGCCCTCGGAGGACGACTCCTTGTCGTCCTTCCGTCTGGGCCGCTTGCGGACGAACTTGACGCCCTCCACAGCGACCCCCCTTCCTCCGTCTTCAGAGCCCGCCGAGCTGACCGTTACTAGGTCTGGCGCGGAGCCGGAATCCGACTCCGCACCACCCCGGCGCTCAGGCGAACCCTCCACTACGCAATCGTACGCCATCAGCTCCTTAAAGGAAGCGGACTCGGATGACGACGATTGGGAGCCTCCTCGGCTCGTGTTGCCACTGGCAAACGGAAGGCATTTGGTGCCCACCCCAGAGTACGGAGGGCAGCCCGCCAAAGCGGGGTGGGATTCCCCGACTGCTGAGCAGTCGGGACCCACCTGGGGACTCATTTTACAAAAGCCTTTTTTCTTCATTCTTTTCCTTTTAGAGGGTGCGGTCCCTTACTTCTCCGCCCTTTCTCCATCACAGGGCCTCTCCTCCCACCCGCTCACTGCCCTCACAGCCACGTCTGATGAGCAGACGCGTACCAGAAGGCAGCGAGCGGGATTCCTCGCGTGTGTGTCTCTCTTGGTCTGATCCCTCACTTGCGACCTTCCGGCATGAGTGGCTCTACCGGGAAAGGTCGCAAGATCATTGAGACGCTCAAGCCCCACCACGACGACAACGTGGTGACACATTCGGTGGGGATTACCTAAACACCTGTGTAAAACAAGTGGCCGTAAACTGACACCTCTATTTTCAAATAGTCAGATAACGGCCTTCTATTTTTCATATGATTTTTAGAGGGCCGCGAACCAAATTTGTTTTGTTAGCAAGTGTTAGTTTGCGGCCACATGATAATCCTATGCCTATACATCCGTATAAAATTAGATTTTGGCGGCCGTGAACTAACTATATCATTTAAACCAACACCAACAATAAAAAAATGTTGCACAAAGCGAAGCTTTATTTACATTACTATGAAGAAAGAAAGCCAACTTATTTCATTCAATGAGCTAGTGCCGCGGCCACCCGGCCGTATACCAACTCTACTAAAAATTTATTATTTTGGTTGGCGGCCCCCAAAAAAAACTGGTATTAAAGTGATTTACTCCCAAAACAAATGAAAAATAACATGAAACAAACAACTATGATAACTCAAAAACAATCACACTAGTAATAAGTAATCGATAACTTGAAATACATACTTTTGAAGCGGGACTTGTTCGCTATTTTTTCCGCAGTTTTGCGTACGTGTGAGCGCTGACAGCACGGCTGGCATAATTGACGATTTAATTCCGGCACATGGATTAGGTTAATTGCCCAATTTGAATAGGCATTACATTCTGTAACTATCTATCTTTTTAATGTGGCACAAAACGTTGGCAAGATTGAGATAGAATTCTTATTATTGTAATATTCATACGGTTGGTCCTCTAAAAGGCCGCGAAACAACGCAGGGCCGCGATCCAGCGTAATGACCCTACCGACGCGGTAAAGCGAGATATCATTTTGTTGACATACTTCATTGGTCTGCTCACTCTTGTTTCCCAAAATCATGTGTGTGTCACCCAAGTGAATTTGAACCATATTTCGATATATTCTCATAAACATAATACAACCTTCTTTGCAAGAATATAATATATTCTTGCAAAGCACGTCATTCTATCCTTTTTTAACTACACTATTTCGCAGTCTTCCCATCTTTGTCTGTCAATACTCGTGAAAAATCGAGTCTTCGTACTACTCTACTGCAAACTAGGCAAACTTTTTACACTAGGTACTTGTAAATACTCATTGCACATGTGATCTTGGTGTATACCGGCTCGACTTATTGATAAGACATCAACATCGGATACTTTATTTTCCTTCTGTGGATTATTAATAAATAACAGGATACGAATGACAGTGGGAACCCGAAAACTCAAACAATTAATGTTCTTAAATCAAAATTATTAAGTCTGATTTTCTATGTGTATGAAAAAAAACAATGATTGTTAATAGGTGGTGTAGGTTATATGTGGTTAAAAAAAAGGGAAGATTACAATTCATTACTGCATCGGTGATATTCAAAGACTTAGCATTCTTTAAAGTATGCGTACATCAGAGACTAGGTGGAATAGGTATTTGTATGGAATTGGATTAGGTGCACCTAATACAAAATTTACCTAGTATGACGAAACTCTACTGTGTCATATATAATAATGAAGAAATGCTGATAAAGTAACTTGTTATGTTTCATAGACCTGGTTATTTTGCATATAATTTAAAAATCTATAACTTACCAGTCTAATGTCTTTTGCATGGCATTCTTTTTATCAGGGTCAGTGGCTTCTTTAACAACTGTTTCATAGTAATTCACAACTGATGTTGCATCATCAATAATACAATTCAGACTTTTCTTCTCTTCAATGTATTTCTCAAACAAATGGTGCTGTCTTGCCCTTTTTATGATTTTGTCATCAATATCTGTGATGTTCATTACATACAGTATGTCATAGCCAAAGTAGTTGGCCATTACTCGCCTTAAGATGTCAAAAGATATGTATGATCTGGAATTTAAAAAGACTATAGGATAATATTTGTTAATTATTATCAAATAAACAGATATAAGGTAAAAATAAACATCTAAAACACTTTTAAAAGCGGATATTTCAAAGTGTAATTTTTCTATTTGATCATTTCTTTGGTTGAAATAGTTATCTAGTAAATGAGTAAAAAAAAGTAAGATTTATTATTTGCACTAGACATAGGCACAACTAAATTATGGTACCGTGGAGCAGAAGCAGTAGAAAATTGGGTATTCAATTCAACATAAACTACAGTAAGATATGGTTTTAGTGAAAACATTTTTAAACTATTTTAATAATATTTCTTAACGACTGGCGAGTGTATCTTGAATGTAATGCAAGTAATTAACGCACAAAATGTCCCTACAATCACAAAGAGATCATTCACACTGAATGTAAGTACCTGGCATGGCCCATATGGGAGGCGTCGTACACCGTTGGTCCGCAACTGTACCAGTTAATGCGGTTACCATTGTCGCACACAAATTCTTCCTTCTGTCGTGTTAAGCTATTATAAAGTTTGAGCACTGGCTTCTTCTCATTTTTAGCCGGTGGGGACCAACTGGGTTGACTTCTTTTTGACATTGTAAGTATATTCACATAAAACTTCCTTTCAAGATTTATTTACCACTAGTGCGTGTACTAAACTTAATAATTTGAGGGAATCTTCATTAAAATCTATAGTTATAACATAGAAAAAGCGTTTTTCGCCACGTACTGAAAGTATGATGCATGACTCTCTGACACTTGCAGCGCAATTTATCTGACAGCAACCATCTGTAGGATTTTGAGGTTGACAATTGAACTTAATTTTAGTGATTCCAATAATTATTTTCACAACGAAAAAAGGTAAGGTCTAGTTTTCATCAGCTTAATTTTATAGTAGTTATGTGTGTCTGAATAATAATTATAATGTTGTGGTATAGTGTGTGTATATTTTATACGTAATTTGAAAAAGTATTTAATAATTTTAGTCATGACAACCTAAACTATTTTAATGTACTCTGTGACCTAAACATAGTAGTTTAGTTTCTACCTTGCGTAGGTAGAGACTTCGTATTCGTATAAGAGAATTTACGAATTACGTATATTGCAATCTTACGTAATAATACGTATGACTCTCTTGTCAGTCTGGTTATGGGTTGGCAATTTGGCATTTTATAATTGCTTTACTGAATGTACATAACTAAACGATCCGCCTGGATCCGCCCTAGCTCAAAAGTTTATATCTCAGCGCTTATTACACTATCCAATTTTTAGGAAGCCCATTTATGAAACAGGATAGTGTAAATTCGAACTAAATCGGCCTCTAACAGTCTAACTTCAAAATTGAAGCTAAAGTCCGATTTACACCCGATTTAGTTCGAATTCCTAAATTGTTTCCGATTTAGGTTTGCTAAAAATTGGATAGTGTAATAAGCGCTTTAATCTCTTAGAACCGTATAAAAATCCGATGCCTGGTTAAAAGAAGGAAGCGGATTTTGATTTTGTTTTATACTTTTTATAAATACCTACACAATTTGCAATTCAGATCATGACAAATCGCCTAAACAACTTTTATTTAGACGATTGATTAAGTAACGCACTAAAGATATGTAACAATAAAAATAATATTCCGCAGAAACTATGAAAAATATTATGTTTCTTTCTTTCTAACAAGAAAAGTAGGAGTTTATGTCAATTGATAAAAAGAGACGAAGCTATCGATAAGTGTTAATTTGGTTGGCTCTGAAAACTCCTTATTGACTTGTGAATGTGTGTGTTGTGATGTGAACAAAAATAACTATATAACTAAATGTAATGTAGGGATGGGCAAGTGAAAAAAATATATCGATATTTATCGTATCGATATTTTTAAACACTATCGATAATTATCGAGTGAAAAATATCGATATATCGATATATCGTCAGTTTTCGCATGATTATTCATACATATTCCCAAAGCAATCAAACTTCGTAATAAACAATAGAAGAAAATAGTATTTTTTATTAATGCTCGATTCTAAATATATTTTTAAGTTTTGTGATTGATTTGTTGAAAAAAAAACCGAAAATTGTTAGTTGCGTGTTAATTCAAGGTCATATTCGTCTTACACTGACAGTTTAATAGAATTTGTATTTTTGTTTACGCTACCAGTAGTCTTAAATTGCTATATTGCATCTAATAACGATTGTGGCGAGATTTTTTAAGTTAACAATACGCGAGGAGCATGCAACGATAATCTATTGTAATAACATTAAAAACGCAACCAAAATTGCATAAAAAAAATATCGAATTTGATACGAATTCGATAGTCTAAACTAAAAATTAAATATCGATATATCGCGACTAAAAATATCGACGATATATATCGATAATTGTATGGAAAAATATCGATATTTCGATATATCGATATTTTTTGCCCATGCCTAATGTAATGTATTTCTACGCGTTTATCTGAAAGTAGGGATGGGCAAGTGAAAAAAATATATCGATATTTATCGTATCGATATTTTTAAACACTATCGATAATTATCGAGTGAAAAATATCGATAATTCGATATATCGTCAGTTTTCACATAATTATTCATACATATTCCCAAAGCAATCAAACTTCGTAATAAACAATAGAAGAAAATAGTATTTTTTATTAATGCTCGAGCCTAAATACTTATATTTTTAAGTTTTGTGATTGATTTGTTGAAAAAAAAATCCGAAAATTGATAGTTGCGTGTTAATTCAAGGTCATATTCGTCTTACAGTGATAGTTTAATAGAATTTGTATTTTCGTGCACGCTACCAGTAGTCTTAAATTGCTATATAGCATTTAATAACGATTGTGGCGAACTTTTTTAAGTTAACAATACGCGAGGAGCATGCAAGAATAATCTATTGTAATAACATTAAAAACACGCAACCAAAATTGCGTAAAAAAAATTATCGAATTTGATACGAATTCGATAGTCTAAACTAAAAATTAAATATCGATATATCGCGACTAAAAATATCGACGATATATATCGATAATTGTATGGAAAAATATCGATATTTCGATATATCGATATTTTTTGCCCATGCCTATCTGAAAGTTGCGACTACTGTACTCTATTAATATTTTGTGTATTTTTGTATTGTTTCGTCTAAAAAACACAATCCTTTCGGACAACATGGCTCTCTGTGTTTGTAAATGCCTAAATGTAACGCTTGAAGGTGATAAACTTGAAGAAAATGTCGATATTGGGAAACTGGAGTTAACATCCATGGAACAAAGGGATATTTTTTTCAGTGAGGTACCGTCAGTAAACATGTCTTGACCTTGACTTATAGGAAGGGTTTTCATTGCTTGATATGTTAAAATATGAATGAAACCTTATCAACATGACTATGATCACATTTATTTTGATATTATTTTGTATTTATTTAATACATAATATTCAAGTACATGTGCGTTCGGCGCTGTATCAACTTGTTTACGATCGTGCTAATGATAGGTACATAATATTGAAACATCCTCCTACTTACACTCTAGCCGGACTTTTTTAGTTTATATAGAGCTTATATATTATTATTCCAAACTCATCTTGTTGCTTTCCTGTTCTTTGTACAAAACAGTATCAAAAGAATGCAAACCAGTTTTACTGGAACTATAAATTTATCATGAATATTTAGTACTTTATGTTTTAAATAAAATAGTTGCAAGTAATGTTAAATTGTTGTTGTAGAAACTGCTATCATGCTCCCTAGGCAGCCTTAAAAGTCAGGTTGCTCAGCCTGCACTTGTGGAGCAGCGTCCGTTGGGCAGGTGGACCATACACTCATGCCTGGCTTGTGGCCAGCCCACTCACGCCATATCACATGACAAAAATGGACCTTATGCATTGCTTATTTGTAAATCTAATCAGGTCAGTGTTCATTTCAGTGTCTAATTACATACAGTCAGTTGAATTACAGCTATTGATTGATATATTACGAAATGTAAATAGCTGCCATCTGTTTCACATCTAAAAAATACCTATCAAGTACATGCACACTAATGCTTGTTTTAATAATTGAGATTCATTTTGTGGCCTTGCTGATTATCTTATACTGCAAACAAAAGAAAGTAAACAAGTAATAAAAATAAGGTACGTAGTCACCAAGGGATTTCAAATTGTATTAAACTTATCAAAAAGATATAATTTTTAAGTGCATCAATAATTCAAAACAAAAAAATTACAATTACCTATAGGATTTTAATAACTATTTGTTTTTTCTCTGGACCTTCCTTGTTAGAATCTTATTTTTTATTTAGTGCTTGTGTTTCTATACTAAACTATGTTAAAACATATATGTTAATATGGAGCATATTTACATCCAATCTTATCACCAAAAAAGATAATTCTCGTCCCTGACTTATGGATTTACCTGATTATGTTGCAGACCACACAGGAGCGGGTAAACAGTTTGAAAAAATCAAATAACTATTCGCCAGTTTTTCACTTATTAGTGCCAGAAGTAACAAATGATATTGAAATGAAAGAAAATGTGGATACAAACAACTTTATAAACAGTGATAGAAATGTTTGGCTGCCGACGCAGCAGGTGATAGGCACACTCAGCAAACAGATGAATCAAACCCTGCAGTCACAGCTGGAGGCTGTCGAGGAGTCTGTTAGACAGTTCAGAGATCAGAAATATGCAGAATTTGAGGCTTACAGAGAAAGAGCACAGAGAGACCATAAAATTTTAGCTAGGTATGCTGTTTATATATCTAATTATAACTTATGAAGTCCTCTAAAACATGCTAATTTTATAAACTCCACCTAAACTTATGTCAAACTAGCCTGTAAAAATATAAATACATATTATGTTAACAATGGTTTTATGTTGTTGCAGTATCATAAGCAAGGCACGTAACAATGTCGACAGGGAAGGCTGGCGGATCGACACAAACATCGACAATGGACCACCCTCCCCTCACCTTCCTCCCCTACAGAGACGAAGACTGTCCTCTTTCAAAGATGCCAAAAAAGTCTCACAAAATATTGTTCAGGTATTAACTATTTCTAAAACATCAAGGAAATTATTAAACTCTTTACTTATATTCATTTGCAAGCTATTTTCTTTTAAATTGCTTTTTGTGTAAAAGCAGTATGAGTTATGACTGATGGAGACCTCAGTGTGTAAATAAAATGTTTTCATATGTACAACTGTTAGACACTGTCACACACCACATACATAGTTCTGGGTTAAATGACCTCCCGTTTTAAAGTTCATTTCATCATAATTTGAGCACAAGATTCTTGTGCCCTCTTAGAATATAATGATAACTGTATGTAGGCTTTTAGTGAGAACTTGTAACTGGCCATATTTTTGTTATCAACAAAACTATTGTCTGCCTAGCTGTAAGATTTCCAAAAATAATAAAACAAGAAAATAATATTATAAATATTTTGTCAGAATATTCTATTATACCACTATGATAAAGGTAATTACTATGAGCAGTATCAATTTACAGCTCTGTTTATTTTGTTACCATATAACCACCATAACAGAGGAAAAGTATGTGATAATTGATAATATTGTGTTTACATACAATGGTATATTTTAAATAAATGTTACAAGCTGGCACATTTTACTCCATATAAATGTTATTATTTACTTTTATTTTACACATGCCATTCACACAGCTTTGTTAATTTATTATGACACTAAACTGAAACTATTTTTGGTTTTAAATCGACATTGTTTATTTTGCTTTACATGAATAGTTAGGTACTATTTATAAAATCCAATGGCACAATAAAAATAAATTTATGATTTTTTCTGTTGAGTTTTGTAATTCATGAAGCTACACATGCTTTGTCTTCATGTTTATTAATTAGTATAGTTATTACTTTATGTTTGCAGCACACTAGAAATATGCCGCCCGAAGAAGATTCATTAGATGCTGAAGATCTTTTTGACTTAGAAGGTTTTGACTCCCGGAATAACATGCTCTCTGATCAAGATGACTATGACTCTGATCGTAAGTATTCTTTTCAAAGCAAATGTCTATCCACTATTGTAGCTACGCTAAACGCCTTAGAAAATAACTACCTTTTTTTCAGAAGAGTTAGCAATTCCAAATACCTGGTTTTTAGATTACATAAAGAGATATTACATTCAGTTAATGTATGAATTTCTAATTCTTCTGAAGAAAAGTGAGTTATTTTTTCAGGCGTTTGCTTTGCTTTTTTTGCCGTATCAGGCTTGACGCCAAGATTACCTTTTAAATACAATATTTTCGATCTCACTCACGAAAGTCCCTACAGAAAACACAGACGAAGCTGTGCTATTATCTTCTCTACTGTTTATTACTGGTTTCTTAAATATACATTTTCAAACAAATTTTTGCAGAAGGCAGTAACGACGAAGGCATACACATCGCGCGGCCCCGCGGCGGCGGCGGTATGGATGTGATTGCGCGCTCTCTTCCCATGAATGTGCCAAAGTTCCCCAACGATCGCCCCACTCAACGGGACTTAGATGATGATGTAAGAAATTGCCACATTTCTTTCATTTGATGATGATGGTGATGATTATTATTCCTGTTATTATTTTCATCGATATAAGCTGGTTTACTAGGCTGTGTACTTCATTCTTATTTCTTTATGTCAAGTCTATTTATGTTACCAGTTAGTTTACTAACGTATCATTGTAGGCTATCAAAGAAACGGGTCACATAGCTTTTATAGAATAATCTATCAGAGATTCATTTGATGCAATAATCCTACAGAAATTATATCAGTGTTATTAATTGGTTATAAACTCAAACTCTCAAAGCATTTGTTTCGATCAAACCATTTACCGGCAGTTTAAATCTCTATGGAGAAGAACATGCAGGAAACTCCATGGACATTCCTTTAAATGAATATTTTGGATATACAGGAGGAGCCGCAAGACATAGCAGCAAGTATCAAAGCGCTGGCGCGCTCGGTGCACGGCGACGTGTTCGAGCTGCCGCGCCCGCGCTTCTCCACCCAGATCTAGCGCGCCTGCACACAGTGCGCACGCCGCTCGGTGTCCCAGCTGTCCGCGTCACACGTGACATTCGCTCCGACCGCCATACACGGACAACGCTGCGCAACAATACTAAATCATTCAAAGATATCTCGTCGAGTTGTGCATGACTAGTGTGCTTGAGTTATACATACACTTGCCACACATTGGTGCTTCATAATGTGATCACAGTGACCCTAAATCCAAATTATGAGTATATGTTACGTTTGACTTAACAACTAGTGACAATACATGTTATGCTACATTTAACAAACAGATATGTATATGGCAGCTATATTGAAATCCAAAAAGCTTAACAAAATGAAAATTTGGGAGCCCTTTAATATTATTGAATAAGATATAAATATATGAGAATGAAAATAGGATATAAGAGGCTAAAAAATGTTATGATAAGCAGAGTAACTATTGAAAAGATAAACACCAAATGGTTTCTACTGCAGTTTACTAATATTGATCAATTTAGTTGCTGGTCCCGATAGTACTTGTTTTGAATTATTTAAGCTATGCCATTTTATTAGTTTGCAATACATTTTTAATATCGAGAACATTCAATCTATAATTGTGATTAGATGGGTGCAATATGTTGATATACATCAATATATTTAGGGTTGCCAGGTCTTAAAACCGAAAAGCCGGACAGACCAGCTATTTTATAGATGTTGGGTAAAATTGCCGCACACTTTATTTTTTAGTGTTAGTACACTAATAACAGTAACACCCATATGTTTGGTTGTAAACAAGTTGTTTTTTATGATTTACCAAAAAATATTCTTAAAATTCAATGAAATAACAAGACAATTGTATACATCAGTCTTCTTTATTATCAATCATGCAGTATTTATTACAATAATTCGGTGGGCGATACGAGGTGAGGCGGGCGGAATGCAACACAAGTAAAAAGAACCGGTGGACATCGTCTAATGTGACTGCTCGCCTGGCAACGCTAAATATATCCATGGCTAGAATATAATTCTTAAGTGACCAACAATTAAAGCAACGTCAATTAAAACATTTAAAAAATCGTGAGGTGAAGAATAGTGCAATTTCTTTGCTTAATGTTCGACCGCTTGTTGTAACGACTACATATTATTATATAATCTAGCCATGTAAGAGTTTAATAATGGAAGGAAAATAGAGTTGTGACACCATTATGTTAATTTAAAATCAATTCGACTTAAGATAATAATGCCATATTCTGTGAATTACTCTTGTCGGCTGCTGATACCTATAAAACATAAATGTAAGTGCGAAAGTGTCTTGGTGTCAGTGAGTATTGTTAAATGTATGTAAATATAATAAAATTTTATAGATGACGAGTAAATATAACTATGAATTGTTAACATCTAAGTCATATCCACGTTAATAGACCTTTCTATTATGTTTATCTGGTGTTATCTTAATGATAAGTGAAAAGTGTACAAAAATACCTTGCATTTCTTACTAGTCTTTTAGGGTCACGAAAAAATCGTTCATTGTTAACATAATTTTCAGTAGGTAGTTTATTAAATCGCATACATATAATGGAAATCATAAATGTACATAAGAGATCATTGTTATTACGTTGGATAACGATACAAATAAAACTTTTGAAAATCGTTTATTTTTATACCCAATATTTTGAATGTTTATGTAAAAGGTTAACAGTCAGAACAGGAGTAGGCTTCGACGACGCAGTGGCGTCTCGCTGGTTTGTAATGTTTACTTTCTATAACTTCGTAGTGTTAAGTTAGGCTATTTACGTTTTCTTATATCGTGTGTTAGGTACTGAACAAACGAATCATATATTCAGCGTCTTCCAATAGCACTGATTAATAAAAGAGAAAGATGATTTTTAATGTGATGTCTATTTCAGTCAGTTGTTTTTATTTTAGCTAAAACTAATAATTGTTTCATTGGTGTGACATTTATGAGATGGACCTTGATTGTATGTATTAGAAGTATGTAATAAATATTGAACGTGAATATGGCTTATTATTTACTGCCGCCTGTTAAATGAATATTTACTCGACTTAATATTTGAAGTGAACATATTAAGATTTACATAATACTATAACACTCTCGACACTGACCTATTATGGTCGACCTCTGTCGTTGATAGCACAGCCGGTTGCCATGGTTGCGGCGTCACAACAAATGTTGCTAAAATTTTATAGACGTGCTGTATAGAGGAAGTGTTTCTAATTAGCAAGAGAAACAATGTTGAGTTCACGTTATTATAGCGCTTCTCGGCTGGGTACTGATGCGAAGCCGCGAACTGCGATGGTGGTGGACGAAGACGACGAGTTGTACGCGGGATTCGACGAGGTGGCTCCTGCCCTGGACACGCGCAACTTGCGAGAAGACCAGGACTTCCAGGAGACGCTCCGTACCGCCGGCATCGGAAGGAAAGTACCCAGCACTAGCAGAATGGGCACAGGGGTGAGTCTGAATTATTGTTGACCGAAGATAACCTGTAATGTGCATGACGACATAGCTTAGTGTTATTATTTTATAAAATAAATAAGAGAACATAATCTTGCTCAAAATATTGATAGGGTCAATACATATCTGCTTTAAACTGGAAATCAATGTCTTATATTTACTATATCAGTATCAGAATAAAGTAAGTTTTCTGTGCAATATTTTACTGTTATTTATTTTGAACACAAACAAGGTGTAAAATAACTTAAAACCATTTTTACTGCTTTAAACAAGCAACCAGTGGCTAAAACATTCAATCAAATCAAACAATTAAATCAGACTCTTCCCGCTTTGGGTGAAGAGGGAGGGTGTGTTACTCTTACTGACTAAAACCCGACCGTGTTCCTCATAATGCCCTAACGTCGCAGTCGGTCGCAGTCCGAGGTAACTCTCGAACAATTCTGCAACCCTGGGTCCACATTAGCCCAAGGTCGAATAATCTGGAAGTCAAAAAAAGAAAAGGCCTAGCTCGGCTATCTGATAGAAGTTTATGCAGGCTAAAACTAAACAGAAAGTTTACTTCAGGACCAATTTATAATCGCTAATGGTTGAACACAAGGATATAAGGCATGTCTCCTCGCGAACTACAAAAGTCTAAATATATATAACTCAAAAGTGACTGACTGACATAGTGATCTATCAACGCACAGCCCAAACTACTGAACGGATTTTGATTAATTCTACCCCCAAGGGGATAAAATAGGGGATGAAAGTTTGTATGAAACTTTGTCAATTTTAAACCGATCGGGCTGAGAGTTTCAAAATCGGGGATAAAGTAACTATTCCACGCAGACGAAGTCGCGGGCAGAAGCTAGTTGTTAATAATAATGACCACTGTGTGAATGATTTTTTACAACTTGTATTTGTCCATGTTCCAGATGATGCGCATTGGCACAGTAAGTGTACGCGGCAACAGCTCCCGTGCAGCGACCGCCGCGCGACCTGTCACCGCTGTGCGCGCGGCCGGTTATACTTCCACTACTAGAGATATCCCCACGAGGGATGACGTTAAGGAGGATAGGTAATAAATACATCATGCTTCTCCGGCCCGCATACCAATTCAATCAGTTTCGGTGCACCATACTTTCTTTTTCCATTCTTCTCTATAGTTTTAATATTAGTAGTCCCTTTTTGTAACTCTATCTTCTTTCACACAGTCCATTCATCTTTTCTTGATGTTTCGCTCTACATTCCTACCTACTCAAAAATTACCTCTATGACATTTTCCTTATTACCGCTCATCTCGTGATGGGGCTGTTCTGATAAGATGACAAATGGTTTCCACACAACTTTCTTTCTCATAATATACACGTTTTTTATTTTATCCATTCGTGTAACACCACACATCCCTTTCAGCATTCTCGTCTTAGTTGCATAATTACTCCAAATGTTGCCTGTTTATTTAACTACGAGAAACCTTTGTGTTGTTCGCAGCATTGAAGAACGGGTTAAGCAAATGGAGGCACGCATAATGACGCTGGTTGAGGAGTCGTGCATGCTGAGCGCACGGACCGACCCCGACGATGAAGCCGCACCGAAGAAGGACGTTGATTTAGGCCAAGTGAGACCTGTTAAAATCAACTTCATTGCTAAGAATTTGATTAATAAAAATATGTTTATGAAATCCTTGGTATCATGTTCTAGGCTTTAGCCAAAGCGCAGGAGGCGTCGGCTATGGAGAGACAGTTGATTCGGATGCAGGAACAGGCAAATGTTGGTGACACACACAATCTGGACCTGACTTTTGCTGTAAGTATTAACATGATTTATCATTTGAAAATGAAAACAATATATCTAGTTTTAATTAAAACTAGATATATTGTTTTCATTTTCAAATTTAAAATGGATTTCCGCAAAGTAACGCCTGACTCAATCAATTTTATGATTTATCATATTTTCATTTCCGTCTTCAAAAGACACTAGTCCTTCGATTGTTAAAAGATTTACTTATTAACAGTTCTGTACTAAATTACATTTTTTTTTTTCGAGTTTGGTTATAGGCCATACACCTAAGCCTCGAAATCATAATCAAAAATAATTTCCAGGTCCTATGCAACTTGGCAGGACAATACGCGCTTAATGAAATGTATACTGAGGCATTAAACACATACCAGCTACTTACCAGGAATAAGCTGTTTCCTCACGCCAACAGACTAAAGGTAATGTACAGACCTTTAATATTTTCCATGATTAGGTGCAAAAGCATATAAAAATAATAACATCTTAAACGAAGCCCTCATATATCAACACTATCAGGAAAGCTAAGCTTTGCCGCCTACGCTGTCAGGAAAGTCAGACAATTCACTGACGTTTACACAGCTCTCGGCCGCACTGATGCCGCTACAGACGGTGCCGCCACAAGAAAAAGTGACGAAGTGAAATTTGTACCCCGATAAAAAGTAACACAGCACTACCCTATATTAAATTGTAGTCTTTGCACAGCACCTTCTACACCGGCAGCAACAAACTACTGAACCAAATCCTGCATCGTTGTATCAGAATTTTCCGTGCTATTTGAAAATATCAACTATCGGGCAGTTGCCCACCAGATACAACACCAGTCTGGTCGGAGGATCCTCGTTTTTCAATGGAGGCTTGCGGGAATTTTCATCCTGTTCAGCATACCCTCTATAAGTCTAATTTAGTTATTTCTGTAGTGTTTTGTCCTACAGTATTCTACTGTGGGGAAAAGGCGCTGACATACGAAACATATTCGTCGTACAAAAGCGAGCCGTATACCAGCTAGGATCCAGTCTCTTTAAGATAACTTAGGCAATAAATTTATTTCTTCTATCATGGTTTATAGGTTAACATGGGAAATATCTATTTCAAAATGGGAGAGCACCCAAAAGCCTTGAAGTTATACAGAATGGCGCTCGATCAGACGCCAACCGCTGAGAAGGATTTGAGGTAAAACATCCTTTATTACTATGGCACTATGAGTCATCAACTCTATTATAGCCAATTAATTGGTATAAGCCTCTTCAAAGTTGTGCTGTGCAATGTCCGGTAGACATTTGCAGTACGCTTTATCAATGCCATTATTCTGATATTTGAATTTGTTTAGGATGAAAGTAATGCACAACATCGGACTGCTTCTGGTGCGTATGGGTAAGTTCCGGGACGCCGTCACCAACTTTCAACATATCATGCATGAACAAGGAGATTTTCAAACGGGTGAGTGAGACAAATATATTATTATGCTAAATAATAAAGTCCGCACTGGTAAAGCAACTCTTGCCAAGGTCAGTCTGCGGATGTGACCTTATAGATCTAGAATATAAATTTATAGAATCTTTATATACGGAGACTCCTCCGTCCCTCGGAGAGCACGTTAAGTCGTTGGTCCCAGCTGTCATTTATAGATCTTTGACGGACGTTACGGATTTTCAGAAACCAGAAAATCAGACTCCAGTCTTGCCAAGACGTACCATGTTACCCAGTTAATGAGAAACGCCGGCCTCATATAGTTTAAAATTAATATGATAAAAAAGATTGACTTGTAAACGTGTTATATACAACCTACTTATAAAATAAATATAATTAATGACTGTGAATAAATAATGTCTATGTGTATTTAATTCTAGGTCTGCACCTAGTGTTGTGCTCAGTAGCGTTGAATGACGCCGAAGGTGCCAAAGCCGCTTTCCACGCTATGCTGGACGTGGAGCCGCCTACATTCCACCAGGACATCACAATTGATGACGTAAGCAATCGCTTCAGAAATCTTCTTTTACTTGTCTTGTCCTATTTCAATGTAATCCTTGCAGGCAGCGTCCATTACGAAAGACCGGCCGGGGTACCGTGCCATACAGGAGTGACCTTAACGTTGAGTCGTTTAGTTTATAAGACCGATGTTTAGTTTAGTGTTTTGATTCAGTATCAAGATGTAGCATTTATTTCATAAGCACCTTTATTTTACGATATTGGCACGACTCTTTCTATTAACTTTTTTACTTACTTTATATTTTCAGGAAAACGACGCCTATGAATGCGTCGTCCGCGACGTGGTCCGCGGCGACCGACTGTCGAGATGGTCACGCCGCGGCGCCGCGCACGCCGAGCGCTGCCTGGCGCTAGCTGCAGCCGCCGCTGCCATGCAGAGGCCGGGCTCTCGGGGACCGGACTCTGGGTGAGAAAATGTTTACTTTTTGATCCTAACTCGCCTATTCTGCTGCAGGACAAGAACCTCTCCATCGCCTTTTAAATGTTTGACTGGTTTATCAAAGGGGCCGTTCCAAACTACGCTTATCATTTCTCGATTTTCAGAAAAGGATTCCACTGCGGTGAAGACCATTCGTTCTTTGATAGGCAAAAAATGGCCCACAGCCATAATCAGAATTTCAGCATGCATTTGGCTTTATTTGTTGTGCATTTCTATGCCTACATTGTCATAATACCTTTGCCTTGCATTAGCCGCAGCTACTTAGGCGCATGTTACAGCGGTATGTCGTGGTGCGTGGAAGCACTCCGCGGCTACAGCGGCGGGGCGGCGGGCGCGCGGCTCGAGCTGGGCGGGGCGCTGGCGGCGCTGCGCTCGCTGCGCCCGCCCACCGGTGCATCCGCACAGAGAGCGCTGCAGCGGCTGAAGGCGGTGGCGCGCGCGCATCCACATGATCGTGTACTGCGCGCTGAGGCTAACACTGATGCTGCTTTTGTGGCTTATGCGGTAACAAGTATTATGTTTAAAGTTAGAAATTAACACTTGCGATATTCCTGTTAAAACCTGCGGGCCGTTAGGAACGTTACAGTATTGGATACTATTTTCACTATAATGTAAATAATATTGTACCACATAATAAATACCTAGTTTCGATTCTATTCAATTTAAAAAAGAACAAGTGCCTCGCAAGCGTCTGCCGTCCGGGGCCTCGCAAAGTCGCAACGGTAAAAGCAAACAAAAACCCTATGCTTTCTTAAAGAAGTGTTTGTATATGTGTTATTATAAGCTTACCATTGATGAAGTTACAATGACAAAAAAAAAGGGAATTAGGAATCAGTTTTATTTTCCAAATAATGATTATTAATTAGAGAGTTAAAAATTCTCTCAATCACTTCAATCAAATTAACAACGGATATCAATTCAGAATAAAAGGAAAAACACGGTTTTGTTACATAGTGTACTTATATCAGATATGAGTTAAAATGGCAAAATTGAAAATTTAAAAAAAAATACGACGGTAAAAACACAATTGAAAAAGGATTAAATAAAATTAATAAAAAACCCCGACTTTAAGAATTAAAGTAACCCAAGAATATCCGTCGGGGGCTGCCATCACTATCTGCAAAACTAGCTCATTTAATGAGCTAGTTAAGGGCGCATATTCCGAACGGCATTTCATACAAATTTCGAAGTCGTTATTTTCCGAAATGACTAAACCGATTTTAATGAAACTTTACACACGTAAGCAGAATACATAGGTCTAAAAAGTTAATTGAAAACATTTTCGATAAATAGTGTTACAGTTAAATTAGACCCATTTTAAATGTTCCATACAAACATAAATTTTCAGTTATCTTCTTTAAAAGAAGACATTTCGAAAATGTGTTTAATTAACTTTTTAGACCTATGTAACCTGCTTATATGTCTGAAGTTTCACTAAAATCGGTTCAGTCATTTCGGAAAATAACGACTTGAAAATTTGTATGAAATGCCGTTCGGAATATGCGCCCTTAAGTAGTAAATAAGAGAGAATTTTATTATGAACATTAAATTGTACTACATATAGATTTGTATCTACAAACCTATTACTGAAAACCGCATCAATATCGGAGTAGTTTTGTTTTTTTTTTGCAAAAAAAAATTTGTTTACGGCAGCGCCCCCTCGTGAGTTTTCACCGTAACACATATCTAGGAAATCCACTAATCAAACCTTAACCCAACACTGAAAACTGCATCAAAATTAGAATAGTAGTTTTGAAGATAAATGGCAACATTGGTTTGCCCAAATATCCTTGACTGCAGCGCCCCCTGGTGAATTGTCACCGTAACACCTATCTAAGAACTTGCACCGATCAAACCCGAACCCATCACTGAAAACTACATAAAAATCGGAGCAGTTTTTGTTTTTTTGCAAAAACATATGTTTACTGCAGTGCCCCCTCGTGAGTTTTCACCGTAACACATATCTAGGAAGTCCACCAATCAAACCTTAACCCATCACTGAAAACTGCATCAAAATTGGAATAGTAGTTTTGAAGATAAATGGCAACATTGGTTTGCCCAAATATCCTTGACTGCAGCGCCCCCTGGTGAATTGTCACCGTAACACCTATCTAAGAACTTGCACCGATCAAACCCGAACCCATCACTGAAAACTACATAAAAATCGGAGCAGTTTTTGTTTTTTTGCAAAAACATATGTTTACTGCAGTGCCCCCTCGTGAGTTTTCACCGTAACACATATCTAGGAAGTCCACCAATCAAACCTTAACCCATCACTGAAAACTGCATCAAAATTGGAATAGTAGTTTTGAAGATAAATGGCAACATTGGTTTGCCCAAATATCCTTGACTGCAGCGCCCCCTGGTGAATTGTCACCGTAACACCTATCTAAGAACTTGCACCGATCAAACCCGAACCCATCACTGAAAACTACATAAAAATCGGAGCAGTTTTTGTTTTTTTGCAAAAACATATGTTTACTGCAGTGCCCCCTCGTGAGTTTTCACCGTAACACATATCTAGAAAATCCACCAATCAAACCTTAACCCATCACTGAAAACTGCATCAAAATTGGAACAGTAGCTTTGAAGATAAATGGCAACATTGGTTTGCCCAAATATCCTTGACTGCAGCGCCCCCTGGTGAGTTGTCACCGTAACACCTATCTAAGAACATGCACCAATCAAATCCAAACTCATCATAATGGAGATAAATGGGAACATTGGTTTGCACAAACAAACAAACATCCTCTCACCCCAAGCACATACGCTGTCTCCGTTCCGTCGTGGGTAAAAAGGAAAACATACCAAACACTTGAATTTATCCTTGGTTTAAAGTTTGTTAAAAAGCTACGACACATAGAAGTTGTGTGTGAAAGCAGTTTATTTTGTAATGTGTAGCTCGGCAACTGGTCGGAAGCCCGGCAGCTGAGCGAGGCGGCGTCGCGCGACGACCCGTACTCGTGCGCGGCGCGCGTGACGTGCGCGCTGGCGGGCGCGCGCGAGCCGGCCGCCGCGCCGGCCGCCTGGCGCCGCGCCGCCGACCTGCTGGCCGCCGCCACGCATCTGGACCCCGCCGATCTTATCGCTGCGCACGACCTGGGTAACTACAGACGCGAATCTGATTTGATTTTGGCGTAATCTTTCCTACCTACTGTACACTCATTTCTTTTGCAACCTATGCCTAGAAACCTGAATATGATTAAAAAAACAAGCGAAGCGAGTTAGAAACTTTTACCACTCAGCCTTGGGTAGATTAGATATTTTGGACCAGTTATTTATTACTACAAATATAGAGTTAGCCAGAATCCACCAGCTCCCAAACTTCGGGCTGCTACTTAAAAATTACTAATAGAAAAACAGATTGACACTGCCCAACACGGTAATCGAATCAAGGACTCCACGCTCAGTAGCCGTGTTTTGCGACCACAAACCCTACACGGCAGTCATAAGCAAGAGCGAACTATTGTAAATGCCGTAAACAGTTGCCAGATAATTGGTACTTCGGAAACTGTATACAAAATATGATACATATTTTAATTTACATTCAGTCAAGTCAAAAAGTATCGGGAATTCTCTATTCGGATGTTTGTATTTTTTGTTCATCAGATCTGATGATGAAGCCAAGAGACAGGCACCGGAACTCCAGAATAAGACAATGTATCCTAGCCGTGTTTGGGTTTGTTGGAATTGTAACGGTATGGACTTTCCGGGTGAACCACTGATAATTATATAAAAAAAATGGAAATTTTTTTCTTCATTCAAAATAACATTCTCCGGATATATTAATGTTTGTACATAATTCCGTTATACGATGATCGTAATCTTCTTGGCTTTCAGTGGCCAATCGAGTACGAATTAAACTAAGACGACGATTATAACCTTCTTGACTTTCCTACTTTCCTAATTCAACAATAATAATAATAATAATCATTTATTTGCATAAAATGTGGTAGGTACAGATGTTACAAAGTAAATTTAGTGCATTAACACATTCCGCCATACAGTGATGACATGCAAATGTTTAGTAAGAGTGTTTTAGTAACATTCAAAAATATTTACACACAATTGCAGTGCTTGTAGAAACTAATTCGTCAGTTTCTTAGACTTATAAAAATAACAATTATAATCCCAAATATTACAGTAGTAGGTATGTTTCAAAACGAAAAGTTAAAAACAAAAGTAAATGACTACCTACACTACAATGCATTCCTGAAATGATATGATGAACATGTTTTTTTATTGAGAAATTCGTCGACTGAATAAAAACTATGAGAACATAACCATCAACCTACGTATCATATAGGCTTTGCAAGTCTGTTTTCGAGCTGGTCGGGATTCCCATTCGAAATGCATTGAGCGTTTCTTTCTCTAATTTTTTTTAAGCGTTTTCATTCTCAGTTTCAGGTCCACGCCGTTTTCTTATACGAGAAGCATCTTTACTAGACCCATATTTTAAAAGATTAAAAATATGTCACTAAAAATTAACAAATAAAATTATTTTTTGCAAAAAAAAAACACCGACTTCAAAAAACCCTAGAAGCACTAAAAAGTTAAAAATAATTCTATATTAATAAACCTAAACTAACCTACGATTAACCTATAATAAAATTTAACAATTTTTTGTAGCCGGTGCCAAGCTAAGTAATGAAACGACTAGTAATTTCAGAGTATTCTTCCGTTTTAGTACAACAAAGCTCGATATATGGCGTTGTTCATTGAGGCCTCATTTCTGAATCGCGCTATGGTTTCGTTACCGATATTTCTCTAAGTAAGGTTGCAAAGGTATTACCTCACTGAACCAGTAGTACTATCAGCTTGTTTACGATATTGCCTGTACTAACGAATGTAAAGAGTAGCGGGGTGAGCGGTACAAACAATTATAACAAAATATATGGAGCATGCCACGTGGCTCCGCGCAACAGGTCTCTTTTGCGAACTCACGCGCGAATTTAGCTGCTGCTGAACAGAGAGTATGGAGATCGCGCCGCTCATCCCACCACCATCGTTTTGCTTCGCCGAAAGTCGTGTCCAGTCCAGGAAATATTCTGTCATAATCATGTATTTTAATAGCCAAAATTCTTCCTCAGCATTAGCTCTAGAGCGAAGTGGAGACGAGACATCGATGGGTGGTGCCATAGCCAGATGGTCGCTAATACGTAACGCGAGCGGCGCGGGCGGCACGCTGCGTTCGCTGGCGGCCGCCGGACTAGCCAGGCGACACCAAGAGAAGCATGATGCTGCTGCCGCTGATCACTGGTAACTACATCATAAACAATTCGTTAGAGCAATTTCGACGCTAAGCAGCTAATGTATAAGGGTCAGCTCATACCAAGACCGTAGGAGACGATGTTTAAAGAGTTGTGTTGTTTAGCATCTTCTGAGTAGTATGACGCAATGAAACGCACCGCGCTATCGCGTAGTTAAGCACGGAGCGTAGCAGGGTTTAGGGGCTTGTGTCTAGCGGGAAACAAGCCTGCGTCGCGCCACGCTTCGAGGTTATACGCGACGCAGCGTTATTGTGGGGTACCTACATTCGTGTTCTCTCACTAAAATATGTACCTTATTGTTTAGTTAATATAGATCTAAATTATGTAATTTTTTTAGGTGCGCCTAGCAAATGGTCGCATCGCGGGTAGATGTGCCTTGACCATAAGGGGCGTCGCCCATACGCTTAACATTATAGCTGACGTCTAAGTACGGGCGGCTTTTTAATGCAAGCGAGAGAAAGAATGCAAAGCTGTGCATCTCAACTCTAATATAAATCCTATAGAAAAAAAGTCTTGCCACGACTCTCGCAGCAGTGAGCACTGAACTCACTGCCTTATGATCGTGAGAATATTTCAAACTGCCAGTAACTGTTGCTAAGTTAGATATTGAAGGCGTAGTTAATTGATTTTATCGAGAGTGTGACGATGCAGTGATGCTCAAATAAGATGATAGAATTTGTCTATAACGATCATAACTAGTTATTAATTATCGATGGAGTTTCTGAACTATATAATAAAAACAGATCTTATAGTTTACCTACTCAAAATGCCAGTAACGGCTTACGGCCGAACCCAATAACCGATCTATCACATACTGGAGATAGAAAAACAAATGAAACAACAGAAAAATTATATAGGTTTTCTGTTGTTTCATTTGTTTTTCTATCTCCAGTATGTGATAGATCGGTTATTGGGTTCGGCCGTTAGTGTTTAATACCGTAAACTTCAGGTAAAATCATCCCTACGCAGATACATTACTATTTTCCTAAAACTTATAGGTACAGCCTCATCGGCAACTGGGACGCAGGTGTAACATGTGCGCTTGCGCATCTACACAGTGAAATGGGCGACACACAAACGGCTAAACATCATTACCAAGACGTAAGCAAACCTTATTTTTTAAACAGCTCTGCTCAGCCCATTACAATCCACTGCTGGACATGGGCCTTTCCTATTTTGCGCCATAAAACCTTGTTCCCCGCACACAGACTTGATCTGTGGTCCCAGCTGCGTCTAGCAGCAAGGGATTCCACGCACTGATGGCCCGGATTTTAAGGAAATCGTATTACAATTTTACAGTGGTTAAAATAGGATTCAAAAGTCAATGACACCCTACACATCCGCACTAGACAGGCAGGCTAAAACTGGAACACATCGTTTATTCAGTAGGTAGAATGAGTTTAAAACGCAGTACTCATCAATGTCAACTGTAGTAGAGCATCTTACATAAAGTCGAATAAATCGGTTGCGTCGTAAACGTAAACATTTCAGATATCTTTAAAGCTGAAAAGATGAATTAGCGTAATCGAACATTTATTGGCAAGTTCAGGTCAATAAATGTTCGATATTATAGGCAATTCATCTTCTCAGCTTTTTAGTTCCGCCAATAGATACAAAAAGTTTAAATATAAAATTAAACAATTACTTCCTAAAAACTCATGTACACTGCATACCGGCTTTATTTTTTTTAAATTATTAGTAAAAAGGTTCGGTTGAACCGTGTGGCAGAAACGTTCGACCTTGTAGTTTCTTATAAATTATTCACTAAAAAAATACGCCTCAATCATCAATTATTTCATACCCAATCTATTTAAGTACGTCGAAATTTGTAAAAACTGGTACGATAGACATACTAATTTAAAGCAGAAAATTCTTTTTGGATCAATTTCGGGTAAGTGCATAGGTATTTTACTAACCGACTTCAAAAAAAGGTGGAGGTTCTCAATTCGTCTGTATCTTCTATTAGGTTGGGGAAAAAGTCTTTTCGCATTATAGTATGTATGAACTTGTAATAAAATCTCTTTGGCTGTACTATTTGTATCTGGCTTGTTTTGGTATCATTGAAAGTTTAAATTTTAAAGAACTTAATTCCAAAGTCAAATTAGGAAAATGTGTGACTTTCATTTGTTTTTCGTACCGTCAAGTTAAGTGAATTTAATGAAGAAATTCGATACATTTTAAAATTTTACCACAAAATGGCTAATAATGCAACGCAAGCCGCGAAAAAAATTTGCGATCTTTATGGACCTAGTGCAGTGCTGTGAGAGTAGCACAAATTTGGTTAAGCGTTTTCAATCCGGAAATTTTGATGACAAAGATGCACGTCGCTCTGGTCGCCCTATTACGGATAAAATGGATGCCATTTTTGAAAACGATAATCAGATATCTAGTTACGACGTAGCTGAAGAACTGGGAATTGACCACAAAACAGTTTTGGCGCATTTGAAAAAAACTGGCTACACAAAAAAGCTCGATATTTGGGTACCTCACGAGCTCACTGAAAGAGACCTAATGAACCGTGTACTTATTTGTGATTCTTTATTACGATGTAATGAAACCGAACCATTTTTGAAGGTGACCGTCAAGATGAAGGGACCAAGTCTCCAATGTTTGCGAAACATATAAAAAAATAATACCATTAATCTACTATTTGCTACCTTTGCTATAATTTTAGCTACCTCATCATATACATAGTATTTTAACAAAATGCTTGGTCCCTCCATCATGATATCAAGATGGAGGGACCAAACTGTTTGACTACTACGGTGTACTAATGCGTATTTAAGACGCATTTTTAAGTTGACTGACATGGCGTGATGTGAACGATATTAACTTTTAATTTAAGATATTTCTCAAAAATTTATCGACGATAATAGAAATCATAATTAATTCAAATGCCGGAAGTTAAGATAATTTCTCAATTTCATAACGTAAGAAGCAACACCCTGTCGACTCAGCTAGTGCCAAATGTCAAAATCTTGTTGAGCAGAGTTGAATCACTGTAAATGCACTGTGTACAAAACTAAAGTAAGTTTTTGGCTCATATAAATAAACTTAAACGTAAGAAATTTTGCATAATTGGAAGGTAGTAAATAGGTATTAAATATTTATCCTTCGAAGATCGAAAATAAACCGCCCGTTTGCCTGTTGCGCTCAACACTAGAAACGTCAATTTGGAGGGACCAAATTATATAATCGATATCTTTTAAACGATATGTGTTTCGGGCAGCCCAAATCAATAATATTAAGGTAAAATAAGGTATTATAACACTAAGTGGGTAGTAAATTCCAGGGAGTAGTCAAACAGTTTGGTCCCTCCATCTTGATATCAAGATGGAGGGACCAAGCATTTTGTTAAAATACTATGTATATGATGAGGTAGCTAAAATTATAGCAAAGGTAGCAAATAGTAGATTCATGGTATTATTTTTTTATATATGTTTCGCAAACATTGGAGACTTGGTCCCTTCATCTTGACGGTCACTTTTTGAAGAAGCTGTTAACTAGTGATGAAAAGTAGATCACGTACGACAGGAACGTGCGAAAAAGGTTGTGGTCAAAGGCCGGTCAGGCTTCACAGACTGTGGCGAAACCCGGGTTAACTCGCAACAAGGTGATGCTGTGTGTGCGGTGGGATTGGAACGGCATTATTCATTATGAGCTGTTACCACCAGGCAGGACCATCGATTCTGAACTCTACTGCGAATAACTGATGAGATTAATAAAATTGATTGAGTCAGGCGTTACTTTGCGGAAATCCATTTTAACTTTGAAAATGAAAACAAAATATCTAGTTTTAATTTCCGCGAATATTAGTGGGTTGCAGGTATGCACCTCCCTCCCGCCCGCTATATTATGCACATGCAAGATTACTAGGCAAATGCAAGGATTTTAAGCACATGCAGGAAGGCAATGCAAAACCCAACACCATTACCGACACGTGTTTCGCCTCTCCACGAGGCATCCTCAGGGGACGTGTTGACTCGCTGACCGTTGAGTTGCGACTGAGCATTTATTGAGCTTTATTTAGAAAGGGTTCGTTCACTATTATATGCATGTCCGCGTACTAATATTAATAGATATGTGACCAGTCTGACCTATATGGGCCCCATTTCAGATAGAATTAGTAATTTACTTAGAAAAAACAACGTTTATGTAGCGTTCAGAACGAACCAGAATATACGCCGTATTTGTAACGGTAAAGATATTTTAGAAAATAGTAAAAAGTCTGGGGTGTATAGGCTGGTCTGTGATGAATGCAACGGGGTGTATGTGGGTCAGACGGGCCGAAACTTTGACATTAGGTATGGGGAACATGTTGCCGCGTATAGAAATGGCCATTCGGACAAATCGAATTTCGCGAAACATTTAATTGATACCGGTCATTCTTTGCGCGACAACAATAGTTTTAATATACTACATATTTGTGATAAGGGTTTCCGGCTGTGTGTTTTGGAACAATTAGAGATTTTTAAACATAGTAATAATAATAATTTTGCACTGTTGAATGACCAGACGAATTTGGTTTCTTCCCCTTTACTGCGAATGTTTGTGGGTAGTTGTACACAAATAACCAACGGTGGCAGTGTATAAAAGGGGGGTGCCTTGTACTAAATGCTCAGTCGCAACTCAACGGTCAGCGAGTCAACACGTCCCCTGAGGATGCCTCGTGGAGAGGCGAAACACGTGTCGGTAATGGTGTTGGGTTTTGCATTGCCTTCCTGCATGTGCTTAAAATCCTTGCATTTGCCTAGTAATCTTGCATGTGCATAATATAGCGGGCGGGAGGGAGGTGCATACCTGCAACCCACTAATATTCGCGGAAATTAAAACTAGATATTTTGTTTTCATTTTCAAAGTGATGAGATTAAAACAAGAAGTTGAGAGAAAGAATTAATCAACAGAAGGGGTGTGGTTTTTCATCATGATAACGCTAGACCTCACATATCTTAAGCCACTCGGCAAAAATTAAGAGTTTGGCTGGGAGGTGTTAATGCATCCCCCGTATAGTCCTGACCTTGCACCTTCAGATTTCTACCTGTTTCGGTCTCTTCAGAATTCTTTAGGCAGTGTCAGGTTAACATCACGAGAGGACTGCCAAAACCACTTGTCGCGGTATTTTGATCAGAAGTCCCAAAATCTCTATAGCAATGGGATTATGTCCCATGATTATGACCCTACAAGATGGCAAAAAGTTATCGAACAAAATGGTACCTACATACTTTAGTGAATGTAAATAAACTATATTAAAAAAAAATTGAATTTTCTTAAAAATAAAGAGGAAAATAATGGTAATCATTTAAAGAGGAAAGATTTGTATTTTTGTATGTAACGAATAAACTCAAAAAATACTGGACCGATTTCAAAAATTCTTTCACCATTAGAAAGCTACATTCACCCTGAGTAACATTAGCTATATTTTATCCCCGTATTCCCACGGGAACGGGAACTACGCGGGTGAAACCGCGGGGCGCTGGTGTCTGTGTATAATATATATATTTTTTTATGTAGGTATGTTCACCGATATTTTCGCCAATTATAGACGGATTTCAATTTTTTTTATTGGATAAAGTTCACTTCTGAGGTGGTCAGGATCTGATGATGGGATCCAGGAAAAATCGAGGGTAACTACCGAAAATTGTATGCTCGTATGGTGCTTTTGTTACGGAATAATCATGTCTTACTCAGGTTATGCTTCAGAGTGTCAACATCTGATGCTGCTGCGCTGATGATAAAGCTACAGAACTCCTTAACGGTTAGCAGTTGGGAGACAGTACTGCAATTGGTCGATGGAAAGTATTTAGTAGTATGTAGGGCTAACGTCACAGAACAGAAAAAATGTTTTTTTCTGTTCTGTGGCTAACGTGTTGCTTGTGAGGTATGCTTGAATCAACATCTAATGTAAATACTATGGCGCCTTATACATAATGTATGTGATAATTTATAGTTTACTTTTCTACTTGAACTAAAATGGCAATTGAGAGCATGTCATGCTCATTCAAATGTCTCGCTGATGGTGGCGCGTGTGTTGGATCATTCAGTACCCTTCAAAATGGTTGAGCTGAATGGTGCCGATACACGCGTCATGTTCGTGAACGGGCGCCGTCAGTTGAGACTCTCGTTAACTCTTAACTGCCACTGACTTGTTTTAATTTTTATAGTTTTATAGTTTCCTTTTTTCTTTGCATAGTCCTCACATATAGGAGCAACAAGGATAATGTAACCAAGGTTTTTGTAATACAAACAGGATTTAAAAGAGTGTCCGTGGAGATTCTTGCACATACTTCTCCATAGTGATCCACGCTTTCGAACGTGCAAATAGCTTCATGTTTTTAGCTGACTGACCTTGACAAATAGTAGCAGTAAATGGTTTATCTATACCTACATATAATAAAAACGTAGACTCGCCGTGTACATTGAATATATTTACATGAAAAACGTTAGAAAAAAGACAAAGGGGCCGTTCAAGTATTACCGCCGTCGTGCTGAGTCCTGCACGTATCGCGTAATTTGCTTTATAGATAAGAAATTATAATATATGAGGCTATATAACATCACGCTACGACCAATAGGAGCGGAGCATTAACGAAAAACTGTTGCTCTCTCTTATGTGACGCAGACGAAGTTGCGCGGGTCAGCTAGTTTGAAATACATAAATACTTTGAATCTTGACGCCCATCTCAGCACAATTTTACTGTATCATTATTTACTTATCTCTTTTATTTACTTTGTATTTTTTTATTTATATTATGTCGGTGTCGAATAAATATTTCTATTTTATCCTATTCTAATATCCAAATCGTAAAACTTTCATTTGTCCAAATGGCTATTTGTCTATATAGATAACGGAGAGTGCTTGCATAGGCATAACTTTGTAGCCAGGATTATCCACCAGCATGAGACATGCAGAGGTATGTGCCCGACCCAGTTCTTGATAATGGCACATTGTACTGGGATTAGTCCATCATCACTGACAGGACTATTGTTGCCAATAAGCCTGGTATATATAGTGGTGGTGGACCGAACCGAGAGGCATGCAATGATTATAAACATAACTGTTCCGCATGACGAGAATCTCGTAAAAGTCGAGGAAGGTAAGCAAATTAAATAACTTGGCTCACGAGGTTGTCGACATGTGGGATGTGGACTCGGCAATCATTGTACAGATAGTCGTCTCAGCCAATGGCTTAATAGCCAAGAGCCTCGAACAGCATCTTAAGAGGCTCTCGTTAGGCAGCTGGAGCCCTACCGGTCGGCTACTTTTTTATTGAAATGTTTAAAAATATCTTATACTTAATATTTAGCTGAAGAATTTGTTTGTTTTAACTACTGTTCCGATTTGAAAAAATCTTTCAGTATTTGATAGCCCATCTATCGAGGATGACTAAGACTATATATCATCACGCTAAGACTAATAGGAGCGGAGCACCAATGAAAAATGTTGTTCTCTCTCTTATGTGACGTAGACGAAGTTGCGCGGGTCAGCTAGTAATTTATTTATGTTTAAATAATAAAAGAAATTCATTTATTCAGGTAATTTACATCCATTTCATTATATCGATAAATACATTACTAAAATTACACCTCAAACAAAAGTAAAGACACGCAGTATTTGATGCAGGTAGAAGCAGTATGGCCTTGTGAGCTGTCCGCGCTGGAGTGGCTGGCCAGCGAGGCACAGCCTGATGTAGCGCTGCAATACTATCGCCGAGCAGCCAGATTGCAGCCCACTAATGTAAGTACTCGGCTTTTGATAATATAAGACTTGTATGAAGCTATTGTTCTTCAAGAACTATCTGTGAAAACACCATAGTTTACGCATAGATTACAATTACATTACCACCATTTTTATCGCCAGATTCTAGTATGAAAATATCGATGTACAAAATCTAAATGCAAGTCAAATGATCTGATTGTCTGTTGATAATAATTTATTCAACTAATCAGAGAATAACAAAATCGCGAGCGGTTTACATACGCTTGGCAATTTATTGGAAAATTTTTGTTTAGATTTTCAGGTACTAAAAAAGGTTGTTATTGTTTTATTAAAACCCTCTAACGCGTTATAGAAAGTGACTATCAAAGCTTATGCCAGCTGTTACTTCGAACTGCAGCTGCGTTTGCTGCGATCGTTACTCGATTTTCAGTCATAACGCCAAAAAGTAACATCACGTTTGCCGTTGCTAATTCATTGCACATAATCTAAAAAATAGAGATAAAGAAACTATTAAAAACAATGACTCTGTAGAAAATTATTTACGAGATACAGCTGATAAAAGTGCCCCACTTCGAGTATTTATTTACGGCTAAAAGTAACCATGAATATCGATAACGATGACTTAGCTTGCGATTATTTTGCTCACAAGTGCATTTATGGAAAACTAAGCAGTCATCACTAGTCAAGAAATAATGAAAATAATATGAATGATTTGCTTATAAAATAATCTCGCCATCAGGATTACCTACTTACCGAGTTACCTAACTATCCGAGGAACGACCATTCCGATTTTAATCACGCTATACCATTAAATAAAATCTCTATAAATAAACTTGAGTAATACAAATAAATTAAGTATATTAATAAAAACAGCAGTTGGTGTTCTTGTTACTCCTTATCGTAGAACATTCGATTTTCCGAATTATTGTGCGTCAATTCAAAGTTATTGTGTACAATGTAATAATAATGTATTAAAACACAGATAGTTATCTTAATTTTTGACCCTATATTATTGAAAATAACGTTACGGTTACTTTTAATACTAATATTTATTATAGAACAATGTTCCATAAGTGTTCTAATGACAGTGATATTTTTTAATTTAAATGGTCCGGTACGATGTTATGTACCTAATATGTTTTTAAAGGCCTATAATATATGTATATTCTTTTGACACTTGGGGTCTTGAAACTCTTATTTATTTGCTGTCTCTGTTGGCAGGGAGAACACTAAGCAAGATTCTGCCGGGTATTTAAAAATTTAAACCATAGAGCCTAGAATTGCTGTGCTGGCACAATATTTGTGCCCATGGGTGAGAACGTCACGGTGAACAAGTCACGGATGGTAAATTTATATGAGTAAACGAGGTGACACTCACTGCCACGCTTCATTCATTTCAAGTTTCCATACGAATATGGAAACATTGATCACGTAGTGCAGAATTGTAACAGTCGTTTTATTGTAGCCACAGTGGGGACTGCTGATGGGAGCGTGCCTGCGAGCCAGCGGGCGGTACCAAGAAGCACTATCGCTCTACAAGAAGATGAATGCGCGGTTCCCGGACAACGTTCAGTGTTAGTAGAGACAAAATATTATTTGACATTTCTATACCACAACTTGACTTGCCTATGATAATTTATGCGGGCCTTATAAAAGTTGGATAAACAAACCTTTGAAAAAATTCTCTTTTAACTTGTGTCAGACAAAAAAAGAAAGTAATAAGCGTTAGCAAATAAGTTAAGTTATAATTTTACCATCGGACGACCCGACGTACGGCGAGTATCCATCCATACGTTGTTGAAACTTCTACGGTCCGGACTAAGCGTTTTGCCTCGTCGTTTATACCGCGAACATCGAAGGATTGGAACAATTTGCCTGCGGCGGTCTTCCCGTCCGATTATAATCTGAATGTCTTCAAGGCAAGAGTGAATAGGCTCATAAACTAGTGCGCCTTACCATCAGAGATTGCATCGCTGCTTACCATCAGGTGGGATCGCAGTCAAGCACTAGTTTATATCAAGTAAAAAAAATAAGATTTATTAATGCTTGTTAAAAAGCTTCCCTGTGTGAAAGTTTCATAAATACGAAAACTGAATTAACATTCGTACAGGTTTGAAGTTGATAGTGAAGCTGTGTGGTGACCAGGGACTGTCAGAGACGACCTCATGGACCAGGGAACTGCAACGTGCACAAGCCAGGGTTAAGCAGAAAGAACAAGGTAATAGTTACCTATTGAACGTGAACGACATGCTGGAGTGCCCCAAGCTGTTCCTTCTTAGGACTTTGTAAACTAGGTATACTCTTTGGTGGTTTGCAGATTGTTGGGGAAGAAAATGAGTAGTTCCTGAGATATTATTGTTAGTTATAAGTAAAATTAGAATAAGTTAGGTGTCCACACAATTAAAAAAATAATTTAATACCGCGTGTGCCGTTCCCACAGACAAACCGTGAAAACGGTTTTGTGGGGCATAAAGAGTTTTATACCAAATTTGTTTTGATAAATAAATAAACAATAGTAGGTAATAATAAGTTCCCATGCAAAATGCATGCGGGGCCCAAATTATGTAAAATGATAACTTTTGCTAAAAAAAAATAAGTACCTACCTCTACTTTATCTTCCATTAGATGACAGATTTCTCGGACTCAAGTCGATATACTTAAAACCTTGTAAATATAAAGTTTACAAATTGATTAGTTTTGGAATTTAATACAACTGCGTCTTTAATTTCTATTTAAGTCCTTGAAAGAGTTTATTGATATCGTTAATACATTAGAAATTATCTATGACGGAAAATTACTACGCACTCTTGTTTGTATAGTGTCAATGAGAAATTGTAATGCGCATGTGTACTGTTCGACAAGCATCGCAATATAACTTATCTAAGAAATTAGATCAAGTCAGTGCAGTAAATAACGGTAAGCCCCCAAATTGTAGTGATTATTTTGTTTCAGTATCGGTTACGTCAGCCGGAAGTGTCTCCTCGGGGGCCAGTCAGTCACCCATCGATCAATTAAGAGGTCAACCAAACGAAAACCAATGAACCAATTACTACAAAATATTGCATAAGCTTTCAGCCGTGGCACCGTTATTTATTTTCATTTTTATCGGAATTATCATTACAATTAGGTTATACCGCGGAAATTTCAGAAAAAAAAGTTTATCGCTTCGATACGTTTGTTTATAATCGTTATTTGTAGTTTCAACGTGGTGCTAGCTGTTTAGGTGATTCACTGGACTATTTTAATACTATTATGATGGACACCTATTTTGAGAATAACTTCTAAGATTCATTCATAACTCGTGCGTATGTTTTGAAAGGTTGATTGAACAAGCTAAGTTGCGTTGACATGAATTTGAGGTGCGCATCATCACGTTTTCACTTGTCACCTTTTTCTGTATAACGCCACACTGCACGTGCATTCGCGTAATCGTTATTTCATGAATGTTTAATGAAGAGGGAAATGTAGTTGTGACGTTTGTGTGGTAGCAGGCGGGAGTCGCGTGGACAGCGCCGCGCCCGCCACGGCCGGCTCGCACCGCTCCGGCTCCGCCCGCGCCGACAGCGGCCACAGCAGGCCATACGCGTAAGTTCTACTGCCAATATTTTTGTACATGCTATTTTTTATTCATTTACACAATTTGCGTCAGTAACTACCTACCTGATCACTACATAGTATAAAACAAAGTCGCTTCCCGCTGTCTGTCCCTATGTATGCTTAAATCTTTAAAACTACGCAACGGATTTCGATGCGGTTTTTTTAATAGATAGAGTGATTAAAGAGGAAGGTTTATATGTATAATACATGCATATTATAATAAAGGAAACATTAGTATCTAGTAGATACTAATCTTTCATTATGATAAACGCTAGTTTTATCATAATGAAAGAATGAACAGCCTGGAACTTTGGAAAGTTACTTAAAATAATGTTAGCAACTGTTTAGTCATTTCAATATGAACTTAGTTCACATTACTTAAAGTTAAATTTTGTGTAAGTTTCATTCAAACACTTCAAATTGAGCATAGCTTACTATCAAATTGGCTCAAAATAATTCGTGAAATCCTCTTTGGTGAATATGGAGTGAGAACGACACCATCATCGCCTCACTAACGCTATTGCGCACTAGACGTTTACCTATACAAAAAAAAAGAACTCGAGACTGTGGCGCCGCCGGGTCAATCGTCTGAATATTTATTGGGTTGATTCCTTAATGAATTCAATTCATTCAATGCGTACTTAACGTTTAGTGAAAGGTAATCATTGTCAATCCAAAAACCGTGTCATTTATTACAGTACCTAAGTGAGTGAATACAATGAGAAATACCTTAAAGTTCCATGTATGTATGAACCTAAACGAACGACCTAAGCCGATGTAATACCAATTGTTTATTTTAACTCAACGCACAATCATAAAACGTTCTTGATTCTAATATGGGAAAAATTGAAAATTATGAAACATTGTATTCCCAGAAAATAAAATGTTGCGTAGTTCATTTTTACTATGTAAATAAACACGTTTAGCCGTCGAACAACATCGCAACATTCCAGTATACCAGAAAGATATTTCCTGCAATAGGTAGGAATACGCAATCATGAAATGCTGCAGAAAAAAATATTGTGTAACATTTGTGACTCATGAATAATAATAATAATAAATCTTTATTTAAAAAAGTAAAGATGATAATGAGACACAAAAAACATTTACTTGACATACATCTTTTGGATGCTGCGGAAATCTGTACACAATTCGGTTGAACACGCATTTAGTAATACAGGTGGTAGGTACGATATGAAGTTGCGTTGCGTTGCAAGTATTACCTATATAATTAATGCCGTATTCCTTTGTCCGTAGGTATTCGACTACACCAAATCAGGACGGGTTGCAGCCAGTCAGTAGGTCCATAAACCGCTCGGAGACGAAGAAGAAACAAATAGATGAATTTGACGACGATCTACCTCTGCCACCTGAATAAAAAAACCTAGAAATGTTAATAAATACTTACTATATTTATAACTTTTAGTAAATACATTGCAATTTATACGGAAAACTTTGTTTTACTTGCTCTCTATAATCAATTAGGTATGCAGCACGGTACCGCCCCCTCCCTCACGCTTTTCAAGAAAAAATAATATAAGTACTTAGGTAAGTACGTAGCTTCCCTAAAGCTTTGTTTACCTTAGTTACTTTTGTCTTCATCTCATTTATTTAAAAGAAAAAGAAGATTTTTTTTTTCTAATTGTATTGGTATATTATTACTAGACATCGGGTTGTGTGCAATCTTACGAAGTATGCAATTTTTCGATTACTCTAATCACGGCGTTCATGCATTTTTATAGCCTTATTTTCTCTAGTTGTGAAAAACCTTCTCCCAGGTCAAGGCAATGCTTGTACAGTCCCTAATTTGCCCCATATTTGACTATGGTGATGTGTGCTGTTATGACCTGAATGCAGATCTCCTCAATAAACTTGACCGCCTTCACATCTTGCCATAAAAACTCAATTTTTTATTGCATTCCACAATGTAGGTAGGCTTAGGGTGGTAAACAGTTTCAAAAGAAACAATCGTGGACCCTGTAGGGCACAGCAAAAGAAAGATAATTATGTGGAGATGAGGACTTATAATCTAACTTATTCTAAAAACATTTTTGTTTATTTTATACAATTTTCAAGAATTTATCATTTAAATAATCGTTGACACTGTAGTAACATTAATTTGCATAATTAGTTATTTTTTTAATGTTTTCGTGAATAGGTGGAGTTTTATTTCCTGTCTTATTGATTCGGGTAACCTATTGTATATTTTTATCGACATAACTGGGATTAACGAATGTATTTTTAAGCGGGATGTTGGTAGGTTGAGTCGTGTTTTATATCGGACTGTATATATTTTTAGTTTGTAAGCTTGTTTTTGTGTATTATCATATTTATCATTTTATGAACCTGACTTTTCCGAATGGCGCAATGTTTTAACTTGCATTTTTTTTTTCAGTGATCTGTCCGCTGAATGTCATCTAATCTGATGTCTAAGGAGGGTTGATAAAATATGAAGAGTGTCCACTGCAATAACGATAAATGTCCTTGTTACCTCGTTTTGAGATAATTGCGTTTCAATTGTATTAATGGGAACAGCAGTCGTGTTTAAAGGTATGAACATAATACATTATTTGATACAGCACATTTTTATTATTGATATTATATTGTTCCTTTACTCAAGCTTTATTTAAGAACTAAGTAAAAAATATATTAGGTATTTAGAGTTACTTTTAAAAACCCGGACTTTATTGAGTACCCTCTATCTAATACCAACTACAGATATCCAGTGACTGAATGATGTGCTTGCCTACTTAGATTTTTTACAAAAATGGACTTTCATTATTGCAGTGGACCCTTCAATGTTTTCTACTGATTTTTTATTATTACGAGTATCGTGTAAATCAACTAAAACTGTTTTGATGCACATGAAATGCACCCGGATAATAGGTAACGTAATTGATCGATGAAATATTACGGATTACAAAAAAAGATAACCATCTTTACCTTGAGGTAGGTGAAGAGAACAAAAGGATATTAACAAACATTTTATATCAGCTCGTTATTTGAAAATAGAACGTAAAAAATCGATAACAGGTACTTAGTAGACTAGAGGTTGAGAATAAATAATATTGCCCGGTAGAAGTCACAGTGAATGAGTTTTAATATAAACGAAGTTTTAAGGATCCGCAAGATCAAAAGGTTTTCTTGGAAAATGTTGAATTAGCTTCCTCGTGTCCCTTGGTTTAACGGCGTTAAGTTCAGTTGGAATTACGAGTACCTATATAAAAATAGCTCTGACTTAGGTAGATCCGGACACTATCCATCAGCAAAGTTTGCTACTTGTATACCTTGTAATAAAATTGAAAATGTTCAGCATTAGCTGATGAAATGTGTCCGGAATAAAGATGAACGCGACTCCCTTCTGGATGTGGTCTGGTTTTATCAAACCCTAATTTGGAGGTAGCTAAAAACTATGTAGTTTATTGTTAGTCGTTCAGCACTCAGCAGTGAGCAGCAACTCTTTAGTATTACTACAATTAAGTTAGTTAATTTTGTCTTTTGTATTACATGACCGTTCCGCTTGTTATTAAGTGGCTGGTATCTTATCTATCGGATAAATTATCTGGAAGTTTGACGGTGAAACAGAAAAAAGTTGTAAGCACCCTTTAAGTGGTAGATAGTATTAACTATCAGATAACTAACTGACACTTTATCCGTAACCGGTGAAACTGGCTCTAAGTGAATTTAGTTTGTTATAAGGTATGATGGGGTTGACCTATCCTAACTTAAAACAATAACAAAAAGTCTGTGTACCTGGTTCATGAAGGAACAGCAACTTAGTTCTCTATACGTCTTACCGGGACATACGCATAAAACAAAACTTTTTATACTTATACGTTTATTTTAACATCTATTAATAGAAAATCAATTTTTTGTGGGTTCACCCTTTGCCTTAATTATGGCAAAAATCCTTTTTGGTAAAGATTTTACGAGATTTTTAGTCTTCAGCAGTAATCGCGTTCCATTCTAGGCGCAGACAGCGTTCCAAATCCTCTCTGTTGTTAATTGTGTGGCGCCTAACTCTACGCTTTAATAAACCCCATACATGTTCTATGGGGTTCAGATCTGGAGACTGGGCAGGCCAATCAAGAAATCATGTGGTATTTTCCCGAAACCATGTCGTAGTGCGGGCAGTTGTGGCATGGCGCTTTAAACTGTTGCTTCAGGGAATGTCAAAAAATTCACGGGAGTAGGAAATATTCTGAATTTAAAAGGAAAACTATCACGGCTAAAAAGGCTTCACAAGTTACTGACTAATAGTCGATCAACTAAAAAAAATGTAAATACTCGGAGAAGTATTAAAGGAAATTTTCGTTCAAATTGCTTTGAACATACCTAACTGAGATGACGTTGTCAGTAGCGTAAAACACGTTATAAATGTAAATTCATTGACCATACAAAATAATCTAAAACTAGCGGTTTGTCCTACGTTACTCAGGGATAATGTAGCATTCCTTCTAATGGTGAACGAATTTCTGAAATCGTTCCAGTAGTTTTTGAGTTTACGTAGAACTCAAACTGGTCACAGTATTAAACAACAAAAACAGTTTTTAATTAAGTTCACATTATTATGGGCAACTACGGAACCCTATATTGGCGTGGCCCGACCGCCCGACACGCATTTGGCCGATTTTCCTAAAGAAAGTTAGTTTCGTTTTGGCATATTGCCACGATAATACTTTATCTATACTAATATTATAAAGCTGAAGAGTTTGTTTGTTTGTTTGTTTGAACGCGCTAATCTCAGGAACTACTGGTTCGAATTGAAAAATTCTTTTTGGGTTGAATAGACCATTTATCGAGGAAGGCTTTAGGCTATATATCATCACGCTTAAGTCAATAGGAACGGAGCAGCGATAAATAATGTTTTAAAATCGGGGATTCCACGGGGACGAAGTCGCGGACAGAAGCTAGTAAGTGAAATAAAATTCCAAAGGCGCACCTGATACCTAAGATAGAGCAGTGGTGGCCGAGTGGTAACGGCCCCCACTTACTAATTGTAGGTCGCGGCTTCAAACCCAGCCAAGCGCATTACTTTGTGTAATTAATATCATCACCACTGTTCTTAAAACGGTGTAGGAAAACATCGTGAGGAAACCGGCATTCCCTCTCCTAGAGAGGAGGCCTGTGTCCCAGCAGTGGGAACGTTCAAAGGCTGATTATGCTTATGCGCCTGATCACTGGATTTGGTCACAACGATCGATGGTAGCTAACTGATTAATAAATATAATAAATTGTAAGACACATTTTATTGGACCCAGGTGTTTTATTGCTAGTTGCGGCGTAGGTCATTGTTTTAAAACATTTGTAGATGGCTGACAAAAGAATCCTTCAACAGTAGATTTGATTTTCTCCCATATTTACCTACCGTGAACGAGCGAAATTTGTAAGGTGCTCAATACTTTTGTCCAAGGCTGTATGTTTAGTGAAAAACTGATAATTCCTTATCCTCTAATCCGCGATCTAGGTATCGCGGACGTTAACTCCGTTATGCGGAAGACATAGTTGTCATCAACCCGGTAATTTTTAATCTTATTGTTCTGTTCTTCTTTACGTCTGTTCCTGAATTTAGACAAATTATCTTTATAGTTATGTTAAAGACAATTTGTCTCAATTCGGGTACACGGTTTCGGATACAATTAACCTCAAATTTTGACTTGAGAACCGTCGGACTTAAGGTTCGCAATAGGTGTTTAATAAATGAACTATCTATTACTTCACATGGTTTCGTGCAAGTTCTGTTTCATAGAACAAAATTTTTAGCCCCGAACTACTATAAATCTTCATAACAGAAATAAGGAATAATACCTGGTGATGATTTGAGCTGTCCTACGCGGGGTGGCTTCGGGTTGTTTCGAAGTTTGGAATGCCATATATGCATGTCGTTAAAGATGGTATTTGTATGTTATATATACCTATACTTAACATATTGTGCAAATAGTAGAGGCAAGTGAGTAAACTTTGTTATTGCAGCCGAGGCGGAATAAACGCCTGAGCCGAAGGTGGGAGTGTTATGGAGTCAAGAAACTGCAATGACAAATGCTCACGTGTATCGAACGAAGATTTTCAATGCCCTTGTGCGCAGAAATATTTATCATTTTATTTTATATTTAAACCGCCGTGTTTCTTTAAGAACCAAAGAAACTAATATCAAAGGTATAAAAAGCTTAAGAATATTTACATTCATTTATTGATCAAGGAAAATATTTTTATGACACGTAACGTAGCTGCTGCTTCGCATGCGTGTATGTCAGAATTGATCCCATGAGAACATACTCCCTGGATTAAATTATCCTTTATCCTAATCCAGATCATGGTCTACTCGTGCAACAAGGTTCATTGAACTCCGTTCAGCCGTGAAGACGTAACAAACAGATAATCCGCATTTATAATATTATTTGGGATTTATGATTTTCAATTTATTCGCCCAGTCTAAATATTCACAAAACTATAAGGCCTCAAATGGGCTGCACTGCACCTTTTTTTAGGAAGAAAAATATTAAAAGCATTTGGATTAACAAATGGAAAAATAAACCACTTACGTTTGATTTTAACAGGAGTCTGAAACTAATCCTAGGCTCAATAAGAGCCATATTTGAATGTGTTAAAAATATGCATTGCTTCCATTAGTGCATCCATAGAGTAGTACAGATATTTATAGCCAGTTATTCAGATTAATTTTGTTATACAGAAAAATGCTACAGGAATATGAAATGAAAATATCAAATTAAGTTTAAAAATAATGTATTTATAAATATGAAGGGATTCATACAGATTCTTACCATAGACTAGAAAAATGCACGTTATCAATTAGCTTACTTTGAATTTTGGTTTTTAAATTTTTTAATAATGTTCTAAATGCACTTAATTAAATCTTGAATAAAATTTACATTATTTCAGTAGGTACATAAATAGGCAATAATATCACATGTAACTTTTATAAAAACACAAAATATGATACGCTGCAGTGTAATTTCAATAACCACTTTGTGTTTTTACACAAGTTTGCCAACCACTGTGCTTACTGTACGCTTTGTTTTGGAAGCGTCCAAACAGTTTAGAGTGTTCTTTTAATGTCTAAACTTAACAAAATACATTTATATACAGAGTAAGCTTCGGCTTTATATTAATTAAACGATAATATCACATGTTTTACAAGTCCGTCACTATCGGCAGTGATGTATGGTCATTTTGTCAATTTTGTTGGTTTATATTAACTTTTAGTAGATATTTTCTAGTCTGTTGTTTTTCTTACTACGGAATGGCGCACTTAATGTAAAAACGGCATTCTTTACTATCTACTACTATAACTATCTTTAGCTAAATTATATTTACATTATTTCTTAAACTTCGATTAACCCAATATTTTTATAAAAATTAATACAGTCAAATTTTAATTGGGTGAGTCATGTTGCATACGGTTTTACAATAGCACCACACAACATATTCATATTAAGGTCTAAAATGGTCGCGTTTACTTCACTTGATGCCTCCATCGCATGCCACAACTAAGTTAAATAATGCCTATTACTTACGTCCTCCCGATGATAGCAGATAATGAATAAATAAATAAAATAAACACGTATATACTGATAGCGCCAACGATAACAGTATAATTAGGCGAGTTTTTGTGGTACCAAATGCGCAGCATTATACATTCTTCGCCTTCTGTTCAATATAACCTTAACTTATCAATAAACGTTATCATTTAAATAATATAATTTATCGTCCACACACTTTAGGCACAGAAAGTTCTTTGATTATTTCTCGGCACAGGACAGTTTCTGATATGTTAATTCACAGTAGTCGTCCCTCAGTGACGCGACAACTAAATAGTCAATGTTTGCTCGACGGCAGTGCGCCCCTACTGAACACTATGAAATAACTTTCGCGTACGGGTGCTCTATGTGGCCGTACTGTATCGCCAGCAGCGTGTCCTTCACCCTCTGGTACACGGGCTGCGCCTGCAACATGGTCGGCACTCGGATCTCATGCTCCAAGAAGCCGACCCTGCTGATGGGACTGATGACCACGGCCGTGCCCGCTCCGAACATTTCTAGCAACTGAAATTATACTATGCTGTTGATACGCGATCTAATTATAATAATCACAAAAAGAAAGCTAGGCGCAGAAACTTACCCGTCCTTTCTTATTTAAGTCGGCAATTTTATCCATGGTAAGAACTTCCTCCGTGACGACTAAATCTTCCCATTGGCTGGCTAACTCCAGAATAGAGCGGCGAGTCACTCCAGGCAATATGAGACCATTCAATGGCGGAGTACTCAGTTGTTTCTCTGCAAATATAATGTTTCCATTGCATATTTCTCATCAAAGTTAAACAAAATACCATTTGATCTGGAAAAAGCGTTGGAACTGATGTTACTGACCCTAATTGTTGCTTCAGATACGAGACGAGAATTTACCGGTCAAAAGGTCAGAGTGCCATCGACGCACCAGATAACGTGACAGTATCAGCCAGTCACACGGATATCCAACCATTAACCGCATGATCGTACGTTGTTTTTTATTGTTACAGACAAATAATAATGCTTTTAGTGTTTATTATTATTACCTCCTTGTTCATTGATGTAGACTACGAAGATGTTCATGGCGCCGACTTCGGTGAGCTCATGGTTAGGTCCGAACAACCACAACACTTGATGGTGACCTAGTTTAGCTGCCCGCGCGGTGGCCTCTGTGAACATAATCAGAACATGACTATTCCTGATCACACTGGTTACATTCAATTATTGATAAACTAGTATGGTTCAACAAACAGTCTATCTATGAGTGCACAGCGGTTCACTCGAAAGTATAATTGCGTCTTGTGTATTCACAAATAGTAGTCGGCATCTTTCTCTTTCCTTGTAGAAAAAAAGAAGACTGACAGAGACGAGACTATTGGCATATTAAAAAAACTCACCAATCGTGGGTCCATAGTTGGAGCCAACTTTTCGGTTGCCCACTCCACCGGGAAAGGCTCGAACTACGTTAGGGTCGGCGTATATCGAAACGGCACCATCGGTACCCGTCTTGTAATATGCACTGACTGGACTAAGGATGACGAACAATAGCGCCGTTTCAGGGGCCATTATACCGAACGTTGGCTGTTGGAAATATAATAATTTGAAATAAAAATAAGTCAGAAGTCAAGATATTATTACTTTTTCATAAATTCAGTGGTGGGCTCTTATCAAAATTATTCACCAGGCGGAAACAGTTAAGTTTAACGGTAGAGTTATTTTCTCGCAACCAGCGTGCTTATGCGTTCGTAAGCACGCTGGTTGCCAGAAAATAACTCGTATACAGACAAAAATTAAGTAGTTGGTGTTGAAAAGTGAATCTTTCAAATGAAGAACATTTTCGATCATTCTTAATCAATAATACTGTGTTATATCGTTAATTAAAATTACCTTGAACCGATATCTTAGGTAGGTACCTACGCAAGCGATAAAAACACTTAGGATAAGTGAATATGATGATGATGAAATAGAAATTAGCTAAGTTAAATTTGATCGCTATCGAAATACGATTATTTCTAAAAACTATCTTATATGTACATTGAAATACCTACGATTTCGTTAAAATTTATAGCCCAAAATATGACAAAAGCAATATTGGCATTGCTTTTTATTGATCAGATACTTATATAAATTGCAAATTCAGTGATAGTCTATAATAAGCCGAGATAACGAACTAAACGTTGAAAGTTAACTGCAGACTTGAAACGTGACCCAAAGTCGATACCAAAAATAAGAGAAGTGAAGTCGAACGTTTGTGTCAATGTAACGTGCATACTACACGACTGAAAACGGGTGCTATAGATAATAATGTATCTGAAGCAATATGTTTACAATTATGATCACAACGAAAAACATGCATCAGTAAAAATGCAACATATATCGATAAAATAAATCAGGGATGTAAAGGAGGTCCGTAACCGTAACTGAATCCGATATAAACGTTTAGCGGGTAGTTTGTGTGCGCGGACAAGGGCGGCGCCTTGCACGTTATTACAGGTTTTTCTGCCTGGCCGAGTCACACTAGACAATATTGTGTTTTACTATTATATTATTTTTGAAAAATCGAATATTCGTAACCGAAATTATCCGAAACTAAGGGATGCTCCGAAATAATTTTCTGTGACCGTATCTGAAACCGGTATAATATAAATCCCAGGAAAGAATTGTAACATTTGCCAAAATTGTTGTTTTCAAGTTATATTAATTTAATAAATACATCCCGCCGGTCCCCGGAAAATTACAAACTTCGTAAGATTATTAAATATCTTGAGTGATTGTAAATCACTCTCGATAAATTGTCGACTAAACATTTGGAATACTTTTTTACGTATCAAAATTTGACAGTCTATAATCTCTCAAAATGATTCCGAGAAATTGTATATAAATAATAGCAACTAACGAACCGTTAGGTATTACAATTTTAACGTTACATCTCCGACTCCTATTTCCGTCTGCAGTGTTAAAAAACTATAATGAATGGCACGACGGATAAAGAGTTTACAATCTCTAAAGATTGACAGGAAGACAGGAATAAAAGCTCCACGTACAAATTAAAAAAACTATTAATAAGCAAATGTTACTACAGTGTCAACGATTATTTAAATGATAAATCTTTGAAATTTGTATAAAATAAACAAAAATGTTTTTAGAATAAGTTAGATTATAAGTCCTCATCTCCACATAATGATCTTTTTTTTGCTGTGCCCTACAGGGTCCACGATTGTTTCTTTTGAAACTATTGACCACCTAAGCCTTAATTGTGGAATTCAATAAAGAATTGAGTATTGAGTAAAGATATTATATATTTATTATAGATAGATATTATAGATAATTGCAATATCCGTAAGATTTTATAATCTTACCGATTTTGCAATTATCCGGTGAAATATAAATCTTAACGAAATTAGTTTTAATTCCAGTACGCAGCTCCGTTCTTTTTAATTCGCAGTTTTTCAAGTGTTGTAGAAGATTTTACGGGATAGGTACTTTTAATTCACTTCCCTTCGCTAGATTACAGTTACATAATTATGTTACGTGTCGTATATGTTACATTTATTTTACATTTAACTTGAATTCAGACAAAGTCAATAACGATGTGAGCAACTTGGGCCAAAAATTAGTATCAAAACATAAATAAATGTACATTATATTTCATAAGAGCTGTGGCGGCACCTGCTTGACAAAAACAACCGATCTGTAATATTATCGTCCTTCACTCTAGATAATCAAAATACGAAAACATTCACCTATGTTCGTCCTATGTTCATTGTGGAATGAACAAAAAAACAAATTGATAATTATGGCATGATTGAACAAATCTATTCACGATATCTCTGAATTTTACGATAACATTGTTATTTGCCAAATTTTATCAATAAGAGGCGTTTAGTTATTTTAAAAGATAAGAACAAGTGGGCTACATCATATTCCGCGTGTGCACTGATTTTATTGCCTCCATTAAAAACTTTATGTGCTTGCTTCCGATTGTTATTAATATAACGATAAGCTACTTACTTCAAGTATCTAAAAGCTCATCGACGGAATTAAACACATCAAAAGTATCTAGGGATCAACATATATTTTTGCAATAACTTTTCTCCTGATTGATATTAATTAAAATTTTCTTTAAGGATTCATCAAATAAAGTGTTTTCGTTTGTCACAGTAACGATAAACCAAGTCACCTTTGCATTAATAAAGAAATTTGCCATTTTCCTAATAAAGGGATTTTTGACATTTGAACCACTAACATTAAAGTTCGAAAAAAAGACTGAAATAACAGTTTTCTTTAAAATTTTATTGGGTAACTTAAACAATTAATAATCCGTGTTTCTACCGCGAACACTAACAACACAAGAACATCGGTTTGGCATACTCAAAATGAGTTCATCCAAATCACGCTGTGGAATGGCCGCCCATGTTCGTTGCAACAACAAAAAAAGGTCTTCTTGCGACTGGATACCCTCCATATTCGGCAGAGCTCTTCGCTTACCTTGGCTGAGCGCCATGGAGGACGGTATCGCTGCACCACACGGAGACAAGACCGATACATTCAAATCTTAACTCGAAGAGCTCCAACAATAACCGCCATGATGTTAGCCGTGAGGCTTCATCACTCTTCAGGGAACTTAATTAGCGACCAAACAGTCAGAAACCGCTTGCATGAAGTGAACCTTCATTCCCGAAGACCGCTACGGGTACCACCTATAGCAATGCACAATCGTAGGATTCGATATCAATGGGCTCTTGAACACAGAAATTGGGCAGAAGAACAATGGCGTTTCGTGTGCTTTTCTGATGAGTCTCGTTTTGGTATGAGACCGGATACAAGACGTATACGACACTGGAGAACCCCTGGACGCCAACAGCGATTAAAATCCTGCCAGGAAGTCCATCCTTATAGTGGTGGAACCATCATAGTATGGGCGGGTATTTGGATCGGCGGAAGAACTGAGTTGATTTGGATCAGAGGCAACCTCAACGCTCAAATTTATGCTGAGACGATTGTATCAGACGTCATCGTTCCTCTACAAGTGCAAATCGGTCCCTTATTTCAGTTAATGCATGATAATGCACGACCGCACACCGCAAGAGTTGTAAGACAGACTCTCGCCGCAGCTAACATCAATGTCCTGCCCTGGCCTGCTCAGTCGCCAGACTTGAACCCGATTGAGCATGCATGGGATATGCTACAGAGAAGAGCTCTGCCGAATATGGAGGGTATCCAGTCGCAAGAAGACCTTTTTTTGTTGTTGCAACGAACATGGGCGGCCATTCCACAGCGTGATTTGGATGAACTCATTTTGAGTATGCCAAACCGATGTTCTTGTGTTGTTAGTGTTCGCGGTAGAAACACGGATTATTAATTGTTTAAGTTACCCAATAAAATTTTAAAGAAAACTGTTATTTCAGTCTTTTTTTCGAACTTTAATGTTAGTGGTTCAAATGTCAAAAATCCCTTTATTAGGAAAATGGCAAATTTCTTTATTAATGCAAAGGTGACTTGGTTTATCGTTACTGTGACAAACGAAAACACTTTATTTGATGAATCCTTAAAGAAAATTTTAATTAATATCAATCAGGAGAAAAGTTATTGCAAAAATATATGTTGATCCCTAGATACTTTTGATGTGTTTATTTATTTAATGGATGAAACATTTTATGTCACTTTTATATGCATACTTTCAGAGTTCACGTCACTTTTATGGTTTGGCTTTACTATTAATATCGAAGCTTTACAGCTTAATAAGCTTAACGCCGCATTTTCCAGACATGTTCTCAACTTTTTATATAACAACTAGCAGCGCCCCGCGGTTCACCCGCTTTGTTCCCGTTCCCGTGGCAATACGGGGATAAAATATCACACTCCACAATAACGTAGCTTTGGCGCCTATTGGTGAAATAATTTTGAAAATCGGTTCAGTAGATCCAGAGATTACCTCTTACAAACTCACAAACGTTACCTCTTTATAATACTAGTATAGATAGGTAGTTAATTTAATTGCATAGTAATATTGGAGATAAAATAATAGGCAATAATTAAAAAAAAAATTGATTAATTAGCTTACCTCGGTGCCTATTAACGTAGGTCGTATGTACAAGGTTGAGGTTTCTGAATGTGGTACCCATTCTTGGTCTATTTGTACCAACCTTGATACACATTTAATGAGTTCTTCCCCATCAAAGGTTGGTAACCCAGACCTTTTTGCTGCTAAATTCATCCTTTCCATATTTAACTCCGGCCGAAACAATCGTATCTTATCATCGACCCCCCTGTACGCCTTCAATCCCTCAAACAACTGTAACAATTTATAATCACTTTATCGTCTTGCACACATGTAAACAGAAAGGTCCCTTGTGACATCATTCGTATATTAATGTAACAATACTGCGTTGATAAAGCGTATAAATGACACCAATAAGAGCAATAATTCTAGAAATTGCAAACAACATATTCCCGAATCATAACATCGTACATCATTTTGTTTTCGTATTGGCATCCTTCATCTCTTTCCTACATTTAATACTGCTATGAGTAAAAGACAAGTCCTAGTATCTAAAAGAAGAGTTAAGATATGTACGGCTCTAAGTGACTATATGTGGGTAGAAAATTAACGTACTTGAATTGCATAGTGTAGCGCTTTGGCGGCAGGGTGCAAACTTAAATTTTCAAATGGCATTATCTCTGGTTTCTGCCATCCACCTAGCTGCTTGAAGTAGTTTATTTTGAGCATGTGATCGGTGAAAAATTTTCCAAATCCAAGATCGGTCACCTCAGGCTTCGGATTCAGTTGGTAGGGAGCCGCAAGCCTCACTTGTATGTCTTCGTGCTGAAAAATTTAAGTACAGTTAAACGTTGATCTGAGCAGTGAACTCGGCATACGTAACTAAAGTGACTTGTACTTTATTTATTAACTTTAACTGTTTTGTAAACTTTTCAAAGATATCCAATTGTTTGTATAATCGCCTCATAATTTATTAGGGAATTTTATTATTTCCAGTCATTATCGCCACGTAGCTTAGTTAAAGCGTGAGTCGATTACATCACATTTAATGTGTTTAAATTGTTATGTTATGTAAACATTTGATACTGTAACAGTATAGTGTAACTTCGTCAGAAGGGACGTGCTCGGTCACGTGTCAATTGGCATGTTCGATCCAAGTCAATACATACGTACATCATGAAGTTAACTCCTGACAAGAGATAGCCGTTTAGAAGTATGTACAGTTACATGAGTGCAAACAAACAAGATAAAGGTTCAAAACAGACATTTACGACGTAGGTAGGTACATTCGTTTTAAAAACAATACATTACTTAGAATTATCTGCTTTCATGTTGTTAAATTAATTATATACGTCAACAGCTGCGTAATGAAATTATTCCAAGAAATCAAATACAACACATTAGTTGAATAGAATAAACTTTAAATGGAAATGGTATCATCATGATTTCGCTATTCGATTATTACAGCGAATTATAGGTAAATACTATGTTTCAAGTTAAGCTTTCCTCGTTGACAAGAATAAAATACGAAAGGATAATAAAATCTTGTCTATCAATAGGCATATGCGAAATATGCATGGTCCCCATCCTTACTCTGATCTTAGAGTGAAACTTGAGATAATCCAAGGCATATGCGTAATATGCATGGTCCCCATCCTTACTCTGATCTTAGAGTGAAACTTGAGATAATCCAAGGCATATGCATGGTCCCCATCCTTACTCTGATCTTAGAGTGAAACTTGAGATAATCCAAGGCATATGCGTAATATGCATGGTCCCCATCCTTACTCTGATCTTAGAGTGAAACTTGAGATAATCCATTAGAAAGACCTCAACTTAAGTTTTATCGTAATTATATCGGGCATACAGCAGTCCATCAAAATTAATGTTTCATACGTATACCTTGCTTCAACTATTATTTAATCGCGGTCGAATTTACCTTGAACGAGATTTCAGGCGTGATATGTGGGCGGGGCTTGTCAGCGGGCGCGGCCATAGAGGGCGCCACGTGCTCTGGCTGCGCTTGGGCCGCATTCTCTTCCAATTCCTTGTAGCGCAGCGAAGAACTGCAATACCGCACCATCTGCAACTTGTGCTGGTTCTCGAAGATCCATTTCACTAATACCTGCAAAAATATACATAAATAAATAACATTATAAACGTAACGAATCAGACAGACAGAAGTATCGTTTCGCTATTGTGACTTGAAACAATACGATTAATTATTTTTTGTCGACCCCGAAACGCTCCCTTTTTACATACTTTCACATAGGCAATTGTTATAGCATGGCACCTTTGAAAGACTGAAGCATTATTTATATTTAACTATTTTGAGTATTTTATAAGGTAGTGGAATATGCCGTTTTAAGGGATAGGCGGCAAAATAGCTATTGCTTGACTTTGAAGTTTGTAATTAGTAACATTTGATTAATGATTATTATTTATTAATTATATGATGTTGTCTCAAAAAGTTATAGCTATCGATCGAGAATTTAATGATGTCTTACTTAATTACGAAAACAGTCAGTAAATTTGAAATTTGCACAACTGATTCCAGTTTAACTAGTTTATATATAATTCTATTTTATTTACATTTGTTCAAAAGTAACTTTTAAGATTTAATTATTGCTCGTTGAATTATTTCTAACTAGAATCAAAAGTTTACCTGACTGCGGCGAATAGGCATCTTTATCACTTAATATTAACACTTAACACAATTTATTGTTGTAGTATACTGATCACAAAACACTTTTTTTTAAAGTTCAGCAAAAATCAAAGTATTTTTTTTTTTTTTAGAATTAGTGTGCACTCTTCAATATAATGTACATTCACAACTTGCTTCAAGTTAACTGACTTCACTGGATCAAAGCACAAACATTTAAACAGCAAGCAAATGATAAGATTGTGGCTGACCCGCGTGTGACGTGCTCATTCATAATCAACACAAATTATAAAATATTATGTGATAACGCGGTATTTAATCAAAATAAGGATTACGCACTGAGAGTTATTTATTTGGCGGTACGACGTGGACGCGATTGTTGATTGGCGAGCGGCCGGTGGTTCACACAATACTAAGGAGCACTGCGTAGCTCCTTGCGGCGGCGGCGTGAGGTCGAGTGAAATGCCTGTATTAGGTCACCGAGCTTCCATGTTCATACACATTTAAATGAATATGTTAATACTTCTGGCAAATAAATGCTTATTTACGCACGAAACTAATTTACATTAAGAATTATTCTACTTAATAATACATACACACTCCAACTGACAAAAGACAAAATCGACCAAATATATCTATAGACCATTGTAAAGGTAACAATTACAATAATAACGCTTGTTCGATAAGATGTTTGATTTTTTCATGAAAGTGTAATCTGCTCAGAGTGACAATAAGAACTAAAGTAGAAATGTTTTTTTTTTTTAAATGCAAAATGGTCTGTCTTCCGCACATATGCGCAGAAAAATCGTCCGATAAATATGATTTCGAATGTTTTGTAATGACGCCATAAAGTACAGGGTGAACGTCACCAAGTGCGTAATTAATGTACCTACATAAGTAACACCAACCGAATTGTGAGTTTGTGACGCAATGCTATTTCTAAAACAAAACACACCAGTTTAAACTATCATGTTATTATTAACGACAAATATTAACAACAAATAAATTTACATTTTATTACTAAACATAAACATTCTAATACTGAGTAACTGCATTTAATATGTCTACGAAGATGCAATAAATGTCTACGAAAATTAGATTCAACAAGTAAATCAAAAACGACTAAAACGTTTCAATGCAAGAGTTCAGTATAGGTTGGGCTGTCTCAGGGAAACTTTGTCTTCATTTTTAGCGTGTTTTTTCAGCATGTCCATAATTTCGTTGTCGTATTCCTTGGGCGTGGGCTGCTTCTCGACCATCCAGTAGAAGAGGTCCCAGTCGTTGCTCACGGTGTTGATGAGGCGATCATACATGAGGGTCTGCTCCTCATTCAGCGAGCCTAAGTGCTTCTTGGCGAAAGTGCTCAGCAGGAGATCATTCTCCAACATACCTCTCTTGCGGGATTGATACATGAGTCTGGAACATAAAACATTTGATTATTATATTATTGGATATAACATACATACATACCTATGTATAGTTAAAACTGTTGCATCCTATTAGGTACACGATTATAACCTAAACTGCGATACTCGTTTACCTATGTCATTCCAAGAAGTAAACAGGTACAAGATAAATAGCTTTTCAATCGAGATTTGAAGACATGAATCGCATGCGCAATAATTTCTTAAACTTTCGCTAGCCCTCCAGCATTAAGATAGGGTTTTTGAGTCGGTTGCATATGCCTTGAGGCACCATACAGACTGAGAAAGATAACCAAGCAGTCAGCTACTCATGCCCTATTCACATTTCAAACCCTGCATAGAGTAAATATTGAGATCAGACTGTTACATAACTCCAGATCCATTCCACTTTTACAGTAATCAAAAACATGTTATGATAATTAATTCAATAATTACTCTCATTATGATTACACAGAAAACCTGATTAATATAATGTTTAGAATTATGATGCCTGTTGTATAATACATGTCATCTTGAAGACAGTGGCAGATTTGCAACCATAACAACTATTTCAACTGAACTATTTCAACTAACTGAATCTTTGCATTATCAACGATGGTAGTGCTACGCGTAGAACTGCACCTGGTCAGAATAGTAGCTGTATTGACTTAACATTCTGCTCATCCAATATAGCTAGTCTCCTCTGTTGGCGTCGCTTGGATATGACCTATGGAAGTGATCACTACCCCATCATAATTGAATTTCCTTCCAAAAATATTGCTTTAAAAATTTCCCCTCCTCTTTTAAAATACCAATTAAATTCAGCAGACTGGGATTTATTTTCTAAAATTCTAGACTTGCGAATATCCTCCCTTCCAGAAGTTAACAATGACAACGCCCAGGATTGTTTCTTGTCATTCTCCTCCACCATTGCCTCCACTGCTGATGATTGCTTCCCGTCCAAAAAACCCCATTCTGGTAAACTCCCCTCCCCGCCATGGTGGGATAGGGAATGCACTGACATGGTCAGGGCCAGGAATGAGGCTGAAAAGACATTCAATGACAGTATGAACCTGGATAACCTCATTGCCTTCAAGCGGGTACTAGCCAAGTCCAGGAAATTCCTTAAAAGGAAAAAACGCGAAGGTTGGACAAAATATTGTAGTTCGCTGAGTCCCTCCACTCCGGTTTCGGTGGTCTGGCGAAAACTAAAACGTTTTAGGAGTAGTTTGGCACCTTCCTCCTCCTCTAACAACCTCACGGAGGAACTGGGATGCCGGTTTTTCTCGGGAATCGCTCCAGCTTATGTTCCAGGTCTTGAGGAAGTCAGTGTTGACATGTATGATGCAGACAACATTGACGAACCTATGAACATGCCATTCAGCTTGGAAGAGCTAAAAACTGTGCTATCCCACGTTAAGGATTCCGCGCCGGGAGTGGATGGATTCCCGTACTCCTTTATTTCTAAAGCTGGTCCAAAAACCCACAAATATTACCTGGACCTGGCTAATTTCTGTTTTACTTCAGGCTACATTCCCACAGAGTGGAAGGTTCAAGTCGTCATCCCGATCCTTAAACCAGGCAAAGATCCTAGTGATCATAACTCATATAGACCTATTGCCTTATCGTCCATACTTATCAAACTTTTAGAACATTTAGTTAAAAACCGATTAGTGTGGTTGGTGGAAAACAGGAGGCTGCTCCCAACGACTCAGTTTGGCTTCAGGAAAGGTCTGGGCACTGCTGATAGTGTGGGTATCCTCACGTCAGAGGTCCGGCTGGCCCTTAGCAGGAATGAGTCTGTGGTTGCGGTCTTCCTGGATATATCAGCTGCCTATGATTCGGTTCTCCTCCCTAATCTCAGGCAAAAGCTGCACGAGCTGAGAATCCCGGCTAGGATTTGTCGCATCATCGGTAGCATTTTTACCAATCGCACCATTCAACTGAGAATACCAGGGGGTGACTATGAACAAAGATCGGTCTGGAGAGGACTACCCCAAGGATCAGTTCTTAGTCCCCCATTATACAACATCTATACTGCTAACTTGCCCTCTTCCCTTAATTTCGACTGTAAGATCCTTCAGTATGCTGACGATATTGCACTAATGGTATGTGGCAATTCCATTCAGGATGCCGCTCTTTCAATGAATGTTTCTCTGGCCTCATTAAACCAATGGCTACTTGACAATGGTTTGTCCTTAAGTGCACCAAAGAGTAAAGCTGTAATTTTTACACGCAAGCGTTCCGTTCCTCCAATAGATATAAATATCAATGGTCAAAGCATTCCAGTCGAAGATAAGGCTAGGTTTCTGGGAGTAACTTTGGACTCAAAATTGTCTGGGGTCGAACACATCAGCAACACGGTCAAAAAATGCGAACGTTCTGTGTCGGTCCTTAAGGCTCTGGCTGGGGTATGGTGGGGAGCTCACCCCTACACCCTTAAACTGGTCTATAACGCGCTGACCAGGAGCGCTATGGATTACTGTAGCTACCTGCTTGAGCCTTGTAACAAAGAAGCGCTAAAACAACTAGACAGCATTCAGTCCAAATGCCTTAGAATTGTCGTTGGGGCTATGAAATCATCCCCCATAAATGCGCTTCAAGTGGAATGTGCAGACCCACCCCTACAACTTAGGAGACAGTACTTGGCAGATCGATTCCTAACTAAAGTATTTTTCCTCTCATCCCATCCCTTGCTCCCAATTTTAGAACAAATTGACCTTTCTTTTCATAATTCTTCCTATTGGAACCATAAAACAGTTCCCCTATTGATAGATAGGTATAGAGAGCTTAAACGGCTCTCTGCGCCTATTTGTCAATACCCTTCTCTTCCGGTCTTTTCCGCTGCATACGAGGCGATTCATTTTGAACCAAAAGTCGTTTTGGGCTTAGGTATATTAAGGAATTCCCGGGACGCTAGAGATGACTTCGAGTCAGCTGTCAAGCGTTATTGGGAAGGATGGAACTTCTTTTACGCTGATGCTTCAAAATTTTCTGAAACTGAATGTACTGGTGTGGCAGTTTATTTTCAAAATTCTAAAATAGCCTTACTTTTTCAATGTCCACCAGAAGCATCAGTCTTTACAGGTGAGTGTGTGGGGATTTTAGAAGCCATACAATTTATTAAATCGCATCAGATAACAAGGTCAGTAATTTTTTCAGATTCCCGTAGTAGCATTCAGGCCCTTAAACAAAATCAACTTCACAGCAAAATTAATAGTAAAATCATTATGGATATAAAGTCCTTGTTATTTGATTGCTCCCAAAACGGCTTGGACGTTGAGATAGCCTGGATCCCCGGTCACTCGGGTATTGTTGGCAATGAGTGCGCTGACTCGTTAGCAAAGTATGCCACATCGAATCCGGTTGATCAAAAGCACTACGTAGCACATAATTACGATTTGCGGAATGGTGCCAAACCCAAGTTATTTAGCTCGTGGTCTGAAACATGGAAGACGACTTCTAAAACCAAGGGCCTCTACTACGCGGCCATACAGCCTGAGGTTCAGCGTAGGCCTTGGTTCTCGAAATGCCCCAAATTGTCGAAGAGAACTGTTTCCTCACTGTGTAGACTTAGACTCGGACATTGTTGTAGCCCAGTGTTCCTGAAAAAGATCCACGTCCGGGATAATTCCCTGTGCGAGTGTGGTCTTGCGGATGGTACTTTAGACCATATTTTCTTTTCCTGCCCCCTAAATAATAAATCTTTCGACCTATATCAAAAAATTTCCAAACTTAACATTCCTCTCCCAATCAATTTTCATACCCTACTTTCCCACTTCTCCCCTAAATTAATAAATATTTTGGCCACATTCCTAAATGAGAATGATTTAAAATTTTAATTGGTGCGTATTTTGTGTGTAAATAACTTGTATATAGTATAAATTGGTTTAGGTGTTGTTTAAAGCGTCCCTGTAAATTAGATTTTTTGTTTTACTAACCCATGTGTTTGTCCTTTCAGCTAAACTAACACCTACCACGAAGTACAAAGTTCGACGGCCTGCCTCTCTGTGCTGCCGTCACCACGTGACACTGGCAGAATAGTCGGAACCGGCTCAGTTGCCAAAAAAAAAAAAAAAAAAAAAAAAAACTATTTATTACATTTAGTTGGCTTTAGTCGAACAATTAAAGCGCACAACAGTCAACTAGAGATTGAGGTTTTGAACTCCATTAGACACTTTTTGTAGTATGTAGGTAAATATCTACAAACAATGCCTAAGAAGAAACTACCCTAAAATTCTAAGATAGCCTATTTTCTAGCATACCTATGCAATACTGGTTAGCCAATTTACTGTATTTTACAGCCGGAATTTCCGATATGCACAAGTTTCGTAGATCAACCAATTCCCTTCTATTTGAATCTATGTTTTTTTTTCTAGTGACTTTTCTTGTGTCATGTGTTATCTGGCTAAAGCTGGTTCTTTATACAAGGTATTTGAATTTAATGGAGGCCTTGGTTTTAAGATCAATTAGGTACTTCATGACAAAACACAATTTTGTACCTCGATATGGTACTTAATAAGTGTGAATAAAACGGAAGTAGATATTTCAGATTAAAACTTCACACAGCAAGAGCCACTACCAAATACACTGATACCAATAAAGTTAGCATATAGTTGATAGCAGGAAGTTGGATAGGACTAGCATGATCTTATTTATTTAACATTTCTAATTAATAATAAATCTTAATCTTATAGATTTTATTTTTCAGGCCATAAAAATGGGTCATATTGTTTAGCTGTGCCTACACTTTCTACATATTGTTTCTCTTTTTACCCATGATGGAACGGAGACAGTGTATGCGTTTGGGGTGAGAGGATGTTTGTTTTAGTGAATATCAAAAGTACTAGGATATTTTCTCACCTTGCCTTACGTGTTTCCAACGCTTGTGGTTTCTCAACATCATAATGAGGTATTTCTATGTAAGAATAATCCAAGTCCACAGGCTTGTCACTCATACAAGCAACACTAGGAAGATTTTTTGATAGTTTGCAGATCTGGAAAACCAAGCATAGCAATAACTTGAAATATGAAGAAGAAAAATGTTATTTACTTATATAAGAAATTCCATATGTACCTATATGCACAACAGCATAACAAACGGCTATTTTTTACCAGTACAACTTAACCTATCTTTGTATAGAAAGCCTATACAGTTTGAGGTCAGCTTCCAATAAAAATTGTAAAACATAAACAATATTATCTAAAAAATTGTATGATGTAAGAATACCTTATCCAGAGTGGGTGAGAAACGTAGGTAGATAGGGAAGCTGTTGCTAATGAATTGTATTTGCTTTGACGCGTCATGATGCTTATAATAATCCTAGAAAACCTCCACGACGTTGCGATCGTTTAATAAGCAAGGTTATTATCTGTTATAATCCTTTTTCAACAAAAACATCGGGAACATTCATGAATTTTTAAAAGTCGTAAAAATAGCTATTACTCACAGCACTTAGGGATCGCAAAGGTCGAAACATTTTTTAGCTTTTGATGATCAAGAAGAAAAAAGAGTAGCAGGTTTTCTAGCTTTCGATTTTCTCTCAAACTCGAGAAAGCAAGAAAAACAAAAATAGATCAATCAATCGAGATTTCAGATGACAGGAGGATGACAGCAAAGGCACAACATAGGGATGATCGATATTCATCGATGTTGAATAAACATCGATGTTTTAACATCGGTGGTTGACTTCGATATCATCGACACATCGATGTTACCTGAATAAAATATCGAAACGTCAATTATTCTTTTGGGCGCGGTCTAGCGTGCAGTAGGTGTACTAGCTTCAAGTATAAATATTGCGTAGTCATTAGCAGATGATCAAGGTACTAGAATCCATCTGCCCTAATTTAGAAAGAAAATGCTCTCAAATATTTGTGTTGCACGGCAACATCCACAGCCTCGGAAAGGCTTTTTTCCAAAGCTGGTCAGCTTCTGTACCAGCAACGGAACAGACTGAAAGGAAAAAACATATCAAAGTTAATTTTTTACAAAGTGTCCCTAAAAAATACTGGGAATGTTAATTTTTCTTATTTTTGTTATTTCTAGTGCATTTATCTAATAATTAAAACTTTTCATAAATATAATAGACAGTTTTATTTGTTTCCAAAAACATCGATGTTTTAAAAATATCGATGTCTTTCGATCGATATTTATCGTACATCGATACTTTTGATTCGATGTTAACATCGATGTCAACATCGATGTTTTCCTGATATCGATCATCCCTAGCACAACATAACATCAGTTTTCCAAAGATTACGTTGGGCATGGGCAAAAAATATCAAAATATCGATATTTTCCCATACAATTATCGATATCGTGATACATCGATATTCGTTTTATTTTAGAGTGTCGAATTCGTATCAATTTCGATTTTTTTTTCACACAATTTTAGTTTCGTAATTAATGTTATTAGATACTCCTTGCATGCTCCTCACATATCGTTATATTTAAAAAATCCCGCCACAATCTTCATGAAATTCAATATACTATTGACTATTGGCTTTATGATTATTTTATTATTTCGTTTTTGGATTTATTATTAAGTATTGGTACCGTGCACGAAAATACTAATACTATTAAACCATCAGTGTGAGGCGAATATGAAGTTAACAGACAGTTAACAATATTCGGATTTTTTATTTTGGACGCTTTGGGAATATATATGAATAATCATGCAAAAACTGACGATACATAAATATTTTTCACTCGATAATTATCGATACTGTATAAAAATATCGATACGATAAGTATCGTTATATTTTTTCACTTGCCCATCCCTAGATTGCATGCGTTCTTTGGGGTTTTGACAGCTGACATTTTATTTTCTTTTTTTCGATGATTTTGCCGATGTCAAGGTTCGGAGAGGTAATGATGATCGGTTCTCATTTGCGATTGAAAAGTTGAGCCAGTTTTTGTTGTGAAGCGAGGTTCAAAAGAACAAAATATTTTTGGATTATACAATTTGAACAGCACATATGAGTTTTATGAAACGAAGTAAAGTAAGTAAACAAATAAAGTTATAACGAAACGTAACGAAACCAACATTGACACTGAAGGAAATGGACTTGACAGTGACGATAAGGGAACGTGCAGAAACTATAGGTGGCAGCACAGACGCGTCAGTGTCAAGTATAGGTATTTTACCTATAAGTTTCAAATTTGCAACACTAGATGGCACAGTCTACTTCGTGCAAGTTCCTCTAAACGGTGGGTGCAGGAAGTATAGGTGGCACAGGCACAGGTCAAATATTTACAACGTAAAAGAGTCAGATTTGCAACAATAGATGGCATAGTCTACCCCGTGCACGTTCCCTGTAGAGGTAGCTGCAGCAAGCTGAACTGAAACTGAACTTCCAAACACAGCTCTCAAAGCATGCAGTTGCAGCGCCAAAGAGTATATTAGTATAGTTATTGGGCAGCGCCTAGTTGAGCACTGTATTTATCAAGGACACACAACTCACCATCACAACAAATAAAACTTTTTACAAAAAATAAAACCGACTTCTAAACAAAAAACCAAAAAGTATAAAATAACTTTAATTTCGGAACTCGGTGTTTTTGATTGCTTTTTTGTTGTTGAACACACCGACTTCCGAAATTAAAGTTATTTTATACTTTTTGGTTTTTTGTTTAGAAGTCGGTTTTATTTTTTGTAAAAAGTTTTTTTATTTTTCACTTTTTAGTGGTACCTACACCCCCTCCCCTCCCCCACCTAAACGAACCAATCACATTGGTGTAAAAAAAACGTACTGCTCCTTTGCGGAATAAACTAAGAGGTCGTCAATGTAGGCAATGTAGATATTTTTTTTAGATTTTTCGAAAACCGCTTGGTTGATTTCGATAAAATTTTCATGGGACCATTTGGGAAGTATACCCTTTCCAACAAAAAAAGAATTTTTCAAATCGGTTGACAAGCGACGGACTTATGCGCGAACAAACAATAAAAAAAAAAAAAAAAAAAAAAAAAAAATACAAACATCCGAATTGAGAACCTCCTCCTTTTTTAGAAGTCGGTTAATAAATTGCATGTGAATTGGACGTTGACTTAAAGCGTTGTCGCCTCGGGAGACCTCAAGTTTTTGTATTTACTAAGTATTCTTTTATTCTTCCGTCGCGATGACGCTTCAAACAAAATATTCTCGGTATATACCATTGAGATAGGGTATATACCTATCGGGGTTATATTAATATATAATTTGAACCTTTCTGAGTGTGGCAGCACAGTATTACAATATTACAGTAGGGAAACGCCTCTGATGTCTCGCGATGCCGCCGCCAGTGTAGGTACTTACGCTGCCACATGCAAGTATGGAAGGGTTGTCACCAAATGGGAAATAAAACAATAGTGATTATTACTATTATGATGTAATCATTTATTCATATTTACATTCAAAATAATTGTGATTATTAAATCTAATATAATTATTTATTAAAAGTGTAAACCACATACGTAGGTACATGTTATATAGGTAATAAGGATGTTTCCTGAGTAAAAAATATCTGATTATGTTTAGTCCGTCAGTAAGATTATAGAAAAATATTGTTCACGTATTTTTTCCTTTATTAAATCTATAAAGACTGACGAAGATAAAAAGCATCAAAGATCAGGAGTGGGGGCTTGTTACGTCATGGCTAGGTAAAAATTGTAGCAAGTAGTGACGTCACACGAGTTTACAACGCACTGTATCGTCTTCGTTTTTTTCTTATTACTTATATGAAAAAAGAAAAAAATACGTGTCCAATATTTTATGGAAATCTATCCGACGGAGTTATCAGATTTTTTTAGTCAACTACCTTATTGTTCAACTGTTTTACTTTTTAACCGACTTCTAAAAAAGGAGGAGGTTCTCAATTCGGATGTTTGTATGTTTTTTTTTTTTTTTTATATAGTTTGTTCGCGCATAACTCCGTCGCTTGCCAACCGATTTGAAAAATTCTTTTTTTGTTGGAAAGGGTATAGTTCCCAAATGGTCCCATGAAAATTTTATCGAAATCAAACAAGCGGTTTTTGAAAAATCAACAAGAATCTAAAAAAATATCTACATTGTCTACATTGACGACCTTTTAGTTTACTCTGCATTGGAGCATTGCGGTTTTTTTACACTAATGTAATTGGTTCGTTTAGGTGGGGGGAGGGGAGGGGGTTTAGGAACCACTAAAAAGTGAAAAATAAAAAACTTTTTACAAAAAATTACAACCGACTTTTGCACAAAAAAAAAATCAAAAAAGTACAAAATAACTTTAATTTCGGAAGTCGGTGTTCAAAAAATGAAAAAGGAACCACATACACCGAGTTCCGAAATTAAAGTTATTTTGTCTTTTTTGATTTTTTGTGGAAAAGTCGGTTGTATTTTTTGTAAAAAGTTTTCAATTACCGTCTTTGACAAGCTTCTATCCATAACTCGCGCCTGGAAAGTAAGTAGAATCAGAATCAGAATATCATTTATTTGAAAAAGTGGGTAGTAGGTACCTATAAATTCAATAAACAAACACATACCTTTACAATTATAATTATCAGATCAGACATAAAATTATAAGGAAAAGTGGCCAAAATTGTGTGCACAAGTCAGTTTTGTCTTAGCGGCGCGCGGCGGCGGCGGCGCGCGGCGGTGCGTCTGTAATCTATACTTGTAGCGCGCGACATTCAAATTTCCCGCGACGCCGCGGATGAGAACCCCGCGGCATGTAATGTCAATAATGGAAGAACCGGCATGACGCGCCGCAGGATTGTTTTGCCTGCGCGCCTGCTAGACTAGTTATTTATATATAAAGAAAAAGTGTTTAATATAAACCAATGTATACAGCCATGTAACTGTGTGATGTGTTCGGCTAATAAAGATTCTTGTCCATACTACGTTGTTTTGCTAAACTGGCTGCCCAAGCGCGGGACTGTGCGACAGTTGCGAACTCAATAGTGAAAAAGTGAAATACACACAGTGCGCAACCCACGAATATGACACGTACACGACGACAATCCGGACAATCACGTCGGCAATCCGACTACGAAGATGCCGGCGATGTAGCCACAGAAACACCTTCCACACAGCCGGCGGCGAGGTCAAGTTTCACCGCCGACGACATGGCGTCCATCATGGCGACGCTACAGGAAACACAAACCGCAGCATTCGAACGCCTACTCGACCGTGTCCTCGAACACGAGACTCGTCGCGAGTCATTGTCTTCGACGCTGGCGGCGGCGCACTCGCCGGCCGCGGCGCCTGCGCCCGCTCCCCTTTCTGGAAACTTCGCTCAATGTACAGCGCGGTTCAGCGGAGCGCCTGACGACTCGCTCGACGGTTTCGTCGACGCCGTGGTATCTTACAAGGAATGCGCCTATGTAGGTGACGACAACGCCCTACGTGGCCTGTCGATGCTGTTGACTGGTGATGCAGCTATCTGGTGGCAGGGTATTAAATCCACCATCAGCTCCTGGGACGAAGCCGTGACGTCACTACGAAGCGCCTTCGGTGACACTCGTCCGCCTCATCGAATATACCGTGAGTTATTCAGTATGTCCCAAGGTCGAGAAAAGACTGAAATCTTTGTTGCAAAAGCTCGAGCCATGTTTGCTCGGCTTCCAGTTGGCGACCTCAGCACTAAAGTGCAATTGGATATGATTTATGGACTGCTGCACCATCGTGTACGCGAGCGCCTACGTCGCGATGAAATTACGTCATATGAAACGCTACTGCATAAAGCGAGACACATTGAAGATGCGACTGATGAAGTTCAGAACGATTACCAGCGTCGACGCTCTAGGACGCCACAGCGGTCATCTGCAACTGCGGGCGAAGCGCCCTCGAAGAAGTCGACGACGCCACGAGAGCCCCGCAGAGACAACGCGTCGAACGCCGGCAGCCTGCCTAGAAAGGACGACTTCGCGCCTGGCAATAGCACCGGCGCCACCGCACGTCCTGCGAGCGACGCTGCTTCGTCATCAAAGAGGAAGTTCTGTTCATATTGCAAGCGCCATGGACATAACCGTGATAACTGTTTTAAACTTAAAGTGAATAATGATTCGCAAGAAAGTGATCGGGTACCAACGTGTTATGGTTGTAATACTAAAGGTGTTACAAGGTCACAATGTTCTAAGTGTAATGCTGACCACTATTCCATAGATGTCATGGGGTTCTCCGAAATCATACCAAGTAATGAAAATAATTCTGAAGTTAGGCCTAATGATTATAATAATTCATGTTTATCACCAGTTAGTGTGTCCATGTCTGATTCAACACAACTTTCATTAGTCAGTTTTAATGATGATAATATTTCTTTATCACCAAGTAGGGTGACCACAACTTTAGAAGATAGGGTGTCCATGAAAAATTCAGGACAACTTTTCCTAAATAATGTCATTGACAAAAATATTATTTCTTCCCCGAGTAGGGTGACCTTGAGGAATGAAAATGGGGTGACCATGGAAAATTTGGGACAATTTTCAACCGTCAACATTGTTGATAAAAAAGGTTCTAGAACTAACCCTGTTGAGCACCAAGCCAGGTTAAGGCCAGTTTTAAGTGTTCTAATTTTAGGTGTACGAGGAAAAGGCTTATTGGATTCAGGCGCTAAGAGCAGTGTTGCCGGCGCCTTGCTGTACAAGCTGCTGCTGTCGCACCAGCATCCTTGTGAGGAGACAACTCGGCGGGTAAGGCTCGCAGACGGCTCCACCAGTACTCGACGAGTTCTAGTTACCACTTTAGAAGTAAGGATTACCCTGGAAAGGTCAGTAAAACTTCAGTTTACCATTTTTCCTGACGCTGAAAATAACGAGACCCTGCTTGGAATGGATTTCTTGGTGGCATCGGGCATTGTGCTTGATTTTGCTTCTTCAACCTGGCACTTTTCAGGTGAGCATGTTTTATTTGATATGGAGTATGAGCATCTAAGGCCATACACTAACATATTTGCTGCTGATCTTTTGCGTGATGATGAAGGGATGATGTTGGCTCCTGATCAAAGGCAGCTGTTATCTGATATGCTGCAGCAAAACAGTGATATTTTTGCAGAACAGGGTGCACCAACTCCCTATGTAGAGCACCACATCGACACGGGCGACCATCCTCCAATATCAGTTCCGCCATATAGGCTCACTCCTGCCAAAAAGGAACTTATGAAGACTGAGTTGGAGAAGATGCTCGCGGAAGGCGTGATCGAAGAATGTGAGTCAGCCTGGACTTCCCCTGCAGTGCTTGTGCCAAAGAAAGATGGCAAGGTAAGATTTTGCGTGGATTATCGTAAATTAAATGCAGTAACTAAAACTGACGCTTACCCTATGCCGCACATTGATGACTTGGTCCAGTCGACCAAGCGCAACTGCTTCATGTCTACGCTTGATTTGCGGAGTGGCTTCTGGCAGGTAATGATGAAAGAGAGTGACAAAGACAAAACAGCCTTTCAAACTCCATTTGGTACTTACCGCTTTACACGCATGCCGTTTGGCCTCAAAAATGCACCCTCAACGTTCCAGCGACTGATTGATAAGCTTCGGTCGTCGTTGATCCGCGACTTCAGTCATATAGAAAATGAGAATGTAACGCTTCTGGCTTATCAAGACGATCTGCTTCTTATTACGGAAACGTATTCAGGTCACTTGGCAGCTCTGCACGCCGTCTTTGAGAAGCTGCGCTCTTTCAACTTGAGAGCGAATCGTGATAAGTGTATCTTCTGTAGGAAAAAGGTAAAGTACCTCGGACATGTAATTACACAGGATGGCGTGTCTCCTGATTTTGATAAGGTGCAGGCTATAGTGGACATGAAACCACCACAAAATCTTAAACAGTTGAGAACTTATCTCCAGACGTGCTCCTGGTTTCGTAAGTTTATTCCAAATTTTTCCTCTATCGCTGAGCCACTGACGCGCTTGACCAAAAAGAACCAACCTTGGGTTTGGGAATCAGCTCAAGCAAATGCATTTCAAGAGCTTAAGAAGCGTCTGACTTCGGCCCCAATTCTGGTTCAGGTAAATTATGCACAGCCGTTCGTTATCAGAACAGACGCAAGCAATTACGCGTTAGGTGCGGTTCTGCTACAAGGCGAGGGTGTTGAAGAACGGCCCATAGAGTATGCAAGCCGTCTGTTAAGCCCTGCTGAGAAAAATTACAGCACCACAGAACGAGAGGCCTTGGCTGTTGTTTGGGCTGTAGAGCGTTTTAGAGGATATATCGACGGTCACGAAGTTATAGTTAGGAGTGACCATCAGCCGTTGAAATGGCTACTTACAGTTAAGTCACCGTCAGGTAGGTTGGTCCGCTGGGCACTCAAACTCCAGGCATTTAACATCATCTATCAATACACACCGGGCAAGGCGAACGTAGTCGCGGACACGTTGAGTCGTCCCCCGTGTTCCCAGGAGGAAGAAGATGATAAGGAGGAGTATGGTTTGTGTCCTGTTATTATAAACTTACCTTCTACCAGCCCAGCCGATCTGCGCGCTGTTCAACTTGCTGACTCGGAATTACATAAAATTATGCAGGATATAGAAAGTCCTGACGAACTTACCTGTAGTCGTTGGTTAGAGAGAGGGTATGTAATGTCTCATGGTGTTCTGTATCGATATGACCCTGATTCTGATGCAGAAGACGCACAGTTAGTAGTGCCGAGCTCCATGCGGGAAGAGATTCTAAAGGAGCTTCACGACTCGCCTACCGCTGGCCATCAGGGCGTAGAACGGACCCTCCAACGACTGAAGGAAAGGTACTACTTTCCTGGTATGCGCAGGTACGTTACAGAATATTTAAAGAAGTGCGTTGATTGCCTTCGCTATAAACCATCGAATCAGAAACCCTCTGGCTTATTGCAAACTCCTGTATTACAACAGCGAGGCGAAGTCCTAGCTATCGACTTATTTGGTCCACTTCCAACTGGAGACCAGGGGGAGCGATGGATATTTTTAATAGAGGATGTAGCTACAAGGTGGGTAGAACTTTTTCCGCTTGTTGATGCTACCGCAGAGGCTTGCTCTCGCATCCTCCTAGAGGATTACTTCCTCCGATACGGACTGCCACGACGTGTCGTATCAGATAACGGCACGCAGTTCGTGTCTGCTGTCATGCAGCAGTGCATGCATCTCATGGGCGTCAAGCAGGAGCTCATACCTTTGTATCATCCAGAGGCCAATCCGGCTGAACGAAAGAATCGCGACCTCAAGGTACAGCTGTCCATGTTAGTTCAGACGACTCACTCCGATTGGCCAAAGCACCTGGCAAATGTTAGGTTTGCTATGAATAGCGCTGTGTGCTCCACTACTGGTAAGAGCCCCGCATATTTAACATTCGCTCGAGAGCTGCGAACCCCGTTCGATGTTGATCGTGATCTCCGTAGTATCTTGGATAAGGAAAACTTCGTTCCTCAAGTCACACCCTACTTACGGTCATTCATCTCATCTTTGTCTGAAATTAGGGAACGGGTAGAAAGATGTCAAGATAACCGCAAAAAGGTAGCTGATGACTCCCGTCAGAAAGAGCCAAAAATTCATGTAGGTGATCTAGTTCTGCTTAAGTCGCACAACCTGAGTAACGCATCCAAGGGTAAAACACGAAAATTTATGCCCAGACGAGACGGTCCTTACCGTGTTAGTCAGATCACTAGCCCTACGACCTTTGTTCTTGCTGACCTCGCAAATAATGTGATAGGCAAGTACCATAGCACAGATTTAACTTTGCTGACTACTCCCTTAGATACAACCGTCCCGGTTATGCCGAAGAGACGCAGAGGGCGTCCGCGCGACCGTAAGTTAAGTCCCAAGTTGGACTCGGGGCGCGATCCTAACTTGGAGGGGGAGTGTGTAGCGCGCGACATTCAAATTTCCCGCGACGCCGCGGATGAGAACCCCGCGGCATGTAATGTCAATAATGGAAGAACCGGCATGACGCGCCGCAGGATTGTTTTGCCTGCGCGCCTGCTAGACTAGTTATTTATATATAAAGAAAAAGTGTTTAATATAAACCAATGTATACAGCCATGTAACTGTGTGATGTGTTCGGCTAATAAAGATTCTTGTCCATACTACGTTGTTTTGCTAAATACTTATAATAAATCTGTAGAGAGGTCAATTCTGTACAAGGAATATATTTTCAAAATAACTATCAGGGGGTCATTAGTGATCGATACTGGTGCCAAAAATGCAATCAGTAAAATTTTTGTCTGTCTGTCTGTCTGTCTGTATGTTCTTTATAGAAACAAAAACTACTCGACCGATATTAACGAAACTTGGTGCAATTATTCTTCATACTCCTGGGCAGGTTATAGTATACTTTTCATTACGCTACAATCAATAGGAGCAGAGCAGTGAAGGAAAATGTTGGGAAAACGGAAGAAGTTACTCCATTTTTTAAGCTTCTGTCGCGTGTGTAGCCTTAATGGTTAAAGTTACATAGAAATCATGTATTACGGAAATGTTCTACATAAAATTATCTAAAAAATATCCCGAAACAGCATGTCTATCTTTTGTCAATTTTAAACCGATCAGGCTGAGAGTTTCAAAATCGGGGGTAAAGTAACTATTCCACGCGGACGAAGTCGCTGGCAGAAGCTAGTATTCCATAAGTCTATGGTACACAAATGATAAAACCTAACAGAACAGTTTTTGCGCACCATTATAGAATCTATAAGTACTAATATTATAAAGCTGAAGAGTTTGTTTGTTTGAACGCGCTAATCTCAGGAACTACTGGTTCGAATTGAAGAAATCTTTTTGGGTTGAATAGACCATTTATCGAGGAAGGCTTTAGGCTATATATCATCACGCTTAAGCCAATAGGAGCGGAGCAGCGATAAAGAATGTTTAAAAATCGGGGATTCCACGGGGACGAAGTCGCGGGCAGCAGCTAGTGTAAGTATATCTATACTAATATTATAAAGCTGAAGAGTTTGTTTGTTTGGTTGTTTGTTTGTTTGTTTGTTTGTTTGTTTGAACGCGCTAATCTCAGGAACTACTGGTTCGAATTGAAAAAATATTTTTGGTTTGAATAGACCATTTATCGAGGAAGGCTTTAGGCTATATATCATCACGCTTAAGCCAATAGGAGCGGAGCAGCGATACGGAATGTTTTAAAATCGGGGATTCCACGGGGACGAAGTCGCGGGCAGCAGCTAGTGTATAATAAAATTATTACACAAAAAACTCGCTCGCGTTTGCCCTTCGCGCTCGGTACCGCAAACTAAGCGTGTTTGCGGTACGCGGCCCGCGCCGCCCGACACCCCGCGAGTTCAGAGCAACGGAGGGGAATCCCTCCGTTGCTCTGCGCAAGTACATTCGTCGCCGTACTGTAGGAAATATTGTAATACTGTGGTGGCAGTATAGGGAACGTGCACGGCGTAGACTATGCCATCTAGTGTTGCAAATCTGAAACTTTTACGTTGTAAATATTTGACCTGTGCTGCCGCCTATATTTCCTGCACCCTCCTTTTAGGGGAACGCGCACGAAGTAGACTGTGCCATCTAGCGTTGCAAATTTGAAACTTCTATGTAAAATATACTTGACATTGACGCGCCTGTGCTGCCACCTATAGTTTCTTTACGTTCCCTATAATAATAATAGATAACTGATCTCTGATGGACTTTCGTTGGTAGTGGTGAAGGCTTTACACGTGCTTTTGTCAGTGCTACGAATATTTTCGATTTCAGTGAACTTTTTTGGTGTGAAACTCAATCGAAAGTGTTCCTTGTGTTTGTGTTGTCGGTTCAAGGTTTGTTTTTGTAGTTGTTTTTGTCCTATTTTTAAAAGAATTAACCAGAATGAATTCCAAAAAACCCCCGGACCCTGATCCTCCTGATGGACTATTTGAACTCTCCCCTGTGCTGACTGTATCCCTCCCCCATGACCCTGAAGTGCCTACGCAGGACCCTAATATGGAAACTAAGACCACAAATCGCAAACGGGCCGCAGGTTCCCCTCCCCCTACTTCGTCTAAAATTCCGCCAAAAATCGCAAAAAATGTTAATGGCAGACAAACATACACCATGAGGGACAACCCTCCGTACATTGTTCATGTTTCGCTCAAGGATGAACAGACGTCAGGCACTGTGCTGCAACCAATCAAGTTTGGTATGTTTTTGACGATGAATAACGTCAATAATGTACATCTAGACGGGATCAAACGCATAGGTAGGAACAGAGTGTCAGTTGAGTTCAAGTCGCATCAGGATGCCAACAGTTTTCTCAACAACAAAATTTTGGCACAACATAATTACATCGCCGCCATCCCACAGTTTAACATAACACGAATGGGTATAGTTAGGGACGTACCGGTTGAATGGTCGGAGGATGAAGTAATTAAGTATATCCAGGTTCCAGAGGGATGTGGCCCTGTTATCAAGGCTAGGAGGATGAGCCGTAAGGTCATCTCTAATGGCGTGACTGAGTGGAGGCCTACACAAACTGTAGTACTTACTTTTGACGGACAAGTTTTACCCAAACGTGTTTATAGTTTTTACTCAGCTCTCCCCGTGGAAAGGTATACATACCCAACCATTCAATGCTATCACTGCTGTCGTTTCGGACACACCCGAACTATGTGCCGGTCAAAGCCAAGGTGCTTTAAATGTGGTGCAGATCATCCAGGTGATGGATGTGATGTTACCCCTGAGTTCAGCTTTTGTGTTTCATGTACTGGAAACCATTTTGCTAATGATAGTGCTTGTCCAGAATTGGGCCGACAGCGGAGCATCAAAGCTCTGATGGCGGAGAAATCAGTCTAATATGCGGAGGTAAGTCGGATTTTCCCACCTGTTTCTAGATCTTACGCTGAAGTCTCCAAATCTTCTCCCCGCAGCACAATTCAAAAACCCCAATCCCAATCAACAAGTCCCATTCCTGTAACCCATAGTTCATACCGGAAAACGGTATTTTTAAAACCTAAACCCCGCCTCCCCCTTTCGTCTGGTTATAATATGCAGGCCCACCGTGAATTTACCCAAAACTACTCATTCTCCCCATCCAGAAACGTGCTCTTCCAACGGAAGCAGTGGAGCCAATGATTTATAGGAAGGATAACTCGAAAAATATCTTAGAATTAATTACAAATATGTTAATGTCTGTACTCTCCAGTCCGTCCCAATCAATACCTGACCACGTTGCATCAAAACTGACCTCAATATTAAATTATATAAACAATGTTCCCTCCCCTGACATTCCTACAGTGGAACGTGAGGAGTATTACTCCCAGAAAATCTGACCTTACTTTTTTAATTAACAAATTTAAACCATCAATCTGCGGCATTGCTGAGACATGGCTTCTGCCTGGAAGTAATTTCAGGTTGCCGTTTCTTGGCAGTGTTCGTGATGATAGATCTGATGGATATGGAGGATGTGCCTTGCTCATCAATAGCAAGGTATCATTCTCCCAGATTCCTCTAACCTCTGTTAGTGACAACATAAATGTAGTTGCTGTTAAGGCTGAGGATATAAATATTTTTTCTTTTTATATTGCGCACCCACAATTGGAATACCTTGCAATGATTAGAAATTTATTATGTAGTGTTACCGGTCCAATAATTGTTATGGGCGATTTCAATTGTCACCATTATCGTTGGGGGTCGGATACTTGTGATAACTTTGGCATAGGCTTACTAGATATATTGGATGATCTCAACCTCTGCATCATCAATGATGGTAGTCCTACACGCAGACCTACACCTGGACAGAGCAATAGTTGCGTGGACTTAACATTCTGCTCATCCAATATAGCTAGTCTCCTCATTTGGCGTCGCTTGGATATGACCTATGGAAGTGATCACTATCCCATCATAACCGAATTTCCTTCCAAAAATATACCGACCAAAAATTCCCCCCCTCTGTTAAAATTCCAACTAAATTCAGCTGATTGGGACCTGTATTCTAAAATTCTGGACCTCCGAGTATCTGCCCTCCCAGAAGTTAGCAGGGAAAATGCCCAAGTCTGCTTTTCATCCTTTTCTTCCACCATTTCCTCAACAGCAGACGACTGCTTCCCCTCCAAAAAACCCCATTCCGGTAGACTCCCTTCCCCCCCATGGTGGGATAGGGAATGCACTAACATGGTCAGGGCCAGGAATGAGGCTGAAGTGGCATTCAACTGCAATATGAACCTGGATAATCTCATCGCCTTCAAGCGGATCCTAGCTGAGTCCAGGAAATTTTTAAAGAGAAAAAAACGCGAAGGTTGGTCAAAATACTGTAGTTCACTGAGTCCATCCACCCCGGTGTCGATGGTGTGCGTTTTAGGAGTAGTTTAGCACCTGCCTCCCCCTCTAACAGTCTTACTAAAGAATTGGGATATAAATTTTTCTCCAAAATCGCCCCAGCCTATGTTCCAAGTATTGAGGAAACCAGTGTTGACATATATGATGCAGACAACACTGACGACCCTATGAACATGGCATTCAGTTTGGAAGAACTAAAAACTGTTCTATCCCAGGTTAAGGACTCCGCCCCGGGTGTGGATGGATTCCCGTATTCTTTTATTTGTAAAGCCGGACCAAAAACTCATAAATATTACCTGGATTTAGCTAATTTCTGTTTTACTTCTGGTTATATTCCCACAGAGTGGAAGGTTCAAGTTGTGATTCCCATTTTAAAACCAGGCAAAGATCCTAGTGATCATTGCTCATATAGACCTATTGCTTTATCATCCATACTCGTTAAACTTTTGGAGCATTTAGTTAAAAATCGGTTAGTGTGGCTGGTTGAAAACAGGAAACTGCTTCCAACGACTCAATTCGGCTTTAGGAAAGGTCTGGGCACAGCTGATAGTGTGAGTATCCTCACTTCAGAGGTCCGGCTGGCCCTCAGCAGAAATGAGTCTGTGGTTGCTGTTTTCCTGGATATATCAGGTGCCTATGATTCGGTCCTCCTCCCTAATCTCAGGCAAAAACTGCACGAGCTGAGAGTCCCGGCTAGGATTTGTCGCATCATTGGTAGCATGTTTACCGATCGTAGTATTCTATTGCGAATACCTGGGGCTGACTCTGAACAAAGATCGGTCTGGAAAGGATTACCCCAAGGATCTGTTCTTAGTCCCCCGTTGTATAACATCTATACAGCCAACCTGCCCTCTTCCCTTAATTTTGACTGCAAAATCCTTCAGTATGCTGATGATATTGCATTAATGGTCTGTGGCAGTTCAATTCAGGATGCCGCTGTTTCGATGAATGTCTCTCTGGCTTCATTAAACCAATGGCTACTTGACAATGGTTTGTCTTTAAGTGCGCCAAAGAGTACAGCTGTCATTTTTACACGCAAGCGTTCTGTACCCTCAGTAGACATTAATATTGACGGACAATCCATCCCCGTCCAAGATAAGGCTAGGTTTCTGGGAGTAACTCTGGATTCAAGATTGTCTGGGATCGATCACATTAACAAAACGGTTCAAAAATGTGAACGCTCTGTGTCGGTCCTTAAGGCCTTGGCTGGAGTGTGGTGGGGAGCTCACCCCTACACCCTCAAATTAATATATAATGCGCTGACTAGAAGTGCTATAGATTACTGCAGCTTCCTTCTTGAGCCCTGCAACAAAGAAGCGCTTAAGAAACTAGACAGTGTTCAAGCCAAATGCCTGAGAATAATCATTGGAGCCATGAAATCCTCTCCCATAAATGCACTGCAAGTGGAATGTGCAGAACCGCCGCTACACCTTAGGAGACAATATTTGGCAGATCGCTTCCTCTCAAAAGTTTTTTCCCTTTCCTCCCATCCCTTACTCCCAATTTTAGAACAAATTGATCTATCCTTTTCTAGCTCTTCCTACTGGAACCATAAATCAGTCCCACGATTGATAAACAGGTACAGAGAACTTAAACAACTCTCCTCGCCTATTTGTCAATTCCCTACTCTTCCGGTCTTCTCTGCCGCATATGAAACGATTAATTTCGAACCAAAAGCCATTTTGGGACTTGGTATAGCAAAAAATTCCCAAAGCGCTGGAGACGATTTTAAATCGGCTGTCAAGCGTTATTGGGAAGGATGGAATTTCTTTTTCACTGATGCCTCAAAATTAACTGAAACAGATTGTACTGGTGTGTCAGTTTACTTTCAAAATTCCAAAATTGCTTTACTTTTCCAGTGCCCACCAGAAACATCAGTGTTTACAGGAGAGTGTATTGGTATTTTGGAAGCCATACACTACATTAAATCCCATCAAATAACAAGATCAGTAGTTTTTTCAGATTCTCGCAGTAGTATTCAGGCCTTAAAACAAAATCAACTTTATAGTAAAATCCACAGTCAAATCATTTCAGATATTAAGACCTTGTTATTTGATTGCTCCCAAAATGGCTTGGACGTCGAGATAGTCTGGATCCCCGGTCACTCGGGTATTGTTGGCAATGAGTGCGCTGATTCGTTAGCAAAGTATGCCACATCGAATCCGGCTGATCGAAAGCATTACGTAGCTCATGACTACGATTTGCGAAATGGTGCCAAATCCAAGTTATTTAACTCGTGGACTGAAACATGGAAGACGACCTCTAAAACCAAGGGTAGTTACTATGCCGCTATTCAGCCCGAAATCCAACGTAGGCCTTGGTATTTTAAATGCCCTAAACTGTCGAAGAGAACTGTTTCGTCACTCTGTAGACTGAGACTCGGACACTGTTGCAGCCCAGTGTTCTTGCATAAGATCCATGTTCGAGATACTTCCCTGTGCGAGTGTGGTCTTGCGGAAGGCACTTTGGACCATATCTTCTTCTCCTGCACCTTAAACAACAAATCTTTTGACCTTTACCACAAAATCCGTAAATGTAACATTCCTCTCCCAAGCAACTTCCAATCCCTCCTTTCCCACTTATCTCCTAAATTAATTCACATTTTGGCCACTTTTTTAAAAGAAAATGATTTGAAATTTTAATTGGTGCGTAATTGATGTAGTCAGTTTGTATATAGTCGTTTATGTTTAGTAAATAGCCATCTAATTTTAGTATATTTATTATATCTGTATATAAGAATTAAAAATTTTGTGTTTACTAACCCATGTGTTCGTACTTACAGCTAGACTAACAACTACCGTGAAGTGAGAAGTTCGACGGCCTGCCTACCTTTGCTGCCGTCACGACATGACACTGGCAGAATAGTCGGAACCGGCTCAGTTGCCAAAAAAAAAAAAAAAAAAATAGATAACTGATCTGTGGTCGATAGATGCGGTTGCCATGGTAACGATGTTGTAGTTTTTCAATTCAAAAAGCAACAACAAAACTTTGAGCTAAAATGAACTCTTACATTATTTGGAAGTTGATTACTAATGGACAGTGATGTTATTTACTGATATAATTCCTTCGTTATTCGTTTTGCTGCAGTGAGCAATATGTTACCGATTCGCGATTTTATATTTACTACTATTGGTAAGTAGACTTATGTGAGCCGTTCTACTTCGCTCCAAATTATTTTTGTGAAAAAAATCTGGTAATTAATTTAATTTTATGGTAGTGCCATTACCCTCAGTTAACTTTTGTTTCAGAGCACTATTACAACAAATTGGATTTAAAATTGGACGACAAATCAGAAGATGCAATATCTGATTTCATTAACAACCCACAAATACTTATAATACAAGGCTATATGCTCGGTGAAAATATAATTCTTCATACTAAAGTAAGTAAAGTTTTGAGTAATTTATTAGCATAACGCTATGGGATTCAGTAGATTACAAGATCTATGTTGTATCTAATCTAATATTATAAAGAGAAAATATTTGTTTGTTTGTACTAAACAAGCTCCGAAACTACTGGACTGATTTTAACCATTTTTATGCCATTAGAAAGCTAAATTATCAGGAAGTAACATAGCACGCGAAAACTACTCAACCGATCATCATGAAATTTTGTACAACAACCCATACAACAGACATGACTTTTTTTTGCGTGTGAGTCTTTTGGTCCAAATTATTCAAACAAAACCCGAGTGGAATGGAACAATGGTGATATTGGTATCATGACATTAATCTTTAGCCATTTTAGTGGTTTGATAAGATTAATATTAATTATTTTCATGTAAATTACATTTTAAATTATTTAATTTGGATCTTTCAGTTGAAAGTTATAACAGGTATAAAAATGCTCTACAAACTGCCCGACTACCTGCCCTTTAGAGGGATCGGAGTGTGTGGTGTAGTTTGTAAAGGAAAGTGCGAAAATCTGGGCAGAATAATGCTTGCGAAGTGCTAGTAGTAATATTAAAGTAGATGTATGGAAATACAAACCATGCCCAAATTTCAATAAGTGGAGGAAGGCGGATGACCGTATTGACAGTATTTGGATCAAAATTTGCTCATACAAATTGAGAATTTTATTCACCTTAAAAATTCCATTCCCTTCCCTTCCATTTCCTTTCCATTTCCTTCTTGCATAATCTGCTTTAATGACCAAATAAGATATGAGGTGTTATGTTGATAAGATACATAAATCTTGTACAAATTGTCACATTGTTTAGAATCCAAGCTTACTTTATTTTGTTTTCAAAATATTTTTTTAGATACAAGACAGTAAAAACAAATCTATTGTTTTTTACAAAACCTCTGCACAAGTGTTATTAAAAGATGATGCTGTGCATAATATTAATATATTGACTCTATCTAATAACACAGCTGAGTCATTATATCAGATATGGAGGCAAGTCTACACACCTCTGCTGGCTGCAGTAAGTACTTACCTAGACAGTTAACTATTCCTAAACTGCTTAGCCATTTTGGGTGGAACCTGGATGAGGTGGGCACAAGTGGAGTCTAGGAATTGGCATAAGAAAAGAGAGGCCTATGCACAGCAGTGGGTGAAATTAGGCTGTGGACCATATTGATGATGAAGCAGTATCACCCAAAGCAATGGTTTGGTTAAAAAGGTTGCCCTATACCATTATTATTGTTTGGATGTCAGAAGCAGAAGAGTGGCTGTTACGTTGCTATTTGGTGGGGGACTGGGGGCCTATATTCTCTTGGTCTTATTTAATTGAATATTGTGTGTTACAACTCTATTTCCTTTGGGGTATTCTGCATACTTGGCCTTATAAATAAAGTTTTCGATTTTAGGGAAGTGACTTATATTCTAATAAACTTCAAAAGAACCTGTCAGATGTGGAGGCAAACTTGAGGATTTTAGCCCATGGGAAAGGCTACACCAATATAAATGGTAACTATATAACATTTACTTACCTTCAAGGGCCTGTTATCGATCCTTGTGGCATTCCTGATTCTAATTAATATTACCCTTAATCATATTACTGCTTTGAGTAAACTGACTCAAAACCATCACAAAACCATCTGAGGAAACAAGTAGACCTTTAATACAATACTGCAGTTAATCAGGAGTGAAATATGCACACTCAAATTTTCTAGGTTTGGTTGACATTCCCTTGCACCTCTTTTCCAGTTGTGTTATCAATCCAAGATGAACTGGAATACTGGAAATCATTGGGACAAAGGAGGGACGCCAGTAAAAAGGAGAAAGAAGCAGCATCTACTTTTTGTGAACTTTTCGAAGATGTTTTGGAAGAAGTAAGGTAATTAAGCCAAAACATATTATTTTTCATCCCTATCTATTTTTATATATGTACCTAAGTATGTAATATTGTCAGTATTGGACTTGAACAGGTTTTGTACATGTTAGTCTATACCAGCTTCTAAACATACATACGTGCCAAATTTCATAAATGTATGTTTGTCCGCACATATCTCAAAAACTATGAGTCGGATTGCAAAAAAAAAAACAATTTTAGTTAGACTAGGTATACTTAGTTCAAGTTAGGGAATAGTGCAAGTTATATCAAAATCGGATCAGTGGTCATTGAGATAGAGAGTTAAATGTACTTCAATCACTAGGAAAACGTGTAGATACTTAACAGCTTAATCCTAGAACATAGACATTAAAAAATAAAATAATTTATGTGTCGGATAAGCAACATCTATTTATCCTTAGCTTGTCTTATGGTAGTATAGTAAACACAAGAAAAAGTACATAACATATACCTCTGTTAGTAAACTTATTATCTATTATCATAGAACAACAGCCTTGTTTCCAAACAAGGCTGTTGATCGAAATAAATGTTCGAAGGAGACTCATACCTCCCCGCTATAGTGTTCAGAATGGAGGTGGAGCTTTCCCGCACTCTGCAGAGCAAAGAGGCAGATTTCCTGATGCACTGCAGCAGAACAGGGCAGCCCCAGCAACATCCTGAACCCGTTATTATGCATGTTGTTTCAATCTTTGCATGCTGTTAGGTTCTAACTAAACAATTGAATGAAAATTTCAAAAATAAGCAATTTAGAAGTAATTGTGTAATCGTTACAAAATGATTCGTCACAGATATAATAGGGATGTTTCCTGAGTAAAAAATATATGATTATGTTTAGTCCGTCAGTTAGATTATAGAAAAATATTGGACACGTATTTTTTCCTTTATCAAATCTATAAAAACTGACGAAGATACAAAGCATCAAAGATCAGGAGTGGGGGCTTGTGACGTTACGGCTCGGTAAAAATTGTAGCGAGTAGTGACGTCACACGAGTTTTCAACGCTCTGTATCGTCTTCATTTTTTGTCTACGTGAAAAAAGAAAAAAAATACGTGTCCAATATTTTTTGGAAATCTATCTAACGGACTAATTAGATTTTTTTAGTCAACTACCCTATTGAGTACCTATAGGTACTCGAACGCAAAAATTATAAAGTAATTATTATCAAATTACACGTGAAATAAAGAAATAAAAAGTTAGTATACATATGTAACTACACCAAAATGTTGGTGTAGTTACATTGATATTAATAGTGTTATTAAAATTAATACTACGAAAATGTTTTCAACTAGGTAACTTTTTAGACCTATGTATCCTGCTTATGTGTGTAAAGTTTCATTAAAATCGGTTTAATCATTTTGGAAAATAAGGAATTAGACCTATGTATCCTGCTTATGTGTGTAAAGTTTCATTAAAATCGGTTTAATCATTTCGGAAAATAAGGAATTGAAAATTTGTATGAAATGCCGTATGTCGTATACACTCTTAATGATATACCTAATACATAACTGTTCTGAAGTCGGTTTTTTTAAAAATTACTCTTTGTTTTTCGTACTCAATTTATTACTTCTCATATTTTTCAGAACAATACACTCAAGCCCAATGGATGAGGTCAGAGAATCAGCAGAGAACATTGGTGGAATTTTGGATGACATGTGGCGTATTACTACCTCGCCATATGCACAAGATAGGATGGTGCATGTGTTTGATATTATTGGTATGTAATTTATCAATCAAATTGCTACATGGTTGAACTTGCAGCCAGCTCCATACATTAATAGCCGTTATAACCCATTTTAGGTCATGAAATATGTTCAATTATACAAAAGACAATATCTACCGATAATCTCTGGAAAGTACACAATGGAGCCAAGGATAGTGAAGTACTGAATCTTTTATCTGATAGTTACAAAGCGATTCAGACTTGGAACAGCGCTTGTGAATCGTTGACTGAAACATACTGGCCTAACTATGCGCTCCATGCGTGGAATGGAAAACCTTACGTGCCCCCGTTTAGTTTGAACTTTCAGACTAGATTGAAAGAGGTTGGTATCTTGTTGTTAGCTAGTATTGTATTACTTTCTTGGCTCTTGGTTTTGCAAATGGAAAACTCCATGAATTAAACTATTATTTTTTTCAGATTCACGACATCAGGTCTACACACTGTCAATTGAATAAATTACTTTCAATTAATGAAAGAACAGAACTACAGACTCATCAATTGTTTGCGCCTTTCGAAAGTTAGTGCTGACTTTTCATCACTGATATTATTCCTTCACTTGTATCTATTATGTCATCAATTCATCATACATCGTTTTGCAGGTATAAATATTTGGATGTGTAATGGGCCGAACCCTGGTTGGGATACAGCAGTTTCCAAGTTCTCAACTAGTTTGCGCCCTGCTGAAACAAAAGTAGCTGAGAAGTTAAAACCCAGATTGCATAATATGTCAACTAAGCAGGTAAAAAAAAACCTACGACGAAAATTATTAGAAAGCCATTAATCACGGAAATGAACATCTTTTCTTGTTTGTTTTGGAGTCGATAATATAATCTTTTTATTAGAAAATTTGAGCACAGTAGTTAGCCATGATAACAGCAGCGTCAGTGGCGTCCGTTATGTCCTTAAAAATGCAGGTGAATGGGCACTTGGGGCTCTACAGCATATTTGTTGCACTTCAGTAATCTATTGTCAAGCGATAGTAACGCTATAGTGAGATCGCGCCTTGCAGTGCTTTGCGCCGACGTTTTGTTTAACAATGATGGAAAAATCTTCAAAAGCGTGTAATTACTCCATTTTTCCACCGAATTTTCTATTGTAACTACATCTGTATCAAATAGTAGTCATTACATTTGCATAGTACAAGTCTAATACCCTTTTGTGTAATGTAGGTACTGCCAAGATTTCTGCCATTGTTATATCCTAGCTATCATCTTTGTAGATGCTGTATGAATTTATGAGATACAGTGCTCTAATAGAACGACCTCTCGTAAAGCATGCACTCAACAACGAGCTGGAGATATTTGTGTCGTCTCTCATATCAATGCTGAAGAGCGTACAAACTCAGATGGATGCAGATGAGTTGGATGTCAAGATGTACCAGCCTCCTGAAATGTCTACTGTCGTGCTTCAGATACAATGGGCCAAACTGACAGAAGCAAAGGTAACGCTCAAAATAGGGATACTTAGCGCGTTGCTTTGCTTAAATAAAGGAATGAAAATATAGTGCCTTTGCTAATTCAGTGTGAAAAAAATTATTAGGTACATAATGTTGTGTTGGCAGAACAATAAGTGACCATCAGAAATTTAGCTGAAGTCACAGGGGCAGCTCTCTCTCATATGGCAGCGTTCAATGGATCCTTACCAACGAATTGCTTATGAAAAAGATTGCAACGAAAATGTTCAGCGACGAACTAAAACGAAAGTGACCTGACATTTCAATTTGAAGAACATTTTAGGCTGAGCAAACCTTTGTCACTTGACTTTTTACTATCTTTTCTTCAGAGCTAGCTCCCTCCTTACCCTCAGCTTCTTTTTAGCAACAAATTTGAAAAAAAAAATTTAAGAAATAGTGTGGTGGTAACGCTTTTCTAGAGGGTTCTGGTAAATACTGTTTTTGGAGGGTAGTTAGCGTTTAGAATACCATGGACGGCTTCGATCGACTTTTATAAGAGTCTTATCATGAGTTCAAATTTTAACTTATTTGTTCTTTTATATATCAAAATATCAATTCTTTGGCCTAGTAGAATGACAATGATTTATAAAACTTTTTTTAACATTCCAGGTTAAAGAAATCAAAATGTGTGCGGAAAAGTATTTGAAAGAATTTGACGGTAGTTCTGAATTACACAGTCTTGCTACAAAAGTATTGAAAGATCTCAAAAATATGTACACACAGCTTCATGAAGAGTGGTGTCGCGATTTGCAGGTAATCTAACAATATTAAAACTGTTTTTATTGAATTCGTTAATACCACTTCGCACGAATTCTCAAACGATACTCAATTTTTCAACCATCTAAGACTGCTTGAAACATTTTTTATGGAAAATGTTGTAAAACCGCTGTATTTTGTAGGCACAAGCAAAGAACGGGTCCCTCCAAATATCAACAGACAAGCCAGTCGTTGAATTCAGCGGCAGCACTCGCCTGATGGTGGTGAACTTCAACCCTGGTTTAGTTCGAGCAGAACTGGATGCGCGAGCGCTGGCAGCGATGCGACTGCCGCCGCCGCCGGCAGCCGCTGCGCTTGATACAATCAGCAGTGCGCTGGCGCACGCACGACCGTTGCAACAGGTAGCTAAAAGTTATAGTACGCACTAAAGTCACTTGCTGAGGTGCAATGAGTAAATTAATTTAAAGATAAACGTGTTAAAACGTCTGTCTTCGTGACGATTTGATGTAGAAACATATCCAAACATAAAATAAAACTATACTACATACATCCTACAACGTCTTTGTTAAATATATAATGTTTTATAGGATCTAAATAGCGATGAAAACCACACGAAAATCGAGTGTCGAAACTAAGCAGACACACAGAAAAAATCCTATCCTAGTAATATTATAAACGCGAAAGTTTGTAAGTATGGATGGATGTTTGTTACTCTGTCACGCAAAAACTACTGAACGGATTTGGATGAAATTTGGCACATAGATGGTTTGCAACCAGGATAATTAAAACATGAACATATAGCATAATTTTTACCCCGATATTCACACGGGATCGAAACTTATGCGGGTGAAACCGCGGAGCGCTACTAGTATGAAATAATGTTTAACTATGTCATAGATTTGTCACAAATATCATCGTATCTGAATTAACAAATAACACCGGATAACAATTAGAGCATTTCGTTTTATTGCTGCGCTTTTCCAGTGATCTATAACTTAATACAATATATAAAATGATCTGTGTAAACTGTTAAAAACTGTGTTTTCAGGTGGCATCATTCCATAACACTCTGGGTGAGCGCATGATCCCGTCAACCCGTCCAATGATGTTGCAAGCAGCACTGGACCTGTCCAATTTGGTTCAAGACCAGAAGGCCGTTTACTGGGATGATGTCGAACAGTTGTCCAACTACACTGAAAAGCTCAAGAAAATTGTTTTGAAGTTGGAGACACAGGTATTGCTGTCTCATCCTTCTTTCTTTGTTATTTTATTATAATCTTGCTTCAATTACATCGTGTATGCCATATTCAAACAAATATCTACTTAAAGGTTGTGTAAATTAAGTGGATTTCAATTTTTCAGTATAACTAGTACCTATTAAAAAGTCATGGATTGCTGGAAGTTGTAATGCAATTTGAACTTTATGTGTTTGTATGTTATAGTTACACGACACAACTCCTGCGTAATTAAAGATTATTGATTTTATGGTCATGCTTTTTTTTAAATTAATTTTTTCAGAACACTTACCTAACTGGTCAACATGTAGCGATCAGAAACATTGTCCAGAAGTTGATAGAAACAGAATTGTTAGCCAAGCAATCTGAATGGAAAACAGGTGTCAAAGAAATTAGAGATATTATAGACACGGTGAGTATTATATTAAGATTTAATGATGATAATATTCGGACACAATAAGAGGTAATGGTCAGTCAGTCTCGTAACCTTTTCTGACTTCTTGCAAACCAGAACTATTATATAATCTGTAACTGTATATCTTTGGCATGTAACGTTTTATCTAATGCAACATCTCACCCCAATCTCAACTCCCTTACATAAACGAAAACCTTGCAGCTTGTTAAGTCTAGATTGTTCGCTAACTTTAGGCTATAATTATCACATTTTACGCTATCATTAAAACATTTATGAATCGCGGTACAGTGATTGTTTTCAACCAGAATATCAGCATTATAGTGAACTAGCTGCTGCCCGCGACTTCGTCCCCGTGGAATCCCCGATTTTAAAACATTCTTTATCGCTGCTCCGCTCCTATTGGCTTAAGCGTGATGATATATAGCCTAAAGCCTTCCTCGATAAATGGTCTATTCAACCCAAAAAGAATTTTTCAATTCGAACCAGTAGTTCCTGAGATTAGCGCGTTCAAACAAACAAACTCTTCAGCTTTATAATATTAGTATAGATTACTACAACTATTTTTCAGGTGGAATCTAACGGTTACAAGAACACAGAACTATGGCGGTCTCATTGGGACTGGCAGCTTTACAAGGCTCTTGAATATCAGTATATAAAAACGCTGCTTTCGCTACACAAGCATTTCCCGCACGTCAAAGTTGATTTGGTGTTACGGTAGGTATAAGTAAATCAGTCATTTATATTATTATTTTTGACACTTATTAATACTAATTATGGATCTGCAATATTAAGATAAAAACATAGCTTTTAAAAGTTAAGCTACCTTGATCAAAAGTTTATCCTATAAAATAATTCAACCAATTTTAATACACGGATAGATCCGTTACTTACTTTCGCATTTATAATGTTCGAATGGATTAAATCTGCTGTAAAGGCGAATTCTGTCTGTATATCTTCAATAATCTGCTGAGTTATACGTAAGAGCGATTCTGTTCAACGATCTACCTGCAAAGGGTATAAGTAAATGTTTGCATTGCTGTTTCATTAAATTACGATCTTTGAAACACTAATCACGTATCAGTACCGACTAATTACTCTGAAACCACGATCTGAGAGCTAATTTTAACTTATTATCATTTAGTAACATGCCACATGATGAATAATTGTTGACCTTTTTTTGTTCGTGGTAAATAAACAACGTATATTGTATCAAGCATATTACCACAAATATTCATTTGTATCAACATTTAGTTAGTAGAAGCTCCATGAAAGTGCAATGTGAGTCTAGATATAGAATAGAATAGAATAACTTTTATTCAGGACAGACACAGTACAACGGTTACAAACACAAATTAAAGGAGAAGAAAAGTACAGCAGACGCTGCTGTAGGGTTATGTGACTCTATCATGGCTTATAATATTTTCTTATGTCAATAGTTAATTAGTTATATTTCAATATGGAAATAGCACGACGATGTTAGTTTAGTAAATTATTAATGATTTGACTTGATTATAGGAAATTTGTTGTTAGTCTAGGGGTAAGGTCTAATGCTGAATGCAAAATTGATAAATATATCATTACAAATGTCTGAATGGATTCTTAGCTAATGGAAATCTATGTACTCACCTTTAACCCGTCTTATGGTTCTCTAAGTGTGATATCACGCGTCAAACTTATCACTGATAATGCAAAGTAAAATAAAGGAAAGTCTATTTCGATTAATCATCTTAGTTGCCCTTTGGATACTTTAGGAAAACTCTAAACAGCTTCAACGTACCCATGTGAATTTTATTCGTAATTAGCTAAATAGTAAATTTTTCTTCATGATTAACTACACATCTTGTGTATCTTAAGTCACTGTTATAAGGTTCAAATTAATCATCACTGTTCAGTGGTTACGCCGTGCGTGTGCAACCAGCCATAGAAGAGCTGCGAGTGCAACACTACCACCAGCTGCGGCGCCTTGTGTCCATGCCTGCCCAATTTGTCGGCGTGCAGAACAATATCACGGAGAAACAGAGTATCTTTGCCGCCATCGTCGAAAAGTAAGTTGTGTTTGGTTATCTCAAAAATTGCTCCTGTTATTTTATAGCGACTACCCGTTAAATTCAATGGAGCGTTGGAAAACACAAAAAATATCAACTTTATGTTGAATGAAACAGAGTTGATAATAAATAAATGTCGACGTTCTAATACACGGATATAACTCAATGTCGCTTTGGAATGCATTCTAATGGCATCGAAACTTGTAAAACTCCAAATGTACAAGGCGTAGTAGTCTACGGGAACGGACGAATAGTTTTTTCTATTTCATTTGTTCCTGTTTTATGTTATGAAATCTGCTTTTCCAACATTAAGGCACAGCTGGCTAGGCAACAAAGCAGTATCCCAGCTGGAAGCAGCCCTGTCGCGCCTGGAAGCGTCGTGTGCGTCGTGGACGCGCCGTGCCGCGCTGGCGTGCGTTCCCGACCTCGACGCGCTGTGTAAGGAACATCTCACCGAGCCCGTACACTGGGAGAGCAACTTTAAAGCCTGCAAGGCTTATGGACAAGCTGTCGCTAAGATGACTTTGTAAGTTAAAGCACTGTAAATGGTTGATTCTTTTTGGAAGAGATCCTTAACTATGGTAAAAAAATATGTTGGCAAAGACAATTTTTGTTTATTTGAAAAAGCGCCTGGTTTAGCTAGAAGTTTAACTCTGATTATTTTTAACATATTGTGCACTAAACGAACGTTTTCCGGTATTTTGTAGTTTGCACAAAAGTATGAAATATTGCAAATTAAATTGTAATTTAGATCATCAATACTGTATTATTTAAATTGCTTTTTAGCGAAGACGAAAAGATAGAATGGATAACTGTTGGTACAACAACTTTACGGCGCGAATTCGAAGCACAAGCGCGAAGCCTCTGGGCATGCCTTATGACGTCATTGGTAGCCAGTTGTAGATCAGACGCAGCTAAGGTAGATACATTCGTTGCCTCTGCAGCTGTTATGTTGGAGAACCAAGCTCTACCCAAGAATGCTAAGGAACTTTCTGACATGAGCGCCACGCAGCAAGCTTTGCAGCAACAAATGCCTGAGGTAAGAAGAATACTGAATTAATAGAATTACATTTTAAATATAAGTACTTGTTGCAAAATAAGAGCCCATACCATAATAATATTACTTTAAAATCATTGACATAAGGTTTATATTCCAATGCAAATACATACATTTGTTTGACTGTACAGATGGAAAATACAGTAGAGGCATTGAAACGAAAAGGCCGAATGCTGCGAACGTGGGGAGGAGATTCATCTGTGGATGGGACCATGAAAGAATGGCAGAAGATACACGAACTAATGCTGAGTCAACAGAAGATGTTTGAACATCAGGTAAGAAGGCAATGTTATAATGTTCAATTTGTGGCTATTTTAAAATCATCAGGCTACTAATGTAAACAGTTTTTATAGCTTTTTTTATTTTAGTAGCCAGAAATAATAATGTAGTGTTTTTATTTTTTGAAGTACTTAATTTATTTCAAGAACCACTTAAATCGCTTAAAACTGAAACTACGCATAAAATTCTCCTTTTTATGAAGTTGGTTAAACCAAGTCATTCGATTGTTTTAAATCGCAGGCTGAAATAGTCAAGTCAAGTTTGAGTGGTGATTGGGATAACTTGAACACGAGTGTAGAAGCTTGGACGTCGCGGTGGAGTCAAGCCAAGCCTCGCCTACACGAGACGCACGGAGCCACGTACGCGGAGATGCTCGATAGGTGTCGCTCCGTGTTCGAAGCGCAGGACAGTTTGAATAACTTCGTCGTAGATAGAGAGGAGTTGATGTAAGTTTTTGTTACTTATATTTTGTGTATAATGTAAGAAATAAAAGTATGAGGAGACCTTTGCCAACTTAATAATAAATAGCAAATGGATTCCTAACTAAATTAAAAGCCTTTGTGTCTATAAAGTATGTATTTATCTACAAAAGTTTTCTTTATTTCCAGAAAAGAGTGTGAAAAATTTCAGATGAAGGTATCACTATCCGACACATGGGGTGAAGCTGAAAAGCTGATGGCTGAATATGTCAACTTGTGGACTCCGCTAAAGGAGTACAACGAAGGTAACTTATTATTTACCTGGAACGTCAAAAGTTTTGGTGAATCGATGCAATACATAAGAATACTTATATTTTAATTGTATTTTTAGAATTTGAGTCCATTGCGGACCAAGAGTGGATAGTGTTCCAGAAAAAGATTCATTTGATAGAAGAGTTTTCAGTCAAGTGGAAAGGTCGTTTGGAACCATTTACGATGGTTACCTTATACATACAGCAAGAGTTAGAGAAATATTCGGTAAGTTATTTGTAACGCATGCTTAAATGTCAAACATTGGATTCGAAAAAAGGCTACCTAATTGGCTTTAGAAAATATAACATCAGTAGGTAATATATTATTATATTTTCAGTAGAAATGGGTTGCTGACAAAAGGGCTATAAAAACAAATTTACTTAGGATCTATGCAGCTTGCGTACCTCATGTCCATAAAGTCAATCAGTGGGCCATTGCATTGGTTCATAAAAAATCGTTGCTCCATTCTTAATCTGCTTTTGGTGTACATTATTACGTTAAGAAGACTATCTATATATGTTCTATATATATAAATATAATAAAATCATAGAGTCGCCGTGTCTGTCCGTAGAATATTTTTGCATAAAATTAGGAAAAAGATATAGAACGCAGAAAAGCATTTTTTGAATTTTTTACTGTTTTTTTTTTTTTCGATATAATTTAAAATCTAGGTACTTCAAAATATCAAGTGTTATCCCGAATTCTATTTAGCGTTTATTTAATCAAAATCGACCCACAAAATCAACAGATATTGATATTGTACGTTTAGTAAGAAACCTTGATAGAGTGCTAAGCTTCGCATTGACAGTCCTGCATGCATTACCTACAAAACAAATATAGATTTTTTTATAGATACGAAATTTGCGTAACTCTGAGATCAACTTGGATTTTTTTCCGTCGTAATCGGTTCTATCTATAAATACATATGTATTAAAAACTGCTCAAGAAGAAATTAGTTACCATTATGGCACTAGCGCCACCTATTGACAAAAAATAAATGCGTGAAAAACATATTATTGAGTTATTTGTGAAAACTTATAATATGTAGCAAAACTTTCTATTTTAATATCATAAATCTAAAGTGTTTGTTTTGTTGAACTCGCTACGCTCAGGAAGTACTCGTTCGAATTGAAAACTCTTTTAGTTTTGGATAGGCCATTTATTGAAGAACGCGATGTTATAGCCTATAGGCTATAACATCACGCCAATAGGAGCGGAGCATCAATGTCATATGTTGGAAAATCGGTTTATTTTTCTCTCTTAAGTGACGCATACGAAGTTGCGTGGGTCATCTAGTTTAGTAATATTTTTCAGTAAACCTCAATCGATTTCCGGTGTTGTAATACATCATTACATGTTGCGTATACTCATCTTTAGCTAAATTGAGGTCGCATTATTATTTACGTCTGGAACCTGTCGTTTCGGCGTATTATTGCCAGCGTGACTACTAAGTGTCCCACTATTGAGTAGGTACTACCTCGCTATTTATACCACCTCGGCGAATTGCAGCTTACATACATTTTGGAGTTTAGAGCTAGTGCAATGACATCATTACACATACATATGTTCAAAATGTAGACTGGTGATATCATCAGCACACATGTATTATGTTGATAATATTTTGGGATTTTTTAGAAAACTTTGGATACATATTGAACAGTCATACGTTTAAACTGCAAAGTATATTAAAATGATATTCTATTTCGTCTTTTCGAGTCGATTTTTAAAGATCTTTAGGTTGTTTGGGCCCAGAATGTAGCCACGTCAATTGCAGCATGGGTGGGAAATCTTCCAAAATTAGGTACTTATATGATCAGGACTGCCAAATTATTGGTCACTACCGGCCAAATAAAAATACTATTAAATTAACAGGATTTGGCTCCTCTACTCAAATATCTTCGTGGCAACGAGTTTACCGAACGACATTGGCATGAAGTTTTCAGTCTTTTGGAAATGGAGTATAAGAAACCAGACACATTGAAAGTTAGAGATCTTTTAACTGCTGCTATGAATATCAAGAAACACATCAAGTCCTTGCAGGTAATTAACAATCACCTATGTTGGTCTGTGGATGGGTGACCATCTTAAGATACCGAGTTTCCTCCATGCCTTGGAAAGCACGTTAAGCCGTTGGTCCCCGCTGTCATTTGTAGATCATTTGGCAGTCGTTACGTATTGTCAGAAGCCGTTAAATCTGACTCCAGTCTTGCCAAGAAGCACCGTGTTACCCAGTTAATGGGTTGTGGAGGTCAGGTAGGCAGCCGCTCTACGTTAAAAATTGGTATTCAGCTGAATCCGGTTTGACTGGAAGCAAACCCCAATATAGTTGTGAAAAGGCTAGGCAGATGAATGCTTCATCTATATCGTTAATTCAGCTCAAAAGCCAAAATTACTAACAGATGTTAAAAGTTTAGTATTTAAAACAGTAAACCACATGATCCAGATGTGCAAGGGCGGCCACAAAGTCGATATAGAAATAACGGATTTGATTTATAACCTGAACGCTGATAGGACGCTTGATATTTTAAATTTCAATCAGCTGCGAAACTGTAGTACCGTCAAAGTGATGAGAGACAACAATTTTTAAGATATTTTTTTTTTAAACTATGCTTAACTTTTTTAGAAAATCTGTACAGCGGCATCCAGTGAGTCTGCAATCAGGAATGCTCTCAATGAGCTGGAGATTTGGTTCGCGGGCGCTCGTTTCAACATCACTTACTACAACGATAAGGCTAAGAGACCCACACCTATTGTGAAAGACTTTAAAGAAATACTTAGTAAGGTGAGTTTTCATGTGCTTTTTTAAGTTTAATAGTATAACATAACTTTGCTACATAATTATGCGATTGACGCATTGAGGCCGTGCGTGACTCGGTACGTAACATTTTCAGTCAGCGTTCATGTCGTCTTGATAAAACTGACAGGTAAAATAATACGAGTACATACAAGTGAAGTCTCTCTACAGTACCATAACATCAATTAGAGAGAAATATGTTCTGAGGTTCAGGTGTTATTGTATACAGGCAAAATCAGTCCTTTAAGTTACATATGTGAATGCTACAATAAAACAGGGCAGCATGGTTCTCAGCCTCAAATTCAGTGGGGTTATTTAATTGAGAATTGAGTCAAAATCAGCGGCAAAACTGGCAAATAAATTAAATGTGTACCGTTTCCTTTCAAAACAATAGTTCAGTACAGTACGCGGCAGCATGGCGGCAGCTCAGAAACCCAAACTGCTGTTTCGCTCTGACAGGTTCTACGTAAAGGCTTTTGTCTCATCTTTATACAATTTCTTGAAACCGCACTTTTTTGCCGATGTCGTGTTTTGTTCCCAAGGCTATAAATGGACCAATGGTCAATGGCCAGGACATGAAATCGCTCTCTAGTGTCTTTTAACTTTGTATAGCAAACTATCAGGAACTAATCAAATCACTCGTCACAGACTTGGATTTTAGTACAAATTCAACAGAACAGGGTACAGCATTTAATAAGTCGTGTCCTTGAAAACCAGGGACTCCAGGGAGCCAGCTTGTATAGTAGTATTTTTGCGTTATTAAAATTCTATTGTAAGACCCTATACATGATTGGCTATTTATGTGCAGATCGAGGAGCAACAATGGGTGGTATCGTCGCTGACGGGCGGCGCCAACGGCTCGGACGCATGCGCTGCGTGGGACGCGCGGCTGCGGGCGGCGCGTGCGCTGCTGCGTGCCACGCATCACGCACAGCGCAGGTCTGTAACTGCCCTAAAGGTGTACTGAAAGATTTGTGCCACAACAGGGTCAAGCAAGTCTTACAAAAGTCATGCCTGCGGCTGCCTGCTACTGTCCTAGAGCATGGCGAAGTTCTCTTCTCACATAAAAAGGCATGAGCATTAATCACCACGCCAGGTTGGCGTTTTCAAACTTGAATTAATTTCGATTGATGTTAATAGTTTATTTCCCTTTTTATTGTCTTTGAGCTATTAATATAAACTGCCGTAACCATGTTTGCGCAATAATAAACATGATTGTTCCATATTGCGTCAGTCAATACGCTTTCAGAACAAGTTTCATGCGATTGCGTATATAGGCTACGTTGTACAGCTTTATGTCGAATACAATGCCCTTTTTTGTATTCCCTAGCATGATAGGAAACCACTAATACTCTTAAATATTGCGCGTGCATCTGATTGTAATTGTGAATTTTGTCTAAGACATCATAGATAGGAATTACATTCTGGCATCATTTTCAGCCCGGCCGGAATCGATCGGATTCCCATCAATCCGGCCTAATCGAACCGGATCCGGCCGGATTTATCAATTGAATGATATTCGCTTTTCGGTTCAAAATGAATTGCTAGTGAGTTAATCAAGACTCATTGTACATACTTAATATAGGTAGTAAAATCTATTTCAAATCCAATGTTAAGATCAGATAACGAACAAACAATTAAAATGACTAACGAGTAGCTCAGTCTTACTAGATTTCACTTTCACAGAAAGATCAATTATTTTAGTAAGTAACTTTATAAAACCTGATATAATTAACCTTACTTAATTTACTAAGATGAGATAATGATATTAAGTATTTAAGAATGCTAACAAACAAGTCTTATATTTATGATAGACACCACGACACTCATTTGATGAATCTGTGTAGTTAATGGCACAATAATCACTATGATGACTTACGATCAGAGATATTCATATATTATAAGAAAGAAAATCAATTTTGATTTTGAAGAATCGTAGAAAACAGTGTTAATTGTGTCATCTGCTAGTCGACTTTTAATAGAGCTGCAAAAATGGAACTGAGGCCGAAAAGACCCTTTCAGCTTGTATACTTGTCGGTGTTACTGTCCGCAAATAGTCGTGAATAGTAGGCAAGTATTCTCCTCGAACTCCGTCACTTTCAAATGCAGTAATTTCCGCTTTTAGTAATGTATCAAAATCTTTCTCTTTTTTTTATTTACGCTATAACAAGTGGTTTCTCTCTAATGTCAAATCTTTTTTTAGTGATGTCTCTTCAGTTGAAATCATAGTAATTTCTTCCATTTTTGCTTTAGAGTTTATCATCTTGAATAACTCTTTCTAAGACTTTTTTCATTTCTGATCGTGTGACTTTTTTCTTTGGCATAGTAAATGTATCATCAGATTGGTTTACATTTTCACGAGAAATATTGTCTTTGCATTCTGTAAGTATATTCATATTCCAGTTACTACAGTGCGGCGTTATTTAATCTAACAAGACCACGCGCAACGCACTTAAAGTACTTACTCATGCAACAGATCTATTATTTTGCCAAAAATTGCTTGCACCGGATCCGGTGAACGTTTAATGATGCCGGATCCGCTGGATTACACGATCCGCTTTTCTGGATCGCAATCCCTAATCATAGACAGCTATCCATGTTCTAAGTGTCATCCAAATCCGGTCCGACATTTAAAAGGTGAAAAACAGACGGACATACCGAGTTCGTTTCACATGTTTTTTTTTTTTTTATTTGGACCACTCGCCGTTCAGCACACTAATTACTGCTCAACCGGACAATTCCTTTCACATGTATGATATTAATTAAGTATAGGTTTTATAACATTATAACAAAAATAATTAACAAGCGGAACTAGAGTCTATTGTCATAGATAAAAACAAGCAATATAATACAATCTGTTGGTACACGTCGAAGAATTTGTTTCGCTGAACATATGGACGACAGATGCGCCAGCTATTTTGACCGACTATTCGCGTAGTTCTCGTTTATTCTGCTCTTTGTGTACTTACTTTGAAACGATTTGTTTATGATCCAGGTTCTTCATAGAAATGTTTCAATGGACTTAATAAACGACCCTTTGACAGTTTTGTGCTGATGTATTGAAAAGTCAATAAAAATTTATTAATACTAATAAAAGTATTAACAAAACCTTGTTCAGAATACAACAAAGTAGAATTAATAAAAACGAACTCAGTTAATTATTTAGTCTGGTAATATTATCTCGAACTACAGGGGATTCACTTTGTTGCATCATTCTCATGAAGAAGCTAACTGTAATGTAACTCAATCCTTACCCATATCCGGTTTCAAGGCTTGTTACGAACTTGCACATTTTACAATAACTGTATTACTTATAGCACCTACAGTGCTGTGACAGTACTTTTCTAACTATTTGCAACTGATACAAGTACATATTATTATTTTATTAAGCTAGGAAAATAATTTGTCTAAATCCAAAGCTGATTTTCACTAAACGAGAGTGATAACAAATAAGCATAGAATCAACAATCAGCTTTAGAGCTTTATTTATGGCTTAAAAAAACGAGACAAATATACCTACTCGTACATGCTACAAAATCACTACCACAAGAACAGCTTTAGAGTTTTTTAGATCCTATCTTACAATCATAGGTGAAAACCACTTATTTGGAGATACTTATTTACGAGCAGGACCGGCCTATTTCATAATTGACCAGTACCTTGATTATACTTAAACGAGCAAGTTGCTGTTGAAAGCACTTAGAACGCATGATTCACCGTTTACCGATCAACCTTGTAGAGATATGTACATCGGTAGATGTTTGGCTAAGTGCGATTCGCAATGACAGTAGCCCGTGGGCTCCATAAATGCAATGGTAACGAAATTGTTGTTTTTTTATGTTTGGGAAATCATCAAAATAATGATACTCCCTTCCACGAGGTTCATACCTTGGGGCGCAGGCGAAGGGAGTATCAGACTCTTACTTATTAGAACCTATCCGTGTTCCTTCTGCTGCCCTTTGATTTCCAGGGCAGTGGTAACTCTTTCGCAAAATATCGCAATCCTAGCAGGCACTGGTGATACCTAAACACCAAATTTAAAATATATTTGTTGACCTATGTTAAACTACCTACCGACTAACTTCAAAAGCCGACCTAGCCTCAGGTGATAAAAGTCTTATCTTTTATGGTCATCGAACGTTAAATCTCAATCGGTTGTATAGAAAACTATACTTCCCACACATTCAAATGAGCAAGTCAAAGCTATGACTAGCATCTTATTATCAAAATGTGCAGACAGTAGAAACTGTATGGCTACATTGTTTGTTATGAACTGATGATGAAACAAAAGCAAGTAGATTTTCTTTAGTAGATACTATAAGCTTGTACAGATTAGCTTCTGAGGATGTAAAGCTGTTTCGATAACACGGGGTCGCTGTCCTGACTCCAACAGCACTGTTACAAAATTAGGCGACATGTTATAAAGATAGCGTGCGATTTAATTGCGTACCGAAACAAAAACTTTGATGTCAAATAATGTCAATAAAATGTAATATTTTCTGATAACCAGTGTTTCAAGCTGTGCAGGCCTAAATATGTACTGCCAGCAAACGGACAAAGCGAACATCTAATTATTTTGCTTCGCCTTGTGATTTTTCATAACGGCTTTACTTATTTCCGCAAATCCAAATTATAACCAACATAAACAAGATAGGTACTTACTCACTTTACTTCAACAGTCATTTAAGAATCGGTTCTATTTTACCTGTGCCTACTGCAAATATCGATATGTTAACTTTTAGTACATTTTACAAGCACAGGGTGCTGTCTAACTAATAATCTAAGTCGTTCGGAGTCATTGTCAAGATTAGGCCAAAAAATAGAGGTAAACTTGAATGTAGTAAAATTAAATTACGATACGCTTTGTTTATTATATTATTATGAGATCGTTAATTTTATGGATTCTTGTTCTGGGCGAAGCAAAATTTGCAGGGATAACTATTTTAAACGAATGTCATGACGTCATATTTTATAATAGTGGACACAATAGATTGATATAAACTTGATATCTCTCAGGTATGTACACTGTAATAAGCCTATTGCTGTAACATTATCTAATGAAAGTATTCTTGTGTCGCCTGTGGAATGCGACACGATCCACAGTGCCCTCTCTTTGGCTTCGGTCAACGACGTACGCAGTGAGGTAATACGTCAAACAAGAATTTTATGACTATTCTCTACCTTGCAGCACCATAAAGTCGTGGATAATTTTGGAACAGCCATCCTGTTTGATATATTTAATTTAGGTGATTTATCTAGTAGCATGAATCGGTAAAGTTTTTGGACTTACTGGTCCTATCCTATGCTAATAGCTGTATGATGAAATTATTGTGAAGTTCGTTGTATAATTCTCGTCAGCCAATATGGCACTATGGCTTAATTAATGGTTTTGTTGTTTTTTTTATGGCGAGTTCGTTATAAAATAATTAAAACAGAATTTAAAGCTAAACATGTCCATTTTGTCCATGTACGCTCGACAACAGTAAGATAGATATAGATCGGATCAGTAGCCAAGTATTTATCTCGTTGAACTTTGACATCATAACCGCCTTTTGAGAATGAACCCTTATCGCCGGGAAAGCGTTCATTCACAGCGGCACTGTCATGTTCTTTAAGATTATATTAACCGAATTCTTGTTAATTAGGTATACATGTAAATATTATATTTTAATGATATGTAGGAGCTAGCCTCAATTCTAAGCTTATTTTTATTCATAGTTCTTTCTTGAGATATCACCGACGTTCAATTGTGTTTGCAGATTAGGTACTAAATAAATATTTAGTTTATGTGCCTATATAGGCACATAAACTAATTGTTTTTTTATGGGAAATCTTCAAATGACTACTTACGCTCTGGGCGGAGCGGAAAGGAGTGTCAGACTCTTACTGACTTAAACCCACCCGTGTTCCTTTTAATGCCCTTTGCGTTCCAGGGCTGCGGTGAGTCTTTTGAGCAAATTCCGCAACTCTAGCAGGCACTGACCCTACTTCTTTGCTGAAATCTCTTAGAGGCGCGCGTGGAACCCGACATGCCGTCGCCGTCGACACGGGCTTTGTTGTTATCGGACGGCGAGTCACCCATAGCTCGCCATCCGCAGGCCCGCGCCTACGGTGGCCGGGAATCGCCCTACGAATCCCGACGCCCGGTACGTCTTAATCTGTTCCGGCGGCTGAGGCGTAGGTCTGCTCTCTTATTTTTTGGATGCGAAATCTGGGTCTCCCGCTCTGGGTGGAGCGAAGAAGTCATTTGAAGACGTAGCGAAAGGGAGTGTCAGACTTTTACTGGCTAATACTCACCCGTGATCCTTCTGCGTGTGTGCTTTTTGCGTTCCAGGCCCGCGGTGACTCTTTCGAACAAACTCCGCAACCCTAAAGTTTATGTGCGTATCGCTCTTGATTTGAAACGGATAATATTTTATCTGCGTTTTCAATTATTATAGCTAGCCTGAAATGTACCACTGCTGCGCAAAGGCCTTCCTCCACTCCTGCCACTTCTTCCGATCTTATGCCACATCCTGTCAACTCCCAAGGAAGACATCCAAGTCGTCCCGCCCGCCATCTCCTTCGTGATGTGCCGTCTCGCAATTTCAGGGCACCAAGTTTGTGTTTTATAGGCCTACCGCTCGATGGACATACGGCAGACATGTTTGGACATGTCTGCCGTGCCCAGTCCCATTTAAGCTGAGCAGCCTTCTGAGCCAAGTCAACGATCTGAGTTTTTGAGCGCAGTATCGTGTACATTCAAGCAGATCGCATTCGAAAATAAAATTCGAATATAAACACACAAAATTTTACACCAAATATACTGTGCTCCATCAATACAGTTTAAATTGGTTTGGATGAAAATTCTTTGGTGCTACTTTTCCGCTATTTAGAATATTTTTTATCTACCAGCTAGCTAACCCTAAATACAATAACGGTAACTGCTTACAATATAAATGGTAATAATGTTACTTCAAATAGATACTTAGCCTCAATAGTAATATTTTTAATATTGGACGAAATGTTTCTAGTCTTGCCTCTTGGCACTGATAAGGGGTTATCGTTGAAACTGTTGAAATTGTAACAAGTTATCTGACTAGCTAAGAGGCCGCTGGCTATTAAATCTAACTCAACCGGCTATGACGCTGTTGTATGTATCATGTAATTTAAACAATGAGCTCATTATTTATTTTCGTGATTTCAAATATACGTCTTTTTCAAACGATTATTTATTATTTTTAAAACATGACATCACTTCAAAGAAACCGCCCAACCAGATCAGGTAGGATCTTGAAAGCTCTGTAGCTACCTATTTAGTTTTTTTAAGCTCAATAATATTCAACTGAACGTACTTAGTATAATATGATTGTAATATGTACAATTTTTGTCTCGGAAGTTTGCCTTATGTTTACTGATGACTTACAGTTTCATCATTCATGATTTGGCTAGAAAAGATTCACTAAAGAGACAGCTGAGGTTTCAAACAAAGCGATAAACTTTTGGCAACCAAATTCCCTCATAAACATTTGCGGTATGACATTAACAGCCCCTGCACAAAGCTGGTCGATGTTTTCAAATGTCGACCAGCATTCTTTTGCCCTCATTTTTTTGCATCATTTTTTTGCCCAAAACCGTCCCATTGTCTCTAAGCCTGTCATTCTTTTACCGATTCTTAAAGAAGTTACAAATTAGATTTGAATGATATTATGTAGTTATTAACGTGAAGTGAATTTCTGAATAAAAAGCTCCATCATGACTTAACTTCTAATATTGGGCCATAAAATTGCTAAAATATGTAGTACCAAAGTAGCGCATCATACAAGGTCAAATTTATTGTGTAGATTTTTCTGTGGGTATGACAGTGAATAGTTATAGAAAGTAAAGAAATGATGGACAGCCTGTGTAAAAATTATATGCATAAAATTGGTTGATCCCTGAGATTATATCTTATAGAAGAAGAAGACGACAATGTTGCTCCGATCCCAAATAAATTTGCTTTTTTTATCATCCTGTGCTGTCCCACTGTTAGGCTAAGGTCTCCCCCCGATAGCCTTCCACTCTTCCCGGTGTGACGGTCGTTACGCCAGCGTTTCTTAGGCTTTCCTCGGCGATGACGCCCGTCCTCTGGCTCCCACTTTGTGACGCCTCTGTCCCATCTGTCTTGATGCTTCCTACGTATGTGACCCGCCCAATCCCACTTCAGCTTGGCAGATTTGTTGCCTACACCGGAGATCCCTGTTTTGAATAAGGATGAAAAAATGATATGTGACAATGTAGGTCGAACCATGACGCAGTTTATTATACATAATTATATCGGTTGGCACGTTTACTTTTAAAACTCATACACATAACAAATTATGTCATTCGGGTTTCTCTTGAGCTTTATCAATGCATAATTAACACGCGTCTTCTCCGAAATGTTAGCTCTGTTCTATTTCCGGTTTATAACATCGAAACTGAACTGCGGCCTCTTTAATGTCGTCACCCATCGGAACATCTGGTGCAAATTGGGCGTTTGGTCTGCCCTGGGAAGCTGCTGGCTTAATGGCCCTGGCCTAACTAGTCTGTAAATAAAAGATTTTTTTATTATTATTGAATGTAAAAGAAAATAGTTAAACAAGAAATTTACCAAAAATTGCGGTTTTTTTTACTTCTTTTACCTAATTCACAGTCTGGAGTAATTTGAGTCTGCTGCTACAAAAATAAGAGTCAACAAACAAGTGAAAAGATTTTAAATTGATCAATTCAAGCGTTCACAAATACTCTGGTGTTCAGTTCACTAAACAATTCGAGGACCCCTTCACAGCTCGAGCCTTATTGTTTTGTATTGAGCCCCATACCGGCCCACATAGGTAGGAACTTGCTGTAATAATAATCTTTGGGAATACATATTAAAAAATTCGAATCTTAAATTTAGTCTCCTCTGCCATGTGATGATACCGTTTCTAATAATTCTAGATTCTTAACTGAGAAATAAAGTAAAAGTGTATTAAATTTTTTGCTTTATCTGAGTAATTAGCAGAGATTTTAAAAATAAAATGATGTTACTATGTATCATGTCGGTCTGCGTGGTCATTTAGATCGCGAATGTATTATCAGCGACGGATGTGTAGGGCGGAAGGCCGGCTCTGACGAACCGAGTGGCCGTATCGGACACAGCGTGACCTAACCAAAGGGATCTCATATTTACGCATTATATTGTCCGTTGTAAATCAATATCAAAACCTTAAATTATAAAATACCGACTGTTATTGCGGACAACACAGTATGAAGTTCCCAACGACCAAGTTTGCCAATTATAAACAACGTGGTACTAAAGTATCCTTAGTTGTTAGGTGAGATTACAAGGAAGCTTGTTGCCATAATAAAGACCAACACAAAAAGCGCATCCCGAAATGCGATGTTATTTTTGTTGCTTAGTGCCTGTTTCGGAGAACGGCACGAGCGGGCGTGCGGGCGGGAGCGGTCGTCGCCTCGCACAGGGCCGCATTCCACGCCGTACCTACTGTACCTGTTTCTGTCTGAGTGGGCTTTCCGGATAAGCTCATCTACAATGTCTATTACAATCTGCTAAATTTTAGAATTCTAGCAACAATAACTTGAAACTCGAATTTCATGGATTACTCAAAATTTTTGCAACCCAAGTAAATAATATCAATTTTAGACACAAGTAAATTTTTACTTTCTTTTTCACCGACTTCAAAAAAGGAGAAGGTTAATTTGAATGTTCATATATTTTTTTAATGTATTCTCAGGATTTTTTGTTTGCTTGAAAGAGGTTAATTCCGAAACTAGCTGTGCCCGCGACTTCGCTCGCGTGAATATACGTACAGTCAATACCTTGCATTATCTGACCCCTCTTAGAAATAAGAAAATAAAGTCGGCAATTTAAAAGGAAGAGGTGCCCTGTGTAACTAACATATGGGCACATTCCGGTCTTACTTTTCATATAAGCGATTACAATGAAACAAAAACTAAGTTACTCTCTCAGTAACACACAATTTGAATGATAAAAGTTTTCTATATTACTTCTGATCCAAACAGACATAAATTGAAAAAAATGATAGAAACGGGATCTGTTCTTTTTTGGAAATATTTGTAATGTACAAAAACAACTCTTCTACAGATTTATTATTAGTAAAGATGAACATGGATCATTTCGGAATAAACCTCTTTATAAAGTTATAACAAACAAAAATGTGTAGAATGTTGGGAGTATCAGCACTAAAGTGTAAAATTTAAAAAACCGACTTCCAAATACAAACCACTACAAAATATAAAATAACGTTAACTTTAGAAGTCGGTTTATTGTATGGTTTTTTGTTTTTCGACACCGACATCCTTAACTATTCTTTTTTTTTGAAAAGTTTAATTAATTAAAAACTTGCTGATGACTATATTAAGATTCATGTGTTACTTACAAAAAAAAATATTCAGGGAAAGAACAGCAAATGTTGAACTTTCATGCTCGTAGCAAATATTTGGTTGAGCAGCCTAATCCGTTCCTGTGTATGTAGGGCAGCGGGGCGGCGGGGGGCGCGAGGCAGCGCGAGAGTGTCTCGGCCCAAAGCGGCCGTCAGTGCAGTGAGCGGCGCGCGGAGAGCCCGGACCACGTCATGGCTCTACGCGCTTTGTTTATCTTCTCGGCGCTTATCGCCGGCGGCGCCGCCGTGTACAGTAGGGAGCGTGACCGCCTGCGCGCTGACCCCCGCCTCTACGATCGCTCGTGTGAACTAAGTTCCTGCTACCCGGCCACAGGCAACCTGCTTATTGGACGCGAATCAAGACTCTTTGCCTCCTCCACGTGCGGGGGACAGGGACGTGAGCGCTACTGCATCGTGTCGCATTTGGAACCTAAGAAATGCTTTTGGTGTGACTCGACCAACAGTACTATTCACAACCCCTTTCTCAACCATCGAATCCAAAACATCATCTACAAGTATTACCCGGGAACGCGAACGAAATCCTGGTGGCAGTCCGAAAATGGCAAGGAAAATGTGACAGTACAACTAAATATGGAGGCGGAATTCCATCTTACTCATTTGATAATACAGTTCAAAACTTTTCGTCCGGCAGCTATGTTAGTAGAGAGATCTTTTGACTTTGGGAAGACCTGGCGCGTCTATCGATACTTTGCGCACAACTGCGACGAGCATTTCCCAGGCGTTCCGAAGCACACACAGCGTTCTTTGACTGAAGTGGTTTGTGAATCCCGTTATTCTGGTGTATCCCCATCCACGGAAGGTGAAGTGATATTTAGAGTTTTGCCACCTAACATAAATGTGACCAACCCGTATTCGGAAGAAGTGCAAAACTTATTGCGTATGACCAATCTTCGAATAAATTTCACCAAACTGCATACTTTGGGTGACGATAAACTGGACAATAGAGCGGAAATTCAAGAGAAGTACTATTACTCTATTTATGAAATGACAGTGAGAGGTTCTTGTTCATGTTACGGGCACGCATCCCGTTGTTTACCAATGCCAGGAGTGGAGTCCAAGAATAATATGGTACACGGACGCTGCGAATGTACTCACAATACCCGTGGCTTGAACTGTGAGTACTGTGAAGACTTTTACAATGATCTTCCGTGGCAACCAGCCGTTGGAAAAACTTCAAATGCTTGTAAAAGGTGTACATGTAATAATCATGCAACGACTTGTCATTTCGATCCTGCTGTTTACAATAAAACTGGCAAAATTAGTGGAGGTGTGTGTGATAACTGTCAACACAATACTATGGGAGTTAATTGTGAACGGTGTAAGCCTAAGTTTTATAAAGACCCTAACTTAGATATCCAAAGTCCAGACATATGTAAAGCTTGCGATTGTGATCCAGAGGGCACCACAGATAAAGAAGTCCTTTGTGATGACGAAACAGATACCGTTAATAACAAAACTGCTGGTCGCTGCCTTTGCAAGACGAACGTCGACGGAGCCAGGTGTGACAGATGTAGCGATGGATTTTGGAACTTTGATCCTCTTAATCCCGATGGATGTGAGTCTTGCACTTGTAACAACTTAGGTACAATCAACGAAAGAGGATGCGACGCTTTATCTGGAAATTGTTTCTGCAAACGTCATGTTACTGGAAGAAATTGTGATCAGTGCTTGCCAGAATTTTACGGTTTGTCAGATAGTGATGACGGTTGTCAACCTTGTGACTGTGATTTTGGTGGTTCATTAGACCGGGATTGTGATGTGATAACAGGACAATGTAAATGTCGACCAAATGTTTCTGGTCGTCGTTGTGATCAACCCATACAAAACTTTTTTGTCGGAGCGCTTGACTCTATTGTTATCGAAGGCGAATCGAGTCAATGCGATTCCCAAATTGATGATAATGCCATTCAAAGTCAATTGTGTCACGTTGTCATTAGGGAAAATTATCCCGATGGTAGGAAAGAGACCTGGACCGGACCTGGTTTTATGAAGCTTCCTGAAAGCAGCACACTAGTTTTTGTTATAAATAATATAGAAAAGAGTATGAATTATAATGTTTTAATTAGGTACGAGCCGCAATCACCTATGAGCTGGGAAGAGGCAACTATATTAGTGAAGAGACAATTCCCGATTGATTCAGACTCTCCATGTGCAAATGTACGACCTGAGGAAGACACCATTAACACCAACCTGCCAGCAAACCAACGTAGTGTATTAGTGAAACCAGCTGTATGCTTAGAAAAAGGCAAAGAAACCGAAATTCGTATTTATTTGGGACGTCAGGACACACGTTCCCCAAATTCAAGAGCTTCAATATTAATTGATTCTATTGTTCTTATTCCATCGTTTGATGACCTTCCATTTTTGGTTAATAATAGTTCAATGAGAGAAGAGTTCGATCGCTTTAATTGTGGTGATCCATATTATTATGACCTGAACAGAGAAAATGTTCCAGAAATCTGTAAAAAATATCATGCTAGTATCGGATTCTACATCAGAAATGGATCTCAGTCTTGTCAGTGTGATCCTACAGGGTCTAAGAGCCATCAGTGCGACCAATATACTGGTTATTGTCAATGTGTAGAAAATATTGTCGGAGCTCGATGTGACCGTTGCGCTCCTGGGACATACGGTTTCAGCAAGTTTGGATGCAAGCGATGTGATTGTAACAGTATAGGGTCTCTTGACAACTTTTGCGATGCAACAAGTGGACAATGTAAATGTAGAGCTAATACGTACGGGCGAGCGTGTGACTTGTGTCAGCCTGGTTATTTCAATTTCCCCAATTGTCAACAATGCGACTGTAATGGACACGCAATCGAATGTGATGATAAAACAGGAGCATGTAGAGAATGCAGAGACTATACAGAAGGCCACCGTTGTGAAAGATGTGTCGAAGGATACTACGGTGATCCTCGACTTGGCGTCGACATACCTTGTAGACCATGCCCATGTCCAGGCATAATAGGCGATCCTAATAAGAGCAGTCACGCAGACCGCTGTGAATTAGACCCCGAAACAAAGGATGTAGTCTGTGAGTGTAAAGAAGGCTATGCTGGACCACTATGCGATGTTTGTGCTGACAATTATTATGGTGATCCTATTAGAGGAACTTGTGAACAGTGTGAATGTAACGAAAACATTGATATAACAAAACCCGGTAATTGTGACCCTTACACTGGAAAATGTTTACAATGCCTTCATAATACAGCTGGTGACCATTGTGGAGTGTGCGCTGAAGGATACTACGGAAACGCTCTAGACAAGTCATGTTATCCATGTAACTGCTCCGAGTTGGGCACTAATTTCACAATAGGAAATTGTGATAGGAACACAGGTCAGTGCCCATGTTTCAAGAACGTCATGGGTGTGAATTGCGATCAATGTACAGAAAATCATTGGAGAATAGCCTTAGGAACGGGTTGTGATCCATGTGAATGCGATCCTATTGGGTCATTATCGCCGCAATGTAATCCATACATAGGAAAATGTGAATGTAAACCAGGCCACGGAGGTAGGCAATGCGATCAATGTCAAGAAAACCATTGGGGTATTCCTAGCATTGAATGTTATGAATGCGATTGTGATTTATATGGTTCTGTTTCGCGACAGTGCATGCGAGAAAATGGCTCATGTATTTGTAAACCAGGAATCGGTGGATATAAGTGTGACATGTGCGCTAGAGGCTACTTAGGCGAGGCCCCACAGTGTTACGCCTGTGGTGAATGCTTCGACAGTTGGGATCGATTAATTGACGACTTACGTTTACAAACAGAGTACGCTATCGGTAATGCTAGTAAAATCAAAGTAGTCGGTGCTACTGGAGCCTACACAAGAGATTTTGATGAAATGACTAAAAAGCTTTCTGAGGTTGAAAATATGCTTGACAGTGCGAAGCAAGGACAAACGACAGTAAAAGACCTAATGTCTAATGTGACCAACTTACAAGACTTATTATCTGAGGCTGAAGAGAAAGTGAAGCATAGCAATGAAAATCTTAATGATCTTACGTCTAAAATCAACCTTGGTAATGTTACTTTAGAGGGTTTAAGAGCAAGCATCGAAAACTTAAAGGGAAAAACTAGTGACTTGGGAAATAACGCAACCAAATTACAGGAGGCTAACTTGGAAGGAGCTCTTAACTTGACCCGTGAAGCTAAACAAAGAGCTGTCGAAGCTGCTGACGATGCTGAAAATGTGCAAACTGTTATTGCAAATACTGATCGACAAATTAAAAATACTGACCGTCTCATTGAAATGCAATATACTAACTTCAACAACACTCAAAACGAAAATGATAAAAAATTAGATGATATCCGTGATCAACTGTCCCAGTTAGAGTCACAGATGCCAAAGTTAAACGAGAAAATGTGTGGTCAAGAAAGTGATAGCTGTGATATTTGCGGTGGTGCTGGATGTGGAAAATGTGGTGGTATATCTTGTGACCAAGGAGCCGTTACCAAAGCAGAACAAGCTTTAGATTTTGCAAACAAAACGGAATATCGAATTAAAGAACATGAACTCACCGCCGAAGATTTGTTTAAATTAATATCTACAGTAAAACAAGATACCGTTGATGTCAGATCAAGAGCGAAAGACCTTTTCAGCAAAGCGTATGACTTTAAAACTTCCGCCGAAAGGGTAACAAACGAAAGCCAAGATTTAACTACTGAATTAAAAGAATTCCTATCAAATACTTCTAACACTCCTGCAGATGTCAGAACTTTGGCTAATGATATTCTGAATTTGTCCATAAGTATAGAGCCCAAAGAAATAACGGAACTGTCCCAACGTATCAATTCGTCAGTGTCGCAATTGACTAACATTGAAAACATAATTTCAGAGACTAAACCAGCTTTAGAACGAGCTAAGGCTTTGAAATTAAATGCTACCACAGTCAATAAAGCAGCTAATTTAACTTTGGAGATGGCAAACAAAGTATTGGATGCTTTGGATGAAGCGCAAGCAGCCCAAGATGCTGCAGAAAATGCAATCGATAAAGCAAACAATGATATCGAGGCAGCCAAAAATGATTTGGTTCCTATAGCCACAGAAACAGAACAAGCACAGAAACAAGCAAATAAGACGAAGGAAGAAGTTGAAGGCCTGCGGTTGAGGCTTTCTGACTTACAGAAAGATATATTGAAGATAGAAAGTGACGCAGAACAGGTGAAACAGGAAGCAAAAGACGTTGTCGGTCGCGCGGAAGGAGCTGAGCAATCAGCACGGAAATTGAGGCAAGATTTCAAACAAACGAATATGTCTCTTGCTGAACGAGCTAGCCAGACTTCAAATTCAAGAGAGCGAGCGCAACTTTTGCTAAAACGTGCTACAAAGCTAGCCAGTGACACTCAAACCCAACTTAAACTTCTAACTAACATGGAAGATTTGTATAATGATCACAATAAACAATTAAATAAATTAGAAAGGGAAATAGGCGAACTCAATACGCTAATGGACGGCTACCTATACCAAATCACAGAACGGTCCGATAACTACAGGTCTTGCACAACGTAAATATTTTTAGATCTGCAATTTCCGTCATCGGAATTGTAATTAAGTATGCTTAAACAGATTTTTCCGGATGTGGTTGCTATTTCCATTTGTGCCATAATGCTGTTTATTTTGCAGTGTTAGTCATTGTTCGTTGTAATGAAGTAATATGTAGTTTAACTACGTTGTGTTTGTGTTATAATACAAAGAAGTGTGGGTTGTAAAGAAAGGTAAAGTAATGCGCATCTCAATATATCATTACTGTGCTTACTGTGACAACTCAGTTTAAAACATATTTTACATGCATTTCAAATATGTAGTTACAGTGTTTTAGATACATAATTCATTTATATAAAAATAACTTTATATGTAGAATACTTTTGAAAAGACGATAGATATAAATATAATTATAAAAAAATATTTCATAATTCTGGAAAAGTTAGGTATTTCAGTTTCCACAAAAAATTTATGAGCTTTTTGAGAAAGACATGTTTCGCGTTTTTTTTTCCAGTGAGTTTTACTCACAAATTACGAGTATAAAAATCAGAATATATATTTCCGTAAATAATTTTATTAGTATCATCAATAAAATTAGTTTTATTTGTTTGTAAGTACTTATAAATATACTTTGTATCATTATTTAGACAACTATTCCAAAGAATTACATTATAATTTCTAATGTGGTGACATAATGTGGATATAAAAAAAGTAAACTAACATTAAATTCAAATGAAAAAAGTTTTCAACAACTATTGTTAGGTATAGGTAATTTATGAGCATTATATTATGTTTTGTGCTGTTCTGCCATAAAATAAATATTCAGTGTGTCTGTATGAAATAATTAATTTTATAGTTTGTATTAACAGTGAACTAATTGTACTGCTAGGGGAGTGAATACTAGGTATATATTGTACAATCATAAGTATTTTATAAATACGAATACGGAGGACGCTGTGTAAACTTAAAATGTGAAAGAGCTTTTATTTACTACAACTTAAACTTATTTTAAAATGCCTTTTTTTGTTTAGTAGGTCCAAGAATAAAAGGGTACTTATGATTTTTTTTTTCAAGTTATTACTAAGTTTGGTCTGTACTAATATCAAAAAATCTTCTTCTATATTAAATCCATAATTGTCATAGTAAATTTCACATTAATAGTTTACACTTTTCCTTTAATTTTATATTGATATCTATGTTTCAGTCTTATGACTGATTATTTGATAAAGCATGCATTTTATTATTGAGATTTTTTATTTGATTCATTTCTTTAGTCATTCTATTGCATTTAAAACGCTATTCTGTATTTTCATAATGATATACGAGGCACCAATACTTAATTGTTAATAAAACTTTGCCATAAATTGTAGTTTTCATTTACTACTAATTTCACTATCACAAACCTTTGAAGTAGGTATATCGCGATGCGGTAACTAGAAGCATTATTTATCTAATTATAAATACATTGGTTGAATGGGGTGTAAGTATCTACATTTCAAATAGTTACTACACACGTTAATATGGCTGCTTCATACCTCCTTATCAGTATATAACAATGTCGTAGGTCAGAATCAGAACATTAGTTATTTGATAATAACTAGTTAGTTATTATGATCTATTTAAACTATACCTACTTCACTTTAACTTAAATAGTTTTAACCATTGAGTTATTGAACATTTAGCTTCAGTAAGTTTATCAGCTAGGGACATTAGAAAAGTACTTGGTACTAGGTGATCTCGCAACCCCTGTGGAATGTCTATTTATTTCTGACAACTAAGGCCCATATGTAATGTGTCCTAGAAGACGCTTCGCATTACATTTGGGCATAAATATACAGGATTATTTGTAAATCACCAACAATCTCTTAAGATGTCATTGTACTCATCATTATGAACAACTTTTAATATGGGACCAACCTGAAATCGCGAAAAAAAAAATCACCTGTCCCCTACATTTTGATGAGTTATACGAACATAAATGTATGGAACAGGTGTTTTTTTTTCGCGATTTCAGTTCCATAGGTCCCAGTTGTTTATAATGATGAGTACAATGACCTGAGAGGTTGTTGGTGTTTTACAAATAACCCTGTGTATTATCATATCATAATTTCGAACCTTTCAAAATTATGATGTTTTAACAGCACTTACGAGTATGAGAATTGAATACGTATCTAATTACCACCTGACTTTAACCACCTTAGCTGTCTAGGGATTTTGAGCTTGTATGGAACTTGAAACTCTGAAAGAGATTTAACGCACACAAGGCATGAGGGGCAGAGACTAGAAGTTCTTTAAAGACGAACTTTTTATCAACTAAGAGCGGGCAGAAGAGTAAGCGAAGCGAGCTCGAATATTTTTGCACTCCACTAATAGGTGTCTCTATGATATACATATGTAATATACCTACCATCCGCCCTATAGGCTTTATAAGATTCCTTCGACCATTTATACCTACTTCAACTAGCTTTTTCCCGCGACTTCGTGCGCGCATATCCAGTTTTTGCCGTTCCCGTAGGAATTTCGGGGACTCCCCTCTTAGTGCTTGCGTACACTCCCCAAGAAAGCTACATGCTAAATTTCAGCTTTCTACGACCAGCAGTTTTAGCTATGCGTTGTCTGTCAATCAATCATCAGTAACAAAGAGTTTTATATTTATATATTTACTAGCGACCCGCCCCGAATTTGCACGGAGGCAATGTAAATACTAATGTTTCCTCTACTATAATATGCATGTATTATACATATTATAAACCTTCCTCTTCAATCACTCTATCTATTAAAATCGCATCAAAATCCGTTACGTAGTTTTAAAGGTTTAAGCATACATAGGGATATAAGAACAGCGTAAGCGACTTTGTTTTATACTATGTAGTGACTAGCACTTCGCCCGCGACTTCATCCGCGTGAATTTCGTTCTGACCCTTAAGGACTTCAAAACTCCTTCACTAGTTTCTATGGGTAGGTACCTAAAACCAACTGCCAGATTTACAATTTCAATAATGACGATATTCCATATTCGTGGCAAGTTTTGCGGGGGGAGTTTCATAAAATCGTTTCTTAGCGGATGTTTACGAACTATAAACACCTCCCTGCAAAATTTCATCTTTATACATCACGGGGTTTTCAATATTTCGTGATGAGTGATCTTTCGCTTTTATATATTTATTTAAATTTTATGTTAAATAGTGTTCTCGGCGAATTTAATGCAACAAGGTATTATATATAGGTACATTTATATTGATAGTGGTCTTTTTAGTGACGCAGAATAACTTTAGAAGCTACAGAGGTCGGAATGCAAGACCGAACGAAGTGAGGTTGAAAATTTCTGCACCCCACCTCTGACAGGTTTCATTGCGTCAACGGTTTAGGGGTGACACCCGACTGTGACCAAAAAGCAGTCAACGAATGGTCGGATTTCATCGTTAAACGTGTGTCACACGGTGCGGACCACCCCTCGCCCCCCGTAGCTACGCTATTGATAGTTTCTTATCAGATCGCACTAATGACGGTACATTAGCAAAGTTAGAAGACAGGCTAAATCCAGCAGTATAATGTAGTAACCAAAAAGACCTCACCTTCTAAAGTAAGGGGCTAGAAAACGCCAGCATCCTTATATTATACGTATAATATTTATTGTAAAAACACAAAATGCCATACATTATTTATACACCTTTATATGGTCCAAGATGTGGTAAAGTACCTGGTAAAACAGCTGACATGATTTTAAAAGATTTGTAACTGATAGTGGCTGAGTGCGCGTGCGATTTGATAATCTTGGAACAGGATAAATTCACAATCAAAAACATTTTTTACAATATACCATTTACAGGTACTTTTAATTGACAAGGTCATTTAGTCAAAAATATGAAGCTAGTTGCACGTTCCAAAGCGTAGACCTCTATGGAGAAGAACGTGCAAGAAACTTCATGGACACTTCGAAAAAGTATGATACTTAATTAAGTTTAATGTACCAGATTGGCTATTATTTTCCATTCCAGATGGTTGTATTTAGAACCGATACTCTCCAACGATGATGGTGACTTAGGAGTCAAGTTCCGGAAAGTAGACCAGGGATTCCGGCAAGTAACTCGTATCTTGGAATCAGATCCTCGACTCTCTGCACTGCTCCAGTCCTCGAGACTTCAACCTATGCTGGATTCTATATCAGAGCAACTTCTAGCTTGTCAGTCAGCTTTAAATCTTTACATTGATGTAAGTATACTTTGAAACAGTTTTAAGACAAATAGTATGTAGTCATAAATTATTAGTTTCCGGTTTAAACTTTTAAACCGTGAATAATTGAACATCAATTACAAATAGATGAAGTTAATAGTCGCAAATCAAGTATTGTTACTTGTATGGATAGGCAGTTTTTATTTACATGACGTCATCTATTAAGCTGACTCAAGACGCTTACAATATAGATGTGCTCAAATTATGTTATCAATCAAGTTCAGTCAAAGTCAGTTTACGTATTTATAAAATTCTCGTATGGTAGACATAGGTACTTAGCCACAGTTTACATATTCCCGCTATGGTTACTTATAAAAGGCTCTGTTTACATAATTTCAATACATGTTTCTAGGAAAAACGCTCAGTATTTCCAAGGCTTTACTTCCTGAGCGACGATGATTTGTTGGAACTCCTCGGCCAAGCTCGCGCTGGCGCTGAAGGCAGGGAAGCTGTCATGCAAACACACCTCAAGAAACTTTTCCCGGGAATCACAGGCGTACGGCTCGGCCCCGGAGATATGTCTATTACCGCACTGAGTAGTCATTACGGAGAAACATTCCAACTGGACCACCCAGTTGATATTGACTGTCCGGTCGAGGTATATAAAATCTCCATTAATATCTCATCGTTTATTATGGAAATTCTTCTAATATTACCGAACTATAAAACCATTACATTATTGCTCATAGGTATGGCTGAAGAATTTAGAAGCTGAAATGCGTTCCTCATTAAAGAACATGACCTTAGAATGTGTAGTCACAAAGTCACTACAAGAGCAGGATCCATTTTCACTACCAACGCAAATACTTTGTCTGGCACAAAACATACGCTTCACAGAGCAAGCTGAAAAGGCCATCAATTCTAAAGAATTACACAAATTAAAAGCGAATGTTGAAAAAGAGAATTCATACTACGCTTTAGCCGAAATAGAGGATGAAAGTGAGCGACGCAAAAGGCAGGCGCTCATATTACAATGTGCTCATTATTTGTCGGTAATCAAAATTTTGATAGACAGCAATATTGTGTCAACTAGCGACTGGCTTTGGCAAAAACAGTTGAGGTAAGTAACTTAATGTTGATAGTGAATGTAACAGCACTGTAAAATATTCGCATACAAATATTTGCTTTTATGCAGTTTTATATGAAGTTTTAAAATGATCTATTCGGTGTGTCAAGTGTTTGAAGATAGAAAATGTGTTTTACAGATTTTATCTGCTAAGTTCCAAGGAAGTGGTAGCTAAAATGGGTTTAGCTCAGATATCATACTCGTACGAGTACCTCGGCGTCAATACAGGACAGTTTGTGCGCACAGAACTCGCTGACGACTGCTTTCTTATTTTAACTCAGGTAACTTTCTCACTTATTCAGCAACTATTCATGGGAAAGCCGCTAAGGGATAAATGTTATAATGTTTCATCATCATCATCTTAGCTTAGATGATGGAGAGAGGATGGAGAAGTGAGAAAGAAAATGGGAAGAGCACAGTTAAATTGATCTGGTAGTCATCTACCAAACATTGCCCCTATAGCGATCTGATGGTATCCGTATCCAACGAATTCCCGCGACCTCAACAAAGGCGCCAGTAAACTAAGAAATTTTTCTTTTTAATTCCAGTCACTTCATCTGGGTTTAGTTGGAAACCCGTTCGGTCCAGCGGGAACTGGAAAGACAGAGTCTGTGAAAGCGCTGGGCGGCCTTGTTGGTCGCTTAGTGTTAATCTTCAACTGCGATGAGGTATCGCCTTTTCTTTAGATTAACTTTGCAGAAGAGGTCAGTGGGAATTTACTGTATTCATTTAATACAGATTTATGCGGGTTTAATACTATGACACCCGCATACATCAATAAGGAATCATACTTGCTATTTATGGATACACGTATTTAATTTATACTAATATTATAAATAGGTAACGTTTGTGAGTTTGTGAAAATGTGTGCAAAATCTCTAATACCAACAACATATAACAACGTAACCTACAATTTTATTTAATATAGCGATTAGTTAATATAATAAACGATTGATATAATTTGAAAATAACTAATTTTTATAAGCATATCATACATAAACATCGTTTGACATAACATACATTAAATATAAAATCGTTTGACATACTTCTCAAAAGATATAAAACTTATTTGGTCTAATATTAAGCTTTAAAAAACAATAACTTTGTATTTTGTTTAATAAATATTATATAATATCCAAAACTAAACAAAATTTTACAGTTCGAATAAGTAGTTCCTGAGATTAGCGTGCTCAACTAAACAAACAAACTCTTCAACTTTATAATATTAGTATAGATTGCATGTAAAAAAACGGGTTATCTGTTGCATTGATGTTTACGCTAACACGATAGAGAACGTTAAAAACTCACACTTAAGGCCACTCGATAGTTTACGTTATTTCTGAAAATGCAACGAAAAGCAATGCAAGCCAAGCAAGTATGTTAATACATACTTGCTTGGCTTGCATTGCTTTTCGTTCGACCGTTTCGTAAAGCCAAAAAAAATGCACTCTTGATAACTTTCATTCCTTCGCCGGCCTTATATAGGGCGTCAGTTGAATCCAGAACCTTCTACTCTATAAAGTTCTTGAACGTTTGCGTACATACCGGTCGCGACTGATCACATGTCAATAATTCTAGAATGTTCTAGCACAGAAAAGTCTCGAAGGTTCTCGACTATACTAGTTCTACTACTCGACACTAGATGACGCTAGTGGATACATTACAGGCTTTAAATGAGCCTTGCAACAATAAGTTTTAAACTATCTGTCACATACAAAGACTGTAGCTGACATCACGAATTCATGATCTTTGTTATATTTATTTTGAATAATAACTAATCAAAATTAATTTTCCAATATTCCAGGCTCTAGACGCGGAGTGTATGGGCCGCTTGTTGACCGGTCTCGCACTGTGCGGTGCCTGGGGCTGCTTCGACGAGTTCAATCGCCTGGCCGCTCACACACTAGCAGCCGTCTCACACCAACTGTCTTCATTGCTCTCTGCTACTGCTGAGCGGACGTCCGGCTCGGAGCCCACTGCGCTGCTTAATGGGAAACATGTAAGGAAGATCATTGATATTTCTATAATATCAATGGAATACTATAATATGATTAAAGTCTTGCTAAAAAGTACCTTGTTACTCAGTGCTGGGTTGTGGAGGTCAGATAAGCAGTCGATCCACGTAAAATACTGGTATACAGCAGGGTCCGCTTGGACTGTAAGCCGACCTCAATGTACAGAGTGTCCGGTGGCAGATTTATGTTTTTAAAAGCAAATACCTCGAAAAGTTCGTCGTTCGTCCTAAAAGTCGAAGAGAAAACGGTGCGGGGGAAGGACAGTGTTATTCGACGCTCCGAGAGTGCGCATTATCAGTCACAATGCCGCAATGGTCAGGACATCACCGAGCGTACGCCATTGAGTCAATTTGATACACTCGTGGGTGGAGAAGTACCACACGACATTTTCCGCTTCAAATAAGACTCAGACGGGGCCCAACAAAACATCAAGGACTGCTGAAAACATTGAGGAAGTTGAAAGAAGTTTGCGTGAAAATCCACGACTCTTAGTGAGAAAAAGAGCAAGCACTCCCAAAAAGTATTGGTCACGAAATTTTGTTAAAAGTCTTGAAGTTCTATTCTTTAAAGATTCAATTAGTCCAAAAACTGAAAGAAAATAACTTTATTGTACGAAAAATCTTCTGTGAACAGATGTTGGAGAGATTTCGCGCCGTAAACTGCATCTCTTTGAGCGATGAGGCCCACTTTCATTTAAATGGACACGTAAACAAATAAAACTTTTGCTACTGGGCACCACGAACACGTCGTAATCCTCGTCTGAAACACCAACGGCCTTAACGTTCCCCAAAAGTTACTGTTTGGTGTGCGACGAACGGAATTATTGGGAGCTATTTTTTTAAAAATCCTAGGGGACAAACCACTGGATTTTCAAAAAAATAGGGCAAAAAACGTCAACAGTGAAAACTATGGACTCATGAGCACCGAGTATTTTTTACCAAATTTGCAAGAATATCATTCCTAATTGAAGCATACGTGGTTTCAATGAGATGGGGCGACTCCAAATACCGCTAGAATGTCTATGGATTTGCTCCAGATTTTTTTCCACAAAAAATTGATCAGTCGCTTTGGAGACATCCCGTGGCCACTGTTCGCCAGATTTAATTCCTATGGATTTTTATTGGGGTATCTTAAAAGCAAAGTATACGCTGTAAGTATAACCCTCAGACAATTATGCAGTTGAAGGAAAATATTCTCAATGAAATACAGCAAACTGAGCCAAGTCTGCTACAGCACGTGGAAAGTAACATGGCGGAACGAACAGTGTGTGCGACAGAACGGACGGCATTTAGACAAAATTATTAAAAAAAACTGAAATCTGCATGATTCTTGTGTGTGCTTTTTAATAAACCCGAAAGTTCGAAGTTCGTTTTTGTTAAATAAACTTTAAAAATAATAAATCTGCCACCGGACACCATTTTTTTTCTGAATGGAAAATCATCGAATGACTTCCCCCGCTCTGGGCGGAGCGGAAGGGAGTGTCAGACTCTTACTGACTAAAACCCACCCGTGATCCTTCTAGTGCCTTTTATGTTCCAGTACCGCGGTGACTCTTTCGAACAAATTCCGCAACCCTATTTATTTATTTATTCAGTTCAGTTACTCTTTGCACTAACAGTTATTACCAACACGTGCAGAGAGCGAATCATTACAATTATATATTATCATTATTAAATTAATATCCGAATATTATTATTATTAAATTAGCATTAGAATTAAACAAAGAAAAATAAGTAGAATTAACAGACATACACGAATTAAATAGACAACACAAATAATATAAACACTTATTAAATACGCATGTCAAAAACCCTAGCAGGCACTGACCCTATGGGGCCCCGTCTACTTTGCTGACAGCTCTTTGAGGCGCGCGTGGAACACGACGCGCCGTCGACCCGGGCCTGGTTGCTATCGGACGACGAGCCACCCATAGCTCGCCGTCCGCAGGCCCGCACCTACTGTAACCGGAAATTTCCCTGCGCTTCCCGACGCCCGGGGCGTCTTCTTCTGTTGCGGCGGCTGGAGCGTGAGGTTTCCCTCTCCCGCACGCGGTCTGCCTCCTCCTTCGCTAGCATTATTGATTCGTAGAAGGAGGTGACTGCCTCCCATGCCACCTCGCTCCGGACCATGGATGTAAACAGGGCCGGACGCGAGAGGTCGCCGCCGCCGATCGCCTCGATAAGGACACGGCGTAGCTCCGCCCAAGCAGGGCAGAGCTCCACCGCATGCTCCACCATGTCATCCGGGCGATCCACATAGTGTTGACACCCGGACGTGTCCTCCCGCTGGATCCGACACAGGTACCTCCCGAAACAGCCGTGTCCGGTGAGCACCTGCGTCAGGCGGAAGGTGAGGACGCCGTGGGGTCTCTCCAAACACTCCTCAAAGAGGAGACTTATCGCCGCAATGGTGGCGTGCCCAGACCGGACAACCTGTAGTTGGGAAAAACGTAGGCAGATAGGCAGATGAATAAAAATACTGGTTAAGTAAAAAAGGCATGCATATAAATTATCATTTTAATTTTGCAAAAAAAACAGCAAGCTAACAAATCCAAATGGTCGTCTTTTTAGGAATCCGTACGTCCGAATAAAAAAATGGAACCCTTATAGGATCACTCGTGTGTCCGTCTGTCACAGACCGAAATATCTACTAGACTTTAAAATATCTATTAGACAGAGATTAAGTTCCAAACGCAGAGGTGTGACGTGAATAGATGAAATCTATATATGGGAGGTCGTTTTTGGGGGGAAGGTGGAAAATACTTTTTTCTTTTGAAAACTACATCGTGTGACATATCAAATGGAAGGTCTTGTTGTGAAGATCTTAAATGTACTTTTTGTAATTTTAAAATTAATAGTTTCCAATTTATTCACGAAAATTGACCATTCCCCCCCTTATCTCCAAAAACTGAACCTAAAACTTTGAAAAAAAAAATACAGAAATTGGTTTTCTACTTATAGATTATAGCAAAAACATGTTATTTTAATAACATAGACTTCTTGTCTATGATATTAAAATAACATGTTATTACATTATATACATTAACATGTATGCACACTCAATTTTGTACGTACCAACTTACATTTGCAGGTGGAATGAACAAATTTTTCAACTCCAGTTAAGTTTTGTTGAATCGGTTTGTAGATGAATATTTAATGATAAGAAAAAATAAGCCCACAATGACCATTCTACAGCCCATATTTTAGGAGATAATAATTAATTCAATTTGGTTCCGCCCGCGGTATAACAAATAAATGGTTATTAAGACGTAGGCCCTTACTACGGCGTTGTGAGTCATGCTTGTGAGACATGACGTTCACGTTGCTCTACTTGTTATAAATTACGGAACCCTTCGTGCGCGAGTCCGACTGGCACTTAGCCGGGTTTTTTTAATGATTGATCCTCTTTCTTTGACACATAAAATAAATCAAATCAATCGACATTGTAACCAGTTTACGCTAAAAAAATGAGATGTGGAAATAACATGTATCTGATAGTTACTTTTTTTAGTTTTTTTGTCTTGTTGTGCCCCAAAATTAAGAGAACGGAGCATTAAATATCTAGTAAATTGATTATTATTGATACTATATATGATAACTTAATCAATTTTCCTTCTTATACTAAGCAAGCTTTAGACGATTGTATAGTCTAATTTTCATGAATACAAAATATTTTCGTCGCTTCTAACAATAAAAAATACATTGATATCGGCTAAACCGCTTAGAAGTTATGGTGGAATGGGGGCGGACTCATAAACATATATAAATACATGAACCCTGAAAACATAACACTCCTTTTATTGGGCAGTCGTGTAAAAAACCTAACCTGACCAAAAAAATACCAATCGCTAAAAAAGAGAATCAAATATAATCTTACATACCAAATGTATATTAATTGAGTATGTTTGAACATAATTATCATGTTACCTTGAATGCATTTTATTTATAATTTATCCGTAGATCAACTGATATAGACGCAATAATGAATACTTATAAATATTTAAAAAAGTGAACAAACTAGTAAACATCACGCGATTATGATGGATTATTGAAGGTCATGCGTCAATGGTACCGTTATTTCATTTATGTTCAACAAGTCTTCGGTAGTATAGTGGTAAGTATCCCCGCCTGTCACGCGGGAGACCGGGGTTCGATTCCCCGCCGGAGAGAAATTTTTGCATTTTTTTTAGCGTTTATTTGCGTGTTGGTTATGTGTTAACTTGCAAGATGATGCCGCTCTACAGTTAAAATTGAAAGGTAGAGGTTATTTTTCCTATAAATTAATCACTAAGTACGGAGACATCATCTGGCTACCTAGATCACATGTTCCCACACCGTGCGACTTTTTTTGTGGGGAGTCTTAAATCAAAAGTCTACAACAATAATCCTCTGCTAAAAGCTATTCAACAATCCAAGAAAATATTCGACGACGACGACGAATATTTTTATATTTATATTTTTTTCATTATTTGCGTGCATTTAATTAGTTGTGTGTTCCGCAGATTTAAGAGTCCGTTTGAAATAGTGCCTAAACAGGAATTTTTGGCTTTTAGATAACATTATTTTTGAAAATGAAATGATATCCGCATCGCCAAAATTTAATTTGTTTAAATAAGAAATGAGAATCTCCGTGTTGTTTTTTTTTTTAGTACAAATTTAGCTTGTAAATTTTCTATTGGACACAACTTCCAATGAATAAGTCGGTAAAGGCATAAAACTATGGAAATAACAAGTGGACTAACCGACCAAATATAATCAATGTTAATCAGGAAAATTATCTTGCAAAATTTTAATTCATTACTAAAATCTTTTAGAAATGTAACAAGACAACTGTTGTCAACAGCCACTACGTTTTCGCCAACACACCACTTTCGGACTGCATTGATTATTTGATGCGTTGTTTTGAAGGTGAGAGTATCGGAATGGTGCGGGGTAGCAGCTACGATGAACCCCGCAGGGCGCGGCTACGGCGGGCGGCGCACGCTGCCGGCGGCGCTGCAGCGCGTGCTGCGTCCTGTGGCGATGCTGCAGCCGCGCCCCGACGTGCTGGCCGCCCATCTGCTGGCCGCCGCCTGCGTACCTGATGCTGACTTACTGGCTATGGACCTGCATAATGTTTTCACTCTTGCTAGGTAAGTCATTTAATAAAACTAGCCAAGTGCGTGTTGGTTCGCGCACAGTGTAAGTTTCCGTATTGCTCGAAGTAGTAGATAATGACATTTATATATACCAAGGAATGTGCATCACTGGCTCCAACTTGCAATTTGATTTGAAGCCCATTTTCGTTATTGCAATCAATAATATACGTATGATATGGTTCGAATGTTGGAATTGTATAATTATACTTATCGTTATTCCACAGTTTATCGGGGTTCGAGAGATTGTAGATTATCAAATTTTGATGCGTAAAAAAGAATTCTAAATTTTCAGTTGAAAACGTATCGAGAGTTAACAGTCTCAAGATATTTTGTAATCTCACAGAGTTTGCAATTATCTGGTCACATATATAGACCTAGCAGCGCCTCGCGGTTTCATCTGCGTAGTTCCCGTTCCCGTGGGAATATGGGGATAAAATATAGCCTATGTCACCCGGGGATAGTATAGTTTCCCAACAGTGAAAGAATTTTTTAAATCGGTCGAGTAGTTTCGGAGCCTAGCAAACAAAAAAAACAATCAAATCATTGCTCTTCATAATATTAGTGTAGACGATGAAAATGATAAACATGACGGATTCATTACAAAGCTTTTGACGCCATCTTGGAGAGTAATACAGTACTACAGAATCCTAAAAAAAGCACGTATCTAAATGCAATACCATTACCCCTTAATGCTTGGAAGGCATTATCTGAGGTTTTTCTATAGCACACCCACATTTGCAGCTCTTCCTTTGGTGGAAAATTAAACTCATTCTGACAGTCGGCCTGTTTTTTCATCTTCATTTAGCTCTCTACTGAGCGACCAGCGTCACTACGACTGGGGCCTGCGCGCCCTGAAGGCGGCAGTGGGCAGTTGTGCCGCTATGCTACAGAAGCGCGGCGCTGACCTCACGGCACGACGCGCCGCCGCGAGGCGTGTGCTCACGCTCAATAACTTGTCTAAACTGACGAGGCAGGATGCTCATAGGTAAGATACTGTCGAACTAATCTGTCTATATCATACAGTAATATAATTAGGATACATTTTCAAGATCTGAAAAAAATAATTGTTTGTCTGTAAAGTCGGTTTACGGTCGATCATTTTATGTGATAACGTCATAAGAAAACATTGATGAAAAATTGCATACGTCACAAGCCGAACGCTTAGGCCTATCGTGCCTCTCTAACACTTGTACCGCACTCTCGCTTGCATGCTCAAGCAGTACGTGACACTTTTTGGTTTTCATCGATTTATAAGACGTAATCACGTCAAAGAACTGTATTTTTTGTGGAAATTTTATTTATTTATTAGTTATGCTTTGGCTTTAACTACTAATTTGCGGTGAGTTCTTAGTTTCTATGAATAATTCGAAGAATTGAACTCAAGAAGAAAACCTCATTTTTTCCAATTCTGCCTCATCTCATCGTACATATCACCTAAATATTAGATTTTAATATCACATTGAGTCCACAGATTTGAAAATATTCTGTCGCTGGTTTTCGCCCAAGTACCCACTGAAGAATCTAGCTCAGATCCGATAAATTCAGCGCTCGAAGCTACAGTAGACAATCTCAAACTAGTGCACAATAAATTACAGGTAATAAATGGCTATTTATTCTCCTATATTTTTATTAACCTAATTTCAAAAGAGGCGTTTTTCTAATAAGCAGATAAATAAAACAATTATTTTTCTTACAGTTACAAAAGTGTGTGGAGCTGTACGAACAAATGCAGCAGAGAATGGGAGTCGTGATAGTTGGCCCACCAGGATCCGGTAAAACTACTATTAGAACACTACTCAAATCTGTGAGTAATATCTTCTTTTGTAGGTTAAAGAATTGCCCAAGTGCGCATTAGTTACAAAAGCTCACCGCTCTCAACACACTCTTGGAGAATAACGCTAGGTGTGGTGTTTTCGCTGAGGATTTCGCCAGTGTATCCGGAGTATTACGAAAAGCCTGTGTGCTAATTTGCTCTTAAATAATAGTGTAAGTGGGCATCATGTCGTCCTATAATAAATTTAAGTTATAAATAATTTTTCAAAGGCCCTAGCCCACCAAGGCAAGAACGTGGTGGAGTACATAATATGCCCGAAGGCGATGAGTCGCGAATGGCTGCTCGGAAACATTGACCATGATACGCGGCAGTGGACCGACGGCGTTATTTCATCGACTGCGCTTGAAATATCTAATCAACCAGCTGGTATGTGTCAAAATAAAACTTTACCTCATTTATTCATCATTTGGTATTCCGCCTTTATATCTATGTGTATGAAGTCTTCAAAATAACAAATATTCTGAAGTAAAAAAAAACTTTTTACAAGAAATAAAACCGACTTCTAAACAAAAAACCAAAAAGTATAAAATAACTTTAATTTCGGAACTCGGTGTTTTTGGTTGCTTTTTTGTTGTTGAACACACCGACTTCCGAAATTAAAGTTATTTTATACTTTTTGGTTTTTTGTTTAGAAGTCAGTTTTATTTTTTGTAAAAAGTTTCGCTTGTTCGATTTCGATAAAATTTTCATGGGACCATTTGGGAAGTACACCCTTTCCAACAAAAAAAGAATTTTTCAAATCGGTTGGCAAGCGACGGAGTTATGCGCGAACAAACATAAAAAAAAAACATACAAACATCCGAATTGAGAACCTCCTCCTTTTTTAGAAGTCGGTTAAAAAGAGGTTCAATTGATGATAATTATGTTGTTCTAATGATGTCATGATCAGTTTTGAATTTATGATGAGAGATACCACTTTTTTCTGGATGGGAGATCATCAAATGACTTCTCCCGCTCTGGACGAAGCGGAAGGGAGTGTCCGACTCTTACTGACTAAAACCCACCTGTGATCCTTCTAGCGCCCTTTGCGTTCCAGGGCCGCGGTCTCTTTCGAACGAATTCCGCAACCCTAGCAGGCACTGACGCTATGGGGCCCCGTCTTCCTTGCTGACAGCTCTTTGAGGCGCGCGTGGAACACGACGCGCCGTCGACCCGGGCCTTGTTGCTATCGGACGACAAGCCACCCATAGCTCGCCGTCCGCAGGCCCGCGCCTACTGTGGCCGGGAATCGCCCTACATTTCGCGACGCCCGGGGCGTCTACTTCTGTTGCGGCGGCTGGAACGTGAGGTTTTCCATTAGAGATGCCCCTTGTGATTGTGTTATTCAACATTATGACTACATCAAAGAAGGACACGAACTTGTATCCGTAATTTATCTGTTCTATTAATTCGTGTGTTTTATGTAATTTTTAAGAGGTATGGTCCTGGGTGGTGTGCGACGGTGACATCGACCCCGAATGGATTGAAGCCCTGAACTCCGTGTTGGACGACAACAGACTGCTCACACTGCCTTCGGGCTGGCGAATACAGTTCGGTTCTAACGTTAACTTTCTGTTCGAGACGCATAGCTTGGAACATGCCTCGCCTGCTACTGTGTCGCGTATGGGAATCATATTGTTAAGGTGAGTTTATGTAGTTTAGTCAACAAAGTAAGTATCATATATGTGATTCTATCAAACGATATCTTTGATGATTAATACTTATTATAGAAAAGGTAAAATCTCCCGCTATATAAAAAAAACAACCGAGTAATCAGCAAACTTAATAATATTTTCTAACAAATGTAAATATCTCGCATAACATGTTAATTTAAGGGATATTGGAATAACCTAAAATATCGCTTATAATTGTTATTATGTCTAGGTCAGCTTATAATCAAAAGCTGTTTTTGATTACCAGCAATCATGTATTTTAATCTGTATTTTAGATCGAATCACAGTGGCCACAGTGTTTCCAGCGCCCATTAATTCAAAAAATTAAATTAAAAATTTTGACGGCGATTCTTCGATATCTGAAGCAAATGAAACAACTTTGAATTACTGCTTGTCTCTCAGTGTTGTTGTATTATTATAATGTAGTGTATTTTATTTGTATATTTAGTTATGACTGGCACTACTACAATAAAGTAAGCGCTGCGTATTTCTAATGTATGCATACATAGGTTTAAAAAAATGTTCCAAATTGTCACACTGTGTTTAAGTGTTTTTAAATGAATGTTAAATCAAGTGCTAGACTGTGCCAGATGATTATTGTTATTTATTTCAGTTTGTACATTTTCCTTGAGACTCATATCGAGGATTATAACAAAATGTCATTTCTATCTTAGAAATATTTGCGATACTTCACAGTGATGACGTTAGCTGCGATCAAGACGTATTAGAAGGATGGATGCGCAAAGCTGACTTCGATAATGAAAGTGCTAAAATGGCTCTACCTTTACTACAGCAACTCACCAAGAAGTGCATTCAGTGGCTTACTGATCACAAGGCTGATCTTGCTTTGAAGCTACATAATATTACTGTTGTAAGTATATGGTTATAGTATAAAACTAGGGTACCTATCAAAACTTCATGAAGATTATTATAAATAGAGAAGGCGCGATCTAGTAAAAAAAAAAACGATGGATGATGTATATCATGGTATCCCAGTCTTATTTATTTGATTCTTATCAAGCTTTAACTTTTGACATTACTTAAGTGTATTTGAATGACTTTTTTTGTACAGGTAAAACAAATACTAACTCAATTCGAGTATATAACACAAGACACAAGTTTCAACACAACACGCGTGAGTCCGGAAGAAATGGTCTACCTTGCCATTGAGCGAAGTGTCATCGACTTAATTAAGGATAGCGCTATCGATAGTTTTCATGATGAGGTAAGTTATAATTGTCTTAACGAGTGCAAACGATTTCCAAGTGGTCGTGAGTGAAACTGATAAAAAATATCGATATTTGCGCGGCGTGCGTTAATGCGTACGATTGAAATACAGTATACTGTGCTGTACCCTTTGTAAATGCTGTCAGCCGTGTAAATTAAGAATAGATTTTGAATTTGAAACAATAGAAATTGAATTGTTTTGTTGCAAACCATTTCATTGATAGTACCTCATCGAGTTTTACTAAAAATAAATATAATTTGTTATGAAATATTATATAAGAACTTCATACACAATTAATATTAATTTACATACATTGCCTGGATTATAAACTTTAGAACATTCCACTTTTAGTTGCCAGTAATAAGCTAGAGTATAGTAATTATAATAGTTTTGCTGTGCCCTAACAAGGTATACGGCTCTGATTTGTAAGCGTTGTGAATATCTTGTTTATACCTTGTAGAACGGAAGTAACCGAATATGAGTATGATACATAGTTCGCAATAGGGATGTTGCCTGGGTAAAAAATATATGATTATGTTTAGTCCGTCAGTTAGATTATACAAAAATATTGGACACGATTTTTTTCCTTTATCAAATCTATAAAAACTGACAAAGATAAACAGCATCAAAGAAAAAAGGAGTGGGAGCGTGTGACATCACGGCCCGGTAAAAATTGTAGCGAGTAGTGACGTCACACGAGTTTTCAACGCTCTGTATCTTCATTTTTTGTTTATGTGAAAAAAGAAAAAATACGTCGCCAATATTTTTTGAAAATCTATCTGACGGACTAATCAGATTTTTTTAGTTAACTACCCTATTGTTTTTCACAAACCTATACAGCATTTTTTTATAACTGTTCTATAGTTAGCGACAGTGATGGGCCCGCCGGTAGCATCCCCAATGAGTATAAATGAATGGGTGACAGACGCACTGCTCATGTCTCGCCGGCTGGTCGCTTGTGAGCCGACCCTGCGCGCTTGCGTGACGTCACAAACCGCGCATCTGCTGCTGTTAGGACCCGATGCCTGTGCTAAGAAGTAAGTTTGGTCGATAAAAGATATTCAGCACTGTTCGTTTTGTCGATAATTAATTATTATGATGTCACGATCATTACGATTTAAAGAAACACTCTAGTACTAAATTTACTCTTTTAGAAATACATATTCCATCAATTAACCTCATTAGCGATAATTATGTTTGTGTATCTATCTAAACTAGAAATCATCATCTGCCTAGCCTTTTTACCAACTATATTGGGGTTGGCTCCCAGTTAAGCCGGATTCGGCTGAATACCAGTATTTGACGTGAAGCGGCTGCCTACCAGACCTCCACAACCCACTAACTGGGGAACACGGTACTTCTTGGCAAGACTGGTGTCAGATTTTCTGGCTTCTGACAATCCGTAACGACTGCCAAAGATCTTCAAATGACAGCCGGTACCAACGGCTTAACGTAATTTCCGAAGCACGGAGAAGTCTCGTTATGTTAAGATGGTCACCCATCCACAGACCAACCTCGGCAAGCGTTGCTTAACCTCGAACCCGTTCGGCTGTTATAATTCAGCCACGATCTCCTCTATACATACATAAATCACGCCTTTTTGTTTCCTTTTTATTAAAAATCAGCTTTTTCTCGCGGCTCTGCAACGATGTATAACAATGTTCGGTTTCTGTGGTATACCACATGGCATTGTTCAGGAAAGAAGTTAGCCTTTGACTCTGCCTCACGTTTAGCACAACAAATATCTGAAATCGGATCACTTTCAGATATTAACCATTTACCAACATTATGTATTTGTACTTCTGTATTAAATTTCAGTCTCTTAGCGGAATACATAGTGAAAGAATGCAACTCAGCCGTCCTGACCATAGACTGCACTCCGATCTTAGAACCAGCCGACATAATCGCAGAGTTGAAGAGGGTAAGTTCAACATTACATAACTATAAGTTCGTAGATCTATCGCTTACACAATGGTGACATTGATGCTCGAAAATAACTTTCCATTTATGATTTCTCATAGACCCTACATCGACTTCACTACACCTACCTATACCCTATTCACAATAAGATTAGACATTGAAATACTTCTTTTTACAGTCCGTTCAACCGATTTTGACTTCTATTGCGTTAGTGACATGACACATGGTAGCTGCAGTAAACAGTTGATATTATAATCACGTTTTTGCTTTTAATGCCATTCTTATGCCTACGGAATAGAAGTACAAATCGGTTGAACGGACTGTAAACAATTTTGATCTTATTGTGAGTGGAGTATAGGTACAATATGATCATTGATTATGCAATGTTTTGCCATACTTGTGGGTATCAATGTTATTGAGTGAAACCCAATTGTACGTTTGACTACTACTAGTGATTCAGTCACTTACGCGTTACACTTACTTGCAGTTGAACGATTGATTGTTTTTTAAGTAAGAGAAAAGTTTAGAATAATGGTCTCCTAGTACGGAAACCAGTCTCTCACGTAGATCACAACAATTATCGTTAATGTTTTGTTTGTTTTCTTTTTTTATATTGTTGTATATTTCTATGTGAGGGAAGAACAATAAATTTTAAATGCGTATTATTCATAACTTTTAACTGTTGTTTACAGAACAACATGGTCCGGTCGGGCGGGCGCGGCGCCAGCGGCGGCAGTCGCGCCACGTTGTTGATCCGCGCGCTGCATCGGGCCAGGGTGGATGACTGGAAGTCTAGTCCCGTGCACTCGTTCTTGTTACAGGTACCTTATCCTTATACCAATATTTTTTCGGATGTTTAATAATTTCCCTTAGAACTAGATAACTTATAAATAGATAACTTTCTCAGTTTCCCCATACACAAGAACCTTATCTCAAAGAATAATTCTATTGATTGCCTCGTTGGGTTTATGGCCGTAAGCGCTACTGCTCGCAGCAGGGTTCGGTTCCCGTGTTGAGCAGTATTCTGCTATACATAATATTAGCCACTTAAATATTATTTAACACTTAAATACATATTAATATATTTAGCACTTACAAATAACTTTAGCTCGCAAAATGTTGGTGTAGTAAAGGTGCAGCCCTTCGGAGAATACATGCGTGTGTTATGTTTTGTTCGGCAAATTGTTAAATCTTATATTTTCTCAACTTCTGCAGCCTTGCATTTTTTCCTATCCACGCTTTGGTATGTCTTTAATATTACAAGTTAGTATAGTCGTAGTTGTGAAGTGTCCGAAGTGGCTGAGTAGTCACAAACACTGGTCCCCAGCTGATCCAGCACGGCGGCTGCTGGAGGCGCGGCGGCGAGGAGGAGGGCGGCGGCGCGCAGTGGGCGCAGCTGGCGCGCCTGCGGGTGCTGGCCACCGCCACCTCGCTCAGCGCCATCTCACCGCGACTGGCTGCCGCGCTTCAACTGAGAGCTCTGAGGTAAACTATTATACACTGAAATTTAACCACCCTACAACGAATTAAGGTACATAAGTATGTAAAATCTTATAAAGCGGTAGTAAAATGAAGTGAAATTTTAAATGAACGTCTGTTATAAATGTATGGTTAGATTACCTTTAGCTTAAGCACTGACATATATTAGTGCTTTAAGACACTAGCCCTATCGACATATATATTATCAGCTTGCTGTTTTGACCGTTAAGACTCAAGGCGACGGTACCTTCACCGCGACGCCGCCGTAGCACCGCCACTGCATCTCTACCGCGCCACCAGCATTTGTTTTGCTGTATACCAGTTCTGTATCTCTGTCTTCATTACCAGCTGCCTAGGAATGCATGACTAGCAATATTTTACTAAATATTTGCAGTAATATGGTAAAATAAGTGGATCAATTTTTTTTAGAATTTTCAACTTCATAGTATAAAAGTTAGAGGGGCCTCTAACTTTTAAACTTTTTTTACGAATTCGGAAGCATATATCTCAAAAACTATTGCCTTAAATAAAAAAACTTTCATAGAAACCTTTATTTCATTTCAAGAGCTATACCCTATCTGTTTAGGTAGTTAACTAAAGGTAAACAATCTTGGTATGTCTTTTTATGTAAAAATATATTTTAAAATATGGATATTACTACTTATACAAATCAATTATCTATAATTTTAGAAAATCTGAAAGTATTTCATGTTGTAAAACGTATTTCACATTTTTCGTTAAAAGACATACCAAGCTTGTTTAGTTTACCTTTAGTTAACTACCTAAACAGATAGGGTATAGTCAATGATACCCCGATTATGCTTGTTGGAATTAATTTTTTCATCCCTCAGTTACATGTATGGAGTGCTTACCCCTAAAATTATTTTTTCCATAATACTACAGCACTATTGAATAGCAGTCAACAGGTTGCACCTACTTAGCAATTTTCATTTATGTAGCTTTAATAGTCTCCGAGTAAAACAGCTATGACAAATTGACGGATAGACAGACGGACATGACGAATCCGTAAGGGTTCCGTTTTTTGCAACTTGGCTACGGAACCCAAAAAACGACCGATTAGAGTACTATTATCATAATAATATATGATACGAAAGGATTTTCGGGTAAAATAACACAACACAATGAAAAAGATGCTATAACGTAAAAGCGAAACTTTGACAGATACGATTTAGACCATCATTAACCGTCGAGGTTTAGCGTTAGATGTGTTGCGATATACCATATACCATATCATGGGATATGGTTTATGGAGTATGGTTTATAATAATAATAATAATAATCATTTATTCAGATAACCAAGATCCGTTGTGTTAGTAACGATATTGACTTATAACTATTGTTAGTAAACTGACACAATGTAGACACATGAATTAAAATATCACCCTCCGCACCATCTTAATTAAGATTGGAGAAGTAATATCTTCCCTATTATTTTGAGGATGCTGTTGCTGGTTTGTCGTACTCTGCTTAATAACGATGCAGTTTTTTTGCGGATTACCTCATGAAAACCGTCGGTACGATCCTGCACAAACATTTCCGATGCACTACAAAAACGAGGCCTTCGCAACAGCATTCTAAAAATATTATTATATTGCACGCGCAGAGTGTCCATCGCCCCACCCCACAAAAAACCCACGATTTGTTATATGATTTTTGTATAAACCTTAGTTTAAACCTGGGTTTACAGTTAAACCGTTTTTTACAATAAGATTTTCCGTGGTTATCTTTTCAGCGAGCCTGATGATGAGGAATTGTCAGAAATAGCAACACATTATTTGAGGAGCAGTGTCGACAAGAGCATACCAATGAAGGAAATATCCAATCTGGCTGACAAACTTCTAGCATTGTTTAAAGAGGTGAATTCTATAGTGAATTGTACTATTTCCTTTTGCAAATACGTTTTTAATGGAGACGTGCCCACTCTCAAGGCAATGAAATAGTTTACGTTTGTTGTTTTTTTCTGTACAGGTCACGGAGTCATTCTATGTCCAAACACATTACAAGTGGAACGCCTCACATTTGAAGAGACTTTGTGAAAATACCAAGTGGTACACACCATCTAATACTGAACAACTTATCATGGTAAAGATTCCTGTGTCATCATTTACTTATCGTAATTCTTATCGAGTTGTCGTTTAACCTTTCGAATGTCTTATGTTACACAGTGCGACATAAGAAAAAATGCTCCAAATGTCTTAAGTCGGACAGTGACACTTAAGGGCTTGGTCAGGATTGGTCGCTAAATATCTGTAGCTGTGTTGCAAGTAGCAATATGTTTTGTATTTATATGAAAGAAATGGTTCATTCACTCTTAATTTTAATACTTTTCAACAGCAGCAACATTATTTTGAACGAACTAAAAAATAAATAAATTCATCTGACATTCTAATGTCAAAGTGGTTCTAGTTGTGCGATACGAACGGAGTTCAACGGAGAAATAAACAATGAATAGAGGCAGCAAACGGTAAGTTTTCGTATAAAAATCTATATAGAATTACTGAGAAATAAATGTAGATTCCGTATTGAGTAATTGTTTTTCAAAAAGTAATGATTATATAGGCGAAAAAAGTAACGAAAGTTTAGACTTAACATTTTTTTTCCATAATGGCCGTTGTGTTATAACATGTTTTTGCTACAAATATTCTCGTAAATAGTTTGCAATATATCTATGAAGTTAGCATATTTACCTATAAACAAAAAAAAAGTAATATATACTTATACCATCACGTATTGACATCATTATTGTGTGTCAAAGAGAAAAAGTCGTAAAATTGGCGCCAACCATGACGGTTGGCGGGACAAAGTAGCAAAAAAGTAGTCTGCAAAAAAACTTATTATTTTTTTTAGATTATTATTTTTAAATGATGGTTGGATTTTTATTATTATATAAACATTTGTTATCAATTTATATCTGAATGTCTTACATGGAGTTTATGTTCCCGATTTTTTTTTGTTATTATTATTATTATTTGTTTACTTAGGCCGGTAATGTGGTCGGGTTAGCTGATCAGGCTTTATACAATTAGTGAACTTTAATATTGTTTTTAGAATGGCGAAATATGCCGCTACGGAACGGTCCAGGAGTGTGACCCCCGTAGCGGATATAGTACGCGGGCCGAATCGGCAAAGCGCGGCTCGGCGGGCCCTTTTACTAGAAAGAGTTAGGGCCACCCCGGTACGTGACCTAGATTCGCCACCGCCTCGGTAAGTTTCTTTTTCATAGCGTTACCTATTTAGTTAGCTACAGTTCCGTTATATTTATTCAGTTGCAGTGGAGTAATTTGTATTTTTTACTTTAGCCTCCACGCGCTCCCCGTTCAGGCGACACCTGGAGGATCGCTCAATGTTGGCGGCGACTCCGTGCCGCTCGAGCAGACCCCAGGTGGTCGCCTGCGCATCGGAGAAGCTAGACAAGCCAGGCAGCCCAGCCTGAGCTTGTCTCTCTGGTAAGTTAACTCTCCTTCCTGGAGTATCGCTATGGTACGTGGGTGGTAACGAACATGGTAATATGGCTATATTTTTGCGATACTGTATATATTCACAGTTCCGACGTGGTTGAGCGTGTGGAGGCATTGGACATGTCAGAGGACGAAGCAGCGGAGCTGCTGCAGTCGGATCCCTGGCATGTGAAGAGGTGGATGCGGGACCTGCCGGGGGCCAGCGAGCTGCCGAGGGCCAGCGACACGCCGGGGGCCAGCGACACGCCGGGGGCCAGCGACACGCCGAGCAGCAACACGGTTTTTCTTGCTCCTCTCGCGCCTAGCGCCAGATCTCAGGTGATTGTCGCTGCCGAAGTTGACGTTCGTCCATCAACTTCGACGGTGACAGCACTTTCACAGACGGTGCCTAGGCGTGATGGCAGTGAATTGGACAGCGATTTCGATGACGAATTCGATGCCCCAGTCATGCCAGTTGTCGGGAGGGATCTTCCTGACACCGAGGAGTTAGACGAACCGTTACAAGATTTGGTAAACGAGATCGATACGGGGATGGATGACGCTGCCGATTCTCTTTTGGGTACGTCGGCTATTTTCACGTGGTCACTGGACTTTGATTCGTTTAGGGGTGTTCGTGGGGTGTTCTCAGGTCCTACCCCTGGACCAATCAAAGACTACGAGACGCCTTATGATGCCTTCACCGACATATGGGATGAGGATATCATAAGGTTGATCGCCACGGAAACTAACCGATATGCCCATCAGACAATCGAGACCATGCGTAACGCAGGGACTTTGAAACCATCATCTCGCCTTCATTCGTGGACTGACACTAATGCAGACGAAATAATGGTTTTTTTCGCGATGTTGATGTATATGGCTATCGACCCGCGTACGTCGATAACTGAATATTGGACATCAGACGAAGTTCTCCAATTACCGGGGTTCAAAAGTCTTATGTCCTTTAATCGGTATACTCTGCTGAATAAGTGTCTTCACTTTGTAGACAATGTCGCTGTTCAGAGTCAGCAGTTGTCTCAATCTGGAGTATCTTCTTCAGCAGGGGTGTCACGTAGGCTGGGTAAGTTGGCACCTATTATTGAACATCTCGGAAAAAAGTTCAAAGCCTTGTACAACCTAGGACCTGACATCAGCATCGACGAGTCTTTGACCTTATTCAAGGGCCGCTTGTCCTGGGCCCAAACAATAAGGTCAAAGGCTGCGCGATTTGGAATCAAGTCATATGAGCTATGTGAGTCCCGCACTGGCTATATGGCTAGGTTCCAAATCTACACGGGCAAGGATGACAGTTCCGACGGTGATCTATCACTGGGCGTTGATTTGGGGGGGAAGAGCACGAAAGTGGTTCTTGAACTATTGCAAGGTCTTGAACATCGGGGGCATTGTGTGGTGATGGATAATTATTATAATTGTCCATCATTAGCACGATACCTCAAGAGTTTGGGCTTTGATTGTTTAGGAACCCTTCGTGTAAACCGTCGAAACGTCCCTAGTGACTTCAAGGTGTCGAAGAAAGTGAAGAAGGGGACTATTATATCTCGCCATTCTGGAGACGTGTCCATCATTGCATGGATGGACTCCAAGATGGTGAATATAATATCCACCTATCACCGACCCGATACCTATAATGGAACTAGGGCTGGTAAACCGACGGTGAAACCGGTATGTATAAAAGATTACAACAAATCCATGGGGGGTGTTGATCTCAAAGATCAAAAACTCTCCATGTATCTGTTGGAGCGAAAGAGAGGCGTGAAATGGTACATGAAAATGTTTAAAAGGCTACTGAATGTGAGTATACATAATGCGCTTGTGATGTACCAAAGTTCTCTGAAACGTACAACTGATAAATTGCCCGTGACGCATCGTGAGTTCCGCTATGCGCTTGCTGAATCCCTACTTAAACGGCATCGCCCCTGTTCAATAGGGATCAGTCAGGCACCAGTGGAAAACGTGAGGCTGAGGCGAAATATCATGCACGAGCCAGAGCACTTGATGGGACGTGAGAATACAAAGAGATGTGTGATTTGTCAACGCCAGAAGAAATCCAAAGCCGTTCACTCAAGGTGCATCACGTGTGACGCATATCTTTGTTTTGGGGACTGTTGGAGAATTTGGCATTCTGCAAAAGAGCTCCCAGGCGTAGATATACGTGGGCGAAAACGGAAGCGCAAAGAGTAAACGTTTTTGGGGTGTGGATGTGGATTACGACTGTGTTTGAATGTGGTCGTGATCCGGGGCTCTCGCATGAGGGTCACGTTTTGACGGGACGCCTAACCGTTTATGTATCTCGTTTACTACTTCTTTCGTTGCTGTTATCGGGGGCGTTACAGCTATCGGGGACGAAACGGTAGCGTGGTAGCGCCTTTTGGTGTCAGCATTGATATCTGACTGATATCAATCTGGGTTTGTGCATTGTGAATGATATATTACGGGACACATATCAGACAGGGTTTGTGTACTGCGAATGATATCTTACGGGGCAGATATCAGTCTGGGTTTGTGCATTGTGGATAATATATTACGGGACAAATCTGATTTTGTAAATAAAACCCACGGTATGTACGGCACAAACCTTTTTTTAAACATTTGTAAATTTTTCTAAAGTTTGGCTAAAATCAGGACAATCCCTTCAGTATATTAGCTGTTACAATAAAGTGTACCTATCTTGGTACGGCACAAACCTTTTTTTAAACATTTGTAAATTTTGCTATAGTTTGGCTAAAGTCAGGACAATCCCTTCAGTATACTAGCTGTTACAATAAAGTGTACCTATCTTGGTACGGCACAAACCTTTTTTTTAAACATTTGTAAATTTTGCTATAGTTTGGCTAAAGTCAGGACAATCCCTTCAGTATACTAGCTGTTACAATAAAGTGTACCTATCTTGGTACGGCACAAACCTTTTTTTAAACATTTGTAAATTTTGCTATAGTTTGGCTAAAGTCAGGACAATCCCTTCAGTATACTAGCTGTTACAATAAAGTGTACCTATCTTGGTACGGCACAAACCTTTTTTTAAACATTTGTAAATTTTGCTATAGTTTGGCTAAAGTCAGGACAATCCCTTCAGTATACTAGCTGTTACAATAAAGTGTACCTATCTGGGTACGGCACAAACCTTTTTTTAAACATTTGTAAATTTTGCTAAAGTTTGGCTAAAATCAGGACAAACCCTTCAGTTACAATAAAGTGTACCTGTCTTATTTTTTCACAACATAATTATGTTCTTATACGTACGAAAACATTTGTAAATTTTGCTAAAGTCTGGATAAAATCTAGACAAACTTTTCACTATAATAGCTGTTACAATAAAGTGTGTGTATGGTTTTTTTTGCGTACAAAAATGTATATTTTTATTGTTTTATTATTAAATAGTTATATACATTCCTTGAAAAGAAAATGCATTTTATTTCAAACCTCTCTAAGCCCTTTCTTAGATTTGCTGTTAGTAAGTAAATAAGTGAACAAATAATAATTATTAATTTATTTTCAAACATAAATAGCAACAATCATTAGGTACTTTGAGATAATAAAAGTTTGCGGGGAGGGCTGTCCCTTACACCCTGTATATACAATAATGTAGTTTCGCTTTAATAGCAGCTTTTATCATTGCTTCTTGCCAAATTTCATGATCCTAGGTCAACGGGAAGTACCCTGTTGTTTTGATTCCCTTTGCGAATGTATGAGAAATGTGTCATAAATAGGAGTGGGCGATACAAATCGTATATAGATATAATATCTATATATCGGCACAATATCTAATATCTATATATCGGTCTGCACTGTATCTATATATTAGATATCCGCGAATCCGCGTAACTAATGCACTGATCTCGATACGAGGCACACACTATATCTCAATATCGGGAATATCGTGTACGATACGGATCATGGACGATTCAAACAGATTCAGATATTTGAATGAATGTACCAATACCGAGCGAGTGCAATGCGATTGCTATACGAGCGGGACTGCGGGAGTGATGTAGCAATAGTATGAAGGAAAGTTCAATTACATTTTTTTAGTAAGTATATAAATAATTCATAAGAAAATATAACTGATCAGCCAAAACTACAGTACTGGTTCATATCACCATATCACAGAGTGGAGTGCCATATTGTCAACAATATCAATACTAAAGACCAAACAATAGGTACATTCACGGATTTCTAATATATAGTTACAAATAAAATACTCTGACTGGAAAAAAAACAACACAAAAAAAAAGAAAAAATAACCGACAAAACTAAACCAATCGTAAAAATCATAGTACCACCCGTGTCACTCCCGAAATCCACTCAGATTCAGCCAATGTATAGATATTGAAATATATAGATGCGATAAAATCGAACGAAATCTAAATATTGTCATAGTACCTACCCGTGTCGATTCTCAAATCCAAACAGATTCGGCTGATATATAGATACTGAAATATATAGATACGATATCCGATATTCAAATCCAATATCTAGATACGATATGATACAGTGCAAAACCGATATTACCCACGCCTAGTCATAAACGTCTATATCTTTTGATTGCATGAGCAAGGTTGACGCCACATCAACAAAACAGTGGACAAAAAGTAATCCGTATTTTTTTTCTTTTTGAGGTACGGAACCCTAAAAATGAGCTATAAAAAGACTTGATCGAAACCACGAGCGAATCCGAGGGCAACAACTAGTACATATAAATAATTCGGTTCATAATTAATATAAGTAAATATATGAATTATACATTCATAAAAAAAACAGTACAGACGAACCTTTTACTATCGTAAAGAAGTCGGTAAAATAATAAACATTATTTAGAATAAATTGACATGACAAACACAAAATGTATCAACAATAATCATATTATCAAGATTTCCTTGAAAATAATAGTAAAATAATAATACTGTATTATTTTCGTTAGAGTTTTTTTGCAAACGTTACCGGCCAGGCAGTATGGCCGCCGGCGCACGACGACGTTCGCGGGTTTTTTATCGGTTGACAGAAAAAGTTGTTGTGTGATGCAAATAGTGTATTTAGTAGTGATATTTAGTATGTTATGAATGTGTAAACATATGTGCCATCGTATTCTAGTGTAGTTTTAGTGAATATATTTGTGGATTCGACGTATTGTGATAAAGTGTGTAGGTTATGTGAATGAATATTATCAAAATGAAAACATATCACGTCACTGCAATGTCAGGTCAGTTTTATTTCACTACGTAGCTGTTTTATTAGATAGGAAAACTAATGAGGATTACGGGAAGGTATCATTTATAATTTGTTATTATCGATTTAACAGTATAATCTTCCTTTTTCTGAAGGCCTACCTAAAATTATTACCTACCTCGTAAAAGCGTTGACAATGACGTCATATGCGTGTACGGAGGTCGACACCCGAAAGGCGACAATGACAGAGCTGTACCGTTGACTAGAATATGTAGGACGAAAAAGGACCCTTGCAGATCTGGGCGCGAACCGTGCCGTGGTTGCGACTATGCTATCCAATCCACCACAAACAAGAATATATTTTATTCAGTGCTCAAACTTTAATAAATTAAACTTAAACGAGTTTTATTAAACACATTTCGATATGTCTTACAATTAGTAATAAAAAGTTAAGTTATTGCTAACGAAAGATGTTTACTTCGAAACCGACTATATGGTTACAAGACGCGCGCTGGCGCGGCAGCGAAGCGAACGCACTATGCTACCCTCCTATCAGCCATACGATCGTGTGCAGGTATTAACGTTGATTACGATGTACTGAAATTTAGGCCGTGATCTGAAGTTGTTTGAAGAGTAATTCTAATCTTCCCTTCATACTTTCATGGGCTAAGGACCATCAAAATGCAGAACAAAGTTTTAAAAACATAGTAAAACTAAAATAGGCATTACCTTACTTAATGCATACATATTTCTGCATTGAGTGGCTGGTAAAAAGGTCCTTTCATTAGGGACCCCGGACCACACTAGAGGGCATTCTGTGAGCTGCTCGTAAATTTTTACAACTTAAGTTCACAAATTACCAGTACACTAGCATCATTTCATAAAACTCGCGTTTAAACGGGATTTCCGCGGGAAAACGATAAGACGCGACGTCACGACAGTTGCGCGTGCCATGACCAACTGTCGGTCGCCAACCTGCCCCTGCCCTGCTCTAACACTGCCGTGTGCATCAGCCGGCTTACTATTATAACGAATAGACAGTGTCCTTATTATACTGATTTAAAGCGAAATAAAAAAAAATGTTTGAAAAAATTTAAAAAAAATGCTCAAATAATGGAAATGTGTTCTATGGAAACACCATTTTTTTTACACTGCCATTTGTGCCCTGCTTAAAAATAATCCTGTATATTAGAACTGAATGAGACAAAATGAAACGCAGACTATGCAGACAAGACTATCTGGGGGAATACATTGATGATAAAAAGGTTCTTATAATTTTTGCATCGCATTGATTCAATTTATTTTGCACTGTATAATAGGCTTGTTTCCACTAAGAATAAATCGGATGGCTTTGAGTTTCTAATGATTAACCATGATAATTAGTAAACAAAAAAACAACTTTTCTATTAATATAATAAAAGATTAAAAATATTTTTGCAAAATAAAATCGACAAAATGAGGCGTTTAATCACGTGACATTAAACACCAATCAGGAAGCGTGACGTCACACCTCGCGAAACGCTATGTTGTTGCTGTCATTTTCGTATAAAGTGAACAGGTTATTTCGCGAGCTTTCAGCAATTGTTTTTAAATTAATACAGTTCGTTTTGAAAAACGGATAAACTTGGGGTACTACTTTCCTTTGGCTCATTCAAACACTCTGCGATTATTGACATCCTTCGTTTTTTCAACTATAGTACCTAGTTCCCTATAGCTGCATTGAATTATTACATTTTATAAAACGGAAATAATATTTTCACTTCAGTAGCTCAAACATGATTGTAGGTTTTGCTGCCTGAATTACTGAATAACTTTTAAATTATTTTATTTTCAGAAAGCCGCGAATATCTCATTCAGCCTTGAGTTAATCATACACGGCATACACCTACAATTCGAAACATTTACACTCTATCTCTTTCCCGCCATTAGAAAGAGAGAGAGACAAAGACCAGGCCTTTCGAAGTTCCGATTTTAAATTCGACCTCAGAGACAAACACGTTCGGAATTTCGTTACTAACTAAAGAAATTAAAAAAAAAATGCAAAAAAATAATTATGTCTTTTAATGTAGGTACTTTATTGAATTTTTAACTTATTGTTGTATTTAAACGAAAATAAGTATTTATTGCAAATAAAACTGATATTTAACCTCTAAATATTTATTTCTAGTTTTATTGAAACTAGAAATAAATATTTAGAGGTTAATGTTACATAATATATTTTGAATAATAAAATATCATGGGTGCAATTTCCGAATACACCTCAATTTAAATAAAAGAGCTCCAGAATCAAACGTGGCTGGCGTAGAGTTGAAAAGTTAAAAAATATTAAAATAATCGTAAAATATGAGTGAAACTAGCTACGAGAACAGTATTTTAACACCGGAAGAGGAAAAACAACAAGTTATTAATGCAGAATTAAGTATAAAGGTACTACTATTCCTGTTTATTATTTTAACTCGTAAAGTGTTCTCGCTGCTGAAGTGAAAAGTTATGTGCGTTACCTACAACTAGAGCAAAGTTTTTTGCATCTCGTGCCTTTGAATCCCTCGCCACACTCAGGATTCAAAATCAGCACTCGTAGCAAAAAAACGACTTTACACAAATAACTATTTAACTCAAATAAATCATAAAACCCTATTCAAGTCATAATAAAATTTTATAGGTTTTGTGTGGTATATTATGGTAGATTTTGCAAAATTCATTTCTTTTACTATACATTTATAGATAGGTACATCGAGTTGTGTTTAATACTTACCTACATCAAAATGATCTTCACAGAAATAAATTGTGGAATCAGTTGATAAAGTAAGAGAATCTTCCCACCTTGCCATTTTTAACCACTTTCTTCGTATACGTTTATTGTTTGGAACATATGAATAATTTGTTCTGCGTTTTTACCGTTGTACTTTTACATTGGGGCACTATACAGTATTTATAACACGAGGAATTCATTATTTATTAAAAAAACACAGCTGACTGTTATAAATAAATACGACTGTTTCGCGAGATGTGACGTCATTAAAGACGCCATGACAGTCTTGGCCTTTTTCGCGATCAATTTCAAATTCATTTCAAAAGTCTCAAAATACTAATGTAAAAGGCCTATTTTTCTTAAAATAATATATTTTTGGGGTGAAATAGATGCTAAGCTATAGTTTTAAACTAATTTCCAAATTTTGTCAACTAGCCTATTGCACGCAGAAATTATTTGAAAACGAATGTAACCATAATTTTGTCACTATACACTAATTAAAAAGAACACCAGAAAGGAGCTCCTTGCGTTCACCGTAGGATCTACTCTTCGGAACTGCTGCACACTGAAGATAGAGTCAGTGAAGGTGTTTTGGTTAGGGAACATTCTTGCTGCTCTTGTCGCTAGCGTGGCAGAACTAGCTTCATTTATTTGACTGACACACCTAGACAACTCAAAATTGTCTGTAAATGATATATATTAAATAAAAGATGTCTGACTTCATTTTGAATCAGAACGGTTGATTATTCCACGCAGTAAGACTGGTACGATCATTCCGCATAGAGTACTATGCGGTACCAGTCTTAATTGCATGTAGTAACATACAATTTCGAACGCCCGTCCTTTAGAAGATGGCTGTGGCTGACAACCGACCATACGTGTCAACTCTTCCCCACTTCTTGTAGGCTATCAGTGCAGAAGCAAACCTCATATTCCGAGAAAGACTAATATCAGATGAAGAGAAAGCCATGTTCAGCTCTATATCCAGAAAGCATCTGAAGGTGAACAATGAAGAAATGTACTTCGCGAGCAAACTGCGTGGCGACGGCGTGTACTTAGAACATACTGATTATAACGACTGGCGTCAAAGGACGGAGCAACTTATTAACCAGTGTTGTAAGTATTATCATTCATAAGATTGTTTATCTGTCCAAATAAAAACCACTGTCCAAATATTGTACATTTTTTATAATGTCTTTAGCATTCTGACCGTATAAATCAAATGTATCCAATCACTTGGTAATAATACTCTATGGAATGATACAATGCTTGTTGCCAATGTGCCCTCTTATTCACTAATTAACATGCTTCGTTCGTATGTGTGTCCAATTAAAAATTAGTTATACATTTTTCGAGCACTTCCTGCCCTATGATTCAGCAGAGCCTAGCAACCTTATCAAACTTTGTAGATAATGCAATAACATCGTAGGTACTATTCAGCTGGAAGGTGGCCATACGACCTCCTCAACTTAACAAGATTGCACCATAGTATTTGAGCTTATTAGATAACTGATATTAGACAACGTGGTTAAGCTTGTTTGAAAAGAATAATTATATTTTATTTTTCAGTGTCTGAAAACGAACACAATGTGTTCGGTGAAACAGGAGCTGAGGTATGCTCCGAGTTAGCAATACTGTGCCCGGCGATGGCGCGATCGGTAACTTTGCTTTTTATAGACGCATAATTTATTAATTTTATAATTCTGATTACTTCTTTGACACCAATACTTTTATAATAATTAGTTCGTCATATCTTGTTAACCAATAATATAATTTGTACATGTGATATTTATTCAGACGAATGGAGGCTTACTAGTGTGCGTTGGGTGCGCGGGAGTGGGTCGCCTAGCGGCTGCACACATTACGGCGGCCGCACTGCCCGCTTCTTTGTTCGTTATCAATCACAATACACAGTTCAACACGCAGTTTAAAAATGTGAGTTGTGTTTATATTATATATGTCTGTGCCTGCAACAAACATGGCTGCGGGGTTTATTCCTAACTGTTCCGGTTTCGCCGGATGATCCCCGATTTGTTGTTGTGTGAGGAGTCACAATATCTGTGTTATAATGTCATAAAACTAAAATAGAATTATGATTTGAGCACAAGCAGAGCGATTAATAATTTCTTTTTAACCGACTTCTAAAAAAGGAGGAGGTTCTCAATTCGGATGTATGTATGTTTTTTTTTTTTAATGTTTGTTCGCGCATAACTCCGTGGCTTGCCAACCGATTTGAAAAATTCTTTTTTTGTTGGAAAGGGTATACTTCCCAAATGGTCCCATGAAACTTTTATCGAAATCGAACAAGCGATTTTTTGTTAATTTCAATAAATGATAGCAAATCTGCTGAGATAGCTGACATCGCATGTTTGTTTATTTTTTACACTAATTTATACCACGTACGCTGTGATGGGTATATTTAGCTGGGAGTGAACCACTAAAATGGGAAAAATAAAAAAACTTTTTACAAAAAATAAAACCGACTTCTAAACAAAAAAAAAAAAAAAACAAAAAGTACAAAATAACTTTAATTTCGGAAGTCGGTGTGTTCAAAAACATGAAGCAACCAAAAACACCGAGTTCCGAAATTAAAGTTATTTTGTACTTTTTGATTTTTTTTTTGTTTAGAAGTCGGTTTTATTTTTTGTAAAAAGTTTTTTTTAAAGATAATTCTTGACTGTAAAGAACATGCATTTACTCGTAATTTCTACTAAAATCGAATCTTTTAAGATTTTACACTGAAGCTTTCTAATGTATGATCCATTGACCAGGCCCTATCATCGGCCGGTGAAGGCAAGCGCACCTTGGCGCTGGTGTGTGAGAGTGCCGCCACACAAGACGCGCTGTCGGCTATTGAAGCTCTGCGGCGCGCGCGCAGCACTCACGCGTTGCCCAGTCAACTGCTGCCCAATGCTGAACAGAACGCGCTCAGAAGTATATTTCATTTATTTATGCCGCCATGGCTTACTTAAAATGGTCCAGTATCAGAAGTAAATGCAGAAACCAAATCCCGATAAATACACACAAAATTCCGTAGGTAGCTAATGCACGAGTTGAAATTAGTTTACACTATGCAGACTTGCCTGTGATATCTGCCAGCCACCACTGGGCTCGCGTGGTGGATTATGAACCACACATAGGAGGCCTGTGTTCCAAAGGGTACCGATATAAGCTGATAGTGTTACACATAGCTCACAGCTTATAAGATATCAAAATCTGATAACAGATACTGACCCTAATAAATTATTTTCTATTACCTATGCTTGATAATTTAAAAATCGACATTATTTCTCTTGGAATGCCTTTACAGCTAGCGGTGTTCAAAAGTTCCAACCGTATAGATGTATTTTTGACACAATAACGTATTCAGTGACAACGTCACCAAAATTCCACTTCGCGGCCCATAAGATAAATTAAATTTCATAATATCAACATAACTATTATATCTCCTTGACAGACATAAAAGAAAACCTCGGCATAGTCATATGCCTAGACAAGAATCAAGACAACCTATCGGATCTAATGGACAAATATCCGCTACTGTACAACGATGGCGACGTGGTGTGGCTAGACCGCTGGTCGGACGACACGCTTCGGGAAACTCCGCGACTGGTCGTGCAGAGGTACAGGAACCAGTGACTAGCGACACTTTGCACTTAAACTTGAAACACACCGCACTGTACACATTGTTGGCACAGGTAGGTAGTGGGTTTTGCACTGTTGGTAGTTTTTTTTACAAACTTTTTGAAATAGAACTTGTAAGAATTGAAAACTCTAGAATATTCTTAAAGTTACTGCAGACAATACCTTTCAAAGTATTATAGAGCCAATTTTATTTCGTTGCTTGAAATTTGTCGAAGTTAAGAAAAAAAAAGACGGTAAAATCTGGAGTAGCATAACGTATTATTAGTTATCACAGTTAACCATTGAAGTGTTGATTTTTTTAATTTCGCTGTAAATGAGTATTTCTTTGTAAAGTTGATCTAAATGCCAAGATAACATAAAACAAGACCGTTTGATTATTGTAGGTTGCTAAAAGAGAATGCAGTAGAAACATCAAAGGAGCAAATAGATGCATTACCCATTGACGGGTTCGTGAACATTCACAAGAGCATCGACATTGAATGGAAACGCGCGCCTTGCAGATACGTCAACTTTGTCAAGACTTACTACAATATCATCAACAGGAAGAAAGCCGCGCTTATCCAGAGGCAAACTATGTTGTCGGTAAGAAGAATATTGATGGCAGTAAACTGCCAGTAGTTTGCGGTCTAACCAAAAAAGCACGTACTTTAGGGACGTGGCGTTACTAGTTACCATTAAATAACAGGATTTGCTATGTGGTGTGTTGATTATATTTAATAGAAATATATAATAAAAATGAATTATAAAAAATATTGAATCCAGCCATGTCAGTCGCCCTCAAAAGAGTGTTTATGTATTTTTATACACAATGTGCTATTAAGTTAGTAAACCTCTAACGTGGTTCTGATGTAAGAGATCAGCACTGTAGTACTTCTGTTAAGCTAAAATCAAAGCAGCTTGACTTAACCCATATGGCTGAGCCTTTTTGTGCCAATCCTCAGGCTCCTGAACCAGCCTGAGCTAAGTTTTAATAAAGCTGTTACTAGGTATATAAAATTCAATTTTTCCATTATATGTCGTGTAACTGTTATTTAAGTTCCCAAAATTGATCCATAAATATGTTAAACCACATCCTAACATCAGGTACATAAATGAAGAAAAACACTTTTCATCCTTCACCTTCCAGGCAGGCGTAGAAGCTCTCCGTCGCGCTCGCACCGACGTGTCTCGCCTACAGGCGGAAGCGGGACAGCAAGAGATAGCACTACGAGAGAAGCAAGCCGCCGCCGCGCACGCGCTGCAGCAGATCAGCGCAACCGTTAGAGCTAACACCGACCATAAGGATGAGATGCAGACGCTGAAAAGGAATATCGAGATTGAGAATGAGAAGCTGCAGATACAGTAAGTATCTTATAGGCCAGTATTATATATATAGGTATATATCTTATAGAAAGTATGAAATCCTTTACGTAGAATATTGTCATGTAAGTTAAAACACCTGTAGGGGAGACCCAAGAAGTTCATACATATACCTTATTGGCGACGTTCTACAAAAAGGTCAGGTGCTTTGAACTCAATACCTGGCTACAATGTATGGTATGTCAGATTTATGAATGGAAACGAAGTAAAAGGAGTAAGTTGCTGTTTTTAACCGACTCAAAAAAGGAGCAGGTTCTATGTTTGACTTAATAATGTATTTTTTAAAGATGTTTATCAATATCTCCGCCAATTGGGGACCGATTTTTTAAATTATTTTTTTTTTCAAGGCCTATATTTACTTCTGAGGTGGTCCCATTGTCACCAAGTCCGAATCTGATGATGGGACGATGGGATAACTTTTTAATATATATTTCTAACGCAATTCAAATGTTTTTGCCTGGTAATCATAATCCCATGTTGCTGAGCTGATGGTGGAAGGTATAAGTGAGCATGTGCTGATGGGATCCCAAAAAAATAAGGGCTTTAAATTTTATGGGCATTGTTTGAAATAGTATACTTACCATGTAGGCCCATGGTCATCAGTTCAGCATGTGATGATTAATATTATAGGCGCACTTGAAGCGATTTAGGTATTTTTGGAAGAGTATTTCCTCGGAGTGGTCCCATTTCAATTTGGTAAAGATCTGATGAAGAACTTCGAAGGTGAGCAACGGAACTCTACAATACATGATAGCAATTGGACCCAGATTGCTAAAATCGCATGTCTATTTCAATGCTCCGAAACTACTGGATGGATTTTATGTTTCGCCAATGAAAAGCTACATAATTGATCAGTTAGTAACATAGACTAATTTAAATATTTTATCCCCGTATTCCTACAAGAAATACGCGGGTGAAACCGCGGGGCGCTACTAGTACTTTATATTTCAGGAAAAAAGAAATAGAAGCTGAGTTAGCAGCTGTGGAGCCTATCATAGCGGCAGCTCGTTCGGCTGTAGGAGATATACGTCCCGAGTCTCTAAGCGAAGTAAGTTTATTTCTAAATAAAAATACATTTCCTTTGTATTTCTGAAGGCACGGGCAAATATGAGTGCACTGTACATATACCTACCTCACATCCCACACCCCACCAACCATTTTTCCCCTGTTACAGGACCCATAAAATAGGGGTTTAAGGCCCATAAAATAGGGAGCGACGCTTTGCCATCAACCATGCACAAATCCAGACTCCTACATAAACAGTAATAGGACACATTTCCATTATTTGTGCAAACATTTTTTTTTATCTCGCTTTAAATCAGCGAAATGTAGACACTTTCTATTCTTCATAATAAAAAGCCGGCTGGTGCACGCAGCGGTGTCTAGAGCAGGAGAAAGAGTTGCGGGCGACAGGGAGGCACCCGATAGTTGGTCATAGCAACGACGTCGTGTCTTATCGCTTTCCCGCGAAAACCATGTTAGTGCCACGAGTTTTATGAGATAGTACGAGCGTATTTCTTAAGAGGTAAAAATTTACAAGCAGCTCGTAGAATGTCCTCGAATGCGAGCCCAACTGATCATCCGTAACACCGTGGTCCCTAGAGAAAGGATCATTTTAGCAGCCAATCAAAGGATGCCTGATCAGGGCCTCAAGTATCTATGTATTATACATTAAGTGGGTAATGTCAATTTTAATTTAATTATGTATTAAGTGCCATATTTTAATTGATAATAATGCTTTATTTTCTACATTTCGATGGTCGGATGTCCATTAAACTTAAAAAAGTCTCGTTCAAACCTGATAAAATCATAGGCACCCACGTAAATACCTACGCACATGTTCGGCGGGTAGTTTACTGCGTTTTGCTTCACTGCGCGCGCGCGGCTTATATATAACCATGAAGTTAGTTTCAGAATAAACATCTTTCGCTAACTTTTCTTTATTTTTTTACATATCAAAATAAAAATTACGTGTTTAATAAAACTCGTTTAAGTTTAATTTGTCAAAGTCTGTGCACTGAATAAGAAATATTCCTGTATAGCTGCTACTGAGAAATTACTGGTGGAAACCCACCAGTAATGCTTAACCGGGACCGTGCTCAATAGTATTTTTTTTAATAATATTTGTTTTTATCCTAATGTTGCAAATTCTAAACTTTTACCCTATAAATGCTCGATATTGACACTTCTTAATTGCACCTATAGTTCTTGAACGCTCCTTAAATTCAAAACTTTATACTTACTTATTTTTATGTGATAGGTTCGTTCGCTGCGAGCCCCTCCAGAAGTAGTACGAGACGTATTGGAAGGTGTTCTGCGTCTCATGGGCATCGCTGACACGTCATGGCATTCTATGAAGAACTTCCTGTCCAAACGAGGCGTAAAGGAAGATATTAGGTAATATGTTTATTTTCTAATGGATTTATTACCGAATTTCGTATTAGAAGATTACGAAGTCTTTCACAATAAAGCAAAAAATTGTTAAGAATCGCTTCAAGTAGAGGACAAAAAAAAGTGATAACTGTCAACCAACGGTTCAGGCGTCCCCTAACTCAAGTGTTTCAGCTGTTGTATTCCAACGTTTATATTGATGATTACCCTCCAGATGTATGGACGCGAGCCAAATAAGCCCAGCTGCATTGGCGAGCGTGCAGAAGCTGCTGGAGACGCGCGGCGGGTCGTTCGAGCCGGCGACTGCCAAGCGGGCCAGCGCGGCGTGCGCGCCGCTGGCCGCCTGGGTGCGCGCCAACCTGCACTACGCCGGCGCCTTGCAGCGCGTGCAGCCGCTGCAGGCGCACCAGGCCAACTTGCACAAGTGAGGAAAACACACAATAAGTCCACTTTTATTAGAAATTGTATGGTATAGAACCTATTAGAAACGCGTGGCGGTTCTTTGAGCCGGATACAGCAATGACTCAAGAAAGTTACAGAAAACATGATTGAATGGCCTTAACAAGAAATCCTATTTCATATTTTTAAACATATTCTTATTTGTGTTGAGGACAAGGCGGCGGACCTATATGTCTACACATTTAGGTTCGAATCCATTTCAAAGTTGTTCTTCGCTTGAGTCGCCGTTGTCTTTGCCACCAGAAACCTGAGCGAGGCGGAGCAGCAGATGGCAGCTCTATCGAGCGGGCTGGCCACAGTAGAGGAGCGCGTGGCGGCGCTGCAGCAGCAGCTGGGCCAGCACACGCGCGACGCCGCCGCGCTGGAGCTGCGGCTCGCGCAGGCCAACGAAACTATCACCGCGGCCACCCACTTGATAAACCAGCTCGCGCACGAGTATGCTGCCTGGGAACACGATGTAAATTCCACTCAATATTACTACTGTATGCCATGGACTTGTATACGAATCGATTTTTATTGGACCCTCTTTCTATCGCCTCAGACATACCTACCTATTTGCTCGCAACCGAAAACCTACAGCGAATAAACTCGCTGTTACAATTTGCTTATTCGCAACTAGTACCGACTTTCATAGACAATTCGCACGCTGGGTTAAAATTTGTAGCGAGCTTACGCCTAGTGTGATCGAACTTTACTATTATGTAGAATACTAGCAGCGCCCCGCGTTTCACCCGCGTTGTTCCCGTTCCCGTGGCAATACGGGGATAAAATATTAGCCTATGTCACTCCACAATAACGTAGTAGCTTTCTATTGGTGAAATAATTTTGAAAATCGGTTCAGTAGATCCAGAGATTACCCCTTACAACGTCACAAACTCACAACCTCACAAACGTTACCTCTTTATAATATTAGTGTATAGATGACTATTATATTTAGTCTTAGAAGAACTAGATCCGAAAAGCGACTGATATTTTGGTTTGAATTGGATTTTTTTCAGCTGGAAAATATATCAACAGAAATATCGCAACTCAATCAGAGATCACTACTCTCAGCCGCATACATAGTTTATTTGCCAGACGTTACTGAACCACAAGCCAGGTAATTATTAATAAAAATAAGCTAAGTGCAACAACAAAAATAAAAACACAAACAGAGTATGATTTCTTTTACAGAACCTATGTAACTAAATGGAGTGCTCTGATTGGATTTGAAGATTCTTCATTTTCTATAATAAATTTCCTATCATCCACTGAAAAGCAGTTGAAATGGGAAGCTGACGGCCTGCCTTCCGATACTTCGGCTATTAAAAATGGCGTTTTGATCGACCAGGTAAGCTTTCTTATCCCCATTTTTAAGACTCACCAGACCTATGGAACCTTTACTGATTAAGAGAAGAAAAAAACATTCTTCAAAATTATCTTCTTAGCTATCGTATTAATTAGTTGAACAAATCGACAACAATGGGTAACTTTCAGTCTTGCAATGACTTGAATGAATCCAATTTAGAATTGGGAGGATATAAATATTATGGTACATGATATAAAGGCACAAATGGCGCACTCGTGATTGACCATGATTTTAGGCAGACCATGATTTAAGGACAATATTATATTTACAGTTCTTGGAGAGTCAAAAGTGTGGGTTCATTCCCTTGATCGTAGACCCTGACGGTGAAGGTCTGACGTGGCTGAAGAATACGCTCGCTAATTCGCAGTGCGACTTTGTATCGCAGCGCAGTGAGAAATTGATGACAACTGTACAATATGCCGTCAGGTAAGCTATATACTTGCTATTGTTCATTTGTAATAGGAACATCAGACATGTATGTCAAGTCTGTAATGAGTCTCCGCTTTAAAAAAATCTTTTTACAAAAAATAAAACCGACTTCTAAACAAAAAAAAAAAACAAAAAGTACAAAATAGCTTTAATTTCGGAACTCAGTGTTTTTGGTTGCTTCATGTTTTTGAACACCGACTTCCGAAATTAAAGTTATTTTGTACTTTTTGGTTTTTTTTTTGTTTAGAAGTCGGTTTTATTTTTTGTAAAAAGATTTTTTATTTTTCCCTTTTTAGTGGTTCCCTCAAAACTAAACATACCCATCACAGCGTACGTGGTATAAATTGGTGTAAACAATAAACAAACATGCGATTTCAGCTGTCCCGACAGATTTGCTATCATTTATTGAAATTAACAAAATACCGCTTGTTCGATTTCGATAAAATTTTCATGGGACCATTTGGGAAGTATACCCTTTCCAACAAAAAAAGAATTTTTCAAATCGGTTGGCAAGCGACGGAGTTATGCGCGAACAAACATAAAAAAAAAATACAAACATCCGAATTGAGAACCTCCTCCTTTTTTAGAAGTCGGTTAAAAATACATTCTATATGCTGCTAATCTTTGAGATAATGTTTCCAAGCATAATAAGCATAATCAGCCTTTTAACGTTCTCACTGCTGGGACACAGGCCTCCTCTCTAGGAGAGGGAGTGGGCCGTAATCCGCCACGCGGGCCCAGTGCGGGTTGGTGAATGTCACATGTCTTCGAATTTTTGGTTCTAGGACATGCCGGTTTCCTCACGATGTTTTCCTTCACCGTTTTGAGAGCAGTGGTGATGAAATATTACACAAAGTAATGGCGCCTGGCTGGGTTTGAACCCGCGACCTACAATTCGTAAGTCAGGGCCGTTACCACTCGGCCACCACTGCTCTTGTGTTGTGTTGATGTTTCCAAGACAATTCAATAATTTCTTTATGAGTCATCAAGGTTGAATCTCTCTGAGCTCTTCTGATTTTTAACATATCACTGCACCACGGCCATTTTCCCTGAATATATAGGCATAAGTATGTATAAGGGCCAACTATAACCGAACGGAACGCGAACTGCGCGGACTTTTCAAGGAGATTGAGATACAATATGGACACTTTCAATGTACATGAAGAGGTTCACATTTCAGTGAGACGATTAAAACAAAAGAAAAACACAGCTTGATGCACACAGAGAGATGCTTGGTCGTGGTGCTTTTTGCAGCGTCAACCTGTGAAGTGCGCAACAACTGGACTGTTTAAGCATCGTCAAATCGCGTGTCTATATTAGCGGAGTCTTTTTTTTTTTGTTTGTGGATGGTACATCGTAAAATGACTTCTCCCGCTCTGGGCGGAACGGAAGGGAGTGTCAGACTCTTACCGACTAAAACCCACCCGTGATCCTTCTGTGCTCTTTGCGTTCCAGGACCGCGGTGACTCTTTCGAAAAAATTCCGCAACATGTTAGGTGACCCTTACGCTCAAACACGGGTTATTCCGCAGGTTGCTTTGTTGGGTTTGGTACGAGCCTACTATAGACAGGGAATAATACAGTGGATTAGTTTTTAACCGACTTCCAAAAAAGCAGGATGTTCTCAAGTCGACTGTATTTTTTTTTTGTTTGGGAGATCATTTTAGTATTTCAAGGTGGTCCCTTTTTAGTTTAGTGAAGATCTGATGAAGAACAGAGATGGGAAAAGGAACTCTTCAATAAATGATAGGATTGCTGAAATCGCATGTTTGTTTATTATTTACACCAATTTGTACCGTGTACGCTGTGATGGGTACTTTTAAGTGGGGGGTTTGTGTACCACTAAAAAGTGAAAAATAAAAAACTTTTTACAAAGAAAAATAACCGACGTCTAAACAAAAAAAAAACAAAAATGGTATAAAATAACTTTAATTTTGGAACCAACTTCCGAAATTAAAGTTATACTTTTTGTGATTGTTTGTTTAGAAGTCGGTGGTTTTTATTGTGTGTTGTGTAGACTGGGTCGCACCGTGGTGATAAGCGACGTGGACGGCGTTCAGTGGCCGTGGTGGCGCGGCGCCGCGCGCCTGCTGCTGCACAGCCGCGCCGCGCCCGCGCTGGCGCCGCACGTGGCCGCGCGCCTCTCGCCCGTCTACTTCACGCCCACGCTGCACGCGCTCACTGGTAACCGATATTACAGCTGCTGATAGCTTTCAGGTGCAGCAAACAACCAAGCAGAACTATGCATATATACTCAACTAGCTTCTGCCCGCGACTTTGTCCGCGTGGAATAGTTACTTTACCCCCGATTTTGAAACTCTCAGCCCGATCCGCTTAAAATTGAAAGAGTTTCATTAAAACTTTCATCCCCTATTTTATCCCTTTGGGGGTAGAATTAATCAAAATCCTTTCTTAGCGGATGCCTACGTCATAACATCTACCTGCATGCCAAATTTCAGCTCGATCCGTTCAGTGGTTTGGGCTGTGCGTTGATAGATCACTATGTCAGTCAGTCAGTCACTTTTGAGTTTTATATATTTAGATCACGTAATTGGTTTACCACCATAAGGTTGCATGTTATGAATGTCAAGGAATATTTTTCCCCAAGTAAGGTTCAATGTGGGTACTAAGATTTATTTATCAAAACTGATAATAATTACTAGGTCGAGCATACAGTTATTCACTACTGTTCATTCACAATAATGCTTTTTATTTCTTTAATTAATATGAAAATCATGTTCAAAATAACTTATGCCTTTTTAGACCAACTAGTATACTACGCCTTACAACAACAAAATCCAGAGGTGGATGAAAAGTCCAGAGAAATAAAACTAAAAAAAGCAACTCTACAGAAACAACAACACGAATTGCAGGTTTGCACATCACATACCACTATCTGTTATCTAGTCAACCGATTTATTTGATACGTTTTTTTAATTGAGTAACTTGTAACGCACGCTCAACAGGAAAACCTCCTTCGAGAATTGTCAAACAAGGTTGACATTCTCAAAGACGCGGGGTTACTGGCCTCCCTCAGCAAGACTCGGGCCACTAACGACACCATAGCGGAGGCGCTGGCGGCGGCGCGCTCGGCACAGCGCGCGAGCCGCGCCGCCAGCCGCTCGTACGCGGGCGCGGCGGCGCGCGCGGCCCGCCTGGCGCTGGCCGCCAACGGGCTGACCGCGCGCTGGCCGCTCATGGCGCTGCCCGTCGATGCCGTGCTCGATGTCTTTGTAGACGCCCTTAGAAGACAGTCGGTTTGTGCCTGCATTCATATTTATATATTTATCGATGAAGTTTCTTTACGCGTATCTATCGGGAAAGCTGGAATAAGGTGGCCCGGGAAGATGGTTTCCGGAGGGACTTTGGGTGTCCTCTGCCCAGCAGCGAAACAGTAAAGGCTCAGAAAAAACAAATACTGCTGATTCAGCTGTAGAAAGTGCCTATCTGAGAATGAATTGTAAGTTTTTTGAGTTTTGCTAGTTGGTACCTACGGTAAAGGCAAAATAAAAATGCTGTCCGGAAATGCAACCGAAATCTCATACCTAGTTTAATCTAATCGCATATAGACAAATTATGGTGTCATATTTATTTTTCAGGATCAAACAAAGATAAACGAAGCCGAGGTTGTAAAATATGTGACCAGAAAAATAGTGGAGAGAGTACTATTGAGTCTGCACAAGAAAGATAAATACGTAGTCGTCTTATATTTACTAAAAGAAGTTTATGATGATGTCATACCAAATGAGGTAAGGCCCAGCTCTCCATGCCGAGTAAAAAGTTATTAACCCTAATTTAATTTGTTGTGTTCTCGTTTCCAGCTCTGGCAAATATTCATAGGTAATCACGACCTAGACGATGCTGGTAACGTCGATGAAATAAAAAGCAAACATTCGTGGATACCACGAGGCTGCATCAATAAAATTGCGAAACTCAAGGTCTGTTACTAGAGAATTAAGTATTAAACAAACTGCTTTATATGATTTATGAAACTCTCAGCCCGATCGGTTTAAAATTGACAAAAGATAGACATGCTGTTTCGGGATATTTTTTAGATAATTTTATGTAGAACATTTCCGTAATACATGATTTCTATGTAACTTTAACCATTAAGGCTACACACGCGACGGAAGCTTAAAAAATGGAGTAACTTCTTCCGTTTTCCCAACATTTTCCTTCACTGCTCTGCTCCTATTGATTGTAGCGTGATGAAAAGTATACTATAACCTGCCCAGGAGTATGAAGAATAATTGCACCAAGTTTCGTTAAAATCGGTCGAGTAGCTTTTGTTTCTATAAAGAACATACAGACAGACAGACAGACAGACAGAAAGACAGACAGACAGACAAAAATTTTACTGATTGCATTTTTGGCACCAGTATCGATCACTAATCACCCCCTGATAGTTATTTTGAAAATATATTCCTTGTACAGAATTGACCTCTCTCTCTACAGATTTATTATAAGTATAGATTAGATAACCAAATAGTACATTGTAATAAAAAAGCCGGTTGGATAGTATTTTAACCGTGATTTGTTGATTCGATAGTGGTTTTGGTTCTATATCTAGTGCTTGTTAAAGCTCTTGCAGTCTTGAACCCAGATATGTTCATATCCGAATGCCCAGGGAGTCTCGCAACAACAAATAAATAAATGGTATCTCATTAATCGACGCTGAAATGTTTTTATTCCAGGTTGTAAGCGAAGACCTGTACAATAGATTGTCACTAAATAACGAAGATGTGTGGAAGGAGTTCCTACAGTCAGGAGATATCAATATACTAAGCAGACTAAAGTTGAGCGCTTTTGAAACAGTTGTAGCAGTGGCAGCCACCCGACCAGACAGCTCCTATCGAGCTATTGTGGCTTTCGTCGATCAACTACTGGGTACGCTGATACGCTTCGCGTATAATTAGACATAAGATTCAGATAAATAAACTAGTTGATTCTTAAACGACATACATAAAGTTATGGATATGAGATTACACCTAGTAGAGACTCGAAACTATTCTGACAGCATCGTGTATGTAACTGGGTTGTGGTGGTCAGACCCACTAGGTAGTGGGTCTATCCACCCCAACCCAGTTACTCACACCATTAGTTTGCGTAACACGGTGCGTCTAGGTAGACGCACCGTGTGGCGCAAACTAATGGTGTGAGTGTTCACTCCTCACGGCGTTTCATACACATTTTAAAGATTTGGATTGCTACTATTATTTTTTTTTGTAAAATATTTTAGGGAGAGTGATTTTCACTATAGCAAACTTATAATTGCGCGTTGTATTCTTATAATATTTGGTTATTGTTGCGCACGCAGGCGCGGGCGTGGCGCGCGGCGGGTCGCGCGAGCTGCGCGCGTGCGCGAGCGCCGGCCGCGCGCGCCGCGCCGCCCGCCCCGTGCTGCTGCTCGCCGCGCACGCGCAGGACGCACTTGCAGCGGTTGCTACTAATCGTCAACTCACACATGTAATTTATTTATTCGTGCATACGAAACGCACTTATTAGTTTGGAATATACAGGATATTTTTTTAAGCAGTGCATAAAGTTTTGGAGGTTCTATATCAGTAATAGAACACGCTTCCATTATTATTTGTGCATTTTTTTTTATCCGGCTTTAAATCGGCATAATCACACTCTGTGTCCATCACAGTGTGTTATCATTTTACTGCGAAAACTCCGTTCCGCAGACTGAATGCGAGCCCATAGGACCCGTAACACCACGGTCCCTAATGAAAGGACCATTTTACCAGTCATTCAAAGGATGCTTGACCACGGCCTCAATGCAGAAGTACTTTTGCATTAAGTACTGTGATGTAATTTTTTTTAAAGTGCAATAATTTAATTAATCTTGAATTGATTTCAATTCGATGGTACTAACCCCATGAAAGTATGAGGGGAAAAGTGGTGAACTTAAAAAAGTCTCGTTCGAACCTGATAAAATCATTAATGACGCTCATGGCTGATAGATGGATGGTTTAACGCGTTTCACTTCGCTGCGCGCCAGCGCGCATCGTGTAACCATAACATCAGTTTCAATATAAACATCTTTCTTTAACGATAACATCATTCTTTTTGTACTAAGACATACCAAAATGAAGAATATGTGTTTATTAAAACTAGTTTGAGTGTAATTTGTCAGATTTTGTGCACTGAATAAATAAAGAATATTCATATATTAAGATAGAAGAAGGTATTTTAGCAACATAAAGGTACTGCGTCATTAATTCTTACTTACTTATGTTTTACACGACAAAAAACGATAGCTATTCGCCCTGAACAATTTCATCTTCTTCTTAAGCTGAAACAATAGTCCCTTTAACCACAGGGGATGAAATCGGCACTAAATTTACTTGACCTTATGTAGATTAGGCTAAACAACCTTAAGCTTGATTGATTGTAAATCTGACAGACACTCTCAGTTCCGTCGAATAATTTCAGGTGGGAATAGAAGAAGGACGGGCGGCATGGGAGACTGCGCTAGAGGCATGTCGCAGTGGCGGCTGGCTAGCCATCGTGGTGGGCGCTTCGCCCTTCACGAACGATCTGCAGGCGTTCATCGCAGCATTCCTTGAGTCACCAGTATATATATTTATAAATTGTTATGTTATTAGAAACATCGCTCAGCGTGATATAAATATCAGAACCAAAATACACAAAATAACAACACTTCCACAGGTTGACCAATTTCATGAGGAGTTCAGGCTATGGATATTATCAGAAGACCGTGAAATTCCTGCGCTTATATCTAATGCCTGTGTTAACGTCATACTTGAGGTAAGTTTTTTTTTTTTAATAATGTTGCGCCCCATAATTACGGCAATAATAACCGATCTTAAGATTCGACGCTGGCCCTTAAGGGTGCACGATCATTCAAATTGTTCTAAAAGTTATCTTGGTTGTTGATATATTTATAGATATATATGGCCAGCTCAGTTATTCATAAAGTGGTAGACCAAAACAAATTGACATGAGTGACCGAAACGAGCCCCTCACTGGAAAAGCGAATTAAGCGAACTTACTATAGAAACGAGCAAACAGAGCAAGCACATTCATAAAACTAAAGAGCCGCCTTCTACGTTCATAAACCAGTTCACTCCATTCTCTTGGCTCAATAGTAATGGTAATTCGCTCTTGGACTAAGTAGGCTCGCTCCGCTTGCAATTCGCTTGAATATCATCCTTATTAGTTGGAATAAAGCAAGCTTGGCGTGATAGTGCTGGCAAGAGGCTGTCTTTTTATTCAATTTAAGTATTAGTGTTTTAAGTTTTTGTCTTAACATGCATATTTAAATTCAAAGACCGTCTAAGGCTTACTTAAATTAGTTACATTTATGGTCTGACAATAATTTAGGATGGAATATCATCAAATAATTTAATTTTAAATGCCTTTTTTACATTTAACAATAATTGTACAATGATTTTGCAGGATTAAAACAAATTACTCCATTAATGAATTTGAGGACATGATATCCATTCCGATTTCTATTTTGCATGTAGGTTCCTTGGGGAATGTAGGGAGGCACTAGTAGAGGATTTCTCGAAATTCCTACAGGAACGGGAAAAACGGGATATACGCATACGAAGTTGCGAACAAAAGCTAGTTTATTCATAATCTGTACACGTCTGTATTAAAAAATCAATAATTTTAAATAGAGACTGTAAAGCTGAAAATAACGTATATTTGGAATTATTTTACATTTGTCGGTATAAACTTACTTTACAACAAAATTTTTTGGACGAACCTATTAAGTCCTAGTAAGTTCAGTATTTTCGTCCTGAAATGTTTGGTTTTTTGGTCCTGCTGAATTCATGCCGTCTGCATCGTACAGTCTGGACTGACTTAATGACGAGTCTGTCTTGAATGACGATCCAGTCTTGTGATTATGATGGCATGATGAGATAATTTCAACGAACTTCAATACACGAAATAGAAAAATACTGCACATGAAATGACAAACTATCGTAATTCATTCCAGCGTACTTAGACAGCGAAACAATTCGCACTCTGCTCATAAAAGCTTGTGAGCTATTCAAATATTTCACAATAATGTGATAATCTACAGAAATAACTGATGACTAAATTGAATCCACAATTAATCCTTTAATTCCTCAAACCAGGATATAATAGACTGGCTTATAAGTATGTATGTATGTCAAATATTCAAAAGTAACAAGTATACTTTCAAAAATCTTAGAAATGATACTTCATATCAGATTTTCCTTGAATTTTCAAGAGGTAAATATAGAAAAACATAAACGGTAGCACTAGATTTGCGGATATCATAATTCCTCCACGCAAAGCAACCCCGAGCATTGGCCTCTTCATTGCCCTTTGAGTGATTGTAACCCTTCTGATGAACCATTGTGTACGACCACGTTTAGAGTCCGTAAGTCATACATATACTGTTGTCTTTTGACACTGGTAAGTGAGACGAAAAGATACTACCGTTTACCTCTTTATCGAAGTTAGCCTAACCTAACTGGACCGTTTATCCCAGGTAGGTAATCGTCTACAACTTCGAGTCTCTGATCTTGATAGGAGTGGGTGCTACATGACTTTGGTTTTGTCCACGTTCATTTTAAGATCCACTCTTTCGGAAGCTCTACTGAGGTCATCGAGCAATGTACTCCTCAGAGGTCCGCAATTGAAATTAATGGGTAGCTTTCACCGTTCCAAAACCTTGAAGTCATCCTCCTATGCGAGCTTGAACAATTTCGGAAAAATTACGTCCCCTTGCCTCACACCCCGCTGTAACATAGAAGCATGTAGGTTAGGTAGATTACTCGAAAGGTCTCCATTCTTTAAAACGTTCTTCAAAAAAGACAATCTGAATAATAAAAAATTTACATGTAAAATCAATTACTGTATCTGTCACTTAAAGTATGGGGCCTATATGGACACAAATCATGAGATCCTTGTACGAAGTTTTCAAATCGCTTGTTAATGACGAATTTAGATGATGATCCCGCACAAATGACGCGGGATCCCGTGCTTGCAAGTTGGATTCCATAACACAGACATTCACATTTATTTTGACTCTGAATTCGTTGGCCTTCAGGCGCCGGAAGGTGTGAAGAACAACGTGATGGGCACGTTGTACGCGTGGGGCGCTTATACCGCGGACGCTAACACCGTGCGTCTACACGCGGCGCTTGCGCTTTTCCACGCACTAGTTCAGGAGCGGCGCGCCTACATACCGCAAGGTTTGTATTGCTTATACCACAAACGCTAATACCGTGTGTTTAATACCGACCCGAAGAAACGTGCCCCAGCCTGCAAACGAATAACATTGTAGTTGATATATAAGATATTTCCCAGGCTGGTCACAGTGGTACGCGTGGGAGTGGGGCGAGGCGCATGCTTGCTCTCGCGCAGTGCGCAGTGGGGGCGGCGGGCGCGCCATCGCCGCGCTGTACGGCGCGCGCCTGTGCTCCGCGCCCGACCAGCGCATCCTGGCCGCGCTGCAGCGCCGCTATCTCGGCGACGCCGCCATGTCGTCCAGGTGGACGCCTGCGCCGCTCACGATACCACTGCCGCTCTCTACATCACTAAGGGTAAGGATAGCTGTACTGCGGATAGTAGGACATCATCATTTCAGATGGTGTCCGCATCCGGTGGGCTCCCGCGGAATTTCTATTACTAGATCGTCGGTCCATGTTGTGGAAGGCCTTTTAATACTGCTTCATCTGGTACACTGTCGCCATTCTAGAACCTTTCGGTCCCTTAGACCATGCATTCTGTAAGCAATTTGCCCCTTGCCCAAATGCCCCTGCGGTTACAGCGAAACATGGAGACACATCGTTTTACACCATGTACCTAAACTTTCGATTTTCATCATCACACACACACATCATCGCTTCCCATCAGGTGAGATAGTGATGAAATGCTTGCCTAACAATAATAAAAATAAAAAAAGGATATTTAATATTCTTGTACCAAGGCTAATGTGGTCCCAAGTACTCACTTATAGTTCTGCCCCCTGAATTTACAGTGGTGGTCATATCATTTAAGAACGACTATTTAAAAACAAGCTTCTTTTCAAACTTACGAGAATTACACTTTTTGCGAGTCTTTTTGTATCTCTCTCGATATCGCAAAATTGTTCCGCATTGTCGTAGCACACAGTTATAACATGATTAATTCAATAATATGTATATGGATAAACGTTTTACATTAAATCTTAACATAGTATTGCAAACTTACTGGCTGGCCGCATAATTAAGAACGCTGGATGATAGTTTTTTTTAACGATGATATTCCACTCTGTGAAGCATTTTTAACATGCATCAAACAACTTTAAATATGCCTCGTGTACTTACACCTATCGTGCGTTTGGCAAAACAATACCCTTTTAAGGGGTCTAACGAGTTGAGAAAGGAATATTTTGGTGAAAACAACTCTTGAGCGATCTCAGCGCGCACTATCCGAAGCAGAAGGTAGAAACTAAGTTGAACGGAAGGATAGCAAGAAACCCATGTTGTGTGGAAAAATGTTCTTTTCTCTAACGAGGCAAAAATTAACCGAGTATTTTCTGATAGGAAACGATATGTTCGATACAGCATTCGATCCCAAGAGCATGGTGGTGGAAAGGCGAAAATTTGGGGGTGCCTCTCTGGTCATGGTGTTGCATTGATAAAAGGAAACATGGATCAATTCCCATACAAAAATATAATGGAAGAAACAATGTTCCCACGTGGACACGCAACTTAGATTAAACTGCAATTTTTAACATTATCACAGTCTTCTTTAATGAGATTTTTTAAATCTACGTATCTACTGAAACAACTCTCGAGCAATTTAAAAATCGTTCTTAATTATTATTCCAGCTTTATTACTGTATGAAATATATAATTGTCGATAATAAATTAAAGTTGTAAGGTAAACAGTAAGTGATGTTAATATTTACTCTTAATCCCGTTTCCTCCAATCCATGTAGCTATTGCATAACATAATTAATTACTTTTGAGAAGGAACATAAAAGTAAATATGTCATCGTTTTCTTTAAAAAAATCTGGTGTTACAAATCGTTCTTAACTATATAGGTACATTTATGTTCTATTATTATACGTGATCTTTGGTCCTCAGGAGTACACGGTAGCTTTCGACGCATTGCCTGACATCGACACGCCTCAACTTTTAGCTTTGCCTGCCAACTGCCGCGTTGCTTGGGAGAAAAATGCCGCCATCAACATAATCACAAGGCTCAAAGGTAGTTTCCCATTATTTTTTTTTTTTATTACATGATTACCAAGAATCCATTCAAAAGATCCATAAATCCAGAATAAATTCTTTAAAAATGGATTGATAACGATCTCGCCTGATGGAATGCCATTTGGTCTACGATAGAACATGAGGCGCCCAAACGATGCCTGTTCACTCTTGCGTTGAATGCAGACCTACGGGGCATGGTAGGGAACACCGATGCTGATAGAGTTCCACACGTTGGCTGGGCACATAATAAATCTGTGGGTGGCGCTTAGTGCCACTAGTCGGGATATAAACTAAATGCGGTTGACACCCTGAACGTAGAAATGAGCAAATAGTTTTCTAAACTATTTACTTGAACAAACATAATAGTATACTCGATACTACCATATTCAATAATAAACTTACTATAACACTTACTGTAGACACTACAGTAGAGACTCGATTATCCGAACCTCGGTCATATGGATTCGCGATTATCCGGATTGCCAACCGCTGGCCCTGGAAATAGCTCTCAAATGGTTCGAAAAAACAAAAATTTAGAGATACTGAGAGTTTACTACAAGTAGCAACAATGAAGAAAAAGAATCGTTTACGCCAAATGGCAGTTACCAAATATTTTAAACTAAATTAAAAATGATTAAGATTGCAAACTGTTAATCTTTTATTAACATTGATAAGTTCGATTTGTATTTGTTGTTATGAATAAATACCTTACATTATGTGTTAATAGTATGTACATATGTACAAAAATCGCTTTTCTTCATACATTCAATGATCCGGATTGTTGATTATTTGAATACCTTATGACAACAATTAGTTCGGTTAATCGTGACTCTACTGTACTTGTGTAGTCAGTCATAAAAGAGACTGTTGCTGTCTCCTGTAAGATCATGTTATGCTGTTCTAAGTGGTTTTAATAAATGCTGGTTCTATTTCAGAATTAAATTCGACGGTTACTATTATCAACAAGAGCGATAACATAACACCACTGAAGTCGCTCCTATCTTTATGGAAGAAACTTATGTCGGGAAGCCCTTTCATTAAAGGAGAATACCAGGTTGAAAAGGTTTGTGAACTCACTGTATTTTTTTTTAAAGATTTTGTTTTTATGAATGATCAAGTTATAGACATCAGACTTTTAATCGAGTACACATTTGGATCAGCTTAAAGTGAATGTTGACAGCGTCATGGGTGTATCTCAGTGGCGAAGCGTGGTCATAAGCCGATTCCCGCCGGCTTCCCTTCAGAAGTTTGGAACACAACTACTCTATCGTAATTGAAAAATCGCACAATCAGTACTGTTAAAAGTAGAGAAACATCACAAAACGCATACACAGATGAATGTTCAATTCCAACAAAATTTGCTCTTCAACAACATTATTTAACTCGCAGGCGCTATCGGCTTATTGACAGTTCAATTTATAAGGCAAAATAGTCGTCATGACGTCACAATGATCACCGCGATTCTAGGCCGCGAGGTAAGCCGGTATCCGCCGAGTTATGCTAAGAGACAGTAATACAAAATGCATGCGCGTGAGCGAGATGGAAGTAAGCATATAATGTTTTTTTTTGAACGAAGTTGTAACGACACTTTTTGTGTCACGATTTGGATGGAAGGGGTTAAGCAGCTGTTAGTGAGGTCACGATTTGGATGGGTGTGTTAAGCAATTGTTGGCAAGGTTGCGAAAAGGGTGGGTGGAGTTAAGCAACTAATAGTGAGGTCGCGGTTTTGGATGGGTGAGGTTAAGCAGCTGTGAGTGAGGTCACGATTTGGATGGGAGGGGTTAAGCAACTGTTAATGAGGTTACGACTTGGATGGGTGTGTTAAGCAACTATTGGTGAGGTCGCGATTTGGATGGGTGGGGTTAAGTAGCTGTTATTGAGGTCACGATTTGGATGGGTGTGTTAAGCAATTGTTGGCAAGGTTGCGAAAAGGATGGGTGGAGTTAAGCAACTAATAGTGAGGTCGCGGTTTTGGATGGGTGAGGTTAAGCAGCTGTGAGTGAGGTCACGATTTGGATGGGAGGGGTTAAGCAACTGTTAGTGAGGTCCCGACTTGGATGGGTGTGTTAAGCAACTATTGGTGAGGTCGCGATTTGGAAGGGTGGGGTTAAGTAGTTGTTATTGAGGTTGTGATTTGGATCGGAGGGGTTAAGCAGCACTGAATGAGGTTACGATTTGGATGGGTGGGATTAAACAGCTGTTAGTGAGGTCACGATTTGGATGGGTGTGTTAAGCAACTTTTGACAAAGTTGCGAAAAGGATGGGTTGAGTTAAGCAGCTGTTAGTGAGGTCACGATTTGGATGGGTGTGATATATATATATGTGTGTGTGTGTATGTACATGTACAATTCTTTATTTCATACTAAAGCATCGACTACTTAGGTACAAACTATAACATCAAGAAAAAAGACAAATGCACAAAGATGTAGTGAATATCGTGAGAGAAAGAAATTAAAATACAATCGTACAAAACATAACTGCAGAGAGATCAGATGAATGTAGTGAGACTGATCGATTACCTAAAACTTTAAACCATCATTTAGATGCGTAAGATGATTTTTCAAGACAAGACAAGACAAAAACTTCGTTCCGTCCGGGTGTCCCTTTACACCACTCAAGTTTTTTTTTTTTGCTTCGGCTTACCTCTCTCAACATATCACCCTTCGCCACTGGTGTATCTATTACTGTAAAGCGTTAAGATTTACTATAAATCCTAAAAGTTACCAATAAAACCTAAGATTTACCTAAAGCTAAAAGTCCGAACTGGTCTGTGATAATCTGTAATTTAGACATATACTTTACTTATATTATAAAGCTGAAGAGTTTGTTTGTTTGTTTGAACGCGCTAATCTCAGGAACTACTGGTTCGAATTGAAAAAATATTTTTGGGTTGAATAGACCATTTATCTAGGAAGGCTTTAGGCTATATATCATCACGCTTAAGCCAATAGGAGCGGAGCAGCGATAAATAATGTTTTAAAATCGTGGATTCCACGGGGACGAAGTCGCGGGCAGCAGCTAGTTTACGATAAATCCTAAGAATTAACAATAAAACCTAAGATTTACCTAAAGCTAAAAGTCCGAACTGGTCTGTGATACCTACTCTGTAATTTAGACATTTTACTCAGAAACACTGAACACAGTTACGTAAAAGCTGAAAGCAGTCATCACCAAAGTATGTATTAAGCTTTTTAGAAGAGTAAGCCTGCACGCAAAACTCTAGGGAGGTAGCGCTACTAGCTGGTATATAATGCAATCTTCAAACAGCGCTCACCGCGCTCGCATATGTTATGCACGGCTAAGTTACGAGTTACCCTTTGGGGAAATAGCACTGACGCGCCGATATTATTCAACACCAACTAATTAAATTGGAAGAGTTTACTCTTTAAAAAAATAAAACAAGCCTAAACCTCGTAAACATCAATCGAACTGACTTTTTTAAACATTAATAACAATAAAATAGAAACTGATGCTCTGCACTTTCTGTTTATATTAAAAACTAGCTTCTGCCAGCGACTTCGTCCGCGTGGAATAGTTACTTTACCCCCGATTTTGAAACTCTCAGCCCGATCGGTTTAAAATTGACAAAAGATAGACATGCTGTTTCGGGATGTTTTTTAGATAATTTTATGTAGATGACTTCTTCCGTTTTCCCAAAATTTTCCTTCACTGCTCTGCTCCTATTGATTGTAGCGTGATGAAAAGTATACTATAACCTGCCCAGGAGTATGAAGAATAATTGCTTAAAGTTTCGTTAAAATCGGTCGAGTAGTTTTTGTTTCTATAAAGAACATACAGACAGACAGACAGACAGACAGAAAGACAGACAGACAGACAAAAATTTTACTGATTGCATTTTTGGCACCAGTATCGATCACTAATCACCCCCTGATAGTTATTTTGAAAATATATTCCTTGTACAGAATTGACCTCTCTACAGATTTATTATAAGTATAGATAAACATTTTTTTAATGGTTTACCTGTGCCTAAATCTGCGGGAATGTTGCTTCTCTGTTTTTCTGGGAAATAAATGATTTGAGGATGATGTGGTGTGTAGCCAGGGGCGGGCTGGTGGTGGTGCGCGTGCGAGGGAGAGGCGCGCGACGCGGCGCGGGCGGTGCGCGCGCTGCACGCGCAGCTCGCCGCCCTGGCGCACCGGCCCGAGCGCGCCCTGCTGCATGTGAGACCTGTCTTCATTTATATTCACTCTAACAGCGTTTGCTCCTCACGATTTTCATTTAAACATTCAAGTCCTTATTCTTGGAAATTCATTAATCGATTTAAACGTGGTAGGCACGCATAAGTATGTACCTAATAAGAAATTTCGCTTTTTGCGAATATAAGGCCAACTCAAACACTACAGCCTGATTTTTAATTACCTGCCAACATTAAATTATGTTTTCCAAACTTTTTAAAATCTTAGGATGTAGGTATACTTAGTATAGTCCACCTGACCGATTGCGGCGACGGTGGTTAATCATAACGAAGAACTAGCCATGGGCGCGGGGCATATGGTTTATTGTAGTTAGTGCAGGCGTGTGCGCAAACACAGGCGCACTCGCTCTTCCGTTACTCTCATGTTCCCATGCTACGGCAACCCGACCCGACCGGAGAGAGCTCTGGCGCCGGAACGACGGCCATACGTGCGCAACTGCGGACCGACGGACGGGGCTGTATTACCACCAACTTCAAAACAGAGAAATTCTATTGGAAAAACCTAAATTATATTTTTTGCCTGACCTGGGAATCGATCCCAGAACTGGCAATCACGCTTGTAACCGCATATCCAACGTAGCAGTAAGTCTGTAGTATAAGTACCTACGCTATGTCACCATACTTTTCATCGTTTAGAAATAGGAAATCCCTGTTGAAATATTCTTAATTGCACAATAATTTGATTGCATTTCACTATTATCAAGGTTTGAAATGTCACTTTGTATAGGTAAGCGAGGAGTGGCAGATGTTGTGGAGCGGGCCGGACGCGGCGGACGCGTACGTGCGCGAGCTGGGCCTGCGCGCGCGCGCCGCGCTCGCTCGCCTGCACGCCGGCCCGCTGGAGCCGGACTATATGCCTGCAGGTATTGCCCACTCTTCGTAATGGTCAGTGTTGTTAGTACTGCTAATAAAACAAATTGTACTTTTAATTACTAAAAACTGTTTATAGTCCGATCAAATTAGACAGTCGGTGTTACATAAATTCGCAACAAGCTGAATATTGGTACAATTGTTCAAAAGATCCAGCTCGTCCCTAACTATCTTTCCCTCAGCAACGTCCTAAACTGAGTTACGAACCTCTGTTTAGGGCGTGCCCACAGCAGGTGCCTTTAGCGTGAAGTTTGTAAGTTTTTGATAAGCCCTGACTGGGGGCTTTAATACTATATTAAGGCCTCCCCAAGCAAATAAACTCCAAAGTTGACCTGCGCGACTCATAAAAAAGTAGGAATGTATTTTGTTGAATATCATGTCCAGAGGTCGACCTGCGCTCGTTCCTGCGGCCGGCGCGCGTGGTGTGGGCGCTGCGCGTGCACACGGCGGCGCGCCTGGCCTGCCACGTGCACGCGCTCACGCTAGCCGTCTACTGGAACTGGCAGGAATGTAAGCTGTTTACACTAAATAAAAGCAAAAGCCTCCTTAGGAAAGTGCCTCTTCACTTGGCGTATTTATAAAATATACTCTAAAATAGTGGATTAGATAGTTTATTTAGTAAACTTATAAGGTGAATATTTCTGCAAATATACGACGTGAGGTGCCAAATATTTGGCTGATGACCTATGGAAGCCTCAGCCAGTAGGAGATACTCTAAGTAACATAGTTGTGAGCCTTGTCACTGTCATTTATAGATTTACCAGTAAATGAAAGAGGTTATTTTGGGGATTTTAATTATCTTTTTTCATAATTCAAAGTGTTTATTTTCCTTGCAGGTGAGAGTACCCAAGACGGCATAGTAGTGCGTGGTGTCCGACTGTGCGGCGCCGCGTGGTCGGGCAGCGCGCTGCAGCCGCTCGGGCCCGGCGCGCCGCCGCACGAGCCGGCGCCGCCGCTGCTGCTGCGGTTTGTGCTGCAGGTACCACGCTACCACTCCACTCTGACTCTTAACACTATCTCCCTTACTCGCTTCATACACACTCAAAAAACCGGCAGTGCTATTCTGAAAAATGTTCACCATGAAAACTTATACCCCATTCACAATAAGATTAGACATTGAAACAAATCTTTTTGGTGACATGAAATTTGGCAGCTGCAGTAAACAGTTGGTATTATAATCACGATTTTGCTTTTAATGCCATCCTTATGCCTACGGAATAAAAGTAAACATCGGTTGAACGGACTGTAAAGTTTTGTTTAAATGGCTAGTCTTATTGTAAATGAAGTGTCATTCCACCTGGTGTTAGAGATTGACTGCAAGTATAAACGTTAAAGCTCACTTAAATATTCACCGTGAGATTTTTACAGAATCGATCGTCTGAACCTTTCTAAAGTAAGGCCAACGAGAAGCGATACGAAAGGTCATTAACCTAAAAAACAACTGTGGCGTTGACAATCTAATATCTATCTCTTTCCATCTTGTGCCTTTGTCGTAATGTCTCGTTCTCCCGGCAAAAACATGACAACGTCAAGACGGGTTCGCCAACATTCGGGCGGCCATTTTAGATTCATTCTGTTTCGGAACGCGCTCGTGGTGATACAAGTTATTTGTTAAAGTTTTGTTATTATTTTGTTGTTTATTTAATTATTTCTTGTTTAAGTTAATTTTTGTTGATCATTGTTTGTTTTTATTAAGAGTGGTTAATGATGGAGCCACAACCAAGTACGTCGAGATATAAATCAACAGATTTTACTTCTCCAAAAAATAAACGTCCGAAGGTATGTATAGGAAACCTTTTACCGTTTGCATTGATATTTTTAGGTTTTAGCTGATAGATAAGAATATTGTTTAGTAGTTTTGGTTGGGAGTGTACTTTAAAGTTATAAAACAACAACTGTAATAATAAAAGTTTTTTAATTTATTAAAGATGTATGTGTATAAAGTATGTAGGTATATCATTTTAATTTGATTTTTAATTTTAGGTGACTAGTTTTACTGTGAATGAAAAAAATATGATTATTAATACCTACAAATATATTAAAGAAACTTGGCCTAATGATAAATACCCATACAGAAAAGAGATGGCGAGGATAGCAGCTAGTATTTTAGGTATCGGCGTTGCATCTGTATATAGAATCCTCAAGGACTATAAAGAACACGGCGAAATTTCTTCACCTGTCACCACCAAACCTAGACCAACGTTTAGTGACAAAATTGATGATTTTACTAAATCAGCCATACGCAAAAAAGTACATGCTTTCTTTATTAAAGGAGAACTTCCTACAGTGAAAAAAGTACTTTCAGATATCAATGAAGACGATACTCTGCCAAATTTCAAAAGGACTACTTTCCAAAAAATATTAAAACATCAACACAAGTTTAAGTATATCAAGAGGCAAAGAAATAATGCACTGATTGATAGAGACAATATCGTATTGTGGCGGCGAAAATACTTACATAAAATTAAGAAGTATAGAGAGGAGAATCGGCGTATTTTTTACATGGATGAAACATGGGTGAACGCAGGTCAGTAGTTTAAAATTTTTGCGTTAGTATACTTGAGCGCAGAGAGTTTCTATCTTCAGAGAAATCCTTCGGCGCATAATCAAAACTAAGTATTTCTGCCTGAAAGATTATGTAAGATTATTATTTGTAATATTGCCTATGTTTTTTTGTATCCTGTATTTTATTTTCAGGTCACAATAGCTCTGATACCAGTCTTGTCAAAAGTCTTTGAAAAAGTAATATATAGATCTTTGAACTCATTTTTTGAAATAAACAGTATATTTGCTAAGGAACAAGTTGGTTTTCGGAAAAACAGAAACATAAATAAAGCTGTCTATGAGTTATTTGCGGAAATTATTAGTAATGTTGACAAAAAAATCCCAATTGTAGCAGTACTTATGGACATGTCTAAAGCATTTGACCATGTAAATCACGAGATATTACTGGGTAAGTTAGAACGATACGGTGTTCGAGGAAACGTATTAAATCTAGTGAAATCATATCTCACTAGACGAAAGCAAGTCACTGTTTTGAGTAGAGTTTGCTTTAAATCCAAGACCGAAGTTTCTATTAGAGAAACAACATGTGGTGTACCCCAAGGAAGTGTCCTTGGCCCCCTGTTGTTTCTTATATATATTAACGATTTGCCAAAATGCACTGAACATCAAACGGTTTTGTTTGCCGATGACAGTACACTTATTGTTCCATATAAAAATATAGAAACTTACAAAGATGACATAAAAAAGGCCATCCTTTGCATTATAAATTGGTTACTTAAAAACAAACTAAAAATTAACATAGACAAAACAAAGCTTATGACATTTTATCAAAGAACAAAACAAAAACTTAACTTAAACATAACTTATGCGGATCAAACAATAACCGAAACAAGCTGTGCTAGATTTTTGGGACTTCACTTGGACAGTCACTTAAACTGGAAGTGTCATGTAGAAACTGTTTGTAAAAAACTAAACCAGTACTCATATGCACTCTATAATCTAGCAAAGATAGTAAGTGAGTCCGTTGTCCTTATCTCTTATAAGGCCTATGTTACGTCTGCGTTACGTTTCGGAATAATATATTGGGGAAATTCCACTGACAAAGAAATTGCGTTTAAGGCCCAAAAAAGATGTTTGGGTGCTGTGTTTAAGTTGAAATCAACTGAAAGCTGTGTTCCCTATTTCAAAAAATTTAAACTCTTAACATTGCCATCTATGTACATTTTTTAAACAGCAGTATTTGTCAGATATAACTTGCATTTGTTTGAAACATTGAGATCTACGCGACGCAATAAAGAGATATGCGCAAAACCACATAGAACGGCGCTTTTTTTTGTGTTTGTTTTTGTACTGACATTTTGAAATATGAATGATTTAAGTGTATTTTTTTTGTGTTTGTGTTGTGTATTGACATTTCAAATTAGAATGAAATAAATGTAATATTATTATTTATGTTGATTTAAATTGAATTAATAACGTTTGAAAAGTTGTTATAATTAGTTCGTGTATGCATTAAATATTTGTACGCCGATGCCGGCTAGACATAGTGTTACTTAATATAATTAATTAGAACATCTGTACCTACCCACCTATGTTTAACAAATAAAAATATTTGTATTTGTAACTTGGGTAGACACCGAAATAAAATCAAAACGGCAAGCGTTTTTAGAAGGTCTGAGTACAGGTGCCAAGAATCCCATTTCAAAGGGCCGGCGACTAATCGTAGTCCACATTGGAAACGAGGATGTTTTTATGGAAGACGGTAGCTGGGTTTTTGAATCTAAAGGCACTGGTGACTATCACGAATCAATGGATGCTGCACATTTTGAAAGCTGGTTTGAGAAGATATTGCCCAAATTAGGCGAGAACGCAGTTGTCGTCATGGATAACGCGCCTTACCACTCAAGGCGACAGGAAAAAACACCCAGCTCAACATGGTTGAAGGCTAACATTCAGCAGTGGCTTCGTGACAAAAAAATTAGTTTCGATGAAAAGGAAATAAAAATACAATTATTAAATAAAGTAAAGATGGTGAAGAACCAATACCAGTTATACGTCGTAGACGAATTTGCAAAAAAATATGGGGTCGAGGTACTAAGACTCCCCCCTTATCACTGTGAATTAAACCCCATTGAGTTGATTTGGGCTGATGTAAAAGGACACATAGCTAGAAACAATACTACGTTTCAATTTGAAAAAGTTAAGGCACTCTTAGGTTAGGGTATGGCGAAAGTCACGTCTGATCGGTGGAAGAAATGTGTGGAGCACGTTCGAAAAGAAGAAGAGAAGTTTTTAAACTTGATTTTATTGTAGATGACGTGACGGATAAATTTATTATAAGTGTTACAGACTCTGATTCTGACTCTACAGACTCAGAAGAATCGGCGTCTGACTAAATAAACAAGAATTTCCTCAAAAAAAATTGTATTCTTATTTCCATAAACATAACATATCATCACGCTTGTATTCCCTAAGGGGCAGGCAGAGGTATTAACACTCACATTTCGACTGATTTGTTTCAAATCCCTATGTAACAGGGGGCAAGTGTGTTGCCATGCACAGATTCAGAAAATTATTAGATATTATTCGCGTTATTTAATTTAAATCTACATTATACAATAATTCAAATTATGATAAAATTTATAAAAATAGACTATCCTTTTTGGTATTATTACAATATGCCGGATATTTTTTAAAACTATTTAAATCCAACTTTCAAAAAGTTATGCACCCCTGCTATTCCCAATGACCATGCATGTGTTTTGTTTACATTTGGTATCGCTTCTCGTTGGCCGTACTTTACTGTTCATTTACAGTGCAGTAGTATAGAATGGTAAAGTTTTTTTTTTTTATTATTTTTGGATTTTGATAAAGTACTATTTAATTTTGTAACATGTACATTTCTCAGGACGTGCGACGGCTAGTTAATTGATTTGCTTAAGTAAAAAAAAGTAGCTACATTCACGCGTCTGTTCTATTCCGCTGCAATGTAAATAAACTCTTATTTAACGAGCCGCATTTTTCCTATCCTTGTAAGCAGTTCAAATAAAAACATTCTGAACAAATGTAACAACATTGCTTAGCGCGGTTTGTGTCGTGTCTAGGAGTCGGAAGGCGCGTACGTGCGCCAGCGCAGCGCCGAGGTGCCGCTGTACACGAGCGAGGCGCGCGAGGCGCTGGTGCTGAGCGCGCGCGCGCCGCTGGCGCCCGGCTACGAGCCCGACTGCGCCGCGCTGCACGCCCTCGCGCTCTTCATAGCCACGCACGACTAGCGCCACCCTACCGACACCCTTCACCATACCTGCAACTCTTCAAGCTCAAAAACAAATCTTCGTAGAACCGATTCCCATAATTACTTTTTTTTAATCTTGCTTTAACCCTTTAGAAGACTTCTAATACAAAGTGGCGAGTAAACTGGACCGTCACTTTCAGGTGGTTGTTTCATAGATATTATTTTACTTTTGAGCCTTATGAACATTTAAGACCCGTGTTAGTGCACAGCGTCCGTTCATTATAAATATAAAACAAGGAAAAAGTCAAGTCAATAATTGATAGTCTACCACGTATGTATGTGCACTTTCGCAAGCTAATCTAGTTTGAACCTGTATACTGAGTTTCGCCCAATTTTAGTGACTGCAAATACCATGAATTAATGCATCAGTTTTTGCAGATATATCTATCGCCATTATTGTATGGGAATTAGTACATAATAGTAAATTAATAGCTTTAGTTAAGGTTTGACACAGTGTGTTTCGCACCTCTGATTTAAATAAGTTTATGCAAGTGATTTCCAAGTGAGCTAGTTTTTAGACGCTTTACTCTTAATAAATTATGTTAATCCTGATTTTTTTTTTCTTTCTGCAACCTCGGTTGAAACCAACGGAATAGTAACAACAAATTCAGTAATTGCGGGTTACACAATTCACGCACACGAAAGGTCACATACAGGTGTTCCAGAAGTGCATTGACATACAGACATTGAGGAAAAAATAACAAAACAAAAAAAAAACATTAAAATCGTATAAAACATCGATTCATCGAAAATAAAGAGAAAACATCCTTAAAATGTACCTTTATTGAAAAATATAATAATTAACAGTAAGTAGGTTATCACTCACTTATCTTCAACACTTGCTCGTAAAGTTTGAATGAAACAATTTGTTTGACGTTCATATTAAAATCACAAAATATCAAAGTCTCATCGAAATCTCACGGATTTTTGCAAATTATCTCTGTAATTAAAATCAATTCCTGTGCAATCATATTCGCTGTCACACACATTATTTTTATGTGTTACTTGGATTCTGCAAAAACAAACAGAAAGAATATAAAACAATAGAAGTGAAGATCAGATCTTTCATACCTACTTATTGTACTGTTTGCACGGTTGCCCAACATAAGTACTAATTATCCTTGGTTTGTTTTTTCTAAAACTAAACTTTATTCGTAGTTTCTGACTATGCTTTGCCAGGAAAGCAGTTACCAAAACGAATTTCAAATGTCGTCCCTAATCGTCGAACAGGGAAAAAATTTTGGATGCTCGAAATCGCTGCAATGAGGTTAGTAGAGGCGCCCAACGACGGCTACAATACAACCTAGCGTAGGAAATCTCGCTAAAAATCGATTCCTAAAGACCGAGATATTGATGTACCTAGTGGATCAACACTTCTCATTTAAAAAATCCTTATTTAATGGCACGTTGAACGCAACTCCTCCAATTCCGAATCATTCCCCATTTATTTTTAGTTAATTATCTGATTGTAACGACAGTGGTGACTTGGAAAGAGGCCAAAATCCCTCCCTTACCCAAAAGGCACATTCTACTTCCTTTTCCGAATACAATCCTATTTCCTTCTTACCTTATCTCCTAAGCCCTTGAACTAAGCTGATTGCTTTTCTTTCAGAATCAGAACGTTTTTTTATAAAAGTAGGTAATCATTCCATACAAGATCTTAGAAATAAGGTATTGTTTTGCCAATTAATAGGAATGGGGGGGTCAATATTCTGCTTGGCATAATTCGCTCGCTTAACATATCTCCAACGACGATTGACTGGTTTCGCTACTACGATTACGATTTATATGTATATGGCCGCCGGCAACTTCTATACCTTGAAGAATCTAACTATTCCCGGTGTTATACAACTGCCGGTGCAGTACCTCAGGGTGGCGTTTTATCTCCTTTACTCTTCGCAATATTTCTAAGCGCTATCTCCAAAAAACTTTTCTCTTCCTACCACCTTTTTGCAGACGATTTACAAACCTTCAAGCAAGCTACCCTTGCAGATTTGGCTGATGCAATTAATGCTATACTTAAACAAGGATTTGGCCACAATTTATGAATAGACTAACGGCCGAACCCAATAACCGATCTATCACATACTGGAGATAGAAAAACAAATGAAACAACAGAAAAATTATATAGGTTTTCTGTTGTTTCATTTGTTTTTTTATCGCCAGTATGTGATAGATCGGTTATTGGGTTCGGCCGTAAGTTAAATGGGCTTCAGGTAAATCCGTTGAAAACCCAATTAATCATTGTTGTTGGCAGCTCTAAGATGACTCCAAAGGTAATTTGGCCACATCTTCCCCAGGTACAATGAACGGAACAACTATTCCAATGTGTGAGAAGGTTAAGAAACTTGGGGTTTGGATCGACAAATATGCTGTTTTTGGGGTCATCAGCTCCAGGACGTGAACATTTTTGCATCTGCCAGGTCCCAAAAACTGCGCTTGCACAGTCCGTTCTGCTTCCCATCCTTGACGCTAAAGCTATTTTCTCGATCTCACTCAAGCACAACTAGATAAACTTGAGCGTCTTCAAAACCTTCGCATAAGATTTATATTTGGCCTGCGCTAACATGATCACATTTCTGAATTTTGCACAAAGCTCAAGTGGCTTCCCAAATGTCTGCGCCGGGATTCTCATATTCTTTTTCTGCTTTACATTACTCTGTTCAATCCTACAACCCATATCTTAAAGACACACACGAGACAGTCTCACGGTACTATTTATACATACAGTACTGTCTTTCCTTTTCTCTTTAAAATCCATCCAAAGGTAGTCCTGAAAAGATCGCGTTTAGCGATAAGGCCGCCCATTATGTCACCCTATGTAAGTTTTCATCTATTTTTCATGTAACTTAGATGGTGTGTATAATAAAGAGTATTCTATTCTATGCTTGCATTGTATGTAGGTACCTATACCTTTGATCTAAGAAGTACCTATAAATAACAGTAGGTACCTATTGTTATGCGTTATAGATGGAACGAGTACCTAATGGTAAGTTTTTATTGGGTATTATTCTACTGTAACTACGTCAATAAAGAAAGTTCTGCGTATTTTTCATGTAGGTACGTACCTATGTACTTATAAATATTAAGGTTTAAAAAAAATCTTATTATCTTTCAGTTAAAAGTGGTTTAGTTTGAAGCATCCCAGTAAACCGCCGAGAACGACTGCGCGAGGCCGTCAGCGGTTGTCGATATCTCCGTTGATTAAGGCTATTAATAAGAATCAAGTGCTAATCAATTCTAATTACTCACAAATTTATTTTCTTTGATATGTGTGTACCTGCTTTATCAAAAGGCAGCAAGTGTTGCAAGATATATGGAGAACACATCATATCGGGCGCTGTAATGTCAGTGGCCGGTAGGTTTTCCGACACTGGATGATCTGAAAATCATATTTGTGTAAAAACAAGAATGTGCAACCTGTGTATGCGCTTTAATGATGACTGATAAGAAATATAGGTAGGTAAACAAAATCGATACCAAATGAATAGGAGAAAAACTGTTGCTCACGAAACAGATCGCCAGTTTAACAGTGAACATAGTAGTTGCAATGTTATTATTAGGTACGATATTATGAATACAAAGGTAAGTAGATATCGCAAAATCATAAGTATGGGCACAACACTCACAGAAAGCGACGACTTCGAAGATACCATTATGTTTTATGACACATGTAAAGGCAGCCACGATGAGCAGACCTACAGCCGCGACAGTGACGCAAACATAGGCGTAATGAAGTCCTATTCTGATGTCGAAGAATTCTGGCAGCACGCAATTTCCTTTGATGCCCTTTCCGTAGATGTTGATGTAGCTGCAAATGTTAACAGATCTGCATAAAGCTGACGAAAGCCACCTGTGATTTGCAAATACTGACGAACACTTATTACTATTTTTAACTAGTTACTACTTTTTTACTGGCGTTGCCTTGGATACCTACTGGAGATGGCGGCCATTCCTAAAAAATATAGATAGCTACTAGGTACAAAAACACAAACAATGAGCTTTAGCTAGAAGAAATGCAAAATAATATTACAGCCAGCTCAGCGTACTTACCCTACAGCACAAGGGCCACATATATCAGTAGTCTTGATACATTCATTTGAAACATCCTGCTTTGGAGGCTGTCGCTGCAGATCCTGGCATCGCAAACATTCTTGACACACATTCGCTACTGTTTCACAGAAGTAACCCTCCGAACAATGTGCGTCCTCTTTGCATGATAATGGCTGTGCATTTACAACCAGTAAACACAATGTCGATATATAGATGGACCTGAAAATATACTAACGCTCAAAAATCTGTATCCGTAAGCCTGGCTCGTATCATCTCACTCAATGGAAATCTCAAAAGTTGGAACCTCAGCAGCGCGAATGACGATAATTTGAAACTCATTTTTCGAACGACCATTTCGGAGAGCGAGTAACTACTTACATACCTATTATGAATCCAATCAGTAAGCAAACAAAAGTTAGTGTCAACTTGCTGTTTTTTTATTCGATAGATTTTCGTTTTAGTGCACTGTTGAGTAGGTTTAGGACACGCTAGCTCAAGGTTTTATGTTTTTTTATCGGAATTAGCTGACTCGGATATTTATGGAAGTCTTTGAAATAGAGCTTTAGGTTGTATATTCAAGTAAAGAAAGCACCATCAATTAGCATCATTAGTCCCACCAATTATGACAGTCAGTTAAAATATGCACATGCCTCCAACTTTTCAAAAATCTATAGGTATAGGTAGGTTGATGTTATCTTACCGGAGCATTATTAGGTGATGCTTCCGCTGATATGTCTTCTCTTGATTACTTGGAAATATTACCTACTCACAGAAATGTAGGTAAATAAATAGAAGATACGGATAGAAACATTCACAGATCCACACGAGCAAAAAAGCTAGGCGCCTATACTTATACTTTTGCTTTTAGCTCACCCTAATATGAAAGTTCTAAAGCTCTTTCATTCCCGTGACGGTCACCACAAAACTGATGCTATAGAGCACTATCCTTTGGTAAAAAAACAAGTAAGAACTTGCACAGCACAAGCAGATTTGTATCAAGTTAAGACATGTCGCGCGTGACAATGTTGATTTTCGTTAAACATCTATTTAAAACAATGAAAGCTATGAACAATATTAAATTTCAAGGTAAAAAAGATAATTCCTGTAGAACAATAACATGCATCCATTTTGAGGAATAGTACCTACCTACTTTACCTGTCTAAGACACTAGACGACGTACCTGCCTACCTACCTATCCAATTCAGGATTAATTATTCTACTCAAGTGTCTCGTTAGTTTTTCTAAAAATGAAAATAAGTAGGTAATTTGGAGTACCTACCCACTTAGGTACTTATACCAGTCACAACTCACACTATATCGTGCGTTTCCTTGGTACCTAATAAGTAGGTACTGCTTCAGTGGATTGATCCGTTATCTAAAACGAAGGTGTAGGTACATAGGTACTTACTTACCTAAGTACTAAAAAATCTTAGAGTTTGAACGTGGTTACGTTTTGTGCCTGAATAGCTTAGGGTTACAATTATACGAAGGATCCTATAAAGGTACACTTGTAGGTATAGGTATTTGTTTTTCTGTCTGACACAGCCAAATTTCTCCGAATCTAGGTACTGTACCAACTCACATCCGTACACATAAAACTTCAGTGACCCAAACACGAACGTATAACGTACCTATATGTATTTGCTCAATGTTTTTAGAATATTCAACTTACTATTGTAAAGGGGGCACATTTTTACGAATTTGGAAGTAGGTACATACCTCAAAAACTGTTGCCTTAAATTAAATTTTTTTTAGAAACCTCTATTCCATTTTGAAAGAGTAATCCAATAATTTTATTTCCCATACGATTATGTTTCTTGGAATTTATTTGCATCCCTCAGTTAGGTACCTACATGTATGGAGTGCCACCCCTAAAATTACTTTATCCATAATATCACAGCACTATTGTATAGCAGTTCACAGGTTGCACCTACTTTCCAATTTTCATTTATGTAAAGTAAAACGGCTGTGACATACAGACAGACGGACGGGCAGAAAGTAAAACGGCTGTGACATACAGACATATGGATGGACACTAATGGACAGGCAGATGGACATGACGAAATTATAAGAGTTCCGTTTTTGCCATTTGGCTACGGAACCTTAAATAGTAGGTTCCAATCCTACAAACATGGGATCCTGCAAGGGGAAAATGAGCGCAAACTTGATCAAAATATTTATTTCTCAGTAATAGATGACGACGATGACGCTCATGCTTACTTTCTCTTAATGAGAATCATCTCTGACATTCTCACTGGCTGGCTAAACAAATCTTCTGCTAGGGCACAACACAAATAATATATTATTCTAGCGGCCGCAGGCTGCAGCTGAGTTTTTGTGTTACTCCAGCAGAAACTGTTTTTATCTCATCATTAAAAAGAAGTAGGTAAACATACATAAGGTACGTATACATACGTAGGAATACATTCATAAGTAGGTACACGAAAATTCATTCATTCAGCGAAATATCTTTATACAATCACATAACACATTAACAATTCATAAGTTACCTACTATCTAATATTATTTTATTAGGTAGGTACTCATCATAGCTCAACAGGTTCATCATGTTATAATATGGAGAACATTTTGAGCTATGATTAAATATATATATAAGTTTTTTTTTTGTTTTTGACTGCATCAGGATTGAGTAGGGGAGCGAGGGGCTTGTTGTAACAGGGGTAAGTAGTAACAGGCTCTTTTGACTAGGATCTTAAACTTTATTAACGTATGTCTTTGGCTGGATTTGACCTATAAACCACGCTGCAACATATTGCCATAGCCGGTGTCCCACCGGCCGGTGCAATAAGCGGAAGTGTGCACAGGCTTCATTTTTGCCAGGTAATATAAAATTGTACTGTCGTAAAATTTTGGTTTGCGTTATAATTATCGACTTATTTCAAACTTTCTATATCTTATTTACATTAAAATTTATCTATCTCTGATAATGTTTAACAGTTTTTAAGATTGCTAAATTGTTTAAATAGTTATCTTGATTAATGGCTTGTTGTAACGTGTTACAACATTCCCCCAAGTTATGATGTAGATACCTGCTTTTTTCCCTTTCTTCTAGAATGAGGGTGTATAAAAAAGTCAGAGGGGGCAACACAAAGCCAAGAAATGTAGGAGTTAGCAACAGCTGAAGTTTTAGAAAATAATGCAGTATTCGGGAAGCTTTTGGATTATGTCACGTCTCTCTTTAAAGATACATAAATAAAAAAAAGAATAATGAAAGTTTGAGAGTTGGATATGTTAAGCCTACACAAGTATTTACTGCTGAAGAAGGTAAGATGGCTTCCTACCCACTCAAGTGCGCAGAAATATATTTACTAGACTACTCCCTACAGAAGTAAGGAAACTATAATCTAGTTTCCTTACTTCTGTAGGAAGTAGTCAATGCGGTGTGCAGCTTAATGCTAAAAACATTCCTCCTTCTTGGTATCATAATAACACGGCTGGTACTGACTGGTTCCAAAATTTTATACGCAAAAATTCACTTTAATTTTTAGTTGATTACTTAAAAAGTGTATTTGAGTTGATTTTTGATAAGAATTACCTACTTTAGAAAGATGTCAATTTGGTCACTTTGGTCTCATGATTTTTGTCGTTACTACTCGCTCCGGTAGACGTTACAACTTGCCCCAAGTACGAGGTAAGTTGTAACACCGCACTTCTTCTAGAAAATAATTGATTGTAAAATAATGACCAATAGTAATGGTATTATTTTTAATTGATTTGGTAGAGGAAGAGTTCCAGCATCCATGATTTTTTATTTAGTAGCAATTTAATCAATAGATCTCAAGATATATTAGTTTTCAAGAAAGCCCCTCGCTCCCCTACACGTTTTGGCTTTTTACATGTAATGTAAGTCACCGGAAAATGGCAAACCTTGTAAGATTTTTAAATATCGCGTGAAATTTTAAACTATTTTTTGTCTGAACTAGACACGAATATATTAGAGCTATTGAATTTGGATGGGATATACAAAACGATTTTTTCATAGTAAATCAAGAAATTATAATGTAACTAGCACTTCGTCCGCGTTAATTTCGTTCTGACTCTTACGAACTTCAAACTTCCTTTACTTTTTTCTTTATGGTACCTACCAACTAATCTCTCTTTCAGATTCTATTTCTTACACAAAAAGGTACATAATATATAGGGGATGCGAAGCAGCGTGTAAGTCCCGCAAACCTCCGTTGAAAGGAGAGGATCGGAGGATCCTCCGACCAGACGGTTCTTGTTTCTGGTGGGCAACTGAGTTAATATTCAGGATGTTCTTCAATCGCACGGAAAACTGTAATACCGCGATGCAAGATTTTGTTCAGTAGTTCGTTGATGGTGGGATACATAGCACTGCGTTTATTTTTGTTGCGGTACTTTAGCTTACTAAAGCTTCGGTTTCCTAGGATAGCGGTGCCGTCATATAGCGGCCGTAATATTGCGGACGCAATAAGACGGCCGTCTTTACGATGGCGTGTGTGGAAAGTTCCACGGCCGTATTAACGCTCCGTCTTTTTAAACAAACGTCAAATCAAAGATACCCAGCAAAGAAAATGTACGACCTTGATTTAGCTTAATTTACTTGGAGGATGAACTATCATCATTTCCCTTTCCGCCACCAATTCTGTTTCAATTGAGTTTTTCTTAACTCTTTACTTTTTGTACCTATTATAAATGCCGTCGTGGTTATGTACGAAATCTATTAAAATTTCATCGTCCTCGCTGCTCCAAGAACTCATTTTGTTCGTCGTCTGGTACAATATTTTATAAAAAAAAGCTTCACCGCTATCGAGAAAAACGTTCACGAACCATTCGACGCCGTCAAGATGACCGTCATGCAAATGGCAGCACCGCTTTTTGACGTTGCGGTGTCAAATACCGCTCTCTAGGAAACCGTGCCATTTTGTTTACATAGATACTTTACTGTAAGAGAACACATCCCGCGGAGTTTAAAATCTTTTTGTGGGTAGTACCTACTAGTAAATGAAGATCTACATTGTATAGGGAACGTGCACGGCGTAGACTATGGCATCTAGTGTTACAAATCTGAAACTTTTACGTTGTAAATATTTGACCTGTGCTGCCATCTATACTTCCTGCACCCTACGTTTAGGGGTACGTGCACGAAGTAGACTGAGCCATCTAGCGTTGCAAATTTGAAACTTATAAGCAAAATATACTTGACATTGACGCATCTGTGCTGCCACCTATAGTTTCTGCACGTTCCCAGCGTCCTGACTCTTTTTGAACTGGCCCTGACAAGCCTGTATGCGATGTTTAAAATGACAGACCAAACAAAATACAATCAATGAAAAGACAATTTAATATTTGCATAAAACTATATTCACAAGAGACTAAAATCTCATTAAACTCACTAATGTACTAACAGCAGTTCATTAATGACTTAACATTAACAATAAACGAAAGAATTAGTGTAACTTTAATAAGTGCTTCACAGCCTTTAGTTACATCTCTTAAGTTATGACCACTATATTTAAAGTAGAAATGTATCTGGCAGTGAGTTAAGGCGAGTATTTGATTTTATATTTATATATTCATAACCGAAAAACGTTCTAACTGTTAAAATTAAATGATTAAGGTGCATTTCAATTTTCAACATTACATTATTAACCAGCAGGCTAAATGATTATAAAACAATATATCTTCGAATTAAAAAAACTGTAACCTAAAACCAGCGATATCGAACCCTAATCGCACGCTTGAAAACACATTATTAGAATAAAAACATGCAAAACAAAACTAAAATAATGGAAGCATTTACGTAAACATAGCACTCAAATATATTGACAAGATATTTTCATCAATACTAAAGTATTGGTGATAAATGCTAAAATATATTTAATTACAATTAAATACACTATTGCTTAGAAATCAATTATAGGGTATATAAATAAAAACTTGCTAACTTTTCCCACAATAAAATGGTGCAGTTAGTTCAACAACAATCAATTCAGTGTTATTAGTTGAGACGGCACTCCTTCAAGAAAAACCATAATGCTATATCACAAGAGTACTTGCTTTGAATCAATCTTCTTTTGACGCAAATCACTACATTATTATACACTGATTTTTATTTTTGTAATTTGTCATTTGCTTCAATCAACTTGTCTTTTAATTCTCATTTACTTATTACTATAATTTTAATTTTTGCAATGAATTCATATTATGAAAAATTTAACATATTTGAATAAAAAAGTGTTTGCATGCTTCTTCTAGATTAATAAAATTGTTCTGAATTTTTAACCGACTTCAAAAAAAGGTTTCTCAATTCGACCGATTATGTGTGTTCGCGGATAACTTCGTCATTTATGACCCGATTTTGATGATTATTTTTTGTTGTAAAGGAGATATCCCAAGTGTGGTACCATGCTAAGGCGTGATGGCATCCCAGAGAAGTCGATGGGAGCCTTCGAAAATCGTAGTGGTGCTTATTATTATTTTCATTAATTATCTTAAAGCACTACTATTTAATGAAGGTCTGAAGTAGCTCTGATGATGAAACCGAAAGACAGACGAGGGAACTCCTCAACAACTTACAGCAATTACCCGTTGTTTGGACTTAATGCATTTCTATTGTTGAGAACTTTGCATCCATTTGGGTTATAAGTGTCATTACAGATCTGCTGATGGAGACTATAGACAGTTGAGGGAATTCGTCGACGATTTACAGCAGTTCCCTATTGTTGGGCTTACTTTATACGTTTTTTTATTTATTTTTTAGACCAATTTAAACCACGTGCGCTGTGATGGGTACGTTTAGCTGTGTATACCACCAAAAAGTGAAAAATATAAAACTTTTTCCAAAAAACACAATCGAAGAAACAACCAAAATCACCGAGTTCCGAAATTAAAGTTATTTTATACCTTTTTTGAGTTTTTTTGTTCAGAAATCGGTTGTATTTTTTTTTTTGTAAAATGTTTTTATACCAGTAACGAAGCGGAGCTTGTATGTAGTAAACCCTGATTTACAGAGAGCAATTTATATTGCCTGCCTATTGCCTGTTGAATGCACACATTCATGAAAAATATCTGTCAGTGTTTAGACAATGCAAGTCTTTTATTGCTTCAACTTTATGGTTTTCGAATAACCAAAACATTTGCATCATGTAAATGGGCCTTTGGTAATGTTTTACAGAGAATTATCGCAATTCATATTTTTTTTTTTTTTTTCATAAAATGGAGATCCTATGCGTGAAAAATATATTCTTTATATATATATAGATGTCAAAACAATTTGACAATCATATCATTAATAAATAAAATTGTCTAGACCATGTTCGCCCTTATTCATAAAAATCTTTAGAGCTGTTCAGCCACTGATTTTCAGATTCTAAAATGTATCTAGAGATTTAGAATTAACTTGGATGCCAGTTTCCCAGATATTTTTATAAATAAGGCCCATTATTAAGTCCGACTTCTTAACCGAAAGGAACATTTTTCAATATACAAAAATACATTTCTATAATACAATTGTCTATATTGATTAGGAATATATTTCTATCTTATCTTAAGCCTTGAAAGCCTTAAAATTAAGATATTATGCGAAATAAATAATTACATGAATGAAACATTTAATAGTTAATTTTGCAGTGGTATCTTGAGCTTAACACAGTTTGAAATGCCAGCAAATTCACTATTTATAAAGTTAAACTACGTCTGATAGCACATCTGAATCATATAAAATACTTACAAGTCTGGTTTCTTAAATGACTTATATATTAAAGGATCCAAATATTTTTCTAAATTAATGTTACTTGAGCAACCAAGTATTTCATAATGTCTTTTCCCTCTCTCGATCGTTTAAGCTACCGACTTTCCTTCTAGGCGTATCTAAGATATCTCAAAACATTATGTCTCAGTAACATAATCATGAATTGATCGCACAGATATCTCTCACATGACTGGTATAATGCACAAGGATATACGCACATACAACTAAATCACAGTAAAATGGGTAAGAATTCTATTTATAAGGCACCTCATAAACATCAATCTAGAATTGACGTACACCTAAAACATTTTTAAATCTATTATCAGAACCTTTTTTTCGTGACATTTTTACTACTTTTACTAAAAAAATATAAAAACGCTAATCTCAATATTGTTACTATAAAATACTAACACGCGGTTTCTGGAACGAAATTATTGACGTTTCAAATAAAACACAAGCTAAGTTGGCTGCTGATAATTCATTAGACAATCACTACAATTAGCGCGCGCTCGACAACTTGTCTCATTAATTTTGCAATGCATTCCAGAAACTGGGTGTAAATACAAAGGAAAAATGACGGGTTCCACAAATGTTCCAGATCAGCTCTACTACTAGCTAACTGGTGCAACATGTGATCATTTTCCCTTAAATAACATGAACTTATGGTAAGCGAGTATTCGTAGAGGCGGGGTGACGTCACTTGTTGGTGTGGATCTGCACCACGTTGGTGATCTGTGTGATGAAGCTGTAGGGCGGGCCGGGCGCGCCGGGCTGGCTGGGCGACGGCGAGCGCGGGCAGCTGCCGGTACTGCTGTCCCCGTAGATGCTCTCCCGAGACTCCTGACAATTCATTCAGAGATACTTTATGGCAAAGGGTCTTCGTAAGTTAGCACCTACTGCTCTACTAGTTTTGGCGCGTAGTCAAAATATGAATTGATTATATATCATCTTCTCAATACGAATTGATTTCCCAAATATATATATAGGTACGAGTAAGTTCAAGCGGCAAAAGATCCTTGTAGCACTATACAATTGCTTTTTTTTGGAACGATTAACTTCTGTTGCTTCTACTACCACTATGAGAAAACGCGAGTATGATGTTTATGACTCAGACTCAACATCAACATAGTGAAAGTACTGCAGTCAAGATTTAGTTTACAAAGATATAAACGAATGTATTTTTAAAAAAGCGAATGAATTTGATGTTCAATTGACCTTTGTATATACATACATTCAAAACTAATTAATTACCTACGTGTTTTTCAATAGGATGAAATTAGTATAATTACTTTCAATTTTATCGTTAATACTGGTATTGGTGGTAAAAAAGTGTTAATAATATTCATAATTTTTATCCGCCAAGAAGTAGGTACCATTACCCGGATAATGTTGTGGAGGTGTGGTCCGTCAGTCGCTCCACCTAAAATACTGGAATTCAGCTGAATACCGGTTTGACTGGAAGACCCCAAAATAATTGGGAAAAGGCTAGGCAGATGATAACATATGAATGCTTTTTATTTTTTAATTATTATGGGTTTTGTTTACCTGTCGCACACATCGTTTCTTGGCGGCGGAGTGTTCAACGAGCGTGGTGTCGCGCGCGGCGGACAGCAGCGCGGGCAGCGACGCCGCCGCGCCTTCCGGCTCGTTGTTGTCGCTCACCACACTGCTGGACCACACAGGTTAGTACATAACATAGGACTAGGCGCTTCGCACTAGCACGCCGCGGATCTGACTGCGCCAGTCTGCGGGGAACATGTGCAACTGCGTCCGCCTATACCGCCGCCGAGGTCGCCGCGAGCCGCCACGGCTCTGGCAACAGCTAAACGTCGAAGAACGCAACAGCAAACAGCAGAGAAACGGAAAATGTGGGTTCCTTGCTCAGCGAGACGGCGGCGGCGTGAGCTATGTTGCTAAGCAAAACAAAACAGGCCTGCGATAGCTTCATGCCCTTATTATTCAATTCAGCCAAACAATCCCTCCACGACTGTAAAGACCAAACGCAATACACTGCAGGCCAAGACCACCTTAATCAAAGTAGGAATATAAAACTCTAATAAAACATTAAATGTTTGATTAATCTGTTTGACCATCTAATAAAACACTACTAGACAAACAATATACTTTTCATCCCCCCATCTCGGAAAGATTATTTTTTCTCTTCGATATCTGAGCCGTTTTTATCCTCTAGTGAATAAAGTAAATTGAATTTAGAACATCGTGTGCACGAAGTTTGTGAATTCGGAACATCATTAAACCTTTTTACTTCTACCTCTATGGTGCTCTATTGTTCATGTGTGATTGTAAATGTATTTTTTTTTGCATTTAGTCATTTCCTCGCTGAGGTGGGATGAAAAGTTACGTGTTGCACTCGAGTGCAAAGATTTTTCACCTTGCACTCTTTTGATTCCGTCGCTAACGCTCAGGATTCTAATTTTTTAATCACGCGTTGCTCTCGTGATTCAATTCTAGAATACTTCGCTTGCTCGGTCATCAAAATTGAGCACGCGGTTAAAAAGCAACTTTGCACTCTTGTATAACAAATAACTATTAAAAGCGGTAAGAAATATTAAAAGTTAGCTAAACTGACTTTCATCAAAAAATCCTCCTTTACATTCTATGACTTTTTTCACAAGTCTCGGCATACGGGCAATCAATTTGATGATGGTATCTTGTGATAGATTGCTCTAACTTTCGCATAAAGCATTCCTCATTACTTCTGGTGAAGATGGGCGATGATTACAGATATTCCTATCAAGTTCTTCCCACAAGAGTTCAATGAGATTGAGATCCGGGCTCTGAGGAGAACAAACCATGTTTTTTAACACGCCTTGTGCCTCTTTCTCTTCTAAATATCCTCTATATAATTTTGAGCTATGCTTTGGATCATCTTGTTGGAAAATGAATCCATCTCCAATTAATCGCAACCCGGAAGGAACGGCATTTTGTTCTAATTTTTTTTTGTACTGTTCTTTTTCCAAAATTTCTCAATTTTAATCAAATCGCCAGTTCATTGGCTAGAGAAGCAACCCCAGATCATAACTGAGCCTAGTTGTGACTGATTGTTGCTGCTTGATTGTTGGGACTACACAGCAGTCTGGCATCATCTTTTCTTGGACACTGCGTCGAACGTAAATTCATCGTTTTGAACCGAATAGTTCAAATTTGGATTCATCGATCCAAACTTTTTTCTCGATCGATCCAATCTTCCTCAGTCCAATCTCGATGGGCAAGAGCCCACTGCATACGTTTTTTTTTTGTTTTGTGGTCTTAGTAGAGGTTTTCGAATGGCAACGCGCCCATACAACTTCGCATCTCTCAGTTGCCGTTTTACTGAAGTCAACGGTAAAGGTTTAACTCGGGTTTTGTTTACTTCAACGCGAATTTCTAGTGCTATTAAGCGTCTATTTAACTTGCAGGTAAAAACAATTAAATTATCTTCACTAAACGTGGTAGCTCAGTACCTTTACGAGCGATTTTCTTGAAAACTGCCTGTCTCCCTGTATCGAGTTATTGTGCTATGAACACAAGTTTTCGTTAACTTAAGTTGTGAAGCAATCTCGCGTTCGGATTTGCTTTCATTATGTAAAAGAACGATGGCAGAACGCACTTCACCGAAAATTTCACGTGCTTTTCCCATTTTAAGACGTCTTCACTGTAGAACCCACAAGTTTACATGACAAATTGAGATTGTTTGTAAACAAACCTTAGTAGACTCAGGTAATAATAAGTCGGAAACGCGAGTTTTTAGAAGCTAAATAATCCTTATTATTGACCAATGCGAAACAAAAGCAATTAGTTATGAAAACATCATAAAAATATTATTCCGACTCTGCCACCAGGCTCTAGCGCAGCGTTTGTCAGTGTTTAAAAACAATAGATGTTTATTGTACAATAACTAGAAAGTAAACAAAAATTACTTCTTTAAATATTCGATATTAACAATAGAGTATGCAGATATGCATTTCTTATGGGATTTTATTACAATTGATAGATTATACTTTCTTCAGTCTTAAACGTTTGGCCGGCAGTGTATGCAGTACAGTCGCTTTTAGTTAAAAATAAATATAACATACCTACTTGGCATTAACATCTCCATTACTGGTGGTACCCCCAGGCATCCACGCGCTCGGCATTGTGTCCTCGTCATGGATGAGTGGCTCCGGGTTCTCAGCTACGGGAAACTCAACACTATGGACAAAATGACTAAGCTTGTTAAAAAAAACAAACAATGCCAACATAATACCGAACTATATCAATCAAATAGAAAAGAAAGCCAGCATGTGCAGAAATATGCCTGATAATGTAGATAATACATAAATTATCACTATATCTATTGTTGCAAGGACAAGGCACCCGGCGGCATCTAAGTATGTGAGCGTATCATCGATATGAGATTGAAGCGGATGTAGAAGCTTGAGTGAGAGGCCTTATCGTAAGGATTCCTCAGACGTTGCGATCCTGTGGCCTCATCGTGAATCATGCTTGAAAATCTACGCATTGCAAAAACGATAAAGTTCCCCGATGCGCTCCATGTATTAAATTTACAGTCATTTATCGAACCAACCCGCACTAGGCCCGCATGGTGGATTACGGCCCATTCCCTCGTCTAGAGTGGAGGCCTGTGTCCCAGCAGTGGGAACATTAAAAAGGCTGATTATGATTATGCATTTATCGAAAAGCGGAGATTTTTGTTCAACCTATTTAGCTATATCACCCTAGTCAAAACAACCTTCGTAACTTTGTTAACTGACTTCCAAAAAAGAAGGAGGTTCTCAAGTCGGCTGTATCTTTTTTTGTTGTGAGTTCCTCATAACTTTGTACTGGGTGTACCGATTTTGATGATTCTGTTTCCATTCGAAAGCTGGTACTTGTCGTGTGGTCCCATTTAAATTGAGATCTTTGATTGAGATCTGACGACAAGGATTTAAGTTATCCCTAATAATGCCTGGTTTCAACTACATTGATGATGTTCTCATTCCCTCTTGTAGATGTAAAATGAAACAATAAAATTGCATACGATGGTTTGGAAGAGCATGTTAGTATTTAAGGTAGTCCCTTTTAGTTTGGTGAAGACCAGAGATAAAAAACGGAACTCTTCAATAAATGATAGCAAATCTTTCGGGATTGCTGAAATCGCATGTTTTTTTATTGTTTATACCACTAAATGGTGAAAAACAAAATAACTTTTTACAAAAAAAAAAATAATACAAAAAACATACATAACTTTCATTTCGGAAGTCGGTAATCAAAAAACCCGAGTTCCGAAATTAAGTTATTTTATGTTTTTTGTTTAGAAGTCGGTTTTTTGTTTGAAAAACTCACGAGGTCTGTATGCAGGTTTATTGCTCTATTCACTATCGTATACGAAGTGCTCAATAAAGTACTGATAGCAAGTTCGTTCATGTTTTCAGCATCCTTAACAAACCCCAAAATCATCAAGACCACACCAGATACACATGATTTGAATAAAAAGAGCAGAATAATTTGGGACAGAATTTGCATTTAATTAGCGTACACAATAAAAAATCGGTGCACAAAAGGAATAAAAGACTCCTACAGCAAAAACACATGAAAACCGAAAATCAAACACTGATAAAACCCCAATCCGCCACGAATTCAAATAATAATTTAAAATGTCTAAAGGAATATTTCGACTGACCTTTTATAAATTTCACTCCTTGCAAGACCTGATGTGCAGATATGTAAATAAATAAATAGATATTTATGTACACAAATATCATACATACATTTTGTACCGTTAAAGTTACTCGTCAAACAAAGATAACAGGTATATCTTTAAATAAGCATTATTTTAGCTTGTGTATCGAACAAAGAGTTTTTATTTCTTACACAACATTATTTAATTTCTTTGACAAAAAATTTATCTCAAAGGACATTGTTTTACATTGTTCCAGTGTCCGAATAAATACTAGATAACAATTCATACGATATATATATATACGATGAGAAAATTCTGACAGTTTAATCTATACTAATATTATAAAGCTGAAGAGTTTGTTTGTTTGTTTGTTTGAACGCGCTAATCTCAGGAACTACTGGTCCGATTTGAAAAATCTTTCAGTGTTAGATATCCCATTTATCGAGGAAGGCTATAGGCTATATATCATCACGCTAAGACCAATAGGAGCGGAGCAGTCATGAAAAATGTGACACAAATGAAGTTGTGCGGACAGCTAGTAAAAAATAAACCTGTTTCATAACATATGCATACGTTGTTTCTCAACCTCTAGTAAATTTCAGAAGTATCAACGTACCCAGGTTCTCGTTCGTAGAAAGGCTTGTTATAAGGATTCGCGGCCTGCTTGTCTGCAGCCTCCCTTGCGTCTTGCGGCCGGGGTAGCGGGCGCTTGATGAACTGTTCCTCTGTTAACAAAACAAAAACTCATCACTCAAACTTATATATATATGTATATACTATACAGCTTTAGAAAAAGTTCTTATATTCTAATTGCTTTGCTTTTCCGGCCCCCCTAACTCTGAGTCCAGGGGCGGCGGTTGCGGAATTTGTTCGAAAGAGTTACCGCGGCCCTGGAACGTAAAGGGCACAAGAGGAACACGGGTGGGTTTTAGTCAGTAAGAGTCTGACACTCCCTACCGCTCCACCCAGGGCGGAAGGGGTCATTTGATGATTTCCCATCCAAAAAAAAAAAAGGGGCGGCGGACGGGGACGTTCGTCGACCCCCCATTCATCCGTACCACGTCGTGATGGAAACACGCCTAGAAGATTTTTCAATAATGCAGAGACTGTAGCTGAAGTCATAACCATGATGGAAAAGCTAGCAGCTAAACAACCAAGGTTGGTCAATCGCTCTATTCCACTGCTGCTTCAGGACACGCCTTCCACTGCACAACAGACGGCTACCAAATTAGAGGAGCTTCAAATGGAATGTCTTAGACATCCACCGTACTCTCCGGGCCTAGCTTCAACAGATTACCATTTTTTTCGAAATTTGGATAATTTCTTGCACGGGAAAAAGTTCAACTCCGATGGGGCAGTTCAAACCGCCTTCAAAGATTGTATTGATTCCCGTCCGAATGGTTTTTTTAGTAAAGGTATCAATGAACTATCTATAAGATAGCAAAAGTGCATAAATAGCTACAAACCTACTTCGATTAATTAAATTTATTACATTAAAAAAAGACTATGTTCCTCTTATACAAAACGCAAATTGCATTATGCAAGAACCTAATATAATTCCAGGCATTGTTTCGAATTTCAAAATAGTGTAAGGCAGATTTGACATGTTTTGTACCAATATTATTTACCTATTATTGTACTTATTAAAAATGAATGTACATACATATGTTTTAAGACACTTTATATCCGATGACAGATCTCACATACAAATACATTGTAATCGTAATTAAACTGTCTGCTCGAATAATAAGGTTTATAAACAAGTTTGGTTGTTGATGTAATTAATTTTTTTTTTTTAATTTAGTGTATTCTTGATCGAAGGTTAAAATGAAATACCTTTCAGTAAAGTCGAAGCACTTCGATTTATAGATATAAAACGCATGAAACCACCTTAGCCCCGAGTCACAAAAATCTAAAAGAAGTTTCAGGTACTTTCTGCAAATTTTAATAATTTAGGTCATCTATTGATAAATTTAAAAATTATTGGGTACAACAATCTGCAAAAACGATTACTACTACTACACTACATTAAATCTATGTACGGCTCTCTAGGTCTTTTTATCACTTTATGACGTCATTTCTGTCGCCATATGCATCGTACGATATGACGTATGACCCTTATTGTGGTCAAGGTTCCTTTAAATATCGTTGGATATAATATGGCGGACGCAGCTTGTGAATCTCTGAATTGTTTTTCGAAAATCCCAAGTTTATTGCGTAGGTATGCCTTAAGAATATGGACACGAAAGTTTTAATTAAAAATCGTGAGGAGTAAACGCTCTTAATTTTGAGTTTACCTTCATTTTGGACGGTTAGCTCCACATCTGTGTACGGTGGTGATTGGTATGGAAATTGCGGCAGTGGGTTGTATGGCGGAGGAGCTTCGGGGGCCGTTGCTGTAATGCGAGCCGTCACTGTACTCGACTGGTTCGAACCTGAAGCAATGTCATAAGACTTTATAAATACAAAACGAAAATGTATTTCAAAGATCTTTGTGCTAGCAGATTAATCTATTGTTACGGCTTTTAGTTGCTTTGCGTTAAGCTGCAAAAAAAAACTAAAATCTAATAGTTTAAGACGGTAGAGGTTCTTATGTCCTTGTGTGTGGGCTTAGTTTGGGCGCTAATATTTAGCTTGTAATGAATTTTGAGGAAGAGGTTTTGTCTCACAAAAAATGACGTCAGCGACGTATGCAACTACAGGTGCCTCTTTTCGACAGCTACTGTTGAGATTCACTAATCTATTGTTCCACTTATCGTATGTCGATTGCACAAAATGGGCCTCATTCAAAACGCATTTTGTAGATTACATCTATATCATAATTTATGATGGATGACACTATACAGTATATAAGAATTTTCATTGTACACTAACGGCTCTAAGACTGGATTTTTGGCCGCTTGTGGGCTCGTAAATATAGGCGAAACTTGAGTGTAGGTATTGTATCCTCTATACTCCTCTGCCTAACTTCTCAGAGATTGCGGGGTGTGATGCACATTGTAATAGTACTCGGTAGAAAAAAAAACGCGCGACTCACTTACCAGCATTTTTAAAGATCTCAGGGTTGCGCAGCAGGTACGCGATGATGCCGATGACGAGCGCTAAGAACAGTAGCACTCCGATGCCTATGAGCGGCCAAACGTACGAGGGCGTGGTCTCCGGCGGCGAGGTGCTGGGCGGCACGCATTCTGCGTTCACGTTGCCGCGCCGATCCACCACCAACCTGAGGGCAACATGAATGTAAGGTCACGTCATGCATATTGAGCGGGCACAAGTCTCCCTACTTCTTTAGAACTCACTATGAAAACTTAGGTAAAGTGAGCTTGAGGTGTCAATACCGTAGGCTGGCTGGTAAGGTAAATTTATAGGTCACTTCATCTTTAGTACCTACGGTAATATTTGTATAGAACGTCCAGTGGCGTTTTTAGTTCGCCGAAATCACGCACAAATCATTTAATTAAATGTTATATATAACACTTAATTAAATGATTTAGGTATAAGCATTTACTATCGTGCATCGTCTCGAAGCGACACATTGTGACGTTTCACGTCACTACCAGTATACACTTATCATATTGTTACGAGCTTCGGGTTCGTGACAATAAAAACAGCCGATTAAATACCAAAAATGACACTTTAATAACACAACACTAATAACAACTTTAAAACTCACTAATTATAAAACACAATTGCTCTACTAATCACTTTAGGTCGCAGTTGAAGATCGCTCTCGAAGTTATCAGTTGTATCGCAAATCCAATATTGACTTAATTGGCTTTTTTATTTTAATTGGACCACTCGTTCAGCACTCTAAGGCTGGTTACTACTTAACTGGACTTTCTTGTGGTGGTCTCAAGAGTCCAGGGCTAAAAACTAAGCTTACAAGCTAAATTACTGCTCGCTAGGGGCATCCGCTGTGGGAAACGGGCCTCGGCTTAGCAGGGTCATTGAGGGAGGGCAGCGAGGGACAGGCTGTGTCAAGTTGGTATTATTTAGGGGATTTAACGCTAGTGGCTTAGCGGCGCTGGCTGGCTCGTTAAGCAAAATTTGGGGAGGGTTTGGACGGGGGCGTCGCGATGGGCCTCATCCGGCCGGTATACGGAACGCGGTCTGTTTCTTTTTTGTCAAAGAGTGCTGATTTCCCGATTACTCTCTTGGGTCTTGGTGATGGAGTCGTCGGGCTCAACAAGGGTATGCCGCGGTCAGCAGATCTTGCTGATCTGGGGTCGTGTATCGGGTAGACGATACGATTAAGTGGTTCTGATGCTTCTCACCGGACTCTATGAAACGCTTTGAAAAGCGTTTCATGGACTGTTTGATAGTGGGGATGCGGAGATCAACATGGAGTCGCTCGTTCCTAACGAACCAACCAAGGGGCTCCAGTGCCCTTTCGGAGAAACCGGTTTTGGATAACCTGTAACCTGATCTGATGAGGCTTAGCGTGTGCAAAGGCTACACACGCATAAGTCATTATCGGGCGTATGCGCGTTGCATTTCAGGGAAGCAATCCCTGAAATGCATTTTCACCAGCTGAATTTTGCTGCTTGCATTCAGCATGGAATAAATCCTACCGAGAGCGAAAGCGGCACGGTCGCGTATCGTCTTTATGTGCTCTCTGAAAGAAAGATTTCGGTCAAGGATCACACCTACTTATTTAGCTTGCTCCTCCTAAGGGATCGGCTTGCCAAACATCGTGATCGGGCTGCGACGTGGTGGGAAGAATCGAGTCTGCGGCTTGTAAAACATGATCGCCTGACTCTCCTTTCCGCAACCAAGCACATAGTGCGTTGGCGGATCTCTGGAGGTAGCCAGCTATTGCCTTTTCGCTATTACCGGAGCGTAAGCTGTGCGGAGCGTCCGTTCGGAGAGTAAGCTGTGTCTTGGAACTAGTCGGAATATCGCTAGTAAATAGCGAAAACACTGGGGGAGAAGGATCCCGCCTTGGGGTATTCTGGCGTGAATGGGGAGTTGGGACGAAAGCGCTATGCGATACCGAAAGGTGGGGTTCGACAAGTAGTCTCGTACGATGAGCACGAGATGATCTGGCACACCGAGTTGATATAGCTTGTATATCAGACCGTTCTGCCAGACCTTGTGGAAAGCTTTCGCTATTTCGAAGAACACGGCACCCATAAGACGGCTCTGGTATTTAGCGCTGATATGTTCAATGATACGGTAGAACTGTTGGAGGCAAGAGTGGTTTGATAAAATTGATTGAGTCAGGCGTTACTTTGCGGAAATCCATTTTAAATTTGAAAATGAAAACAATATATCTAGTTTTAATTAAAACTAGATATATTGTTTTCATTTTCAAATTTAAGAGTGGTTTGATCTAAAAACCAAACTGCTCGTTGGGGAGGAGGCTCTTTGCTTCGAAGTAGTCCTTGAGACGCTTATAAATAAGCCTCTTGTAAACATTGCCGAGAATTTTGAGCAAACTGATGGGACGGTAGCTGGACGGGGAGGACTTGGGCCCTCCAGGTTTTGGGATACCGGTGACGGTAGCCTCTTTCCACGACTGTAGGAACATGTTATTGAACAGAACGCCATTGAAGATGGCGGTCATCAATATGATCAAAGTAGCCGGGAAGAGACGAACCACTTTGTTGGTGATTCCATCGGACCTAGGGGCTTTCCTGATTTTGAGACGCCCGATGATCTCCTTCACCTCGTCAGGTGTGACGGGGGGAGGGGATCCTCGGGGTCCTCGACCGGTAGGAGGGAAGCTCTACGTTCGACTTCTGCATTCACATGTCAAGGTGAGCTTTGTCTACTGGTTGTGAACTGGGAGAACATTGGGACTCTAGGCTGTCGGCTAGGCATTTGGCTTTGTCTTCGTCGTCGTAGGCGACGGTGTTGTCAGGACGCGTGAGCGGAGGCATCGATGCAACCTCAGAGGCGCGTAGCTTCCTCTGAAGTTCCCAGAATGCCTGATGTTTGGGCTCGAGGTCACCCAGCATCTTGTCCCAGCGACTTTTACTCAGTTTAGCGATGCTACTACTTACTTTACGCTGTAAGTAGCGCATGTGAACCTTGTTAGAAAGTTCTAAATATCGTGACGTCAAATTTCAAAATCTATTTTAATCTAAGTGTTAAGTAAAACACGAAAAAATACACGAATAATATTGTAAAATATGTGACGTCACACTAGGGAGGGGGTCTCACAAATGTGTGCTGTGCTGTGACACTGGGGTGATAATTTATGGATGGCCCCTAAGTACTGAAAGATTCCTAGAACTCCTACTGCAGCCATGTTCTTACTTACTTACATAACTTTCAAATTGCCCCACGTTTTCAAACGAACCTTTCCGACACGAAAACCAAGGGGCTTAGTGGAGAAATAAGATACTTTTTCAGACCGGAAAATAAATCTGATATAAGAATGAAAATGCGTATTTCAGAAATCTGAATGTGATCAGAAACGCGATGCGACCCTGGGCATTTCGTTATCATGATAAAATTCCCTTAGCTGACATTTTAGTTTTGTTATTAGTTATTATTGTTAGGTATAACGGACTTACCAATAAAAATATTACTCAATTACTTAGTGGCATGTATTAATGAATGAACTGTGTGCATTGAAAATAAACACGTTAATATGGATTTTTTACCATTTTGAATCACCATACAGTTGCCATTAACCCTTATCGGCCCAAAATAGGTTCAGTAGGTATGACCGGCAAACTATGCATTATGATGCATGAAAATCACAAGTGAATGCCAGTAGAGGTACCAATCATAGAACTGTACGCATTTAGTTGGCAAGGCGACCTAGCTGCGCCCCCATGATGTCCCAGCATGACAACTTGATAAGGACCTTAAATTAGCACGAGGAAATAAGTGCTGGTTTTATTGCACAATCCAACTGTCGTAATAAATGTTTTGGCTATAGAGGTGATGAAGAAAATACACCGCTTTTATTTAATTATCACCGTTTTGAAAACCCAGGCAATAGTTGGAACTGTCTGTCATCGTTAAACCACATTTTCATAAGTTAGGGCATCTTTTTACACAGGAGTGGGGATTATATGTATATGTGATTGCACAATAAATAAGCTTATTACAATGTGCTTGTTGTTATTGTGAGAAGAGCATGTTATATACATGCTCTTCTCACAAAAAAATCCTGATTTTGCTTGTGATTTATATAATGAATATTCCTAGCTATTTGCTCATCTATCTGTTACCACAGCGTGCGCAGCATACACCATTACACAGTTATAGGAAGTTAGAGTCGTCAGTTCGTCAGCAAATTAGCGTTACGCATCTAACAGCAACAAATTATCACATAGTCACATGGTATAAGGTCACTAAAGAGTACGAGCAAACATCGTGGGACCATGATAGCTGTTTCAAAACGACAATCAAGCAGTCCTAGGCGTCTGACTATAAAAACTTCGGTCTGATCGCATTACAGCAAGAACAGTCTAATTTCAAATATCTGGATCACTGGGTCTCAGAGGATATATATTACAACATTTGGAGAGGGAGCGTAGGGCGCTGTCTGTGCGCTGTAACATGCTCGCAGCTTTGCAGTGTACCGAGCAAGTCAAAGTATCATTATTTAGGGCCTTCTGTCAATCTTTTTACACCTGCAGCATGTGTGCAGCAGCACTAAGTATACGCAGCATACATAATATGATCAGTGCCAGTACAGTATAATAACGCAATGTATAATAAAATAGAAATACATTACAAGTTCGATACTAACTCATTGATACAGGGTCCACATTCAGCTACGGACTTGATGCAGGTGCTGATGGCCTGCGGCGGCTCTCGCTTGAGGTCTTGACAGGAGAGGCACTCCCTGCAGATGTCCGTATCGCAGTAGTAGCCATCGTAGCACTGCGCGTCCTCTTTACATGAAACCGGCTGGCCGTGCGCTGGCAAGCACAGCACCACCACACACAATACCACCACCCTGAAACAATAAAGAAACTGCTTTTGTAATTTTATTATATTTGGGAAAATAAATAAATAGAAAGATTTCATAGGAAATACCCATCACATTGCTATGTTATTTTTGGAAAAAATAGTCTTCATTCAATCTAAATTGACTGCCTGAAATTTCGTTCCCTCTTTCATTGATGATTTATTGAAAGCGGTTGATGATTCGAATTCTACGTAAAACCCAAACCGTGAGACAACTCCCAGAACAAATCACTAATTTAGTGAATCGCATGATTAGTCAACATACAACGAGTAAAGCTGGACAGCTTTACTCCTATTTTATATTGATGTGTAACATCGCATTGTAATCTAACTGTGTGACGCGGCTCTGATATGTGTGTATTACACCCCGAGCTTCTACAATGTGTTTACTGTACTTATCACTTTTTAATAAGAGACAATAAAATTATGCAACCTCAGAGTATTGACTCTCAGCAGTATTATGACTAATAGATTGGTTGTTAAACGCTTAACGTCACCTGAATAAATCAAATGAAGAGCAGAACTGAAAAGGATCGTGTGTCTGTGTTTAACCTAGTAACACGTCTGTTTTGATTAATGAGGCTTATTTAATCAGTAAATAGAAAAGTACCAATGGCAGAGCCCTGTAGCACGCACTTCCGTTTTAAAAAGGAGACCTTAACTTTTTTTAGTAGGTACTCTATTCTAAAGTTTATGTAAATTGCACAAGTACATGATTAAAGAGGTTACATCAGTTCATTTCAAACCTAACGCCAGTCAAGGTAAAAATCTGGCTCGGCGATTCAAAACCTACACCCAAGGCAGAGTGAGAGATGCAATTCGTACGGTCACCTAGTGCGAGTAGCTCAGAGATTCGCCACCACGTCAGTCGCTTATTCACCGGACTATTTTAATTTATTCTAAATACAAAGCAAGTCCGCGCCACTAGCCGACCTGCCTCAAACTCCCAAATTGGAGATGATGCAATCATATCTACAACTTTGTATGTGATAACTTAATAAGTAGGTACCTATTGATTAAAGAACATTTTCATCAGGTCATTGACATTGTATAGAAGCCCAATAATCGAGAGTTATTTTAGAGATGACAAGGATATCACTACATAGTATAAAACAAAGTCGCTTCCCGCTGTCTGTCCCTATGTATGCTTAGATCTTTAAAACTACGCAACAGATTTTGATGCGGTTTTTATGTAGGTTTATATGTATACAACATGCATAATATAGCAGAGATTTAATAACAACATTGCACCCGTGGGAAGCCGGGGCAGGTCGCTATTATAAAATAAATTGACTTATTGGTCTATTGAGCTTATTTGACACTTAAGTTTGCGCAACTCTGTTCCGAAATTGCGACAAGAGCTAACAATTTATGACTCGACATGGGACCGATAATAAATGCGTAGCTGCTACGCAATTAAGCGATATATTCACACATCTATACTAATATATAAGGCTGAAGAATTTGTTCGTTTGCTTGAACGCGCTGATCCGATTTGAAAAAATCATTCAGTGGTTAGATAGCCCATTTATCGAGGAAGTTAAGAGAGTTAACTGAAGAGGCTATATCATCAAGCTACGACCAATAGGTTTTGCATTAATTAAAATGTGACGCCGACGAAGTTGTGCGGGTCAGCTAGTATTACATGTAAATAAAATCACAATGAAAACATATTAAATCCTTTACATGGATGGCATGGAATCGTAATTATTATAACACGTGCTCTCAGCTGTAACTCTCGACCTAAATACATATAATATAAAAATAGTTTTTATTGAGCGGAACCGAGTCACTGTTGTCTAAACTGTCAAACGCGAGAATTACAAGTAAGCTGATAACTCGTCAACTCAGGTCGCTGCAAGAGGCAGTTTTTAATACTCGTTAGCGGATATTACGCACAATTTGCTTACTAAAGTACAAAAGGTCTAAGATGATTTACTTCTGATTTACCTACTGTGTATGTATTGCATCTTCCCATAGCTTACGTGACTAGTAACGCAGTTGATTATACACATATACAGGGTGTCCAAGTCATAAAGTAGCCTTTTTTTTAATTCACTCTTTTTATTTTGCATTTTTTTCCTTTTGTATATCAGCTACCCAACATATCCGTTAAATATGAGCACGCATAACAGTAACACGACTACAGTGACAGTGACAGAATAAGTAACACGCTGTAAATACTCATAGAAATGTTCGCACTTCTGGATTGATGGGGGTTTTTTCAGAATGTCTACTGGTGTCTATTGTTCTTCCACTTCTACTGAGCTTCGTTTTCATCAGAATATTACAATGCCAGGCTGCAGTCATGTCAGTGTTCAGTTGCAACAACATGGGTACTTAAACCATATTTATTTGTATTTTTTGTCATACATCGAATTTCATGCATTTTAACTACTTACGGTATGGCGGTAGGTAGGTAATAAAATGACTGCTTTGAGGTTAAATTAATTTTGTGAAAGATTATGCAGTCTTGTTGTTTGACCTTAAGTGAAAGCACCGGTTAGACGGATGCGAGGATTTACTCCTCGCCTCGCATCCGTCTAACCGGTGCTTTGATGGCTAAACTGAGACCTTGAATTTATATTCAAGGTCTCAGTTTAGCCATCGCAAATATATACAAATCAAACAACGCAGTTGTTGGCTATTGGATTGGAGCTAAAATCTTTATGGCGGGTAACCTTGACGCATTGAACAAGTAGGTTATAAAATACGAATAGTTACAAATCCCTCTGTGGGAGGCGATTGTCTTAAAATAACACGCCCATATAAAGGTGGGCTGAGCACAAAAATAAAAAAAAATAGACTAATAGTTAATGGCAGTAGTTTTACAAAGCGAGCTGAGTCTACTGAAGACAAAAGAACGAAGGAGATAGCTCTTCGAACTTGAACGAGGATACCTATTTAGTGAACGATACGTATAAAATTAAAAATGTCCAATGTACCAAGCTATGAGCTACAATTGATTCACGTCTGACGGTCTGACGTTACTCATTAAGGCTACAATACATCCTTGCAATTTGCATTAACACAGGTAAGTTGCTTGCTTGCCAAATTCAATGGCAAGTTAGTTACTGGAACATAGAGACGTTGTTTATTAATAAATTATTTTATTCTTGTCATTAGGTAAGTACCTAGGTAACTACTATGTTGGTTCGAGTTTTGTGGGATAAGATACCTACCCACAAAATAAACTTTGTTTTTAAGGCTTTCGTGCGAGATTCGGCTACCAAAATACCTAATAAATTGTCTCAGGCATCTTGAAATACTGTTACGTAATCGGGTAAAAATATTTGCGTGATTTAAATTCCATTTAGCAAGTAGATAGGTACTAACTACTGATAATCATCTTGCGTTTCCCTTGATTAAATTGGCATAACCAACGAAATATAACAAGCCAAGCATCCCGATTAAAAAAAAAACATGAAATGCAACTGTGCAACAAACAAAGGTGTGCCCATTATCCAGGCTAACGATTAGGTACGAACGATTTTTTTTGTTTGTTTGGATGCGCTAGCCTTTTGCCTCTAGTTACGTGAAATAGAGAGTGACTCATGGTCCGGTTTGCGAGTGCCAAGCGCGGTGTGATACGATTGAAAAGCAAAACGAACGAAATTAAAAATAAAACCAGCGCGAGAGCAGGATGGAGATGGCTGCCGATACGTCCCAACGATAAAACGTATTATGTGCCTAGGACGAAGGATAATGAGACTTATGACAAGCACTAGAAGGATATATTATTACAGATGACGCAATATTGAGCAATACTTATTTATTTTACCTTTACTAAACTAAAGATAATTCTCACTTAACTTTTGAGACTAAACACAAATCGCAACCTGCATTTCAAGTTTTCGTCTTGAATTAGGCCCTTTACGTATTTTTTTTATAGATGGCGATTGTTCGAGATGGAAGTGCAGAGCTTTGTATCGGACTAGGTATCGAGAAGTAGACACATGCAGTCGAATGAATCCTAAGTATTTGAAACAATTTTCAAAACACTGCTTTTGGATTATCATTGTAGGTCTATCACAAAATCTCAATGTTTTTGCGTATTAGTAAAATGATCTAGGCCCAAGGCCCATTTCCAATTACGAAGTTCTGAAACTAAAACGTAGAAAACAACCCATATTGCCCGTGCAGATCTAAAATTTGATTTGATTCAGCGTGCTATTTTACGAATGAGATAGCCAGAAATGTCACCATTTATATAAATCACACATAGTCCGTTCGCGTCAGTACCTCTACCTTACAAAACGTTAGCATGACTTGCTCTGTGCAAATAATTGCAAACAAATAGCGTCATAGCTATGGATTACCATTAGTTCCCAAATTAAGCAGAACACGGAATCCAGAAACTGAATTTAAACGTAACACACTTGTTGGTCGAATAGCGAAATTGGGGAAGAAAACATGTTTTATCCTGTCCCTATACTTATATCTAAAGTAAACGCAGAGTAAATTAACAAACGACCAGTGTAATCACCGAACTCACACACGTTTATTTCATCAGGTCTTCATTTACTATACGATTTTGATTGATGAGGAGGGGAGAAGGCAAGAGCATAAAAGAATAACGATTCATTTTTATTTTTCAGGCTGAAGCAAATGCGATCGAGTTTCCGAAACTCTGGAAAACCTCCGGAAAACGTTACTAGTCAGACAAAGGTATCAGCTGGTAAAAGTCAAGTAAGTAGGTGCCTACCTGGTGCCTACTACTGAATCTTAAAGCAACATTAATTGTAGGGTACTTGCTAAAGACTTCGATGAAGCAAAGCCCCGAACTCCAGTGACAACTAATTATTACGTATTTAATTGAATAATTAGTAGTGAGTTGACTGGTGAGGCTGGGTCATCGGCTTCAAAACTGCCTTATTATGTGGGACAAAGTTTACGAGCCAGGTCCGGTTTAGTAGGTACACAGGGCTTGAGTATAACGACTAGCTAGGCACGGAAGGGCCGGTTCACACGAGTAGTGGGTCATTTGCGTTGCGGATTTTTTTCGAAAGAGTCACCGCGGCCCTGGAACGCAAAGGGCGCACGAAGGATCACGGGTGGGTTTTAGTCAGTAAGATTCTGAAACTCCCTTCCGCTCCGCCCAGAGCGGGAGAAGTAATTTGATGATTTCCCATCCAAAAAAAAAAGGAGGTCATTTGCGAAAACTAGTTACTTTCTCTCTACACTAAGCGTAGAGGGACATTTTTCTTCGCCCTATTCTTTTTATGATTTGTTCCTCGATACTGGGTAGTTATTCGGACGTTTCTTTGTTCTAGTTTCAATATAACGCAGCCTTCGTCCAACTGAGTATGTTAGTTCTTCTTCCAGCTATAACCGAATGCAGTATGAAAATCGGTTCCTTCTGACTACCCGAAACGACTGCAAAAAAAAAAACTCTTCTATCTGCGAGGGACTGGCGACATTACGTGCTTTCCTGATGTTTTTGGACGGGGGAAGAGAACTCGGTATGATATGGATGGCCACCATTTCTTGTAGGCGGACCCTCAGCTGTGGTCGATTGGCCGGTGCGTCTGATGCTTAGCCACGCACGAACCCCACCGCTCGCCAAGCTTTTTGTTGACTTTCATTTAATTAAAAATTTCGGCATGTTGTGGTAGAGTGCCCATAAATACCTAGAGACTTGGGTGATAATTTTTTGAGACTAATCAAAGAAGCTTAAATGAAAGCAGATATTTTTGAAATTAGGAATGTATCAACTTTTCAGCCCGTAATAGTTGTTATTACGGGCTCAAAAGTTGATACATTCCAAATGTTCAAAGAGGCCATCTGCCAGCACGTGGGACCTGGCAAATACGGCGACTCTCTCAATTATATTTAAAGTAGGTATTGAACCCAATTTAGCGAGGTGGCATGGCAAGATTGGGAAGCGGTCACCTCCTTCTGCGAAGCAGTACTGCTAGCAAAGGAGGAGGCACACCGCGCGAGGGAGAGGGAAACCACACGCCCCAGCCGCCGCAACAGAAGAAGACGCTGGCGGGAGTCGCAGGCCAGTTCCTGTCCACCACAGGCGCGGTCCTGCGGATGGCGAGCTATTCGTGGCTCGCCGTCCGATAACAACCAGGCCCGTGTCGATGGCGCGTCGTGTTTTTCACGTGCCTCAAATAGATGTCAGTGAGAACTTGCTAGGGTTGCGGAATTTGTTTGAAAGAGCCACCGTGACCCTGGAACGCAAAGGAGAAACACGGGTGCGTTTTGGTCATCAAGAGTTTAACACTCCCTCGCAATCCGCCCAAAGTGGAAAAAGCTATACGATGATTTCCCATCCCAAAATAAAAGTAGTTCTGTGGATGGGTGACCATGTTAGTATCTCAAGATTCCTGCGAGCTTCTGAGAACACATTTAAACTGTTGCTCCTTTCTGTCATCATTTATAGATGTTTGACTGTCATTACTAGCAGTCTTTCTAAGGAGTTATTTGTAACCCAATAACTGGGTAGTAGAATTTACTATTTTTTGTTCCATGTAAAATCTTGGGGGTCGGGTCTAGTATCGTTTGGCAGGAGTTGAGGTGTAAAATCGACTGAATATGGAAGAGCTTGAGTCCCTGATTATTACGCTACAACTCTTATTGAAAGGCAACGCATATTTATCGAGAAATTGACAAAATACGTTTCTAACCTCAAATTAAATAAAAGCGAAAACAGAACGTTAAAATGGGTGTTTGACAACCAAATCCGTCACAATATAGTGTCTGGTAAATATCGTGCAAAATCAGTAAAACGGAACGTAAAACAAATCATTTCTGTTATGTGTTATGTCAACATTCCGTTTATGTTCCGTTTCTCCCCGAGTTGCGTGAATATACTCTGTGTGTTTTGAAGTATTATTGAGGCTTTTTTGGACGACCTTGGCTTCTCCCCTGAACTTGGCAGAAAGAAATAAAAGTGATCCTTTTGAGGAATTAACTAAAGTGATCAATTTTGGATAGAATAGGAAATAACTTTAGTTAATGTGATATGTTTATACCAAATTGTATATAAGAATGTGCAAAAGGCAGTTACAAGGAGAACTTAGGATGCAAGAGCGCAAGCTCGGGACATGGGGCACCCCTACTCAGACAGGTTAGGTTAAAAGGAGTTGGCGGAGTCTAGTGAGCGAGCGAAGAGAGCGAGTAGACTCCGCCACCTCCTTCGTGGTTATTTTTTTTAAACCCCGACAGGCTTTTTAGCCACTTTTAAGTGTTTTGAGGTTAGGTAACTAAAAGTCGATTTTCTCGGAAACGGTGCGTTGCCTTTTTACGGGAGTGGTGCCATGCTCCCCTCCCCCCCCCCCAAAATCCTGCCAAATGATACTAAACCTTTACCAATTAAAATTTGAACTAATGAAGTATGCTTCTTAGTAGCAAAATCATTGTAAGCACATCAAGTTCATTGCTTACCGAAAACTAGCATACATTTTTTAATTTTCCACTAGGGTTATATGATTTTGAACTTATTGTTTTTAGTATAAATTAATTCAGTAATGCTTTAACTGTTTCAGGCTTTAGGTTAAGATTGATTAATTAGGTCCTAAAATATTTTATGAGCTATTTATTCAAATATTACTATGAAAACATATCAATACCTTTTGGAAAAGTAAAGCAAGTTAGTTAATATTTGTATATTTTTTTACCTAAGATACACCACAAATAATATTTTGACTAATTATCATAATGCAAACAGGCTAGTGTAGACTGTAGTTTAATAGCCATGATTGGCTTCACTACATATACTTATATGATGCTGACAGCAAATTCATCCTGTTAATAAGGAATATTAAGTATACAGTAAACCAGTTAAGTACACATTATCATTTACCTATAATTCATGACTAAGCCCTTTTGAATTGTCATTAAAATAATTGAAGAAAGAGTCATATTTAAATATTACGGAAAAACCCTTAACAGGTTTTAATATACATAGATAAAATAAGTATTCAAATATAATAAGTGTTCAAATTTTGAATGAAATAAGATATATTGTAAAAAACCAAGCAAGTGCAGTTCTCTAACTAAAAATGATAAATCATGAGACTCAATTTAAATCATCGGTGGTAAAATTAACATCCTCATTTGTAAAACACATAATGAAGTTCTAAACTTTCAATTAAAAGTATTAGATTAGAGTAAAATAAGGTAATCTTAGTTGCATGCTACTAATTACCCAGCTTAAATCTTTAAAAAATGGTTGCAATAAGATAACTAATGTAGGTAATTTACAGCAAAAGTAAAATATCTCTTAGATTTTTCAAGGTTCCAGGGTTCTAGAAAACCTTAAAATTATAAAATCTGACTCAGTTTCTGTCAATTTAAATTTAAAACCACCACTATAATATTCAATTCTAGCTAACAATTAAACCTGAAAGATAAGACAGTTCTATCTATCTGGAATTGGTTTCCGCACTTAGTCCTAGTATTGGACCATTGTGTGAGATAAGACAGTTGTGTGCCATACTAATTATTTTCTTGTAGATAGTTAAAGAAATGGAGTAACAAAGTATTGAAATTGCTAAGTTTTATTTTATGTAATTTTTCACATTTCAATATCACAATAATAAAAAAATCATTTTAAAATAAATATCAGGCATTACTCATGCCAAGATCTGCATAGTTTTGTAAATATAAGCCTACCAAATATTTTCCTCTAACAATCTTAGTAAATTGATAGTTTTAGAAAATTAACAATACTTCCTAGATCTTGTAGAAAAAAAAAAGAAAACCCTCAAAATTGAAGGGTCCATAATATAGAATAAATAGTAATTAATCATAAACAAAGAAAAGAAATTCCACTTAAAAATGCAAAAAAAAAATCCATGAAAATATGTAAAATAAACATGAACAATTAATTTACTGGAAACATGGAAAGAACCACTTGAGTTTCAATAAAAATATAGTTATAGGTACTTACCTATTTTTCAAAAGGTGCAAGAGAATATATTTATTTTTATTTTCTTTAACTCGTGCAATTTAATATACAAAATAATATAACTTACCTCAACATTTTGAAAATCACCCTGTTCATGTCCAGTCAAGTCAGGACTGTCTCTGACAAGTAAATGTAATTATGAAGTACACATTAATTGAGCAAAAACATTATATTGAAACACATGTTTTGAACGAAAAACCTTAATTATTTAAACGCTGAAAAAATAATCTGTATACTACACGGCGTGACACAGTGCTAGAAAATAAATGCAATGCCGCACAAGACAGTCCTTCGAAATGAGCAATCGGATAGCCTTTGAATAGTTTTGCAGTAAGATAGAAATATTAGTTCTTGGTATGGTAACTTATTCACAAAACACTGGAGGCAACTACCGCTTAACGCCGAAAACTTCAGACTAATGTGATTATGAATATGACATTTATAAAATATTTTGGTAAACAACAACCGTGCGAACAAGTTTTTTTTTTTTTTTTTTTTTTTTTAATATTGGCAAGTCGCTATTTGCGCAATGCCACCAACAAAAACGGGGAAACTTGGTAGAAAATGAAATTAATTTAGGTTAAAGGATTTGGACGGATATTGGATAGGATCATTTGGATAGATACAGGATATTAAATGTTTAAATACGTAAATTATTCAGAGAAATAAATGATGCTAAATACATGTATATTTTGAAATCATTAGTTGATAATAACACAGAGATAGAGGTAGGAAAAGGAACATTATAGGACAGTAGACTTGAAATAAAAGAATCATGATTAAGAAGAGGGCAGGAAAAAAACATGTGATTCAAATCGCCTACCTCACCGCATTCGCAAAGGGCACTATCAACGATCTGTAACCGAGCAAGGTGGACCTGGGAACAATTATGACCCAGTCTCATACGAATCAAGCAACTCGTAGCAGCTTTACTAAAGTTGAATTTAGAAAACCATGGCTTCTTTGGGATATGCGGTTGAATACGTGAAAAATAGTTACCTTTAGAAGTGCTGCTATCTGCCCACAACCTGCTCCAATCTTCCCAAAGAAAACTCTTAGGTAAATTGACCAAGTCGTGGCTAAAGTTTGTATATGGAAATATATCACCACAGTCTACCGCCTCGTTTGCCAGAAGATCAGCTTTAACATTACCAGTAATATTGCTATGCCCCGGTATCCAAGCGAAAGAAACTTGAAGACCAATTTTAAGGCATTTATATAAAAGGCTTCTAATAAATAAAACTACAGGAAATAAAGGTTTAGATTTAAAAGGATTTCGTTTAAGAGCTTGTAACGCACTTAGAGCGTCAGTAAATATAACAGTTTTATCCAATTTCATTAAGTAAATATACTCTAGGGCCTTGAAAAGACCATAACATTCCCCAGTAAACACCGAAGACTCAGGAGGAAGCTTAACTTTTTGTACAATTTTATACTGAGAGTGAAAAACTCCAACTCCAACATTTCCTGAAGAAGAGTGTTTTGATGCGTCTGTATAAATATGATGCCAATTCTCCCAATGCAAGTTTTTGGAAAAGTTAAATAACTCTTTTACAAAGTTGTCGTTTTTGGTAATTCCTAAGTTCAAGATAATATCCGGAGTGAACACCAATGATTCATATGGATTACCAAAGAGTGGAAACGTAATGGACTTGTATATTGGAGCTTGTAGAGAGATTAACTTTTTATAGCTTACCAGAAGACAGGGAAGAGATTTGTGAGACCAATATTGAGAAGAATTGGTTTGATCTAAAAGAGACTGAAGTTTCACACGTAAAGGATGATTGGAAAATTGAAAGGCACGGAATAAAAATTTATCGGAAAGAAACTGACGTCGAAGAGAAAGTGGAGGATCTACTGTTTCAACCTGTAAGGCATTAATTGGGCTTGATTTCATAGCCCCAGTCACAATACGCAAAGCTTTTGACTGGATAGCATCCAATTTTTTAAAAGCAGCTGAATTTCCGGGTTCTAGTAAAAATGTGCCATAATCTAGTACACTTCTAACTATAGCGCTATAGATTAATTTTAGTGAAAATGGATGGGCTCCCCACCAAACTCCGGACAGACATCTTAATATATTTAGTCTTTGTTCACACCTTGATGCAATATATTCACAGTGTGGAACTCCAGTAAGTTTACTATCTAAAATCAGTCCTAAAAACTTAACTGATGATTTTACAGGAATAGGAACATTATCATAATATACAGTAACAGGAGGCGGAAGGCGCATCCGAGAAAAAAGAACAATTGAACTTTTTGAGGTAGATAGCTCAAGACCATTGCTATCCATCCATTTTTTTAAAAGGGAGAGACCTGATGTCAATGAATTACAAGCCGTTGAGATAGAGCTATTTGGGCAATACAATAGAAGATCATCAGCATATTGAAGCACTTTTACTTCATTATTCAGAGAGGATTCAAGATCATAAGTGTAAATATCATAAAGTAGTGGACTTAGTACTGATCCTTGAGGGAGACCTTTCCACACGACTCTAGTTTCACAAGAGTCGTCAATAGTTAGATTTATATACCTCTCAGATAGTATATTTAAAATGAAGTTTATAAGTAAAATAGGTACATTTAACTGCTCAAGTTTACATTTTAATTTTGATATTACAACATTATCATAAGCCGAATTTATATCAAGAAAAGCTGCAACTATGGAGTGATTAGTAGAGAATGCTAATCGAATGTCAGTGACAAAGATACTTAGACTATCTAAGGTACTTTTACCTCTCCTGAAACCGAACTGACTTTCACTTAATAATTCCCTGTTTTCTATAAACCACTCTAACCTATTTTTAACCAAGTGTTCTGATATCTTTAACATAATTGATGACAAAGCTATGGGACGATAAGATGTGCTGTCAGATGGGCTTTTGTTGGGTTTCAGTACTGGAAGAATATCTTGCGATTTCCAAGAAAGGGGAACATTCCCCGTCATCATAATCTGGTTTATTAATTTTAGGTAATATGAAAGAGATAGGTCACTCATGTTAGTAAGAAAAGAGTAAGGGATCCCATCTGCGCCCGGTGCAGAATCTGTGATATGGCTAACAACACCTTTCAACTCTTCTAGAGTAAATGGGTTATTGAGTTCACAGGGAGGATCTGACAATGTGAGAGGTATACTATACGGAACAATGTCATTTGGGACATATGAGGGAGCTAATTTATCTAAAAATTGATTTTTTAACTGAGTTGGAAGAAATGCGGTAGACGATTCTGAAAACGCTGATCTGAACCTTCTGATATTGCGCCAAACAACAGATGGTTGAACATTAGGTGATATAGAAAGACAAAATAATCTCCAGCTTTCAAATTTCTTTTTTTTTAATAATTTTTTGGTCTCTGAAATTATTTCACACAAAATGTCAAAATTTTCTTCGGTAGAATTTTCGTAGTAGTTTAGTTCACACTGCTTTCGTTTTAATATTGCATCTGTGCAATCTTTATCCCACCATGGTGGAGATGGAATTTTATTATGTGGCTTTTTAAAAGGAAAAAGTTTATCAGCGGTTTTTATCATGGCTTTAGCTAAAGCCTCAGCACATGACTGTTCATTGCCACACTTAATTTCAGGAAGAGCAGAAACTATTTCATCCATGTGTTCCCTAAAAGTATGCCAGTTTACATCCGTTAGTCTATACTTCAACCGCGGAGGGCGATTGGAATACATTTTTTGGTTATATGGAAATGATAAAACTATGGGGAAATGGTCGCTCCCATAAGAGGAAAGCATAACTTCCCAACTCAGGCGCGAAGCTAATTTATCAGTGCATAATGATAAGTCAGGTGCACTAACTCCTTCATTTGGAGAGGTGCGTCGAGTAGGGGACCCAGTGTTTAATATACAAAGATTAAGATTATCTACAATTTCTAATAAAGAGCTACCAAAGCCATTTGTTGATGAGCTTCCCCAGACTTCATGTTGGGAATTAAAATCTCCTAAAACTATATATGGTTTAGGAAGTATAGAAAAAATATTTACAATTTCACTAAAAATTACAGCAGAAGGACGAGGAATATATACAGAAACAAAACAAATATTATCTACAATTGCTGCAATAATAGAAAAGTCATTATTATGAGATGGGAGTGTGAAAAGTGAAAATGGATGATGATGTTTGATGAGTAAAGCTACACCGCCATACCCATCAGAGCGGTCTTCCCTGAGACAGGCATACCCAGGGACCTTAAACAAAGACCCTGGTTTAAGCCATGTCTCTTGAAGTGAAAAAACAAAAGGATTATATTTATTTACAAGATATATTATATCACATTTTTTACTTACTGCGCTTCGGCAGTTCCATTGGAACACCTTTGCTTTGTTGTCCATTATTTTTATTTGATTCAGAAACTGCATTCAATACAGTGGCAGCGATGGTCGGTGAAAGGTTATGAGTTTGAGTTAGAGATTTAATTAATGCTATGATCAATTCGCTAACAGATAAAGTAGATAAGTCATCTCTGGGGATGATAGCACAACCATCTTTAGGTTGAGGCACACCCTGAGTAAGCTCCTGATGGAATTGCCGATCGTAACCTTTGGAAAAGTGAGGTGGCGACCGAGGATTAATAAAAACTGTCTTTTTATATGATGTTTTATTTTTTGATGGAGAGTAATCCTGTGGAATTGATGCATTTATATTGCTAGAAATTGTGGGTGAGGAGAGCAAGGCATCAGCATAAGAGATTTTTGAAATTGTAGGATGAAGTTTTGAAGCTTCAGCATACGAAATGCAGGACTTGGCCATTGACTCCTTAATGTTTTTCTGCCTCTCATATTCTAAGCATTTTTTGCTAGTTGCCTCATGGTATCCTTTACAGAGGCAACAACGTATGCTGTCTTCAGAGACGGTGCAAGCATCCCCAGAGTGACCTTGACCGCACTTATAACATCTAGGTGTTGACCTACATTGATTTTTAACGTGACCATATCTGCAACAGTTATAGCATTGTATAGTAGGATAAATGTATAAATCGACTGTTAGAGAAGAGTAGCACATATACACCCGCTTTGGTAAAACTTGACCATCGAATGTCAAAATAACAGTTTCTGTATTTTTTAACTGAGGTTTATCGTCTAATATAGTTTTTCTCTTAATCCTCCTAAGTTTTAAAATCTTCCCGCAACCAATTGGGACCGAGATGTTTTCAAGAACCTCGTCATCAGACCACTCCATGGGAACGCCTCTGACGACGCCCATGCGAGTGACAGAGAACGTCGGAATAAAAGATTTAAAATTTTCCTTTTCCAACATCTTATTGGTAATAAAAGAATTGGCATCTTGGAATGTGGAAAAAGATAGAACAAGCCGATTGCGTCCGATTTTTTTAAGACTTCCATTGATAATACCTTTAAATGAGTTTCTCTTTAAAAACCTACCAAATGAAATTGGATTTAAAAATGTATTTCCATTGGAAGCAGATTGCTCCCTTTGTACATGAACTAAAAATGGTGCCGCATCCGAGGAATTATATAATAATCTGGCCACCGAAACCGAAATCTGTGGTGATTCATTTGAATTAATGATCTGAGGAGTAATGGGAGGATTGGATGCCGTATTTACATATTCTGTTTCCATTTCCACCTCACCGCAACTACAATCGTTGTGACGTTTCCCGCCACTTTTGCGCCTTTTTTTATTGCAATGTTTACATAAAGTAGGCCGAGAAGAAATCCTTTTTCTTTTGGAATTAGAAGTGCTGATAGAACCATCAGTATCAACACTAGTATCGTTGTTCGAAACTGTAATATAATGCCCCACTTCGGGCGGCAATGTTCCACCTCCGGGGTCATCCGGAGGATCCATATTAAAACTACAATAAACTAAAAAACTTAAAAACACTTACCGAAGGAGATAAAACACTAAAACTAACTAAACTACTAAATATTAAGATAAAAATATATACAAAAACTAATCTAATCCAATATTTTATAATTAATTCAAAAATTGAGAAAGAAAACCACGTCCGCCAAACTTCAGGTTTCCCGCGCTTTTTCTGCGAACAAGTTCCGACTTGAATTTGACTCTGTCTTTGTTTGTTTTCAAATGAGAGAAAGAAATAACAAGCTCTATGCGAAGAGGTGGTTTGAAGCTTGAAGTGAATAGCGACTAGAGCCAATCAACTGGTACTGCTTTCTGATTGGCCTAGCAGCTTTTTTGAAGTAGGGATGTCGAGGCTTTGCTTTCCGAATGATTTGATTTTTAAATCGATCCAAATTATAAGCTGACAAAAAAATCAAGGTCTAAAAGATCAATTTCTAAAAAATCTATTTTCTTTTCAAGTTGACATTTATAATGTAAATTTACATCTATTTTGTAAAAAACAAGAAAGATAACATAAAAAAAACTTTTTACAAAAAAATACAACCGACTTCCACAAAAACTCAAAAAAGTACAAAATAACTTTAATTCGGAACTGTTTGTGGTTCCTTTTTCGTTTTTTGAACACCGACTTCTGAATTAAAGTTATTTTGTACTTTTTTGATTTTTTGTGGAAGTCGGTTGTATTTTTTTGTAAAAAGTTTTTTTATTTTTCACTTTTTAGTGAGTTTCAGAAATGAAAATTATTGACAAAAGCTCTCTTCGCTTCCTTGGGTGTCCAATTTTTGAGCAATTCTTCCCCAATTTCGTTGAGGGAAAAAAACGTACATTACCAGTGGCCAGCGATGCGGAGGAATTTAAAACGACATCTTTTGACTATTTTTTTTTAGTTAATTAAGTGTTTTTCAGTGTGAAACATTGATTCACTAGATCGATTCAGTACTGCAAATCGATTTACAAAATCGATCTTTTGGGCCTGAAAAATCGATAACTTGATTAATCGATCTCAGATTGTCATCCCTATTTTGAAGTTTTTCTGACACTTTTCTATATAGCTAGTTACGTGTGTATAGGTGCGCGTGTGTGTGTATATTGAAAGTTTTCGGATGGCGATAAAAGATGGCGCTATTTGTCCGATCAAATGACAACACGCACAATATCTTCAGGAATAAGAAATTTCTGAAGATATTGTGCGTGTTGGACTGTTAGGACACTGCACTACAGAGGAGTGGGTTCAACTGAACATAAACAAAAGAAACATACACAAAGAAAAGCACATACATGGTTTAAAACTACAAACACGCGCATACGCAAGGAGCAGTTGAAATATTCACGAAATGCACGAAATCAATAGTTCACTGTGTTGCTATCGTAATTATTACGCAGTACAAGCTATGCACACAAAAAAAAATGCAAATAATTATAATACATGTCAAATAAAAAGTTTTGGTAGGTAATTTTAAATATTTAACAAATTTATTTCTAGTCACAAATTATATTGATACTGAAGGTGTCGCCATCGCTGGTGATATTAAGTAACGAATAGTTTACGGATGCCGATAACAGATGTCGCATTTTGGAAAAAGATCCAAAATTAGTCATTGTATGGGTCCTACCCCTGCCTCCAACTAACAATCTCAAACATTACTAGTAGCACCCACCAAGTTTAAATACCATGTGTACCTGTAGTTAGCCCCCTGGCTTCCTAGTTTTTCTACCAAAATATAGATAAGAATTCTAGTCTGCTTTTTTGTGTTCTGGCAACTTTAAGATTGCTTTCTTTTGTTGTTCTTTCAAGTTAGTGTCAATGTCAGTGACCTGACCTGACCTAAAAGAACTTCAGTTTAATCACTTCACGCACTGAAGTTGACTGAAAGTAAATAATCAATAAAGACATAATATTCTTATTTGCATATAAACGAACTAAGCTGTACCAGTTGCGCATACTATAAAAGCCGCCATTTCATATAACGACTCAAGTTTGATAGCATTTATGGAACTGGGTGGAGAGGCAACTGGATCTGGAGAAATGGCATCAGAAAGAAAATCCGAAACATCGCGCTTAGTAGCCTCTAATGCCGATACATCGCCAAGTTATTTGAATCTCGTATCGAACCTATGCGGGCTGGTTTTCCTGGGTATTATCATATACGCTTGTTTTAAAGACGGCGTCTCTCTGTTTTCGTTTCATCCCACTTTAATGACACTTGGGGTAAGTTCAGTAATACTTTAGTAATACGAATAAAAAAGCGCGCATTAACCTAATATGCTATAATTTCTGCTTTTCAGTGGATGATGTTTATGACGTCTGCAATGCATGCTCTTACTCCAGGCGACTTAGCCACAGGATGGATGCCCATACGCTTGAAAAGTGCTCGCCATTGGATCCTTCAAGTAATAGCTGGTACTATAGTATTGACAGGATTCATTGTAATAGTAACTAATAAGTTTCTTAAGGGTTTTCCACATTTTGTCAGTTTCCATGGTAAATTTGGATTGGCATCATTCATTTTTATGTTGCTCACTATGTTGGGGGGCTTAGGTGCTCTTAACAGTTTGAAATTGAAAAATTACCTGCCTCCCATTTACACTAAATTGATACATACATCTGCTGGGCTACTGACATTCTGTTTGGGGGTAACAACCATCTTGCTTGGTTTGTTCTCTGACTGGTGGAAGAATCCAGAATGGCTTACGGTTTTTTTGTTTCATTTTGGTCTTGATTAGTATGATAGCGACAACATTGAGACCCATTTTAAAGATTTACATTCGTCTGAGGGAAAGGCTGGACATTCAAACTTAATTAATCCAGCTCCATACTGTATTTTTCTTACCAAGATTATAAAATGACAGTGGAATGTGATATTTAGTTAAACAAGGTACACTTCTTGTTAAGGCTTCTGCAGCTTGTTAATTTGTTTTAGAAGAGTCTTATTGTTGTTTTTGTATGTTCTATGGTGCATAAGTTACTTAATCAATACATATGATTTTCTCTATATCAGAATGTATATAATGTAATAATGTATTTATATAAAACATATTATGTGTAAGTAGGCACAGTCAGTAGAGTAGATAAAAACAATGTGTGATGTAGTTTGATTCCATTAATAATAGTGAATATTTAGATCCTTTTATAGAAACCCTTTTATAAGATATCATTTTAGAAAGTAATCATTTTTGGGGTTTTATAATTTACACCTGTCCTATTTACAAATTAAATATAGGCATCATGATAATAATTATGTATAATATTTTTTAAATGAAATTACAGGATATCAAAAATTATTTAGATATCCTGTTAATATACTTTTTCTAATATGTGTATTAAAATATATTATCTTTAAGCCATTAATAATGTTATGCTTTCTATGTCTAAAGGGCACAAGTTTACCTATTATGTATTTATTGTAACTCAAAATATAAAGTTAGGTTAAGTAATGACAAAGACGAATGTTATCAAATGAAATCCAAACTTTCCCAGATTAATATTGTGTAATATCTGCATCAATTGTATAATCAACTATTATCAATGGCTCTTCTTCCAGTAGGACCTTTTCATGACTATATTAACTCATTCACAATTTATTTATTTTAATGGTCGAAATGGAAAAGTTCAAGCACAATAATGGCTAAGGCACAAGAAAAGCCAAAGGCAGACTTAGTAGGTTCTAAGAGGCCAAGAGACTGAAAGTTCTAAGCTTTAGAAGCACAGTTTTACTCCAATATTTTATATACATTTTACTGATTTGATACCTTTGATCTAATTTTATAATATTTCCTAAATGTTAACAGTAACAGTATAACTATCTACATTTTTAAATTAAAGATACATAGTGCCAAATAATATTTTTTGGATGTCATGTCCTATTCTTGGATAAAATTAATAATCCTTTATGTATGTAGAGATATGTAGCGCAATTTCAGCTTCATGTTCATAAATATCAATGCCTAATTGTATTTATGTAAATCTTAATTAACCAATAAACAGTTGGAATAGCAAGGAAGTACCCTCTTATTAATTAGTACCAATCTACTACTCCTATCCTGTTTTTGTGGTTTAATGGTTATACATTCATCGCAACCTTTTTAATAGATTGGTCATCAAGCTGTTGGACAGATATATTTTAGGGTTGACGATTGGGGCGTCCTAGTTTCTGCCAGAATGTCATATGCTTATTGTGTAAGACACAGGTTTTGAATAACTATGTGATTGACCATTTGCAAATTACAAAACTGCAAAGGTTCGCTCTTCAAACAATATCTATAGATTTTTAAGCACTAACTTCTTTGTTCCAGATAATATTACAATTTATTATCTTTCCATAAAATGCGGCAGTCGACTAAGTCTAGATTTTCTTGCTTCAGTTCAGTGGAGACCGTGACACCCGTCGCGGATAATGTGATGTCACCCCACAAATTTACCCGACTTATAAATAATGATGGGTTTCAACTTTCGTTCTTGTCGACGTCAGTTGCAACCCATTTTCGGTACTCTCTTTTGTTTTTCAGCAATGTTCTTACATTACGTTTGATTTTCGCTTAATAACAATACTTAATTCCAAGTAATTTGACTTTGATCTACAGTAAAAACTCCTTATTCGCGCTTCCTTCATTCGTGTTTTCACTATTAGTGAATAAAAAAATGTGACCATATTCCTATATTCGCGGCTAAAGATTTCTTTGCGTATCTATTCGGCACATCGGTAAGTACCTACATACATACTTACACGTATTAACAAAAAAGATTCCAATAGGTATCCAACTCAATATCTTTTGTAAACGCGTCGGCAAATGGACTAATCTATACTAATATTATAAAGCTGAAGAGTTTGTTTGTTTGTTTGTTTGAACGCGCTAATCTCAGGAACTACTGGTTCGAATTGAAAAATTCTTTTTGGGTTGAATAGACCATTTATCGAGGAAGGCTTTAGGCTATATATCATCACGCTTAAGCCAATAGGAGCGGAGCAGCGATAAATAATGTTATAAAATCGGGGCTTCCACGGGAACGAAGTCGCGGGCAGCAGCTAGTCAAAGATAAAATAGACCTTATTCCAACCTCGCCTAGTATGTTGTTAAATAATATAGCCGCTGTATTGGTTTGGTTCGGCCTTTGACATAGCCGTCTTCGCCGCAGTTGGCGTTTTTAAAAATATAAATAAATAGAATAAAAGCAATCTTATATATGAACGTATAAAGTATATTTTTAAAAGCTACTACATATTAGACGTTCCGTCCTTTGGTAAGAGCCGCTTTGCGTTTTTTATTGTTTCATCTTTCGTAACATATTAAACATTTTTAGTGAAGGTTTTTAAGATTGGCAAATAATGAGCTTTGTGATTTCTGCTGAATATCAGTCTGAATTGAATGAGCTTTTAAAAACTGTCAAGCAAGGAAGATTACAACATTATTCCACATACCATTGCCTAAGATGTCTTGTTTTTATATACCTACTTAATTGTTTTTTTAATAAAATAATTTTTTTTTAAATTATAAAAACATCAGTATATTTGGTCACCTAGGAACGTATCCCCTATAATCCCATACCTATACCTATATGCAAACCTTTGAGTGATACAGAGAGATAAGCATAGAGGGTAGGATCTAGTGCACAAATTCTACAACATATCATACATATATAGACATGCCTACATACATATATAAATACATACAGTGTGAAATCTTAATGGTTGTTTTCCCGCGGCAGGACGATTACCCATCAGTAGTACTATCGAAACACAAAGTTAAACTAAAAAAACAAATGTTTTTTTTTTCAAATCATTAAAAAAGTGTTCATAAAGTCGAAAGAGCGAGAATCAATAGTAGTGCACTAGACATGAAGTAGGTAGATACCTACATGAGACGCACGTACCGCCGCGTACCTACATATCGCGCGATGCACTACTGTTGGTTCAAGTCGCTTTCGAGTTTTGTTATCACAATTGTTAATCTGCCATTTATGGAGTCTAATATTTTTTATATATATAAATCGATTGTATTACCGATACAAACTCATTTCGCTTCGGGAAAACAACCATTAAAATTTCACACTGTATAATATTAACATATATGTATATAGGTACCACGAATATTATGACGTATTTTTGTTGTTATGTTAGGTTTTTTGAAAAAAAAAAAGTTTTATTTTTATTTTCTTTACAGTGTTATTGACAAATTTATTAATGAATCTGTCCATAGGAAAAAAATGTAAATATGTATGAGCCTTTTGAATAAATTGTGTTTATTTCTTTGTATAGCATTTTTTTTACTATCATAATTCTCGGCCCACATCAACACAATGCTGGATTTTGATTGCAATTTTTTTGCGGGCGAGGGGGGCGCCATACACTTCGGGCCTGGGGCGCCGAATTTCAAAATACGCCCCTGTATATGACCATTCCATATTCACGGTTTCTGTATCCGCGGCATATTTACGGAACATATACACCGCGAATAAGGGCCGAAACGCTAACGGCGTTGCGACGCCGCGCCGTTGAAATCGGCAACGGCCGGCGGCGGCGGGCGTTGCGCAAAAGAGTGTTAAATTATCGAATGGTAGGGTAACCACTAACCAGTTCCTTGTAATTTTTTATTGTAAATGGACGTGTCTGGCATGGATCGTCGTAAGAAATGGGATTGCTTATTTGTTATTAAAAGACATTACTCTGTTTTAAATATCTAGGTACCTACGACACAGAAGATACTCGATACATCCATTTAATAAGGCTGTGAATCCCGATGGCGAGTACTTTTCTCGAAAGCATTAAAGATAGACGAAAAAAAATTCTTATCATGCAATAAGAATTTCAGACTTACGAGTTCATCACACAATATACTTATTCGACTATATAATTATCTGATTTAGAGACTACAGTTAATTTTAATTGAAGATCACCACAGAGTTTGACAAGGTCGGGTTTTTCGCTTATTTAGGGAATTTACGAGTAAGTAGACGGGACCTCGCTCGAACTATGAACGATTGGCTACAAAATGGCGCCCGTGGCGCCCCTTTTGTCCGGCGCCCTGGGCGGTCGCCCACCCAACCGCGCCCTACCCTAAAAGCCGCTGTACACATTGGGCCAAGGCAGTGGGCCAGCGTGTAAAGACCTACTTGTACTTGTACTTCGCGGTATGTTGGTAGTTGGCGGCAATATTGGCCGGCCAACCGAATGTTGTCGGTTTTTCGTACACCAATCAAAGGATCTTGGCGTGCTTCGCAAACAGTGTTCACACGTTGGCGTCGTATTCAGTTTGTTGTTATTGGTTGTTATTCGTCAGCAAACACAGTCGTGTCACGTGAGTGTACGTTTCCAAGTTAAGATGGCCTGACCAAGTAATGAAACTTTACAATTTATAGAAATGTACCGAAATGAACCAGTTATATGGAATCCAAAGCATGCATAGCATGATCAGTACACCAATGTGTAAACAGCGACATTTGGAATTCATTATTTTGGCCCAATATACTGGCCCACTTCCTTGGCCCAATGTGTACAGCGGCCTTAACGCTGCTACTGGTTACAGTCCACGTCGAAGACATTCAAGTAGGATATACCTACCCCAAACAAACTCCATTCCGGCCGATCAAGCCCATCCGTTGCAAATGATTTATTACTTTGTTCACCTTATTTCGATAGGAATTCTAAGAGTTTTATTAGAAGAAGATGGATTAGATTGTTGGGAAAAACGGTGTGTAACCCTTAAAACTGGCGTTTAGATTAGTTAGGAGTAATATGATAGCGATTGAAGGACATGTATCCAGTATCAGTGATATCAGTGACATGAAAATGTTCTGACATCTGTCAGATGTCAGAACATTTTCATGTCACAGTCAATAGGGATGTGACATCGAGAGAAACAAGTTTATTAATCAAAAATTCTATTCATTTGATCCAAAAATTATGCAGCCCATCTGGCCCTGGGGATTTTCAGTTAGGCAACGGACGGACTGCACGAGCTACATCTTGGGGGCTGATGTTTATTGCCCCCTTTTTCAGGTAGGTATCAGATCGCATGCGCTTTCGACCTCCTGAGTCCAGTGACCCTCGGTATGACTGACAGGCACCGACCAGATGTTGCGCCAGAATTAACACATGGCGTCACCATCCGGTAGGCGCGCATCAGTCACACCGTGGTCCGGTCGCTCCCAAGCCCTATAAACCCACCTCTCATTGTTTTGGAAGATGCGATTCTGAGTGTATCGCTCCACTCGCCGCTTGTATCGACGTATACGATTTGCCCATTCATAGATTTTCTGCTTCAGAAAGTAGATACGCTCTGTGACTCGAGACAGATAATCCCGAGGACTTACATAATTATATCAATACCCGAAAATGCCCACCTCGCAAAGCGCATCACTCTAGGGCGAGTATTGACTTCCCTGAAGAAGATTAGTTTGCCGATGAGTGCTCTAGTCTCACCAATAGGACGCTCGATCCTGCACTGCCAAGCTGGTACAGCTGGCTGTGTAGCTCTGTCATTGTTAGGAAATTTGACAAGAGCTACACGACATGCTGCAGCAGCCGGACAGTATTAGATCGAGTGGGTATCGGAAGGTCTTTGCTGCAATCAAAACAACTTGCAAGCTGCGAATCTAGAGCACACTCCAGCGCCCTATTTTTCCTATGTATAGGCAAATGCGGTAGACGGGGTCTAAGCCCAGGTGGCGTGGAGCGGTGCTCTCGGAAAGCCTCTTCCAAAGCGCTCCTCAATCCCTCATTGCATTGGGTACTCACGGGTATAGCCCCATCGTCATCATCCTCGGAAACTCGGGTTTGTATTTGCACCGTGGCTGGTGGCGAGGCAGGTGAAATACGGCTGCTCCATGATTCCAGACGCAGTCTATCAAGTACGGCATCAGCCAACATACGGTTACGCTGGATGACCCGCACCTGATCCGATTACCGTTTAGCTGAAACGTTGACAACTGGCTCAAGTACCTGAAACAGAGAGAGCATCCGACCACGGTATGCAGTCGGGTTAGTTCATCCCTCCGTAGTCCCATAGTATGAGCGCATGATGTTTTCATTGATGGCTTGCGTCCATCACAAGCGCTGCACACTTCCACCGGGAGCTGGGATATCAGAGGCCGGTGGGCCTCGAGGTCCTAAGCCGTGCGGCGGCCGGCGTCCTCTTCATCGACGTGTTGGTGGTGGTGACGTGGGCGGTGAGAAGTACTCGTCGCTTGAGCTCAACGCGACTGCTACAGTCGGTGTCACAGCATTCACAGTGGGGCTGGGTTCAGACGGCAGCGAAGTGGGTCTGGGCGACGAGGCCGGAGGTGGTGGGCGTGCTCGTCGAGCTGCGGCTCCTGTCAACATAGTAGTATTTCCATTTTCATTAGCTATTTAATTCATTGTATACATACTTTTGTTACATGTTGTTTGATTACGAATCTACTTTTTGCGAATGAACTAGAGTCATTATAATATTTTTATTTTCAAATGTTTTGACGTTCAAAAGTGCCGTTGGTCTAGTTGAAATAAATGAATTGACTTTGATTTCTTGTATTTTATTTTCTTTAATGCTATTTTCTATTGTATATGTTATGGATGCATAGTAAATTTATTCAAATCGGACGTGAAAAATTCCTGTCAGTCAGTTGACAACCGAGCCACAGATGATTATTATTACTATTTTGTTATTTTTTTATGTTTTATATTATTTGTATATGAATGTGTTACTTATGTAATGATTATAAACATAATGTGAATTGTTCCTGAACAAATTAAATTGATAGTTACCAAAAGTCATGGAAAAAGCAAGAGAATTAATCACTTTTGATTATTATTATAAGTCATTCCGCAAACAATCGTTTTTTTTAATCAAAATTTAAAACTATTATAAAAATATTTTTTTAGGAGAAATCATTGCTTTTTTTTAATAATCGATTTATTCTGTACATCCCTATCAGTCAGTTCGCCGTCATTTTCACGCATCTATATAATAGTACTCTATGTTTTCACGTGCGAATGTTTTGGTGTAACCGGGAATTACGATTCGTAACAATTGTAAAAATTGCGATATATATATTTGAGTGACTTGATTTATCCAATTAAGATAGAGAAAGAAAAGGGGTAAGTTGTTATTTATAGTTTTCAAAACTTAATACTACATTACTGAGTACAGTTGCCCAACTTTCGGTGCACATTGCTGTTATCAGTTAATTTTTAACATAATAATTATATCATACTAGCTTTTTCCCGCGACCTCGTGAGGTCGCGGGCACATCTTTTTTCTTCCCGTTCCCGTAGGAATTTCGGGAAAACTTCACTTAGTGCTTCCCTACACCTCCCCAAAGAACCTACATGCCAAATTTCAGCTTTCTACGACCAGCAGTTTCGGTTGTGCGTTGTCTGTCAGTCAATTTGCACTCAGTCACTCAATCAGTCAGTAACGGAAGGGTTTATATATTATGCTTTTTTTATTGACGATTTCTGAAATCTTGCAGCCAAATTATTGAAAATTATCAAAATATTGCAAAATTGACATTATTGCATCAGAAGTGTTTCTTATTTCTAAATACTACCTTTTTAATTCAGACTGGAGTTATCATTATCAACTATTTTGTCACAGGATATATGGTAATAGAATAGCTAACCGTGTATGATGGCTCATTCATCAGGATCCTCAGGAAACTTAAAGAATGGCTTGATTGACTTCACCGCTGGTTCCTTAGGTAAGACTTATTTATAATGCTCTGATAATACGCCAGTTGTTAAAGCTTCAAAAAAAGAAAGAAACTTCTTTTTTTTTGCTTGGTTATAAACAAGTCGAAAACATTACCAAAGCTTACCAATCATATGGTGAACATCAGCATGGCTGGCCAAAATGACAGATCAGCTTTAAAATATTGCTAAAATTCTACTATTTGATACTTTTGCTTAAATAATTGATACATAATTAACAACTGAGAAAGTGATTTGAAGGTATCACATAGGTACTACATTTTTGTAAAGGTGAATTGAAATTTTGGAGCCCATATGTGGAGATTGTAAATGTAGGCAGTTAGTTATTAGTTAGGCAGATCCTGACATCAAAATGACTGCCTAATTTTTTAATTTTCTCAGTTATCATTATGGTACCAATTATCTAAACAAAGGTATCAAATAGTAGCCAATAGGTATTAGATTTAAGTAATTATTTTAAAGCTCACTAATGCAGATCGGCCAGTCATTCTGATGTTCACAATCATATGAGCTTACTGTATTCTTAGAACATTTTGGCTCTCTAGAATACTGTATCTTCTCTTTCTCTAATTTAATGTTTTTTTTAATTAGGTGGAATAGCAGTGGTGTATGTTGGACAGCCACTAGACACAGTCAAAGTAAAGATGCAAACATTTCCACATCTTTACAAAGGAATGTATAACTGTCTGAAGCTAACCCTGAAGAATGACGGCATATTCCGAGGTCTATATGCAGGCACTACTCCAGCAATCATGGCCAATGTAGCTGAGAATTCTGTACTATTTGCAGCTTATGGTTATTGCCAAAAGTTTGTCTGTAGACTTAGTGGAGTTGAGGTAAGAATATTAAAAATGAATGTTATTTATTAATTTTCATCATTGCCAGTTAATGTGTGTGTTCTGAGCACTTTTCACATTGAGTGATTTGGGCATATTTTTTATTCTTAGTTAATTATTTCCTAGTCTCCTTTTTAGATTAGCTTGTATACTATTTATTGATATTCTGAGTTTGTATATAAAGAATCAATATTTGTTATGTATTTTTTTTTTCTTTAAATATATAGATAACATGTGCATCAAATAAATAAATGGAATAATAGTAATATATAAATAATGTCGCTTAATTGGGTGGCACAGGTTCAACACCTACATACAAGACTAAAGAAAAAAGAAATGGTAAGAACAAAGGGAAGCTTTGACAGCAGTGGCACTGTTTATGTTTTGAATGTTTGTTAATTAAGTACACCTCAGGGTTGAACGGATTTGAAACATGGGTAGAGATTGACCTGTATTACCATGTATATGATAGTTTTTATTCCAGCAATATGATTCCATGCCATAATTATGGTTTTTTAAGCAGATGACGCAGCACATTCACATGATCACAAGTAATTAAATATAGTAGGTTTGTAGAAAAATAGGATAGCATAATATTGAATCAACCAGGACCTTTTTAATATGTGAAAAGGTTATCACATAAATCACCGTCTAAATGATAAGGACTTTTATCTGGTTCTCATAAACTGGTTATCAGAAGTGTCCCTAAGTATAGTTACCTACCTTAATCATTCTTCATTTTGTTTATGAATATGCCTTGTGTTTCAGAATGTTGAAGAGTTATCAGCCTTGGGTAACGCGTCTGCCGGTTTTCTAGCAGCGTTCTTCTCTTCGTTCACGCTGTGTCCCACTGAGTTGATCAAGTGTCAGCTACAAGCGCTGCGGGAGGTCAACGTGCAATCCTCACAAACAGTTGTACGATGATTGTTTTGGGTATTTGATTTGTCCTAGCTTTGTCTTTGTTTATTATTTTACTTCATGTTCTAGCATTATATGATTAACATTTGTGTCAATATTATGATCTAATGTTTTACTCTTAATGCCTTGCTATTTTTAACCTAAATTTTATAAAATTAGACTCTAACGTATCATACAGATACCTACCTAGGTTTCCAATTTCCATAATTATGTGTGACGTAAACGAACGCCATTGAAACTTGGTGATTTATCTAATGTTTATGTTTGAGCATGTTATCACAGCAAATCACTGGGTACTTTATCTTATTTGTGCTAAATTTTTGTGATGACCTTCAAAGTAATTTAGGTAGGTAAGTATTATTGCAAACTGACTGCTATTTACATGGAATTTCCTTGGCAGGTAAAAGTGTCGCCGCTGCAGCTTACACAACAGATATTTAGACAATATGGCATTCAAGGTCTGTTCCGAGGACTGGTGCCTACCATCATGAGAGAAATGCCTGGATACTTCTTCTTTTTTGGAGGATATGAAGGTATTTGAGTGGTTAATCAATGAGAAGTTCCCCTAGACTCTGCAAGTTTCTTAAGCCAAATGTATTTTCTGTGTCTTTCAATAGACGTAAGATGCAAGTCATACAAAAAAAAAATGTTACAGGAACAAGAGAATTATTGAAGAAACCAGGTCAGACTAAAGACGACATAGGTTTTGTGAGGACAATGATAGCAGGCGCAGTAGGCGGTCTCGTTCTATGGACGGTCATATTCCCCTCAGACGTTATCAAGTCAAGAATACAAATATCAAACAAGAGTCAGAAGTTTCTGACGGTCGGCTACGAAATCGTACAGAAAGAAGGTATGTTATCTTTTACTTTATTTGCAAAGATTTGCTTGACATCGGTATCTCTTGTTGAATAAATGTTTATTTTCCTTCGTACATGTGGTGTAGATAGGTAAATGCGTACCTAACTGCGTAGTAGTACCCTATGTTCCCTCAATTTTCGTCTTCGGATATTCCCTCACAGGCTTTCACCGTTTGATGTCTCGCGTAACTCATCCGCACAACTGACCGCAGCAGACAAGCAGGTCCCGACCTATTGTAGGGACAAGTCTTGCGGTATCGCGGCAAAATAATGACGCGAACGGAAAAGCGTAATAAACGCAACTGGATTGAATCGATTAAATTAAGCCGCATTCGATATCATACACATAACGTGCTAATGTTTTCTTATCGCAATTTGTCGAAGTAATTTATAACCCCTTCTATCGTTCATCTGCCTCCGGCCCTTATAAAACAACAAGGTGGCAATTATTCTGAATATTTAATGAGAATTTTAATGATAGCGCAATTGATAATACTCACTTATTCGAGATAAACAGTAAACTCGCAATAATTACTAAGTATCACGTCATTCACTTTGACCTCGCAAGCATAGGAAGCGATAAGACAAACATAATTAAATGAACGTTAATTGTCTTCTAAGCCAAACAGTAAAATAATAAGACAGTTTTCATCATTCATTACTTCATTTACCTACCTACCCTCGCTGGGTCCAAACGTTCGCGGAAGGTTTGGGTTAAAGTGGGGAGAATATTTTTACCTCTCAATATTAATTAAACTAGGTGATTCAATACACCTATAAATAATAAGTTTCAGCCTGATCGATTCATTCTCCGGATGACTCAACAACCCTCCTCGAGGAGAGTAGTAGAGACCAGCACTCTGCGCAAACGACGACCGCTGTCCTTCCGGGCAGAAATACAAAGAAAACTTTAGTAACCCACTGTGCTCAAGACAGATAGCGACACGAACACGACGTATGACTGAGACATAATTATGACGATGTAACGAGTATTGCCGAATAAGCACGAAGTAAACAAAAAAAAAAAAAGGATAAACCAACATCCACGGGTATTGAATGTTGTTAAAACGATTTTTATTCAAATCGATTGAAACTAAGTACTAAAATATACAGCATTTAGTTTCTTATAAGTTACCTACTGCGTAACCTTCTACACGAATGTTGGTCTCGCCAAGATCCGTCGGCCGTGTTGTACCGCACTTCGACGGTAACAACAATAGCTATGCCTTTATTTCATAAAGGGCTGTTTTAGTAGATAGTGATAGTAGGGACCGTTACCTACGTTTAGCTTTCACTTTGGAGAAGTCTTGGACTGTCACTGGACATACCGTCACGCGTCGAATGATAACTTACCCGAACTTAATATCACATAATATTACATGCCATAAAATGGAAATCCCTAAATATAATATGTCCTAAATCCGTTTTTCATAAATATTACGATCAATAATATAAAAAAGACATAAAACCGTTTATTTGAAATAATAATATTCATATTATACATGTAGATGTACTCAATAAAGCAGTTGATTGTGAACATGTGGTTTTTGTAAGCAAGCAATCATTCAGCATGCAAGCAAGCACGCGGCATTCAGCATGCAAGCAAGCATGCAACATGCAGTAAACATGGTTTCTGTCACGGCTCCGGGGCTACGGGGCTCCGGCGGTCCCACGCGAGTTTATCGTCGCAGATTGGTTTAACGCTCACCACCGGTAAATGTTACAAACACCTGCTCCTCAACTCGCGGGCCGCCTAGCCCCTTCGCGCCTACGTGATTTTAAATTACACTCTAGGTGTTGAGCAGATAAGACTGCGTGGAGTCGGATTTACAGCGATTCGTTTCTGTCACTAAAACCTAATTTTTAGCAAATGTTTTAGGATTCAAATTTATTATAAATGAACATTCGGAATAATACACATTATTTAACACAATAATTAGGACATATGACTTTAGGTCTTGTAAAATTAGGAGATTCAATTAATATACCTAGTAATCGATATTATGCTAGAATACGTTTAGAACTAAAGCTAATTATGTTAAACAAAATTTCGGGATTTTGAACATTATGGCTACTGAAGTTTATAGGAAACGTGTTATACATATATTTTCGGACAAACAATAGGGATGTTTCCTGAGTAAAAAATATATGATTATGTTTAGTCCGTCAGTTAGATTATAGAAAAATATTGGACACGTATTTTTTCCTTTATCAAATCTATAAAAACTGACGAAGATACAAAGCATCAAAGATCAGGAGTGGGGGCTTGTGACGTTACGGCTCGCTAAAAATTGTAGCGAGTAGTGACGTCACACGAGTTTTCAACGCTCTGTATCGGCTTCATTTTTTGTTTACGTGAAAAAAGAAAAAAATACGTGTCCAATATTTTTTGGAAATCTATCTGACGGACTAATTAGATTTTTTTAGTCAACTACCCTATTATATTATAATATTATAATGTTTTGCAAAAGTCACGTAAGGGGTCATCCATAAATTACGTCACACAAATTTCATAATTTTTATGTTTTAAGAATGCGTACCTACCATTTAAGCCTTGATTGAGACATTTTGTCAGTGATGCGTGCAACTTGAAAACTCCTTATTCATTTCGTGCCTTACCTTTAAGTGTTACTCCTCCCACCCATCTCGTAGTCATACCTATAAGTCTCAGAATTGCATTTTTAATAAAAAATATAAATTAATATTTTTTATTTTTTATTAATAATTTTAAATTCTCTACTAGAGCATGCGTCTGTAGAGGTTGGCCCCCGTGTTCAAAATATAATTACATATTTGGGTACTTTATGAAATCAAAGGTAATAAATCTTTTCGCTTTACCTGTTTCCAGGTGTGCTGGCTTTATACAACGGATTGAAACCAACGTTAGTAAGGACGATACCAGCGACAGCCGCCCTCTTCGTAGTCTACGAGTATTCAAAGAAATGGATGCACCACTCTTTTGGAGACTAGCCCATTGCTAATTAGTGTAATAATGAAATTGCAAAGATAATTTATTTTTAAACTGTTATACATTAAGGATTCTAAGGAATGTTGCTCACTTAGCAAACTGATAAACACTGCCTTGGTTCGATTTTTAAAAAGTTACAGAACTACCTATCAGATCTTGGGCTTGTTTATCCAAAGTGCCTTACGTGTGCAATTGACTGCCTCGCGCTCTGGTTTACCCAAATTAAGATAAATGCGTTTTACTAGTAGTACTTATGAAGTTACTAATAATTCATACACGCGTTGGCGAGTAGCCTACCCATGGGCAAGACTATTTTCAGGTGGGTGCATCTTTAAAACCCCACCTTCAATAGGCTAGGTTTTCTGCTCATTCACACAGAAGTCAGCTAAAGATGACGGGTGCATGACCGAGCAAAGAGAGGTCGAAGTAGGTACCTGCCTTGCCCCGGATTTGCTGGGTACATTCGGCTTGTGTGTTGCAAACGCCGTAAAGATTGTAAAATATCGCGTGAATTGTAAACTATTTTTTCTTAATAAGATAAGGATATATTAGAAATTGATGTAGCTTATTGAATTTTGGTGGGATTTATTGTATTTAACACGGATTTTTTATAATTTATCGAGAAATTATAATCTAATAGATATTTATTAGATACAATCTTACGGGGTCTTCAATTTTCTTATGGCATACAAATAGTTTTAATTTCTTCTTGCTGTTTTCGTATGTATTTATTGAAAGGCAGGGAGGTGCAAGTGCACGCCCAAGACGCCCATGAGGTTACCAGTAGCTGCGCTATTTGGGTGCTGTTATTTAAATTGAACAAAATAATTCCATAATAGTCAATGCATTTAAACTAGCTAGTCCCAAGTTCCCCATTGCGTTTTATGCTGTGACAACTTTGATCCAGGCAGTATTTATCTGATGTTTTGATTCGGCAATATTCAAGAGCTAGGAGGGCTCTGAAGTGATATACAAGTACCATTAATACAAATTAGTACATGTAGAGTTATACAAATAAATAATTATTATTGTTACTTTCTGGTTATTTTTCGAGTACCTACCTAGGTATCTTTTTTATTTTTTAACAATGTTTTGTCTGAAATAAAAGTGTCATAATATGACATTTATGCTATAAAGTATATTATTCATTATTAAATTCAATTTTTAGATTAATATAAATCAAAAGCCCATTTTTCATTAATGGGACACTACTTCTATTCTGTTTTACTTCTGTTTCTCTTTTTTCGCAGTTTTGAATTCATAACTGAAAAAAAAAATCCTTTTGCAAAATGCCGAAGTGGCGGGAATAGAAAGCAGGAATGAAATTACTTTTATGCTTTATCGGTGTTGGGGGCGCATTTGAACTTGACGCACTTTCGTCATCGCTACTACTTTCCATAAATATTGTTTGTTATTTAACTGCTCTGCATAAGGCGGGCTTTGATATTCTAGATCACCCACCATACAGACCAGATCTAGCTCCCAGCGATTATTATTTATTCCCAACTAGCTTCTGCCAGCGACTTCGTCCGCGTGGAATAGTTACTTTACCCCCGATTTTGAAACTCTGTGCCCGATCGGTTTAAAATTGACAAAAGATAGACATACGGTGTTTCGGGATATTTTTTAGATAATTTTATGTAGAACATTTACGTAATACATGATTTCTATGTAACTTTAACCATTAAGGCTACACACGCGACGGAAGCTTAAAAAATGGAGTAACTTCTCCCGTTTTCCCAACATTTTCCTTCACTGCTCTGCTCCTATTGATTGTAGCGTGATGAAAAGTATACTATAACCTGCCCAGGAGTATGAAGAATAATTGCACTAAGTTTCGTTAAAATCGGTCGAGTAGTTTTTGTTTCTATAAAGAACATACAGACAGACAGACAGACAGACAGACAAAAAATTTACTGATTGCATTTTTGGCACCAGTATCGATCACTAATCACCCCCTGATAGTTATTTTGAAAATATATTCCTTGTACAGAATTGACCTCTGTACAGATTTATTATAAGTATAGATGATGAAAAAAGAACTTCTTGGCAGGAAATTTTCAAGCGATGAAGAAGTGAAGGATGCAGTTTCAGCCTATTTTTGGACAAAGACAATTTTTTTAACGTATATAAAAACAAACTAATTGAAAGATCTGAAAAAATATTAGGGTAGCTGGTGATAATATTGAAAAATAAAACCGCTCCCTCGTATCCAGTCGTGGGTTCAAAAGATCAAACAAGAAGGGACAGTAGTTAGCCACACTCAGTTAGGATTAACAGCGTCAACAGCCAGAACATATGGCTCAAGTCTCGCTTGAAATTATTCGTAATCCGCGTAAATTGATATGCAATATTGCAGAGTTTACTACTGGTTTACTGGAATTAAAAATCAGCACACGTTATTTAAAAAAAGGAAAATATATTTTCAGGAACACGTTGCCATTTTTTCCAATAAATTAATCGGCAAGCACGGAGACATTATCTGGCAACCTTTTTTTTTCTGGTAGTGAAACCGTAAAATTACTTCTTCCGCTTGGCGGACCGGAAGGGAGTGTCAGATTCTTACCGACTAAAACCCACCCGTGTTCCTTAAAGGGGTATCTTGAAACAGGTATCTCCCGAAACATTCGCGTCAGGTGAGTACCTGCGTCAGGTGGAAAGTTAGGACGCCGTGATGCCCCTCCGACCACTCCTCAAAGAGGGGACTTATCGCCACAATGGTGGCGTGCCCACCTCTGGGTTGCCACAGTCGCCGTTTCCATACCGCCATGAGATTCTGCAGGAGCTCTGTCCGCTACGCAGCAATTTGCCGCGCAGCTGAGTTTCGCCCCAGCGCCTTCACGCGACACGCATAAACGTGCGCGAAGGCTCTCGCCTCCCAATTTCACAAGGGCAATCCGGCGAGGAGGCTCGCCGCCACGCCGGAGACCGTGTGGTATCCCCGGGCCAGCCGGATGGCCATGACCCTCTGGGAATCACTTGGCCACCTAGGTCACAGGATCTGACACCGTGCAATTTCTTTTGAACAATCCAAGCAACTGTTCTCGCGTCTGAGTCTGATTGAAAGAGTATCTAAACAGGAATGGTCGGAATTTAGACGATCCGCATCGCCAGCTGTTTTTTAAACTTGCGATTTACTTGTTGTATAGAAAAAGTCAGTACCTACGTTTTTTAAAAGAAGACTAGGTACTTATTTGTTATCAGATAAACAGTTGTAAAGTATGTAACACACATTAGACTATTACGCCCACAGAAATATAAAATACAGATTACGCCGTTTACATATGTTTAGATGGTACATACGACCGATGTCACCACTTTCGCAACTAGCTAAATTGTTTTGCGACGGACCTTTTAAAAAAAATAGGTCTGATCAAAATTGCAACTTACAAAGACAATAAAAATTAGATACCCAAAGATAATTTACTTTGATTAAAGTGTTTTGAAGTAACAAACAAACCTCAATAAGAAGTCACAGCATTTTATAGATTTGGATCTCATGTCATCAGACGACTATCAAGTACAAAACATTTATAGATATTCCAGGAAATCGTTCAAAAAGAACAGGAGGGGCTCCCATGAAAACGTTTGTGATAGCAATAATTTCGAGGCGACAGACACATCACCAAGAAGTGATATTCGTAGCGATGGAAGAATGGACAGCAACATCGATGGTCCCAATTGTAGTTGTGACATAGACCCGGAGGGCGAGATCGCCAATATTCTCCATAAGAAATGTCCAGTTATTACACTGGCGCAACGACAACTAGCAAGGCTCCTAGATGAAACAGACAAACTGCTGTGCGATAACACGAGATGCTGCAGGTTGGTATGGTTTGTGATAAGAGTTACCTAAGACGGCTCTAGGTAGGTTTAGGTACATACCGGCTACAACCTACTAACTAGACTATCTTAAAACCTCGCAAGTATCTACATATAATAGAGAATAGTCTAAATGTGCAGATGCAACGTACCTACACTGAAAAAGTACCTACCTAAATAATGAATTCCATTTTCTATAAATGGATAAGCGCTACCTAATAGTGTTCTTTTTTGTGTTGGGATCTCATGGTTTCATCCTTCTGGAGAGTTATATTGGACTTCTATCCACTATAAGTATTCTCACAGTTTTTTTTAAAACTAGTTAGGTATGATTCGAGGGTTCGGCAGATATTCGTAAATTCGCGCGCAAGTAAACCTTTTACGCTAGGTACCCTGAAAGTGCACCAAGCCGATAGCGGCAAACACCGGGGGCGGCTGCCACAACTGAACTTCTTTAGATACAGGCTTGCGTGGGAATAAGTAGGTATTGCGCGCTTTTCCCGCCCCAAGTCGCAGCCACAGGCTCACATTTAGGGTCAACTCACACCGAAAGAGCGGCGAAGAGCAGCGAAGCACAGCGACCCGCTCGGTAGAGAAGGCGCGGGACTCCGCGCGCCTTCTCGAGCCCGCCCGTGTTGAATTCACAGGTCGCTCTCCTATGCGCAGTTCACTTTCGACAAAACTCGAGGAAACTTGTGTTTAAGCAGTGAAAATGGGTATTTTGGGTTTAATTATTACCTATTGCACATATGATTGAAGAGGAAGAGGCCGAAGAACTTTTCATGTGTTTATCGCTGTAATGCCTTGATTTGATATTGTATAGGCAGTCGTACATATGCACCAAATAAATAAACTTTTCTTCATCCATTTCCATCACTTCTGTATTCGTTGCACTGCAAGGAATGAATGCGAATGCTCGCACGCAAAAGACGCGCGAGGGGTGGGATATTGCCAGCGGCCGCTCGCGACTGCTTGAGCATTCTCGGGACTTCCCGTGACTTCTCGCGCAGTCGCACGGCTCCGTTTATGGAATTCGCCGAAATTCCTGCGGCGCCGCAGGCATCCACTCGACTCGTTCGAGTTTCTCATGCGATAATAAGTGTTATAGTAATGGAAATAAAGTTAAAATTCATATGACACTGAAACTGCGCTCCGCTTTGACGCTCTTTTGGTGTGAGTTGAGCCTTAGTCCCTTTTTAGGGTTCCGTACATCCGAAAAAAAAACGGAACCTTTATAGGATCACTCGTGTATCCGTCTGTCCGTCCGTCACAGTCAATTATCTCCTAGACCGTTAAAATTTGGTACACATAACAATTTCTGTGACCTAAACCTTTGCGTTTGTGACTTGAATAAATAAAATCTGTATATCTATAGGAGGTAATTTTTGGGTGGAAGGCGAAAAATTAAAAAAATATATTAGAAAACTGCATCGTGTGCAAATGGAAGGTCTTGTTATAATAATAATAATAAAAAGTTATGAAGATCTTAAATGTATTTTTTATAATTTTAAAATAAATAGTTTCCAAGTTATTTAAGAAAATTTACGAAAATTACGACGATTCCCCCGTACTTCCGGAGGAAAGGACGGGGCGAGGGGAACCCCGTCCTTTCCTCCGAAATGAACCTGAAATTTTGAATAAAATACAGAAATTCGTTTTCTAATTATAGATTATAGGAAAACTTATAAGAAGTCCATGATATTAAAATAACATGGTAAATGACTCAATATTGTGCGTACCAACTTACATTTGCAGGTGGAATGTGTGGGAGAACATATTTTTCAACTCCAATGTTAAGTTTTGTTGAATCGATTTGTAGATGAATTCTACGGCCAATATTTTAGGAGATATCAATTTTTCAATTTAGTCCGCCCGCGGTATAACAAATAAATATTTAGTATGTATGGCGTAGGCCCTTACTACGGCATTGAGTCATGCTTGTGAGACATAATGTTCACGTTGCTCTACCTACTTGTTATAGATAATGGTACGGAACCCTTCGTGCGCGAGTCCGACTCGTTCTTAGCCGACCTACACAAAGGAAAAGTAATTTTTAATTGTTTCAGATCTGTGTACGACTTCCTGTGTATTTGTAAGGAGATTTTAATGACTCAAGATAAATATCGTCTGGTCTTGGGAATGTTAATTGCTGTTAGTTTCATTCTAGGAGTTATTTTAGGTGCTGCATCTTGCGGAACATACCTCGGTCGATTTAACAGCCCAATCCTTAGTTGTGTCGACAATTATTTTGCTTCTGACAAGTTTTCCAATATCGAAGATACATTTCGTAGCATAGCTTAGTTGGAAACTACCTACGTTTAATTATTTCCATTATTACCACCATACTTACGTATTGTACATCATTTTTTTACCATAATAAGTACTGTACCTACTTATTTGAATAAGAATATTTTAGATGATTATAAAATACTTTAGTTAGCACAGTGTAGTATACTTACTGCACTGTGGAACTCTTTCATCGTCTTTTAATACAGTACCTACCTACTTTATCCTTACCTACTCTCGAGTGGATCGAAGACTTACTTTTTCGCATGCGTGTCGCAATGGACACGTTCGTTTAAAATGCTCAACTTTAGTTTAGCTATCTACTGATCTCAGTAAAAATAATCCACCAGGAAGGATGCTACAAATTTCATAGCAATACAAATAAAACTTAATAATGACCATCAATTTAAGTAAGCTATTTTAATCATTCCATAAAAATTAAAAGCAGTGCTTCCCGCTCGATAACACCATAAAGTACTCTAGCGAGTACTTGATACTAATAAAGACTGGGAATGTTTTGTTCCAATAATTAAAAATTGTTGAAGAATGCTTCATTTTTTTCCCAGTTGTTAAGCGTCTGAGACCCAATTGAGAATTTACCTGGGTATACCATTCCATTTACCTACTATCTATTTAGCGATCCCAAACACACTTCTACTAGATTTTGTGCCTGTGAAGACAACACTTAATCTAACAAGGGGAGGTTTCGTCACTACTGGCCAATAGAAAATATGAATTGCTGATGGACCTTGTAGAAAAATCATAAAAAAACCTCATTAGGTACAAGTCATTGGACCCCATAAATCAAAAGAATCAGTGTTTCCAAGTGACTTTATTTAAGTCAATACTATGTGAGGTTGTGTTTCTAACAATAATACTTTAGTCTTCAGTGTTTCCACTTATAACTGCAAAATACCATATTTTGCTGCTAATAAAATAAATCTTGAACAGGTATTGTTTAAATTCTCTCCCGGACTATGAAAAACTTAAATGTGTGCTCTACAGACACACAGGTCACAGGTGGGGCTCACTAGTTCATTAAACTCATTACACTATTTCAAAGGAGACGAAAATCAATTATATCATGGAGATTTCAGGAAATTTATTCTATTATACAAATAATATTTTCGCCATAGGTGAAACTAATATTATAATTATATGGTAATTAGTGTAATTATACATGTTTAAAAAAGGTTATTGGTTATTTCAATTGTTTTTGTTTTATATTCTTTGCAAAGCCCTGAAAAATTTATCATTTTACTCGAGACAAATATGCAATAAACTTACAATAATTACAACATATTTTTAGATACCAATTACAGCTAAACAGTGAAATCATAATACTAAGGCTCAGAGTTACTTCTCCTCACACCATTCATTCTCCTTGCGAACTTGGTCTTCTTCAGCTGCAGTAAAATCATTTTTGATATTGAATGTCTTGCGAATTTCTTCGGGTGTCTTACCCTTTATCATATTGGCTACAGTTTTGCAAGTAACATCCAATAAACCTTTTATGTCTAAGTAGTTGGCAGCTAAAATTAGTTCAAAGAGAGTGCCTTGATCAACTTTTAAGAAATCTGCATCCCATGATGAGATATCATCTGTCCGTTTTTCTTTATTCTCATCATCTTCCGGCAACGGTGGATCATCCTTGTGGTACGTGGCCCACTGAATCACTTTCTTTAGTATCGCAGAATTCACGTTGGGCAATGGAACTACCTCCTCTTCATCATCTTCCATTCCTAAATCTTCTAACATTGTCTTGATTGTTACCGAGCATTTTGCAATCTCAACATCAACTGTAAAAATTTCACTGTCCGAAGATTGCAGTTTTATGTTAGGCATCTAAAACAAACCAAAAAGAAGCTTATAAACATACAAGAGTATCGAAAAATGGGACGCCATTTTATAATGTTCCCAGCTATTTATTAATAGTGTCTCAAACAGTTATCACAGGATAAGCGACAGACATTGATGATCACTGTACCTTGGAATTTATGATATAACTCGAATGCAGTATTACACACTGGTCGATCAATTTTAGGTGAGCGAGGATCACAAGTTTTAATCAAAATTGAAAATACAAAGGACAGGTGAACGAATGCTATCTCATTCACGTCACAGATTAAAAATTTCATCAGATAAGATTTGACATTTACTAGAGTAGGGAAGGCCATTGGAATTGGTTGTGAGGAAATGCGAAAGTTATCGATAGGTATCATTTACATAAAAAAAGGTAAAGCTGGGATGAATGGACACAGCTTCGATTTCTGAATTGGGTTTATGTTACAACATCCTAAAATTCGATATTTTTGGAACTAAAGCAAGATTTGACACGTTCTTATTTCCAAATGGCCAACAGTCTGCAAGCCGTCTTGAAAAGCGTAAGCGTACACTAGGCATAGGCAACTTTTCTGTCGAGCAATAATAAAGCGAAGTGAGCAACTCCTAATGCATAGTTCACACTGTGATAAGATGATTTTGTTTATGATTATCTTGTTAAAATATTTATTAGACTAGCCTCAACTTTTAAGTGAGCCAAACCTGGCGCAACTAGTAGCGCATTTTCAGCCAGTGGAGCGTTAACTATGCTATTTAAATAGGGCCGTCTTACTTATGAATATTAGTCGCTGGGGTATGAACGTTAACCTGTGCCCCACTTTTTACTCAATTCTGTGCTACTGTGAACCAGATCCGTTAAGCCATTCTAGCATAATTGCGTAACAAACATTCACTCAAACATTCTCATTTAAGATGACTAGACCGCTCTAAGATTTTTCTGGTATGTATGAGTACCGGCAACGATATCAAGAAATCTACGTGACTTTTGTACAAAATTTGATAATGAGCCGACAATTAGTATTTTATTATATTTGTGGGGTAAATAGAAGAGTAATAAGTTTGCCAACGGCATATCTTGTTACATAGGTATATACAGCATAATTATTTTTTTACAGTTAACAACAGCAACTCACGAGTTTTAACATTATAGGTACTTATAAATGAATCGACATTTTCTTATCAGACTGCTGAAGAGGGTTACGGGGAAATTTTGTTTTTACGAAACCACTAAATTTTAAATACCTGGGTATTTAAAATGTAAAAACAAGTTGAACCTTACATCCACCCGAAGATTCCGGTCAGGTGTAGGTATGCCTAATTAATATTGTATCTAATTGTTACGTTAGAAGCATAGTGAAATTAGGGTCAGATTAGACATAGTGCCAACAGCTCGAGCCAAATCCGTCAACAAAAACATGGTCACCGCAGTGGATTTACGAATCCTCATATTTTTCGTCTTCTATAAGCCTCGCTGTGCACAGCAGTACGTGACCATCCTGCCATTGACTACCTACAGGCCAATTGGCCGGAGTTTCAAATCAAAGTCCACCTGTGTTCTTGAATCACTCATGCCTGAGTCCAAAGGACATGCAGGCAGGTTCATTGGAGTTTCAATTGTTCATCTTCGGATTCTTCTTTTCCTAGTCTTCTTTTTCTGGACAGTCATGCATGATCTTACAGAAGGTGCTAATTTTTCACCAGTTCTCTGTCTACATGACTCCTCCAGCACAGCCCTCTCTATGACTATGTGGTATGACAGGTTTTGCCCCACTCCTACCACTCGCGCTAGTGAGATCTATTCGGTATTTTAGTTTTTTGATTGGAATATTTTCTCAACCTGAAGGTACCAGGTTCAAATAGAGTTCAAAAAGTACCTTTAATTTTTTTGTATATCAGTAGCTACATTAAATGCGCTAAAACTTGAAATAATGGCAATAGTCTGTTTTTGAGGGTTGTTGCCAAGGAGACAATCGATAAAATTACGAATTACTTTCTCGATCACAATAACTTTAGTGTACAACACTTCTAATGAATGGAGTGCACGAAAACATGGTTGTTTTTCAGCTTCCCTTGGAGATTAATTTGAATATGATCAGTTTGCTTCAGTTTTGATTACTGTTAAATAATTATGAAGTAATTTAATAGAATTTAAAAATTAAATATTTAGTTATGTATGATATATGTAAATAACCTAGCAGTTAGCGTCTGAAAGTGCTTCTAGATAGTGAAGTTGTTATTAAAAATAATCATGAATTTTACCTACATTCAATGATTTAAGTAAGTGTTACTAATAGCTGAATAGTTGTTCTGTATTAATTGGCATTTTCTATATATTTGAGTATTTACAAAGAATAAAAAACAGTGACAACATTTTGACGTGTCGGATTTTGGTTTTCGTGTTCGGCCGCCATGTTTGTCCTTTTATAATTTAGAAATTGAGAGATTGTATGGGTAATAGAATATTACTTTTTACTACTCATGAGAATGCTAGTCTTAGAATTACAGTTATATATTATTGACGAATTCTAATCCTTACAGTGTTTCATCAATATGTAAAAATGATGTGTGTAACTACAGCTTTCGCGTCCTTTGTTATTCAGGTAATCAGGATGGTTGTTGGATCAGCGACGTACCCAGGGAGGCAAGTGCTCCACAAGATGCAACCAATGGGCATGACTCCGCGTGAGCTGTCGGAGTACGATGACTTGGCTACAGCTCTAATAGTGGACCCTTATCTTGGCATTACCACACACAAAATGAATGTTCGATATAGACCACTAAAAACAAATAAAGAAGAGCTGAAGAGTATTATTAAGGAGTTCATTCAAACACAGGATTACAATAAAGCATACTCTAGACTAGCAAATGGTGAATGGATGCCAAGACATTTTAGCAAAAATAAACACCAACAGAGCAAGCTAAGAGAACATGTTAGTATTGACTTTGGTAGATTTCCTATTCCTAATCTATTGTACAAATAACTATTTCAAACTGTATTTCATTTATCTTGAAATTTGAAATTATCAAAATAAATATCATTAAAATCTAAGCTCTCATTATGACATTGGGTTAGTAAATTTCTCAGCTCTTGTAATTTTCTCATAGGCAATGTTGAAAAGAAAAATGTAAATAATTGTATTTTAAAGATTCAATATTATTCATATTTTGTTTTTATTTCAGATTTATCGTTATTTGCGAGTGTTTGACAAAAAAGCAGGCTTTGTTATTGAGCCATGTTATAGGTACTCTTTGGAAGGTGGAGTGGGAGCCAAGATATCAACAACTAAAAAATTTTTCAAGCATGAAAGAATTGACTTTCTTGTGGGATGTATTGCTGAGATGACTGAAGAGGAGGAAAAACAATTACTTCATCCAGGAAAAAACGATTTCTCTGTAATGTATAGCTGTAGAAAAAATTGTGCACAGTTGTGGCTCGGCCCTGCGGCATACATTAATCATGACTGTAGACCTACTTGTACTTTTGAAGCTACTGATCGTGGCAAGGCTTTTGTTCGTGTGTTGAGAGACATAGAAGTTGGAGAAGAAATAACTTGTTTCTATGGAGAGGACTTTTTTGGAAATGGAAACTGTTATTGTGAATGTGAGACATGTGAAAGAAGAGGTAAAGGTGCATTCTCTGTTCAAAATGCACATAATGATGAGCAAGCAACTAGATACCGGTTTCGGGAAACTGATAATAGAATAAATAGAACAAAAGCAAAACAGTCACAAAAAAATGAGAATGGCAAGAACCCTGAAAAATCTCGAATATCTAGTAGGCAGAATTCTGACATAGTTTCTCCACTTAGCATGAAGGAAATGAAGCAAAAAGGTTTAACGAAATATGATGCTGAACTCTTAATAGCCCAAGGTTGTATTGCAGATGTTGTAGATGGAACTGTCAGTAAAGAGGCACAGGGCAGTAGAGAATCTTCAGCTTCCAGTCGAGGTGAGAGGTTGCGGCGACGGACAGACAGCAATAGAGCGACGAACGGCATGAGCATGGTATCTGCGGCGAATGTTAAGCGACGAGCACCCCCATCTCGCTGTTGCAGCACCACTAGTTCACGCAGTAGTCGTGACTCTCATACAGGCATAGTTTTACGAAGTCACAAACGCTTACTTGATACCTGCACACAGTCTACTTGTCCTAAACCGAAACACACATCAAAACAAAGTACTGAGGCTAAAAGTGATAGGAATCTTACAACACCAAAAGAAGAGACAGAGTTGAATGTTTTAGATACAAATAAAATTAATATTAAAACTGAACCAACACATGACAGTCAAAATGAGAGTATTGATTCTGTTGATATTACAGACACACACATAGAAACACCAGAGAATGATTGTGATACTAAAGAATCTCTATTGCAAAGAACTGAATATGGTATTCCTATTACTGAAGAAAAGATTGAAGCTTCTGTAAGCAATTCCAATGTTCAAGAACAAATGCTTGAAAATAAATGTGTAAATGACAATACTTGTGTAAAAAGTGAGATTTACGATTTTCGAGAAAATGTTAATCCAAGTGTATCAAAAGATAGCAAACAGAACAAGAATCCAAAAATAGAAGTTACAAATAGGACTGAGGAGTCCAAAAAAGAAACAGACTCAGGACCACCATGGTTGGCAGATAATTCTAATAAAAGTAGTGAATGCCCATGTACACCCCCACGGCGAGGACTTAAACTCACATTACGGGTAAAAAGGAGCCCTGTAGTGGAGGAAGTAATGGACTGTGGTAATACAACAGAAGCAACTGAGTATGAAGTATTACGGCTAGAGGGCGTTGATCCTGAGACAGCTCGGCGCCTGAAAAAACGACGTCGGTCAAAGGAGCGTCACCGCAAGCACAGCCCCATCCGTCCTCTACCTGCAATGAAGCGCTTAAGATTGATATTTGGCAATGAGAGTCGTACTATTGATTTGCCAACTGCTATTTCAGCAGACTGACAGCCGCAACTACCTTATGGTTATTTTTCCACCGTTATTATTCAATTATTAGTTTAATTGACACTGATTAGGATTATTTTATCTAGTATTTATTTTGGTGACGTGAAGTTCTGACATTTGAGTAATGTGTGATATGCAACAGATTTTAATTTGATGATTCCATAATATCCTATTTATTGAAACGGACATTAAAGATTTTATTGATTTGATTAACACAAATTCTTTGCATTATATCCCATATGTCAGGCATTTTCACGATCGTCAAATAAGTTGCTCTAGACTTAGTGTCTGTTATGTAAACTAATGTTATTCTGTTAATATATGTACAAAAACAGTGGGTTTTGTTTATTGAGAGCCAGATACGACTTATTTGAGGTAGGGGAGATGAGTCCTGGTGGATTAAACTGCCATTTGGTAAGAAAACTATGTTGTTGCTGAAAATATTTTTTTTTAATAATTGGGAGTATAGTTCTTACCATTTTAATTTATATGTTGACTTGCTGCAGGTAGATCTCATTGCATTGTATAATTTATTTGTTCTTGTATCAATGTCTTAATGAAAATGTGTATATTGAATATGGTATGGTGATATTTCCATGAGCATAGTAAAATAAATTCTCTATTTAAAGAGTAATACCTAATTATTATTAATAATGTGTAGTGATAAATCTTCAATTTGAACAAGGGTATAGTCTCGAGACAGGATTCAATCATTTCCAAAGTCACAAGATTGTGTAGTATGCATGAAGAGAGCTTTACTGAAAATCTGTTTGATAATGAATTGTTAAAATTCCACAATGTAGAAATTAATTATATTGAGCTGAATTTATGAAATAACATTTAATCCAATTTGGTTCTAATATTGATAAATTTTCACAGGCGAAATGTGAATAACTAATGTTAATATGTACAGTTTCATGTTGATTTTTACCATAGGTATGGGAATGAAATGTAGCCGCGGCAGGTGTTACGCTTGTAAAAAGCTGTTCAGCAGTTGTAGGAAAATAGTTTGTAAATAACAGTAAATTAATGATTAAAATGTTAAAATGTATTTGAAATACAATTTTGCGACAACTTTAAGAGTGTGGGTACGTTTTTGACTAAACAGGGGTTCAGTTGAGTTGGCACTGGAACAGATCCGTATTTACAAAACATTTAAAAGTGGAAGATTTCATTTAAATTTTACTTTTGTCAGTTCTAAGACTAGTTCTTTAGGCACGACAGACTGAATATTCATTAAATAGTTAGCTTCAAAGGGGAAGTGTATTTATTTCACACATAGTATTAAAATACTGGCAATGATGTAGAGCATCATTGGAATCGGAATACAGACAAACTGATTTAAATTCTTCTGTTGCACCATGGTCACCTGGGGTTCAATGAAATATAACAAGGTTATAAATTCAATTAATATTTTTTATTGAGTACATTATCAAGCATATTTACTGTATGTTTATATAAAAAAACAACAATAAATTGATAGCTACAATGCGTCAATTTAGGGTACCCACAAATTATAATTAACACCATGTACCTACCTCTAAGAGTGGTCGGTCATTTTTACAAATTGTAGAATAATTTGTGTACTTTAATTTACAAGTATTGGCTGTATTAGAAAAAATGATGCACACCATTTAACAATGTGGCTGGATTCGGATAGGTAATTCTGCAGTTATTTGTGAATTGCTGGTTTTATGACTAGCTAATGTGATATTCCTCATTGGAATAGTGTATGTAAGAAATCTGTAATTTAGTTAAAAACAAGTTGCATATTGTTGACAAACATGAAATATTTTTCATTTCAATAATTATCACAATAAATTGCCTCAAGTTTATATCTAAAATTTTGTTTGATTTGATGATTAAATTCGAGAAACTTATTGAGTTCTTGTTCGATGACAAAATCCCTCATCTCCCTAAAAAATAAATATTTCATGGAAGACAGGATTCTATTTTTATGGGTTTTTTATTTTCATTACAAGAGTTCCATAATCACAATTTACAAATAATCGCGTAAAATTAATAACGAAAAATTTGGTACTTTGAGTTAGTTTATTATCAACTTAATGCAATATTGACATTGGTATGCCCATTCTCAGTATATAAGCTGTGGCTTCTAGCGGGGATGGGTGTTATTGACATTCTGCTTTAGTGTCCATACCTGAAACAATAATATCACACATAAGGCAATACTTAACAAAATTTGGTGTGCTGTTAACAATCCATTATAAATGAAACCCCACTGATATGGAGTCAATGATCAAATCTATAGGTACATAGCAGTATGACCAAATAGTATAAATTAAAATATAAAAGAACTAAACATAGGTATTGGAAATCTGAGGGAAGCCTACTAATAAATAAATATGAAGAATTACTATGGGGATCGTAAAAAAAGCTGTCCTACATTTTCATAAGTTACATTAATGTACTGAATCAAATTGGTGTCATAAAACTCGTAAATATTCATGAGGATTTTCACCCCCTGAAACAGTGCCGGAGAATTATCACAAAGTATTGTTACGAGCTTGGGGTACGTAACGATAAAAACAGCAGATTTAATCATCAAAAATAGACACTTTAATAAAACGACACCAATTACAACTTTGTACCTACTCACTAATTATAAAAAAAAACAACTGCACTAATGTTCAGAGTTAACCGTTGTATGTATCGCAAATCCAATACTCACTCGGTCGGGGACTGTGCAGGCCTTATACAACGTGTAACAGAATTAACGAAATACTTCTGTTAAGGGATCATCATTATGACCAACTTCCCCTATGGGACCAATATTGAAATTGTGAAAAGAAAATCGACTGCCGCATACGTTTACGTGCATATAAGGGAAGGTTCATATCTGACGGAACATGCGTCGCGTATTATCGGTCGCGTAACGCCAGAACAGACAAATGTATAGAAAAACACTTGACACACACTCGACGCACTAACGTATCATCCGTTGAGTGTGGACGGTCAAGTGTTTTTCTATACATTTGTCTGTTCTGGCGTTACGCGACCGATAATACGCGACGCATGTTCCGTCAGATATGAACCTTCCCTAACTCTGCAAAATGTACTCAACAGCTGATATTTTTTTTTGTAAAGTTGTTCCTAGTGCTGAATACAATTACCCCTTAAGATGTATTGCGTTTATTCTGTTATACGCTAAATAGCGTGTCAGTCAATTTCAGAACCTTCTATTGTAGAAAGGTCTGGAATTTTCGCGTACATACCGGTCGTGACTGACCTCGATAATTCTAGAATATCCTAGCACAGAAGTCTCGAAAATTCCTGACTACTAGTTCTGTTAGGTACTCTTTAATACATGCTGCGATGTAGGCTTTAATTGAGGCGCGCAACACTTCCCCTCCTTAGACATGCTCGTCCCGAGCATTATCGGTCCCGTAATAACGCGCCAGTCGAATCGAAGACCGTCCATGTCGTTCTCTGGTTCTCATCTTATACCTTTCTGTATACGATAGGTCACGTTATTGATTTTCGTCACAATCCGATACGGTCCGTCCCATACAGATTCACATTTATTCAAGCTTAGGAGATTTTCCTTTGTTGTGAACTGGATTGTGCAACCATACTAGTAACCTTCGTCGAACCCGTTATTGTTAATTTTGTGGTTATAACGGGTTCTCATCTTTTCAGACATTTGCTGGCCCGATTGTCTGACGTGCTCAATAATGGCATTTCTTTCCTCCGCAAGTCATTCGCATAATCGGTTATACCAATTAATGGTATTCCGGTGATCAGGCCTTAATTCTCTGCCAAAGTTTGCGAAAGCTGGTGTCACCGATGTGCTTTCGTGAACAGCACTTTGGTACGACAGCAAAAACGTCTCTAACTCTCCAATGTCTGATTAAATCGTTCCATAATTCCATCCGATTCTGGGTGGTAAGAAGTTGTTGTCCTCGTTTTATGAGTACCCGTAACTCGGCAAGTTTCCTGGAAAATTTGGGACTAAAAATTCCTTCCTTGATCGCTATGAATCTCTAAGGGTACTCCAAAATGACAGAAGACTTCATGAACAAGTTTATCAGCAACTGTTGAAGCTTCTTGATTTGAAATACAAAGTTTTTCTGTGGAGAATACAGATTTCTACTTATCCTTAGGGACGATTTGAACTTGCCAGTAGACATTTTTTAGGTTCAGCGTGCTAAAGCACTTTAGTAAGCATGTCCAGCGTGTCATCAATTCTTGGCAAAGGATAACAGTTCTTCTATGTAACATCGTTCAGACGACAATAGTCAACACAAAACCGCATGATGCTGTCCTTTCTTACCAGCACTACGGGTGATCACCATGGACTTGATGAAGGATTCCAAGACAACATTCTTCACCATACCCTCAATCATGAGTTCCACTTCCTTTCCTCACGTGAGACCGGCAATCTCCTAGGCGGCTTATGGATAAGCAATTCTTCTTCTGTGTTTCTTTTGTGTTGAAATAGATCAGTCTTTCCGATGTCAGCATCGTTTGAACAAAAAACATCGGTACTTCAGTAGCATCTTCTTCGCCTTGACCATTTATTTATTTATTTAAACTTTATGTACAAGAGTGGTACATGGGCGGACTTAATGCAACAAGGCATTCTCTACCAGTCAACCTTTGGGTTAAAAAGACAACACTGTGAACACTGTGAACTCCATTCCATTGTGAGAAATAACGTTGAGATAGCCGTCAAACAGTGTGGTCACTTTCTTTTGCGCATTCTTGCTGATATGATGACGATGACAACAAGGGGACGTCATCCTTGATGATAACGCTTCCAGGCGATAGATATTGGCATCGACGCAACCAATCCACTTCCTCGCAAGTACCAATCACCGTGCCTTTTTCTATCATCTGTTACTTATCACAAAGGTCAAAACCTTTGGGAATGTCATTGACACACATGCCCAGGTTTCCGAGGAAGACTAACCGGCAATTTTTTTTCCGGTCTCGGAGGAAGAACAATCTTTTTAGACTACACATTTCCACGAAAAGTTCCTCTAGTCCACATTTCATAACTCCTTGCTTAACGTCGATCTCCCAACAATGCTTCCTCATAAAGTCTAGGATGCAATCGTACATCATATCAGCTACGATGACATTATGCAGGTAGATCCTTTTGCTTAGCCTCAACTCCTCTTTCTCTCCGCGCACGGGTATGCGCTGACCGGTGGCTGTCACCAAATTTATGCGGTCTTGGTTGTATGCGGAGTCCCAAAGGAACCAACATACCAGTTGCGAACTGACAACCGTGGGAGAGGCTACAGTGTCTATCGTCTCCTTGCATGGTAAGGCTGTTCCCGTTAAGGGTTTGTGCGAACGAAATCCTTGGGGCATTTTAAACATCAGCCAGCACCCACCCCGCAGTCTTGGCTTTCACTCGTTCGTTTCCATGGTGTTGTTGGGCGGTGCTGTTAGCCGCCCAACCCTTTGGAGATCGGCTATCTTCCCTTTCTGCAGTTCGCTTAGTATTTATATAGTCAGCAGTCAGCGCAGACGAAATTACGCGGGTCAGCTAATATTAATACTAGCTGACTCACGTAACTTTGTCTGCGTCACATAGGAGAGAGAAAAGACCTCGTTTTTGCAAAATTTTTCATTGATGCTCCGCTCCTATTGGTTGTAGCGTAATGTTATATATAATACCTCGATAAATGGGCTAACTATCACTAAATTAAAAAAATGCAAATCCAACTAGCAGTTCCTGAGATTAGTGCGTTCAATCAAACAAACTCTTCAGCTTTATAATACTAGTATTGATATGAAGCAAAAACCCTTTGGAACGAAAATTATGCAGTGGGAGAAGTATGAAATTTGGCACAGTAGAAGTTTATATGGAGAAGATACACAGAATACTATTATTTTTTTTTTATAATAATGCTTTTAAAAATACAATAAATTAATTATATAATTTAGATAGTGCCGGAAATGGCAACGGGTTTACATTATGAAGCAGATCATCCTAATTTCTTGTTAATTATTACTAGTTATTCTTGAAGCCTAGACAAATAGTTTACTCAAGTGAAATAAAGTAGCACAAGAAGAAGAGTGTCCTATTTACAAGCCATTCTAAAATATATTGTCTAGGTATTTTAAAAAGGGGGGGAGGGTTTAAATAGTGTATTGTTTTTTTTTTTATATAAATATGTATGATATAGTCTGTAAGGTATATTTATGTTATGGGTCTTTGTTCCCCAAAATAAAAGTTATATAATTATTATTATTGTTGTCCTTGCTTGCACCATGTATCCGAAGTTGCTACATTTGCTGAATAAGAATCTCATAGTAATAAGCAAAGTGGGAGTTACATTTTGTAGAATTGAAAAATGCATGTTTATTAACAAGTTCAGTAGTAAACTAAGGAGTGAACTGAATAGAAATGATTTGTATGAAATATTTAAATGGGAAATTAATTAAACATTGAGCTGAAATATGGCCGAATGGGCTGTTATTAGTGGTTAGTTAACAAATAGGTCAGTTAAAAAACAACAGTCAATTTTATCATTCTAACTACGACAACGGAGCCCTGCTGTGCTTGTCTTAGATTTAGGGAAATTTGTGTGGCCATGAAAAACCCAGATCAAATTAGCAAATCAGAACAGCAGTATTATTCAGAAATTAATGTAAGAACAAAGTTGTCTCTACTTACTTCTGGAATTCCCACTCTCTATTGTCTAGAGGGCAAACTTGCCTAGTTTTGAGCCAACGTGAGATGCAGTGGAAGTGGAAAGCATGCTGAAACAAAAACATGTGTATTTAAGATAATCTGTCGGCAATCCAAAACAATAGATTTAGATGACTGGCCTTACATTACAGACACCCCAGGCGACTGTGCACTCCTCACTGGTCGCTGATGCCTGATTGGCTTGGCATTCTATGCACAAATCCATTATATGGTTACGACAAATAGCGCAGTTGTCGACAACGATATCTGGAACAAAGAGAAAATATTCATCACTTTGCATGACTTTTCAAAAGAACTATTAGTCGCCAATTCAGTAATGTTGACATCATCCTTACCCCAAGCCCATAAAGCGACAGCATTCCACTGAAATCGGAATAAAATAGATCAGAAACAAATACAACAACAATGAAAAATAATTAGCGTACCGCTACATACAATGAGTTTGCGTAAATGTATAGTTACCTTCTTGACTTCAAATCTTTTCTTATCACCTTTACCACTACTAGAAGAAGCCATTTCGACTTCTTCTTCATCAACATCCATTACAGAAGCCATATTTTTTCAAAAATATCTTATTTTTTAAATCTAAAATGAGGATATGTTGTACACAAATTTGACAGGTATGACAAACACAAACCGAGGTTATGTACTGGAATTTTTTCATAAGTTAGTGTAGTGGGTATTTGGCTTTTGGTACGGATGCCTATTATTGCCATTTATTTTCAGAGAATATGAAAAGCAGCTGGTCGGATATAAAGATCTACCCAAAACGAATTTTTAGTATCACAAAACTCGGTTTTTTCTTTCTGCATAGCAGTTGTGCGCTTCATCTGATGGGAGTTGATTATGAGAAAATCGTTAGATCCGCTCCAATTTTAGATTGTTCATATACCAATTTCCAAGTAAATTGAAGCAAGCAATAATGTCTCTTAAAAACTTCATCACTCTTTAGGAGTTTATATTCGTTAAATCCAAATTTAGGCTATTCTTATTTCTCTTATCAAAATCATGTATCTAATCTACCTTATCTAATATTTATGTATCAACATCATCGGACTAAATAGTTGTTGTTTTCGTAATCAGCGACCCGATAAACCATAAAAACGATACCCATGTTGATTTTCAGATTTTGTTTCCCCATACAAACTTTCAACCCCTTTTTTACCCTCTTAGGGATTGAATTTTCAAAAACCCTAGGACATGTAACTATTTATTTCAATACTTAATACTCAAAACATCCTAAAAATAAGATTCTTCATACAAACTTGAAATCCCCGTAAATTGTGTTTTGGGGTAGTTCTGAAAACCTAATAATAGCAACTATTTTAATGCACTTATGCAAGTTTAAAAAATTATATGTATAGGTAACGATTTAAATTTTAGTGTGTTTGATAACCATTTACACTGCAATGCCCTAACAGGCAACTATGTTCTTAGCACCTATCTGTTGTTAACATCTTCTTTCTGTACACTTAGTTCGCAATAAAGAATTTTGAATTTGAATTATGAAAATTTGAAAAAGTATTATAAATAATTTTATTTTGTAAGTAGGTTGTAAAAAACACTTTTACACGTCAATCTTTTTTGGCCGTTATAAAAACTAGATGAGGTCGGTGTTTCCTAGCTGACTACCCTGAGAAGAAACACCGAAACAAACTCAGAGGTCAAGGTCTCTTTTGAAATCCATACAATTGTACTGGTCAAATCATATGAGAACTATGTAGGTTGGTGTCTGAAGTGGTCTTTTGAGGAAAGTACCACACAGATTTGAGTGGACCTGTCCAAACGGTGCAAGTATATGCCAGTTATCGGGTAGCTCAAACTTAGAACTTTAAGGAGCTCAACGATTTGACGAACAATACCAAAGTAAGGATATTTGGGTAGGCCACATAAAGAACTCAAACCGCCAGACTAACATGAAATGAACCCCTTATTTTTTTTTTCTGGATGGGAAATCATCAAATGACTTCTCCCGCTCTGGGCGGAGCGGAAGGGAGTGTCAGACTGTTACTGACTAAAACCCACCCGTGATCCTTCTTGTGCCCTTTGCGTTCCAGGGCCGCGGTGACTCTTTCGAACAAATTCCGCAACCCTAGTAGGCACTGACCTACGTTGCTGACGGCTCTTTGAGGCGCGCGTGGAACACGACGCACCGTCGACTCGGGCCTGGTTGCTATCGGACGGCGAGCCACCCATAGCTCGCCATCCGCAGGCTCGCCCGCGCCTACGGTGGCCGGGAATCGCCCTGCGTTTCCCGACGCCCGGGGCGTCTTCTTCTGTTGCGGCGGCTGGGGCGTGAGGTTTCCCTCTCTCGCACGCGTTCCGACTCCTCCTTCGCTAGCATTACTGCTTCGCAGAAGGAGGCGACCGTTTCCCATGCGTCCTCGCTCCGGACCATGGCTTGAACCAGGGCGCGAAATGAACCCCTGACATAGCGACCTACATGGTCCTCATATTCACAATACGTTATATGAGGACCATGCAGATCAGTGTCTGAAAAGGTCCTTTTAAGAAGGAATCACACAGTTTTTGCAAGCAAGCCTTGGTCAGAGTAGAGTAGCTCAACTTAGAACTAATAAGGAGCTCAACAACTCGACGAACAATGCCAATGAAAGGACATTTGGGTAGGCCACAAAAATACTCAAACAGCTAGACAATGTTAAAAAAACATATTTGAAGAGGAAAAAGCTAATAATAACCCATATAGTCCTTATATTCACAATAGGGAATAAAAAAAAATGATACTTTAGAAAGTAAGTAGGTAGGTATTCATGTAAAAAAGAAATTGTAATAAAATAAAAAGAATACTATAAAAAGTAAATATTCTGAATGTCAAAAGTAAATGGAAATATAAAAATGTCAAATTGTATAAATATAAACAAAAAGCGCACAAAAGAGAAAAAAAAACATTGGGCCGTGTACAAAACTGAAGCAGCTCAATCCCAAGCCTCCTTGTACTCAAGATAATCTTTAACTATATAAAAAGCTTTCTGGCATAGCTTACGTTTTATAAATAATTTGAATTTATTTCTGCTTAGTTCTTGAATGGGGCTAGGAAGTTTAATAGAAAAATGTATACATTGGCATCGAAACGAACCACCTATTTTTTTGAGCCTGGTCTTAGGAACGACATAATTGTGTTTTATCCTAGTATTTATGCTATGGATATCACTGTATTTTTTAAACAGATTAATATTTTTATGTGCATATAAGAGGTTTTCATAAATAATATACTGGGAAGGCACAGTCATATTAATTTCTTAAAATTTGTCTCTGAGGGACTGTCTGGAACTTAATTTATAAATTGCACGAATAACCCTTTTTTGTAAGACAAATATTGTCTGAATACCGGCGGCATTTCCCCACAGCAGAATGCCATATGACATCACAGTATGAAAGTAGGTAGCTAAAGTATACTAAACGGGCCTGCTCTAAATCAGTTAAGCCACGAATTTTCCTAACGGCATATGCTGCAGAACTGAGCTTTTTGACAGTTTGTCTATATGGGGGCCCCACTGCAGCTTCGCATCCAAAGTAATGCCTAAGAATACTGTGGTATCTTCGGGATTAAACTCTTCACCCTTTATCGATAAAACAGTGTTCACTTGTCGCACATGAGGTAAGGTAAACTTTATACATCTTTTCTTTTTCTCGTTTAGTAGAAGATTATTAACATTAACCAGTTAACTACAGTTGCAAGGGCACAATTTACATCGTCAGTAACCATCTGCTGGCGTTTTAGTTTAAACAAAAGAAACGTGTCGTCTGCAAATAAATCGTGTTTATCTTTTATGAGGTACACCTAGGGAATGCAAATCCATTCTGTTAAAAAGTCTGCTCTTAAAAATCCGGATTTTTAAGAGCAGATTATTGGTCCAATCCAGATTTTTCTTGAAAATACACAAATCGACTCATTTTAGTTTATTACTATGATGTTTCTTATATTTGTGTAAATGGGCTAAATATATTATTGTTTTTTTTAATTATTCAGCGAATCATTACTTTTGCAATAATCAGTCATTTTTGCCGTTTGATAATAATAGATATTTCATTACAATGTTGATACCCGTCGTGGCAGTAATAGAAGGCCGAAATATGTCGTGGGACTGCCTCTAACCTTAAAAATCCCTTGATAATGTTTACACTTTGCTTCCGAGCCATTTGAGGATCTTAAGAAATGAACTCATACACTAGATAAATCGGCAGATTTTATGGAATATTCTTTGAAATCCATAGTCAGTTTATACTGAAACAAATCAACATCTCTAGGAATATTATTTAAGCAGTGCACAAAAATATTTTGGTGGTTCCATATCAGTAACACTAGTCTGTCAAGAAAGTATCGCTAAAAGACCAATAATACGCAAAATTTTAGTTATTCATCCAACATTATTTTATCACCTTCAAAATATGCTCCTTCAGAACCGATACTTTACGCCAACGAATAATCCAGTCATCAAAATATGTTTTAAACGCTTTTTCCGGAATTGAGTTCAGTTCTCGCCGCGAATTCTCCTTTATGTCTTCTACCGAAGGAATGCGGGTGCCATGAAGTGGTAATTTGAGTTTAGGAAAAAGGAAGAAGTCTGCTGGAAAGATATCTCGAGAATAAGGTGTAAGGTATTTGTTGAGTTTTAGGTCAAAAATTCGTTGACAATGATGGCCTTGTACGAAGGCGCATTGTGGTTGTGGTAGTGCAAAATCCAATATTTTTCTTTCCACATATCTGGCTTTTTTCGCCTAATTTGCTCTCCATAACGCAAATAATCAAATAATATGCTTTATTTACCGTTTGACCTTTCGGGAAGAACTCCGAGTGCACAACATCGCGATAGTCAAATAAAACAGTCAGACTTTGACTTTTGATCGTCTAAGGCGTGGTTTTTCCGGTTTCGGCCCGGTTGTAAGACACCCCACCAAAGCTTGTTGACTAGTTTGCATGACAAACTCGTAAACCCATGTCTCGTTACCAGCAACAATGCGTTTCATGAATTTTGGGTCGGAATTGACTCGTTCTAGCATGTCCTTTGCGACTTATGGGATTGAGTTTTTTGAGAAAATGTAGGTCTTTTGGGACTAGTCGAGCGGCAAAATATTTCATACCCAAGTGATTATTTTTTTAAATGGTACGGATCGACTCGTAAGACACAGAAAGTTCGGCGGCTATCTCTCTCAAACTTGAGTGAGGATTTTCAGTCACTATTTCCTTCAATTTTGTAAGTGAATAATTGTACTCTGTCTTAACATAAACCATAGAATTAAAGAATAATAAATATAGCTAGATCTTTTATCTACCTATGTACAAAGTCGCCGTCTACACCAGTCGCTCGCGAGTCGCGACATTCATAGAACAAAGATGTAGCTCTCGGAATAAAGATGAATCTAACGGAACGATCAAGCACGCACTTGCTCCACCCACCACCCGCGCCCCTCTCACGCCCCCAGAGGCGACACAAATGTTCGCACGATAGTTGAGAATTACAATTTCTCATTATTCAGAAAATCCGGATTTTATTTTCGAATCTGGATTTGGAGGTCGAGTAAAAACGTGCGGATATCCATATTTTTCGGATTACGGGTAGTCCAGATTGCATTCCCTAGGCAAGGCAAGTCATTAATATAAGTAAATGAGAAATAGGAAGGGACCTAAAATTGAGCCCTGGGGGCCCCTATCCTGATTACAGATCCAGGAGATCTTTTACCATTGACATCAACTCTCTGAATCCTATCACTCAAGTAAAAAGTAAGAAGATCCAGAGAGGCGTTCCTGATTCCGTAATAGTGTAATTTCCTGATCAATGTCTCATGGAGAACGCAATCAAACGCTTTGGACAAATCGCAAGGAATGTCCAAAGCATCGCATTTGTCCTTCCATGCATTATAAATAAGTAAAAAATCATACCTGTGATCATCCAGATTTTATTTTAAAATTTTTGTACATGTGATTCATATCTATAACTGAAACGAATGACGGGTGAAACTTTAATGGTACCTTGTTTTTTTAATACGGAACTCTAAAAAGTCAGAAGAAGAATGCTAGCGAGTTCGGTAATTTTATCATCCCTCTTCCATGGACCTAAAAAAAAAGGCGGACGGAACTTCACTAAGAAATAATTGAAGCACCACAATGGCGGCTGCGTAGCTATGTGTGCGTATGTAAAGGGATGCCAGATGAAGGAAATTACCCATTTTTAAACAATATTTCAATAAGATCTCCCTTGAACTTGGGTTTTATTACAAGTTTTTGTATCGGATGTTGTTAAAATAAAGGCGAAAAAAAAACGCATTGGATAAAATATTCACATACATTTAATATCAATAAAAATTGACAACCCCTTTTGTTGATTCAAATTTTTGTAGATTTGTCTTTTGCTATCGACACATCTAGAAATCCCTTCTAATTTACGTATGTGGTGAAAACGTATGTTTAGGTATTTTTCGCCTATGTATTTATTAATTAAAGCTATTTTATGTTGTATTCCAGCAAATGCATATTTAAATTCCAAATCTAAAAAAATGTTATCGTTTGCTATACCTACATTTTTCTAGGATGGATTCCAATTATTTTCATTTCTACACTCCCTTATTATTTTTATCCAATCATTTTTCCATACATCATTTGCAGACGGAAATCTAAAAAATCGTAAAATGTAGAATACACTGTCTTACAATAAATAGTAACACAAAAATATAAATCTCCGACTCCCACTTTTCAAATAATTTGAAACTTGGAATAGTTGCAACACTGATTGATTTCGTGACTTATTAAATTTATTGACGTAAAATAGAGAAATAAGCTTACAAATGGCATGCATAAGTATGAAAAGCGATTCCCTGGCTTTTTTTTAATTGAACCACTATGGTTTCGACAACTTTTCACAACACATGACTAAAATAACACCGAACAACACGCGGCTGTCGTTCAAAGCGTAATGGCTGACGGCAGCAGTGTTGCCAGTCGGTCATGTCAGAAATCACCTGAAATATAAAAAAATGTAACCTTTTTGTTTAAAAAATAACCTTTCATATTTTTTTACTGGAAAGGTATTATAAGTTGATAGAATAGAATATTAGTTGTATTGATTTACAGAAACATCGGTGAGTATTTGAGCACTTGCCCGCATTTCTTGATTTATTCATATTGATCCTACATTATAAAATTGATGCATTCAAGGTTTTTGTTCTACTACTGCTAACGAAGCTTACCAACATGAAAAATTCTAAAACGAGCGATCCTTTTCACGTTGCTTTTATGTAAAAAATTAAAAGTTAATTCTACAAATCCCGAAAAATCACCTAAAAGTAACCTTTACACTAGTGTAACCTAAAAGTAACCAATGCAGTTCAAAAATCACCTAAAAGGTTACAAAAGTAACCTTCTGGCAACACTGGACGGCAGACTTACTATGGTGTGAATGTGTGCGTGCTGGCTTGTAGACATTAGCGCACTGACTTACTATGGGTGCTTCAATTATTTCTTAGTGAAGTTCCGTCCGCCTTTTTTTTAGGTCCATGCCCTCTTCAATATGTCAGATTCTTTGATTAAGGTGTTATTAATATTCTTAATTTCTGAACGTTTTCGTTTTCGAGTTATTTTTTGTAAAAAATAAACTTTTTACAAAAAATAACTCGATGTTTTTTATTGCTTTTTCGTTTTTTGAACACCGAATTCCGAAATTAAAGTTATTTTGTAGTTTTTTTTTTGTTTAGAAGTCTATTGTATTTTTTTTGTTAAAAGTTTTTTTATTTTTCACTTTTTAGTGATTCACTCCCAGCTAAACATAGGTACCTATCATAGCGTACGTGGTATAAATTGGTGTAAACAATATACATGCGATTTCAGCTATCCCGACAAATTTGCTATCATTTATTGAAGAGTTCCATTTCCTATCTCTGTTCTTCACCAGATCTTCACCAAACTAGAAAGGGACTACGTTGAAATACCTACTAAGATGCTCTTCCAAACCATCGTACACAATTTTATTTTTTCATTTTACATCGACAAGAGGGAATGAGAACATTAGTAATGTAGACTAAGCCACGCATTATTAGGGATAATTCAAATACTAGTCGTCAGCTAAATGGGACTACACGACAAACATAAAAAGAAACATAAGAATATAAAAAGAATCATCAACATCGGTACACACAGTACAAAGTTATGAGGTAACACACATTAAAAAAGGCTACTTCCCGTTATGTCACATTCCCGATTCGACAACATGTCAAAAGTTTTAAAAACAATTGAACACAAGTGGCGTTTGGTCAAGATTTTGATCTTCATACATTTATTCTCGATTCGTCAACATTTGAGAATGCCTACATTCATTCCCGTTTGGTCAACATTTTGTTTAGAAAGTATAATCAGGAGTAAAAAGAAATGCCTCCATTTTTGTTCTATCTACTTACTAGCTTCCGCCCGCGGCTTCGCTCGCGTCAAAAGTGTTTTGATTATCACTTTCAGTTTTCTCTGGATCAGTATTGAATTCGTGATACTAGCATATTGTTATCCCGGTGAGCACTTTGTATTTTCTTAATTAGCTTCTGTCTGCAACTTTGTCTGCGTGAACTTTAGAATTGGCTTCAGGAGAGCATAACATTATCAAAGTTAATCCCGTGGTTTCGCAATTCAGTAATTTCGGTTATTTGAGGCTGGTGCGTTATTTCTTTTTTCTGGCTATTTTGCTTTTTCCTCGACTCCTAAGGGTCATAGATTGATTAAATATTTGTCCCAGGCCCAAGAAAAAATCAGTAAAGTATCCGGGTAGTTTTTGAGTTTTTAACACTTGTACTTCTAGCCCCGGAAATATATCTTCATGATTCTGGTATCCCGGTAGTTTGTGAGCCTTTGCTGCCCAAAATTCCAGCCTCGAAAATACTTCAACATTTTTCTAGTCTCCTGGTACTTGTGAATCTTGACTGAAATACTTTGCATGTTTTGGACTGGTTTATTTTTATGTTCTTGACAATATTGGTAGAGGGGGGGGTGAGGCCTTTGGTAGAAGGAAGGGCCAAATCCGACTAACAGAGGCCTCGTCGGACATTTCAAATGGAAAATATTATAATTGCCGAATAATAAATAGTAATCCGACTATAAATTTGGCTAAAGTGGAATGGTTACCAACAACTATTAGAGGTCTACGGCCCCTACCTAACCAATGTCACTCAAATATTCATGGAAAATATGACAGGGAGTGACTTACACATTTAGTGAATGGGCCCAGTAAAGTTAGCTAGCAAATTAGCGTCAAAGCGTCGAAAGAGACAACATATCCTGAAGTGATGAAAAACAAGACTTCTACGTGGGGTCACTACAGCTCGCCACAAACTGTGTTGTTGGATTTTCTGTACTTCCGCAGTCTGATTCAATGTCAGTAAGGTTAGGACTATCGGTTTTCAACGGTAAATAGATGATCAAACTTTTTGCCATGATAAATAAAAAAAAAAGTAGTAGTAGTAGTAGTGTAGTAGTAGTAGTATATAATAAATAAATAAATAAATAAATACCTATGCATGTAACGTATATAATTTAGGATTTTACATATGCTACGAAAACAATATACCCACCTCTGCGAAAGTCGGGTGATAAAAAGAGCGTCAAAAAGGACTTGGTAACTTTTGTAGTTGACTGTACCGTCCAAAGAACTAGTTTAAAAAAAGGTGACGAATCGGGAATGGATGTATGAAGATAAAAATCTTCACCAAACGCCACTTGTGTTCAGTTGTTTTTAAAACTTTTGACATGTTGTCGAATCGGGAATTTGACATAACGGGAAGTAGCCAAAAAAAATACAGTCGAATTGAGAATCTTCTGCTTTTTTGGAAGTCGGTTAAAAAGTATTCAAATAGGCGGCGGGGCGCCCGAGATTATACGTTTGGCCCTCGGTTTCCCAAGATGGTTTTTACCTGTCCTGTTGCTTGCCAAAAAATAAATTGAACTATGTCTTTAATATTTTCAGTCAGTTTTTATTAAATAAGTAGAATTTATTTAAATCTAAGCAGTGTGCGTGTGGTTTTTTAATTCTAGTGCATCCGTATCAACGTTGTTGGCTTCCCTTGTTCTTTTGTACGAGTTCTTCCAAATTTCGTAGAAGCACACTGTGGCTTGGAATCTGTAGCACACGAGTAGCGGGACCGACACGTGCGTAATAAGAGTCCAAGCCCAAACTCCATAGAATTCCATCTGTAACATAAAAACGCTTTTATTATAATAATCGCCCTCTTCTGCCAACGAACTTCTCTATTTTCAGTCAAACATCAGATCGAATATTACAAAGAAGTAAAAAGAATGCGTCAAATAGAAATTATGATGCCGACCAAGTTTCAGTCGGACTCGCGCGCTATTTTACATGGGTAAGTATTTTTTTTTTCAATCATAAATTTCTATAGGATTTCCTGTAATCTTTAAGGAAATAAATATTACTTATTAAATTATCAAATGTTCAATTTTCACTTATTTTTATACGACTTAAAAAAGGAGTCGGTTCTCAATTGAACGTTTTCTGAATTACTGAATGTTTTCTTGAACATCTTCAAAATTATGAGAAAGCATATTTGAGACCTCTCAGTAATAGGTACCTTTCCTTTGTTCCTGTATGCATAGTCCGACAACTTAAAAAAAGAAAATGTAATTTGTCTTCCAAATATAAATAAAACATTACACAATATATTATGTACATATGTGTACCTAGTTTTATTTATATTGTAACATTAGTATTGTAACAGAGGCGAGCGTAAAAAGATCGAAAGCTGATACGGATTTATTAACCGATCTTGGTGAAATTGTTATTCCTAAGATATATCATGATCTTCTGATACATGCTGTAGGTAGGTACGTAAACAATCGAAAACTCAACGTTACCTGCAGAGGGTGAAACTCTGCTCTTGAATTTTTAACTCTGTTTATGAGCCATAAAGCAAAGTTTCCGACGAGAAGGAACGTTACTAGTTGTCTGCCAGGTCTTTGCCGGCCAGTGCCCGCGCAGCGTCGGGACCAAGCGTCCAACACCAGCAACGTCTGGCACGAACTTTGTATAACAGCGCATAGAGGTGATATTACCCTGCAAATATAAAACTGTTCATAAAGTGCCTATTTTGCTATGGGGTGGAAACCTTTAAAAGTTGGGTGGACTTTTTTGGAGAAAAACCAATAGGTGCGAGGTTTTTACCTTACTAAATCCACCCCGTAACTGGTGTCCAGTTGTCCACTTTGAGCAACCGGTATATAAAGTACCAAGTGAGTCGAGTTGAGTCAAAAATGATAATCTATATTATTATTAGCTCGTGACTAAAGAATAACAGCCGCGCGGATCGATCTTCAAGGTTAAGCAACGCTTGCCAAGGTTGGTCTATGGATGGGTGACCATCTTAACATACCAAGTTTCCTCCGTGCCTCAGAAAGCATGTTAAGCCGTTGGTCCCGGCTGTGGTTTGGAGATGGCAGTCGTTACGGATTGTCAGAAGCCAGAAAATCTGACAGCAGTCTTGCAAAGAAGTACCGTGTTTCCCAGTTATTGGGTTGTGGAGGTCTGGTAGGCAGCCGCTCCACGTCAAATACTGGTATTCAGCTGAATCTGGTATGACTGGAAGCTGACCCCGAAAAAGTTGGGAAAAGGCTAAGCAGATGATGATATTATTATTATGTATGTATGCCAAACTTTTACCTAGTCGCTTGCGTTTCTCTGGGATACTGCTGAATTAGAAAGCCTGCCCCGATAATTTGGAACAAGTAGTACAAGTAGACGCCACACTGTGTCACCAGCAGCAGGGCATGTTCTAGTGGCAACGTCGAGACCGCACGCTTCAGCGGCAGAGTACGCAACCTTTGAATACATGCCATCGATCCGAAAGTCATTATCAGGAATAGAATTGACTCCCAAATGTTTATCTGAATTAAACAAGACACCATTAGGACATACACACCCTTTATTTTAAAGCCGAACATACAGCTAAACATCGCTACGAACATTTTCTCGATCATTCTAGCAAACGCTCTAGTTAATGTTTGTCAAACATGTATTCTTCACGAAGATCAAACAACATGACAAAATTGCTCGGCTCGGCAAATACTTTGAAGCAAATTTAATGTCGTCACCAGAATGCTCGCTAAAACGCTCCTGCTTATTTCAAACAAAATAACATTAAATAGAATGCTCATTACAAGTGAATGCTCAAGTCTATCAGCGATTTCAAGTGAATAAAACAGCTAATATGTGTATTCTACCTGCAGTAAAGCTAAATTCATATGTTCTGGTTTTTGGAACAGTCCATTGAACAGCATGAGACTGACGATAGTGCCAGCCAAGACTGCAACTCCCATAAACAGGCCCTTATGTGCACTTCCACAGTCCACAGAGAAATGGTTGCTTGACTTAACTCGAGCACAGCACTGACGGTCTTTAGCAATAATGGTAGAAACTGGGTCTTTTATCGGTTTCTGGAAACGAAGTTTTGAATGAATACGTTGACCTAAAAGTAGGTCGAGGATGTAAACTGACAGGATAATTTAAGCACTAGTAGAATTTTCTGTCGAAACGTTATTTCAAAAAAGTTTTTTTTTTTTTTTGTGTTCTGAGTAAACTTACTGATCCTGGAACTGTGCAGATATCATTCCAAATTACGAGTATGATAATGGAACACAAAAGACTATATTCGACACCACACGGCCTCAAATACGGGTTGACGCTTCGAATTAATGGCGTGATCATATCAGATACATTGCAGGTCCAACTGATATTCTGGGTCGTGACATTGTAGTAGTTGAATGTGAGATTTGATAAATAGTTGTCTTCAGTGCCATTAGGTAGCCTTTCTTCTCGAATATAAGTGTTATTTTCTTCATGGTCTCTTATAAGTATTTTCGAAGGGCCTGTCACGTTGGCATATCGGATGAATGCTGGGCGATCGTAGGCCATTGCTATGATGTCATCTCGCGTCTCCTGAACGACGACGTTCAGCCATTCGCACACGTTTGTGGCTATTAAGTGCATCAGCCCGAACCTGTCGAGCACGACCCCTCGCATGGGGTCCAATATCTGGAAAAAAATGTTTGAATGAATAACTTTTTTTTTGCGAAATGTAAAAAGAGAGGTATAACAAAATCTTCAATAGTTATTCTATTATTTATCGAGGAGGCTCCTGCTGTGATTACAAAAAAGAAATACCTCCAGTTTTCATGGTTCAGTGGTTAATGTGGTTAATGCAGGTTTTTCATAATGCAACCTCAAATAATAATATCTAAACATGGCATAAACGTGATCGCCGCAAAATTACGAAGATTTTGTAGAAGTTTGCAGCGTTGAGAAGCAACGATGCGGTTGAGCACCAATTAGCGGGTGATTAGTATAGTGAACTTACCTTCCTCAAGACTCAAGCCACAAAACATTTACCGTAGCTCACAGCCAAACTCGAACTCGCTCAACTATTTGTGAAGTTGTATCAACAGACATGTAGGAATCTCATCACATATTAGAATAGATTTTTCTAAATCTACGTAAATCATTTCGACAGGTGATCTTGTAAAGTAAGATTCGGGTTTCATTATTTCATGCATAGACCGACAAATGGTTTTATATAATTTTTCGGCCACATCGCCATTTAGCATTTTAACCCATAAATGGTTTATAACGACCACTTCAAACTACAAATTCTTAGTACCAACTTGGATATTTCCTATATTACTGACAATGGACCGCCTACATGAGTTTGAATGCAGTAAAAGGTGTTTGGTGTATAGACAACTAAGTTCTCTGTGACATCATGTAGCCCTGTAGCCCTCACTACATTATTGTGTTTGATTGCTTTTCACAATAGCACCTTTCCTTTTACCTGACTGTACGAAGCAAAGGTAATATTTTTATCAGCCTATTTATGTATGTTTGTTTCTTTGTAGTGCTCTAGACGCAAAGTTCGAGGGTCGATTTTGATGATTCTTACGTAAATCGATTCTTCAATCTTGCAAGTGTCACTAGCATAACAAATCAAAATTGAATATAAATATTGAATATAAACAACCAGACGCCATATTATGAAAAAGAAAAAAAACTAAGTAGACTGACTGAATTATGATAAGTGGATTATCTTTGAATAGCTACTAAAAAATCATTTGATTTCTCTGACCATGTAGGATTTATAACAATTTTATGTTTGGTTAACAATCTTCATTATGCTCTTAATATTAAAACAGTACACCATGCTTTCTTTTTCTTCTTCTTTATTACTAATAAGAGACGGAATGATATTGTATGTGATTCTAATGCGCTTTCAAAATATATGGTCCATTTTTGTACAATAGATTAAATAGAAAGCTAAATATCTATAAGTTAAAATATTATACTAGTAAATGTAAAAAGACAAATGTGCAATATTTACAAAGCATCTCTTAAGAAGAGACAGAAGATCTTTTTTGTGCCTGTATTATATTGATTCTTTGTTAATTTATTATTTTACTTAGTATAAGCACTATTGCCTGAAACACAGGTTCAACCAACTTCAGGCATATAAGCTACATTGTTCTTTAAAAAAATGTAAGATAATTTATTGTATATGTGCGCTGTTTTATAAATACACAGTATACTTATCGTATCCGTGAAATAGTCATGAGGGGTATCTAAAGAGCTTGAGGAGGCGATTCGGCGTCACATTTGTGATTGAACTAAAATAAATATCACGAACTGCATCAGACTGCCATACAGGCCCCTCTTCCCCACTGGGCACACTGGGCACGTGCCCAGGGCCCCGCGATGTATTGGGGCCCCCTAGTCTAGTCCCTACTCCATTACCAGACGATAACCAATAGCTACTCTACTCTCTCTATGTATCAGAGGTGACAAAGTTCTTTGAAATGATTCAGAAAGTGTATAATTTTTTTTCGGGCTCTACCTTCCATTGGCTTATATTGACAAAACACTTAGGTTTAAAAAAAAGTTGTTAAAAGCCTTTCACAAATAAAACGGTCAGCCCGAGCTGATGCAGTGAGCGCCTTGCATGAAGGTCATAAGCTAATTATTATAGAAGCTTTGATATCCATCGCAACAGATGCAGAACAGGCACCTCAGAAAAAAAGCCTTTACCCTGTCCAGAAAAATGGAAATAGTATACTGGAAATATATTATCTTTTGATAGAGAACAAAATTGAAGACACCTTTCCTAATGTAGAAATCGCTTTGAGAACCTTTTTAAGAATGATGGTAACTAACTGGAGTGGTGAACGCTCTTTTTCCAAATTAAAACAAAATATATAAAATGAATTAAGAAGTACAATGCCTATGTAGGTAGTACTGTGTCCTATGTAAGATTGACTATAACAGTTTGTACAAGTTTCTGCAATAATTTTTTTTTAATTTTTTCAATGCTTCAAGAGAGATTAAACAATTTGTCGCTAATGTCGATAGAATATGAATTGCTCGAAAACATAGATTTTGAAGATGTAATTAACGATTTTGCTCAACTCAAATCTAGAAGGGTACCTCTTCAATCAGCATAGATACTTATATAAGGACTCATCGTGGATGCTGGTTATTTAGTATGGATTACATTATATATTAGCTATTCATTATATCTAATGTAACCGTAACTGTAAGAATAATAAAGCTAAAACTTTGCACATTTACATTATTTGTCTATTCTAACAAAATACATAGTGATTTATTAGATACTATGGTCATAGGGGCCCCATTATCCTAATATGCCCAGGGCCTCTAATAGGTGAAAGACGGCCCTGCTGCCATAGAAATTACTTGTTTGTTTTTGTTTGCGGTTGTTTTTTAATACCATTTAGTTCTGCTGTTTGCACGTGGCTGAGTTTTCTGGAGGCAATTATATTATCTGATTGATATTTTATTCTTTATTTAGAACTTTGATGACTGTGCTATTTTCAGATCAAATGCACTGTGGCGGATGCTCGATATACTTCAGATAGGGAAATAAGCGCACGTTATGAAAACTGTTTGCTTGTTAGCGCCCAACAAAATATAAGTTACCACACAATAGAAGACGTCGTGATAGTTCAGTTAGCGGCTGCTGATCTGCCAGGTCCTCCTGCGGTCAAGGTTGACAGACTGATCTTAGTTCTTGCTTATCACCACATGGTAATCGGTCTAGTCACTTTTTAAACTCAACTCTTAATTATTCTTATAGGTAAGCTTTTTATTGTTTAAAAGTAAAGAACCATTTTCGTTTTTTTTTTCTTCAAAATATTAGACATTGTACGAATGATTTTTTTCCCAAATATACTCGTTACTCTAAAATAGTTTAACAAACCTTCTGAAATTATTATTACAGAACGTTTCTGAAACTATCTTCTAATGAATCATAAAACTTCTAAATGATTTGTACCTCAACTGAATTGGTCTTGTAGGTTCGAAGCAATTTGGCTGCGAGATATGTATGTACATAGGTTCCGTTTATTAATTGCCTTGAAACTTTCAATTGCCCCACTATCATAATAGGGTCCTGTTTTACCCTTTGGGTAAGGAACCCTAAAAAGTATCTAATGTAATTCTATAAGGTTCAACCTTCCATACCAAAATTCGAAAAAAATATTTCAGGTGTTTAGGTGCGAATAACTAAAATATTTTTATTATGTGTATATATTGCCTGATCTCTTGCAAATAATTATGATAGGTAAATAAGAAAAATAGGCTTTCGAAACTACTCACGTCTGTATAAGAAAATATAAAAACTGTTTGGGCAACCAGGAACAGTATCCTGAGGGCGGGCTTCATGGCCACGATGGCCAACTGACAGTCTCCCGAGAGATCGAAGTACCCTCCGAACTGCAAGCACGAGTAGATGATGGAGCCCACTCCGAAGCCTGCCACTCCCATGTGGAGGTAGAAACTGCCGTAGCGGGTGCGTTTCACGTTTTCTGCAACAACTCCGAATATTAATAAGAAAGTGGGAGTAAGTGATTTATTTGAGTAAGTGTAAGTGATGTACCATACGGGACGAAATTTGAGGTTAAGCTACGCGGGCAGAGGACGGTCCGTGGATGGATGACCATCTATTATATACCAAGTTTTCTACGTGCCTCGGAGATCATGTTAAGCCGGCAAGGCAAATGACAGTGGGACATAGTGAACAATTGTAGTGGTTAGTCAGAAACCAGATCAGTGACACCAGTCTTGGCGAGGGGTATCGGATAGACCAGTTACTGGGTTGTAAAGGTCAGGTAGGCAGTCACTCCATGTGAAATACTGGTATTCAGCAGCATTTAGTTAGACTGGAAGCTGATCTCAATATAGTTGGAAGAAAAAATAGGCAGATTGATTGATAACATTACCCTAAAGGTTTATAAGCGCGTCAGCTTATTATTATTTTTTGTCATGTTTTATCTATTTTTTCAATAGTTTAATTTGTACTTTTTGAAAATAGGGTATAAAGTTTATTCTTTTCCCATAAATCTAATTTAAACCAATCATAAAGATATTCAAACTAAGGTTTACAAAGGCTGAAAAAAATTAAAGGGTAGGTACTCACCATCTTTCTCTCGTTTCGCTATTCGAAGATGATAAAACGTATACCCCAAGAAGAGCATACTGACTATGTATAAAAACATTGTGAAGACCTGAAATATTACAAAAAAAATATTTGATAACAATATATTATATTACCTAAACTTTTAATTAGAATATTACTCGTTTAACTCTTATTCAGACTGCGTAGACCAACCGAGTTGCGTAGGCCCCACAGCACATACTACGAGATAGCTACTACCTACCCCGAAAAATTGTCATGCTATTGCGAATCGTTGTAGTGATTAACTATAAAAATGCATATAAAAAAAAACTGTAATATTTTAACCATCGTAATTAGTAGGTTAGTACATACCACGGTACCATTTGCGCATTACAATTTTATTTTCTGGATGAGAAATGATCAAATGACTTGTCCCGCTCTGAGCGGAGCGAAAGGGAGTGTCAGACTTTTACTGTTTGGGCACGCCACCATTGCGGCGATAAGTCCCCTCTTTGAGAAGTGTTTGGAGAGACGCCACGGCGTCCTCATCTTCCGCCTGACGCAGGGCGATTCCCGGTCACCGTAGGCGCGGGCCTGCGGACGGCGATCTATGGGTACTTGGGTAGCTTGTCGTCCTATAGCAACCAGGCTCGGGTCGACGGCACGTCGTATTCCACGCGCGTCTCAAAGAGCTGTCAGCAACGAAGACGGGGCCCCATAGGATCAGTGTCTGCTAGGGTTGCGGAATTTGTTCGAAAGAGTCACCGCGGCCCCGGGACGCAAAGGGCAATAGAAGGATCACGGGTGGGTTTTAGTCAGTAAGAGTCTGATACTCCCTTCCGCTCCGCCCAGAGCGGGAGAAGTCATTTGATGATTTCCCATCCAAAAACTAAAGAATATTACTGACTAAAACCCACCCGTGATCCTTCTATTGCCCTTTGCGTCCCAGGGCCGCCGTGAGCACATTTAATTAATTAATAGATTTTCGTTAAAATAAAATTGTAGTCGACTTGGTCGGGACAGTCAAGTGAGATAATGTGGATGTATGTTAACTAGTCAAAGTGCGTAATAATGGGTAACTAAAACTGCTATTAGAGCTTGTACATAAAATTATCATAACAAATGAATATACCGTCATGTAATATGCAAATCTATGATTCTTCTAATATTTTCACTAATTTATTTGCATTGTGTGTTCGAAACTACACTTTTATTGTTCACCTAGTACATAATATTTGGTAGTTTTTCATTTGAGAAGAGTGTTTAACTTGTTACTGTGTAATAAACCTTTTATGTGCCCATGCCTAGCTATATCTATACTAATATTATAAAGAGGAATGATTTTTTGTTTGTTTGTTATAACCGAATCTGCTGGACTGATTTTAACAATATTTACTAATGGAAAGTTATATTACCAGCTTGTAACATAGACTATATTCTATATGAATTACGCGGGTGAAACCGCGGGGCGCTAGTAGTATACTATATTTTTCTTATCATTCTGTAAGAATAGTTCTAGAGTAAGGTGGACAGAATGTGTGCATTGCATTGGTGTTATCTTTGAACTAAGAAAAGTTTTTGTTGCCTCACAACACTATGATATTTAATTTTTACGTGCCGTTATATTTTACAGAACTAGCTTCGGCCTGCAATTTTTCCCAGAGGAAAGTCCAAAATTAACCCAGAGGGAAAGACTCCCGGGATGAAAAGTAGGTAGGTATCATCTAAACCCTAGATCCGTTTAGTCGTCGAACCATGAAGAAGTATCAAAGAGGCAGACTAATTATAGAATGAATTAATATTGATCTGGATAAAACTAATAAAAGCTTACATGGTACGTACTTACATCAGATATAACATTAGTATAAACCTCATTCTGTATGGTGCTCGTTACCGGCAAAGCTATTCCTAATACTATTAATAATTTAGCATAAAACGCTGACAGGACGACGGTCATCGATTCACTGAAACAATATGATATATTGAATCAATTAGCTGTAAATAATCTAAAACACGAAGGTAGGGAAAATTAATATGACGCTAACAAAATTAATGAAAATCGTAGAGGATTAGCTAGGACGCCATTACCTATTGTTTAGTGTACCCGGGTTTCGTATGATGGTGAATGGTGAACGAAATTAACTAATTATTTGCATAGTTGCTCTGTTTTAGAGTTCAGATTTCGATACTGACGCTATTTTAGGGATTTGTGGAGTCAATTAAGTTGACAATAATGCCTACATTAATGCTTAATTAATACTGAAGGTACTTTTTCTAGAGCTTATATTAGTTTTAAAGGCTCGGCAGTACTAAATATTACATTTTGTGGTTCCAGTACAAAAAGCATAGAAGTAAATTAATTTGACATCGTCACCATTGTTGTTCCAACATCTCGGAAATGCTGCCTATATGCAAGCTATTAGTTTACTTACTCGCCGTGGGAGAGCGGTCGTTTTCTCGGAATTGGTGTGGCAATGTGTTCCATGCTGGAACTGGAACTCGCTGGCATCACCACGCTCAGGCGAGGTAGCGAGTGCGGTGGGTGCTCTCTGTAAACATTTGTTAATTAATTAAGCTAAATTTTTAGCTATATTTAAATATTAAATACTTTTCCAACAACAATTTGTTGTTTGTTTTTGTAAAACTGCTTTCCCCCTAGCTTCTCTTGCTTGGCCTATCAAATAGGAACCGTGCATCACGCGCATGATTTCTACTCAAACATCGATGACACTCAGAGATAGTGTAGCTTTCTATCGGTCAAAGATTTCTTGCTATCGGATCAGAACATCCAGAGATTAATTTCCTTTTACAAATAATTCAATACTTTAGTCTGTCATATTAATTACTAGGTTATTGTTGCGACGTCGTGCGCGTACGACATCCCGTTTTTACCCATTCCCGTAGGAATTTCGAGAAATCCCCTCTTAGTAATCCCCCACGGAGTGTAGGGAAGTTACGTGCCAAATTTAAGCTTCCACGACCTTTCTTTTCGGCTGTGCGTTGTCTGTCAGTCATATCAGACAATCACCGGTTACGGAAGAATTGTTTATAGTTTCATAAAATAATGTAAAATGATTCTTTATTTTGGTATTAACGATATATCTTTAACAAGTATTTTGATATGTTACTAAACGTTAAACTATTTAAAACAAAAAGCTAGACACAAACACGAATAGGTACACTATAGAAGAGACCTGAAAGTAACTCACTGTATAATTACACGAAGCCGCTTATAAAATAAACACTGAAAACAAATTCCGTACATAATAATATTAAAACTGTTACATAAAGCGGTGTCGATTTAACGTTACACCGAGTTGTTTTGTTTGAGCCGGCGCTTATCTTCTAATAGTGGGTTTTAATGAACCTCCGCGCCACCCCTGCGGCTCCGGCGCGGTGCCTCGCCTCACCTTTCATCTTCAGGCACCGCTATGAGAGGCTCCGACGGCCGTCGCCAGTCCCTCGATGCATTTTGATTAGATTTCTCCTTATTTTTCATCACCAAATCCTTTTAAACACCTTTGAAAGCCTGCCTTTGAAATGTTCAAATTTTATGTAAAAAATCACGATTTTTTGCCGATCTTAGATGTTGTGTGTTGTAGAGCAAATCACGTACTGTTGAAGACGATACAAAACACAGTGAGATGTCACGACCGTGTGTGTGTTAGTAATTAGTTTCTAACTGTGACAGGGTTGAACTTGTTCTTATGAATTCATTTCGTACATTTATTTATGTTAGGAAATAATTATTTTTGTTGGGCTATTAACCAAAAGCGTGTGATGTGCATTTTCTAGAGTTTTCCAACAAGAAAATCGAAATAAGATGAATCATGTTTTCAGTAGAATTGCAAAGCATTATGAAATAATGGCTTGCTCAAATAGTTTTGTGAGAATTATAAATTTGCACTTTGCATAGCTTGTTCAGGTTAAAGAAAATTATTTTTGGGACAAATTTGTAAAATAAGAAATATTCTTAGTACTTGTGATGCATTTAAGTTGTAGACTAAACTCTACGAACCCATTGAAACTACGATAAGATATTATGTTATAAACTAAGGTTATTATATTATTAGATATTGACTTCTAATCACCATTTTACATAATCCCCGTCACATCAATCGGTCGGTTATTGAATGAATTAAAATTTCGATTTTGTACGAATCCATACAAAAATTTTATAAACGCGAACGAAAATTAAATATCTTTAATCATATTTAATGTAATAAATACCTCGGAAAAATTGAATACAATGAATTAATACTCTTAACTATACAGATTCATATTTGACCTCGTTACTGGTAATTTCATAACAGTTCCTGGTGGCTATAGCTGAGCGATCAATACATGGAGATGCAACAATCGGCACGGCTCTAACAATAAGCTCTGACTATGTACCTGCATACCCTTTGTATAGCGTTCGATCAATGCTGGAACTGGTTTACAGGTTGGAAACCTGTCATTGTTGTCAACTGGGAACTCTGAACTGCCTATATATATGTAGGTACATTAATCTATGGTTTTAGAGTGGATTATAGCTGTTGTCAGCTGCTTCGCTCGCTTGAAATTCTACAATAAAAGCTTTGTGTCCATTTAGCCTTTGAGTAGTGATTGAGTTAATATAGCCGTTCACATCTCTTATACATTTAGAAGCAGAAATTACGTTTTATTTTAGAGGTGAACTCTTGGGTTTCCAACAGAGTAAGGGGTGAGGGCGACAGCGGGCGCGATGAATCAACCATATACCTACGACGTTTGGGTCCATTGCCTGTTAGGGGGAAATCCGCACGCCTGTCTTCCACCCTCAGGCGGGCGGAGGGGTCTGTCAGACTCTTACTAACTAAAACCACCCCGGTGTTCCATCTCTCACCTACGCAGGGGATCGCGGGAACGTATGCGACATCCGTAATCCCCGGCTGGTGCTAGCCCGCCTCTGCGGGCCTCCTCGAGTCAGTGGAGGGAGTGAGTGAGTTTCCCCCGCGACGTCAAAGAGGCGCGCACGGGAATACCACGCGTCGCCACCTTGGGTCCCGATGAATGGGGGGTGACGTACGCCCTCCTCCGACGACCGGTGCGCCTGCTGCGGGTGGGGAGAGAGGTCAAGATCTCCCTTTCCCTTTCCGCAGCCTCCATCCGCGAGATAACTGTTTCGCAGAAGGAGACCACCACGTCCCAGGACTCCGCCACAGATAGATCGGACTACATCCGGTAGCGAGAGGTCACTGCCTACCACAGAGATGAGAGCACGGCGCGGCTCCTCCCAAGCGGCACACTCTGCCAGCGTATGACACGACAATCGATGCAGTGGTGACACCGAGCATCCGGCTCCCTGCCTATGCGACACGGGAACCTCCCGAAGCAGCCATGCCTCGAGAGGACCTGCGTCGCACGAAAAGACAAGGAGCCGTGCCTTCTCCCGAGTGGGGCTTCTCCCTGAGGAAACATGTCCATATTTGAATTCATAATCAATAGCAACAAACTCGAGAATATGCCAAACAAAGTTCTGCTGCGTGCTACATTTAAGACAAGGAACTTTGCGTCATTAGTAACCACTAGTGTCATCTAGTGTCGAGCAGAACTGGTAGAGTCAAGAACTTCCTAGACTTTTCTGTAGGTACTAGAACATTCTAAAATTAGACACCTTGTCATTTGCGGGCGGGTGTATGTCTACCCTGCTTGGGCGGAGCAACGCATTGTCCTCGTCGAGGCGATTGGCAGCAACGAACTCTTGCTTCCGGCCCTGGTTCAATCCATGGTCCGGAGTGAGTAGGCATGGGATACAGGCAGTCTGCGAAGCAGTGATCCTAGCGATGGAGGAGGCGGACGGCGTGAGGGAGAGCAGCCCCTGCCGCCGCAATACAAGAAGACGCCCCAGGTGTCGGGAGTCGCAGGGTGATTCTCGGCCACCGTAGACGCGGACTTGCGCACGGCAAGCGTTGGGTGGCTCACTGTCCGATAACAACCAGGCCCGGGTCGACAGCGCGTTGTGTGTCACACATGCCTCGAAGAGATGTCAGCATAGAAGTCGGGGCTGCTAGGACCAGTGCTAACCAGGGTAGCAAAGTTTGTTCGAAAGAGTCACCGCAGGCCTGGAACGCAGAGGGCATAAGGTGGAACACGGTTGCGTTTTAGTCAGTAAGAGTCTGACACTCCCTTTCGCTCCGCCCAGAGCGGAAGAAGTCATTTGATGATTATTCATCCTTAAAAAAGGTAAGATGCAGCAGCTACAGTTCGCGACCCTTTTAAAGGAGGTACTAGGAGGTATAAGGTACTAAGCCCTTTCGCAGGTCTGCTGGAAGAAATTTCGTTTGAAATAAGCAGTTCCTTTTTATGTAATAAAATTGTAATGTTGTCTCTTGCTTATTGTATGTGTTATGTAAATCTATACTAATATTATAAAGAGGAAAGGAAAAAAAAAATTGTATGTAACGAATAAACTCAAAAACTACTGGACCGATTTCAAAAACTGTTTTATCATTAGAAAGCTACATTCATGCTGAGTAACATAGGCTATATTTTATCCTCATATTCTCACGGGAACGGGAACTACGCGGGTAAAACCGCGGGGCGCTGCTAGTAATAAAATAAATAACGAAACATCCAGCAGCATAAAAGCCAGGTCTGCGGGGCGGGTGTAGGCTGAAGTTCAAAGAGCCCCAGGATTTTGATCTTAGAAATCCATGACGGGAATAGCCTCATCATCAAGAACGAGGTCAACGGAATACCATGTAAGCTGACGTTAGATACTGGAGCTTTTAGCACGTTATCAGTTCCCAATTTGCAAGTTTTTGCGAACTCAGCATACAACCGAGACTGCAATGATTTGTGCGACGCTTTGGTGCATTTGTCTTTTATAATTAGTGTTTGAAGCGGTAATTAGTGTCTTTAAATTAAAGTGTCTATTTTTGGTTATTTAATCGACTGTTTTAATTGTCACGACCCTTAGCTCGTAACAGTTCTAATTCCGTTGCAACCATTTCAAATCGCCCCCACCACTGTGCCCGCGTCTGCCACACCGATGTCAACATAACGTTGTAAAATTCAACTTCCAATGTAATTAGGCAGTTGTGATGGCCTAACAGTATTTTGTATTGAGTGAGTTTAGTTTAAGTAATTTAGGGACTCCAAGAATTGAACAGGAGTATTTTGATGCTGGACTAAATTGATGTTAGGATTCATCCAACTTTTTAAATCGGATGCTTTTTAAGGTTCGTGCAATATAGTTTACTGTTAAGTATATGAACTAACACACTCACATACTATTAGTGAGTTATCAGTAAGACAAACGTTAATTAGCAAGTAGCTACGTGGCAGTGGCAGATCGTGACGAATTCTAATCGTGATTACGTCATCGAATTAGAAGAGATTTGGAATTGTACGGTAGCACGTCATGGTAAGAACCGCACAACAAGCAACTTGCTACTAGAGCATGAACTTGCGTGATCGAATCAGGCAAGTACCGTGGAACTTAAGTCAATTTTAATTTTCAAGTACTATAAATAGTGCGTCAACACGAAACAGTCAGACATAAGTCTGATCCTTGTGGACGCACTGTTAGTTCAGATTTAGGTTCAGAGTTCAAAGTCTGAGTAGACAAAAGTCGGTTTCGTGTGGACGGTCTATGACGGTAGCGAAAAAGTGGTGACGAAACTCGGTTTAAGTGAAATCCCTAACGAGCATAAGGCAAGCATGATTTTCAAGACTACGTAAAAGGCAAGTTCATTAGCTTTCCGCCATGGACCCAATGGTCTATCAGTGCAAAATGAAACGGTTGAAACATAAGATTTCAATCAAAATTGCTCTAAGTGTTCCGTTCTAATTTCATCCATATTGGTACTTCATATAAATGCGTCAGTTAATCTACTTAAAATCAGTACATAGATTAAAATAGTCGACAAATAAAATATTGTAGCGCTAAATATTCATCGGTTAGAGCCGGTAAGATGTTGTCCTCATGGGTAATTAGCGCCAGCGGTGTCACTTTCAGACGGCCCTCCTAACGAGCCAGCCGTATATATGCAGATGCGATGCTGCACAGCTACCCTCATCTCTAAGCGATTAATTAGTTCTCCATCTCAAAGGCACCTTACATGACTATTTTTTATTCTATGATTTCTGCAGACGTCGGGATTTAAAAGTTTTTTCTGGATTATTTTAGTAAAGTGTCTGATATGTTTTACCGTATCGGGGACACGAAATGAGCCGGTTAAGTAAAAGAAATTAAAGGAATACATAAAAGGCTGCAACTTCGATTTGTGAGTATGTATTTTTGTAATGAAATGGATCAGTGTGGTCCCCATTTTTGTTTAATGAAGTTAATTTAAAAAAAAAATGGAAATTAATATGATTTGATTTAGGTACACATACGAGAAAAGTATTCTTTGAAAGAAATCAAGCCACAAAAATCGAAACAGACCTTTAAAAAAAGTCCTGAGTGGACCACAGAACGTGTAACTACCTAATTTATGAACTACTTCTAAAAGCAAACATTATTTAAATGCAGTAATGAGGATTCGAGACCCGCTGTTACAGCATTGCTTATTGTGCGTTTGAAACTTTAATTATAACACTGGGAATGCATACAAACCTATTCTGGCGAAGTTTTCGCTCTAGAGCGGTGCTCGTCTGTCTGTTGGGATGGTAGTGATGTGACCCGTGCTCGTAGAATGACCTCGAGTCCCGCCGCTCGGCCGTCCTATGAATTTTATTATACAAAGTGAATATGGAAATAATATGAGTTTTTTTTAGCGAATATCCTTTACTAACCTGTGAGTTTGGCTGCTAGGACGTTCGTCAAACTAATTAGATAATAGTTAGGATAGAATCTCTTTATTATGTACTCCATATAAGTAACAGGAGATATAGATGAAGAAAACATTACATAGGTTGACACAATGGGCGGCTTTATGGCTAGAAGCAATTATTGAAGACAACCAAATTGCTGGGGAGTTTGTTGCGCCACTTCTTCTTCCCAGCTAAAACACTAGGAAGTGGTGACGGGTGGGCGTTTTGGGGGACTGTCTTTATGTAAAATTTGTCGTTCAAAAAGTACTGTCTTACAGCCTAGTTTGAATAAATGACTTTTGATTTTGATTTTTGATTTGAACCTTTGGATGTATTTATGTACTAATTATATATATACAATAAATAGTGTTCAAACATGACAGTAGGTACTTCCTGAAGTGTTAAAAAAGTTAATGATACGGAGATATTTATATACATATATTCGAGTCCTCCTGCACTAAGATTTACTTAACTACACACAAAGCTTATCTAGTGCATATCATATATTTGTACACACCTATAATCCACAATTAAACATCAGACTTCTCTAAACTGTGGAAAACTGTTAATATATTTACCAAAGGTAAACAACTTCTTCCACTTCTAGAGATAATTTCCTTGCGTTTTCTTATCCGTGGCAATTTTACAGACATACTGAAACTGGGTCATTTGCCTCAATTCAGATGAGATCAGCTGGATAAATTGTTTTTTTTTTCCAATCGTAGGTAGACTGTCCACTGTATTATTTAAGTATGCATTATTTTATTCGATTGTATTTGCTTATTAAGATGGTCGTTAAAGTTTTAGATGAATAGATTACTCTTTTCTTTGAGTTAATGGTAAACAAACGAAAGACTGCCGATGGGCACTTATCCCATAAGCATTAGGAATATTGGAGGTTCCAGAAATATGCAACAAGTAGTTCTCTCTAGACGAAGTAAGAGTAAGCAAAATGAAAAAATACAGTTATACAATTTAATGGACTTTCCTGCATGACAACGTAAATACCTATTTAATATCTTTGTATGTATGGCCCGTATCACAGTGAAGTAAATAATGAATGAATTCGTACAAACAATGAAACCGCTCTTTTAACGCGTATAAAATAACAACCACTTTAATACGCTTGAAAATATGCATTCAAAACATTATTCCGTCAAATAAATAAATTTAAGTCGGTGTGGTTAGTTGATATATTTAATTTATAATCATTACATACCATTCTACGTCCTCTTCAATGACGTCATCCATGGCTGCCAAACAAGCTGAGTATCTTTAGCACTAAATAATAAGACTGGGACGCGGATAAAACATCGTAAGTATCTGAGATATATTCTTTATCTTGACAAGAGTTTAGGCGACAGATTCTGTACAAGGAGACGCCTTAATACTCTAAATATGACTGGACTTAACGTGTATATTTTAGCGGTGACTCAAAATATGGTTTGTTAATTACATATTTTGGTGATTAATTTCGTGTGATAAGATTTTCGCAACTAAGCTAGTCACTTTCAGGCACATATAGGTATTTTAGTTTCCGCTATTGTATGAAGTGACTCTTTGCAGAATTTATTTTCCAAATTTGTCTTGTTTGTCTGGCTTGCACCAGAAGTGATGCACTTTTGGTGTTTATGAAAACTGAGAAACAAATGGATTTCTTAATTATTCACAATTAAAAGTTATGGGAAATTACGGCAAAGACATTTTGTGCAAATTATGTTTCATTGTCTTTGAAGTTAAAGTGCTTTGTCTCTTTGTTTAAAGTTAGTTTCAAAAAGTCATAACTATAAATGAAGCAGTTTAAGATAATTAGGCCATTTGCATCAGGGATGAGGTAAACAAATCTTGTGCTGATGGTTGATATTGGTTTATGACAAAGGGTGGACATAGGGTTACCAACTTTTTTGGAAAAAATAACGTATCAATTATTTGGACAGGAAAAAATTAAAGTATTGGGCAGAAAAAAAAGCAGTTTTCAACATATTTTTAGCACAACTCAATTTTTTTGTTGTTTTTTTTTATACCTTTACTTGGAAAAAGGCTTTGATCGCAAAGCGTTTATGCCAGCCTATTTGTTTATGTTCTTTGTTGGAAGTCGATGATCCGATTAATGAGATTAGTAGGTACTTCCAGGGATTACCGCCTACAAACAAATCAATACATACCTAAAAAAAATCCTCTTTGTAATATTAATTTAAGATTTTCTTTGGAAATCTTTGACTAACTCGGAATATACGGTCCCATCTTAATATCTATACTAATTATAAAGAGGAAAGATTTGTATTTTTATACAAAAATAAGTAGCGTAAAAGTAAGTAACAAATAAACTCAAAAACTACTAGACCGATTTCAAAAATTCTTTCATCACTAGAAAGCTACATTCACTCTGAGTAACATAGGATATATTTTATCCCCGTATTCCCACGGGAACGAGAACTACGCGGGTGAAACCGCGGGGCACTGCTAGTTTTAAATATATTTAAAGCCATATTAACTGTACAAGACTGGCATTTGTAAGTAGAAGTACCATTTCAAAATGTGTAAATTCAACTTAACTTTTCAAAGATATATTAGGAACTTCAGTTCGTTCAGTACCTAATATACAGGGTGTCCAGTAAATAGCACGACAAACTGCAGGGGGTGATAGCTTGGGTCACTACCTATCAATACAACACAATATATGTTCAGCAAAATCTTACGGATTTACAGTTTTACAAAATATTCCGAAATATCGAAAAATCTCTACCTTTAAACAGATTTTTAAGCATCTCGTAATGAAAAAATCCTTTTCTAGAACTTTTTTTACATCAAATTATTCGTGAATAGGTTACTCTACTCATTATAAGTTTTTTAATAATATATGTTATTTGATAATCAGTAATTATTTTCTCGTGTTTACGTTTACCTTGCAGGTTTTGATAAGTACTTCATCATTATCTATTATGTCTGTTTCGTTTTACGTATCACAGTACTGATTAGAAATAAATTATTTCTAATATTTTATTTTTATGCAAAAGTATAAAGTATATTTGTATATATAAAATAAAGTAGGAAACGTTTTTATAAAGTATGGTTGGCAACCCCTAGGTTGACAGACTTAATTGCGGCATGCGGACACCACCATTTAAATGTGTCACAAGTCTTTATATATATATATAATAAATGTTGCTACTTACCAACATTCGAATGGGCTTGTAGGGATCTTTTAACATTAAAGTCGATATAGTAGTAGTCGTTTCGTGTAGCCACATCCAAATATTTGTTAGTATTATGGATCGAAATACATCGTAATGTTCCTTAGATAAAACACTGACATGCATATTATGTCACTGTTTTTACGAATGTATGTAAATGTACGCGTAACGTAATGCAGTTGAAGGATTTTAATTCTAAGATTTAATTCAGTGTGTGAGATAAATGCACACGTATCTGTACCATAAGGCTCATTCTTACTTGAAGAGGGGTTCTTAATCCTAATCATAAGAATGTCATACGAACACAGAAAAAATATTTTTTTTTACATAAAATCTTTGAAGACTACATAAATCACTAATAAAAAAAGTCGCTTTCTCTGTCCCTATTATATCCCTATGTATGCTTAAATCTTTAAAACTACGCAACGGATTTTGTTGCGGTTTTTTAATAGATAGGTACAGTGATTGAAGAGAAAGATTTATATGTTTAATACATGCATGTTGTAGTAGAGGAAACATTAGTATCTACATTGCACCCGTGCGAAGCCGGGGCGGGTCGCTAGTAATAGATGAATACTTGCACGAATCGATTTTTGTTCAGCTATCTAAAGTAGAGCTTATGAATGATGTATCAGTCATATCTATGGACTAAGAAAACAGCAATGCTTCTTGTTTATATGTATGTTGGTACAGTAGGTATCTCTCATCAGGTAAGTCTAGATACCGACGATAAGGGATTATTGTGAACATTAGAGTTCTATAATGAATGAAGTAAATAAAATATTTAAAACAGGCCCTTTTTGTAGACTAGACTAGAAATCATTAAATGCCTTCTTACGCTCTAGGCGTAGCGGAAGTGAGTGTCTTTTACTGATTAACACCCATCCGTGTTACTCCTAATGCCCTTTGCGCTCAAGGGCCGCGGTGACACTTTCGAACAAATTCCGCAGCCCTGGCAGATCTAAGCAGGTCCTACGTACTCGTATTAAGTCAATATCTAGCCTAGCTTTAGTTTAGGTTTCCAGTCTCTGGTCCACAGTACCAGCATTTTGTGTAGAGGGACTGTCTGTCTGTACTGTGTAAACGGTACCGTCGTGGTGTACTGCTTTCAGATTTTCTAGCTTCTGACTGTCCGTAGATAATGACTGTCAAAGATCTACTCGTATAAATGACAGCCAAGACCAACGGCCAAACGCGTTTTCCGAGGCACGGAATAGTCTCAATATGTGTGTAATGGATGATCGGCCGGCTCGGAACAACCTCGGCGAGAGTTGTTTAAATTCAAATTCTCAAGTTCGATTTCTTATTTCAGAAACCAGGAATATAGCAGTAAATTAGGTCACTATCTTAATTAATCGTTAGTGATATTAATTGATTTTTACCATACCCATGTATGTTATTTTTGTAAAAATAAAGAAAATCCAGTTTTTTTTTACAAAAAAAAAGTGTTATATGATGATAGTAATTTAGAGTAAAAACAAAACTACAATGCAGGTACGAAACATATTTATTTATTTTATCTTACTTACACGTATAATTAAAAAATAATAGGAAATAACCTATATTTAAAAGTAATATATTTTTACAATTTTATTAATAGTTTAAACATTCAAGTAAATAGGTTTATTTTTGAAGCAGTTCTTCCATATCTCGAAGAGGCAAATGGTGGAGTGGAATCGGTAAAAGATGGCCAGTGGCATCGACACATGGGTGATGATGGTCCAGGCCCAGGGCCCGTAGAATGCCAGGTGTGCTGGACGGAACTCGGCACGACTCTGGAAAGTACATTCAATAATATTAAAACACCACTATCCTTAACATCCTTACTTATAATATTATAAATGTGAAAGCGTGGATGTTTGTTACGCTTTCACGCAAAAACTACTTGACGAATCATCATGAAACTTTGTACACATATTCTGGGAGGACGGTATTAGAAGTAACATAGGATACTTTTTATCCCGGGATTATGTTCCCTTGGGATAATTTCCGACATTCACGCGGGCGAAGCTGCGGGCAGCAGCTAGTCAATAATAATTATGTCAGGTTAGTTTTAACCAAAACAACCGACTTTTAAACAAAAACAGTATAAAATGACTTCAATTTCGGAACTCGGTGTTTTTAGTTGTTACTTCGTTTTTTGAACACCGACTTCCGAAATTAAGGTTGTTCTATACTTATTTTTTGTTTAGAAGTTGTTTTTTTTTTGTTTATAAAAAGTTTTTAATTTTTCACTTTCAGTGGTTCAACTACCGTGTTCCCCAGTTAATGGGTTGTGGAGGTCTGGTAGGCAGCCGCTTCACGTAAAATACTGGTATTCAGCTGAATCCGGCTTATCTGGGAGCCGAACCCAATAGGGGTATAGTATTGGGAAAAAGGTAAGATCTCTGTTCTTCATAAGATCTTCACTAAACTAGAAATGGACCACCTTGAAATACTAAGATGCTCTTCCAAATCATCGTATGTATACAATTTTATTTTTTCATTTTACATCAACAAGAGTGAATGAGAACATCATCAATGTAGTCGAAGCCACGCATTATTAGAGATAACTCAAATACTAGTCGTCAGATCACAAACAATTCAATTTAAATGGAACCACAAGACAAGCACCAGCTTTCAAATATAAAAAGAATCATCAAAATCGGTACAAAAAAAATACTATCGAATTCAGAACCTCCTCCTTTTTTGGAAGTCGGTTAAAAAGGAAGGCATTATTACCCAGCGCTAAGCTCGGGCTGTACCCCAGTTGTTGCCGTTTGTAGCTGGCATTGTATTGAACTTCGTTATAACCCGCTGGTCAGTAATGTGATTTGAATATGGAACCATGAATCAATATTAATATTGAAACCAATCGCTGCATCTAAACGCGGTGGCCAATCAGCACCACCACCATCCAGCCACAACTTCTAATAAGTTGCTTTCCATTATCTTGTAAAACGTGCGAAATTAGCGTTTGCCCTCGAGATGTTTTTCTGCATAATTGTTATCTGGATTCCCCAAACAAGAGAGTGCTAGTATTTTGCAACGTCACGTAAATATAATGGCCAGTAAAAAAAATAGCAGTTATATCAGATTTTAAGGGATTCAGAGCATAAACCAATCAACTACAACTCCCTTTCAATAAATACGGAATATGGGAAAACAATTAATTGATTGATCTGAATATTGCATCGTTGGTTCGTAATTGAAACGTTATGGATGGAACTGCAACATTTCCTAGTAGCTGTGTCAAATACACATTTATTTGGCATAATTTCCACTAAACTACTAGTTATATCACCAATTACTCTACTCTCTCAATTTACTTTATCAAATAGGGTAAATGGGATCTGATATAGTATTATTGAATTTGTTTTAGAAATGCATAAGTACATACATATATCTATTTAAAGCTTCCTTTCTCCTACATACCTAAATTTATTCTTTGCTGTACCCGACAGGGTTTATAATGATCAAAATTAGGTACTTTTCTTTAACTTAACACCTTGTGGAATGCAAATAAATAATTTAGTATTGAGTATTTAAAATATTTATTTGGTTCCAAAATGCCCACCAAATTGATGCAAACGGAAGCTAAGATAGCGTTTTTAATAATAATATTTCCTGAATCTATAGAAACAAGAACAAAAGTAATCAAACTAACGATATAATAATGCTAGTTACCTTCTCCAGCGTGTTAATAGCCCACATGGCCATATTAGCGACGAGCAGAAAAGTGACGAGCTGTCGGCCCGGTTTATTTCTGCGTTGTTCCGAGGTAGTGCTGCGGCGCCACCACGCGTCGATAATGAATAGAGTTTGAAGTATAGTCTGGAAAACATTGAAAGTTTGCATAATGAACACTGAATTCTATGAACGGAGGTGGGTAGGTAAACCTACACCTACAAGTAAGGTATACGTGTAAAGAGGTATAAAATTCTTTTTCGAAATAATTGGATATACAGCGTGATCTAGAAGTTCGTGGTCATATTTAAGGGTGATGTGGGTAGTTGGCAGACATCAAGGAAAAATAGCAAAACAAATAAAGGGACTTTTGGAAAAAATGTTAACGACACTGACTAAAAAGTTTCGAGCTAAAAACTTTTCAAGCAGTTTGTTATACATATATAGTTTAATATAATATAATATAGCATTTAATTTAGTTCAATCACAGACTGGATGACAACAACTACTTGTAATTGCTTTGTTTATTTGGGACTTTTTAGTCGGAATTTTCGGTTCGAAATAAAAAAAAGTTTAGTCTATTGTTTCTATAATCTATATCAGCTACCCGATATGACCACGCACTTCTGGAACACGCTGAAGAGGAGTCTGTTCGAATTGTATTAAAGCGTCAGTGATAGACGCACTAGGTATGAGAACTAAAAAGTACAACATTTAACTATTACGGATAAAAATAACAAACCTGATTAAGTGATAAAAATTCGGAAAAGAATCCAGTGAGACCGACACTGTTCCTCATGTTCTGAGTGTGATGACTTCCTATGAGGCTGAACATGCAGTACACGAACATTCCTGATTGAGCCAGAATTAACAGGAATGGATCCAGACCTAGGAGAGCTAAGACACAACAACATTATTAGCTAAGATATAACTTTAGTATCCATGCGTAACGCACAAAATAGGCAGGGAAATTAGCTAATGAAAATGAAGACATAAATGAAAGGATATATTAAAATGAAAAAAAAAAACGGTAGAAAAAATACATACCTTTTGATTTTCTTTTATATGCTAATGCCCTCATTTGTATTAAGGCTGTTATACAAGCAATTAAAGATAAAGAATATAAAATCAGTTCGCATACATTGACTTCAAATATAGCGTCCTGCAAAAATGAAATACGACAAATTAATAAGAAAGTAATAAAATAATTTAAGGATTTCAAAAATAAAAGAATACATTACAGTGATTGAGTCAGGATGGTGTGCCAATACGAAGAACATGATGAGAGAAATTATGGTAAAGACGATTACTAAGATTCCAGCGAAGAGGCCACGATGAGCATGGGAGCAGTCTATAGCAAAATGGTGAAGAGCTGTACGACTGCCGTGAGCGGAACTCACTCCTAACATACTAGCTGAAATAGAACACAAGCTTAATATCACTGATCACTTTGAAAATAATGTCGAAAAGATTGAAGGGAAATATTACCAAACTGTTGTAGAATTTTCTCAGGTGTCACTGAATTATTCCGAGACTTATTTTTAGGAATATCTAATTTCTTTTCAAAATCTTCAGGAGTGCATTTCACCTGTAATTAAGTTTTGGTACTTGTTAATGTGTATCTCGTTTAGTTTCTATTTGTGGCGAAATATTGGTAATGGTAAAGGAAGGTTAGTTTAAATTTCATTTCAATCAGTAAATACCTCTTTCCACATTTCGTACAAAATAACAGCACATATAAGGGAGTACTCGATCGTGCAAGGAAATAAGAATGGTGCAGCATTCTGTAGTAGCGCCCCCATCATATTAGACCTCCTGCATGGTATACCATCTGCTTCTAGAAGCGTAGCGTTGGCTGGCACAAGGATATTGTGTTCCAGATGATGTATCTCATGCTTTGTTTCTTCAACTAATACATATAACCATTCACATAAATTCGTTGCCACCATGTGCATAAAACCAAATCTCTGTATCAGTTTAAAAGCGCCTGATTCTATGTCCTTGTTAGTGAGGAACATGAACTGCATTTGTGCCAGAGTGAGGGCCATTCGTAACGCCGGGGTAATCACCGACAGAACGGAACGGCATTTATCCGTCATTTCGAAATATTCACCCAACTCTAAACCGCTGTACACCATCGAACCAATCCCGAATGCTGAAAAATAATAAAGTTTTAAAATCGAAATGAAAGGGAAATAAAACTGTTGATAGGAAATGACTCCAATTTACCAATTCCGCCAAGCCTTAAATAAAAACTGCCGTAGCGAGAAATGTTCTCTTTTATTTTTGGTCTGTCTCCAGGTGTAATTTTTCCGTTTCTATCCTCTTTCAGAGTGTCCTCTATAAAAATTAATTGAATACATATAGTTGGTCGTTAAACAACATAGGTAGAGTAAAATTTTCCGCTGCATTTATACGAATGGCTGAAAACGTTGGTGGAATGGAAACTAAAGAAGTTAATATTCTTTGCAGGAGTAATTATGCAAACAAATGTGATTTTAATGTCTCATTTTGTTAAGCAAATGTGGTTAATTACCTAAGCATGCTGGTGGATCTTATTGTTTAGGAAGGTATTGTTGAAAAGGAACGGAAGCTCTTACCGTAGTCGTGAATGATTAGGTTGACAGCCTTTTGCCGCATTATGTTTACATATTGAAACACTACGAATATTAGAGATACCAAGTAGAGATATAAATAAAAGCCCTGAAAAAAAAACAATGTTCGTAATTAACGAGACAAAAATCGTAAGTATTCATACTGGGATTAGAAAAATGGCACCTTTGGCTATTCAAAAACTGGGTTTTATTATACAGGGTTCCTTTAGTGGCAATTTACGTAGGTATATCAAAACATTAAAAAGAAATAGACATGTATTTTTGGTTTTTCTATGTTTCAAACAAAAAAATACTTTCATTTTATTCATTCGTTTACATTCTTAATAAGTGATTTAAAAAAGCCAATTATTTATAAATGATTAAAAATATATGATTTTATTTCGTTCAATATGTTAATAATACTGTCTGGATGGAAGACAACTGCGCACTGTATTCGAAGTAACCCTGTTTAAGAGGGTAGATTTTTGAATTATAAGGCTGTTAAAAAATGGCGCCATTTATCAAAATAAATTAATGAATTGACCTGGTAGTAGCCATCAGGCACCCCGCCGGCGATGACCTCGGTGATGGGGAAGGCCAGCCCCAGCACCACCAGCAGCTTGCAGTACAACGCGGACAGCGCCTTGCTCAGGGCTTCACTTTAACAACATAACGCAATTTTAACAACTAAAGGATTACTAGGAATATTTAAAATTTCTTCCAAAGTTTGTGGAGAACACTTTCTCCATAAATCTATGGTAAATATCTGTTAAAATCAATAAAAAGCAAATTTTCAATCAAGCCTGCTTAAGAAAATAATAAGTGCCCAAAATAAATTCAAGATTTTAAATATCGTTGTTCTAACACTTGCATAATATGTACGAATCTAATAATTTTGCTTTGATTTGATTTTTTGTCTCTTGTGGTTATTTGCAAACATGAATTAAATCACAGCTGTTTTCTCTAAAACTGTATCTAAAAACAAACATTTGAATCTAAAGCAGTAGTAAGGTAAGTTTAATACAAAAACATTCTCACAATCTAATTACATTCACAAAGTGATGTTTGCGCTGAATGTTCACAGTTCCATTGTGCACATGTCTATCTATTAACAAATAAAGGGTGCTTTTCAATGGTTTTGACGCGACGGAGGCTGCTCATTGTCTGCGGACTACATGACGCTATCCAACTGAATAATATTCACCGCTAAGTAGGTCTCTCTCTATGCTTATACGTAACTAAATGGCTGATGACATCATTTTCTTGTCGTGGGAGAAGATACAGGTTGCGTGGTTGCCGAATGAGTCATAATAAAAGTGTGTTAAAGTTCAAAATAGACGTCATGAAATTGTAATGTGAGTTAAAAGACAAGTGAATTGACCTTTATCATTTTCAATTTCAATAATACAGTCAATAGTAGCCGGATATAGCTATAAACGTAGGCTGAGAAAACAAACCGCACCTGAATGAAATTTTATGGGAGAAATTCTCGGAACTTTAAAGCCGTAACTCCTTGGAACGTTATTGATTCACGATCAACGATAAAGTTTTGAACTGCGGAAACTCTAAAGATGATTAGATATTATAATTCTTTATGTAAAATAGGGAATAATGGTTGAAATAGTGTAAGTTTGCGGTGCGGAGGCCCATGTCAAGTATTTGGATCTTGCGGTGCGATGCGCGTGTGTGGCGGGCATGTGCCGGTGCCAGCTCGCCCTGATTTATTGTACTCTGTGTTCCAGCCTTACGAATATTTACTCAAGGATTTTATGGCGTTTTGATTTATTATTTTACTCCTGATAGCAGGTATGGATATTAAAGATAAAACAGGTGTCGTTGGCTTTAGCATGTGGTGTGTAAAAGTTTACAATTCGTGATTTGTATTACTGAAGCATACCGACTAATATAATATAAAACACGTTAGCTATAAGGATACATAATTAAGTCTACACGCAGCCAGGCATTATGTGTAATCAGAATTAGCTAGTTTGCACGTTTTAGCAATGTAGTGTGAAGTTGATCATTTAATTCATGAAATAGAGCCGTTCCAGTGGTAGGTTGTAGGTAGTTTTCTATGGTTACAAAATAATGGGTATGAATAACTAACTGTCCCAATATCTCAGCGGCTGAGGGTGGAGTGTCGTGTGACGTAGATGCGACTGACGTCCTGGAGTGAGGAGACAGTTCCGACAGGAACCTCCGTTGAGTCGCCGCGCACAACGCCAGGGCTTGCGACGGACGACGAAACGCTGCGATTATGGCTGATGGGCGTCTGTAATATTTTTTCACTTTGGAATAATTTAGGCAAAAGACAAAACTTTAAGCAAGAAATACTTGATGAGTAAAAAACTCGTGCAGAGCACAATAGATATATGATTCTTTTAGTCCATCAGTTGGATTATAGTAAAATATTGGATGCGTATTTTTTGCTTTATCAATTTCAAAAACAAAAAAAAAAAAAATTGACGGACATAAAAAGTATCTAAGATCAGGAGTGGGGACTTGTGATGTCACGTCGTGGTAAAAATTGTAGCACGTAGTGGCGTCACACGAGTTTTCCACGTACTGTATCGTCTTAATTTCTTGTTTGTTAAACCGGGTTCCGATACATTTTCAACAGCTATTCTTTCTTATATCTATCAAATACCTTGTATTCAAATTGGCAGCAAGTTTAGCTTCTGTGTCGGAGGACATTCTGCGACTGTTGGGCTGTGAGTGGGAGAGCTGCATCAGCGGCTCCGCGGGCGTGCCCAGCATGGCCCGTGTGCGCTCGCGCAGCTGGCCCAGGTCCGAATACGATGACTCATCACTGGATTATAACAGAAACAAAAATAAACCGTAATCAGCATAAAAATAGAGTTTAAATCAGTCGCTGTTTGCTGGAACGAAGCGGTTCTACCCGGACAATAGAGGCTAATTATTAATACACTAGCTTCTGCCAGCGACTTCGTCCGCGTGGAATAGTTACTTTACCCCCGATTTTGAAACTCTCAGCCCGATCGGTTTAAAATTGACAAAGTTTCATACAAACGTTCATCCCCTTGGGGGTAGAATTAATCAAAATCCTTTCTTAACGGATGCCTACGTCATAACATATACCTGCATGCCAAATTTCAGCCTGATCCGTTCAGTGGTTTGGGCTGTGCATTGATAGATCACTATGTGTGTGTGAAATATGTACAACTTACAACAAAAAAAGAAATGAAAGTAAAGCTGAAATGCCTGTGCAAAATTATATTATAATAACCTATACCTACTTCACTTAAAAATAAATACCTATAACTACGTATAACTAATTAATAAAATAACTATTAATTAATAAAAGTATCTACGCTTTTACTTACTTAATACTAAAAAATCAGAACATAAATTAGCCAAAACTAACCTATCGGTATCTAAAAATCTATGCTTCTACTTCTACTACTACTTCACCTAAAAAGAAATAAAATTGAAACTATTAATAATTTGTAATTTGAACGAATATTTAAACATTACCAAAATAACTAATAAGTACCTTCCGATTTCCCAACATTTTCCTTCACTGCTCTGCTCCTATTGATTGTAGCGTGATGAAAAGTATACTATAACCTGCCCAGGAGTATGAAGAATAATTGCACCAAGTTTCGTTAAAATCGGTCGAGTAGTTTTTGTTTCTATAAAGAACATACAGACAGACAGACAGACAGACCGACAGACAGACCGACAGACAGACAAAAATTTTACTGATTACATTTTTGGCACCAGTATCGATCACTAATCACCCCCTGATAGTTATTTTGAAAATATATTCCTTGTACAGAATTGACCTCTCTACAGATTTATTATAAGTATAGATTAGGAAATGCAGTAAGATATTAAAAAAAAAATTACAATCTATCATTATGCAGTTTCTTTATTCATATGTAAGTATATGAATATATTTGTATCAAAAAGCACGCATGCATAAATTTGTAATACATTAAAAAAAAAATAGCGATTTTCTGCGGGGTATCACTTTATATGGCTTATGTTCTATCCACTTCAGGGAAAAACCGGACGACACGGTTGGCGCAGTGGTTGAGCGATTAGCTGCTGCGCTACATGCTGTGGGTTCGATTCCAGCGTGGAACAAATATTTGTATTGCCTTCAGATTGTTGTTCCGGGTCTGGTTGTTTGTGTACGTGAAACTGTATGTTTGTAAACACGTATGCAGTTTCGTAAAATTCAACAGCGGGCCTCTATATTCTTTTTAATTTTCAGTAGTGTTGCGTTATTTGTAAAATTCGGTTTTCAAAAGTATTGCAGTGCGATAGTCTAAAAAAAGGTTTAAATTTACTTTTCTCAAACTATTTTTTACGAAACAATTGAGATAAGTATGCGCTGCATGGTTAGTTTTGCTATTGACTGAAAATGTAATATTGTTGTCTAACATAGAGAAGATAACGGTCCATCTTCTGGAATCCGATATTGATTCATTACCATCTTTACACATTATTTGTTGCTGACATTAATATAAAAAGGTTCGAGTATATTTTTAAATGACGACAGCCAGGAATATTGTCAACAACGATGTATTTGTTTGTTTGTCGGTAAACACAGCAGTCAATCCTTTAGGAATGTGTGCCCAGCAGTAGAGCAGACGGGCGTATCGCGATACAAAGCAGTCTATCAAACGTCATAAATATTTTCGAAGTTCTTTGCGACTGCACCAAAAGCCCTCTTTGTGTATGCGTTTCATACTTCTCGCTCAAATACAGCGTGTTTGAAAATGTGCCGCAAAAATCCTAGCCTACAAAAAATGTCGGCCGCATTGACAGCGTTTGTGTACCAAAATGATCATGTTTTCCCATGAAAAAGATTATGAAAAACTTTGTTGAACGCATGGAAATTAAGCCGGTTTTAATTGTGCGTGTTTTCATTGTGTCATTTTTGTTTGACTGAAAAAGATTTTCTGAAACGAATTATTAAAAAGTATTGTGTTCTATTTGGAATGTTTGTTTGTTTGTTTGTTTTGTGTTGTTTTATTCTATTCTATTCCATTCTCTTAAAGTAGGAAGTCTGTTAAAATACACACGAGATTTTCATTGCACGTTTGAAATATTAAATTACCGCTTACATTGCAACATACTGTAACATGAATATTTAAAGAAACGTCTGAACTGCGCTTGTATTGAACTATTTCGACTGGAGGGTTCTGTGCGCAAAATCTCCAAAATGTGCATCCGTTCGCCGGAAATGTCTTCCTAAGCTTTGTTGTATCCTCACTGAACCTATTTTGAATAACGTCCGTATATTCCAAATATTGATATTCGAGAAGAATAACACACTAGACTTTTATATCGCCCTTGGATCTGAGGTTTGTACTGGTTTCCAAACAATCTCTACTTTAAGTAAGACTGTGAGCATGATATGACGTTACAATCATGAAGATTAGTAACGTTAACCAGATGTTTTAGGGCTGAATTTTTAGCTGAGGCTTTAAAAAGCTAATAGTATTTTCTATTGCTATTATGGCCAGTTGAAATATTTTCCATGTAAAAAATGTCAATTATACTCCAAAGTTAAAATTATCTGAGGGTTGAAAAATCGCCCTGAAAACTTTTTCATAAAGACGTTTGATAGTTAATAAAATGGCTTAATTTACATTAAAACCTTAAGTTGCACTAAAATATTGTTCCTTAAAATAAATAGGAGACGCCAGAAGCGGTCGCACGAGCGCAATATCTAACGCGTACTTAGCATAAACTACATGCAAGGAGATCCAGTATTTAGATAACAGATAAAACTGAGTCACGGGACAAAGGAAAACGCGGTTTAAAAGAAACTTTAATTAAATGCTTAGCATCTAGCCTTTGTTTATGACGACTAAGGCCTGTCCGGCGAGCCGACGTATCCATTTCCCGTGCTTTTGAAAAATAATGCCTTTTCATTTTCATGTTCAATTCTGTACAATGGAATACTGGCTGACACACGTCAATAGGCACGTGCTGTTCATGTAATAGGAGTGGGTCATGTTTTTTTTTTTCGAATTTAGAACAGTGTTTATTGTCCACCATTATAATTGATTGATTTTTAAACTCATTTTTCAATTTGTGTCCCATGTCTTTGGAAAGTAGGTCTTACTTTTGTGATTTTAAAGTTACAAAAAATAATATTATGAAAAAGTATTGTGTGTTGTGTGTGTATTGTGTGTGTATTTGTGTGTGTATTTTGTGGGTTGTTTGTGTGTGTATTGTGTGGGTGTTGTTGTGTTGTGTTTTGTTAAAAAAGTATTATTAAGTAATATGACCTGAGACACAATGCACTAAAGGTACATTCTTATCGTTTTCACAGACTCTACTGCGGACCTAGATTAAGACAGAAGTACTATATGTTATACCTAGGTACTTCACAACTTACTACCTAGGTACGTTGCTACAAAAGATCTTCACAAAACCCCAAGTCGATAGCAACCTTCATGCAAATGTGCAAGTCAAGTAGGTTTTGTTTATGCTTATGTTCCTGAGTTCCTACGGTTGACTTGCAGCAACGATACCAACAACGGCTAGGCTGTATCCTAATCGCATACAAATTAGTTCGTACCTACATTAAGCCTTGTATACAAAAGTTAACGAGCCTGAAGAAAAGGTAACAACATCCACAATTTTTTAGAATATTTTTCTGCGTCTCAATTTAATAAAAAAACCAAGGTGAACATGACAAGAGATACAATAATATCAGGGCAAATAAAGTGCCTGGCCAAAAAAAAAAAAAACAATATAGACAAGCCTTAAAAAAAACATACCTGTCGTTGTCATTTTCTTCGTGCACCGTGTCCATGTCAGTGATGGTGACGCCCGGGTGTAAATCAGTCGGCTCGCAGAGTGGGCTCCTATTGGCGGGACTCATCTGCCAAATATCACGATTATCACACGGCCTTGTTTCTTAATTACAGTTTCATGACCGAATGCAGTTCATACATGGTTTACTTGAATGTTCCAATGTTGAATGACAGTATATTTATTTAATTTGTTTGTAGCAAGAATTTTAAAAGAACTTAATCTTGTAAAACGTGTTTGACACTCAAATGTAATGTAATGTAGGTTCCTAAATTAGCAATGTATGAAAAACAAACACCTACCTATCTATTATGATAAAATATTCTAGACATTTTTTCCTAGTATATTTTATCATTGCCCTAATCCTTCACAATACTAGTGATGTCGCCAGTAAGAAGAACGGACACAGTATAAATAAATCGCTACTAGTGAATACGTTTTTATATGTCCATTTTTTCTCGTATAAAATAAAAATTCTTTATGGACGAGACGGGCTGCCTTCTGTTAAGGCAAGCTTACACTGAGGTAAGTGAACGAGATATACGTCTTTGTTTACAGTGTAGTTGTAGTACTTATCCGGTAATCCTTTAATGTTTGTTTGTCTATGGCGGCAGGTCTCCAGTTCAGAGCGATACTTTTAATGTTAATTGACTGATTAAATTGATGTGCACTTATCGATATTCAAATATTCGTCACTGCACATTAATTTATTCAGACTAGTCTTATCACTAGACTACTCCTGTTTTTTAAATATAGGGGGCAAAATAGGCTCCTCATATCTTTTAAAAATTCTCTCTTTTTTCTTTATCACTACAGGTCGAAAATACGTTTATTTATCACTAGCTTCTGCCAGCGACTTCGTCCGCGTGGAATAGTTACTTTACCCCCGATTTTGAAACTCTCAGCCCGATCGGTTTAAAATTGACAAAAGATAGACATGCTGTTTCGGGATATTTTTTAGATAATTTTATGTAGAACATTTCCGTAATACATGATTTCTATGTAACTTTAACCATTAAGGCTACACACGCGACGGAAGCTTAAAAAATGGAGTAACTTCTTCCGTTTTCCCAACATTTTCCTTCACTGCTCTGCTCCTATTGATTGTAGCGTGATGAAAAGTATACCATAACCTGCCCAGGAGTATGAAGAATAATTGCACCAAGTTTCGTTAAAATCGGTCGAGTAGTTTTTGTTTCTATAAAGAACATACAGACAGACAGACAGAAAGACAGACAGACAGACAAAAATTTTACTGATTGCAGTTTTGGCACCAGTATCGATCACTAATCACCCCCTGATAGTTATTTTGAAAATACATTCCTTGTACAGAATTGACCTCTCTACAGATTTATTATAAGTATAGAAGATAGTTCAGGAAAAGTAACACACATAATGGATTTATACTATTTACCTACCTTTCTAAGATAAGAAGATCAGGTAGGGTCGTTATCTCTCGAAACTCCCCCGACAAATAGGCAGGTGAACATGAAGATAAGTTTTCATTCAATTTGAATTTAAAAATCTTAGTGCAACTACACTTAGTGGCTTTAACTGTATACTGTATATTATTGGTTCGCTTATATATATCTCTCGAGTGAGTGTTGGCTATTTCTAAACACCTTTCTGGTAAATAGCCAGCTAACGTCGTAAAGCAAGAAAGCCCTCTACCGATTATAAAGAAAGCCTACTCCGTCTACTATAGCATTAGAAAGAAGTCAAAAAAGGCTCTGTTAGGGCATACTTTGTTATAAAAATATTATAAACATTACTATAGTCAAGATTGATCTGAAGTTAAATATAATCAATTTAAATAACAGCTGTCACACTTAATTGTACTTAGTTAACCTATCTGCCTCCTGAAATTAAAAGGCTTTCAGTCTTTATCAGCTTTTAGTCATTATACAGTGTGAAATTTTAATGGTTGTTTTCTCGAAGCGAAATGAGTTTGTATCGGTAATACAATCGATTTATATATATAAAAAATATTAGACTCCATAAATGGCAGATTAACAATTGTGATAAACAAAACTCGAAAGCGACTTGAACCAACAGTAGTGCATTGCGCAATATGTAGGTACGCGGCGGTACGTGCGTCTCATGTAGGTATCTACCTACTTTATGTCTAGTGCACTACTATTGATTCTCGCTCTTTCGAGTTTATGAACACTTTTTTAATGATTTGAAAAAAAAAACATTTATTTTTTTAGTTTAACTTTTTTGTTTCGATAGTACTACTGATGGGTAATCGTCCTGCCGCGGGAAAACAACCATTAAGATTTCACAGTGTATAAAATATTGTCATGACAATATTTAAAATCTAAAAGAAGCAGAGGCGGACAGTACTAGGAACGTTTTCCATGTCACTATAACTCTACTAAATCTAAAATGTCACTTATGCCCTTCATAAATTGTGGTAGCACATGTTTTTTTTTAATTTTGTCGGTAATTGTTTCATTTTATGTACCTATCCAAACACCGTGACGAGTAAATCGTTGAAATATGATGTATTGTATGCCATATATTGTTTCTTTCAAATAAAGCACATACATTGTCTATTAAAATTGTTTGAACTTAACTTGAAAACAAAAGGTTTCGTACTTCTGCTTCTACGAGCCTCTTTTTCTAATGTTATAATAAATGGATACTCCATTTATTATAACATTCACAACACTGTGTATAATAAAAAGTATTGTGTCATGTGTGTTATCTTGAATTTGTTTCTACACTAACATTACTTTAAGTCGAAGGTATACAACAGCAAAGGCTAGTTAAGAAAACCCAATTTTTGTTTTAATGTAGTACAAAATGTAAGATTAAATGGTGAGTTTGTTTGTCTTGTGTCCGCCGGGCGGTCCGCTCTAAGGTTGTTAGGTTGTTGAATAAGTTTCTGAATTAAGAGAACTGAAAGTTTTCTCATCTCGAGATTACAGCAAAGTGTTTACCGTTTGGCTGTAGGATGCGGCCGCGGCACCGACACCCCTCCGCGCAACGCTAGTGATGGTACACACGGCGGCTACTCGTTATCGATGTGATTTTTTTTAAATTACTTTATTATGACTCTTGGCATGGTGGTTTGTTGGATAATAATTTGTTTGACAGAAATATTCGCTAAACAGTTAATAAAAAATATATAATAGAATATAGTTAAATATGCTTAGGGTATGTAATAATATTATGTAGGTTAATTAACTGATAGATGTAAAAAAGAACAAAATAAAAGTAAAGTTAAACATTTAAAAAATCCCCCGATACAAAAAATAAACTATTAAAACTAACAAATAATATTTTAAACCAATTTATCATCACATAATGTTATGTGAGTTCAAATATTTTTATTTTCTTCGCATCTGGGGACCGCGAAAATACAAAAACGAAAATCAGTTCATTCATTTGGGAGCTACGATACCACTAAATACATATTTACAGACAGATACACAGATACGCAGACAGACACGTTAAACTTATAACACCCCCTCTTTTTGCGTCGGGGGTTAAAAAAGTGTCGTTCAAGTTGAATTGGTTTGTCAATACGTATTATCCAACTCACAATTTGTATGTACAGTTGCAGTCAGAAAACGTTTAACACCTTTAGGTTCATATATCTATGCCATAACGTCGATATGTGTTTGATTAGGTACAGAACTTAGACTTTTATTAACGTGAAGATTGGTCACTCATGGAGTTTGAGATCCACTTTATTAGCATGGTGACGGTAGTGTAGACCAGCAAACATTTAGCAAAAGAAAAAATATTAGTTGGTGTGATGCCGTGCTCTTCGTACTGTCGAACCATATCAGTTATTTGGGTGGAGGTTAGTATCGGCCGTCGTCCTGAATTAATTTCTTCTATGACCAGTTATTTGCCCTTCTACAATATGACGCCGAGTCTAAAATCTCACGGTGAATCGAGATATATTGAGTTCTCGTGATATAATCTCGTGCACTAATGCTCAGGCCATCTTCATGAAGAAATATTATTTCAGCCCTTTGTTCTAAGGTTAAACTTGCCATTTTATTTTGTAATTAAATAACTTTCAAACCAAATATTCTTGATAAATGTCAAAATATTTGTAATCTTTATAAATGCGTAAATGGTAAATTGTATTTAGCGATTTACATATCTATGCTAAGACACCTTTTCACAATCATGCCCATGAGTTGTCCACAATTTCATCTTGGGTTAAAACTAAAATAAATGTAAGTTTCCAAAATTGTTGCATTAATTGATATAGCCACAAATTATAGTTTTAGTAATTTAGTTTAGATACCTACTTAAAAAATAGTTCTATGTAATTTTCGCGTTAAAATCGACAACAAGCACATCACTAGTGTTAATAATCTAGGTATTTTCATAAAATATTTGCGTGAGTGTATCGCACCTGATGCCAAACGATGTCGCTGCACTTTAAACTTGCCGAGATTCACACAAACAACGACCACTAACTAATATTGAAGTGAAAAACTTACTTGGACGTGTGTCTTTAAGAATGGATTAACATTTTATGCTCCGTTCGAGAATATATGGGTTTAAAGTTTCTTTTGCAGAGTGAAAGAGAAATATGAAGTATATAATATATTTTGTTAATATTTTATATTGATTGATCTAACTGAAACAAAGTTTTAGAGACAGTTTTGGCGGCTTTTTCTCACCCCTTGAATCGAAATAAGAAGACAGGTTAGTTAGGTGAAAAACTGAATGAGACAGATAATAATTAATATCAGATAATGCTACGGCAATATAAATTCAATCAAAAAGTATCGGGAATTTGTTTATGGTTATAAATTCAATTTTTTTTTGGTTTTAGATTAGCACAACTGTTTTCCATTTTTGCGCGGAATTTGAGTTACATCTGTTATTTAGATTAAATACAGTGCTGGTTTTAGTTTTATCATATTAAGTGTGTATTGCGAATTTCATAATAGACCACAATATTTAACAAAGAGTTTATCTTAAATTTTGAATGCCCAATGGAATTTGGTGTTTGGATTCACTTAAATTGTTACAGAAGGCTTACGGTGTCGATGAATCGACTTTACCAAAAACACGTGGTTATGATTGGTATCTAAAAAGCGTTCAAAACCGATTGAGATGTGATGCAAGATTTGCCTCGTTCTGGTAGGCTGTCAACGTCTGCAATTAAAATTTACATCGTAAAAGTGAAGGAAATAGTGACTGAAATCCACATTCAAGTTTGAGAGAGGTAGCCCCCAAAATTCTCATGAGTCGATTTGTTCCATTTTACCGCTCGGCTTGTCCTAAAATACCTGGTATTTCTCCAAAAACTCAATCGCATAAGAATCGCAGAGGACATGCTAGAACGAGTCATTTCCGATCCGAGGTAAAACGGTAAATAAAGAATAATATTTGAGCGTTATACGGCGTTTAAGAGAGCAAATTAGACGGAAAAGGCCAGATATGCGGAAAGAAAGTTCTTGGATTTTGCTTCAGGCTAATGCGCCTTCGCACAAGGCCATCATTGTGAACGAATTTAAACCGAAAACTCAGCAAATACCATAGAGCATCGACCTCATCCACCAGATATGGCTCCAGCCGACTTCTACATTTTTCCTAAACTCAAATTGCCATTTCGTTGCACCCATTTTCATTCGGTAGAAGACATAAAGGAGAGTTCACGGCAAGAACGGAACCGCATGCCGGAAAAAGCGTTTAAAAATAATTTTAGATTGAAAATGATTAGAGTTTGATGATTGGTTGTAAGTGTATCGTTTCTGAAGGAGCATACTTTGAAGGTGATAAAATAAAGTTGGATGAATAACTAAAATTTTGTGTATAGTTGATATTTTCCCGGTACTTTTCTGACAGAGTATTATAACATTTATAACTTATTAGTTACCTAATTGCCATACTCATAGTTTTCCAAACTCGTTCAGTTCGGTTTCTGATACTCGATACCAGTAGAAAATCACGATACATTTAATTATGATATGATATTATTATATAAATTTGATATTGTATCCAATTAAACAGTCTTTACCTCGTCTTGAATATCAGAAGCGACGGAGTTCGCAGAATTAAAGTTAATAAGTAATAGTATGTCCACTGTCGAGCAAGATTATGTCTATCTTTAGGCTTTATCTAGTTGCGTTATTCTCGGAAAAATATAATATCGTCGATAAATCAAAAGACGCTTGTTGCTATTAAATATGAATAAATAGACGACTTGCTTCGTGTATTTAGTTTGCATAGAACTCTAATTAGTTTGCAGTTATGACGTACCTACGTAGGTGGATGTTTATGCACACTATGATATGAAGCTATTTCATGGTAGAGGATTTTATTGAAAAATGAAAACTATATTTTCTAGATTGTTGATTTTCTAGATAGTTTAAGGTTTACAGCTGTTTAGTTACTAGATTACAAATTAATTTGTCAACTGTCAGATATTACTATTATAACTGAAGGATAAATACGATCATTTGATGTATTTTTCGTAGAAAAGCTGTCACACTTAACTTTTCAAATTTAATTTATCTGACTATTGAAAAATCAGCCTTAAATTAGGTTGTCTATGACGTAAGACTAACAAGATAGATGACTTGTGTTATAGCTAATCATTAGTGATGTACTCTTATATTTTAAGTGTTAATTAAATACTCAGAACAATCTCAAAATATTTGCTTCTTATTGCTTTTGCGTCTTGCATCATCATGTCGATAAGGCATTTTTCATAGCAGGTACATATGTAGGTGCCTATTCTGCGCAAAAAAGTCGTGTTCCCAGTACAATAGTCAAATTATATAAGTATGTTTAGTGTATAAAATGTTTGATAAAACGCCATGCACTTATTATCGCCTCAAGTCGTGATGAGTTCCAATTTGCACCCTTTAGCTATGTTCTACGACTATGTATTCACGTTTCAACTGTTCGTTAAATGTTTGCCTATGTAATGGTGCTTATGTACCTAAGCAAAATGTGCTTATCTTGTAAATAAATGAATGTGAATTTGATGTTTGTATGCTTTCTTTATATGTTGCATCCGTGCTGTGCCGTAACTACTTATCGTATTATGATATATTTCGTACAAGTATCAAGAAAACTCTAAGTCTCTATATATTATGTATACCGTGGAACATAATCATTTATTATTTTACAACAGTGCTATCACCTCATACTTAGTTTTATAAGAGCGGTGGTTGCTAATAGGATGATAAAGATTAACATTTTGTTAAGTATGAATAGATACGTGAATGGATCAAATAATGGTTTAATGAATCAGCGCTCAGGTTGCACCTACCAGTTTTTTATAATCTTGTTTACAAACCAGCTTAGTCTATTGAAAGATGTGGAAAAAAGGCAAGTGTAGTAAGACTATAAGTGCACAGGGACGCAACGGTGTAGGCGGACGCCGAGGTGTTTGCGTCTATAAATACATTTCGATATATCTTTCCAACCATGCTTATTATTTATTTGCATTGAACCTTCTCTTTTTAAAGCAAACACTGGAAACATATTTAACGACGATTTTGCTCTATTATATATAATTATATATTGTTTCATAAGACATCCATCGATTTATGATTTGGTGGTTGTGGTTCAATGTCTCATCACTAATATCCACGGAATTTCAACTATTCCACTACTCACCGACTATAGTTCCATATAGGTTTGTTTGGTGGTCTCGGGAAAAACTATTAGCTATTTTCCCGTGATTCGATTAAATAATATTTAGATAGTAATTTTTAGGAAACTCTAGATGTCTTTGAACTAATTGGTGGTTTAATGGTATCATTGCTGCTGATGTCATTGTTTTGTTGTTACAGAGAAAGAAAGAAAAAACTGACTTTGATAAGACCGAAATCGTTTTTGTAACGTAAAAAGAATATCAATAGTAATACTATTACATATGCCAAACTTTACAACATTTCAGGTCTAAATCACTGAACCAATTTGTGTGTGTTTTTTTTTTATAGAGATAGTATGGAGTTATTAATATATGTACACACAATAAATTAAAAAAGAAAATTTGTACAAAGTAAAGAGAGTTCTTGCAGCACACCTGCGACTGAAGAGGTGGGATAATAAACGTAGTGTGTAAATAGACAGAGAAGGAAACTTAAAATAGACTACACTAATTTAACCAAAACATATAATCTATAAATCGGATTACAATAAACATACAAACAAATATACTTACATAATAAAGTTAGCTAATACGTAAATGGACTTCGTCGAAGGACACAGAATACTTTTTATCCCGGTGAAGACGATGTCAGAAGCTATTTCAAAATAAAACGGCGGGTGTTTGCTTTTCATGAACAGTTTTTAAGAGCGTGTACGCCGTATGACATTTCATACAAATTTTCAAGTCACTATTTTGCGAAATTACTGAACCGATTTTAATGAAACTTCACACATATAAGCAGGATACATAGGTCTAAAAAGTTAGTTTGCTTGCTTAAGTGTGTAAAGTTTAATTAAAATCGGTTTAGTCATTTTGGAAAATAACTACTTGAAAATTTGTATGAAATGCCGTTCGGCGTAAGCGCTCTTAAAGCGACATATTTTCTAGATATAAATAATTTTTTGTAACTATATATTAATCCACAAAGAAATAAGATTTAAATAAGAAACAACTTACCTTGGTCATTGTCAAGCACTCCGTTCAGTCGAGCACTTTTTACGCCCTCCAAAAAAAAAAAAAAAGATTTTCTAAAAAGTTTTAATACATCATTATAACCACGAAGCCCACTGTCACGGCCAATAGCTCAGTTTTGAACTCGGAATAATTTTGACAGCACTATCAAACAGTCCAGTATGCCAGTATGTACCCAACAACTAGACAGCACGACAGTCAGCCGCTAATTGTGCGATCAATTTATAAAACACGACCATCTACGTGTATTTATTTACAATTCATATTTTACTTTTTACTGCCGTCTCCTCTAATAATGTGTGTTCAAGTTACTATCACGTAATGTTAGTGCTGCTCGCATTTTTTCGTATGAACTAGTTTGATCTAGTAAGATTATGGTTATGTAATTACTTGAGTGATATCCAAATTTGACATCTACCAAATCAAACATTTACATACACACTACATACCGATTGTGGTCACTCGTAGCAATAGTTTTTCTTAGTCTTCTCTTCTCTTTAGAGCCCTGTACTCGAAGGGTAACCGGCGGAACCCTATAACTAAGCCTTCACTATCCGTCAGTATGTCTGTCAGGTGGCTTTAAGGTTCATGACATCATGAATCTTAATAATTAGGCACTTAAAATTAACACAGACTGTTTCTATTGCTGCTAGTTATTTTTTAAATAACGCATGAGCACTCGGACCCCCGGGCGGGTGGCACGAGCATATAATTGCAAACTAGGTTATTATATTTCTGCCGTTTGAGTTTCTAAGCTGCAGCGGCACCACCAGCATAGCATGATGAGCTAGGAAGATGGGATGGCGAAAGATAATGTCGTTGATGTTTGCGTGCCGCGCTATGCAACTCGCGCTTCGGCTGCATGACAGGCCGTGGTGCCCGAGACTGTTGATACCTTCGCCACAGTAACAGCAATAAGGAGAGCAACAGGAAGCGCCTAAAAAAAGTAGTATCGCAGAAAGTAGTATTGTCGAACAAGGTGCCTATATTATACGACGGTAGTGCGTGAAGCCAGAGGCTCGACTTCCACTCGCCCTAAGTCAACAAGCGCACACGCTCCGCAGAAGTAGCAGCGGCGCGGAGCGGAGCGGCTCTTCCCACCGTTTCTGGTACAATGGCTTGTCGGGTGGATTTGCATCCGGGCAAACGAGTCTCCATGCATTCACGGCCTCGGAGACGCACGGAACATCAAAATCAATCAGTGTGGGAGCTAGGATATTATATAGGAACCGAGGATATAAGCCGGTAAACTAATATTTTTGCGGGAACCAAAAACATACCCATAACAGTTGAAAAGCGGATATGCTGCAGTCTGTTTCCCATAAACCTATAAGCACCTTTCGATTTCCTCCAATATTTATATAGCGGAGATGAATATGTTTACAGCTACCGTTTGCTTTGTTCGTGAAGCTAATAAGGAAACAGTACTGGAACTGTCATTTCCTCTCCAGTACCTTTGTGATGCACAGACAGACTAATATCCTCAATCTGATTGGTCGTCTGTCGGGATAAAATCCAATATTGTTCTACCTAAATTAGTTCCAGGATATATGCAACGCGACTGTTGGTTTTGCTAACGATTACCAGGAACTGTGGAACAAAATACTGCCTAGTGCAATTCTAGGAGAGGTGAGTCATGCGTGCCGACCAGCCAGTATATTCTAAATAATATCAAAGTGAAAACTTGCGTGAAGTAAGCGAGAAGTGAACTGTCGTTCCAAGCAGAAAATAAGAATGAGAGTTTCCTGGAAAAATTACGTCACCAATTGGCGCCACATACGCAAGAGGACCTCTTCGTAGAAAAAGGCACTTAGACCTAAATATGACGTTGATTTCAATTAAATAATGACTGAAAATGTTAGCGTTTTGATAAGAGTTTGGACCTAACGCCTCAGTGCTGCCACCTGCTCGTCATTTCACGAAACCCTCATTAACGCCGCATTTCAAACTCAATTCACCAACATTGTCACAGTCCGACGTTTATAGAATGGTCAGTCCGAGGACGCGCAGGAAAAGAGCCCCTGGAGGAACTGGCGAATCCTTTTATCTAGCAGTTGGAAGTTTAGGGTAATCCAAAACAAAAGAAAACACGTTTCAATAAACCCAAACTTTAAAAAAAAAAACCTAACTAACATAACCTAACTAAATCTAACCTAACCTAACCCAAAGTTCCCGGATGTTCACGTATCAGCTAGCATGTCGTGTTCGTGGTGTGTAGGTATTCTAAGTTACTAATCGTCGCGGATAGTTTGGTAGGTAATAACTTTGGCTCTGCCTTCCGTGTTTCGTAGCTTTCGGTACTACCTCCCACACTAAACTTTCGTGTCTTAGCTTTTAAGTATTAAATGAAATTAAACCTTGTTTAAATTTAGTAAACCTTTTTTTTTCTGGATGGGAAATCATCAAATGACTTTTCCCACTCTGGGTGGAGCGGAAGGGAGTGTCAGACTCTTACTGACTAAAACCCACCCGTGATCCTTCTAGTGCTCTTTGCGTTCCAGGGCCGCGGTGACTCTTTCGAACAAATTTTACAACCCTAGCAGGCACTGACATTATGGGGCCCCGTCTTCTTTGCTGACAGCTCTTTGAGGCGCGCGTGGAATACGACGTGCCGTTGACTCGGGCCTGGTTGCTATCGGACGGCGAGCCACCCATATCTCGCCACCCGCAGGCCTGCGCCTAAGGTGGTCGGGAATCGCCCTGTGTTTCCCGACGCCCGGGGCGTCTTCTTCTGTTGCGCCGGTTGCAGCGTGTGGTTTCCCTCTCTCGCACGCGTTTCGCCTCTTCCTTCGCTAGCATTACTGCTTCGCAAAAGAAGGTGACCCTTCCCATGCCTCCTCGCTCCGGACCATGGTTTGAACCAGGGCCGGACGCGAGAGGTCGCCGCCGACGATCATGCCTGGCGACGATGGCAGTCCCAGCTGACGGAGCCAAATTATGAAGCACATGCGCCACCATCAGAGAGAATTTTGAGTGAGCATGTTACTCCCAAGCGCCACATTTAATTAAAAACATACCCAAAAATGGTAGTTTAAGACATAGTACCTTTGGGCACGCCACTATTGTGGCGATAAGTCCCCTCTTTGAGGCGTGGCTGGAGAGACGTCACGGCGTTCTCACCTTCCGCCTGACGCAGTTGCTCACTGGACACGGCTGTTTCGGGAGGTACCTGTGTCGGATCCAGCGGGAGGACACGTCCGGGTGTCATCACTGTGTGGATCGTCCGGAGGACACGGTGGAGCGTACGGTAGAGGTCTGCCCTGCTTGGGCGGAGCACCGCCGTGTCCTCGTCGAGGCGATCGGCGGCGGCGACCTCTCGCGTCCGGCCCTGGTTCGGGCCATGGTCCGGAGCGAGGAGGCATGGGAAGCGGTCGCCTCCTTCTGCGAAGCAGTAATGCTAGCGAAGGAGGAGGCGGAGCGCGTGCGAGAGAGGGAAGCCCCTCGCTCCAGCCGCCGCAACAGAAGAAGACACCCCGGGCGTCGGGAAACGCAGGCCGATTCCCGGCCACCGTAGGCGCGGGCCTGCGGATGGCGAGCTATGGGTGGCTCGCCGTCCGATAGCAACCAGGCCCGAGTCGACGGCGCGTCGTGTTCCACGCGCGCCTCAAAGAGCCGTCAGCAAAGAAAACGGGGCCCCATAGGGTCAGTGCCTGCTAGGGTTGCGGAATTTGTTCGAAAGAGTCACCGCAGCCCTGGAACGCAAAGGGCACAAGAAGGATCACGGGTGGGTTTTAGTCAGTAAGAGTCTGACACTCCCTTCCGCTCCGCCCAGAGCGGGAGAAGTCATTTGATGATTTCCCATCCAGGAAAAAAAAAAAAAAAGACATAGTACCTTAGTTTCTTTTATTTTATTTTTTTTAAAATTTTTATTGAGTCTATACAATGAAAGAAAAAATGGTTTTTATAATCTTCAGCGGGTCTCATAATTTGTTGTCTCATAATGAGTTTGTTATTCATGATTTTCTTTACAGGTTTTTTACATTATTATTTTTCATAATAAAAGAATAATCTATTTTTAAGACAGAAGTATTTAATTACTATGAAACGTACATGATCAAATTAAAGCTACAAATTAAATTAATACAAACAATTAAATTTATTGTTATGTAAATCGATAACTGTTTGATTTTGTACTATTTTTAATTGATATTACAAGCTCTCAAAGATTTATCGTGACAAGTGTTGCTGAGTCTACATCTACCAATTTATTTTAATTATAAAATAGAAATTGAATTCGCTTTTCTATCTAGTATTGTGACTTGAAAATAACTGTTTCCTTACTCTTTTGTGTTAATATAACACTTGATAGGATAAGACAAGATATATTTATTGATTAAAAACACGTTTAGGTTTACAATGTTGGATTGATTACATAAAAAAAGAAAACCTTAACTCAACGTACAAATACAATAGTAAAATAATTCAAAGTACAAAAATGGTAAAGTTACGTTCAATTAATAAAAATGTCTAAAGTACATCATTTAAATAGTCGCGCAATTATAGTAGCATTTATTTATTAAAAGTTTCTTCATGCTTTTATTAAAACTTTTAATATTAAAATCTTTGTAGGCTTTTATTATTATTTATATAATTTTACAACATAATTATTGGGCAATACACTCCTACGAATGAGAGCTGTTTTTCACTATGTAAACTGGTTGGTGGATTGTGCTCTTTATGAAGATACGGACTTAGATTTGGAAACTGAAGCTACCTGTGATGTTGACCCAGCTAACCGTATTTATTTTGGTGCTGGTTTGAAATACATAAAACATTTGCATGAACTTGGACTTCTCGTATCATCATGTTTCTTCGAATAGGAATTAGAACTACATCTATTCTTTCAAATTATTTTGGAGATTCGATTCCGGACTGGTCATAAATGAAAAGGGAAATAGCAACTCCAAATAAAAAAATATAATTATGTACTTACTAATTTTTTTTATAGTATATTATAAAATATTTATAAACTTTGTATAAGGCTGTGTCTGTAACCTAAATTATGCCACAGTCTAACTTACTAATGATAAACACCGGTATAAAGGCAAAACCAATTAAACTATATAGACAAGTCAAAGACTACGCGTATTTAGATGCCCATGAAACAAGAATAACATGAATAGACAAGTGTTACCAAATAACTATCTTAGTGAAGTTACAATTTACTGGAAATTGCTGTCCAAATTTTCCAAGTTTTGCGGTAAAGCAGCCCAAAATAATTTTCCTGACTATAAAACCACGGACTTACCAAAGTACCTGAAACCTAATACTTAATAATGGTCAAAGCCTCTCTTCCCTCCCTCCACTTAAACCTGTCCTGGTCAATCGGAGCTCAATCCTACACCACCTACCTGATATGTAAAAAAATGTTTGACCTCATTTTTAAAAAGAGGATTTTTTTTTTTACTTTATAAAGAGTAAGAGGTGTTCCAGATTCAAAATCATTCTGCAAATCTATTTGAATTTGACAGCACGCTGCAGCCGGTGCGAACTCCCGTACAAAGGTACAGTACCCTCAGTCGTTTTTCTAGGTAGTAGGTTTAGCGAATGTTCAAAGAGCTTTGGTGTCGGCCGCAGTGTTTGTGAGCTAGTCACGCTGGCTGTCGCACCGGACCTCCCACAAACATGATTGAAAACAGCGCTGACGTGCCAACGTACGGACCGTATATTTCCGCTGGGATAAAATAGGATTTTTTTCGAAACTGCCAATACTACAAAACTAGATTTGGGTAGCTACTACCGATCCTATTGAAACTAGATGGGGAACATATAAATGTTTGAACAGTTCTGAATTGCTACTTAATTAATTTAGGTGTACTAAATTGATAAAAAGTTGCAGTCTACTTCAGAACTGAATTTTATAAAATTATAAGTTACTAACTGCCGCCCGCGTGAATATCGTAAATAAATTATCCCAAAAGAGACGTACTCCCAGCATAAAAAATATTCTGTCTGTTATTCCAGATTTTAAGCTACCTCTGTGCAAATTTCCAAGCGTCAATCCATCCAAGCATCCAAACTTCCGCATTTATAATATTACTAGAGCATGCCCGCGGCTACGCCCGCGTTGAGATGTGAAGTTTATTCTATGTAACTTATATTAACTAAGAACAATATTGCATATAACTTTAAAATTTACAGTGTACCTGTTAATTTGATTACAATAGCAAAAAATACCGATAGTGCTACTCTGTTAAGTTCACTGAAAGTGCAAATGAATGGTCTGATTTGCTGTGTATGAGATTGAGAATGTGGAGTGCGCGCGTCACACGCGACTCCTTGATCAGGTTTGTTCTCGCCTTCCGCACCTCCAGCAGTGGTGGCGCCAAACGTATCTGTCAGGGACACATAGCTACCACAAACTCCAAAAAAGCTGCATTATAAAGATTTCTCACAGTGCTTTAAAAATGTAAAGTACAAGAGCAAGCTCCCTTCGAACCTCAAGTTCATTATATCCCACCTTGTCTAAAATAATCAATGCGGGATACATTAGAAGAAAGAAAGGGTAAACACCATAAAGGTTCATATAAAGGTAATCTAATGAATTTGTTCTCCACTCGCTCCAATATATACTATATTTAGTTTCACGCGGATACCAGATAAGCGCGGTGCATTCTAATTGGCTTCTTACTAAGGCATCATGAAGTGCAATGATTGACTGGATATTAGAAAAAAATTACGCCATTACACATTTAGCTACATAATTATGTATTTTAAAAATATGGTCATTCAATGTCAGTTCAGTTTTAACTGACACTACTGTCTGAAATAAAAGACCCCCTAGGACAGTCGGTTTAAGGAGGTGCTGTTAATGCTGTAAACGTACTTCTGCGGTGTCATACAATCTCAAAGGATTAAAAAGTTTGTTACTCCACAGTAGTACTACTTTACGAAGACGTCGTACGTAGTAGTACTTTTTAATCCACATAGCACATATTAGGTAGATTATGGTCTACTTATGTGCTAAATTTCATCTAAATCCTTTCAGCCGTTTTAGTAAGAAAGCATACCAACCAAACAAACAAACTAACATTCGTGTTTATTATATTAGTTAGGATAAGTATATATATAGATAACTTTCTTAACGGGAATGAACTTTTGTTTCAAATAAATACAAATAGGTAAATGATAAATGATTTATTTTTGTAAGTAGGTTGTAAAAAACACTTTAACACGTCAATCTTTTTTTGGCCGTTTAACTAGATGAGGCCGGTACATTTAATCCTAAGCTGCTGAATTTTTAGAATTGCAATTCACAGAATTAATTAGGAATTAAAAGGAAAGTAATAAAAATTAGGAATGTGGAAAGGGTTCCGAAGAATGAAAATAGTTTGATGAATGAATTAAAAAGGTACTGTTAATGAAACAGCGAACAAATTCAGTTTAGTTTATTTATTTCCGATGTTTACATTCAATGAGTTTACTTAATTTATTTAAACCTATACACATACATGAAAGAAAATGTAAGCGGATACATAAATCTAAATGTCTGGAACTGTTACATCGCAAATTGATGGATCATTTAATTTATCCTGTGGCAAAACTCTGAAAAGCACTTTGACAGGCACAATACTACAATGCTTTTGTTATTTAACTTAGAAGCCTATCATTCTTTATTTTTCTCCTAAATTCGAACGGCACCCAGAAAATGATTGTTGGCAGACCGGACTGACCCTTTTGAAGGAACCTACTGGGTGCAGGTATATATAAATAAATAACTTAAGAACTAATAATATATAACATAGCACATAAGAAAAATCTGTTACTAACTCACTAACAATATAATATGAACTAGCCATGGTCTGAAATAAAGATACCATTTGTTATAATTTTATTTAAGTATTGCCTGATTTTCGACTGGTAATTCTAAAATCAAGCAATACTTAAATAAAATTCAAGAAACTACAGGCTTTATACCATTGCATAGGATTCAAGAATACTAACATTTTAGCAAGTGGTCAACAATACTGCAATAAAGTCACTTAAGTTACACCTAAACTTCCAAAAGAACAGTGTGGATTCGTATGAATAAAAAAAAACGAAATCATGCTAATTAAAAGAAGCGCCAATATTGTAACACAACTATTTAAGTACAAATTTCTTCTAAAATCGTGGGTGATCTGTCCCAATTAAGTAAGTAGTAACTAACCCTTGCTATTTTCTTCGTAAAATATTACCGCGACAGCGAAGATTGAAAGTAATGCACATTAAATGCCACAAATGTCTTAATTATAATGACATTAATGAATTAATTAGGATTCTCCCTTTTTGTGGGTTTACGGGGCACAGCTTTACGTAAATATTTTCTAAGCGGCACAAAGAGAGACGCTGATGCCGCGTGAAATTATATTCCGTAAAATGAAGTTGATTTTTTTATCCTCCTTTGACGTCAAAGTCGGCGGAGTTAATTCAATTTATTGTCTCTCTTAAAACGAGACTCCACCGTAATGTTATTTATAGGGTTCACCTACGGCTTGTTGACATGCCCCAAAAAGCGAGTGCAGGAGCGCACCGGCACGGGCGCCTAAGTGATTCGATACACGTTCAATATGTTTCATTAGGAAGCCCGGTGTTCGCTTATTCAATCATATCGGCGGCGGCAGCGAGGCGCGCGCGCCGCTCACCAGCACAAGCTTTCCGCACTCCGCTCAATTCCTACATAATCAGTTTTTCCGACTCAGTAATGGTATACACTCAATTTATACTGGCATTTGGCTACCGAATACTTCCACAAATGTCTTTTCCGAAGAGCTTTTATTGCGATATTTGGTGCGTTGTATATTACGGCGAATAGTATTTCATTGGTTTCTGCTCCCGGAGTCGTACGTGCGAAAGGATACGGTTGCTAATTAGGCAACTTAACAATGTTGGAAGTTAGAAAATTGTTGCGGCAAATTTTTCCTTCCTGCGGAGGCTCGAGCACGGTACGTCCGCACAGAAGCCGTTTCTTCTCTAGCCGTGTCTGCGTCCTGTGTCACAGGAAATGGTAATTACCGCCTAATCTCGCCTGAAGCGCAGGGCGGCCCGACGTCCGGATATGAACTTCCGTTATGAACAATTTAGCGCGCGAAATTGGACGACGGTACGCTGTGCATTCAGCCTATCGTGTCAGGTGCTGCAGACACACGTGCACGACTCCCATTCACTAGCGGATTTATATTTTACGAGATAGCTAACGAATAAGTTGCTTTGCCGATGAATACGAATCATAAAGCTTTCAGCGAGCCAAGGAAATTACATTTTCATTCGATTTTAAAAGTTAAATGTAGAAAATTGTGCCTCCCAAGTGAATGCAAACACGGAAGCTGGCAAAATGAGAGGATGAAGAGTTTTAAATGTACCTGTTATAAGTTTTACGTACTTGTCACTTTTTGAAGTTTGGTAAATATGATAAGCTGCAATACATTATTTAGAATAATATATTGAAAATACAGTTTCAACAGATAGGCCAGTCACCGTAGCCACATTAAACGCGTTAGGTCGCACTCTCCTGATTTTTTGAGATGTCGTTAGGGTATAGGATACATGCTATTAGTGTACACCCAATTGTTCAATTTGAAAGACCAGTGCTAAATGCGTGGTGTAATGCAAACTTAGTAACTTTCGGCAATTTTTAACATTTAGGCTTATTTCTTCTAAACGTAATACTTCTATAGTAGATAAAATTTGCTACAATTTGAATGTAGCCGTAGTTCTGTAGGTTCAATGAACGAAAAAAGAACCAAAATGAAAGGTGAGGTTATGAGGTTCAGCACAGCATTTGTTTTCCAAAAAGTTCTAAATAGTAGTTTTAGCTTGAAAGTCAGGGTATAAGAGGGTAGTCACTAACTATCCTTACCCTAATGTATGTCTAAGAACACTTCAATATTTACACGACAGCGTACAATAACTCATGTAAACATTACCGTTGTGAGATTATGGATAAGATAATTAGCTTCTACCCGCGACTTCGTCCACGTGGAATAGTTACTAGCCCCCCGATTTTGAAAAAAAAATATTCTTTTGTGCTCCGCTTCTATTGGCCTTAGCGTGATGATATACCTTCCTATACCTTTACTCGATAAATGGGCTATCTAATACTGAAAGATTTTTTCAAATCAGAGCATAGTTCCTGAGATTAGCACGTTAAAGAAAACATACAAACTCTGCTTTTTATTTTAGTATAGAGTATAGATTCTTTGTTCGCTCACAGTGAATTTTGAGGCAATGTTTTCAACACCCTCTCTGCACAATGATTTCTAAACACGACAGTCTAAGAGCATTCACGGGCAAGGACCACACTTGACGATGCAACTCTTGAATCAGCAATCCTACCATGACGTCTTAAATCCATCATGATTCCTGTGTCAGAGAGAGACGTAGTTATATAAGACGAATAGCACTATCCTTTTCCCTCACACTAACGGCCGAACCCAATAACCGATCTATCACATACTGTAGATAGAAAAACAATACAATGTTTCTGTTGTTTCATTTGTTTTTCTATCTCCAGTATGCGATAGATCGGTTATTGGTTTCGGCCGTAAATCATGATAGCATTGGCACTTACGTAGTACGGCCACAGGAGATATATGATTTTTTGGTGACGTCAACAGCAGTTCATCTCTACCTTAGTATATATACATATACCTTTTTAAAAACGTTTTCACGTTAAGAAACTCACTCTGCAAGGGAAGATGTAAGAATTAAAGTCGTAAAGCAGTTGATCAGGTTGTTTAATTAAAACACCAGCTAAGTGTGAGTCAGACTCACGCACGAAGGGTTCCGTACCATTATCTATAACAAGTAGAGCAACGTGAACGTCATGTCTCACAAGCATGGCTCACAATGCTACTCACATTATTTGTCATACCATGGGTGGAATTAAATTGAAAAAATAATATATCTCCTAAACTATTGGCTGTAGAATGCTCATTGTAGGGTTATTTCTTTCATTAAATATTCATCTACAAACGGATTCAAAAAACTTAACATTGGAGTTAAAAAATATGTTCTCCCACACATTCCACCTGCAAATGTAAGTTGGTACGGACAACATTGAGTTATTTACCATGTTATTTTAATATCATGACTTCTTATAAATTATCCTATAATCTATAAGTAGAGAACTAATTTCTGTACTTTTTCCAAATTTTAGGTTCAATAGTTTGATAGTTTCGGAGATAAGGGGGAACGGGGCGAGAATGGTCAATTTTCGTCTATTTTCTTGAATAACTTGGAAACTATTTATTTTAAAATTATAAAAAAATCATTTAAGGTCTTCACAATAAGTCCTTCCATTTGATATGTCACAAGATGCAGTTTTCAAAAATATTTCATTATGTGCCGGGATACACTTCAAAGTCAAAGTCAATTCATTTTACTGGCAAAGGAGGAGGCGGATCGCGTGCGGGAGAGGGAAACCTCACGCTCCAGCCGCCGCAACAGAAGAAGACGCCCCGGGCGTCGGGAAACGCAGGGCGATTCCCGGTCACCGTAGGCACGGGCCAGCGGACGGCTTGTCGTCCCATAGCAAGCAGGCCCGGGTCGATGGCCCGTCGTGTTCCACGCGCGCCTCAAAGAGCTGTCAACGAAGACGGGGCTCCATAGGGTCAGTGCCTGCCAGGGTTGCGAAATTTGTTCGAAAGAGTCAACGCGGCCCTGGAACGTACAGGGCACAAGAAGGATCACGGGTGGGTTTTAGTCAGTAAGAGTCTGACACTCCCTTCCGCTCCACCCAGAGCGGGAGAAGTCATTTGATGATTTCGCAACTAGAAAAAAAGTACGTAAGTAGTAATCTATGAAATAGTTAATCTAATTTATTTCTATTTCTCTTATTAAAATTATGTCTATCACTAATTTTGCTAAAGAGATTTCGATTTTTCCTCACATACACAATATTTTCATAAATGAATTGAAAAGGGTCTGTCATATTATTGATCTTTATAAAAAGTTCCCTTAGAGAATCGCGGCGACGAACATTATAAATGGCTCTGACGATTCCATATCAGCAGCCCAACCCCACAGCAGAATACAAATATAGAAAATAACTAAAATAGACCAAACGCGCAGTTTCTTTATTTGTTAACTCCCTTGTTTTTCTAATAGCATGAGCGGCTGAGCTAAGTCGCTCCACAACAGTGTTGGACCTGATGAATAGAGTTATTCACGTCATCATGATTTTGTGATAGTCGGTATATCTTAAACATTAATGATGTGTCATCAGCAAATAACACATCTTTGGTTGACTTGAAGCAATTGGGGCAAATAGTTTATGTAATTTGACTGAGACTTGAGGAAAGGACAGTGATGTTAAAAACGAGCTGTATTCAGACTAATTGAAGTGAGTGAGATACGTGGACTTCGCTAGAATAAACGGTTTCTGAATAAATTGAAAATAGTCACTATACATGAAGTATGCTGGAAGAGGAGTCGTGGAGGGGATGCAGCTCCTAAAGCTTCACTCAAGGTAGGAACAGTTCTGCCTCTGGTTCGAGACACATACTGGGAGATATTTGTTTCATTTGTGAGCACAGAATCGCTGATATATTTCTTATGGAGGAAGTTGACGACTTAGACGATCCCGAGTCAGTTTGGAGCCACAATAAGAGCCGTTTGACGACCTTCCAAAAAAACACGACTGTTTCAATAAGCACGTTGTAAATTTAATGTTTCTTCCTGTAAACTGCATTGCTCAACTTAGTTTGCTATTATGTCGTTACCTAGGAACGAACTAACAATTTAAAAAATTGTTTTAGTGGGAAAGATTCGTCTTGGAAAGTAAAAGTCTTATAGTGTAACTTATGACTATTGATCAACGAACAAAAACCTTGGTAATTAACACTAACCGGACTTATTATTTAAAATGTAATGTTAAAAGCTGTGTTAGTGTAGCAGTAGTAAAAGTTGTTCTAAAATGCTGTTTCCAATTCTTACTATATTAAAAAACCTTAACTTCGGTTTTCAATCTAAGCCACCTAATTAACTGCGAACATACTGACAGTTAACAAAAGTCGTGTTAGTAACAAAGGTTCTTCCTGACAAGTTTTCATTATCAGTTTAGCTTATGGCTATCGCGCATTGCAGATCACAAACCGTAACTGCACTGCCCAATAAGTCACATATGTTGATAATTATCACTTAACGGACTTATTTTTAAAAGCTAAATTTGTAAAAGCTTGTGGTAAAGATTCTTATCAAAAGCTTTTGCCAATGGTGTACATCTCATAGCTCTAAGGGAGCTAAAAATTCTTAACTACTAATTTTGACTACCGAAGGGTAATCAAAATTAGTGATGTATGTAAAAAAAAATTACAATTTTTTTTATTTTTTTCACATATTCAGGCATTATCTTCAAACGGACCTAAAATTAGAAATAGTTATGATAATAGCAAAAGTTCTTTATAAAAGCTCTTTCCAACAATGAGTATCATTTATAGCTAAAGGGCGCTAAAAAAACCTTAACTCTAGTTCTCAAAATTCGTGACTCGACTGAAGTAATAAAAAAATATTTTTTTATAAAATGTTTATTTGACACTATGAAATACATGGTAGAAGCCAGTCATCACAAAATAATACGCGAATATTGCCACAAATCTGATGGTAACCCCCAAACTAGGCCTGCACCTATGTTTTAGGGTTCAGCGTTCAGCCATGGGTTCTATTTCCAATCTAAAAGCATTTATAGGAGTAGGAGGGTCACTATAAAGCTGACAGCCAAGGTTATTGCTATTTGTTAAAACATATAAGTCAAACAAGAAAAGGTTAAGATAGCCTATATATAATAACATTATTAAATAAACAAGTGTTTAACACACTCGTTAGTAATATAAATAATTAAGAAGTGTGTTAAGTGTTCGTGTTGTATTCTTCTAGAAAAGTTTTTTAAGTAAGTAAGTTGGATATTGAGCATTAAAACAACTTCACATTTGGATGACCATTTTCTTTGGTTAATATAAAATACGTATGTATTTATGTTATGCCGTGTATTTTTGTCGTAGAAGTTTGTAGAGGTCCTGTCATCACGTATGTATATAACGCGAATATAACGGTAATCGTTTCCTTAACGTTCCTCTAAACTTTAACGCTAGTAAAATATTTGTAATATATATAAAAAAATATTGTGTATATAGGTACACAAATGTATACTTTTTTATTTATTTTACTCGATTTCATTTCACATGATAGGAACCATTCTCCACTGAGCTATCTTTTAAATTATTTTCAAAAGTCTTGCTATTTCCAGCGCTCCACTTTTTAAACCACCATTACGAACTTTTGGGAAAATGTTTCATGTTTGAAGTGCTGTATCTCAATACCTTATTAACCAATTAGGCTGCTCTTGCATTCACATTGTAGAAAATGTTATTTACTTTAAAAGTGTATGGATTAACTTTTTACGTAGAATGCACGATTTAGAAGATATAGGTAAGTCTAACTTTTGTAAAATTGCATCACGCAAGTAGGTGTATAATAATTGGGAGTACAGTGCTTGCATCTATCGTAATACCAATAAAAAAATCAGGACCGTGCAATTTATTGCAACCTAAGATGTTTTAATCGACTGGCTTAAGACAAACGAATAAAATTATTCATTTCTCATTGTTAAATAATCAAAGTTAAATTAAGAACAAATTACATTATTATTGTCATCATCATTATCCATAGCCCGATTTTGCTCACTGCTGAGCATGCGCACGTTATAGTAACTAAAAATGTCGTCTGCCCATACGCTGCCGGACGACTCTCGCACCTTATAAATTTTCGAAAAGTCAAAAAAGTGTAAGTCTGTAGTTACACGTGGCTGGGATCCCTTCTTTTCGCATAATGTTTTTTGTCCTAATATACTTCGGCATAACGATTTTGGCACAATTTGTTTTGGCATAATAATACTTTGGCATAATTTTTTTAGGCATACATTTTATGTTGGCATAATCATGTTAAAGACTAATTTGTTTTGGCATAAATTTGATTCGCATAACGTTAGTAGGCCTAATGACTATTAGCATAACGTTAGTAGGCCTAAAGACTTTTAGCATAAAAAAAAAATAATATGCTGTGCAACAAAAGTTAGTCACAGAACCGAATTGCTGCAAAACCGACTTCACGTAGTCTTGTTTGTCCTACCCCTAGAGTGTTATTTAAAATCGCGTAGGCGCGTACGGGCGAGGCGGCCCGCGGGCTGAGGAGCAGGCGGCTGCGAGCGAGCGAAAGCCGTCTGCGACGATTAGCACGCGTGGGGCCGCCGGAGGGCCGCAGCGCCGGAGCCGTCACAGAAACCCTGCCTGCTGCATGCTGCTTGCTTGCTTGCTTGCATGTTGCATGCTTGCTTGCATGCTGCATGCTTGCTTGCATGCTGCATTATGCTTAAAAAAGTTATGCTTTAGAACTTTATGCTTTAGAACCCATAGTGATCTGCATTAATATGGAGCAATTATAATAGCAACTACAGGCCTTTAGGTCAGCCACCATTTGTCGACATAGGTACCTGGCAATTCTTCAAAAGAAGGGCCTTCTGAAAGGTTCCCTATCCATTAGCATAAAATTTTAAGACCTAATATAACTTAGCATAATGTTGTTTGGCATAATTATTTTTTCGCATAATATAATTACGCATAACAGCTCACGCATAATTTTTTTAAGCATTATGTCTGTAACCATAATAATGATTAGGCGTAATATTTTAAAGCATAAACTTATTAAGCATAAAGTTCTAAAGCATAACTTTTTTAAGCATAATATCCTAAAGCATAAAACTTAAGCATAAATATACAAAATATTAATATATTATAACGTATTGAACAATTTTGTGAGTATTTTTTCGCTGTAGGAAGCAAGCATTGCAAGCATACAGCATGCAAGCAAGCATGCAGCATGCAAGCAAGCATGCAAGCAAGCATGCAGCATGCAAGCAAGCATGCAGCATGCAAGCAAGCATGCAGCATGCAAGCAAGCATGCAGCATGCAAGCAAGCATGCAACATGCAAGCAAGCAAGCAAGCAGCATGCAGCAGGCAGGGATTCTGTGACGGCTCCGGCGCTGCGGCCCTCCGGCGGCCCCACGCGTGCTTATCGTCGCAGACGGCTTTCGCTCACCACCGCAGCTTCGGCTTGTTGGCCGGCTTCGCCGGCCAGCCTCAGCCGCGGCGGCTCGCTCGCAGTCGCCTGCTCCTCAGCCCGCGGGCCGCCTCGCCCCTACGCGCCTACGCGATTTTAAATAACACTCTAGGGGTAGGACAAACAAGACTACGTGAAGTCGGTTTTGCAGCAATTCGGTTCTGTGACTAACTTTTGTTGCACAGCATATTATTTTTTTTTTATGCTAAAAGTCTTTAGGCCTACTAACGTTATGCTAATAGTCATTAGGCCTACTAACGTTATGCGAATCAAATTTATGCCAAAACAAATTAGTCTTTAACATGATTATGCTAACATAAAATGTATGCCTAAAAAATTATGCCAAAGTATTATTATGCCAAAACAAATTGTGCCAAAATCGTTATGCCGAAGTATATTAGGACAAAAAACATTATGCGAAAAGAAGGGATCCCCTTCTGAAATTATGCTTCTACAATACAACAAGAACACAATCTCAACACGCACCCATTACACGATTACCAATAGTTACACCTACAGTAGGTACAATCCCGCCGCGTGTAGACTTGCAAATGATGATAACAGTCCAAGCTAATGATCCCATTCATAGTCATCTGCATTGATATGGAGCTATTATTACAGCAACTACAAGCCTGGGCCATCACGTCAGCCGCCATTTGTCAACGAACCTGATACTTAGCTATTGACACAGAGTTATCACCTAATTGAGGCGACGATTATGGATAATTGATTAATGCTATGTCTTGAGTTGGAGTGATGTACACTATCGATATGTAAGAACTATACGTTTTGAGGGTTGTCGTTACAAATGCAAGTTATAGGGATCTTTAAATGGTAATTAAGTAGCTTATGTCTTTTTGCGCTCTTTCACGTGAATAATTTTAAATGCATTGAAAATAAAAATCTAATACAGTTCTAGCATCTCGTTGAGACAAATTGAGAGTCTCTTGATTAAAGATCAGATAGTCAGATGCATATTTACCAATGTTAACTTTTAGCAAAAAGGCAAATTGAAAATTTTGAAAAAACCCTCGATGGTAAAACATAATTGAAAAATAATTAATAAAAACCCCCGACTTACGGAATTGATGTAACCCAAGAATATCCGTCGGGGGCTGCCATCACTATCTGCAAAACTAGCTCATTTAATGGCAGCCCTGATAACCGCATGAAAATCGGACTAGTAGTACTGGAGATAAAGGGGAACATTGGTTTGCACAAACAAACAAACAAAAATCCTCTCACCCCAAACGCATACACTGTCTCCGTTCCGTCGTGGGTAAGAAATAATAAAACATATTATGAATGCCAGAAAAAAAATATCTAAGAAGCTGTTTTAGAATATTTTATTAACATTTAAATTCCAGAATTCCGGGATTGCTTATCTAATTGTAATTAAACAAAAAAAAACACAAATTCAAATCATTTATTTGTTTGCAGACATGGATAAAGTACAATACATATTTTACCATCACAGGACATGCAAAGGTTTACAATTCCGAATTAAAAATGAGTTGTGGTAGATCGCGTGAAATTATCAACTATTTTTTGTTAATAATACACGGATATTTTAGCTTTTTACAATTCGTAGAACTATGTCTATACTTATATTATAAAGAGGAAAGATTTGATTGTTTGTTTGTATTGAATATTCTCCGAAACTACTGAACCTATAAGCAAAAATATTTCACTGTTGGGAAGCCACTCTATCCCCGGGTGACATAGGCTATACTTTATCCCCGTATTCCCACGGGAACGGAAACTACGCGGATGAAACCGCGTGTGATACTAGTATATTATATAATTCTTAAAATATGTTATATCATCTTTTTATAAAGGGGTTTTATTATTACTTTTTTGAGCTTGTTCGGGAAAATGTAAATTTAAATATATTTGTGGAAATTCCGTCGTATCTAATAATATTTATGTTTTAAGGCTGAAAATTATTTGGATTTTATCATCAGTTATTGTTACAGGTTGCATGAACAGTGAATTTAGAGTTTGATTGTTTATATTTGTAAGTATCATATAGTGTGATGTTAGTTTAACATTATTCTCAATTTGTGTTAGTAATGGTAAAATTCGGTTGCAATGTCTACGGGGTCTGTCAAATCATCTCTTTTCATATTACAGGCTCAAATTGATATAGTAATACCCACTTAATATGATATCCCGCACATACTGGCACTTTAACTAAGTCCCCTATAACTTGAGGCAGGATTTCATCCTTTTTTTGTCAGTAAAATTAGGGAAAATCTCCCATATTACATTCCGACAATGAAACAATCGTATCAGTCAAATCGTGGTCAAATCAGGTTTATTACATATCACGAAGAATAGAATAATGTTTGTTGATCTCAGAATCGCGGGACTTTTTTAACTAAAGGTACTTTTCATAATATCCGAATATCTGATCTCTACTCATGATTGATTATTTAAGTAATAATTTTTTAAATGTTTACTTCTTACAATTTTTTATGCTATGTTTGAAAGTTTGTATTGGACAAATGCTGCAAGCTAAATTGGAGTCGCTTCCTCGTATTCTACAGAGTTGAAATTTTTAAATTTTGGTCAGTTTCGATGAAAATTTATTTTTATAATAATTATGACCGGATTTTTTTATCTGGGTTTGACATAGGAAATCTTATTGGTCAACATTCGTTACAAACACGTAAATTTCAAAATAAGTTAGTTACTACGATCTGATTTTCCATCTAGGATTAGCTTCAGTCGAAGCAACTCCTCAACCATAAATAGTACGGACACAAAAATAAATCTAAATTAAACTAATGCAAAAGGTAGTGGGTTTGTACTATTAATTTACTTTATTAACCATATTTCTTAGTATAAAAATATAAACAATTTTCAACTTAGTTACATCATACTATAATAAACTTTTCTCCAAACTAATTAGTATCTTAAGAGCTTTTCATAAACAGGGCTAATAAAGTCTTCGATAATAAGCACTATCCATCGTTACAACCTAAGAGATCGACATCCTCTTCCATGCAAAGGTAAATAGGTTTTAGAGTGCTGCGTAAATATTCACTTATAGCTTATACAGTGCGGTTGACTCATTCAATTATATTGCACGGCAGTGTGCCAGCCTAGCTAACACTAACCAATTAAACTAGGCACCCATCCATTGGTCCAAAACAATTAGATTCCAAATATCCAGTCACAAAATGCCACATCATTTCTGTAATTCAGTTATCGGCCGTCCTCATCACCGCTCTGCCCTGCGCCGCCAACCAACGAACTGAAATCAGCGCTTGACATTTCCATCACTCAATGCAATATAATTGTGAAAAAAATCATTTGGATATTCAGAGAGCGAGAAACGAATGACCACCCAGTTATTGTCGGCTTCCATACAGCCTCCAAATGGACAGCGCTCGTTCAATTTCGATACTTTTACAACACAATAGACGGGAGTAAGGCGTGTTCACTCACCTGTCAAATTAAAAAAGCACTTGCACATTCAAAATAAACTATAGGGCACGAGTCACGAGTATTCAGAACACGAAAATATAGCTGGGATACATGTGTGTACATTTTCATTTCATCTTTACATTAAAAAGTTGCATAAGATTTAATTGCACGATATCCGACGCTGCCCGGTGTTCTGCATCGTGACCTGACTGTTTTCGTTGCATTTGGTGTACTCGCTGTACTCGGTGTACGTTTGTTGTGTGATGTTCGCCGCACATTTTGCAGGTTTCGTCGACAACGAACCAATTTAATCACGGTTCCGTCATCTCGAAACCCGAATTATATGCGGATTCTTCTTAGCAAGTCTTCTTCTCGTGGTTTTTTTTTCTTTCAGTAAGAACTGCCAAATTATACCTATTTATTTTATATCTTTCAAATTACAGCTTTTCACCCTCGTAGGATTTCTAAGTGAGAAGAAAATGATGATTACTTTCCTAGGAAGGCAAAAGTAACCATGAATTTAATTAACAAATGGATGGGCAATTAATTAATTAGGCAGTGCTCTAGCTTAGTAAACAAACGACTTGGACCGCCTTCGCGACCACTGCGTTACAATGATGGTTTCTTTTACTGGTTTTTACTTTTTAACTCGTTGAAGTTTTGATTAGAGCTGAGGGTGAAAAGCATATTTTGTCAGAACTAGGTCACATTACAATAAATAAGTGGTGAAAATTAAGAAAGCAATAAAACACAAGGCACACGATACAATAACTTACAAAGAATGAGGCAGTTTTCTACACAAAAAATACACATTTCGCTTCTGTATCACATAAGCTGTCATGTTAGCAACACTCAGAAAAAGGCGCTAAGAATAAGTAGGGCAGTAACAATTAGTTGAACAAAGAGTTTGTCTCCCCTATCGTCTGTCTGTCGTACAAGATTAACGGACGTTTAAGCATTTCCTCCGCAACAGATGACCAATTGTTCGTTCTCCCATAACGGCAGCTAAAAGTTTTCCCATTTATTCATTGCTCATACGTCAAGAGAGGCGCGGCGCGGCGGCGCGGGGCGCGGGAAGCGGCGCGGCCCGACGCGTTCCGGCGCGATAAGGCGGCGCCATTGTCGCAGCGTCGGCGCACGTTTCCTCCGCTGCCGTCGAGCCTACCGCATTGTTCCCTGGTAATGAACAAACTTATTCCCAAGCCTAATGCTGCAAAAGCGCTGCCGACTCCGAAATTCGCTCACTTTCACGTTATCTCGCAATTGTCACGTTGTACCTTCACACTGTACACGCATCGCGACAATGTCTCTATGATGTCCGAAACCCAGCGGCCTACTTTTGTTTGAATAGTGTTAGAGGAGTATTGGATGTGTACTCACATTAGCACAATTTGAGAGGGGTTGTTTGACGAGACCCGAGTTCTATCAAGAATGAAATTCAGTCAAGTAAGTTATAAACTGTAATTGATATTATGTTGTAGTGGTTACGAAGGATACCTATTATTTTATAAGATAACAAATAGGCAAATGTTACAAATACAAAATATAAACATCCATTAATTTCAAGGGATTATCGGCGACTCTATAGCTTGGAATAGAAGGAACCACTTTTGCTGTTTAGTTTACAATAACGCATTTGTTGATCAATTTTAGGCAAACTTAACAGCAAAAGCCTTTGCTTGAGTATATTTATGACAGTAAATGGCGAAACGTCAGTTCATTATCCTATTTTTAACAACACCTTAAATGAACCATTCTTTTATACAAATAAATACCTATAATTATGCTTAAAAGCAAAGACAATTCTAGTTGTCAACCTTTCGTGAAACTGTGCCTAGCCTCTGAAAAGAGGATTTGATAAACGATCCTGTACGAGTAACAACGAGGAAAATCAACTAGAACTTTATTATTTAGCAACATCCGCTAAAGGTTAATTGAACATCTTATATTTCACTAAACAATCTGTTCAAGATCCAATAGAAAGCTTCCTTACCGAGCGGATATTGTCTGTGTATTTATATCTGCATTTGGAAGCTACAATATCAAAGACGTTACGAACAAACAATTACGTGTATATTTTTATTAATGGTCGTGCAAGGTCTTCGCGGAGCTCCTCTATTATCCGCCAGACGCTCGTAAGATACAGCCTCCCCCCGCACCCCTCTCAGCCTACGTATTATGCATTCTCCGTGGCGCCAAAATTTCTTATTCATTCGAATACATTCAAAAATATTCCATAGTAGTAGCTCCATTTTCAATGACGAAAAAATTCGAGACGAGCGGCAATAGCTCCGAAGGGAGAAAATCGTATTTCGATCGAAAAGAGGGGCAAATCTTTTATGTAATATGAGATTGTCATCGCGATTATTACAGGCAAATAGAATACGCCGGATCAGTAAGTAGGTTATCTTCTTGCTTCCTTTGGCCGGAATCACTTTATTGGATGCTGTCGGGTACTCACTTTATTTTTGCGATTGTCACCTCTAAGTAACTAGGTAGAAATGTTGTCGTCGTAAAATGAGCACAATTTGAATTCCACGTGGGGAAACGGTTTAAAGCAGTTGGGGGAAAGGCGTTGAGGTAATGATTCGGGTAATTTATTACATTTATATGCCAAACTCACTTTACTTTGTGTTTTATTTAGCTAAATAAATGATTCAGCAGATAGATAGATACATTTATTTTGAGTACGAGTATATTTCTAAAAGAACCTAAATAGATGAATGAACTATTGCGCTTCCTTTATTCTTTTACAGGAATCAAAACTTTTATCGTTCGTGGAGTGACATCAATTTGTGAGAAAATGCTTTTCCGTCGCCGGTGACTCGAATTACTCCCAAACAAATGCCTGTCGCGGGGTTGTTATCTTATAAGTTTACAAGAAAAGTGTGTGCCGTTGAGGAAAAGTTTTCACTACGGGTTGATTTTGTAAAATCGTTTCGCTGTAAGAATTTTCCGATAAAGTGAGATGGACGTCAGAAGCGTAACTCGCAACGATATGTGAAACACGTATTTGCAAGTCTTTTATGCATCGAAGCTTTAATTGCAACGTGAGGAGGGCGACAGTCGTTCGCCGGCGCTGCACCGTGCGCTAAGGCAGCGCACGGGCGCAGATGTGCGGAAAAATCACAGATTATTAGCTGGCTCATACGGAAGCGGCGGCAACGACATATTCATATTTAAATGTCACGTTGCGACTGCAGCCCCGGAGAGTTAACTCATGTGCGCGCGACGACGCGGTTTCCTTAACTAGGATAAAATGTGTCGTGCTAAAGAATTACATCGTTGTTTTTGTACGGCTTCTTGAGTCTCCCCGCACGACGCGAGCAGCTGAAATTAATTTTACCTTTTATATGAAACAACATTTTGAAACGTTGTAAAGACCAACGTATTTTAGAGGATTAGGAGATGAGATCACGTGGCGAATTATTAGTTTTCTTGTAGAAATATTGTACTTTCAATTCTTATATCCGCTGCCGCTAGATTTTGTAATCCTCGGTAGATACACGAAACCTTATTGAAAGAGAGAGATCAAAATTTTCATCAGTCCTTTTTCATTTTCATTCATCAGACATTTTCCTAAATGTACCTTTTCTACCGACCAGCTACAGGAACTGGATAGTCAGTCGGTACTTAATATAGAAAAGAAGTCTTATAAAGAGTAAAATTGAATGAAATGTTTTTCTCGGTAAAATAAATGTTATAAAAATAGGTGCGAGCTAGCGTTTGGTATATAGGCGCCGAGATGTAAATAAATTTACTTTCTAGAGAAAAATTGTGTTCGCAAACTTAATTTGGCGCGAGGGGCAAACGATTTCCCGTGTTATGCTAGAAACCTCAGCCTAGACGATAATTATTAGGTGTGCTTTTAGCACCGGACACCTTGGAAAACCTCAATTAGAGAGGAAATTAATAAAAAAGACTTGCTTTTTCAATACTTACCTATTTTATTTCCAAGATTAGACTAAGCAAAAAGTTTTCATCAATAATTCTGTGAATCAGTTACTTGAAACCTTATTTTTAAAGCATAAAATGTACAAATAAGCATTATTAATTCAGAAAACAGAGGTTTTAAAACAAACAAGAACATTTTAGAAGTTCCACAATAGACCTCAGAATCCTTAACCACAATGAAAATAATAGCTAACAGAGTGCTTCGCCAATAGACAATCAAAACGAGTTACGGAATTACAAAGAATAGAGGATCCTCTCTTAAATTTCCGAAGTACAATACAAAGGGATAAAAATGTTGGTTGCAATTTAGCGGAGAGTCAGAGACTCAATCCCGCGCCGCTCCGGGGAGCTAAACCGAATTTATGGTTTGAAAATTAAACTTAAATTGGATATTGCCGAGATATTTTTTAGCATTTGCATTTAGTTATTCATTAAGGTCGCAATAATCTTAGCGAGTAGCGGCTTGATTGCTCGGATTTCTGTAAAGCTACAAATGGCATAGGTTTCATAAGAATTTAATATCTCCATAGGACTACATAATATCTCTAAAGGTCTTCCAGGAAAAACATTTTGTAATTTTCTATGAAACCTTTGAACTGCAAACTTCTCAACCATAAAATTCACAAATTGTGACGAAATAGGTTCTTTGAAATTAGTCACGTTCAGGATTCAATTCCAGGGAGTTTCTGCTTCCAGAAAGAGTCTGTTTAAGAGAGTCACCGCGGCCCTAGAACGGAAAGGGCCGCGGAGGAATACGAAGGGGCTTTAGTCAGTAAAAGTCTGCCACTCTTTTCCGCTCCTCCCAGAGCGGAAGTCAAAATGGTAGTTTCTGCTTCACGTAATAATATATGCGCAGGGGGCAAAGTCACGGGCCTGCGGATGGCGAGCTATGGGTGGCTCGCCGTCCGATAGCAACCAGGCCTGAGTCGACGGCGCGTCGTGTTCCACGCGCGCCTCAAAGAGCCGTCAGCAAAGAAGACGGGGCCCCATAGGGTCAGTCCCTGCTAGGGTTGCGGAATTTGTTCGAAAGAGGATCGGCCCTGGAACGTAAAGGGCACAAGAAGGAACACGGGTAGGTTTTAGTCAGTAAGAGTCTGACACTCTCTTCCGCTCCGCCCAGAGCGGGAGAAGACATTTGATGATTTCCCATCCAAAAAAAAAAGTGGGCAAAGTCAGTAAGAATCTGTACATGTACAATGAAATAGAGCATATTTCATAGGATATTATTTATGTACAGTTGAATAAAGCAGTCCTGTATTGAGTATGTGATAGAATGTGTATATGGAAGCGTGTGCACTCGGCCTAATTGTGGTGGGTTCGCACGGTGGGTACACCACTGCCGTGTGTTTGTGGCAGTATGTAGTGACAGGCTCCGCGGCTTTGCTGCTCACTGTTCGTACGAGTACGTTATCAACATCATTTAACAGTTTGCTTTGTATATTTGTGATCGAAATATTTTTAGGAAGATTCTTAAACTCATAATTATATTGCTAAAGCGCTGCCTCATTCATTAACAACGATAAAAACTTCGTTCAACTCTCGTAACCGAAGAGCATTCCCAAGTAGCTCACCAAGTGTGAAAATTTTGCAAAAAGTGAGGACGGAGGAAAAAAGAAAAAAAAACTGTAGAGATTACTTTTGTACAGCGTATTGACATAGCAAGCTTTTATCACCCTTTTTATGGGGGAGAAATCCCTGACACGTATTTAAATAAGCAAACAATATCGCGGCGAACAAACAGAAGCAGACATTGAAGAGTGTTATCATGTCTAAAGAATAATATGTCTTTTGTCATTTATAAACTTACGCTTGAATTATTTGACTAAAATTAATTTCCCTTTAAGAATATAAAACTTTACAGACAGCTTTAAATATTAATATTGAAGTTATTTTACAGCAAAAATTCAGGAACCAGTGAGATATGATCACCCATACAATAGACTGACACCCTGACCCATAGACGGCTCAAATAAATGTGTGTCTGAGATTAAAGAACGTATTGCCGCTCACCCGAATGGAATCACTTCCCCAAATTATAAATACCGCGTAAGTATCCGATTACTTGAATGATTTTCGTTAAACAACCGTAGAACAAATCTCAGTGTACAAACGAGTAACCGGAGCCGAGAAAAAGACACGCCATATTTTAAGTATCGGAGCAAACTCGACGCGAAGGCGACACCTGGAGGAGGAGACAGGTGCATCTCCCCTGTTCCGCCTTCCGTCGCCCTCTTTATTGATATTACGGTTGGCGCATTAACCACTCCACGCGTTGTGTATTGGCTTTCATATGAAGGCACTACAATAAAACTAGATCGTGCGTTGAAATAAACGTGATGGGGCCCGTCAGCACTCACAACTGTCTATTGTGAATTCATTTTAAAGACCCACGTTAAAAGCACACAAAAGCAGCCGAATACCCTGTTGTTACTGCATTGGGTTTGTATTAAAATGTATCGAATTGCATCCAATAAAACTGTAATAATATTGCTTATTGTTTCGTTCAATAACTCGCGCTCAAGTGGAAATAGGAAGCAATTGGCAGAAATGCAACAAGGAAAACAGATACTTTATAGAGATACAAATTGACGGAAAATCTAAAACGGACAGTCTGGATTAGTGTTGTGTGGGAAAAGAATAATAAAAAGATTTCAAGTCGATATTCTATATGTAACTCGTAAGTGTGGAGTGAGATCGCGAGCCGGCCGCACAGAGCCGGATCGTCGCCGGACCGCAATAATGAGAGAGAGCCGCTCCATTACGGATAAGAGAGCTCATATTTCCACGGTACGGTCACCGCGACGATTGCCGTCTGTAATTGTATCCGGTTCGTCTGCGACTTACAAATACGCAGTTCTAACCTTCAGCTTTTCTTTACCTTTGCGGTAGTCTTCAATCCGGAAGCTATAATTTCGTATAGCGATTTAACTGTTGTGGCTTGGAACCCGACGCTCTTTCATTTTGTGAATAATTGCAGTCTTTGACTTCAATATCAATTAGTTGTAAGTGGGAGACTACAATCTACCAGATGAGAAGTTCGATGTTAAATTAAGTGGCGGGCTAGAGCGGGACTATTTCCTTGGATTGTAAGTTGGCCGTCCACCAGGGATAAAAGTTTGCACGTAGATGGCTTCGTCTGGCCGCGCACACCACAACATCTGACAAACTTAGGAACACTTTAATTAGCATCTCCTTTTACTACGTTAAGTTATTCGCTTGATATGTTCTTACAAGTTGTAAAGGTATTTTTTCCTACCGAACTTAAGTTGTCAATTTTTTGAATACTTAAAGTTCGGAGTTTAAGCGGAAGTATGCGAAACATTTAGATCTTTGATTAAATAACAAAGCAAAAAGTTTGAAAGGGACCAGCTAATCAATTTGCGAGTTACAACAAAGTAGGTATTAATGATGTTATTTTATCCTGTTGGAAGTTGATTAATTTAGGTTGCGTAAAATTGTTCATTTTCCTGTTTTTAAAATAAGCACGTCTGTTACACGTGCTTTTTAGAAGTAAATACTCCTAAATTGGCATGGTTATAGGTATACCAAGTGATGCAAAGTTCTTAGTATAAAACAAATAATTTAAAAAATTAAATAACACACCTGCCATGTCAAAAATTGAACTAAAAAATTAATAAAAAGATAGATAATAATCTTTTAATTGCAGTCGGGGGACCTGTAAAGAACTATTCATAAGAACTGTCCACAGGCCGTCGGCGTGTTTTTTAATTATTTGTTTTTTATTTCATACCTTTTTTGCTATGCACTAAGCAAGTTTGAGACGATGATAGTATAGGTACGTAGTCATAATTTTCATGAAAACATTTTTTTATTTTTTTATCATCCATGGCTCCACCTTTTTATTTTTTTAAATTTTACTATCTTTTGTTACCCCGGGTAATATAGGCTAGTTATAACTCAACGATTCTAACGATACCATATGCATTGATATCGGTTAAGCCGTTTAGACATTATGGTGGAATAAAGAAACTCACAAATAAACATGCTTACATGAAACCTGAAACATTATACTCCTTTTTTGGTGTAGAAGCGAAATATTACACCGGTTTCAAACTTGTAACGTAAACGTAACACAATCTCCTTTATCTTGTAAAAATCCGCCCAATAAGGTTGCTAAGCGGAAAGTTAAAAAATAAGTTGCGAGCAGATATTATTAAGTTGAGTGCCGTCTACAAGCTATTCGGGATTTCCCTGTAAAGCCGTTCTCAATAGATGGCGTCGGGTAATAAGCTCAGCGATGGGCTATTACGAGGCTGCGAGAGAAATTCGTATTGCACGGGGTTACGGGTATCAGTGGCGTAGCGTGCAGCCTCCATGGAGCAGCCGGCAGAATGGACCGTGGGAGCCTGGTCACAATCGAAATCGATTAGAAATATCCGTGGACCGACTGTCTGCAAATTACAACAATTGTTCGCGGCGCACATACTGCGCTACCCTGCAATTTTATCTAAAATTTGTGCGCTAAATGCGACGTGTTATTATTTTTTACTGTCATAGAACACCTTTGTAATACCTTTTTATTAGGTGCTGCCTCAACTAAGTCTTTGTATTGTGTCTGTGGTTTTTCAAGCGGTTAGAGGTTCTAAATCAACAATCCCGTTTTCTTCAGCAGGATAAACACGACTTGGCTAATGGTGCGTTGTTATTTCAAGGTTCCGGCTGCGGGTTTGGTACTTCTTACCTGATCTCTCTTCGATTTTTCAGTCATTTTGGTTAAAAGCTCACTGTTTTTCCTTAATTTCAAGAGATTTGACTAATGTTGGATTTGAGCTTATGCTTTTTTTATTATATTTTGTCAATCAAAGTACATTTTTTTTTATAATTAATATAAGTAGCCCGCACACTGTCCGAACACTTTGTCACTACAACCGCGATATTTATGTTGTGGCCAGCTTTAATTCTGGTTAGTGTATGTCAAATAAATTAACACTGTATATCAGCCTAGCCAATCAAATAATACAATGAACAAAGCGTAGGCTGTCACCGCGTTATCCTGCTCTTAAATGAGCTGCCTGAGATTGCTATAATGTCGCCAAATTTAATTGAATAAGGCTCGCTTACATTTTACGACACGGCGGCGCGGCGAGCTAAAGCCACAGCATTAATCTCCTAGGTAAAATCAATTGCCAAAAATTGTATTTGCACAGACGTTCCCCGTTATATTTAAAGCCTTACTAGTCAGGCTTAGGTTATCTTTTCGCATGACCGGCGGGTGTGGAAGGAGAATCATATCAAAGTAAATTATTTTCTCGTTTACCGTTATTTATGAAAGTGCACATCTCTCTCGTGTAGTTTGAGGTCGGCCATGGGTTTTAGGTGGCTTCCTGAAGGTTCATTTCCGTGTGACTGGATATGAAGCAGACTTTTTATTGAGAAATTTATAGAGCAGCGTTTAAGAGTGTCACCGAGCGAGCCCGAGCGGGCGCAGCGCGACGCCGACACGCCGCGGCCTGTGAAGACATCTCGCTGCCCCTTTATTGCTTGCCTCAAATTAATGTCTCGACCTCAACGAAGGATTTTCTACTTTGTGGGAACGTTTAACGGATTTTATTACGCAAATATTTTATGAGAAAAGGAAACAAGTATTTATTTTGATAAATCTTTGAGGTAATCTGAACACCCAGAGACTAGATTATGATAAAATTATTTTAGGAAAAATAATTAAAATGGTGTCATGTTCGTAAAATAAAGGACGTATGCTGTAAATTTCATGAGCTTTATGGTTGAAAACTTTTCGTAGCTGGGCCTCGAGTCTGTTATTACAATAGTGTCAGAATGGTCTGTCATTGATTTCATAATGGTTGATTTTTACAAGTTTGGTAATCTATTAATATAAAAGCGTCACTATGACTTTCCAATGGTCCACCACTGACAGTCCATTAAAAGAAATGGCATAGAATGGTAATCTCGGACATAATGGCAAATGAATGATAGACGTAGGCGCTAATTTGCTCCTGCTAGGGTTGCGGAATTTGTTCGAAAGAGTTACCGCGGCCCTGGAACGCAAAGGGCACATGGAGGAGCATGGGTGGGTTTTAGTCAGTAAAAGTCTGAGACTCCCTACCGCTCCACCCAGGGCGGGAGGGGTCATTTGATGATTTCCCATCCAAAAAAAAAAGGCGGTAATTTGCTAAAATTTTGACAGTTCCTTTGATCGCTTTTAAGTGAGTTTGACTCGCGATTGATTTTAATAGCTCAGTTTTCAAAAACCAAAGATCGGCCATTATGAATTTAGCAGATTATGAGCTTTTGGCAAAGTGACAATAGAATCGTGTTGGAATGACAAATTTATAAAAATAGCAGAGTTGGGGCCCTGGTTGGTGTATGACGTTGGCGAAGCTACTGAAGGGGTAGTATGTCAATGTAATGTTCGTACGATGGGCCGTAAGGACAGAGCGGGTGGGGTGCGTGTAATTTTCAGATTAGTTTGTTCAGCAAGCGAGGCTGCCGGAGAGCCGCAAATATGTGGCCAATAATAACGTCAGGCCAGCCGTGCCCTGACGTGCCTGTCGCCGCGCGCCACCGACCGGTGCTAACGAATTCTTCTGCTAAATTGAGGTATTAATTTCTGAAGCAATTAATTAGATTAGAGAAGGTGGACACACGATACGGGTCTTGTTTGGCACTTATCGGTTTTTGTTTAACTTTATTACAGGAAGCTTTATTATATGTACAAATATACACATATTTCAAGTTTAGGTTGACTGGCTCTCCAGCCAGTCTATTCTGTCAACATCAGATCGTGTCAGGAACTGTCAAGTGACATTTCATCTTGTTTGTATGGATTGTCAGCTCACTGCATGTTCACTTCTCCTGAGCTTCCCGGTAAGATGTTTACAGGATCACACTGCAGTTTATTTTTGTAGACACCATTTGAAAATACGTTGTTAACCGACTTCCAAAAAAGGGTTCCAAAAAAGTTTCTCAATTCGACTGTATTTTTTTTTATTGTGTTACCTCATAACTTTGTACTGATTTTGATGATTCTTTTTATATTCGAAAGCTGGTCGTGTGGTTCCATTTAAATTTGATTGAGATCTGACTCTGACTGTATTTGAGTTATCCCTAATAATGCGTGGCTTACGGCCGTTCCCAATAACCGATTTATCACATACTGGAGATAGAAAAACAAATGAAACAACAGAAAACCTACATAATTTTTCTGTTGTTTCATTTGTTTTTCTATCTCCAGTATGTGATAGATCGGTTATTGGGTTCGGCCGTTAATCTACATTGATGATGTTCTCATTCCCTCTTGTATCTCTATTTTTTAATTTTACATCGAAAATGAAAAAATAAAATTGTGTACGATGGTTTGGAAGCGCATCTTAGGATTTCACCGGTCCCTTTTTACTTTGGTGAGGATCTGATAAAGAACAGAAATAGGAAACGGAACTCTTCAATAAATGATAGCAAATAAATGATAGGAAAAGCTGAAATCGTATGTTTGTTTATTGTTTACACCAATGTATACCACCCTAAACATACCCAGCATAGCGTATTAATGGGTATGTTTAGCTGGGAGTGAAACACTAAAAAAGTTAAACATAAAAAGTTATTTTGTGCTTTTTGTTTTCTTTTTTGTTTAGAAGTCGGTTGTATTTTTTTGTAAAAAGTTTTTTCAATCACAAGATACATTTCCCTCCCTATCACCGATCGACCTTTTTTGCATAGGAGCTTATCAAATGACTTCCTCTGCTCTGAGTGGACCGGAAGGGAGTGTGAGACTCTTACTGACCTAAAACCCACCCGTGTCCCTCCCTTTGCGATCCAGGGCCACGGTGATTGTTACGAACAAATTCCGCAACCCTAGATCACCGACCCACCTGCGTAAACCACAACAGATCTATTGATTTCTCAGTAGGCGGATGCTCCCACATCTACAAACAAGAGACAGTCTGTGTAATCTAAGCGTTCTTAATATAGTTCTTGAAAAATAAATAGGCGCTCACCCAGATGTTTATTATCAGTTTCGCTGGCAATAAATAAAGTCGTATTATATTGTTGAGCGGACGATCTCGTGGCTCTATAAATCATTTTTATTGTGCTGTCGAAGGGTCCTTGGTAATGGCGGAGTTCGACGCTAAATTGGGTCGACTCTTACAATAAATAGATAATGCTTTACACTACAGAGCATTAACAGGCGACATGACGTGGAGCTTTTTCGGTTACATTTTTAAGTGGAATTTAAGCATTTTCTTAAGTTCGGATTTTGTTGTTGGACTTTTTTTATATTTTTTTTCTGTTAACTTTTACTGTAAAAAATCGCTGCAATGCCTAAGATTTATTTTAACAATACCCGTAATCATTAAAAACTTATTCACCAAACTCATTTGTTGCATCAGGAAGTTAATTCAGGTCATCGCAACATATTAGTATCACATACGCTACAAAACTGATGAACCAAATCGATATAAAATTAGATCTATAAAAAGCTACTATTCGCGGTCCACTAGGTCCGTACAATTAAAATCGGTTCACAATGTAAGAAAGAATGTTCAAATTGAGGCGCGCGCGCCGCCCGGAAACAATGAAAGCTTTGACGTTACTTCCGGTAGTTGCGTTGCACGCTATCCACCACGCCTCATTTCATCTTTCTCCTTCACAGTGCACATCGAAGGGCTTTGTACGATGGAGGCAGTACATGTAAATAGCGATTCACTAGGTACAGGTATTGACATAATGCAGTAGGTGTGTTTAAATATTTTGAAATAGATAAATTAGTGCTTTTTGGGCATTGATTTATGGTTAGCTGACTACTGAGAGGACGGCAACTAGAGAAGTATTGAAGAAGATTTGCTGCTAAGGCTCCAACTTCATTTAGATAAGAACAAGCTAATGATCGTGTGATTAATCAACTAATTGGAATAACTAAATTTATTGTCAGTTATGATTAGATTTTCCGTTAGTAATATCGATAGTTTTCATTTTCCGAACCACAAAACAGACATGAAAGATTTGATGGCCACCGCCGGGTAAAGCGAGTATGCATTTTATATACCTTCTGCTCGGTATATAAATGCATACTCGTTTAAAATATAAAACAAAGTATGTTTATATCGTTTATATTACGGCGGGAAGATGTTAACGGGGTGTAAGTTATCGTCGGTTGGCTCTCATTGTGCTACGTGCAACCATTACACGTGTTCTTATATGAATGTATGGTTTTGTAATATTCTCGGTTTCATGGTTGAGATTTAAAAAATAATTGTGGTTATGGTATGTTTTTTCAACTTATTTGAATTTTCAGGCACATTTTTAAAACAATTTAACCGGACCAATTTCGTTTCTTTTACAAGCAAAATTGCGACTTATTTACTCTACACGTTTTTTGATTTTTGCAGTGTATTCCAATCCAATAAAACTAACGGTGATGTAATCGCTCAGGTACTTGTAAACACTGATTGGTCTGATATCCTCACCTCTAATCGTGTCAGCTCATTTGCAAAAAAATGTATAAGCATTCTCACCAATATTATAAAGTATGTTATACTCACAAGTTAACATTAGCAGAAGAAGATTCACTATTAAACCGTGAAAAAAAAGTCAAAATCGTTTATTTCAATTAGGTCATTAAATGGCACTTTTGAACGTCATCATTAAAAGTTATCATAATTAAGTGACTCTAGCGTCCATTCGCAAAGGTAGATTCTTATGGAGAAGAACAGACAAGAAACTCCATAGTTACTCTTTTAAAATAAATGTTTTACAATATTTGGTATACAAAAAATACTTCATATATGAGAGAACGATGCACCAAGTATACTAGATAGAGAACCAAGTATAAACTTCTAAATAAGCTCATGGTACTCACTTATTTACAAATATTGAACCATTAGGCAGTAGGAACAGAAAAAAGTAAGAGATACAAAAAAACTGCATTCATAAATTTAATCCTTACATGGCCTAATGAGAGAGAGAGCAACAAGCTCCATCAATCTGTAAAGACCCTTCCTAACGATGAAATTAAACGCTTGGTCTACACCAGATATAGAAATTTCTGCAACAACCTTTTACACAATTTAAGAATAGAATACAATAGTCAGCATATAAATCAAAACCAAAAGGACCCAAAAAAAATTTGGAACACACTTAAACCAATCTAAAGCCTAAACAATGAAAATAGTAATCCAACTCAATTTATATCTACCGCGGAGAATCCTGTCAACTCACTTAATAACTGTAATGCCTACTTTACCTCGCTAGGAAAAAAGCTTCCTGACCAAATCCTATCACGAATTTCTGAGACTAAGGCATCCTTAGCCAAAAAATATAGACCGCGTGATAATTTCCCATACACCTTCTTTCTTCACCCAACAGACGAAACAACAGAAATAACTAAATTCATTAACCAACTTAAAATCGACAGCGCACTCGGACTTGATGGTATCACCGCTAGAAGTTGGAAGGTTGCATCTGTTAGACCAATACACAAAAGTCGGCCTACGGATTTACCGGAATTACCGTCCGGTCAAGGTTCTGTCCATTTTATCCAAAATTTTGGAAAAAATAATTACTAGCCGGTTAGTAAACTATTTTGAAAAACACAAGCTGATATCAGACAGTCAGTTTGGATTCCGGCAAGAAAGGTTACCAATTCGGTGGCTACCTTTACCCAAAATGTAGAACTATCTATAGAAGTCTTTTTAGACCCGGCAAAGGCCTTCGATACAATTTCAATTGACTTCTTCTTGAAAAAACTTGAGTTCTCGGGAATTCGAGGGATTGCACTTGCCTGGTTCGCGAGTTATTTATCTAACCGAAAACAACTTTTTATGGTAGGTAACTACTCAAGTAGCTTACTTCCCATCGACTTTAGAATTCCACAAGGTCGTACACTCGACCCAATACATTTCAGCTTCTATATGAACGACATTTTAAATTTACCTCTTATCGATGCAGAAATAATACCATATGTTGATGACATCGTTATAGTATTTCACGCCAAAACATGGACCAAGCGTTTCGCCTTGAATGGACTACAAACTATTTCTGAGGATTTTGACACAATTTTTTTACTCTGAACACAAAATATACTAAATACATGACCGTATTCAAAACAATAGCCTCTAAACCACCACATCATCTTATACTCAAATACCATACATGTATCAGTGACAAGACCCGTCCTCCTGCAAACTGTATCTGTGCAATCATTGATCGCACTCCCACAATCAATTACCTAGGCATCACACTAGATGAAACCTTTCATTCAAACCTCATATACATCTGCTCTCTAGCCGCATTACAAAATTAATATATGTGATGTAAAAACTACGTCATTCCACTGAAATACTGCGAACAATCTATCTCGCACTGTGTCAGTCACTGCTTCGGTACTGTGTCTCTGTTTGGGGTGCGGCTGGGGTCTCACAATAAATGCACATAAAACCCTAAAAAGTAGACCCGGCTATGATCAAATAATATAAACGCCTCCTCCATTTTATTCTCAAAGCAGATAGTCTCTTTGCTAGGCGATGCCCCTTTTTTTTTCGGATGGGTATTCATCAAATAACTTCTCCCGCTCTGCCCAGAGTGTCAGACTCTTACTGACTAAAACCCACCCGTGATCCTTCTTGTGCCCTTTGTGTTCCAGGGCCGCGGTGACTCTTCCGACCAAATTCCGTAACCCTAGAGGCGATGTTTTAAACTAATTCGGAATAATATTCCTGACTTATACTAAATAAATATCTCATATACCAAACATACACAAGAACACCTATACAACTCATGAGCTAACAAACACACCTCTTTATTTTGTAAATTAATTTGTTTTTATTATATTTTCTTTTTTATTTTAAAACTTTTATGTACCTTTGCTTACTACAACCTACCTAGTCATTAATTAACCGACTCAATGACATGTCCACCCAAGTCTTACTTATATTTTTAATGAAAACATAACTCAAGGCCCCAAAATACATGTTCTACCTAGTTTGGGGCCCACCGTCCACAAGATATTAATATTAAATAGTTACAGGTAATATAATATGTTATATTACCTGTAACAATTATATATAATATGTTATAGTCGTAAGGTTACTTATGTTACAATGAACGAATAAACTTTATTCTTAATTTTGTGATGAAAAAAAAAACCAGGTGTTCGACGTTTAGATTGTATTTTTATAACAAAAAGTTAAGCTCTAGTTACCATTTTAATTATTATGATACAAGTTCAGTGAATCGCATCTCCTTATAAACAAAACGAACTAGCCGGAAATGTACCAATAAGTAAACAATAGGTACGTTATTGTTCTGGTTCGAAAAGCTCCATCAATGGAAATTGAAAAATGACCGTTGATTGATTGCTATCAAATTTAAAAAGAGCTCTAATATCTACCCTCCTACTACCATCAGAACTACTTTTTATATTTTGGATTGTATTCAGAAGAGCTGCTTAATAATTTAGTTTGTTTTTGAATAAAATTAAGTCACGAACAAGCAAGCCGATGTGTAGACAGCATTGTTGCCATCTCGGGCAGAACAGGATGGATTGGCACAGGAAGAGAGAGGCCTATACTCAGCAGAGTGCGAGGAAAGATCTCCCCCTTGATCACCTTCGCAGGTATTTAAGAACCTCGACGAAGAGGATTGAGTAAATTGGGACGAGGGCAGGTGGATATATAGGACTAGCCTGCGACTTCGACCACGTGGAATGGTTATTAAATATTCTTTATTGGTACTCCGTTCCAATTGGTCTTAGCGTGATGACATAGCCTTCCTCGATAAATGGGCTATCTAACACTGAAATAAATTTTCAAATCGGACCAAATCGGTTCATTGTTCAAGCAAAAAAAAAACATCAAACAATCTCTTCAAATTTATATATAACTATAGATGATCATAATTTTTAGTATGAAATAATCACAGTTACTGTGATTATTTCATACTAAAAATTATGATGAAAACGTAGTGTAAAGGATTGTTTTTAAACTGCAGCCGTGACACATTCGAGTAATCTCCACTTATTCCGAGTTTCAGGCGACAATAGCCAATTGCATCGCATCATGGACGTGTCTCATTTAAGAGAAACTTTACAACAACTACGCGTTGTTACTGAAATATCCATTCCGTTTATCGATAGTCCAATAAGCCCCTAGATATAAAACCTAGTATAAAGGGCGGTTATTTGGTTCCGGGAGCAATAAAGTGGTTCCACGAGGACAATGGCTGCTGCACTTGTCCCGACGGACGCTCAGTTTGGTCCACTAACTTCAAAATATTATACTTCCGACGTCTCCTTTATGTGCTATTAACTGATAAAATGTCTCTTTCCAATATTTCGTTACGATTTTTCTGTGGTTCTTTTGAGTTACAATGTATGATTTCCATCACATGATAACAAGTTTAGTATTTCTGATCCTAGCAGAGCTAATTAGACTTTCACTAACCCTTAGAGGATTATTCCCTCCCTGAGTGATTTCTAGGAATCTGCTCAGTAATCCACTATTATACCATAGCCAGTTGATACATTGCGGGAAGATTGGATGTTCATTAATTGTAGGAGTATTACAGTTAAATATGATAATATTCCATCTAACAGTTACCTCAATATCAAAGACTTTATCCCAAAACAGAGATCTATCACAAATCCATGAGGCGTCTAAGACAACTGATCACGAAAGTGCAGCAACATTGGATCTGTTGCGGCGGCACAAAGGGCTGGCGTGACTAGCTCGTTAGTGGAGAGGTCGGCTCGACACAATCAGGCCGACCTCAACAAGGCGGCTAAGATTTCAACCAACTACCGGATAAATTCGGCTCTTCGAAGATTCGGTGCGAATAAATGATATCTTAGAAACTAAACGACTATATTTATCAGGCGTCTCAATAGATTTTAGTTACAATTTGATACCTTGCATATATTAAGTACCTTGCAATTATATCATTTTAAACTTTACTGATAATTATGTTTTATCAATTTGCGAGTGTGATGTAAAGTAAAGAGTTTGATATGGCGTTGATCGAAAATACGTAGGTCGTTATAAAATCAATTGATGAATAAAGTGTTGATTTAATGGCGAGTTTTAAATATGCTTAATTTTGCATTCAACAACTTTACTAACTGTGGACGCAAACCAAATAATCCAGATTACGTGCCATTTAATGAGCGCAATAACCTCAAGTTGTAAAATAAAATCATATAAACGAATATTGCTCAGATAAAAACGGACAGGGCAGTATTTTTGATAAACCAATTCAAATAAGCGCACGCACGATTACTTTTATGGAGGGGATTAAAGTGCACCGGTGGCGTAACGAAGTTCATTTATGAGTGCGGCGGCCATTGCGACGGGGAAATCTTAAAAATCCCCTGAATGTTTCTCGCAGGTCGCCTTATTAAGCGATCCTAGAAGTAATTGTGGCAGACTTACAAAGTTAAGCGGGGAGGTAAGCCTCCGACCGTGAACGCTCATAATCGTTATTTCGTCTGCGGACTTTACAAATTGTAACCGGCCTACGTCTGTGTTATTATTAGCCCCTTTAAGTTTCAGATGCGGTTCGCTTTAATAATGTTAGTTAGCGGCGCGAAAATTAACTTTTACATTTCGTAGACCTTCGTAGCGAGTTTGCTACGAGACGTGTAGCAAACATTTTTAAGGAAATATTGTTAGACATACTACCCGTTTGGGTCCTTTTAAAAATCTTTCATACCTCAATATTATTATTCTCTACAGTGTTGTTTGGAACGACTTTTATTATATTATTTTAGATACCATCTATTGTTTTTCCTGTCTGTTTAAATTGATCTGAACCTTCCAACAAAAACCCAAATTGAAAATACTGAATTGTTTTCTATAATAAAGTATAATAAAGCAAAGTTCCAAAAGTTGTGATAATCTAGGTCAATGCGATCGCGTTACGATACAATTACGACTGCTAATTAATGTAGGGCGTGTATTTACGAACAACTTTCATTATGTAGATCACTTGTTTGTAAAGTAGATATTTTCGCCCTTATGCGTTTAATGTGTGTTTCATGTGTTGTAAGTATATAATTATCTTTAGAGAGTTTTTAAATATGGCTTGCTGAGATATAAATGTACTCGTAGGATAATATGGCTTGAATCTGCTGCTTGTAGATTAAAATGTTAAGCATTTTTATGACGTATGTAAATATGCTTTGCTCTTAAAATTGTGTATTAGTGAAATACTTCTGTTGTAGTGTAATTTTTTTCAAAACACGGAATCAATTCAGGTACTAGGGCCCAATTTTTAAAAGAAAATCTATATTTTTCGAGTACCTATACTTATTTATACAACTGTTTAATTTCAAAGTTGAAACATTATACTTGATACACATAACGTCAAACAAGGTTCATTCAGGTTTCAACTCCCGACTATTTATCAATGTCCGAAGCACAAGTTGCATTTGCTGCTACAATTCAGATTGACGTAGTGCAGTATAGGGCTCGTTGAAATGGTGCAGTTATCGAATCACGGTACATTCGAGAGCTTGCATGACACCTCGTGACGCCGAGCCGGCAGGCCTATTCACGCCCCGACTCGTCTCCTGTACGGCTGTGTGCGACTGTGGGCCTCTAGTCGTACGTGTCCACAATAGTCATTCTACGGCAGGCAGGCAGAAATTCGATCAATCTAGCACCGACTGTACCGAACTGCTTCCATATGCCGCCCGAGTAATGATTGTGCGACGTTCATTGTTCGCTCCTATTAAAATGACAATGTATGGGACGCTTGACTGGACGGAGATATGTCTTTTGGTGAACAGTCGATGTCGCTGTTATGTTGATAGGCGAGTATTTATGGAGATTTTATGACAGTTTTTCAGCCTATTGTGCAGTAATGTCGAATATCGTCAAAATTGCAACTTGGCTATCAATCTACCAATAATTGCCTATTAATTTAGGTTAAACTTAAAAAAAATGTCAAAATTCAAAGTATCAGTTTTGTTTTCATAACCGATGATGTAAATCCTAAAGTCCCGGCTAACGTGAGAAAGTTTGATTGGTTTGAAAATCACACGAAGTCGATTCGTCAAAACTCATTAAAAAGTAAACAGAAATGTCGCAAAACCAATCAAATGTACGAATATGAATACCTGTACGTTTTTCTACAGTCCTGACAATATTTACTTGCGAGTGTACCGGCTTCCACAAAACAGGTAAATTATATCAATATGTATTATGTACATAAAAGGGATTTATTTTGATGTAGAATATTTGTTGTACCGCGAAACGAAAATATTTTTATTTGTTTTTGCGGGCTATTCCTAGAAAATTGGCATTACTCTATACAGGGGAATTAACAGGTAGATGTATTATTTTTCCCATAACCGGTTTTTCCAGTACTTTTTTTTTGGTTTTTTCAATGCAGATTTTATGAAATGCAAAACGAAATCCAAATAAACGTATCGATTACAATTTGTTTTAACGTAAGCTGATACTGCGTTTTAGTCTTATTTATCAAAAAGCTCCTTTACGAGTACATCCATTTATATAATCAGTAATAGGACTGGACTATAACCATTTTCTACGCAGCCAATTGTGGTTCTGAATGCATTTTATGGTATCATAAACCGTACATAATAAAACACTACCTAAGTATTCAGTGAGCGAAAATAAAAATGAGGGCGAGTCTGTGTACTGTGGGCTTTGGAGTGGCTCAGTAACAGCCTGCTGTTTCATTACTAGATGACTCGGCCGATGGGTGAAGAGCTGGAATTTCCCTTTGTTATAAAGCATTTTGCAGCTGTCCCTGTCAGATGATTTTGAACTCGAATCTCATACGCACTAAGATCATTTCTTGATAGCGTGCGCCTCTACTAATCATTGTGTAAAGCGTGGGTGCTTTTTGGTTAAGACGATGATTTTATGTAGTAGTTCGTTTTTATTAGAAAGAGGTTTTCCAAACTTGAATTTAAACTAGGTCTGCCGTATGTAGCAAATGAAAAAATCTTAGCCAGCTAATAAATATGAGAAGGTTTACCAAAGACACAAAAAAAAATAGCGAGTTAAAGTATTATGTTCACACAAATGTCGCATTTTATATAATTTGATTACGGGGTTGTGCTTCTACGTAACCATTTTTTGGGACAAAATATTAAGTTTACAACAAGTTGGCTATTTATTTAACGAGTTGCCACTACGTGCTTCACATTCGTGGAAAAACTCATATTTTAAATGTTTTCTAATAAATGGTTAGAAATTAGTTCAACAGTTAATTTCCTTAGTTAAGTAAACAAAAGGCATGATTTTTATTCAAAATTAAATAGCCACTTTAATATATCCACCAGATACGCGTACAACTAATCTATTATTTTCTTACTTGACTTATAATGTACAATAGCTTTTAACAACAATCCTAGTAATAAGAATAATAGAGATGAATAATAATTTAAGTAGTTATAACAAGTTTGGTTTCGTTCATTACAAAGATTTGGGACTATTTTAACAGTTTAAGCTGGCTATGGATATTCATGAAATAGGTATTGTATTTAACTTAGATAATAATTGTATTCCAATTTAAGATAAATCTATGTAGCGTCTGTTTTTATGAAAATCAGATTTCAATTTTTATCAATAAATCTCAATATTTTATGAAAATACGCAATACGCGTATTTTTAATTAATTTTTTACTAAAATAAATTAAAATTCACGATTACTATTAAAAAGATTGAATCATATTCATGATCCCGAATTTATGAAAACGTAACCATTTAATATTTATTTTGTTAGCAAATAAGCCGTCAAATAGGATGTAATCCCGATCACTTTATGAAATTGATTTCAAACGTAATCAGCCGCAGATAGAGAGGAAATGCTCTATAAATTGGATCGCAAAGTAAACATAATTAACGAGACTTATTGTTAAATGGAATCGTTGTGTATTGAACACGACTGATAATTTTGCTTAATGGAAATATGTCTTTATAATAAATTAAGCCTACTATTTTGTATACAGGAAATGCTTGGTCGTATAACTTAGAAGATATTGATGACTTCCTGATATCAATATCTTTTTTTATTGAGATAGTTTGATGCGAAGTAGTTTTAAAAACAGGATTGGTTTTTAAAAATCGTTTTATTGTATGGATACATTAGTTTTATTTTCAGAATAATCTTCTTTTTTTCTATTTACGGTAGTTGCATCTAATTTATCCGTCAAGTTATAGTGTAATCAAACATTTAATTCTTTGTATTTTTACATTTATGTTTTAAATAAACGTCTAAGTCGTTCTTAATATTTTTCAAGGATACTCATTAATCTGTCTCTACACGGATAAGCTGATTTTAGCCAAAAATAAAATTGTAGCCGAGGGCTCTCCATGTATTTCAGAATTAAGTCTATAAATAAGAATCCCTCAACCCTTTATATCTTGAAAATGATGTTGACGCAAAGAAAATAAGGGACAAATAGGTTTCAATATGGCTACTTATTCAGCCATGTTTCAATACAGTCCTGTAAATATAAGTAGGTACTGCGTAATAGGTAGCTCAGTCGATGTAGGTCATGTAAATCTCTGCGAAATAAACATAGGTGTGCCGACTGCGTAGATACCTTGTTTCTGAGAAATGTATCAACTGCGCTGATTGCGCACGCAATTGTGCATAAAATTGTGTAGGTAGGCATATTGTAAATATACTTTTGCAAAATTTTGTCCTTAGACCTTTTTTTAATTTCTTATGGTCAAATAAATTGTCACGCTTTAATTTTGAGAATTTCAAACCGGGAATACTTAGATGGACGCATAGAAGATTTCAGAAAAATAGTTATTTTAGTAAGTTTTGTAAGAAAACTATTTTAATTAAAGTCTGCATATCCGGAAAAAGAAGTTGATTGGATGAAAATCCTGAAGAACAATTCTGGTAACTTCCTTCCGCGGCGCTTCAGTTCGTAACTTGACCAACTCTGTTTCTGAAAAACTTTACACAAACAATTTATGTTCTCAGAAAAAGCAATTTCATTTTAAGTGTGAGCGTATGATTTTCTGAGAAAGGTTTTTGTTTGCACAATTAGGCCTTTTACTTACGCAATATCAGTTTATCAGTTTGTTTACTAAAAAGGCAGTTACTGCTCGCTAACCTTAATTTATTAATGTTTAGCGCAAAATAATCTACTTTATAAATTCCTCCTTATCTAAATTGAAGTTAATTAAGCTTAGGCAAAGGTACATGAATCACACTTCTCAGGAGAAATTGCTTTTTAATCGAATGAAATGTTCACTTACCCTCGAGGCGGGCGGCGCGGACGAGGCGACCGGCCTGGCAGCGGCACACGGCCGCGCTGCTCAACCCCGCAACCACAACTGATTTTCCAGCGCGAAAACTTCCCTCGAACGCGTCATCACTCACCCCATTCCCGCACCGGCCAATCATTTGTGGGCGACACTGGTGAAGCCTGCCGGGCTCACACGAAGGCCCCCGAACGGTGGGGTGGCGATTGGATCTTTTAATCTGAAACGTAAATGCATACAAAAAGAAAACGACTGAGCTGAAAGCCACCGTGCACGGGTAGTAGGCTGAAACGAGTCGTGCAACAGGTAAAGCTTTTCAGACGCAATCTGGAGGTTCCCTACTTCAGCGAGTTGGTGTCATTTGTCAAGTGCCTCTTTTTGGATTAGCTTTTCCTTTTACTATGAACTGTCTTTTTCGATGAGGGACTTATTTTTTTAAAACAATAATTAACTTTTGTTATATGCAAGTTATATATAAATAAAAAACCGGCCACGGATAATATATTTTATAATAGAAATTGTAGACTTTTTATAGGTAATCTATAGGTAAACACCACACCATCTGCATTTTTTCACATTTATAGGCCCAGTTTCGGAGATAAGGGGTCAAATTTCATCTTGATTAATAACTTAGGAATAGAATATTTTAAGATTAAGAAAAAAAAAAAACTAGGAGTCGCCCGTGGCTCCATCCGCCTGAATGGCGAAAATTAGCCATAGGGAATATACGCCCAAGATAAAAAAATGTCTTATGTGTTTTTATAGAGTATAATCTACCTCTGTGCCAAATTTTCAGACCGTTCAGCCGTTCTGATGTGAGAGAGTAACTAACATCCCGTCCCCGACAACGATAAGCACTTTCATTTGATATTATGTGACACAAAATATACATATTTTTTATTTTCTTATTTGTCCCCCTATTTTCAAAGTTTGTTTATTTTCATTAAGATTACATATTTGGGTCATAGAAAATTATTATCTGTACCAATTTTCAACCAAATAGGTTTAGTAGATTCGGACAAAATTGACTGTGACGGACGGACAGTAAGGCAGACAGCCAGACCACCGAGTGATCCTATCAGAGTTCCGTTTTTCCCTTACCTACAGAGTTTCGGAACCCTAAAAGATTAGTATTTTTAAGGAAACTTTTAGTTAACAGTGTTACTATTTCTTAAATTGTTAAAGCAGTCTTACATTATCAACGAATACTAATTATGGATCAAATTATAATTTACTCTATTTACAATCCTAATCGTATGTAAACCCACATCGACGAGTTGGGCCGGATTATATAATTGTAATTTAATCCCTAGCAGAATTTTTAGATTGACAAAGTATATTTTACATATATTTAATTATTCAAACTAAATCAGTTACATTTCAATCAAATTGATTAAACTACCTCCAAATTCTATTACCGCAAAAGACGTGCTATGTATGTTTAATAGAATCCTTTCAATTAGATTGTTTGTAGGGACACATTAGATTACTTGTTTAATTCTTGACCAGCAGCGGCGTAATCTAAGTTGTAAACTAAATCTTGGGCTCTGTCTCACATATCCCATAAGCCGGGCTCGGCTGCTATTTGAATGCTCCTCGAACGACCACGAATTAGTATGCGTGCTCCATTCGGGCGCCCCCAATGGGCCGTAAGCGCCTCTATTCTATACCACTTAATCGCGGTCGCATTTTTGATTTAAGATTTGTTGTTTGTTTAATCAATAAATGTGTTGGATTGTTTGTTAAGGTGGGTTATTTCCTTTTATTTCGACATTTTGTCAGTACTTCGAGTTCTGAGATTATGTAGTCATTTAAAAAAATTAATATAGGAATTAAAGTACAATATTGATATGATATATGTACTGAAAATAAGTTAGTAAAATATTTATTCAAAACTATTTCATCATCTGCCTAGCCTTTTCCTAACTATATTGGGGTCGGCTCCCAGACAAGCCCGATTCGGCTGAATGCCAGTATTTTACGTGGAGCGGCTGCCTACCAGACCTCCACAACCCATAAACTGGGGATCACGGTACTTCTTGATAAGACTGGTGTCAGATTTTCTGGCTTCTGACAATCCGTAACGACTACCAAAGATCTCCAAATGACAGCCGGGACCAACGGCTTAACGTGCTTTCCGAGGCACGGAGAAATCTCGTTATGTTAAGATGGTCACCTGTCCACGGACCAACCTCGGCAAGCGTTACTTAACCTCGAAGATCGACCCGTGCGGCCGTTATAATTAAAACTAATTACAAAACCGTATTCTGCAACAAAAAACTACTGCCTACTCTAAAATTACACAAAGTGTTAGTAATTTTAATGTGTTCCAAACGGAAGTAGTGGGTGTACAGAATAGCCCGCCGCCTCGGTTCAATTTGTAAGTGGGATCTTGGGATACGTTCATTTTGTGTAATACACAACTACGGAATCATTCCGGCGGTGCCTGAATTATGTAAATATGGATCCGAATACATATTCGAGCGAATAAATGTCGCTACAACTTGAACTTAACTTGTTTAAATACTTATGGTTTGAATGTTAATGTTTGTTTATGGGAAACATTTTGTCAATGGATTAATTATTGGAATTTAACACAACGTTTGCTTTTGGTTTAATTCGCTCATGTTTTAAGAGTATTTTCTTGATTAAAGGAAGAACGTTTGTCACAAAACCGTAATTCATTTACTACTGGACACCATACACGTAATTATATCCCCTGACCAGTAATTTAGCAATTTACGATACCTACTATCTACCTACAGAGATATTCGTATTGCGATCGTTATGTAGTAGAAAGTATACCAGATTTAGACTTACAATTAAAACTAGAAATATTGTTTCTAATTTTAGTAACATAGTAACAATTTTAACTGTACGTTAAAATCACGTTGCAAACCGTTGTCGCCGGTTGTTCATATTTTTATCCATATAATTCTTAACTTCTCAATATTTTCGTTAAATATTGTCGTAAGTACTCACAACCATATTTGAAAGCCCGCGTCGACAGTACATTGTGTTCCACGCGCGCCTAAACAATATGAATAGACTGGGCCTACTAGAGCCAGCTAGCGCCTGCCAGAGTTGTGGAATTTGTTCTAAAAAGTGACCGCGGCTCTGGAACACAAAGGAAATTAGGAGGAACACGGATGGGTTTTAGTGAGTAAGAGTCTGACACTCCCTTCCGCTCCGCCCAGAGCGGGAGAAGTCGTCTGATGATTTTCCATTCTAAAATAAGGTACTTACAACCAAATAAGCCTACTCGAATAGTAACAGATGTCGCGGTACAGCCACACAAAGTTCCGAAGTGGGCCTCACGTATCTTGATGCAGTTTGCGTTATCTTGGGCCCCGGGCCCCCCTAACGTTACTTTGTTTCAGTGCTTGCGTATCTCGGTGGATATTTAGACCAGGCTAGATAGAGAAGCACTTTATTTGTAGGAATATTTTGTTATTGTGTGGTTTAGTTTAGAAAATCATCTATACGCTTCGACTTTTAGAATGTTTGGCATGGGAATTAGGAATGAGCTTAAACAAAATGATGGCGTGGAATTGATAAGTGCTGAACCTTATATAATGAGATACAAAAGAAAATAGGGTTAGTTTATTATTTTTAACCATTTATTAACCAAAAAAGCCTAATTTAATACCTAGCTAATTACACCTATCAACATAAATTTTGAACTTTTGTAATCAGAAAAATAACATATTTATAAAAACAACGCAAACACAATAAATCACCTTTTGAAAATCGAGCATCGATAATAAATGGCTTAATGTGTGTGACAACCTAATCATATTTTTTATTTACATAATTGTAAAAGAGATGTACTTTAAGCAACGTTTAATTGGAGACTTAAAGTTTCTGGGCTAATATTATTACGCATACTAGCTATTTATAATTCGTTGCTAAGGCCATGATTACACGTGTTTCGTCTCTACTTTCATTTGCTACCGAAAAATGTTTCTATAGAAATTAGTTTACTTAGAAAGACTTCCCAGAAATTAAAATGAAATCGATAATTAGACTTCACCCAACTACCTTGGGGCCGGCTTCCAGACAAGTGGATGAAGCCGAGTACCAGTGCTGAACATTGATCGACATCTGAGTAGCTGCAGTCTGGTAACGGATCAGCCCCCCCTAGCCAATATACAACCGTTTTCTGTCGAATTCCGTTCTCCAATCGGCAACGCCTCGGTGTTAGCAACTGTAGAAACCGATAACTTAGTAGCCATGTTCGCATGAACATGGCTACCAAGTTATCGGTTTCTACAGTTGATTGAGTTGTTTCTACATTGTAGATCGAGCGGCCGTCTCAGGCGCATGCCTGAAACGGCCGCTCGATCTACAATGTCTTTAGAAAAACGACCTATAGGTACTTTAGTCTATGGCGAGCGTTCCTACAAACGTCAAGTTGAGATGATTCCATTCTCATACATTTGATTAGTTTTCGACTAGCGCTAACAATTGCAGATTATCAACTTGGCTAGGGGGGTAGCGCACACGTAGAAACCCCAAATGGAACAGAGTCTTCTGCAAGTTTAAGTTTGGCAATAAGGTTTTCTCATGTATTGGAACATGCCTGTATGAAAAAGTTGGCAAAAAGCTCAAAATCTACTCTTTGACGAAGTTTGGGTGCAACGAACAGGTTCAGAATTTGCTGCTTGTTCTTAACTATACTGAAACAGAAAACCTCTCATCTTTCAACTGTTAAAGTATTCATTTTCACTTCCCATCTTATGCATACACACTTCACTTACATACTACTTATCACATGCACACATACTTTTGGTTACCTCTGGTATTAAGTTTAGTGAATATTATTGAACCGTGTGCATCAATTTACTCATCATTATTTATATTATCAGTCGACAGAGACTGGTTCCTACGACACAGGTCTAGTGGCCTATCCTAGTGGGGGATCCAGCGTCACACTTATATATTGTAACCCTTTTTATGAGGCAATAAACTATTATTATCATTACAACAACCGAGTAACTGGGTGACGCGATTCCTTTTGACAAGACTGTTGCCCAATTTTCAGGCTTCTAGACTACCCGTAACGACTGTCAAAGATTTACAAATTACAGCCAGTAAAAATAGCTTGGCGAGCTTTCTTGACTGTTATAGATGGTCACCCGTCCTCGCAGAGAGAAAAACCGATTCGTGCAGCTGTTATTATTCATCAACGAGCAGCTCTAAATTGAGGAATAAGAATTAAGAAGCATTAAAAAAAAACATGGTTGATGAAATTGCGTGAGTAATGAGCACGACGCTGACCTGCCGGCAGTCGGTACTGTAGGGCCAGGAGGCAATTTAAAAATTTGTCCCAAGGCGTCGCCTAGTTGTCTATATTATGTGGCGAGATATGCAGGGCGCCCGCCGCGTCGCCTCCGCTCGGCTACAGTGCTACGACGCTACGAGAGCTGCTACGAGATTTTGTAGTGAGGTTTAGCCGTGGCATTTAGATGTATATTTAGATACACTAAGTTGGTACTAAATGCTAACTTCAGTAAATATTGCGTACGGATTATATACTTTCAATAATAGATCTGGCAGCCAGCTAAACAAGGTATTAAATTTTTTTTTTGCATTTTGTATAACATGTTACAGTTACAAACCAATTCATTCGAAAGTTGTTCTACTGTCCGGATAATTCAGATACTATCGGAATTCTAATCGGATAAATCCGGATAGTACGGATATTTTGAATATCACCGTCAAAAAGTAAATCAAACGTATTAAATAAATTGTTGAATATTTAAACTTAAGATAGTAAGATGTTTGAATATGTAACGAGTAGTTGCAGTGACTGTTTCAGTCATTAGTGGGTTTAGTCATTTTTGACTGACTTAAGTGTGTTGCTCGTGACCATTTTTTGTTGTGCTCGTGTAGTGGTAAGTCAAGGTGCATATTGAGGTCAAAGGAGTGTACATTAGTCCTTTAACCGTTTTTAGTTTTCGAGTAATTTGTGTAAATGCGTACTCCACTGACTCTTGATCAGGGCATTTAATCTCAGTATTATTTTCAATTTCGGTAATGATTTCAGGTAATGAACTTAATGCGTATGCTATAGTTAGACAATAAGCTGGTTCGACGTTTTATCACATGGATCGACGATAAGACGTTAGTATTAAATCGCTCAGTCCAAGATGCCAGCGTGGGTGTTAATATGGTTCAACTACGTGCATTGGACGGATGGCGGCTAGTACTGCCTTTTAAATGTATAAGTGAGGTGGAGTTATTTATATTCTTGTACAGCTTGTGCTATTGAAACAGGCTAGTTTTTGCAGCCGTCCTCGTCCATCAAATTGAAGTGCCATAAGCAAGTATTGGCCTGATCGCGGCTATGTGGCCACAACATAATCTTTGAGGAGAGTGCTCTTGTTTTGCCTTGCGTGCATTGTTAAAGTATGACTGTATTTTTCTACATGACTTTTTTAGAGCCATGTACTATCAAGGATCTGTCTCAAGTACGTGGGACTAAGTATCTGTATTATTCGTATTCTCCGGATACACGATATCCGGATATTAAACTTGACAGATATCTGGTTAAAACGGATATCCGGATAGCATTAATTCAAAACCGAAATAATAAAAACTACTCGTCAACACTACGAATTAAATAAAAATAATTACGATTTCTTTCGCATTCGCCCCAAACCATTAGGATTTTTGCAAAAGTGGAGCGAATATTGGTGCGATCGTAGAATGACCCATAGTTACTAAATTGTACAGCAGTTTGTTTTCTCTGTTTATGTCAAATAATTGACCGAGTGTATCTCTTGTCCCTTTTCCGAGTTAGTAGGTCTGTGTTGTTTCCTGTGGCAGGCGCGCACGGGGGAGGGCGCGAAGTTGACTTGATTGGAAACCCTATTCCATATTTATTATGGGCCTATTTTGTCATGTTTATTGACGCGCCTGTCGGGATATAACTCCGGCTTATTAGGCGACTTTCAAACTTACTTTATTCAATAACATAAGCGGGATGAGAAAATGTCGTTTTAATTTTAGTTTGCTTGGTCAATTGGTTGCTAGTTATCCGTCAATTGTAAAGGGATATTGACAAGGCTTATGTCTGTTTCTGTTTAAGGTCCAACAATAACTCGATAAAATTATTTTAGAATAGAATACATTTGGGTAGAATGTTGTTATAAGACTTTAAAAATATAAAGGTAGATCTCTACCCGCTCTACTGAAATAATCCACAACTTACCTATGTACATGAAGCACTGATCGAAAAAAAAATGGTTCCCAAGCCATCATTGTTTTGTTACGATATTATAAACACTATCATTTCTATGAATATTACGTAATAGTTTTTCTGAGTAAAGCATAGAACAATAACATACTAAACGGTATTACGAGAACCTCGTTTAAGTTGAAAACAGTTCCAAATGTGCCGAATACACAGTGAAGATGTTGTGTAATACTTACCAGATGTTAGGGGCTTAGAGAAAACACTTAATGTGAGGTCGAAAGTCTATCAACAAGCGAACAGCATGACTTGAAGGCGGTACGGTCTCCGTGCCTCGTTCTAATCACTTTTTGGCTATAAGATGTTAAGTTGCGAAACAAATTATTACTCGTATACATGTTTTAGGACATGGACAAATAAATAACTTACCTTATTACTATAGCTATGAAAAAAATAATCGACCTATAAGATCTCTAAAAATATTCGCAGTATATTAAGGTATACACATTATAATTTATTGAAAATATTAAAAGAATTATGATATTTTTCGTATTACCATTATTTCTTTGTCTGATATTATGAATTACGGTGTTTTCCTTGTATATTCGGTATATGTCGAGTACCAAACGGTAAATCAGGATCGAGTGGAATTCGGCCGAAAAACAAATGATATGTTATACTTTTTTCCATGCTCAACAACCACAGTCAAACTCGCAGAATAAATAATATACTATTAGATCTTTTCTTAGAATCTTTTTGAGTCTAATGATATTTTCAAGTTAGTATTATTTCATGATACAGAAGGTCACGTGTTTTGGTGTTAATATGACTTGTTGAACTTTGCCGGAATATCAGATACTTACTTTTAAGTTTTCCAAGTGTTGATATTCCACTTCTTTCCTAAGGAAAAAACACCGCTCATGTTAAAAAAAAATTGGATAGAACTCTTTGTCACGGATCAAATTCAGTATACATATATGTATATAATACTTGATGAACAACCAAACCTAGGCCAAAATTTAAATAATTGTCACAGCCCTCTAGTACAACAGTTACTAAAAATTAATCTGATTTTTTCGCTTTATTTTGAAGTTAGTAAGTGTTGTAAAGTAGTACTGGAGAGGTATTGCTTGTTAAGGAACATTCTAAAAAAATTAGTTTTTGTCTGTAGAATTCTAAAATAACACTCTTTTGTACAAAAAGTGACTCACACTGACTTAGGACCGATGTTAAAATCTCAGTCCGGAACAAAATTAGATAGCGTGTCAGAACAGCAACGTATAATAAACACAATTTCTTAAAACAAACATTGCAGGCAAGTCCAGTAGCCAGTCAGAACGCGGCCCGGTGCGCCCAGAAGCGTTGTTAAAGGTATTATTATCCGGACGGTCGCGCTGCAAATAAATCGTCTGCCGTGCGCCGCTCTTTCGATTATCTTCAAATCTTCATTACAGCGACGTATGCTCTTACGCCTTGCACCTACGTTTTTATTGAAGGGTTGAATTAAATGCGGCAATGACGCTTTGCGAAGTGATATTTATTGCATATAGTCAAGTTATAATTGGTTATTATACTTTAAAAAATTGCCAACAACCTATATTTGGTTGTTGGGATTTTTGGTTCTGTTAAAAACTATAATCAATCGTTAGTCGGAAGACGCTGCTAGATTGTTAACGTAAAATACTAGTTCATACACCTACGGTAATGGGAAACAATGAAAATCGATAAAGGCTTGTTCCAGATTGTATGAGACCTGATTCTGCAACTTACACATATACCTACGAATGCGCAGCCTGCTCTTACTCTTATGTATAAAATCGTATACCTATACGACATTATAATAGTGAGCGCAGGCTCGTCTCAAATATATACACAGGTACTTATATAGCATGGTTACACTTAAATATATTTTATATTTAGCTAGCACCGCGGCTCCACCCGTGTGTATGTCGAAAATTATCCCAAGGGAACATACTCCAAAGATAAAAAAACATTCCAAACTTTAATCTCCCTCTGTGCCAAATTTCATCAAGATCCATTCGGTAGCTTTCGCGTAAAAGAGTAACAAACATCCATACATACAAACTTTCGCGTTTAAAATATTAGGCAGTAAAAATACTTACTTTAATTTATTTTTTAAACATCACCGTGAACAAATACATACCTACATGTATGAATTGAAATTTAGACGACAATGTGATTAAAATTCCCAATGCGACAAACAGAAAAGTTACCGATACTTCAGAACATTTGTCGAAAGTAACGGAGCAAAACCGACTTAGCGCTTGCATACTCTTATTACGAATTGAACATTGCAAGAAAATTTCATCCGACATGTTTCAAACTCTATGAAGCAATGAAACTTCAGTTCAATAACAAACTTTTAATGAAACACGGGTAGTTGATCTCTCTTCAGGATGTTTTGATTAAGTATAATAATGTTAATAAAACCTGGCTATATGAAATGGAATAATATCGCAAATTGTAATGTTTGTTCAAACTTTTTTTTTGTAAAATTACTATGATTGCTTATAGGGGTCCACTAACGAGGAAAATAACCGTGATATTAAAACGCAACTTAGCCCAACGTTATTTTTTACATTTAGCCATGTTTATGAAGATATGAAGGTACGAGGTTTAATTATAGCATTGACATTTTAATATTTATGACGAAAAGGGTGTGCTTTATTTTTACCTTCATAAATGTGTAAACAGCTACATTATCTTTGAACCTGAAGAAAATTAAGAGTGTGTCGTTGAAGGAATGAAGTAAACGATGATCTTTCTATTAAATTTTCAATCAGTGGAAAACTTGTAGTATGTAATCCTAGATCATTTAGGATTACATTTCACAAGATTTTCGCCGAGTTTTGCAATCAATTATAAAAGATTGATAGCCTTTGCTGGCGACTTCGTACGCACATATCCCGAAAAGATGTCCCGTTCCCATAGGAATTTCAGGACATCTTCTCTCACTCCCTACGAAACGTAAAAAAGATGCTAAGTTTCAGTTTTGACTGACAGGCAACGCACAGTCAGTAGTTTCGGCTGTGCGTTGTCTGGCACTCACCCAGTAATGGAAGAGTTTAATGTAACCTAGATACAAAATTAAGAAACAAAATGTAGAAAATAAGTAGGATAAAAAAATATTAAGACAAAATGCCTTTGCTTATAATAATAATAATAATAAATTATTTATTTCAGACTCATCTTGCGATTACATCCATATTTGTTAGTACAATGCGAGCTTATAAACTAGTGTTAGTAAACAAGTATTTGCTAAATGTAGTGGCCCGGGTGGACTCCCCGATTATGGTGGAAAATCACTATATGACTGCATGCAGCCGTATCCAGCGAGCCAGCATCGGAGAGTCCCACCGGTCCGCCAGCGCGCGCAGGATGGTGTTGGGACTGTCGCGCGTACGGCGCATGATAGAAGCGCACCGTTTGCGCATGATGGCCGCGAAGCCGTCTATGTTGGCCGCCGCGAACATCGCGGAGGCGCTACAGTGGCGCGGCAGCCCCATCAGCACCCGGAACGCGCAGATCGCTGTATGTCCGCTGCGTATAGTTAACCCACAGGCAACAGGCAAACTACCTATTTTAAATAAATTTAAAACTGAAAACCATCATGCAGTGTCTCTCATTTGCACCAAATGGGAGTCCGACCCAACATGTACATATGTACATGATGCTGGTATTCTGTACACGTGTGTTATTATTTTATTTACAACGATTAAACAAATATATACAGGTAACCCAACAAACTTGCATCCGACAGCAAAATTAAGGGCACCGAACAACCCTAACTCGAGTGCATCAAACTTGAGAAAGTAGTTAGTGATTTTATTGGAATGGCGGCAAACGCCGGTGATAGGCGTGCCCACCGGATATTGATTTACCGAGCCAATGGCAACCAGTTCCTGCTGCACACGATACACTACCACATTAGCTTTGTGCGTCGAGTACTGCCTAATTAACCTTCGCGGCGTTTAGGATTGGAACGCCAAGATCTAAAGCTGGTTTACGTTGGCGGTTGGACATTTTAGATTGTTCAGTTAGTTGAGTTAGTTTGAAGGGCTTTGACGAAGAGATGCTCGTTTTTTATTATTATTCAATCTTCTTAATATATATTACTCAAAAGTGACTAATTGACTGACATAGTGATCTATCAACGCACAGCTCAAACCACTGAACTGATCGGGCTGAAATTTAACATGCAGATAGATTAAATAAGGGATGATGGAGGATGTAAATGTATTAGTTTGAGCCTATCAGTACATAATGGAACGAATAAATTAAGACGAACAAAATAATTTTTAGTTCTAAAGGTTCACCCAACAGCTTGATAGTTTTAGCGCCTAATGACAGATTAGTTAAGAATATTGTGTACAAAGAAGTTTTCTAGGCCCAAATTTTTTACACACGCTAAACAAAAGTAAAGCCGCAAAAACTATACCTAATTAATAATAGTACTCCTTAACGCGAGCGAAGCCGCGGGCAAAGGCTACTTAGATATAAAATTAAATGCCTGACATATTTTTTAGTAACATGAATATAATAACATATTCTCTAAGTCTTGGTGATGTATTATACAATACGTTCATTTCATCAGTCATGCTTGTCACATGTATCGAGCTACCAGAATTTTACTATTGTTGTCAGTTTTCATATTTTTTTGTTAAAATAATGCTATATGTGCAAACATGTGAAGTTTAAACAATTATATACTCGTCCAAATTTTACAAGCCCTACCATTGGAAACAGAAAATCGGAGGGACCGAGGGTGACTTTTCGACGGGAACAGTTCCGCGAAAATTAAATTTCCTTTTCGTTTGTGTTACACATTATTTACTCTAGTGTAGTTAAGGGTTAAGGACGTTGTATTCAGTGACTGTTCTTTCATAAGATAAAAATATCCTACGAAAAATATTTTTATTTAAAAAAAGGGCTAGATACTAATAATAACATTAACGGATATCGCAAAGTGAAATTCAAAGTGTTGATGTATAACCGTTAATGTTCATTTTTAAAAGGAGTATTAATTTGATACTTGTAATATTGGTAGAAATAAACTACTTTTACTGCATTTAGTGTCTGGTTTTTGAACGATTGCCTGATTTCTGGATTGGATAAACAAACAAAACACTGGTTTGAACGTGGGGAGTGTCAAATGTAGTTTCTGCTTACATGTACCTCTTACGTACGTGACCACTCTCAATACCTAATCCAGTTATTCAAAGCAGCCCACCACAAAAGGCTCCACCGCCGCTGATCTAATCAATCGACGATTATATAACTAGTAACATGGCCAAGCTGGACCATCAGGTAAATCCAAACAGTCGGAATCAGTGTAATGCTCTCTAAACGTTTGATATGGAATGAATAACATCAGAGGCGCGTTTCAAATGGATGAGCCGAGTGGAGCCGGCCGCGGCACACGAATGTTTGCGAGCACACTATTTGTTTCAAATCAGTGGATGCGGCGTTTCAATTTAGTAATGTGTCATTATTTGTGCTTGGACGATGTTCGGTTTGAGAGGGTGTAATTAACGCTGGTTGGTATCGATAATTTGTTATTAGAGTGCTAGTTTGTTAACATTGAGTGTAGTAGTTTATGTTATAATATTATATTTAGGTTAGGTCAAAGAAGAGAAAATAGTGCAATGTAGCAGATTAAATTACTGAACAAAACACATAGAAACTCTTAATACAGAAATTTATATATATATTTTAGTCAACACACCAAGGTAATGACTATTATTTACCTAATTCCGAAAGCAAATAGCTAAATCCATGGCAACACAAAACATTTAGTAGTTGCAGGTCGCGTGGAGCGAGCGGAGCGGGGACACGATTCTCTCACTCGACAGATCACCTGAAAGTGTACCACTTAATAACTCACATCCTCTCGCGGTTCACTGGGCACCGCTGGATCGTCACATATCTCTAAATATGGCCGGCCAAGCGTAACGTCGCCTGCACAGTTACGACACGGGATTAAGCCCACACCTCGGCTCCCGTACGATACCGTCACGTGTGCCGCCAGCCTTTGCCGATTAAATAGCAAATTATAAAATAAAAACAGGATGCTTTTATCTTCCATTTTGTGTTATACAATATTTTTCAACCATAGGCAATTAGGCACAGCTTTGCCGTGAAATATTGACACTGGCACGTTTAGAGCTAAATTGAATGACATAAAATCTATTGTTGTTTTCACAATGATAGTTTTCTGTGTCGACTGTAATTTATTTGATTTATAAACTGCGGACTGCTACATGATTATTCATTCGATTTTTTGCGTTCTTATTTTGTAAGGTCATCAACATTGGTGTTCATAATAATTATAAACACTAGACAGTAGCGCAGTATTGTCGTAACTGGAATAAACTACGTGTATCTATTGAAGAGTATAATAATATTCATTGGGCGCGGGCAATTTTCCGGATGAGCGGCAACGCGTCTTTGATCAGCGCCGTCTATATTCCGAGAATAGTAAAAAAATAAGGATTAACTATGGCTTTACAAGTTCCTGGTAAAACTCTATAATTTTTCATATTTGATTTTTTAAACAACAAAAATGTTTTTAGCGTATCATTTTGTAAACCTAGGTAAGAAAAATTAGTCTGTTTGGCGGAACACAACCCACTGCTTTGAAAGCCGTGTCAGTGTACATCACTAAAAGCATTTTCCAAAATGCTTGTTCCCCAAAGTAATTCAATTTTACACCCCAAATAAGTCGTCCGCAAGCACGTGTAGGTTGATCACTCGTCGTTTGTCTATGGGCACAACATGGCGGCACGGGCGGGCCCAGGAAGGGTTGACTCACACGTCTTGAAAGCTACGTGCCACCTTTTAAGTATTACTTCCAGTATGTTTACAAGTAATTATGCATACCACAATGACTTGTAAAGACAGTGTAATCAGGCTGTTACCTCATTATGTGATCATAATTATGACGAACCAGAAAATGAGCTTTATTTTAGGTACGTATTTATTACACTACTCTTTACAGCGAAATGTCTTTCTATTGACAGTTTTCAGTAAAAGAAAATTCAGTTACGTGATGAAAATAATCCAATGTGATTCTTATTATGTATTTGATTTTTGCGTCGGTCAGCACTTTGCTTTTAGTGAAATACGGCTGTAATATATTGAATCTGTTGAGAAATGTCCCAAAAATTGGTACGTTATATTTATTTAGGTAACTTTGTAAGTGACTAGGAAATCCCTTTCATTTTCAGCTTTTTAGTTTGTTAACATATTGTAAGTACCTATGTACGTTGTAGATAAGTATGTACATTCAACTTACATATTTTAAAATTGAAATGTAACTATTTAAATTTTAATTTGGGTCTTATAATTTTTTTTTGTTTTGTCCAGTTTTGTGTGGGTTTGCCCCTACTACAAAACCAAATTGTTAAAATAGAAAGTTAATCTTACCTGTCCGTCTCTTTGTGTTCCGGATTGCCTCTCGATGTCGATTCGCTGAGCAATGGCGTGCGCTATGAAGTACCCTCCACTGTTACACTTCTAATACCGTTGATGTAGTGGACTACACCCGTGTCGAGATGTGTTGCCGACTGCTCACCGCAACTTGGGAACACAGACGTTTGACGTTTATTGGCATTCATTGCTTTGTAGTTCGTAGTGATTTTATTTGACAACTACTATTAATTTTTTTGATCCTTTCACTACAGATTTAGTTGCATCACTGAGGTTTATTTTAATTCCTAGTGTCTATAGTTTGAGAGTAGATCGCGTGTGTCACTGGTGGATAACAAAGCGCGAGTGTGCACGCAGGTCACGGTGGTGGGGAGGCTTCCGCTGCGATGTCGCACCCTTCCGGTGTGCGCCGGCGCCGACCTCGAGCGTGACCGACTACTGCCGCGCACCATAATATCCTATTGTCATCTAATAAATGAACTCTACCTATCCATAAAAATCATTTCATGCTTACGAATAATAGCATACACACTCTTCAACATATATGAGGCTCTTTCGGGTAATAAACATCATCAAAAGCTTTTACATATTCAATTAATAGAGACCTCATTTTATTTAAGCACTTAGGTTCCACCAATTGACGGAACGTAGTTGCGGTTTCCTTTCATTAGTCTTAAATGGAAATTCGTTTTATCTGTTGTTTATTACAAGGCCCATGATATAAACCAATTAGTAGGTACGCACGGGAAAAGCTTTTATGATGCAATTAATGCAATACGGTTAAAATATTCTGAAAAACAAAGGGGTATTAATTTCAATAGTGACATGCTATGTATAATGGCAAGCAGCCACCTGAGCAGCTTGCTTAAAAATATTTTTATTATCTTTATTCAGAATTGCAGTTGAAATAAGCCCCTATATTCTGGCAGGCTTCAATCGTAATATTGGTACGGTAAATTCTGGTATAAAGTGAAACATCATTGGAGCATTGAATACCTTTATCAGCCGTCAGTCACGTGTTCAAATTTAGTCAATACAACGCGATGGTTATTCAGAAGAGATCGGAAACAATTAGACAACAGTGGCATTGGTCAGCCGAGCGGAGATCCGTGCGTCGCGCTGCCCTACTGATTTACTCACGAATATTTTCCAGCGCCGATCCAGCATGGAAACAACTTCACGCCTAAACAAAATTATACCTTATGCCTATACAAACTCAGCCTGTTATCGCGTTTGAAAACGACGTGGGAGCTGTACTCCTTTTATAAATGAATTCGCCTTATTTTAATTCAACGAATGAATATGAATATCGGTCAGCGTGTTTGTATGAGATGGCATTTAATCAATGCCCACACACACGAACGGGTAGGTACCGCAACTCGGAATTTATTTATTGTAATATCAGGCGGTTGTTTATTTTATAGCCCTGAAGCAAATTGCGGGAAACTCAGTAGCTCTGTTTTTATCGATATTCAACAGTACAAATATTGTTTATCTATTTCATAATGACCGCTGATCTGTTTATTGAATCGAAAATATAATATAAGGTATAGCTTCATTAGTACTTTTACTTTAAATCAAAATCCATAAAATGTTAATCCTTTGAACTCTGAAGGCTAACGAGCTTACTGTATACAGTTATTACGCCGGCTTAACCTCTGATTTTTAACATCAATTACCTATGACCCTAGCAATAGAAATAAAATTCGCCTGGCAACTATTAACCCTAGTAATAATAATACATTTCTTTATTCAAGTAACATGTACTCATTGTGCTGGTAAACTTAAGAACTGAACATGGTAAGTTTTTTATTCATATCTGGCTGATCGGGTTTTATACAAAACCCCCATCGAAGAGGAAATTTCCGTTTTTCCCGAATATTATACTATTATTAAATATCATCATCTGCCTAGCCTTTTCCCAACTATATTGGGGTCGGCTCCCAGTCAAACAAGATTCAGCTGAATACCAGTATTTTGCGTGGAGCGGCTGCCTACCAGACCTCTACAAATCAAATCAAATCAAATCAAATCAAATCAAATCAAATCAAATCAACTTTATTCGTAAATGTAGGTTTCAATACAATAGGATGTCATTTTAAACTGGTCAGTTCGCTACATTTTACTCAAGAGCATACAAATAATAATAATATTGGTGGTGTCGAAATAACAGACACACATTTAAAATAAAATAGGCAATTCAATTACTTACATACTAACAATACATAATTACACAATTATAATGTCAAAATAATATTAATAATATAATCTAAAATGTAATATTCTATAGTCTAAATGTCAGTTGTGTCCTCCATAAACTCAGTTGTGGAGTAGTAACATTTATGAATTAAAAATTGTTTCAGTTTCTTTTTAAACATGTTATTATTAAGATTCTTTATCTGACGTGGAATTTTATTGAAAATAACTGGAGCTATTCGGTAAATACTTTTACGTAGGAGGGCTGTTTTACTGCGATCAACATAAATGCAGTTCGATTCCCTTTTTCTTAAGCGTGGATCAGCGGGGGCTTTTATTTTGAAAAGCTGTGGGTTCGTCTTAACAAACATTGCCACCTCAAAAATGTACAGTGATGGCAATGTTAGAAGCTTCAGGGATTTAAAATATGGCTTACAACTGTCCCTTGAGTGTAAATTACATATAGCTCGTATGCATTTTTTTTTGTGCGATGAAAACATAATTTCTATCTGTCGAGTTACCCCAGAAAATGACTCCGTATCTTAAAACTGATTCTACGTAACTATGGTAGGCAATAAGCACGGCGTCACGGTTCACACATTTTGACAGTTTACAAAGAGCAAAAGCAAAACTGTTAAGTTTTTTACAAATCTCTTCAACATGCGGTTTCCACGTAAGTTGACTGTCTATCATTAACCCCAAAAACTTTGTTGTGCCCGTTTTTGTAACTGACTGTCCATTGTGACTGATATTAACCTGTAGATGTTTTCGTTGTCGCTGACTAAAATGCATTATACACGTCTTTTCTAAATTAATTTTTAAGTTATTCGACTGTAACCAATCTATAGTTTGCTTTAGCGTGTCATTGATTTCTTGTTCATAATTGTAGGCCTCATCATTTTTAATCATTATTGTACAATCATCAGCAAATAATACTGTTGGGTAATTGATACATTTTGGAAGATCATTATAGTACACTAGAAATAATGGGGGACCCAGTACACTCCCCTGAGGTACGCCATACTTCATCGTTCTAGGTCGTGACTGATATTTGACTTCCCGCTTGGTTTTAATATTTATATTCGTTATTTCTGTGTATTGTTGCCGGTTGCTTAAATATGATGTGATAAGATCAAGAGCATTACCACGTATTCCATATCTTTCTAGTTTGTCAATAAGTATACTATGATCAACATGATCGAACACCACCACAACCCATTACCTGTGTAATACGGTACTTCTTGGCAGGACTGGAGTCAGATTTACTGGTTTCTGACAATCCGTAACGACTGTCAAAGATCTACACATGACAGCCGGGACCAACGGCTTAACGTGCTTTCCGAGGTATGGAGAAAACTCGGTATGTTAAGATGGTCACCCAACCACAGACCAACCTTGGCAAGCGTTGCTTAACCTTGAAGATCGACCGGTAAACTTAAGATCCATTGTAGTTGATTTTATTTAAATTTACTCTATCCCATGGGTGATGGCACCGCCGTGATTGGTGTACATGTATGAAATCAAGCCTACTAGCGATCATTTTTAGGATATTTCCAGCTGGCCCGCACTGTGCGTACCAGGGATGCACATCTCATTCACATCGTTGCGTAAAAGCAATTTATATGTGCGTCCGCGGACATTGCCGATGCTTAACAAAAACGAGGCTGCTCTACCAATATCCTGGAAGCGTTGTTTGCGACACAAAGGGTGTTCTACGACTTTTGGGTATATCTAGCCAACAGGTTTCACGTGTAAAATGATATGCAATAAGCTCGAAATAGAGTAATTTTGATTTTAAGTGAGTAGCGTGCAAACCTGCGAGCCTGCTAGCATATTCGCCCCTACCGACAACGCCCTTCGCTCTCCCTCAATATGGAATCTGCCATAGGGATGGCGAATCTTTCCAAAGAAAATCGATCCAAATCGTGTTCCAATGTATCGATTCACAAAAAAAATGAGGTCTAAAAAATCGTTAGTTTTTGTTAGAATAAAATAAAATGTCCATATCCATAAAGTGTGCGTTGTACGTTTCCACAAGGCGTCGAAGAGGTATTTGTGCCCCGGCATTGATCTTACATGAGTTAACGTGGAATAGGCGAGGCACGCGAGTCCCACGTCTGGTTACATTTCTGGGCACAGTGGTATATTTTAATTGTGATTTCAGTGCCGTCAAATTTATTGTGGCACAAACCATGCAGCATCATTGCATCCAAAAGTAGTCGTAGATTGAAGACTTAGAATGTTGTACTTGCGTAAAAAATGTGTGCAGGGAATCTTCGAATGATAACATTTGTAGTTCATACCACGCAAGATTTTTTCTGTATCATTTCTATTTTGTTATATTTGAGGTAAAATGGATTCCAAATAGGTACAGCGTTTTCCAGTTGCGAGCGTATTAAAGACCTATACAGCATCAAAAAAGTAGAGGATCGAACAAAGTCCTTTGAGGATCTCATGACAAAGTCATACATTTGAAGAGCCTTATTTATTATACTACCAATATGCAAGTTGAAGTGCAAAGACGAGTTAAAAATAACACAGGTCGCGGACCGAGTATACTACATTTAAGTGTTGATTATTTATGGAGTAAATAAAATTAATTTTATTCTTATTCTTTGTGAATGATACACTATGACACTTAGAGTGACTAAGAACGAGCTTGTTCTCTTTGCAATAGTTATTAAGTCTGCTAAAATCATCTTGGAGGAGTCAGCAGTCTTGAATACTTTTGATGGATTTATATATTTTTATATCATCTGCACACATTAAGAAACGAGAATTAAGGAAACATGTTTCAGTGTCATTTACGTATATAATGAAAAGAAAAGGTCCAAAAATAGACCCCTGAGGCACTACAGAATTTACAGTAACGGTCTCGGATTCGTAGTCATTGATGACTTTTTGAGTCCTATTAAAATATAAGAGACAAGCCAACGTAATACGTTCTTACGAATCCCGTTAAACGCCAGCTTTCCAAAAGAAGCGCGTGATCCGCCCTATCAAAAGTCTTTCGAAAATCAAAGTACAACAGTTTTCAAACAGGAAGTTGGTAAATACCATAAGGTTTGTACTGTCAGGCGTTACTTTGCGGAAATCCATTTTAAATTTGAAAATGAAAACAATATATCTAGTTTAAATTTCCGCGAATATTAGTGGGTTGCAGGTATGCACCTCCCTCCCGCCCGCTATATTATGCACATGCAAGATTTCTGGGCAAATGCAAGGATTTTAAGCACATGCAGGAAGGCAATGCAAAACCCAACACCATTACCGACACGTGTTTCGCCTCTCCACGAGGCATCCTCAGGGGACGTGTTGACTCGCTGACCGTTGCGTTGCGTTGCAGTTGTTTGTCGCAACTCAACGGTCAGCCAGTCAACACGTCCCCAGAAATCTTGCATGTGCATAATATAGCGGGCGGGAGGGAGGTGCATACCTGCAACCCACTAATATTCGCGGAAATTTAAACTAGATATATTGTTTTCATTTTCAAATTTAGGTTTGTACTTGTAGATCGCCGTTTAACAAAACCATACTGTTCGGGTATAATCAGTCCATAAAATTGAGGATATAAAGAACTGTGCACAAGCTTCTCAAAAAGCTTCGACAGGTGGAGAGGATTGAAATGGGACGGTAATTTTCAAAGTATTCCTTGTCTCCATTTTTATAAATAGGCGTAATGAACGCTTTCCATGCAGCCGTGAAAACACCCTCACATAAACGTGATTTGAGTGACCTAAGCTTTTTTTTCTGGATGGGAAATCATCAAATGACGTCTACCACTCTGGGTGGAGCGGAAGGGAGTCAGACTCTTACTCACTAAAACACACCCGTGATCCATCTCGTGCCCTTTGCGTTCCTGGGCCGCGGTGACTCTTTCGAACAAACTTCCCAGCCCTAGCAGGCACTGACCCTATGACCCGTTGCTGATAGCTCTTTGAGGCGCGCGTGTAACACGACGCGCAATCGACCCGGGCCTGGTTGCTATCGGACGACAAGCCACTCATAGCTCGCCGTCCGCAGGGCCGTGCCTACAGTGGCCGGGAATCGCCCTGCGTCACCCAACGCCCGGAGCGTCTTCTTCTGTTGCGGAGGCTGGAGCTTGAGGTTTCCCTCTCTCGCACGCGGTCCGCCTCCTCCTTCGTTAGCATTACTGCTTCGCATCCTGCCTCCTCGCTCCTGACCATGGATTGTGTTCAATCCATGGGCCGGATGCGAGAGGTCGCCGCCGCCGATCGCCTCGACGAGGATACGGCGTTGCTCCGCCCAAGCAGGGCAGACCTCCACCATATCATCCGGGCGATCCACACAGTGGTGACACCCGAATGTGTCCTCCCGCTGAATCCGAAACAGGTACCTCCCAAATCAGCCATGGTTGCCATGTCTCAGGGTCAAAAGTTAATAGTTCGTAAACAGAAACAAAGAAGTTCGAAAACATGTTATATTGTATTTGCGATAGTTAGAGAAGTGTTCATAGTCAGAAAGATTACGATATTTTTCCAATAATTCGTTCATGCACGTTCTTTATTTTTATAATACGGATTAAGGCTGGTGAGAACCAGGCAGGAAATTGTGAATTTATAACTCGAGTCAATGGAACGTTTATTCTGTTTATTCCGAACGAAATATCGTAAAACGTGATGACGGCCTGTTTAGCGGGCAGATCGGAGAGTTCTTTCTCCCAGTCTACTGTAGTAAATCACACCGCATTCCAAACTGTATGTGCTGGACAAATTTCCAGCCCATTTTACATGATCAGGTTGCCATACCAATATTTAAAAACGTTTATCAGCTCCGTTGGCCACTTATCCTTCTCCATTTTTCTCCTCAGTATGTCATTAGCAACCAGATCAAAAGCCTTGGGTATGTCAAGGAAGCTAGCATAAATCAGTCACTGCACTGCTATTTCTGTTGATAAACCACGTCGGGACCCGAACTGTCATGAATATTTACAATTTTGTTTAGTTGTGTATTAATTACCTTTTTATGAAAACCTTTGTTTTTCCATACACTTCGAAATAAGCGTCGAGGATGTTTAAAAATTCACACCAAGCCCTCTGGTATGAGTAGCATAGATCAGATAACGCGTACAAAACCTAAAACTCACTGCAATATTTGATGGGTTATATTTCACTAAGGATAGTAAGTATAAATATCTAATTAATTTTACATAACCATCGTATTTTTGAACATATTCCTACTTCTTCTGTTAGCGGAAGTTACCCAAAGGAAAGTATTTGTACTAAAAAATATTGTATGTCCTAATCCATGACATGGTCTAACCTTGTGTTATCTAAATCCAAGCGGATTTAGATGAGGGGTGAAACATTACAAATCTGAATTTTCATATTAATTATTTGAGTACAGTATAGCAATCTATGATTGCAGTATACATAGTTTACGTATGCACACTGTGTTCGCATGTACCTAAGCGTGGTCGCAGTAACTAGTTTGTATCTCGGCCGTCGGCTAAGTGCGCTGTGCCTGACTGTCCGAGTACTTAACCTAATATTCGGTAATTGCGTTCGGGGCCGCAACATAATTAACGGTCTCTCTCAGTTGGTCGGCTAAGACGGTGTATTGATACGTGCTCTGTGGTTGCTAGCCACCGTGCTCAATTGCGGTACCTTTGATAAGATTAATATTAATATGAGCCAAATAGGGCTATAAAATACCATGTTCACATATAATAATACAAGAAATCTAAATATATAAAAATAAATATACTCAAAAGGGACTGACTGACTGACATAGTGATCTATCAACGCACAGCCCAAACCACTGAACGGATCGGGCTGAAAATTGGCATGCAGGTAGATATTATGACGTAGGCATACGCTAAGAAAGGATTTTTGAAAATTCGTCCCCTAAGGGGGTGAAAAAGAGGTTAACATTTTGTATGGAACTCCACGCGAACGAAGTCGTGGGCATAAGCTAGTGACATATAAAGAACCCACCAAAAACGTTTTCATGTAAAAATATTGCCAAGACGAATCTATGTAGCTTACCCTGTGAAAAAGTTATCAGATATCGTATAAAGCCAAGCTCTAAAGACTGCACGCTCTAAACCTACAAGCTAAGTTTAATCAAAACTTGTGGCTAGGCCGTTTTATTTTACACCCAATGAACGAATGCCTATGAAATCTTCGTGATGGTAGCAAAACGGTCAAGCCACACGTTTCGTTTATCCTGATTTTATTTATTTTATTTTCTTTGTCTATATTTTCTGTAACTTCTATGTTGTACATAATAAAGAGTATTCTATTCTATTATATTCTATTTAGCATCATCCAAAGTATAGTTATGGCTGTAATGCTTCTCAACTGGTGGATTTGAATGTGTTTTAATCACAATTATATTTTTCAGGAATGTTTAGATGCAATGTCTAAACTTCACTGAATGCTTAAAGCAAGCAGGGAGAGATCATTTTGACGATAATAATATCCATTCCTATAGTCTCTTTTATGACACCCACGTGTGTGAGTGGACAATTCTGGGCGAAAACTGAAGGCAAGTAGGTATATAGTGGTCATTATAGAATATTAATTAAAGGAACAGGTCTAAAAGGTCAGGATCTATTCATAAAAAAAAACCATTCGTCTCATGAACTCTGTAATTATAGACTTTCACGTAAAAATCTTAAAGCTAGACAAGAACTAACCATTTTTTACCTTAAATTAAAATTTACCTACTTATCCATTTATATATAACACCCCTAAGAATTATATAATCTCGTTTGATAATATATTTATAACATTCGTGCTTACCTAATCCTGACTATTTGATTTTGACTATTTACTAATATATACATGAATATAATGTAATTTAACTAAGTATTATAGTAATAGTTATTTTAATGCTGCTAGCACTATCTACAATTTTTCTTAAATGCAACTAAGACTCCTTATTCATTTTTGAAATAAGAATAGTTTTACCTAATCACAAACCTTGAATTAGATCTAAACTAGATTTTTTAAAGTAGGTACCTATCATTCATTTTTGCACTTTAATTCGATAAGTAACTAATTATTTACTCAATATAATTTCAAACCAATCATAGTTTAATCCATCTTATCAATGTTCTGAACCAGGTTTGTAAGCAGAATCCCAAATATCAGCAAAGCAGACGCTGGAGTGGAAGCGATAGAACATGATAAGAGGCAAGCTAATGTGGCCTAATATAGTCCAGATGACTTTGCCGTAGAACTCGTATCTGTCGTCCAGGCTGTCAGGAGACTTGTAGGAGAAGGTGTTAAAGATCCACATCGCAACATTAGCGATGATGAGGAACATGAGTACTTCCCGTCCAGGCTTCTTCCTACGAAGCTTCTTCGTGTTACTGCAGCGCCGGAGTCCATCCATGATCAATGGAGTCTGGATCAAAACTTGTATGACCTAGAAAACGAACAAATAAAGAAGTCTTGCGATATCTGTGAAGTTATTTGGATTTTCATTGAAACACAAGGAAAACGGAAAACTAATTGATAAGATATACGATATAACAAGACTTTTTAACGAATTTATAAAACTTATAAAATTACTGAACATTTTTATCGCCCCTTAGAACAATACCGCACAAGTTAATTTCGTCCAATTTTACAGAGACCGGAACTACTACTTAATTTATGGTAACCAATGTAATGGGGCGCTGTGACAACTATTTGAACTATGGCCTCTGTTTAGTTGATCGCCAGGAGTAATACTCTCAGTTCGATCCGCGACAAAAAAGTTCTATCCATTGACATTAAAAAAATAAAGACTTGAGCGATGTTGTTTGCTAAAGGACGGTATTTCAGAAAAATCGTACTCACCATGACAACATGATCAATGCTCTTAATTATATTACTAAAAGAGACAGTAGCGACCAAAGATAAGACCGTCTCCATGAAGAAGGCAGGTAGACAGATGAACAGCAGTACGTCATCGAGGAGTGAGATTGGGTGCTCGTTGATATCGAGTTGGCGCATCTGGTTGAAAGCGATGACGACGGCGACAAGCAGCAGGGAGTGGAGGCCTAGCCTCGTGCAAGAATTAAGAAGATAACCAAGCTCCATGAAGTCACTGGAAATAGAAATTGTTTTTAAGATTCTGAGGATTTCGAAATATTTAATGAAGTAAATTGTAAAAATTTAGGTGTATATGTCTCACATAATGTTCTTACAGTCACTGTTTAACATTTTCTAAATAAGATAATCATAAACATTCTTGACACCATAAAGTTTTATTTAAACGGTAATATTTTCGATTAGTTAGATTTTTGTGGGGGTCCTATTGCTCATGCACTACTTAAAGAATTATCCAAACGCTTAGCCTTCGGCCCTTGTGAGCCAGGGGCTGGCTTTTACCTTGGCAATAAGCATTGCCATTGTCGACAGTGATGTGGACGAATTCTTGGCTTCATATTTTGAGGTTTACTTAGTTAGGCGTTTTTAATTAGTTAAGTACGGTACGGTACGGTAAGTACGGTATTATAACATACTTATACAATTTTTTTCCGAATATAATAACAAATAAGAAGTTTTAACAATGAGATATTAATAACTTACTCTCCAACGCTGCTGAAGACGAAACCAATGATCAACATTCCGGCGATGACGACCATGACGATGAGGCCCAAGAACAGACCACGGTTGGAGGCGTGGCAGTCAGCGTAGATCACTATGTTGCTCGTGAAATCATTGTCTTCGTTTGCTGTTGGGAGCCTGGAAAGTATATTTTCCATCAAAATATACAAAAGCTTAAAACGTATTTGTAGTCAAATGTACCTATCAAAGAGTTTGATAGTCATTTCAACAAAATGCAAAACAGGATGTTTCAATTTTTTTTCGGATTTTTGATTTCGTTACGATAGATTAAAATAAACCTCTTTTAGAAAAGCATTAAGGAAAGGGATCATACTAATTACTAATAATAATGTAATTGCGAAATCAACTTTGTGTATCGTTTACTTTCTCACACATTATTGATGAACTTTGGTATTGATATAGAATTCTTGCTGGCAGCAAATCTCAATTTTGATTTAAGTTTGCCTTTGGACAGTAGTTTTAACTATGTACTATGTCATATTTGGTGTACAATAGAGAATCAAGAATGGATAAGACCTTAGAAAAGATCATAGGATACTTTAAATCCGGAGGAAACGAAGAAGCCACTCACAAAAGCTGTCTTAAATAAAACAGTACCTGCACATGTGGTAGTTGTCTTCACTGTTGGAATTGACATCGGAACCAATGTCTTCATTGTCGCAGTTGCCGATGTTATTCCAGATAATGTAGTAAATAGCCACTGAAATTATAGAACATAAACTATATCAACATACTGGTCTAATACTGTGGGTTCTGAAACTTGTGACATATGAGTATAAGCAAATCAAATCGAAGGCACTCTCTCTCAAGAACTTTTTCAGACATGAAATGATTTTCGATTTGCATCTTTTATATTGCCTTTTTCATTTCCCATTTACCAATCCATGGAAATTTGTGATACGTACCAATAAGAATATTAAATTCCACGTTGAACGGGTAGAGGTACGGCGAGAAATTCTCATATATCGAATTAATGGCTGCGGAACTGTTGCATTCGGGATTGTACAGATTGCTTATGTCGATGAATCTCTGGTCAATAGGCTTATCTAAAAAAAATATTATAAACATATTATAGAATATTATCTATACTTATAATAAATCTGTAGAGAGGTCAATTCTGTACAAGGAATATATTTTCAAAATAACTATCAGGGGGTGATTAGTGATCGATACTGGTGCCAAAAATGCAATCAGTAAATTTTTTGTCTGTCTGTCTGTCTGTCTGTATGTTCTTTATAGAAACAAAAACTACGCGACCGATTTTAACGAAACTTGGTGCAATTATTCTTCATACTCCTGGGCAGGTTATAGTATACTTTTCATCACGCTACAATCAATAGGAGCAGAGCAGTGAAGGAAAATATTGGGAAAACGGGAGAAGTTACTCCATTTTTTAAGCTTCCGTCGCGTGTGTAGCCTTAATGGTTAAAGTTACATACATAGAAATCATGTATTACGGAAATGTTCTACATAAAATGATCTAAAAAATATCCCTAAACAGCATATGTCTAACTTTTGTCAATTTTAAACCGATCGGGCTCAGAGTTTCAAAATCGGGGGTAAAGTAACTATTCCACGCGGACGAAGTCGCTGGCAGAAGCTAGTATAATAATATTATTATGTGAATAAAAAAATGCTTTTCGTTGGTACGCATCACTTGAGAACAGTTAGCTCGGGTTGGTTATTTTTTAATTCAAAATATTCCAAACTTTTAACATGCAACACATGTAAGGAACTCAAAAAAGAAGCGACCATGTGCGTGTGCGACTCACGGGCAAAGGGTTCCAAACGAATAATATTTAATAAATATTTATTACTACACTTCATCTTAAAACCACAGATTTCGGAGGTTTTGTATACTTTATAAGTAAATATCAATTTGTTGATTGAAAGTTGTCGATTCCGTAGTTTCGAATCAGTCCAGTACATAAGGTGCAAAGTGGCTATGACAGATGGATGTACAGACAGACACACGAGTGATGTGAGGGATCCATTTCTTCATGCTAAACTTGGAACCCCAAAAAATATTATTTGATATTATATAAACACATCAAAAGTATCTAGGGATCAACATATATTTTTGCAATAACTTTTCTCCTGATTGATATTAATTAAAATTTTCTTTAAGGATTCATCAAATAAAGTGTTTTCGTTTGTCACAGTAACGATAAACCAAGTCACCTTTGCATTAATAAAGAAATTTGCCATTTTCCTAATAAAGGGATTTTTGACATTTGAACCACTAACATTAAAGTTCGAAAAAAAGACTGAAATAACAGTTTTCTTTAAAATTTTATTGGGTAACTTAAACAATTAATAATCCGTGTTTCTACCGCGAACACTAACAACACAAGAACATCGGTTTGGCATACTCAAAATGAGTTCATCCAAATCACGCTGTGGAATGGCCGCCCATGTTCGTTGCAACAACAAAAAAAGGTCTTCTTGCGACTGGATACCCTCCATATTCGGCAGAGCTCTTCTCTGTAGCATATCCCATGCATGCTCAATCGGGTTCAAGTCTGGCGACTGAGCAGGCCAGGGCAGGACATTGATGTTAGCTGCGGCGAGAGTCTGTCTTACAACTCTTGCGGTGTGCGGTCGTGCATTATCATGCATTAACTGAAATAAGGGACCGATTTGCACTTGTAGAGGAACGATGACGTCTGATACAATCGTCTCAGCATAAATTTGAGCGTTGAGGTTGCCTCTGATCCAAATCAACTCAGTTCTTCCGCCGATCCAAATACCCGCCCATACTATGATGGTTCCACCACTATAAGGATGGACTTCCTGGCAGGATTTTAATCGCTGTTGGCGTCCAGGGGTTCTCCAGTGTCGTATACGTCTTGTATCCGGTCTCATACCAAAACGAGACTCATCAGAAAAGCACACGAAACGCCATTGTTCTTCTGCCCAATTTCTGTGTTCAAGAGCCCATTGATATCGAATCCTACGATTGTACATTGCTATAGGTGGTACCCGTAGCGGTCTTCGGGAATGAAGGTTCACTTCATGCAAGCGGTTTCTGACTGTTTGGTCGCTAATTAAGTTCCCTGAAGAGTGATGAAGCCTCACGGCTAACATCATGGCGGTTATTGTTGGAGCTCTTCGGGTTAAGATTTGAATGTATCGGTCTTGTCTCCGTGTGGTGCAGCGATACCGTCCTCCATGGCGCTCAGCCAAGGTAAGCGAAGAGCTCTGCCGAATATGGAGGGTATCCAGTCGCAAGAAGACCTTTTTTTGTTGTTGCAACGAACATGGGCGGCCATTCCACAGCGTGATTTGGATGAACTCATTTTGAGTATGCCAAACCGATGTTCTTGTGTTGTTAGTGTTCGCGGTAGAAACACGGATTATTAATTGTTTAAGTTACCCAATAAAATTTTAAAGAAAACTGTTATTTCAGTCTTTTTTTCGAACTTTAATGTTAGTGGTTCAAATGTCAAAAATCCCTTTATTAGGAAAATGGCAAATTTCTTTATTAATGCAAAGGTGACTTGGTTTATCGTTACTGTGGCAAACGAAAACACTTTATTTGATGAATCCTTAAAGAAAATTTTAATTAATATCAATCAGGAGGAAAGTTATTGCAAAAATATATGTTGATCCCTAGATACTTTTGATGTGTTTATTTAATAATAGTAAATTCACTGGGTGACCATCTTAACATAACGAAACTTCTCCGTGCCTCGGAAAACACGTAAAGCCGTTGGTCCCGGCTGTCATTTGGAGATCTTTGGCAGTCGTTACGAATTGTCAGAAGCCAGAAAATCTGACAGCAGTCTTGCCAAGAAGTACCGTGTTAATGGGTTGTGGAGGTCTGGTAGGCAGCCGCTTCACGTAAAATACTGGTATTCAGCTGAATCCGGCATGACTGGGAGCTGACCCCAATATAGTTGGGAAAAGGCTAGGCAGATGATGATATTTAATAATAGTATAATATTCGGGAAAAACGGAAATTTCCTCTTCGATGGGGGTTTTGTATAAAACCCGATCAGCCAGATATGAATAAAAAACTTACCATGTTCAGCAATAGTGTCGTTTCTGAGATATTCGTTGTAACCGGAGGCATGCTTAGAAGAAGCGTATAGAGTCAATGCCAAGACCGTTTCACGAACGATCGCAGATATCCAGAAACATAGACTGCTGCCAATTAGATGCATGAACGCAAAGTGAGCTAATCCCTGGAAATTGATAGAATCATAAGTAACATTTTGTAATTCGCAAGCTTTACTCTTAATAATGCCTCTTATAGTGAATAGGGAATGTGCATGAAAAATATTAACCATTCAACCAGTTAACAATTTCAAATAAATATATGTGTCCTTTTAGCGAAAACGCCGTTTTCTATCGTAGCTATATGAGCGTCTAATAGTCAACTTTGAAGCTTTATAACTTCGTCGTTAGTAAAGGTATTTTGAAAATTCTTTCATAGTAATTTAGTAGAGCTAATATGATTTTTATTTACCTAGCAAATGAAAAATAAAATACATGTATATTCTCAATTGCCTAAATCCCGATTTATATATATATCTCAACAGTATGAAATTAATTTGATAGACCGTACTGAATCCGGTAGTCAGTGTAGTAATGAATAGTCAGTAAATGTTCATAAGCAGTTTTTTTTATTATTTAGGTACTGTTGAACTTATTAATTCTTTCTTTTTAAGCTATGTTTAGAACAAAGACATAGTAGGAGAATAAGGGCGCATGCAGATCCTTAATTTATCATTTTATATTGCTGACATTGTTCCTAAAAGTTAGTGTTATTGGAATTACCTGTAGTATGAATACTTTGTTTTGTGAAATAATAATTATAATTTATTTTCCCATCATAATACGATAAATTACAGAGTCTCAATATAAAATACATAACAGCAATAATTATAATATGTGTGCATAAACTAGTCGTTAGGTCTGTAATATGGGCGATATACTATGTGCAATATGCATAGGTACAATGAAGGTGAAATCATGTAAGTATGTACATAAGTCTTTATGCTTTCGTATTATTTAAATTCTTTCCAGTATGTCTTGAGGATTTAGCACCATCTATAACTATTTAAGTTAGATTTTTGTTAGATTTACTTGTCCTTTTTCCCTCTGACATATTTTAGAATCTCTCAAATACTGTAAAACCTTTTCTGTAGTTTTTTGTGTAGTGAGAGGTACCTGAGTGGACTTGTAGAGAATGGATTGTTCATGTGTGTTACATGAAGTTTCGATTAATAAATTTTCTGTGGTGATCTTTACCTGAGCTTTCAAGATGATGACGTTGGAGTACTTGAAGATGAAGTACAGCTGCAGGAAGCAGTACAGCGGGAACATGACGTCCAGCACGACTTGGAGGATGTTCACACATTCGTCGTTGTCCAGGTTCTCGTCGAACAGTTGCCCTATTTGTACTGCTAGCAGAAGGAGCGAGTGCACTAGGTGGCCTATAGCGAAACCTGTAAGAAAGAATCAAGGAACTTAGTGGGTTTGAATATGTATAATATTTAGTTTTGGTGACATAGATTTAATTAAATTAAACTTTAAAGCGTTAAAGCTTAAGTTAGATAATAATTTAATACTCTTTTTTCGAGAACGATGATACTAATTGCACACGGAAAGCTATAATGTGACTTTTCTAATCTTACTAATATTATAAAGCTGAAGAGTTTGATTGTTTGTTTGAACGCGCTAATCTCAGGAACTACTGATCGAATTGAAAAATTCTTTTTGGGTTGAATAGACCATTTATCGAGGAAGGTTTTAGGCTATATAACATCACGCTGCGAGTAATAGGAGCGAAGAAAAAATGGAAAATGTGGAAAAAACGGGGAAAATTATTCATCTTTGAGGGCTTCCATTGCGTGCGCTGCGAAAACGGTTCAAGATTCCAAAAAAATATGTAGGAAAGAATTATTCCTCTTAAAATGATCTAAAAAAATGTCCGCGACAGTATATGTCTATCTTTTAAGATTCATCACTAGAACCGTTTTTATGGTAATCAAATTTGGTCGAAAGGGATGAAAGTTTGTATTAAACTTTGTCAATTTTAAACCGATCGGGCTGAGAGTTTCAAAATCGGGGTTAAAGTAACTATTCCACGCAGACGAAGTCGTGGACAGAAGCTAGTTTATAATAAGTATGCTACTTTAGAAAATGATTTTGGTGATCACTGATTAACAGGGAAAGTAAAAAAAAAACAGAAAAGGTAGACCAATTTGTTGGTTTAGAGGACAGTTTAATTTTGGTTTATATGTAGAATGATTCATTATTTATTTATGAATTATTCCGTTAGGCGGGGAATGTAGATATTTAGGTCAAAGAGAGCAACTCAAATAATAGAATCTTATCTAGATATAGTGTGGCGCGTAGGAGTTGATGTAATAAAGTAAGTAGGTGTAAGTATAATGAGTGGAATTTTTTTATTTACTTTTATTGTACAATAAAACTAGATGATATCATACTTTTATAGGATTGAAAATAAAAATAAAACATTTATAAATAGATTTTGATATTGACAACGCACGTCATATACCATGATTTCGATGAGTGCTATCATTTTATCGGATCATAATTTTATTATTTATTTATCAGTCAATAATAAAAAAAAACCGGATACGAAACTACTATGTTGTGTGCGTTTTAGACAATTTTTATTTAATGTTATCAAAAAGTAATCGAAAGGTTTTAATAGCACATATTTTGTGGTCATAAATGTCACATGACACAAGCTGTAAATAGTAGCTTCATCTCTGGTACGTAAAATAGTTACTACGGTAATTAATGGATTTACCCAGTTAGCATGATTGTGCTATCTGGGCTGAATGTAGTGGGTGCACCAGGTGGATAAGATAAGGTCTGATGTATAAACACACGTGGAGGCTTCTTGAATGCAATGATGACTAAAATACTCTGACGACAGCCTCGTTTGAATGTTTGTTGCGTCGATCTCGTGATCAAGTTGAGTGTGAGATCTATCTATCTATGTATATCTGGCAAGCCTTGATTAAGTTTTCTCTATAAGTTATCTTTAGAGAGTTTGACGACACGGTTGGCGCAGTGGTTGAGTGTTCAGCTGCTGCGCTACGTGTCGCGGGTTCGATCCCCGCACGGAACAAATGTTTGTATGGCTTACAGATAATTGTTACGGGTCTGGGTGTCTTGTGTATGTGAGTTTACATGTTTGTGAATGCACCCACGATACAAGAGTAAGTCCTAGTGTGGGGCAAGGTTTTTTTTTTATAAAAAAGAGATAGCTGTTTGTCACTACTTTGTACGATAATGATTAATTTATATTTATTTTTAGTGTGTCTATGTTCAAAGTTAGATCAATTTATTTAATATTTACAAGCTTTTGCATACGGCAATGCTACCTTAATATAGATTAACGCAAAAAAGTAGCCTACAAGTAGCGAATAATGTACGTTCCATCTATCCGTGTACCGAAAATAGTGAAAATCTGTTCAGCGATTTCGGCGTGAAAGCGTAACAAATACACTCGCTTTCACATTTATATAATAGTAGTTAGGATTAAAAAGCGGAACTGGATGTAGTACCAATCGAACTTCGTTGCACATGAGATTCATAAAATAATCACCATACCTAATATTGATTTATTAAAACTTTATGCATTAGTTAAAACACTGCACTAAAGTGGACATAATATACGTTCATCTACCATACATATCTCACCCTTTGTTGATGTTAGTAGATATTCTAACCAGGATGAAGACTTACCAGCTGCTCCCATCTTGAGGTAGAAGCTTCCAGAGTGCCTGCCCTGGCTGAAGCAGTACTCATGCTTGGTGGGTATGAGCACCGGCGGTGGCATGCCAGGCGTCCGGTATGTCATGGTGGAGTCAGGGGTGTAGTCGCCTGGTGTTACTGAACCAATCTGATCCTGGAATTAACGGGAAAGAATACTTGAAAATCTGTTTTTGTTTCTATTCGGATTAAACTACACAGTGAACAATCCTCGTGTCTTTTCTGTACTTACTAAACGGCTTTTACCCTGCAGTATGAACTAGGACCGTGACAGGCTGATATTATTTGAGTATTTGCAGTAATTGATATCACAAAAGTTTTATCAAAGGTTGAGTTTAATATAAACAAGTTTTTGCCAAGAAGTGATAACTAACCTTGCCAGAGACTACATTTGTATACCAGTAAATCCAATTGAATGGCAACTAAAATCTTCAAGAATTAACCCCCACGCATCAATGTTGCCTGCTAATAAATTTAGGAAGTCAATATTTGCTTGCCTTTTAGACAACTGTTTTCATTGAGTTAATGAATGTTTTCTTTTTGTTTTTTTGCATTAAATTTCATCAATACTTTATACGTGAATGATAAATTATATTTATTTGGTCAGTAGGTTAAACATAACACTATTACACGTCAAATATTTCTGGTCATTTTAAGATAGCTGAAGCCGGTGTTTCCTAGCCTTGTGGTGGTCTTGTGAGGAAAGAATCACACAGATTTAAGTGGGCTTGTCCATTCAGTGCAAGCCTTTGTCAGTAGTCGAGTAGCTCAACTTACAAACAATAAGGAGCTCAACGACCCGTCGAACAATGCCAAAGAAGACATATTTGGGTAGGCCACAAAAGTACTCAAACTGCCAGGCATAGTTAAACATAGATCTTTAAAGGAAGAAAGAAAAAAATAAAAGAATACCCATATAGTGATCATATTCACAAAAATAAATTTAGTAAAAAAAAAATACTTTGCTAAGTTCATGTCAAACAATAAATAAAAATGATTACTTGACAAAGTAAATATTCATGTCACAGTTATAAAGGAATAAATAAATAAATACTTTACAAAGTAAACAATAGTTAACATCAAAATTGTACAAACAGGAGAATATAAAATGTCAAAGTCTAAAAATGAGAAAAGTAAGTAAAGTAAGTAGGCCATGTACATCGTCGAAGCAGCTCAATCCCAAGCCTTTTGGTCTTTGATATATTAACTGTATAAAAAGCTTTCTGGCATAGCTTACATTTTATAACCAATTTGAATATATTCATACTAAGGTCTTGGTTGTAGGAAGTGAGTTTATTATAAAAACGTATACATTGACATCTAAATCAACCACCTATTTTCTTGAGACTGGTTTTAGGAATGACCAAATTATGTTTATTCCTAGTATTTACTTTATGAATATCACTGTATTTTTTAAAAAGATTAATATTTTTATGTGCTTACAAAAGATTCTCTAAATATACTGAGAAGGCATAGTCATTATATTAATCTCTTTAAATTATTCTTTGAGGGAGTGTTTAGAACTTAATTTGTGAATTGCAGGAATAGCTCCTTTTTGTAAAACAAATACTGTCTGAATATCAGCGCCATTTCCCTACAGCAAAATGCCGTATGACATTACACTATGGAAATAACCAAAATATACTAAACGTGCTGTCTCTAAATCTGTTAAGCCACGATTTTTTCTAACGGTACTCGTATAATTATGCTGCAGAGCTAAGTTTTTTGGACAATTTATCTATATGGGGCCCCACTGTAGCTTCCAGAGTTATGCCTAAGAACAGTGTGGTATCTTCGGGTGTCAACTCTTCCCCCTTTATTGACACACTAGTGTTCACCTGTCTAACATGAGGTAACGTGAACTTTATACATTTCGTTTTTTTCTCATTGCGCATTGAACCAATTAACTATAGTCGTAAGGACATTATTTACAGCGTCTGTATTATTCTGCTGACGTTTGAGTTTGAATAAAAGCGACGTCTGCAAACAATACTAAACACATCAAAAGTATCTAGGGATCAACATATATTTTTGCAATAACTTTCCTCCTGATTGATATTAATTAAAATTTTCTTTAAGGATTCATCAAATAAAGTGTTTTCGTTTGTCACAGTAACGATAAACCAAGTCACCTTTGCATTAATAAAGAAATTTGCCATTTTCCTAATAAAGGGATTTTTGACATTTGAACCACTAACATTAAAGTTCGAAAAAAAGACTGAAATAACAGTTTTCTTTAAAATTTTATTGGGTAACTTAAACAATTAATAATCCGTGTTTCTACCGCGAACACTAACAACACAAGAACATCGGTTTGGCATACTCAAAATGAGTTCATCCAAATCACGCTGTGGAATGGCCGCCCATGTTCGTTGCAACAACAAAAAAAGGTCTTCTTGCGACTGGATACCCTCCATATTCGGCAGAGCTCTTCTCTGTAGCATATCCCATGCATGCTCAATCGGGTTCAAGTCTGGCGACTGAGCAGGCCAGGGCAGGACATTGATGTTAGCTGCGGCGAGAGTCTGTCTTACAACTCTTGCGGTGTGCGGTCGTGCATTATCATGCATTAACTGAAATAAGGGACCGATTTGCACTTGTAGAGGAACGATGACGTCTGATACAATCGTCTCAGCATAAATTTGAGCGTTGAGGTTGCCTCTGATCCAAATCAACTCAGTTCTTCCGCCGATCCAAATACCCGCCCATACTATGATGGTTCCACCACTATAAGGATGGACTTCCTGGCAGGATTTTAATCGCTGTTGGCGTCCAGGGGTTCTCCAGTGTCGTATACGTCTTGTATCCGGTCTCATACCAAAACGAGACTCATCAGAAAAGCACACGAAACGCCATTGTTCTTCTGCCCAATTTCTGTGTTCAAGAGCCCATTGATATCGAATCCTACGATTGTGCATTGCTATAGGTGGTACCCGTAGCGGTCTTCGGGAATGAAGGTTCACTTCATGCAAGCGGTTTCTGACTGTTTGGTCGCTAATTAAGTTCCCTGAAGAGTGATGAAGCCTCACGGCTAACATCATGGCGGTTATTGTTGGAGCTCTTCGAGTTAAGATTTGAATGTATCGGTCTTGTCTCCGTGTGGTGCAGCGATACCGTCCTCCATGGCGCTCAGCCAAGGTAAGCGAAGAGCTCTGCCGAATATGGAGGGTATCCAGTCGCAAGAAGACCTTTTTTTGTTGTTGCAACGAACATGGGCGGCCATTCCACAGCGTGATTTGGATGAACTCATTTTGAGTATGCCAAACCGATGTTCTTGTGTTGTTAGTGTTCGCGGTAGAAACACGGATTATTAATTGTTTAAGTTACCCAATAAAATTTTAAAGAAAACTGTTATTTCAGTCTTTTTTTCGAACTTTAATGTTAGTGGTTCAAATGTCAAAAATCCCTTTATTAGGAAAATGGCAAATTTCTTTATTAATGCAAAGGTGACTTGGTTTATCGTTACTGTGACAAACGAAAACACTTTATTTGATGAATCCTTAAAGAAAATTTTAATTAATATCAATCAGGAGAAAAGTTATTGCAAAAATATATGTTGATCCCTAGATACTTTTGATGTGTTTATATCATGATTATCCTTTACGAGGTACGGCAAGTCATTGATACAGATATAGTAGGTAGCTATAGATATGGTAGGTTATTGACTTGTGTTGTTTTTTTATTATTTTTTTTTTTACATTTGTCTTAACATAATTAGTAAATTTTGACATTTCATTCATAAATAAAATATTATTGTTCTTATAAAACTTGACATTGTATAAAAATGACCTCATTTCTATTTAACTAATTTATAATTATATTAAAAGGGATATATTTCTTCTAAGCGTTTCGTTGACAAACTACTATAATAATATTGTTGCGTCCTAGAAATGGGCCATTTCGACTTCGTAACTTAAAACGTGTAAATTTTACACCGGCAATGGTAGTGTATGTGACACTATTAAATATTAAGGCTTTAATGTACCTACCATATAGTCAGAAATAAATTATTATTCAAATACAACATCTATTATACGCGGACTCACCTCTTGTTTTCTAAAATACTCCATAACTGTTTCTTCATGTTGGGCTTTAATTCTATGATTTTTAACCGCAATTCCTTTGTATTTGGTAATATCAACTATTAGAAATACGATATACACCATTCCGACGCTACAAAGTACTATCGAGTACACCTGGAAATATAAAGTAAAAAATGTTAATAAAGAATAGTCTATAAAATATTTTTATCTATAGAAGAAATAGGATCGCTGCCATAAGTTCTGTAAGTTACAGAAACTTTTTATTTTATGATGCTTTATATCATAAGGGTAGGTACAGACTGGTGCAACATTTTGATAATCATCAGATGTCATTTTCAAGCTGGAAAGGTTTGAAAGAAAACAGGAAAATGTTTTAGAAATAAGATTACTAAGTAGAAGTTTACATGTCTGTTTGGAGTTTAATTAATTAAATTCTTCAAAAACTAGCAAAAAGAGAAGTTGCACAACAGAATCGTTTCAAAATCTCAATACAGAACGAAGTAGCGTTTTAAAGTTGATGATAAACAGAGAGACCAAAAATTGCGTGTGATGTCACTCGCAAGTAATGCTATAGTTTTTTGCAACATCCAGGATGAATATAATAATAGAAGAATAATTTCAAAAGCATGTAACTTCTCTATTTTTACATTAATGTTATGTATTCATTCACTAACAAGTTGTAAATGAATAAATACAGTTTTAGTATAATTGTTCAAATAAATATTCAACCGTATATAATTTTGGTAGTAGTGAAATACGCTATTATGTTAGTGCGATTAAATAATACAATTCCTAATTTCAATCATACATTTGTTATGAAATACCTAAATTTTGTAGAGTTGATGCAAATAAACCATAAATCCATTATTAAAGAATTAATAAGATAAGATAAATCATTAACGCCATTGATTACATTTGCAACTCCATCGATAAGATTACATATCGAACTCATTTGTACCAACCCTAAGGCTGCATTTGCCCGTCCGCTGGAACTAGGGCACAGCGGAAAATCAGGTAAGGATAGGCACTTAGAGATAAAAGTGAATCTTACCTCGGAAATAGACTGGTTGACAAAGGAATCGCCGAGGTACACCACTAGTCCTAGAGTGACTAGCAATATCGCATACATGCAGCTAATGATAAGGGTCAGGTACTTTCTGGAAAAGAGGAAATGTTTAATAGTTTATTTGGCCTGTCAGGTATTGTTCTGAAAGAAGGGCGTAGATAATAAAGAGTATTCTATTCTATTCTATTTTCTTGCTAGGTGCCTAGGTAAATAATGTCGAAATGATAGTAATATATATTATTTCGACATTATTTAGTGTAAACTGCAAAAAACCTGTAGTAATGTGGGCTAATCAGCCATTGATTATAATTATAAAATTGGTCACTACTGAGTTCAAAATGTATTCTTGTGTAGACTTTATCTGTATTAGAATCAAACCTAACACCTTTTAGCAGCCACGTTTGTTGGTTCACTGAATAACGAAGGAAGTCCAGTTCAAAATATTTTGTTCTACACTTCAGTAGGTTAAAAGGTTAGTGAGTGAATCCGGGCGTAGCAATCAGTGAACTATGGCAGTGTACCACGCCTGATACAAACAATATGTATGTAAATCAGCGCTGACTGTCCCAAAAACTAAATTTAAAAGGACGTTATCGTTAAATGAAGGTGTACAAAAAGAGAAAAATTAAGATAGAAAAGTTACGTTTTAATAAAAACACAGAAGTTGCCATGTACATTAGGTACATAGTAAGGTCCTAAAACTGTTTCCGTTTTCGAAACATGGTAAACATGTTTCCTAATACTTCGTCGTCGCACACAGTCTGACTTTGCTAGGCAACCAGATACAGGAACTAGGTACTCTGTTTGTAGGCCAATACATTTTTCAGATTTGAAGCATCTGCTACTGGGCGTATGAACCTACGAATCTATTAGTTAACTTTTTGGCACTTTTGTTGGTTTTCTTTATTCTAGTGTGTTAGGGGTCTCGATTGAGTGTATGGACTGAGCATTTATCTAAGGTCATAACAGACAACTTCCCATTTAGTCAAAATTACGTGGTTTTCTTCGTGTTCTTCTCTAGACTGTTGGGTCTTAGCGCATAGGTTTCGACTGAGCTTATGGATTGAGCATCCATGGTCATCACAGATGGCTTCCCTATCTCTCAGTCATCTATCGCTTAGTAGTTGAACTTACTTGGAAAACTTCTCTGGACTGGTGGGTATGGGTCTTGATCGAGCTTATAGACAAAGCATCCATGGTTGCCAAAGATGGCTTTTTGTTTTGTTACCTATAATCCAGTAGTTGAACTTACTTGGTAAGTTTCTTGTTGTCCTCTGGACTGGTGGGTGGTGGGGCATGGGTCTCCACTGAGCGAATGGACTGAGCATCCATGGTGGCCACAGACCGCTTGCGAGGAGTCGCGCTGCCTCTCATGTCACTTTGTGGCATGTATAGGCGGTAACTGTCTGTTGAAATGAGCATTTCATTAAAAACACAGAACACCGATTTTTGAATGATGGGCTGATGATGTATGAAAAAAGATACAGGAGTTGCCAATATTTTGCTGAGTTATATGAATAAAATTATGTAGTGAACTTTGCTTTTGCCTAAATCATACTAAAAAAAAATATAGAAATGAAATACCTATTTAGAAAAAAAAAATTGCCAAGACGAATCTACGTAGCTTACCCTGTGAAAAAGTTATCAGATCTCGTATAAAGCCAAGCTCTAAAGATTGCACTATCTAAACCTACAAGCTAAGTCTAGTCAAAACGTGTGGCTTGGCCACTGCGATGTGTGCCGTAATGAACTTTTAAATGCAACAAAGTATTGTTTTAAATATATAATATGCTTTGTGCTTCCCATCTAATAATATAATATGTTCCCCTATCTTTACGCACGGCTCGCGTAGACCTCGTATGCACGCCCTGGTACACCCTTTATAAAACACGTTACTAGACATCTAGACTACTCGTTAGGATGGAATATAAAGCTAATTACGATCTCATTAAACCCAATAAGATATTCGTGCTTACGTTAGCAAGTTAATTAAATGAAAATATCATGCTTCACTTGGCAGATAACAGTTAATTATGCAATTGCTACTAGTTTAGATATTCTCTACCACTTTACTTTGTTAAGGATTTTATAGCAATTCTTGTTTTGCTTACAACTATTGCAAGTTGTTATTCGGTGTTTTATATCAACGTCGTTATATCGTAGTCAGCTAGGAAACACCGGCCTCATCTAGTTTTATAACGGCCAAAAAAAAGATTGACGTGTAAAAGTGTTTTTTCCTACTTACAAAATAAAAATCATTTATCATTTATCATTATCATTTAACGATTAGCCCTTGGGAAGTCGAGAGAGTGCATCAAAATGTGGAACTGCCTGCGCCATGTAACTTGTAACTTATTGAGGCAATATTTTTGATAGTTATAAAAATATTAGTGATTTGGCCTAAAATTTTTTACAAAACTTTTTTGAGTAAAATATGTCACTTGTCGAAATATTAAAACCTGGTTTTAACATTTTCCACTCGCAATGTGATTTAAAAATAATCGCAAGGATTATCAAGTGGATTAAAAATTAAGTCTGTATTTTTCCGTCGTGTAGAATCATATATCTCGTTTTGAAGAAATTAATACGCTGGGTTTAATTTGCTCACAAATCAATCCATCTTGAGTAATCTTTTATTTATCAGTTAATTCTTCAATCAACTTCAACCAATAATCCAACATAGACAGATTGGATAATTGTTTATAATTTTGCGATTTTCAATTGAAGGGTTCACTGCAATAATGATGAAAGTCCATTTTTGTAAAAAAAAATAAGTAAGCACGTCTTTCAGCCCCGGATTTCTGTAGTTGGTAATCTCGTTAACAAACTTGGCAATATTACTTACACTACCGATATTTTAGATAGTTAATTAAAGCTTATATTAGATAAAAGGACGGTACTCAATAAAATCCTAGTTTTTTATATCTTTTAATAATATTTTTTTTACTTAGTTCTTAAATAAAGCTTGAGTAAAGAAACAACGTAATATCAATAATCAAAATGTGCTGTAACCAATAATATATTATAACTATACCTTTAAACACGACTTTCCTTTTCCCATTAATAGAATTGAAACGCAACTATCTCAAAACGATTACCTCGTTTTGAGATAGTTGCGTTTCAAGGACATTTATCGTTATTGCAGTGTACCCTTCAATTGTAAACAAAAACAGTGCTGCGGCGAAATATTCCCGTTTGAGCACCGGTTTTATGAGCAAGGGTGCTTGTAGCCAAGGTGTATTTGGAGCATTTGGTGCTCTTAAAATCGGTGCTCTAATGGGACTATTTCACTGCGGCTAGCGCCATGTGGACATCTTTATGTTATTCTAAGTATGTGGAGCTGCAAACTATGTCTATGTTAATTCTTATACTTCTTATAAGGTACTTATAAAGGCAGATTTCACTTTGATTAGTCTATCTAGCTTCAAACCAAACTACTTTTTTTTTAATGTAAAACGCACTTACATCTGAAGTAATCAATAAAAACCAGCGATATTTACTTTAAATCTTACGGAAGTCAGAGTCAGAGGTTTTGCACTGATACCCTGATTGCAAACTGATAGAGGAATTACCAAAGGGAATTTATTTTTCAAAGATTGTTTGGTTTTAATTTTATATTAATCTCGTTTTTTAATCTTTTAAGCCGGGCCATAAATAGTAGGTAGTAAGTCTGTAGATATATAGGTACTTCTTTGAAAGCCGTTCGTAGAATACCAATATTATGTAATTCTTGTTATAATTATATTTTAACCCTTTTCAAATCTATAGCTTGATTGTAAAATTAGGGTTTATGTGTACGACCAGTTTATACAATTTTTTATACTTACTGAGTGATTTTGCGTCTCCATTTTTGAGATTACCATTGGATGCATATGGCATTGGACTACCGCGATCACCTGTTAAATAAAAACGAATATATTATTGCATATTTTTTGAAAAAAAAAATGGTATATATTTATTTCAGTTGACAGTCTCCAGCGGACCGCAAACTTTCAAATCAAAGGAAACGCACCAATTGGTGTAGCAGATCCCGACTCATCTCCTCTACTAAGGTTAAAAACCCTGGGCGATTGTCTCTCATTCGTGGAATCCTGTGAAAAACAGGAGGAATTTAGAAACGCAATAAATACCGCGTTCGCCAGCAAATGCCAGCAAATTCATATCTGCATAGCTTCACTGGCGGGCTAAAAAAGTGGCGAACATGCACATCGAAAGCCGTATAAAATCGGATTAATAACTTCATTAGCCGCTTGTTTCTCTCGATCGACACCACCCTGTATTTCACTATAATCCCATTACGGTGTTTCAGCGTTCCTCTGCTACGAATTTCGGGCGCGCTTAAACGCCGAGGGAAAAACTTTGTTGCTGTGAGCTGCGATACTCCCAATGAACTTAACTGTATTGTTAAACGGGAATCCTTTCAGATTTCATACTTGTTATCATTGTTGATGCTGTCGTATTTGTTATGCTTTTTACTATATTTTCCTTTTTTGATGCGATTTAAGCCGGAAAATTTTTGTGTACGTAGTTCGCTAAACTAAATAAGTTTTTACTGTGAGTTGTTTAATTTAAAATGGGTAATTTGTAAGTTGTTCTCTGTGTTGTGTGTTTCTAGGTAACATAGAGGTATAATATACACGCAGGTAATTAATAATTGAGATCTCTCAAAGTACAATACTTTTTAATGACTAAGAAACTTAAAGATTACCTGATTTATCAGGTATTATCTCCACGTTGTTTTCAGTAGGTATGCATACACACGTTTGATTTTTTTAGCCTGAAGTTTATATCGATACACAATTACGTCATCGCTCATTTATCACATGGTTAATCACGACTAGGCAAAGTTCAATAATCACTTAGGACAATCGGCTACTGACGTTTCGAATGAGCATGTTTTATAAACTTGAACAGTGGCTGTAAGGGAAATAAAAAGTAGATCGAATTTTCATTAGGCGAGGCGTTGGGGCGGCACGGTGTGTCCGCACTCGGTATTAACAGGCAGGTGGGGGTGAACAGCGAGTGGGGCGAGTTCGTGGGGCAGGGAGGCGAGGGTGGCTCGCGGCCGGCTGGACTCAAAAGGTTTACAGTTGGCTGCGCGAGAGTGACCCGCCTCACAAACACGGCCCGCGCTCGCCGCTCGACGCTATGGAAGTGTACCGCCGCTTTACAAACCTTTTATAAATTTTATTTTTGTTGCAGAATGATCATTTTGATAGACAGCTTTCATTAATATGTTCAACTGAATATATTGTGAACCAATTTTAACGGGGATATTCTCTAGTGCAATTTTTATTTAAAGTTTAATTTAATGAATCGCTACGTTTTGTTTCTGGTTTAAATTAATTAAATAAGACAATGAAATTTACATTTCGATTATAACAAAATATTTCACTAAGTATTGTAGGAAGAGTTTATAAGACTTTAGGTAATCAATAAATTATAAGATATCTATGTAAACCATTACTTTAGCAACAGACTAACGATAAGACAGAATCTGGCGCAATATTAACATAAATTAATAAAATTGGGTTATGGCACACATTTTACTTAAATGTTAGTGATATCTGTATTTAAACTTAGATACCTAGTTACCTACCTTAGTTTTTTTTTGCAAATAACTCCTAGGTAATGTGGGTCTAATCATGTGAGCGAATAGCTAGTAGAGTTAAATAGATAGAAAAAAAAATATAATTTTATCCTTTGGATATAACTTGTTATTCTGGCAATTAATCATCTTTTATTACTATTTAAGAGATGCTATTACTAAATTACAGCAAAAAAAGCAAAGCAATAAGTGTAAATAAGAATTCATTTTCCGGGAGGCATATCCACATATTGCTCCCGTAGAAATCATTACGACCCATTGGGCCCATATATACAAATTCGTTGTTTAAACTACGGTCGACGCTTAAAATAAATTTACTTTGAATACGGGCTAAAACAGGCTGTTACAAATATGTAAAAATTTAAAACTCTTTACTGGTAAGCGCATCGTTTGAGAACAGCAAGACAGATATGTTTCATGTTTATTTAAAGTGCTCCGTTAAAATAAGTCTGTGTGTAATATTTAGGAAAACTGGGATTGCTTCAGGGGTCCCGTAGGTCTGATTGAGAAATATAATTCTTCAGAATCACTCGTATGTTCGTCTGTCGGTTTATCTGGCTGTCAGTCATTGCCAATTTGCTTCGTATCTACTGGTTTTCTGTGGAATTTGGACAGGGCAATGTTTAGCGAATCACTGGTTGAGATTATAAATAGTTATGACGTTATCTTAGGCATTCCTAATATAACGTCATATATTTCGATATTTCGAAAGAATTTCGTAAATTATACCTATGTGGCGTAATCGAATAATCTCGATAAGTAATTATGATTAATTACTGATGATTATATTTTGATTTTCTTGGATCGTGATTATTTTGGGTTCTGCCTATGGCAATGAAATATTATTGTTTACCGTATTAGTTGGTAGTGAATCATTTATTTTGCAATTAATGTTCGTCATAGTACACAACAACAATGGAAAGTGCAAAAAAGTAAAACACTTGAGTACAAAGGTATTGTTTATTGTAAGTCATAGATTGATTTTTCATTGTAGCAAACAGAGTGGAATTTCAGCATTTACAATAAATTTATTTAAACAAAACCCAATCCATTGTTTTCCTGCAATTAACCACCGTATTATTACTACGAACGGATTTTGTTTCAGTTTTCAGTAATGTAAAGAACCATTAACGGGAAAGGTTAGTGTACTATACATTGGTAACCGCGCGAAGCCGGGGCGGATCGCAAGTGTCGTCTTCGCGGATCGCTTGCAGGTACCTCGGCAGTCGCTATTAAAAGCGTCATTGTCAACACTATACATACGGACCACGCGCGTCATAGTGTACCTCGCACTGACGCAAATGACGCACATATATATATATATATATATGTGCGTCATTTGCGTCAGAGCGTCAGTATATGCGCATATGTATACATATGTGCATATACTGACGCTCTGACTCAGTTCGTGACAAACATTTTGCTATATCAGCTTCCGTTCTCTGTTACAGTAATCTATGATTTCAGTAACAACTGTTCGTACTTGGTTTGACAAATGACAGTCCTCACTCATACAGGGTGGCCAAACCCAATGTGTACAACTTTAGATAGCAAAACTTTATTTTTATTAGCGATATTTATTTTACAATTATATTAAAGGCTCTGCAACTTGTAGGTATTTATAACATCTGCCTAATCTTGACTTCTTGCTGCTAAAATTGCGATGGTATTGTGTCGTGTTTTTAATTAAATGTTCGCAATATGTTGGCTATCCCATTAACATAATAACACATAATCTGCTTTTAGTGTTTATAATACACCAGAAAAAAAGAGAAAGAAATAATAAAAAAATACGCCACCCATGTCAAAAAGTGAACTAAAAATTAAAAACAAGATAGATAATAATCTTTTCATTGCAGTCGGGTGATGGTTCCTTTGAATAGTTCTTCACAGGTCCCCCGACTGCAATGACTTAATTTTTAGTTCACTTTTTGACATGGCAGGCATGTTTTTTTATTTATTTGTTTTTTATTTCATACCTAAAATAGGTATGAAATAAAAACAAATAAATAAAAAGCAAGCTTTAGTCGATGACAGTATATGTAATGTAACTTTAATGAAAACAAAAAAAAGTTTTTTTATTATTTATAAACCATGGCTCCAACATTTTTATTTTTTAAATTTTCACTGGCCTATGTTATTTAAAATAACTCAACGCTTCTAACGATACCACATACATTGATATCAGTTAAGCCGTAAAGAAGTTATGGTGGAATAAATAAACTTACAAACATACATACATAAATGAAACCCGAAATCATAACACTCCTTTTTTTGGGCAGTCATGTAAAAATCAGGTTCTGCGGAAACTGGTGAGTTTGGAAATCAATTAACGTTTTCAATGTATTGCTTGAAAAATTCGTCCCAAACTTCCACTTGTGTATCATTCATGACGCATGGCTTACGGTGCCATCTTATTAGAACCAGTGCTGCAGTGGTTTTCTGAGCTCACAGGTTGATAGCGATCACCAACAGTAACAGCTAAGAGCACCTGCCTTGTGGGATCTTCATAGATTTGATATAATTGCTCCACCTAACCAGTCAGTGAAAGTGGGTTCAGGGGATCTCATTTCTAATACCGCAATAAGTCACGCAACACGAAAAAAGAAAAGCTCTGGTTTAAAACTCTGCAAAACAAACGACTCTTCAACTTCAAAATTGCAACATTTGAATCGGATGTAGGTATATAAAGTTGTATACCTACATCCGATTTGGCCACCATATAGATAGTCAGAACTTTCAAAACCTACAAGTTTGACCGCCTATTATGCCTTTAGAGATATGCTAGTAGTTTTGTTGAGGCGGTCAGATGTTGAATTAATAATATTATGAAGTACTGAAATTCAGCAGTGCGGCAGCTTAAGTGAGGATGCTGTTTCCAGTAGTTTTAGTATAATTACACTATTGAGAACAAGAATTACACAAGATCTTCCGCCTAGATAGGATTTTCCCAAATTACTCCTTTTTTTTCTGGATGGGAAATCATCAAATGACTTCTCCCGCTCTGGGCGGAGCGGAAGTGAGTGTCAGACTCTTACTGACTAAAACCACCCGTGATCCTTCTTGTGCTCTTTACGTTCCAGGGCCGCGGTGACTCTTTCGAACAAATTCCGCAACCCTAGAGGCTAGAGGCCAGACAAGCCACCCATAGCTGGCCGTCCGCAGGGAATCGCCCTGCGTTTCCCGGGGCGTCTTCTCCTGTTGCGGTGGCTGGAGCGTGAGGTTTCCCTCTCTCGCACGCGGTCCGCCTTCTCCGTCGCTAGCATTACTGCTTCGCAGAAGAAGGTGTCCCAAATGACTCCTCGATTTATCAAAATGTAGCGTTGATCTCCGTTGCCTTGATAAATTCATTAAATATTTATCTTCATAGTAGCCTTAAAAGCGAGTACACTTAATGATATAAAGATAATATTATAATCAGACAAACTTCTTCAATGGTCAAGGGTATCATTTTCCTCGTGTAAACTTTCAGTATCAAGATATAAGAAAATAAACTGAGATAACCTTCAGTTAACCGAAGGTATATCGAATTTATTTTAGTAACAGGTAAATGCCAATGATTCGATTGTTTACATTTTGCAAGGTTCTTGTTTAACCTGATCGAATTTCTTCTGTATTTTTATTTATTAAAAGATAGATTTATTGTCAACCTATGTTACTATTATTTGTTTGTATGTCTCTATGTTGAAAGTAGAAACAAGGTCTTGCTGCAGAGTTCATTGAATAAACAAGTAAGTATTCTAATCAGAGTCGTATCAATACAGAAAACCTCAGTTCTGGATAAAAGTTTTCTCATGCCATTTTATTAATCACTTTTATTTCTTTATGTACAGTTGTAACTTTGTTATCGTATTTTTATTTTGGATTTTCCTTCAATGTGTTTTAATATTTAGGTAGGTATCTATAATTTTACTACGACAATACGACATTTAGTCAAGAACTGTATTATGACGATTTTAGGTTTTCGTAGTAAAACTGCATAAGAATAACTTGTTTTGGAGTTACATATTTCTTAAAAACTGTTCCATTACCTTTTTTATGGATGGAAAATCATCAAATGACTTCTTCCCGTCTGATCGGGGCGAAAGGAAGTGTCCGACTCTTACTGATTAAAACCCACCCGTGTTCCTCCTAATGCACTTTGTGTTCCAGGCCCGCGCCTACGGCAGCCGGTACTCACCCTGCGACTCACGCCCTCCCGACGAGCGTCTTCTTCTGTTGCGGTGGCTGGGACATGAGGTTTCCCTCTCCCTCGCGCGGTCTGCCTCCTCCTTCGATAACATTACTGCTTCGCAGAAGGAGGTGACCTCTTCCCATGAACGAACGAACGAACGATTCGAACGAGGAGGTCGTTCCGGGCCATGATTTGAACTAGCCCGCTCAAGCAGGGCAGACCTCCACCGTATGTTCTCTCGTGTCTTCCAGGCGATCTAAACAGTGTTGACACCCGGTCGTGTCGTCCCACCGAATCCGAAACAGGTATCTCGCGAATTGTCTGTGTCTGGTGAGTACCTGCGTCCAGCGAAAGGTATGGACGCCGTGGCACCTCTCCAACCACGACTCAAAGAGGAGACATATTGCTATACCCATGTTCCATTTACCTAATCCAGATAACTCGATTGAAAGGGATTTTTGGCCTGTAACAGATCGTTAAAATGTCGGAAAGTTTATTTTTTAGTTAAAACGCAAAGTAGTTCAATCGTCAGATGTTCATCGGGTATACGTATATGACAAACAGGAACCTTCCATTTAGTTGCATCGCTGAGCCTACGATCGGTATTGCTAATAATATCTTATCATACCGGCGCGGCGGAAACAAAGAAAGTGACTTACATTTATTTTAATGGATGCTTTCATTATTATCAACAAGATACCTATCGTATTTACCACCTGGAATCACGAGAAAAACATATCTCCTTAAATCCTTACTAATATTATAAATGCGAAAGTTTGCATGTTTAATGTTACTCTTACACGTAAAAACTACTGAAGGGATATTGAATGAAATTTGGCACAGAGGTAGATTATAGTCTGCAATAATACATAGGATACTTTGTATCCCGGGAGTATGTTCCCTTGAGATAATTTTCGACATTTATGCGGGAGGAGTCGCGAGCAGCAGCTAGCAGTAAAAATAAATTATTATTTTAGATTGTTTCCATTCTTTCTTTGATGATTTGGCTAGAAAGGGGATGAGTATGTACCTCTATGCATACCTACGTACAGAAATTAATCTGCGGTGCCTTTTCGCAATTATTCAGATGCAGCTGATAAAACTTTTGTTTCGTGGAGCGGCTACCATCTAACCTACACAACCCAGTAGCTGGGTAACGCGATTGGTAAGACTGGCACAACAACAACACATCACATTTAACAGCCGAGCTCAGCGGCTGAACGTGCTATCCAGATCTGGCGCTTGGAAGAGTGGCGGTATGTATTAGATGATCACCTATGCACGTACCGGTTTTGGTAAGTGATGGTTGCCTTACTTACCTTTTTAACCTCTTAGGTTTTCGTCATGTCTAAATTAAAGTGAATGATACATATAGAGATATATGAAACAAGAAAACATTATATGTCGAATTTAAATAAATTCGGATGAAGGCACAGCATCGATAAATTGTTATATTTCCACTTCCATCAAAACAATACGGTATAAGTAAGTATTTCATAATATTTTCTAATAAATTGATAACTATTTAGTGCCAATTAATCCATGTCTCATGTTAAGATGTTATCGATTGTTGTTTGTTTGCTTGATTGATTCAGTTAGATAAAACATGACTTTATTCATTTCCTCCTCTAATCAACGTGCCTCAAAAACACTAGACAATAAACAAATAAAAAAAAACATATTTTTTCCCAGAGATCTGATTAAGTGATTTATAAGTAATCATAATGGTGCAGAGAACTTACTTTTTATTAAATATTTTTTTCAAAAGACAAAAATAAACTTTTTGCTTAATTTTGCTTATAGTTTGTAAGCAGGGTTTAGTGTCACCCTAATTAAAACTAGCAGCAAACTGCAAACACTGAATTAGTCCATTTTCCTTGATATCACTTATTCCAATGAAGCAATTTCATGGTAGAAACGCTCATCATGTTCAACGCTCACTGTCGGCCCTAGGTTTTCTCCAAATAAGTCAAGATATGTGTGCAGAAAGTGTATTTTTAGTTATAAGATATACCACAATAGGGTAGTTGACTAAAAAAATCTAATTAGGTAGTCGGTCAGATATATTTCCAAAAAATATTGGCCCCGTAATTTTTATTTTTTCACGTAAACAAAAAACGAAGACGACACAGTGCATTGAAACCTCGTGTGACGTCACTGCGTGCTACATGTTTTTAGGACGATGTGACGTCACAAGACCCCACTCCTGATTTTTTTATGTTTTTTATCTTCGTCAAATTTGCTTTATCAAATCTATAAAAAAAAAATATAGAGTTGAGTAAAGCAAAAAATACGTATCCAATATTTTTCGATAATCTAACTGACGGACTAAATAGAATCATATTTTTTTATTCAGGAAACATCCCTATTATTTATTTATAATCATTTAATAATCGATTTTCAAAGCAGTCAGATTTTGCTTTTAAAACTAAGCTGAATAAAAAAAAAAACGAAATAAAACCGGAAAATTAATGCAAATCGAGACTTTTCGACGACGATTTTTCTGGTTCTTAGAACATTTTTTTTTTAATCTACAAAATACACCATAATTATGTTTTTCCCGGGAAATTTTGAGTGTTGCCTAGTGTAATTTTTATTACGTGTATCCTAACATCCTATGATCTATCTAAATAATCTGATTTTAAAGCTTGGAAAATTGAACTATACCAATCTGTCCCTATGATCAATCAGAATCGATATCTTCGTGGTGTCCGAAGTGGAGTAAATCCGATGCTGATTAGATTATTGGGAAAACGGTTATAATGCGATTTCAGTTACGTCCAACATAATTATCTTAATAAATACTCAGATAAGTATTCATTTAGTGAGTAAAAATTTTGTGTTGTTATTATTTTATTGCAACTAACTTTTTGAAAATTCGATAGTTTCCAGTTTATGTTCAAATTAAATTAAATGCAATTTAGTAGTATTTAATTTAGACGGATTGTTTCGACAGAAATACAAATACAAACGTTGCTTAAAAATTTGCAGAATTGGGCCTCAGGCTTGTTCATTAGCAGATTCTAAATTCCAATTCTTTAAAGTTTGAATAAAGAATATGATAATCAGCATTTAAACTAATAATGTGGCAATTTTTTCATGAATAAGGCTGAATGCTTCTAATTACAGCTAAAATCAACAGAGTTTCAACAAAATGATCCATAAACACTGATGTCCCAGCGCTTGTTTCTAGTTAAATCTGCGTACACATCTATGTTAACCCTCCCATTCCGAGGCTGTAACAGTTAATCTAGTTGTGCTTTAAGCGAATTTATGACGTGTGATCCCTCCCGAGTTGGCAGACGTAGTAAATACTGGTTACTAGTTGATATAACCACATTGGTTGCCAGGGTTTAATACAACCAGCAATTAATTAACTGTCAGTCAAGGATTCGAATGTCTGATATTCGTATTTCAATGTATACGTACAGCTTTTGTTTGAGATTTCATATTTTTTACCCACGACGGAACGGTGAGAGTGTATGCGTTTGGGGTGAGAGGATGTTTGTTTGTTTGTTTGTGCAAACCAATGTTCCCATTTATCTCCAGTACTACTAGTCCGATTTTCATTCGGTTTTCAGTGATGGTTAATTGAGAGTTTAAAATATTAATTGCGAATGTATATTAGTAGATATTACAAACTAGCTGTGCCCCGAGGTTTCACCCGCCGTTTTCGGATTTTTCTTTTTGCTCGGCTCTGAGGGTGTAGCGTATTTTTTCCTTCATACAACCTTTTTTTTGTGCAGTCGTTCTGAAGTTATGCGCGTATATATGCACATTTTGGCGATTAAATTGTATTGTCATGTAGTATGCATAAATGCATACTACATGACGATAGTTGCATGTTTTATAAAATTATCTGAACGAAACGATAAGTTTTGTCAAATCCAGACGTACGAAAAACAAGTTTGTTATTTCAACAGCTCTTCAGTCGATTGATTCGTCAAGCTACGAAATTGTTATTTTTTTTCAATTACTCGCATTTTTTAATCGATAAAAGATCAATAGATCTTAACTTGTATTATCGTATGTTTAAAGAATAACAGGCCTTATCGTTCTCATCGAATTTATCAAATTTCAATTCATTTTGGCACACATGTAGATTATGACCTGAATGAAGACATCACATCATCATTCATCAGCATTGATTCATCATCGATGTTTTTGTAAAGTTATATTAACACTAACATAGTTTTTAGGTTTTTTTTGTAACTGACATTGTGGATCACTGTTGTCCGAGCAAAATAAATAATAATTATTATTATTATAAGATAATTTTACCCCGTTAATTCCAACGAATTAACGGGGTAAAATTATATTCCTTGGGATACTTTTCGACTATGACGGGGTTGGCGCCACTGGATAGGCTATTAATAAATACCCATAATCAAAACCACTTACACTTCGCTCAATATCAGGGTGGTACATTACATTCCGCTGAGGCCTCCGCCGGGCCGCTCGGGCTGCGGTGGCGGTTACCAGATTGCCCGCGACTGGCCCTGGCTGCGACATGGTGCGTCGACGACCCTGAACGTCTTCGGAACTGGAGCCGTTACTGACTGAAGCATTCTGGACCTGGAGCAGAAGGAATAGAGAATAAGGAGAGTTTATCTTGTGAGGGTTTATGGGAAAAACGTTAACTTTGTGATACTGTACGATTTTAATGTTAACTCGAAAATATGTACTGAACCGTTATTTTTTCGCTATTTCAGCGTTCGTACATTAGTATAGTCGTATTATAATGACACCTTTTCAGCTTTAGCGTTAGTTCTTTTGCGCGTTGTTTGAATTGGCCTATTTTTAGAAAAATATTAGATGTTTTTATGGAAACGAGTAGTCAAAATTTGGTTTTCTTGATGATTGTTCAGCGTGTAATTTCAGCGATTAGCACTGAAAAGGATTACGTTTGACATCTATTACAGCCATTTAAAAACATGTATGCGAGAAAATTGAGTTCCTAAAGCCATAACATATTGAAGAATATTACTGATACGGTGTGAAAGTGATCCGTAAAAAGAAAACCAGCGAATAATATAGGAAATCTTATATATAAAGTCTCGTGTCACGGTGTTTGTGGTTGAACTCCTCCGAAACTGCTCGACCGATTTTCGTGAATCTTAGCGTGCATATCGGTTAGGGTGGCGAATCGAACAACATCTATTTTTCATCGCCCTAAATGTTAAGGGTGGTCCAGCCCTAATTTTTTATTTTATTTTATGTGGCAAAATGACGTTTGCCGGGTCGGCTAGTAATAAATAGAAGTATACAGAATAGTGGAAGATTAATGAAGATTGATTAAATTAGACTGTATCAAATGCTCATAAAATTGGTATTTTTTTGTGTGGATCTCAAAATACTTTTACGTTTGGTGTGAGTTGAAGTACGTAATAAGTTAAATTGCACAATTGCCAGCCCTTAGTTAACTTGTACTAAATAGAAAACATTATATATTTTCGTTTTGTGATAAGCTTATTATTTATGTCCTGAGAGAAAATCTCTTTTGAGTTAAATGTAATTAAGCATCAATCGGAAGGGTTCTTTGATGTGTGGCTATCGGTTCGAGATATATATATCTTTTTATCAAATGAAATCCACTGTGATTTTCTTGGACATGATTATTAAATTAATTCGTAGGAAGCCAAGGAACATTGATGAACTTGTTTATTAAATTAAATGTATATTTTCGTCGATTCTAATTAGAAAATGTACACTCGTAGTAGAAGTAAAATTAGTAAACATTCAAAGTATATAATTTCGTATAGGCCTACATGAGCATTTATAAGACGACAGAAACTGGTGCACGAGAAGACGAGGAATGGAACAAGCTTCTTTTTTTAAATTGAACCCTTTTTAGAATGATTATATACTACAGTATTAATCGATATGAGAGAAGGGAGAAGAATGGAGCAAATCACTCATCATGGCACCTACCAAGTAATAAGTTGGATGTAAGTCGCTATCCGTGTGGGATACTAAGGAAGTGGGATACTAACTTAATTATTTTATTTAAGATTACTTGTGGCCATTAATCTGTAACTATATTGTGTAAAAATATTTTTAATAAAGATTTTTAATAAAAGATTATTATTATTATTATCTCCATAATAGCGCTTACGAAATCTGCAACTGTATAAAATACAAAAAAAGAAGGTAGCCAAGTGCGAACTCGTGCATCGAGATAAATAGATAAGCGTATCAAAATTACCTTTACATACGTTTTCATTAATATTGCTGTTAAGTAAGTACATAGGTAAGTGATATAGGCAACTGTGACGTTATGATAACAATTATTTTTATTTATTGATCATTATGAGTTCATTAAGGAAAATGTTCTTATTAATCAGTGTTAATATATTTATAATTAATAAGTGTTTATATCAATTATCTATATTATCAACAGTCCTATCGCTTTGTTATAAGAACTATTTAAAAAAGAGCCACGGAATTAATTTGCGGCTCGCGGCTTTGTTTTACTAATCAGTCATAAGTACATAGAACTCACGTGATTTTTAGCTTCGCAGCGCTTTAAGCATGGCAACATGACACTGATTCTTGATGATCAGAGTTTTAATCACCAGTGACGACACTCTACCGAACTATATTATTCAACAGCAAGATTTCATCGGCAGTTCACAATACCAATAACACAATTCAGGTTTATCGCATCTTAATTGAATGTCGGTCCACTAGTTTAAACAGTGGGGACTCACATTGAGGCATTGTGTATCAATACGTGAGGCTGTCCGGCAGCTGGTATCACGACGGTACATCTCAGCTGTGAGCAAGACGCTCACGAGCTCTGAGAACTGGACAACTGACAGACAGACCGTCGCACTTTACTATAAATGCCGTCGACTCCGACAATATTGTTTAGTAAAGATTTTTGCATTGTGATTGTAATTAGTACTCTACTTCCCTTTGTTTTTAAACGCTTTGTCTAACAATGCTTCGTCGAGTTGAAGTTGTAACTGAAAACTTGAGATCAATGCCTATTAAGAATATTTGACTGTTTGACTAGGAGGACAAGAAATACATACATATGTATTTTGTCTGAAATATGACATTGATTTTTTTTTTCGTTGCACTATTTTTAGACACACGTAACATCACGCCCGTACTTACAGAACGGTTAGGCAGAGGTAAACTAATATAAATATACCATTAACTTCGCCAGTTTATTATTGTTTTAATGTCGCTCCCGGGAGCGAGCCTAATGCCATCAACCGGGCATATACATATACAAATGTAGACTCAGTGGCGGTACCTTCGTATAAGCCCAAATGCCTTACTAAAATGCTCGATAGAGAATCAATATCAAACCCGCACTATTTAAAAGTTCGCGCGCTTAATTCCTGTCAAAATAACACAAAGTATCTACCTATGCCACACTACTACACATCGCGATTGTTCGCGCGCAGAATTTCGTATTTGCAGCATCTACATGTAGCTATCTCGCTTACACTTACCGGCTTTTGCCGGGCTTTCAAATACTATTTCTGTCACTTTCGCACTTATGGCGATGTGCCGTATAACGAGTTAGAACCTTGTGCGTCTACAAATCGATCAATATGGAAGATTTAAGCCGTGCATGCGTATGAAGTTGCACGCGTTTGCGTGACCTTGTCACCTTGCCAACACTGCAGTGTTGCTGTTTTAGCGACGTTGTGAGATCTTGGAGATTTTTAACGAGTTTGGAGACTTTTTTTTTAAGATTTAGCAACAATAAAAACTAGCGTCTTTTTAAAATAACGAAATTAAATATTCAAGTAATATCTTAAAAATAAAAAAATTGCGACATCTAGCTATATTTTTCATATACCTGGAAACCTTTTTTTGTATAAATGACAACACTGCGTAAGTAGCTTCCGACACCCGAGTGCAACTCACTTCAGTTTTATTAACTTGAGTTTTGTTTTGAAAAGTTTTGTTGTTAAGGTTTCTGGTGTTTTCTTAGATTTTCTCAGTGATACAATTGTTTTGGTGACTTACCTACAACAATGGAGGTAATTGTACCTTGTGAGGATTTAAAATGCGTTCAAGTTTTGATTGGCGAAGATAAGGTAAAATCTTTAAACTTTGCTCAGAAAAAATAGTTAATTTCTTCATTAAAACCGACGCCTAATCTGTGTATTTCTCAGACTAGTAAATCGCATAAACGAAAATTTAATAGATCAGTTTATAAAACTAGTTGGATGGTTGGCTGTTCGCACACTAATAAGTTGTATTGCTGGTGCTGCATATTTTGTTCGAATGAAGATTCCGATTGGAATACATCTGGTTATAATGATTTAAATAACATATCTGGCGCCATTAAAAGGCATGCATACTATTTCGACAAACAAACATTAAAAAGCCAATTGATTTGCTTGTAGGTATTCTAGTCCTGATCTGAAAGGTCGTACTTAATGATTTCGAATTAATTGATTTCATTCATGAGAATAACCTCGAAGATGCCTTTCCCGAGCTGTTAAAGTTAGCGTATCTTGTTGTAACTATTCCAGCTACAAGTTCTTCCGCGGAACGTGTTTTCTCTTAAACTTATCCATACCTATTTGAGAAATACACAAGGTCAAGAGCGTCTTTTCGAATTATCAATGATAGCTATTGAAAAACAGTTGTTGGTAGAATTAAAACGATCACCAACATTTTACTCTGATGCAATTAAATCATTTCTTATGAAAGATAGACGATTCCAATTCGAATATTAATAATTTATTTAAATTCCTTATTACATAGCTATATTTTAACTTTCGTTTTGTAACTTTGTTTTGTTTTTTTTTTTTTTTGTCTGTAACCTGTTAGTCCTGTTACGAAGCAAGCAACTACTTACCATAACTTTGTTCCCTCAAGCAATGAAGCAAACCAAACGGCTTTTTTCAAAACCACCGGAAGTATGCAATTGTTGATGTTTATTATATTCAATCTAGTACTAGCATGCCTTCAGTGAGCTTTGGTTACCTCATTCACCGCACGACAAGCAAGAGTGAAATTGAAGAAAGAAGAGGAAAGAAGAAGATGGATGAATTCACTTTTAATTTATTGTACCTACCTAACCAGTAGTTTATGAGAAAATTGCGATGATACATACGTAGGTACCTACCTACATTCTCAGTCGGAAACTGAACTTTCTTTTTTGGTAATCGGTTAAAATTTTGTTGGGCTTGCCTTATTTTGAAACCCTAGGCACGCCACTGTGTAGACTCCGGGCTTCATCAGAGAAATTCCAGGTGATAAAAATCCAATAACACTTTATTCGATTTTTTTTTTTGATGGGTAATCATCAAATGACTTCTCCCGCTCTGGGCCAAAGGAGTGTCAGACTCTTACTGACTAAAACCCGCACGTGACCCTTCTTGTGCCCTTTGCGTAGAAATGTCGCATAAAAATAATAATGCTTGAAAAAGTGCAGTCTTAAAATGAAAAATAAAATAATGGCCGCACTCACGCCTGGGTCCTCTCCGTTGCTAGTCTGGGTAGTATCCGCTCCTTCATCCTCACCAAATTGTTGCAGCGACGTCTCTGAGTGAAATTTCTTGTCTCCCAATTTCCCCCTATATACTATTTCACCTAAAACTTCCTTCTTCGCTGCATTAGTGTCCGTCATTTTATGATTATAATTAACTTACACTTTTTTAAAACTTTTGCCTTTTCGAACAAATAAATCACTCTCTAGACGACATTTTTGTTGATACGAAGCTGTCGCGATTTAGATTGCAAATGAATTAATAAAAACATGATCGGTTTCCTATCTGTTATCAAGTAAGGACGTATCTATAATGAAGGTATAATTATCGCGATTGCTTTACGATCGGCGCACACTTCCTCTTCGGGTTAATTTCGATGGAAAAATTGATAATTTCTATATTTTATTGTTTATGCGTTGCCATTAGTCCTTCACTGTTCATTTTGGGTGATTACAGATTTGTTTATGTTGAAGAGATTGTTGAGCAATTTATAACACCAGTTTTATTAAGGTAAGCGCCACTCGCCAGGGTTTGGTTCTTTTAACGCACTTTGGACTCGGTATGTTTTTTTTTTCAGGAAGGGTGGCTGATTTTTCCGATATTTCTGTGCTAATTAGTGTGATTGTGATGCGATGTTGATGATACTACCCAAAAAAATAAATATGTGTGCTACTAGTTAAACTTCGTTTGTCACACTTAATTAACACTGTTAATCGATATGCTAATACAATTAGTCAGTTTTTTGTGTGTGCTCTAGCTTGCTCGCCACCAACATGCATAGAGTACAATAAAATTAAAGTCATTCATTTATTTAACGAATCGTTATCTTCACTAAAACTATTTCATGATGACTCCGTTCTTACATTTCTTAGTTAGTTTTTGCACTTATTAACCACACAACTATAGGATTAATATCAACAGATTGATTTCACGTGATAAAGTGTTTATTTGATGATAATAATCACAGACATTCGTCATAGTTCAATAGCTTTTATTGAACGTATTTTTAACAAAACGGGGATTTTTAATATCAACATTTTGTTGATCAGTACCTTGAGAACATGGATACACTATGAGTAATTTAACCTACATAGCTGATATTTGATTATTCATTCAGGTCACAGACTAAAAAATCCCGGCCATGTCGTCTGAGTCACGCATTAGGGTTCCGTATCACGCGGACCGCGTGCGGGTGAGAGAACCCTCACGCTCCAGCCGCCGCACTATAAGAAGACGCACCGGGCTTCGGGAAACGCAGGGCGATTGCCGGTCACCGTACGCGCGGGCCTGCGGACGGTGAGTTATGGGTGGCTCGCCGATAGCAACCAGGCCCGGGTCGACGGCGCGTTGTATTCCACGTGCGCCTCAATGAGCTGTCAGCAAGGAAGACGGGGCCCCATTGGGTCAGTGCCTGCTAAGGTGGCAGAATATTTGCGAAAGAGTCATCGCGGCCCTGAAACGCAAAGGGCACAGGAAGGATCACGGGTGGATTTTAGTCAGTAAGAGTTTGACACTCCCTTCCGCTCCGCCCAGAGCGGGAGAAGTGATTTGATGATTTCCCATCCAGAAAAAAAGGGTTCCGTATCACCAAAAATATGATATAAACTATCAACTTTGATCAGCTAGAGGACAGATTATATCGTAGCGAAAATTAAACCTAACAAAGTTTTACAGGGCAGTGCCACTTAAGCATAATAATATTATGTAGTTTGATTGACTGCTAATACAAATAGACAGAGGGACATGTCTGCCAGAAGAAAATAAAGATGGCCGTAATCACACGGAGACTTCCAACGGGACTCACAATTTGTGGTAAAATTACAAAAACAAAAGTGTAAGATTATATAATTTAAAACTGATTTAACAACCTACTATTTAAATTACTTTTAAATTTATATAATCTATCTATATACTATAAGAACTTTATGAAAATTCGGTGTTCAAAAACGAAGAAACAACCAAAATACTGACTTCCGAAATTAAAGTTATTTTATACTTTTTTTGTTTAACTTTTAAACAAAAAAAGTTGGTCGGTTGTTTTTGTTTTTAAAAAGTTTTTTATTTTTCACTTTTTAATGGTAGGTACTCCCCCCACCTAAACGTACCAATCACATTGGTGAAAACTATAAACAAACATGCGATTTCAGCAATCCTGAAAGATTTGCTATCATTTATTGAAGAGTTCCGTTTCCCATCTCTGTTCTTCATCAGATCTCCACCAAACTAGAAAGAGACCACGTTGAAATACTAAGATTCCAAACCATCGTACACTTTCTTTTTCATTTTACCTTGACATAAGCGAATGAGAACATCATCAATGTAGTCGAAGCCACGCGTTATTAGGGATAACTCAAATACTAGTCGTCAGAACGACATATATACGACAAGCACCAGCTTTCGAATACAAAAAGAATCATCAAAATCGGGACACCCAATACAAAGTTATGCGGTAACACAAACAAAAGAATCAAACAGTCGAATTGAGTACCTCCTCCTTTTTTGGAAGTCGATTCAAAAGTATTGAAGTTGTCAGCTTAATATTGAAAAATCCTGTGGACTTTGTGTTTGACTGGTATTGATCATCGGGTCGTTGTGTCAATTTAGTGGAGCTTGCTAAGTCCACAAAAATCTGTGTGGTGCTTTCCTAAAGATTCAAGACATTGTCTACATATATATATATATACATACTCATATGATCTGGCCATTTCAATAAAATTGTGAGGTCTTTATCCTATGATTCGTCGGTGTTTCTTATACAATACTATATATATTATAAATACCAACCTCATAGTTACGAAAATATGAAAAAGCAGGTTATAAAACAAATATTGGTTAATCGTTTGTTGCAATATATTGTTTTGTTATGGTTTTTACATACCTTACACGTTAATCATTTTAAAGTAGGTCCTTTACAAATAAACAGATCAGATTTTGTCACACAGTCAGTTTGGATACCAATAATTTATTTCCGATTAGTTACTGTAGACAAATCAATTCAGTTAGATATTGTTTTTATCTGATCAAAATCCTTATCACGGCAATTAAATTCAGGTTGTGGTATGTTACAAAGTAATCTTGCGAATCTGAAAATACATTATAAATTATTACCTACATCTTATCTGGGGGCACGGCAGTGCTCCCGCCAAGACGTGCCAAACGAAGCGCAAGGACACTACTTACCTTTTCTCGAAACGCTTCGTCGTTTTTTTGAACTCTCCTATTTTTGCTTTGGATGACGCTAAATAGTTAATTTTTTTCAAGATAGAATGCCATCAGTACAATCATTAAACATGCAAAGTTTGAATGTCGTAGCTTTTATACTTTAGATTTTCAAAACCAAAACCCTCGATTTCGTCACTGATCATCAAAATTGTTAGGGTACTTCGTGAAGTCCTAGAAAGCTAAAATTTAGTATGTAAGCTAATATTACTACAAAGACAACGAAAAAAACATTTTCATATAAAAATGTTGCCAAGATGCGTCTACGTCGCTGTGAAAAAGTTATCAGATCTCGTTAGTTCGATCTCGATAAAGTCAAGCTCTAAAGACTACAAAAAATCTAAACGTACAGCTCTACACTACACCTTACTAAAATATATGAAGAAGTGGTCAGATCTCATGTAGAGCCAAGAATTTTATATCTATGCGTGCTAACATTACCAGGACTACCTTCACAAATTCTTCATTTTAATCAAAACGTGTGGCTTGGCCGTTTTGCTACCGTCACGAAGATTTCATAGGCACGTAAATTGATACTTCTGGTATCGTTATGCAAGCAAGAATAGTGATCTTACTAGAATTTACTACAAATGTTTCTCTGACTGACAGTATATTATGTACATAGTACACATAATGCCATATATTTATTATAGCATGATTATTATGAAGAGAATTCACTTTAAAATACAATTAAAAGTGCACTCATAAACTTCATCCATTTATTTGTTTATCAACCAAAATTTATAACTTATCCGTAGATAAGTGTTAAAGCACGTGCGTCACTGACTGGGACTGAAGAAACAAAGTTTGGTGGAGTACCTGCTATCATTATTATATAGTGCATACAAATACTTAAAAACAATTATATAGTGCATACAAATGCTTAAAAACATGTGCCAACCATGTGATAATTTATCATGAAGGATTTATTTTTAAACGCCTACGTTGCATTGGTACAGAGAGCACTCACATTTTGACAGCTGCTCGCGGTTGCCTGATGGTCGTAGTCGCGCAGGCGCAATTCATTGCTCTGAGCTTAGGTATGTACACAAAAATTATTCCAAACATAAATGTTGATTAATATTGTCATGCACATCAAGAAAAAGAAAAAAATCGTTGATTAAAAAACTAAATACAAATAAGCTAACAAATCACACACAAAAATCAAGAATAAATACATAATACAGCAAATATCTCTTATGATCATGTATCCATGAGTCTGCTTAGAACATCCTTCAGTTCCAAAGAGAACTGTGAGACGGGGAGGGCGAGCTCCGGAGCGGATACAATGGAACCCCCCTTGTCTTTGAGGATGTAGTCCGAAGGCACCACGAACAGCGGCTTCTTGTCGCCAACAGCTTCCAACGTCTTCAGGAACGGAGGCATTGGGAGGTGTGGGTGCTTCACCAGCCACTGCTGGAATGCTTTTGTTGACCTGAACATAATAGGAAAGATGCAATTACTTCTGGATTTTTTTTGTTATTGAAATGATAAAATAGTATAAAAGAAGGGCCACTAAAATGTTTTTATTGTAGTTAATATTGATTTTTAACAACTATTACGAATTAATATAACGTGAAATCGAACGTAAACAATCAACGTCTAGTGACGTCACTTGTGTTATGACAACGAAAACATGAACTTAAATTTTAATACATGGCAGTTCATGATCTCTGGCAGACAGGAGTGATTCATCGTCCGTTTTCGCGAGAAAAGAAAAACAGTCAGTTTATAATTTTGGCAATACATTGAAGCGTATTAATTTTTTTATGGTCTATTTTACACGGAATTCTTTTAAATGAAAGCATGATGAAAATATTGCATGTTCCCTATTAGGAAGATTAAGAACAAAAGCAGCTTTTATCTTCGTCACAGCGGCGGGCCAAACGAAAAAACAAATTGTGTTAATCTGATAATAATTTTTCTATAATGACTGAATGATAATGGGGGTTAACTACTCACGTGAGATGCTGGATCTCCTCCCAAACGCACGACATAGTTCGCAGATCTTCTGGGATCTGAACACCGCGCCATTGCTTGTACGTGTTGTTCTGAGGAGGGATATGCTTCAACTTGTGAGGCAGGCTGGTTCCAAAGGCCCCTAAGTGTGCCGGACTGGTCTCCGCTTTGATGTCGTATGCTATTTGCCGCCTAAGCGCCTTTATGCACGAAGCCTAGAAAAACAACAATATACATAAATCAATGAAACGGTATTCGATTCTTATCAGAACAGCAGTGCGATTTTGTAAAGATCACCGTGTAAACTTAGGAAGAGTGAACAAGAAGAGAGCTGTCAAACTACAAACAAGGAGGGTGTATGTTCACTCCACCCATGTTCACACGGAGAGTTGTTAATAGAATAGACCGGCAGAAGACTCTGCCACAAAACACGTCTTAAATAAGAAAGCAAGTGAACTAACACAAAAATATTAAAATGACTGTCGTCGTTTTATTTAAAAAACACATTTCAACCTTCAGTTCAACCATACGGAATGATTTAAATCTACTTGATACTCGTTCCAAAGCAAATGATGAGCATTGACACAAATTTTGCCCGCGTTACCAACTAAAATATTAAATATATATTACAAGACGTGTGCCTGATTCTCATTGGTTTAAAATAAAACTTAAGGTCCTTATAAACGTATTATTCCCTATTTAACCACTTTGTGGAATGAGTTTTTAGTGCTTGCTTTTAGCTATATTAAGAACATATTTATACTCTATTTTGACTGTGTGTTGTCTGTAAATAAATATAACACACTAGCTGACCCACGCAACTTCGTTTGTAACACCTTTTTCATGACTGCTCCGCTCCTATTGGTCTTAGCGTGATGATATAGCCTACAGCCTTCATTAATAAATAGGCTACCTTACAACTTTTTGAAATCGGACCAGTAGTCCCTGAGTTTAGCGTTAAGTGTTTGTGGTTGAACTCCTCCGATACGGCTAGGGCTAGGGTGGCGAATCGGACAACATCTATTTTTCATACCCCTAAATGATAATGGTGGTCTACCCCTATTTTTTTTATTTTATGTAGCAAAACGACGTTTGCCTGGTCAGTTAGTATATATAGATTTACTAAGCAACTGTAGCTAGTTTACTTACCCTTGGTACGCCGGTGTTCACAGCAATACTCTTCAAGACACAGGGGATTATCTGGGGATCAAGGACCAGCCCTCGTGAAGAATGCTCGTCGAACCACACCTGAAAGTCGCACATTAGGTATATTTAAGTGACTATTAATACATTTCGAGAGGAATCAACATATATTTATATTTTTCAAAAGGTTAATAATACGTCTTTACCTACGCAAATGGAGATTTTATAACCAGCAGTTTTACATTTAGGTATCCCTGGATTGGCGCTCAAATTCAAAATTTAAATACACTTTATTAGAAAACCGTATTATTTTAATAAAAAATTCAGGCATTTGTTTTCAGATAGTGTTTTGTTTTTGTGAAATTGTGGTAGTTTTTGGCACCATGGATAAATTGAAAATTCGTACAATTTTGGAATTCAATGCACCAAAAATTAAGGATGTGTACGGGCCCAACACTGCTTGGATAAACACGGACCATTATTGCTACAATCGTTTTAAATCTGGAAATTTTGAGTTGAAGAACGACCCTCACGGATGTCCAGTAACCATTGTTGATAACGAACAATTGAAGGCGATTGAGGAAGCGAATTCAATATGCGGCTGAGCTTGCTACGAGCCTTGGGACTGGCAAAACAAAATTTAAGCAATTACGCCAATCGGAAATATAAAAACCTAAGTGTGAGCTACACGAATTAAGCGACCAACAGCAAGACTTACGCGTTGAAGCATGCATAGCACTACTGAGTCGGCATAGAAAGAAAGGAATTCTATATAGAATTGTGACCTGCGATAAAAAGTGGTATCAGTGGGTCCACCCACTGAGACCACTTTTACACCTCCTAATCAGTGAGCTAAAAATATATTACTTATAGGAAGATGATAATGACTGTCTGGTAGACCAGTACATCACCGAACTTGTATGTACATCACAGTTTCTTAGCGAATGGTACAATGGTGACAGCAGATGCCTCTTGCCAAAAATTGCAAACAATGATGAAGAAGCTCGCAATTCAACAACCAGGACGAGTAAATCCGTAAATAATACCGTTATTTAAATCGGGTAGTACATCAGACCCTGCCAATAATAGACCAATATCAGTGCTACCTAGTTTACCTTTTAGTAAAATTTTTGAGAAACTGATTCTTAATCAAATGCGAAGATATTTTAATAAACATAATGTTTGTTTTTACAAGGGGTCGTTCAACAACTGATGCCAATCAGTTGTTGAACAATCCCTTGTAAAAGAACTTCTAGGATGTATTTATAATGCATGGGAGGACAAATGCGATGCCTTGGGCATTTATTGCGATTTATCCAAGGCGTTGGATTGCGTTTTCCATGAGACATCAATCAGGAAATTACACTATTACGGCATCAGGAACACCTCTCTGGATCTTCTTACCTCATATTTGAGTGATAGGATCCAGAGAGTTAATTTCAATGGTAAAAGATCTCCTGGATATGTAGTCAGGATGGGGGTCCTCCAGGGCTCAATTTTAGTGCCCTGCCTGTTTCTCATTTACAGACTTGCCGTACCCCATAAAAAATAAACATGATAAACGCCAGAAGATGTTTACTCACGATGTAAATAGTGCCGTAGTAGTTAGTAGTAGTTAATTGGTTTACTGTTAATAATCTTCTTCTTATCGACAAAAAGCCGAAATGCATAAAGTTTACTTTACCTCATGTGCGACAAGCGAACACTGTTATATCAATAAAGGGTGAAGAGTTGAAACCCGAAGATGCCACAGAATTCTTAGGCATCACTTTGGATACGAAGCTTCAACCAACATATTTCCACAAAACAAACTCAGAGGTCAAAGTCTTTTTTAGCTAGGAAACACCGGCCTCATCTAGTTTATAACGACCAAAAAAGATTGACGTGTAAAAGTGTTATTTACAACCTACTTACAAAATAAGTATCATTTATGAATCGCTCTTCCCCATTGCCTTTCTATAACTACGCACGAGCTCTCACTTCACGATGGACTTTTGCAATGGTACAAGGTTAGCAATTGGAAGCTCTTTGTTGCTCACCGTAAACACTGGATATTGCCCCAACACTTTTCTACTTTTTTTTTAATTTGGGAAAAATTATAATACCTGGGAGGTAGTACAACACGCTCTCACCGACTTCATCGCCTCCCGGCAAAATTATATAGATAATTTGGGCCAGAACCTACTTTCATAACTTAAACTTTTCCCTTCACAGCGTAACTGGTGTAAACAATAAACAGACGTGCGATTTCAAAAATCTCGGAAGATTTGCGATAATTAAACCAAACTAGAAAGAGATCACCTCTAACACAAATTATCAAACATAGCTTTTTTTTTCAATTTACATCGACAAGTGAAAATGAGAACATCATCAATGTAGTCGAATCCAATTATTTACGCATTATTAGGATAACTCAAATACAAGTCATGACATTCACTCAATTTTTAGAAGTCGGTTAAAATAAAAATAAAATGTTTTATTTTTATTTTAAACGACTCTATTCTCTAATTTCGTAGGTAGGTAAAGATCTAATATAATATCCGATATCGAGTATATATTACAATACCTGGAATAGAGCTTCTATGTCTTCAGGTCTTTTGATTTCACTCTTGAATTCAACATTACCTAAACCAACCCACCAGTCGTAGAATTCGTTGGATATCTGAAAAAAGAACACAAAAGATTACATCTAAATATTTGTAAAAAAAAACATTCGTTGATATTTTTTTTACTATCATATTGCCATCAGGTCTCGTCGTTATGAACATTTTTGCTGGGGGTTCCAATGGACCAATCGAACAAAAAGTTGCACCAAATGTGTGGAATGATATAGAAAAATCTGATTTAATTACTTTTTTCGTCAAAATTTCTGCTCTCTTGCTGAATTCATCGGAAGCTGACACTTCAAAAGTCTTATGTTTGTATTTAGAATTCCACTTGATCATATCCGTTTCAGACTTATTGCAGTAGAGCATGTCGAAAAATGGATTTTGTTTTGGTTGGTTAATCAGTCGACGCCTGAAATGCAAATGCAATGACGTTTCGGCACTTGTTCACGTATTAAATAAAGGGCTGATGACTACAAACCGTTTGAATGAGTGTTGATGCCAGCAGACGACTAATCAACGGGCACTAATGTCACTACATTCCCGTGTATTGCAATGATTGGATTCTTACTACTTAATATTACAAATGCGATGAAGTTTATTTCTCAATCACGCCAGAACGGCTGAACGGATCCGTATGAAATTCAGTACGAAGATAGATTATAGTCTTGGTTTTGTTATAATATCCGACATTCATGCGGGCAAAACCACTGGCAGAAGCTAGTAAAATATACATAGTCATAGTGATTTTACATTACCTACTCCGGTCTGAGAGACTTCCCGCTCGCACGTCCAAGTCATCTTCGCTGCTCGCTGCTGAATCCAACGACGAAAAGAATGAAAATCGTTCTGGAGCCTCGGTCTGGGCATCATTCTCCATCAACATCGACAAATGTCTGGAGAAAGATTTCGATAGCATTTTGGAAATAGACTTCGGCAAGTTTATTGTTCTGCTGGATGTAGTTGGCTTTTTATCTGGTGTGATGGTTCCCTCAGTCCAGTCCGATTCATCGACAACGTTTTCTTCGCCGCCTTCTTCCATTTCGAAATCCGTGTATGTAGATAGACCCGGTTTTAAAGCCACCTGAGAACAAATCAGAGGTTCCAACGTTGTTGTCCAAGAGGTCCAAATATTTTTTAAGGGAGCTAGCATAGCTATCCCTCGCCATTTTGGTTTTCTTTTCACAATCACGGCGCGCTTTGAAACACGTTTAGAGGTTTAGAAGTAGAAAGTAAACAAAGAAGAAATAATAAATAAAAATCGCCAAATGAAAACAGTGACAATCATTAACATGAATGAATGAATTACGTGATTTCATGCTATATTCCCGGTTTAATTTAACCATTTATATGAAAAAAAAACACGATTGCAATGGGGGTCCGTATGGGTGTTCTTAGTAAAGTGGTTTTCACGTGCTCTTATTATTCCATTATGGGCTTGAAATAAGCTGGGATTATTCTTGCATAAAGTACGAAAATAGTCATTTATAGGGTTACGTACCTCTAAAATAAAAAACGGAACCTTTCGAAAAAACGAATCCTATAAAGGTTCCGTTTGGTGTCCGGCTGCCTGTCGAGTTAAAATAAAACCAATACCTAGTCTACAGTCACTGCAGCTGCGAAAAAATAATTACATGGAAGGAGATTCCCGTAATAGACGACATACGAGTTTATACGGAACGTGAGTATTCGAGTTGACTCGCACTTGTCCAGTTTTTTTTAAATGATAGTCATTGTTCGTACCTGGTAACTTGACCTCCAAATATCACGACAACGTACCTTGAAGACAACATTTAGCTAATATTTTTGTTTATTTATTAAGTATTATCTTCTCACATACATATGCTTTTCATCGAGTGCCGATAAAATGGCGGGCGCAGCTATGCCAGTAACGTCAAATCCCCTTTATTATCCAATTACAGGTACTAATAATACAACATTGTACCTGCATGCAGAATGGTTTAAGTTAAAATAAGTCTCAGTATATAAGCTAAGATAGACATAATTTATTCAAGATCAAACAAAACGCATATTGCATGTAGATTCTAACACGCGTTTTTTTTTTGTAGCTGTAGTTGCTGTTTCTTATTTTTTATATTTGAAATTTTTTCTCCTTTTTATACAATTTTAGTTAATATTCAAAAACTTAGAAGATTCAAAATTGCGAGTGCTAAAAATAATTCGAGTTCTACTAGGTGAACTTATTTTTCATTCACGGTTCAACTAGATCTATTATTATATTCTCACTCGAGGTACTGAAATGGAAACATGTTGGTCATCGGATGGGACCACGTTGGCATACTGGTCTGCAGGCTCGTACTCTGTGCCCTCCTTGGGAAGGTCGAAAATCTTTGCAATTCGCTGAAAGATGACTGGGCCCACCAATTCCCGTACAGTTGCACAATTTGTATCCCAAAACTGAAAAAAACCAAGCTTATTTTAGTTTGTTCCCAGAATAAGAATAAAGCATTTTAGTAATTTTCAAACTTTACAGTAGGCTGCAAACGTGTCAAAAATTGGCCATAAAGCACTCGTTCTATGTGTATCGAGCTAAATGGAGATTTTAATCTGCCTCCAACTTCTAAATAATCAAGTCGTGATTTTTTTTTTATTCTTAGAAGAAAGATATCCTTATCAGAGTAAAGATTACTCCTATCTTACGGCCGAACCCAATAACCGATCTATCTCATACTCAGAAAACCTATAGTCTAATTTTTAATTCGAGTCAGTAAAATGATGCAGTAGGTAATTACATATAACATTAAATACTGTTATATTCTTTGTTTTTGGTTGTTGGATCATCACTTGTCACGCTATGAACGACATCTTGTTTTTCATTCTGCTCCCGAATTCAAAATCCCGAAACCCAACCGTCCACCTCTAAAGAGAGATGTCTCCCTCCAAAATGCGGTGCTGGTATTACATAACGCACCGTACCATTCAAGAAAAGTTGAGCGTATCCCCACTTCAAACTGGCGGAAGGCTGATATTATTCAGTGGTTGGATGAAAAACAAATTCAATATCAACCTACAATGATAAAGGCTTAATTAATAGAAATAGTAAAATTACAAAAACCTGATTTTGTAATTTTACTATTGCTGTGGAAGAGTTGGCCGCTGAATACGGTGTCACAATCCTGCGTCTACTTACCCCTTTATCACAGTGAGCTCAACCCAATAGAGTTAGTTTGGGCTCAAGCAAAGAGTTACGTCGCCAGGAACAACAAAACTTTTAAAATAAAGTTTCTCCAATTCTCCATGCCATAAAAGTCGAAGACAAAATTTATCAACTCGACCACATCATAGATGAATATGTGAATTCATTCGTTATAAATGTAAGTAACTGATTCCGATTCTGAATATACTGATTCAGAATCTGAGTCGGAATCAATAGCAACCGTAATGAATAAAAACGTATAAAATTACTTGTATTTTCCAGACTTTCTAGTGTTAACTCCTCTGAATCTCTTTATACATTTTTTTCCCAGCTTTTGTAATAATGTTGTAGTGAAAATTTTTAACATGTTGGTAAGGTCCATGTTTCTAAAATAGTATTATTTAATTCGGTATGTATTAAATATTTACAATAAAAAAAAAACGCTTTGATACCTAATAAAATAAAGCATGACTAAATGTCTAAGTCTATTGATTGCTGAACATCACTATTGTAGCGGGTCACCCTTTTTTGTATCAGTGACAGTTGCACTTGTCATTTTACTGACTCGAATTAAAAATCGTACTATATATATTTTTTCTGTTGTTTCATTTGTTTTTCTATCTCCAGTATGTGATAGATCGGTTATTGGGTTCGGCCGTTAGTCTACATCAGAAAGATTCATAAAACAAATAGGGTTCTTGTGCCTCATGAAAAATGCTTGGCAGTAGGACGCTAGCATAGAAAATGTCTAGCCTCATTTAGCGTTTTCCAAATACAACTTTGAGAATTCTCGCCTTGCTGCTGTTCTCGTTCTAATTTGTTTCCATCATGATTCCAGTTCAAGAAAGACTGTGGTGATTACTAGCACCATTTCATTTTCGCAAAGGAATCGTGATGGCGCTTTACTTCACAATAAGGTTCCAGCTCTACGACTACTACTTCAAGCGTTGGCGAGATGGATAAGTTATCTTGGTACCTATTACCGTTCTAATAAACATAGGTATGTGCACGATTACCTTTTCATCCTTATAGGACATCTCAAGATCTTTGATAACATTTTGCCAGTGAACTTTAACGCTTTGTAAAGTTTGCTCGTAGGGAGATGGATTAATAACTCTCAAGGTTCGAGGTTTGTCCCAGTCTTTGACAAGGGGGCGCTTTCCACAAGGCATGGTGATTCACTTCTTCCCTGCTTTTAAGTCCAAAATTAAAAATAATAAATAATTAAATACAACAGGAATAATGACAAGAAGTATTAGAAATACAAAATCTTCTTTTATTTAATACGTCAGGTTCTGAAAAATGTCAATGGTAGAATAGGAACTTATTTGTTTTTATTTTTGTATTTACAAACATTATAAACTTAAGTACATTCTATTATAAACTATTAAATAAAAATTACTTTTAATATTTTACGTAAACATAATCTAAAACAAGTAAAAATATTATCCATCCATTCATTAATCGGAACAACGCCATCTTATTTGTTTTTCCAATACTACGTAGATTTCATGAAAACAAGATAGGTAGCACGTGACAATCGGCGGCGGAAAACCAACGTCTCACTTCATGTAACATGAAGTTGTAATGGTTTTAAATAATAAACATAGATGGCGTTGGCGCTTCGTACAAAAATTGTTTCATGCAGACTATGAACAAATCTTTTACAAGCTTAAGTTTCTCAACTCGTAACTTGACTAACTTAACAATAAATTCCAATGCTATGTTATTTAAATAAAAATAAAACAATTTATAAAACTATTATTTATTTTCTACCTAGGCGTTCAGCGTCTTCAATTGTATCTGGTACCCTCTGACCAAGAGTTTCAGGTTGTGTGAGGCATAACAAAGCAGACAATATTGCTGTGCTTGCGAACATAATGGATGGTATACCGGACCAGTATACCATTAAAGCAGGAGTTAGTGGCGCAATAACCGAGCCAATCCGCCCTAACATTGATGAAAATCCTAAAAATGAATGCCTGTACCTAGTAGGGTAAAGTTCTGCTGTATACAAGTAAATAGATGTCATGACAAGACCTATACAATACTTTCCTATTAAATATAAAATTAATGATAAAGTGTACATACTTTTAGGGACAAAAGCAAAAGCTAAACAACATAATCCACAGATCATGAAACCACAAAACAATGTAACTCTTCTTCCTACTCTATCTAATACTAAGACGGCTGTCCAAAAGCCAGGTATCTCGATAGCAGCAATCGCTATATAATTCAAATACATGTTTCCTGATAAGGTAACAGAATTGATTGACAAGCCGTAGTAAATGAACACAGTGGTCATCCACATGATAGGCGTCGTGCAACATCTTCGTAACAGAACAGGAGACTTAATGACTCTAAATAAAAGGTTTTCTTCGTTAACCTGTTTATTATTTTGCATTTTGTTGTGTATAGCTGTCAAAAGAAATTCCATGCTCTTAGCAGATATTTGTTTTCCATTCAAACGAGAGGCATATTCTAAGGTAGCCTTTCCTTCTTCCTGCTTGTTCTTACTGAGTAACCAGCGGAAACTTTCAGATAATATCCAGTAATAAGATAATATGAGGAATACAGGTACGTATAGCACCAGTGTGAGAGTCCTCCACGGGCGTATAGCGAATGCAAGTACACCTAAAACGACCTGTCCTAGTGCGAACATGCTCGATATGGTGGCACTCGTCCTCACACGATACCTTGGTCCCACAACCTCGGCGGCCATTATGTAGGCCGCACTGAAAGCGCCTCCACCGATTGCTGTCTGCATGAATTGTAACACCGTGTACATCACTAAATTCACTGAAAATGCACGAATTATTCCTACTAAGGCCACATTGAATGTAAAGAAAACTATAGACACTCTCCTGCCAAGACGATCAGATATGAATCCTGCGAGTACGAGAGCAACCATCCCTCCGGCACTGTTCAACGTCCCGGGCAAAGCTCGCAACCATTCTTGGCATTCTATATTAAAATCATACACCATAGTGTTCGTTCTCTCGTATACGTAGCTGTCGCATGGTACTATGATATCTCTGTCGAATAGGCTGGCAGGACAAAGTCCGTCGGGCGAGATCACACTGGTCGCGTTGACGTATCGGTTACAGTTATCAAACCCGGATGCGGTGGCCGGCAAGGCATTTGTTATCCAGTCCGGTGAATATTCTGGGTTTTGTCCGTCACACTCAGGCACTGCACATCGAGTAGGAAGGCTGCCCGCGGTGAATATGTAGTCTCCCGCCATAAACGCACAGATGAGCGATGGAAAAGCCAACAGACTGATGGTTATCAGCTGATATTTCCCGAACTGTCCCACTTCACGATACAGTACAGAGTCGAACTCCGTGTCAGACTCACGTTCACTTGCTTCCTTGTCCATATTCACAGATTAAAATATTCGTCAATATGGTAATCTTATACTTCTAACTGTTTTATATAGGGTATGATATGATCGTTATCAAAAGAACAAATAAACGTTATCTACAATCTTGCATTGAATCCTACACTTAGACGACAATTTATGAATATCGTACAATCAAACTAAGTATTTCTTGTCAAGTATATTATAATAAAGTATTATCGCTCCTAACGCAATAATATTGTTTCGGGAAATTTCCTTGTATAACTGCCAATAAGGATTGTACCTAGCAGTGAAATACTGCTGTAAGTAAATATATAAATGTTAAATATTTTGTTTTGTTAAGTTTTGAATGTTATCTTCGACATTCGTCGTTGCATTTTTATAATAGCGGTGATACAAAAACTGCTATAAAACTGTGAGATTTTGATTTATGTAGATTGCTATTACCATAATTATTTAGAAATTTAAATGATAGTAGAATATTTAATGTTTTAAAACTAAAACATTAAATATTCTACTTACTATCATTTAAATCTTCGACATTTCAAAGAGCATTCTTTGTTTATGTAATTTTTATTTTCGAGGAATACAACAAGAAGAAAATACATTGGAATGCAGAATTTGTGCTGAGCATACATTATTGTGTTGTTAGTTGTATGCTGAGCTCACATGGTTACAAACGATCGATAGATATGAAACTAATAAGCATTATAGAACATAGTTATAATGATAAGCGTTGATATAATCCCCAATACATCAGTATTGGAGATTATATCAACGTCGATTGATTCTGTATAACACGATTATCTGATGTTAATCATGCTATACAGAATCCATCAACTGGGATAGTCTCTTGCGTATGTTCTCGATCGGCGCAGGAGTTTCATGGGGTGACCCGATGGGTGGGGTCATCTGGTACTCGGTCTCGAAGGTGAGCCTGGCGTCCAAGACCGCGGGGTCGAAGAGACCCAGGCTACTCAAGTACGGAGGCCGACGGTGCTCAGGGTGGTGGATCATCCAACGACAGTACTCTTTCACACTCCTGTTATAAATAAGATGACTATGTTAGGATTGCGATATTTTTATCGTTTGAAACAAAATAGCTGTCACTTGAGGAAATCGGTTGATTTCTGTGTGAACGAAACCAATCACTATAATGAGCATTATCAAAAACAATCAGACGATCAGGTACACCATGGTTGTTACTGCAGTTCTTGGGCGTTGTAAAACGCGACACCTATCCATCGTTAATGTAAGCCCTTTACGACGGATAGACGTCGCATTTACTGTACTGGGATTGCCAAACCTTTTTTATGGTGTTTCTGGCAGTTTGTAGTGATGGATGACCTCCGTTCAGCAGTGTTTAATACTATAGGTATCTATCAAATTTACCTTAGATTAGTAATGCCTTCCCACACAGTTTTCAGTGTGACAAGATCTCTGGGCACGTGTCTTGCTGATCGCCACAGTTTCTTAGTGTGATTCCTGGGAGGATGGTACTGCTCCTGCATCGGCAGACTCTGACCAAATGCTTTGATTTTAATTGGACGCTGCTCCGCTTTTATGTCTTTGGTGATTTCGCGATCCAATGTTGCAAAGCGGGACATCTGGGAAGAATGTGTTAAGAACCTTAAATATAATCGCCATCCATTTATTCTACTATAGCTGTTCAGCATATCAGTTCTCAGAATTGAATGAAATCCTGGGTCATTGTCATTTTTAGATCCTTATGTGTCTTATCGTACAGGTTATATGTATCGTAGCGATTTTTTTTCTTGTAAAGCTCGTGTTTGACCACTATCTCAACCGCTGGCAAGAGATGACATGGTCGTCGATTAACCATGTTTGTCTATAAGTAACCTATTCACTCTTGACTTAAAGACCACCAGGTTGTAGCTATCAGGAAACATACGACAAAGTAGGTATTCCCAATGTCTGCGTGTAGACGGAATGCAGTAAAGAGCCAAATAATAATTACCTCAGGATTTCCCGTAGTTATAGCTATTTTCTCTTCAACAGTCGGTAGTTCTTTGGGCACAACTCTGAGACTGTGGGCTACATGAGTGTCGAATTCGATCTGAAACAGAAACGGATGAAAATAATGAAATGTTTACTTCATTGACTTCAATGGAAATTGTATTGTATTCTCATCAATCTTAACGTATTCGTTTATTTTAGCAATAAAATACTAAAATACTGATTAAACAGGTAGGAAAAAACGATTCTAGGGAAGGGAAAAGAGTTTTATAAGCAGTGATCTACACTACGATTATCTAAGTAATAAGTTATTAGTTGATGAATACCAGAACTTACTTGGAAAAGTTCCTTGATAGCTTTCGGTGTAAACAGTTTAGACTGCTGGTCACCTCCTAATTGTTTCATATATTCGCAAAACTCGTTTGCAATCTGTTGGAAGTTTTAAATCAATTTACGATTTCCTTGGACTGGGACAAGTGTTTTTAACAAACAAGAATAGATAAGCGATTAAAAGATTACTTTAGCCTAAATTAAGGTACTAGCATTTCGCCCGCGACTTCGTCCGCTTTAGAAAATGAAATGTAACCTACTAGCTATTGCCCGCGAATTCGTACGCGCGTATCTCGTTTTTTCCGTTCCCGTAAGTTTTTCCTTAAATTTGCCATGTAGGTTCCTACGGGAAAGTTGGGGAGCACTAAGACAGGATTACCCAAAATTGCAACGCGGGCAAAAGCTTATTATCTAAGAGTAAATTAATTTGATCAGAAATGGTATTGCTATAGATGAGAGTAGCCGAGTATGGCATGAGATGTGTCTATGAATATCCTATGTTCAACAGTGGCTCGCCTAAGCAAATAATGATGGTGATGTTGAAGAGTACCCTATCAGTGAGGTCATCAGCTTTCTTGACAAGACTTTTCTCCTCTTCCCTCTCTGGCTGTAGGTAGCGGGTGGGCCAAGTTATCATCTCGCGTACCGGCTTGCTTAACAAATCCAGGTGGATGTTTGACTGCTCTTCTTCATCACTAAAACACAAAAAGGTAGAATTAATAAAACAATACCTGTTTTATGTTCATTAATACGTTATTTAGCTTGCTACTCAGTTATTCCAAGTATGGTTTTAACCCGTGTTACTTTATAACACTGGTGTAACAGTAGCACCTTGAATATTGTTTTGAAAGGTGGTGTCCTTAAGCAGTGGATTTGATTATGCATGATATTGAATGAATATGAATAGGATTCGAACTCACGACCTCTTACTCGATATTATTTTGATTCCTTGGCTTATAAATACCTGGGAGTGTATTCCACGTCGGTGTCTGAATCCAACTCCCTGTTTATGTAGAGACATTTTCTTGAAGATATCTGTGGCTCTTTTACCATACGTCTTGGTAGTTTCACTGAAACATTACAAAGAAAATCATTTTTTTTTGTATGCCAAATGTCTGTATCTAACAACGTTGAACAAAACTACGAGGCAGAGAGATAGATTATAGTCTGCAATAGCTCAAATCCTACTTATATACAGAGGAATATGTTCTCTTGCATTAATATCCGACACTCACAAAAGCGAAGCCACTGTCAGAAGCCTATAGGAGAAACTGTGAGCGAAAACCTAGTTTTAAAAATGTAACAATATTTAATCAAGCTATATACCTTTAATACTTTCTAGTCCCTCTTCTTCGATTTCAGTTTTCGGAATATTCAACGTAGCACAAACTTTCTCATACAATTCCTTGGGAAGTACTTCTGCCAACGCTCTACTTTCGTCTTCCTGAAAAATAAGATTGATTAGAAATCAGCTATCATTGAATTATGTAGTTACAAGGTATAATTGAAAAAGCTGCAACTTACCGCTGACTCTTTATACGTGTCCATTTTATGAAAAACTTCCTGCCAGTATTTTTTATTACTTCGCATGTACTTGGACAAAGTATCAGTTTCGTTAACTTTCATAAGCTTTCGTGGTTTTCTTTTGCCTTCTGTTCGAGCGCTGTCCATGATTACGTTTATTTCTTATTTTTAAAGATTATATGGATTAAATGCTATCTTTTTATCTTGATGTGGTTGGCTTGTCAATGGGAGCCGCATAGATTTAATAAAAAGCTGTCGTGATGCGCGCGCGGCAGCGTCGAGTGATTTTACTGTTCGACGCTACCGGTGAACAAGTGCAAACTATTTCACCATAGATTACTGTATGGGACAGAGATGGCATTTACTTTCTATAGCCAGAATATTCTTTAGTATATACCGTCACACACTTGGTGGTGATTAGCATTAATTGTTGTTAAGTGTATGCCCCAGTCTCGTACTTAATTGCTTGAGATTTTCTTCGGCAAAGTTAAAAAGGTGTCGTTGCTGGTGTGTGTTGTGTGTAGACATCATTACAAGTATTTGTAATTTTCGTTTATGCCTTATATAAAATGCCAAACAGAATAACCGTTTAAGCAGTCATTTATCCTATTTTATACCTAGATAGATTAGTCTTTCGAGTAGGTATGTTTTCCTTTATATCAAAAGTCTTAATGTGAGAAAAATAATTTATTTAAGTGTGTTCTTTTCAACTAATTGCAAAGTAAATATAAAAAAGTAAAGTATATAAGAGTTAAGGTGCACTTAAGGTGCAGTTAAGGTGTGTACATTTTGTAATTTACCTTAATTACAAAATGTTGACTTCTGTATGCCATTGCTAAGACTGCGGCTTGTGGACGTTTCCATGGCCACCCCGTAAACGTAGAGCTATTCTTATTTCCAACATGCTCTCCACACAAAAATACGTTTTTGATTTTAGCACCGACGTGTAAATTTGGAAAGATTAAGAAATATTTTCTATTGGTTAATTAAATTTATTCAAAAGAGGAAGACTTAACTTTATTCCAGTTTCAAGGTTTTCAAGTCGGACAGACGCTGTTAAATACTTTTATCCACAATAGAATCATAGGTAACACATTGGAAATTAACACGTGTACCGAGAAGTTATATTTATATGGTTGTTTTGAATGGAGAGAAAAATAAACAAACATATATAACGCTTCTGGGTGTATATTTCAACGTGTAAGATTTAGCAGTGCAGTGTCGTGTAGTTTGATCAATAGTCGCTACTCGCCTCCAGTCGCCCCTTGCTAGCAACGAACTCTTCTATGGATTTTCCTAAATTGCTGTATGATCATAATTCAATAGGCAGCTTCTATGAACTAGTGTGAACTACGATTATTTGAGTTTTAATAATTGCGATAAGAGTAAAGTCTTCTTTGCAATTAATTAAAGAATGTAATCTAATGAGATTAATACACAACACACAACAACAACAGCAACATTTTGCCTAATTTCTTAACGAAAGGTTATTTCAATTCATACAACATACATTCTGACCTAAACTATTAATAAAGGTAAGTAATAGTCATTTGAACTGAATGCAATAATTTACCTCAAAGCATTTTATCATTTCTTATCAGAAAATGTTGCTACATCGTGCTACAGACCCAAAATAAATTAACTTGAAATGGAGTTTATATAAAATAGAAACAGAATCAAAAGATGAATGAACTCTTTACGTAGAAGTTGGCAAGTTTATTCAGACTGTGCAGTTGTGTCAGATTTCACGGGAACTGGCGCTTAACACAATATTATGGAATGGCAAAACGTCAACTTAGCATAACACTGTTTAACTTCGCCCGGTGATAGTAAAATTGGAATAAAAGTTACAGTCGGGCTGCGATGACTAAGACTTTAATACAGATTCTATAAAAAACTAGAGTCCTCAATCTGGGCTAGGTACAATGAAAATAGCAATTAAACAGCGACATTATTTATTCAGACACAATTATAACCAGTAAATCATTCTTGATCGCTTCAATAATTGATCGTCGTTCGAAGTTCTTTACAAACTGAATTGCTTTCCGCTTGTATCGAAAAGTTTAAAGTGAGGCGCTTTTCCCTGTTATATTGAAAATATGCAAGTACTTGTTGTAGCTGTATCGGCCACTGAAAAGCTGGTTGCCGCCGAGCAGCCATATTGTGATTGTGAAATCGTACAGCAATTGATAAAGAAAACAATAATAGATTTGTAAACGTAAACTGCTTTATTGTTGTTGGTTGTTTTGTGTTTATAATTATCTTGATTTCGGGAGCCACTCCCTGTCATTTTGTCCCATTGTGACATTGAACAAGATTATGTTAATTTATTTAACATCGCTGTTTTGTGATTTATCGAGGTATTCGTTTCAAGATTTATCTTATGTCGTGCAAAAATAATCTTCATTATCATTTCTAATGCTGCGTTTTTATTACTACTCAAACGAACCAAAAATTAGAAACTATATACATGCGATTTATAACACGACGAGTGTCGGGTTAAAACTTGTCACAACCGTGGGGTGAGTCAAACAAACTTTATTGTCTCTTAAGTAAAATCCAAAACGCAGTTTCTCACATTGTTACTTCCATTTCGATGAACCGACATTATACATTCGTTCAAAACTCTCGTAATACGGTTTTCATTTAATAAAACGATAATTAAATTACACGGCGACACGAGTAATGTTATGCTAAATGCCGCCACGCTAGGAATGCGATGAGACGCGTCGCGTCGCGTCGCCTCGCCTCGCATCGTCACGCTGACGACTTAGTAAGTTAACTTGTTACGGGACTTGTGTAAATTTACCTTAACACCCAATATACCCGAGCACTCCCGACCCTGCATTATTCTTAGCTAACGGTCTAATTTATATCATAGCCGAGTATATGTTTGTCACTTAAAATGTTTCATTTTAATATGAATGTTTTTGTGTTCTCTTCCTCGTCGAATAATATATGAATACTAACTAAGCGTAATGTAATAACAGCTGTTACTTTAATAAATAACTATTTTTATTAAGAATCTTTTACTGTCAATTTACATTACTACCGTTTTCTACGATTATTTTTAATAAATCACCTACCTACTTGACAAGTCACAATATCATGTTAAAATTCTCCAGAAAAAGTTTTATCCCAAAATGTTACGTATACTACATTCAAACTTTCTTCGTAAACAGATACCGTATAGCAAACAAGAACAAATGAATAGAGTTTAGCGAGTAACCGCAAATATACATGGAGTAATTTGTGATCTCCGTCAGCAGTTTATACGCTCGCCTGGTTCAATTAGACCTACATATTGTTTATATTGGCGCGGAGACATTATCTGTTAAACCTTCATAGAACACCGAATACTAAATCTTCAGTTATTAACAGAAACTAAATAATATTTATTATAAGCAAAATGGTTTAGAAAATACATTGCATTATTAAATTACGGTTTTATTGTGTAAGTAAAATCAAAACTTTCATCCGTGAACAGTTTCAATAATTTGGGATGTTCATTTAACACTCGCTGTAGTGACTGCTGACGTCTCATTACTATTTCTTTAATTTCTCTGCTTTCAGATAACTTAACTTTAGGTTCAGGTTCCACAACTTTTGGTCTTTCGATCGTTTCTCCCATACACGGACACTTGAAGTCAATAGTAATATCCTCTTGGCTCGAGTATTGTGTCCCCACGGTATGATACGGTTCCTTGGTCGCGGCAAAAGGTAACTCTTGGGTGGTCATGAGCATGGGATCAATAAGATCAGGTGCTGCGTCACTTTTGGGTATGTTACCGAGGATGGTTTTGATATCCTGATATTTTTCTTCAGTAAAATCTAGATAGGAAACCAACCAAGGAAATGTGTATTTACTAGCCCAGTCTTGACAACGTCTCACGGGACATTTTTGAAGTATCTGAACGTTATCTATGAGTAAAGGCTCAAAAGAAGAGTCGCTCTTTATTTCTTCGGGTGTTTCAATTTCTGGTGTAATCGATTCGCTTTGTGAGGAAGGAGTTGGAGTTTCAGGTGATGGATCCCTACACTTACATTGCTGAGATTCAAGAAATGCCCTAACTTCGTCCATTTTGCCACATTTTGCATAAATAAACTTCCTCTGAATTCTCATATAAGGCAGATCAACGTCGGACGGTAGAGTCTCTGTACTGCTGTATGTGGGTGGAACTGGATCTGACAGATCACCTTCGATTACAAATGGTTCTTTATCACAAACCGTCTCTTCTGTTACAGGTTTTTCAAAATTGAAAATATTTTGATCATCTTGATCTACTAATATAGAGGTTGTCTGCAAAGGTGTCTTTTGTATTTCATTTAACTGCAAGACAACCATTTTTTCCAGATCAAGTAAGAACGTTGTCTGTTCAGGTAGCAATTTTAAACTAAAACTGACAAATTTCAAAAATAAATGCAATATTTTTTTTATTTTTTCTTCCCATTCTTTATTAATTTCGGAAATTTGTTTTTCACGGGCTTTAAATTCATCTATAACATTTTGACGTTCTTTGATTTTTTGGAGTTTTTCTGCTATTTCAGTGCTCTGTATGCTTTCAAGAATAAATTTTCTGATCCTACATTTTTTTCTCTCCGTACTCATAATATACATTGTACTAGTAATATTTTCAGCTTCCAGCTGTTTATAAAACGCTTTAAGCGCATCATTTCTCTCATAAATAGCTTTGTTAATGAGTTTGTTGTTTCGGTAATTTTCATTATCTAAAAGTAGTTTGTAATAATGTTTTATTTTTTTGACTTCGCTGTCGTATCTTTTTTGTAGTACACCTTCTAAAGTAATCTTTTCTTTTTTTAAATTCTCTTTTATTTCGAAATTAAGATCGCTTATAATGTTAGCGTGAGCAGTAATCAGCACGCTTTGGACTTCTGACCGTAAGTGATCTTCGAGTTCTTGCAGATTTTTTTCAAAGAAATTATTCATTTCTTTCACTAGTGTCTTACTTTTACTGGTTAGAATATCATGATACATGGCCTTCACTTTTTTAGCTGTTGTAGATTTTTCATGCTCCATGATATAATTCCAAGCCGCATCATTCTCTTTAATTTTCCCATTCATATATTTAAGGAACTTGGCATGTTCTCGATTCAAGATAGCATCGCCTATATTAAGAATACCTTGATGTGTCGTACCTCTTGTTATTTTTGAAGTAAACGGTGGCTTTAACTCTAAAATACCTATTAATAAGTCACTTGGTGATACCCATTCATCGCCCTCCTCCTGTGATGTTTTCACATCTTGTTCTGGTCTTTCTGATTCCGGTCTTTTATGATCACAATGATCATCTGGCAAGTAAGTCTGTGCATATATGCTAGTTACACATTCACCTTCTTTTAATGTTCGAATAACATCGGTTTTCTTCATGATTCAAAGTATTTGTAAAAAAATATTCAATACAAATGTCACATTTCATTAATTTCGTTTTAAATTAAGAGGAAACTAGCAAAATAGGATTTTAACGTATAATTCAAATGTCAATGCTTAAAAATAAAACGATTTAATTTTCGAAAAAGGTTTTACGAAAAACCAGCGTGTAGTTCTGTTCGTTCCTTTTATAATATGTTTATTTGTGTACACAAAATATATGCTAAATTACATACATTTATCTAAAACACACTGATTGTGGTGGCATCATAATACACATATTTGTGTCAGTTGTGCTAGCTGGACCTGCAGCATGCGGGTGAGATAATTGTGCACGAAGGAGATTCCAGATAGCCAACGACGAACGCAGATCAAAGCGCAGTAAATGTGTCTTCGCCATAGCGCAAGGAAAGTACTGAGCTATCCTACTTGATGTTTAGTAACCTATCCTCATGAGCTGATTGACTGATGCGCTGCCACCAGAGACGCCGTGGAAGTAAAATTGGTCATAGATATGATGAATCATTGTGTGCTAAATAAAACGGGGAAAATGCAAAAGTAAATTATTTTATAGCTTTAAAACGCCATAGGAAGCTTAACTAAGCAGGTGGTTAATGAGTTTTCTGGCAGTTTCAAAATAACAGCTTGGTATTCAAATAGGCGAACGTGTTGACGGCTTACCTGTGATTAGCGGTGGTGATGTAAAGCGGCCTGGGCCCCGCCGCTAGATTTAATTAAATACTTCCTTGTACCACCCTCTACCTACTATTTCACTTTATCTACTGCTCGCTTTATTGCTCTCTGCCGCTACATTGTAAACGTTTAGTGCTGCTCATGAATATGAGGTTATTCCTCCGTCAATACACGAATAACCGACGTAAATACCTTTTATAGTAAAAACAGTCAATTTTCCAGAGCGGATTGCACGTTCACGGAGCATGTGATAATAAATTACGGACATATCTCGACTTCATTCTCATTACGGATGCGGCAATGTCCGTCGGAGTTTTGTCATAATTCAGTCTCGGTTGAAATTATTTCCGTTGGGTCTGATGAGAAAACTAGAGGTGGAGAGCTCGAAATGTAAGTATTCGCGCAACAAGCCGTGGAATAACGACGGGGCATATTTCATTCTTAACGAAGTTAAATTTCCGGGAAGGTCCTGTAAGAGCGTGCGTAACTCTGATAAAAGGCTACAACGCCACAATACCGATTCGTGTTTGTGTGACATTTTAGAGAAGATAAATACACAATACTAAAATAGAATATTAGCGATTTACATTCTACAAGCTCTTGCTAATATTAAATATTATCATACATACATATCTATACACTTTGGAAGTTGTGATACATTTTTAATTATATATTTATATAAGAAAAACTGTACAGAAAGTTAAAGGTAGCTGTCGTAAAGTTAGAAAACGTTTGACGTGCTTACAATAAAACAACAACCATAATTCAGAAAGTGGAAACAAGTTGGATTGTTTTCTACACATCATATCGGCAAATAAATCTTTCGTCCGCTTATCTGCCGTCAAACTTAATTCTCATGCATTATTCATCGCGTCGATTTCACGTGAAGAGGGAAAGTTGCTGAACTTTGAACAACAACCGGTGGGCTGACAGTCGACTGATAGTCGCCCCGGACTTTACTTACTTATATGCTGAGTACCTATCACGTGCACAATCCACACATATGTTTTCCAACTGCAGTGTGTTGCATATATAGTTACGTAAACATAACTTGCTGAACAAACAAAAATTGTTATTTTCTGTCTGTTGAATCAAATTACAGTTTGTTATAGTTTTCATATAGAAAGTCTCTGTGTGAACACAATAAAGTTATATTTTTATTTAGATTTGGATGTCTGTTTTGTTTTACATGATAGTTGTATTGCGATTCCTGCATTATTTTAAAATACTTATTACATTCACAAGCATTGATAAAGTAAAAAACCGAAGAAACGATCCAAGCTATTATATTTTTACAACATACTCTCTTTTGCTTTTTTCAAGTATTTTCAGTGAAATTTGATAGCAGGCAAATAAAATACGAACTCGAGTAGTAAATACAGACAGTCCTGTTCGTCGGCCAGGCATCGTCCCGCAGACATCCAGCACAATATTTCATACTTACAGAAAACAAGTTAGCGAATAGTTGTGAGAAAACACAGCGTGCTGCTAACAGATAAAGAAGCTCCACACGACGTCACCTCGCCACCCAGACGGACGCACAACACTTTTGATTAAACTTTTCAAGATATTTTGTACGTCTTCTTATGTAGATTGGCTTGTAGTTGAGACTAGTTTTTGTTGATAAAAAGGGCCATCGTCTTTTTAGCTGGAATTTCTTGTATTAAAATATTAATAGAAATTCCCATAGACCAGACTCACATCTATCTTTGCATCAAAATTCATCAAACGTTCGGCGATATAGGCACCAAACCATCAAACGAACTCACTCTCGCATTTGTAATATTAGTTAGGTCAAGTTAGGTTAGACTAGCGAGCAAGAGGGCTCTGCTTCCATGCCCACCCATTCGTAAACGTCAACTTGATTCTTAGCACTAGCATAACCTTTGCAAAATAGAACCAGAACCTTGATGTTCTACTGATCCATCCAGTAGGGACCAAATATCGCTTCATCTATGATTCTATCGTTAACGTTCCATAACAACACGTAAATTTTAAAAAAAAAATGTAAAAACAGTGATGCGTCACTAATTGTGTTCCACTGAGGAACCGAATAGCTATGTTTTGGAGTAGTTCCGACAAATTGGATATCGCGAATGAGTGATCAGGTGGAGAGCGCGCGAGGTGACGCCGCGGAATGAATTGCACGTCACCATAACAACGCGTGTCATACTATTCTACATACTATGTAACCGCACTAGTTCTTAATTTTATGGTTGATTTTTGTTTAGAACTTCAGCAGAATTATAGTAATTACTTTAGAAGTGTACAGTCAGGCTTAGAAAAGAAAACCAAAAAAGGTGAGTGGGAAAACTGCTTTTTCTGCAACTAGATTTAATGACACTTCATGAAAAAAAGGCTCTTACTACTTTTCACACTTAGAGATGTCTCACAGTATGTTCTAGAACATATGAATTACCAATACCAATTACCAATTTTTCACCTATGCTTAAAAGTGCACTGTTGGATATTTAAACTGGCTGAACAGCGACTGTTGTCTACCCAGCAGTGCTATAATATTTAGGCATAGATTTCCTTGTTTAATAGCGATAGTGAAAACTTTGACCTTCAATACATAAGTACATATGTTTGGTCCATTTAGTGGCCGCCACATCACTACCCATACGAACAAAAAATGTCTGCTAATAAATGTCGTATGATATATCTGTCACCGGAAAATTGCAAACGCCGTAGGATAGTAAACTATCGCGTGAAATTGTAAACAGTTTTTTCCTAACAAAACACGGATATGTTGTGAATTGTATATTGAATTTGGTTGGGAGTTTTTGTACACAAAACGATTTTATCATAATATATCGAGACACTATAATCTTATAAAGATTTATTACAATCTTGAAAGACATATCTATCTTTAAAAATCTACTGAAACATCGTTTTCAGATACAGCCTACACTGGTATAATACCCGGAGATTATCATAGGGTTATAGGAACTTTTATGAAAGGCTCGAGAACGGGTAAGGTAGTCTCGGTAATCACTAGTTATGTGTCAGGCGGGAGCCGCGTCGATGTAACGTGCCGGTTATTTTTACAAATTGAACGTCTGTGTTTTCTTTCATAAACTGTAATATTATAGGTGTGATACCTGATTGTTTTACGAAATCGGCAACTCAATAAATATTGAGCAGAAGTATGATTGAATGGGCAGTTATCAGTGTTCAGTTAACAAAAGAAAGATTAAAAAAAAAAAACAAAAAACAACTTCAGTTTTGTAATAACTACGACGTAGCCCCACGCAGATTTATCTGCCAATTTAAAGGAAAGAGGGCTAGAGTGAGCGAACGAAGCGAGTTATTTTTGCCTATCCCTGAACTTAACGTGTCCGTTTCGGGGTGCCCTATGTTCCGCTATTGGGCTAGACAAGTCATTAAACTGCCTGTTCCATCATTTTACTGGCAATTTATTTATAAATGCCTCGTAAAATAAAGCTTGAATAATTTTTGAACCTGAATCGTAGGATGACATAACCGTAATTTTTTTTTTTATTGCTATTTATATCGTTCACACATATTTTATCATATTTACTGTTGCCAGTTGAAAAAATAAATGGTAGGTAAGTAGTACAGTGGGATATAGTACAGTAGCACTGCTTATCATTTATTTATTTTCGACTGATCATAATGAAATCCCTTATTTTTGAATAACACTTTACCTAACATTAAAAATATTATGACATATCTACTAACGGTCATATAAATAAATCGGTCAATCTATTTATTACAAAAGCTTTTTGCTTGACTTCCGCAAGTTTTTATCGCTCAAAACTGAAATAACAACACAGTGTTTGGGAAAAAAACTTTGCAAAAAATGTCCTGTACCTAAATAGTTAGCCTTGTATCGGTATGTACATATGTATGTATTGATACGTGCGGCGTATTTGTTTGTTTACGTCATTTGAATTCAGTGCACCAACTCGTACGGAAGAGTTTTACTATTTGTCCTGCGCTGGACTGACACACGGAATTGTAAATTTTATCGTCTGTTTCTTAACTTGGACTTTGCAGTCGCTATTTTATTTGGGTACCTAGGTGATTTGGTTGTGAAAATAGGTTTTGACTACTTGCCGAAACAGACTTATCGTTTTTCAAATATATCTTAAAAAAGAACGATCGGCACGCTGTGGGCGATAAAGCATTTTGCATTATGTAACAAAGGATCCATCAGAGTTGTAAAAGACACTATAAAGAAGAAAGCAACCACGCTGTCTTCTCAACTGAGACAAGCACATTTTCAAACCTTGGAGTCTACAATATTGAAAAAGCATTACCCTTATAACGACTTATTACAACTCACAGTCTTCATACTTGTGCTTAAACCGTCGTGAATTCATAATTAACTGCGAATTTTACTTGTGTGTGTGATCCAGTGATAAAGTAACCCTGTACCACTTACTATCGCGCATATATTACTTACCTACGTTACATAGTAACATTGTACTTTAGATTCTAACCTAGCGGTTTCCGTATTTACAGTTATTTACCATGCCGTGCTAACGTTCGCGGGGTGGTTGCAGCTATTCGGCTGCTACTCGTTACTACGTGTTTATGAATTGTTGCGGTTTCAGCTTAATATACGATTGCAAGATGAGTGTAATCAACGTTTCATTGAAAATTATTGTTTTCAGGAACTTTTAGCTTATTTACTATTTTAATTGTTACTGAAGAGTTCTTCTATAGCGTAAACAGAACGTGTGATGATTCCAAACTATTACATTTCTCAAACATTTACAAGACAATGACTTGAAAACAATTACGCTATGATATTTTCGTCACAACGTCCGTTCAGTGATTGGCTGCGCTGTGTTATTGCCCCTAGACACGGCACAAGAAGGTGTTGCTTATAATTTCGCCGGTGTAAGATTGCGCAGTAATGTAGGGTAAGGGCTGCTTGAATTGCTGTATTTCCTTAATAGTCTGCATTTACCCTCGCCGACAATTTGTGACAAGAGCGTGAGCTAAATTGTCGCCAAGAGGAAATAAACTAATTTACTTATATACGACATTCATAAACTAGAACGTTAGTTGAAATACAAAGTGAGCACTGAAAAGTGAATAATAGAATGAAACGGAACAATAAACACGGCAGCTCTTCTTAATTTATTTTGAAGACTGTGTATGACAAGGTTGGAACTAGACCACTAAGCTAGTTGAAACACTCTCCATAAGCACGTGATACATTTACAATGTTCGTGTTTTTCTGCGATCGTAAAACTCGTCTGCAGGTCCATACATCCCCAGCGTTCATAAGGAAAAAAATATTTTTAATTTCAAGGAACACGTACACCGTCTTAAATCTTAGCTCACATTAACTAAGACAGTTGTAGTCTCAGAGGTATTTTAATAATGAATTCTTTTAGCAGTCACGTAGTTAATACCAACGTTGCCATTTTAATGAAGGGTATCATAAAACGTGTCATTGTCGGTGGTAAAGTGTAGCGGGGCAGGCAGAGCGCCCGGGCCTGGGTTTAATGCTATCGCTCGCGCGGCCCGGATTAACGGTACACTTTATAAACTTGCATATGCATCACGGGCACCCACACTTATTAAAGATACATCACTGATCCAGAACAAAGTTTCGTAAGTGTTACTGCTGGGTGGGGTTTACCGTCTTTAAATGTCAGATTAATTTGGGCAGTAACGGTAAATTAATCTGAATGGCACTTTGGAATATTAATCAGTCCCATAGCGCACCTTGCGATTATGCTCGAAGTGGGGCTGGTTCGGTAGTGGAGGCATTTAGCTGCAGATAGATGTGTATGTAGAGATCAAACGTCCGGAGCCCAAATGCTTGCTCGGAATCCGATTCTATCCCAGTGCCCACTGTCCGCAGTTTGGTTGCATTACATTAGATTAGACACTGCTCGCATTCCAGTTGCTCTAAATTCATCTGATTGTTACAATATGTCTTTGGGCACGATCTGCTGTTGTAGCAACTCACAATGTTTGTTATACTAATGTGCTTACTTAGGATTATTGACAGTATGTAAGTGTTTTTCTATTTAATTTGTCAATGTTCAAGGATCATTATATTATCTTTACGTACATATGTATATAATTATTTACAGGGGTAGAATGAATGAAATTTAGATATTTGTCAGTGCAGTAGACTATAATATTTGTCAGTGACATGACTCGTGTTTACTCAGATTCTTAAACAAATTCACACTGGAAACAGTAAACAACATAAAATAGCTTAATACATTTAAGTGGGTGTTTTTAGAAGTCAGTAGTTAGCGTCTGAACGTGTTAATTATATTGGAGGCTGACGTCTGCGACGTGACCATGACGTGACGCAGGTCCGCTTGAAGACGGTCCGGTCACAGACAATTGAATCATAAAGGTACTTCTGACCCACAACGTTAGGACGCGACGCTTTATTTTGTCTAGGGAACCCCATTTTGTTGTTTCTGTACAATGTAGCTGGGACAGTCCTACAGTCCTTTTAGATGAGTTTATTCTAGGGGAGCAATGTAGTTTAAGGTTGTCATGATAATGTTGTTGTTGCTGCCGGAATGTCCCTTCCTTTAAATGTATCTCCTGTAGTGGATGTTTCAATGTCTTAGTCTCGTATTGTTCAGTTTGTCCCTTTAACGTTGTCGTTGTAGAAATGTTGCGTTGATGAAGAGTAGTTAGGAGATGAAAAAATTTGAAATGTTCATAGAAAATGATGCTAATTCCTTTCTACATATATCAATGTATAAAGTTTTCAATATATGTTGTCTGTGTTTCTGTAAATTATGTTCGCACGTAAAGAGCATATTACCGTGGCAATAACAACCAAAACTATTACATTCAAAGTTTAATTTTCATCCCTTCCGCCTATAATTTAAAACGAGAGATGCAATCAGCACACACGAGGTACATTCATCATAACATACGTGATATTCTAACTCGGCTTCCTGTAATAATCCCTACTAGCTTCCGAGTGTCGTAATCAAATCCTGTCGGGCCGAGAGCCCTAATCGAGGCAGACCACGCTCGACCTCCGTCAAATCGGGCTAAGGAACACGACCTGAGTGTCACAGCCACACAGATAACTGCAGCCGTCTGTACCCGACAGCCTCCGAACCCACCCGAACTCTCCCGACAAATCGTCCCGCGCGGATTTACTATATAAAACAAATTAAAGAAAAAAATATTGATATCTCGTTGCAACTAGTTTAATTGGTGTTTTCATTAGCTGAAACATTGGAGCGCACTTAAATCAATTGATTGCGAGTAAACCGCTACAGCGCTTTGAGATTGTGAGATAAAATTACATCCTCTGGTAACAGAATGTGAAATGTAGGTATTTTGTAATAAGTTTCATCGAACAAATCGATACAAAGCTCGTAAATAATAAACTCGCTTACGTTTGGGCATACGCTTCTAAGCAATTGTCTTCTCGTTTTGCTAAGAATTTATATTGTCAACGACAGGAGGTGTCGTGCCGCGCCGCTTAGAGCGCTGGCCTCCCCGAAACATATTTCACTACATAAATCATAAGTTTATTTCCTCTCGCTCAGATGCCGAGGAGCGAGGTGTCTTTGAAATGGCTTTAAGAGTTCCCGCACGGCGATACCGCAACAAAGGACTCCGAAATTCAATTAGGTGTAGATGGAACTGAGGGACTTATTTCTAAGTATTCCATTTCAATTGCGCAACGTCAATGCTAATACTTTTTTACTAAGGAGTTGAATTCTAATACAAGCTTATATTTAATTAAATATTTGCTTATTTCAAATCCTTCACGCCATTGTGTGCCTATGAAATAGTTAAGATGAAATGCTATCGCTAAAATACACTGACTATGCCGTCTCAACCAGCACTAAACACGTATGCCCAGACAAAAGGCAGCTTACACTAAACGAAGAAGATTTATGTGCCGCCACTGTATGCTTGTAAACGCGCGCTACCTACTAATTTGCGATCATTTTAGCGGTGTTTCCTGCCAATTAGCCGCTTTAAAACATCGCGGCGCCAAACAAAGGGGGCTGGCTCATGAATTTATTGTTAGGTTACTGTCTTAAGTTATTTAAGTGTTCAGAACGTTATTCACGTGCGACGCCAAGAGAATGCAGCTTCCTGCGACAATTTATCATGAATCTTTAATTAAACTTTAGCCGCGACTGTTCACAGTCTCATTGAGCTTCACAATAAATCCGTCGTATCGATTGTACATTATTAATTATTTGTCTCGGCTCGTTATGTAATAAGATGAATTTCTTGGGGTTAATAGTGGGTTCAGATAGAACCAACCTTTTTGATTTAACTGCGCAAATTATAAAATAGATTTCGAAATAAAAGAAGAGGTTTTCATTTTTGAGGATCAATGATGAAAATTAACTTCTGCGCTAGACTTTTATGAAATCCGTAGCATATGTGAAAAAATACGTACCTACGTACCTACTCAGATTTTTTACGACGATTCCTTTCTGAACATAGCGTAGTAGTACTCTATGTTATATTCGAATTCAGAAAGAAATCGTCTATAGAATTAATAGATTGATATCAATGGCCATGAGTCCTGTACTGTGACACTGTCCGGATTGTCATCGAATTTGCAGCGTCCACCGTCCTCGGGGACTCACTAGTCAATAGACAATGTAGGCGAGTGCGCGCCACTGCAGCCCTATTATAAAAGGAGTATTAAAGGAGTTTGCTGAACTAAATACCACAAAGAGTGCAGCTGAATAGTAATTTCTTCGTACACTGTTACAAAGATTGCAAGACAATGTGGATCTGTATCCACATTGTCGATTGGTGCGGTTGTATTTTTTGTAAAGTAGTTGCTAAACTGTGTTCAAACCATTATGTGTAACCAAAAGCAAGCGGGTGTAGTTCTTTTTATTTGGATAGTAGTTTTCAACTATTTTCCTGAAACAAATTTGAAAAAAAAACTTTCTTACAAACTCCGACTTCCTACTAAAAACACTAGAAATATTAATAACTTTAATTTCGGGAGTCAGTGTTTTATGTTTGTGACATCAACTTTCGAAATTCTTCAGTCTTTAGTGGTGATACCTATTAACTTAACTGGCGGATAAGTGAAGTTATGAATTAGTGTAAACAATAAACAGACTTACGATTTCAGAAGTCCCGGACCATTTAATGAAGCATTCTGTTGCCTATCTTCGATGTTCTTCTTTAGATCTTTACCAAATTGAAATGGGACTACTCAGAGAAAACACTTTTCTTGAATGTTATTGATTTCTCTACCTTCCATCAGCACAATTATCTGATTTGCGTTAGAATATTCTATATGAAAATCATCGTATGTGACTATAAAATTTGAGTGTTGCATTCGATTTCCCAGGGATCCCATCATCAGATTCTGACTTGGCGACAGTGGGAACACGTACGAGTATAAGCTTTAAAAAAAATCGGCCCTCAATTGGCTGAGTATCGGTGAACATAAAAAAAACAGTAACAGTTGACTATCAAGCCTCCTCCTTTTTTAAGTCGGTTAGAATAGATTCAGTAAGTATGACATGACTGACATATCGACACATATCATAATAGGTCATAGACCAGACCACGTCGATTTTAACTCCAACAAATCGCGAGTCCTTATAAAGCGCGAGTCTCTTTGTAGTAAAATGACAATGTAATCTGTCCAGCAGTGTCCAGCTACAATAAAAGTGCACAGATCCAGTTAGCTCTGTTTGCGAAAACTGCCTTTAAAACCAAATTAAATGATGAAAGTTTCCAAGTTATTCCCAGTTCGTTTTATAATAAAATTACCTGTGTCAGTTTGCCGGTAGAATTCAATTAAGAACTTTTTGAATATTTTATACTTGTAATAGGGATTTCTGGTTTAATTGATAGTTAATGTTATTTTTATGTGTAGGCCGGTTTCTTTGAGTAAAAGACAAAGGAATGCAGGGAAGCTGGTAATCAGGAGTTTCAAAGTAAGGCAAAGACTTTTGTGCTCATATTCTTGTAAGTCTGTCTTCGCCTATTGTTATACTTTTTCTTAAATACTTCTTTAAACTAAGTTTTCTATATTTTGCAGTAAATTAAGCGAAAGGTACCTAGTCTTTACTCGGACAATTTTCTGGTCAGCGGAGATTTGTCTAATAAAATTGAAGAGAGTCATTCATTTGTTTCAGATAAACACGGAAAATAAAGTCACATTGACATAATATGCATATTTACTTAAGTAATTCCATAAATTACATATATTTACAACAATATCAACAAACGTTTACGTCTAATATACATTTTCCTAAGCGTAACAGATTAGCTATACATCATATAAATCTCTACACGAAGTCTATACATAAATGGTTACTACAAGTATTGCGTATAATTGTTTAAATATAATGTTCCCTATGACACGTAGACCCATTAACTTACCCTTTTAGCCGAAAAATAAGACTTTATTTAAATTGTAAATTACAATTCATAATTCTTATGAAGTTTTGTGACCTTTGCTATATTTCATACATTATCTCCAAAGGAAATTGCCCGTTTTGATTCTAAATAAATACATTACAAGTAAATACGTGACAAATTACGAACACGTATTTTTTAATTAAGGTAAGAGTATTTATAAATAGTTTATGTACCTAGGTAGCAGCAGACTATATTAATAGACAAAATTGACAGTAGATTTTGATACATGGTTAACCAAAAGTTTTATAAACAAACTTCTACAAATACATCAAAATTAACAATAACATTTCAAACATTACGTAAAATAAATTGATTCGTGCGTTTGCAAATACGTTCAGTAAACATCGGGGTGGTAAACATTAAAATCAGATGGAACTTTATTCACAACGCATAACAAAATATGAATTGGAGTTCGTTCAGCCAATCGTTATTCTAAACGCGATCCAAAAGGCACTAGATTTTATTATTATAATAGATTTGAATTGATACGTTTCCGAAAGTCGTTGTAGTTGAAATTCATGAGTTTCTAATAATAAGCTGACAAATGAAACGAACAAACATATGAAAAGAGAGTTTCACATCTATATCCCACACTGTGTGGTACCATAGATATAAGATATAAACATGCTATGCATGCAACTAAACATCCAAACGAGGAAATAACGTCGGTTGGGATTGTCTATGATCGTCTATACAAATATTATTTCCTATACGGGCACACAGTGTATGAAGAACAAGCCACTGCATCATTTTGGCAGTCTGTGTAAAGTTTACATTCCTGCTCCCCTCCAGTGTTCGGGCGAACATACATACATTCATACAAAACATGTAAGTATAATTCACTAACACAGGGCTCAAACATTACTCCTATATGTAATTCGTTCTACGTTACAGTTATTTGACCTCGTTATTATCTTATTTCATACTCTTTAAGGGTAACATGTCCATCAAAAATGTAAGATTCACGTGTTTAAATATTAACAGTACCGTTATCTGAAGCAAGTAACATATTTTTTTACAATTCGTAACAATAAGCACAACCGGCCTGAGAATTTACTAATACACCGAGAGCGTTTATATACTCACTGAAAATTGAAACCATGAAAGTTTATCCATATTCTACACCATTTAGCCTTTTAACAAAACCGGTCAGTCGACGTCACTGTTTAACATTCATTCATTACGAATGTTTATGGTGCTCGTTATTTTTTGATTAACATTTAAATTGTGGGAAAAGTTTCGAGGTTTCAATTTAAAGTCCTTGGACATGAAGGACATGATCAACCTCATCGTGTTTTCAACAAAAAATATTCATAGCTATATTTATTCTTAGAACACAACGTTGACACATCCACTATAAACTAAGAAACACGACACGGCCGTTAAAATGGCAAATCCAGTCCAGTACTAGCAAAAGATCGACTTCGTAGAGATCTTTTTACCTGACCGCCCCAGAAGGAGGGTAATGTTTTTAAAATTCGATGCGCCATATTAACGCCTAGGTTACCGTAATTAGATACATTGTTCTTTCTTAAAATAGATAGCGCATAAAATCCGCGAAAATAATAAACAACAAGCGTCAATGAATAAAGTCACTGGATCACAATATAAATTCATCATCGGCAGATAAGGCTCTCTTCCCTTGCGGCGCAGACACCGTGCGGCGGAGCGAGGAACAGCTTGCCGTTGGCGCATGCGCACAGCTGGTATATGTTTTGATGGTGAGGATCGTGCGTGTGAGCTGCTGACGGTGGCAGTGGCAGCGCCGATTTTAACTTAGGCATAAATATACTGGGTGCGTCTAGGCGAATCTGAAAAGATTGGTGTGGATAAGGTGCTTTTCTTCATCGAAGGACATCATTTATACTGGTCTTTATTATGATAGATAACTTTTACATTTAGTCTTACAACGCGTGTGAGAATAATGTCTTAAATCACTATTCATGTAGGTACATAAGTTTCACCTCATACTACTGCCGAGTAACTTATTGACACAATCAGCGCGAGCGAAAATCCTACATCACATGCGGAGTTCACCTCCGTTAGACCACAGCTTTATTTACTCAAAGAGAGGAACTACCATACTAGTTCAAATAAGTTTTTGAACAAAACGCCGCCTAAAATCGTCTCGCTGTAACATTTACACTCGGTTGCTTTATCCTCTAGTGCCGTGAGACTCACCGAGCCGGCGACGGAGCGGAGCCGGAACGTGGTGAGGCAGCTGGCGCTGATGTCGCCGGCGCGCGACTCCAGCGCGATGCTCTGCGCCGCGTGCATCTCCAGCGAGCGCGTTGGCGACTCCAGCCTGCCGTCATGCCGTCAGGGTCATGTACAGTTTTTGTACAAGGTCACTGGTAATTGGATGTGTTACTTTAAAGGCCGTGTGCTAGAGCTAATTTGTAACGATTTGTCTCCGAAAACTTGGGGTCAAAATTGGTTGGTTTTCAAGTTTTCGACGTCGCAAAAAACAAGGCGTACATAAAAAAATATATAGTACCAAGTACCAGCAAAGTACATTGTCAGAAATAACAGATTCTTTTAATTCCAACACATGACTTATCTTGCAAAGAATGCACTATTTAACCATTTTAGAAAACTTATTAAAAAAAATCGTTGCAAATGAGCATTAGCAGAACCCACTTCAAGGAACACACTCAAATACCAATCACCCAGTTGTATATGCGAACACAGTAATATTGTAATAAATCTTGCGAGATTATAAATAATAATCATCTCGATATATAAAACATCTAGACTGAAACATATCTTCTGTCTAATTAAGAGGAGTTTTTAACTTACTTACTTTAACATATGTAAATACATACATACGTTTATTTGTTTGCAAGTAACCGGTGACATATCTATAATCATGTTATAATCTTGAATTAAGGTCAAAATGTAAGGCAAGTGTAAGGGAACCACTGGTTTTTACTGGTGAACGATAATTAATATAGAAACGATGTAGCTAGGCATTTGAAAGTTGATTATGAAACTAGAGAAAAGTTTTATAACCATCACTCTTATTATGAACTACATCACTGCCGCAATAATCAATATTTATTAGTAACTAAACACAGCTTTATTGAAAATTCTGAAAATTAATTATTTAATAAACAACATGTTCCTATAAATTTCGTGAAACATGTGGTCAAGGCATGCCTCCGATAGGACAACAAACTTCAGTAGGTGCGTTTGACATAAGTGTATGTTCAAACTAACGAGTTCTAAGTTGGTCTGCGACGAGGACAAAGCTCGTAAATTTGCTGAAGTACAAACACACAAATATACTTACAGCAATGGTTTTGAGGGGGGGGCTTTGACTAGGGGTGTCTGCGCGGCGGCGTGCACGGAGACGCCGGCGGGGCTGACCACGGTGAGCGTGTCGGCGCCCACCGTCACCGCGTCCTGGCCGGCGCCCAGGAGCAGTGCCCCCCGCGCGTCGCGCACCTCTAGGCGGGCCACGTTTACTTCGAAACGATCGTGCCCTACAACATTTCGTAGTATTAAAACTTACCAACTAAGGAACAAAACTTTTACCCCGTACCTATTCCTTTTTATCTGCCCACCCATTTATTTCCTTTTTAAGATAAAATTAGAACTCACCTAGATATAATCTACTCTGTAGCATTCCGTGCGAGTCTCTAGTAGAAATGGTAAAATTTCGAGAAGCTTCCATGTAAATTGGATATCCTCGACGTGACTTGATGGTGGACGCGAACAGAGAGTCCAACATTAGAGCTTGCCCCAATAGTTGTAAGCCTCCGGGCACTATGCGAAGTTGGCCCATTCCTTCCTACAAAATAAATAAGACGACTATACGATATATAATATACGATAAGTAAAATATAGACCACAATAATAATTATAACAAAAACTGGATACAAAATAGGTGGTCAGAAACAAACGCTTAACATCTTAACAATTAGTGGGCGGAAATCAGTCTCCACCTTACATAATTGTTTCCTATATATGTTTTTCTTGATAGTATTAGCCTAATGTGTACTTATCTCGTTTCACTGACTGTACCCGACTACAATAATTATCACACTTGTCAAAGGTTTTCTATTGTTGAAGTCCATCAAACTGGCCTTACCGAATTAAAATCCAGCACTTTAAGCACCCACAGCGTCAGCGCAAGGTTGATGACCATCATCAGCATCAGTGCCATGACCAGGATGTACAGGCATTTCTTCCGCCAGCCGTAGATGCCTACTTTGAACTGGCTGTTGTAGCTGTTCCTAATGGAGTCGGCCTTTGTGTCCCTATTGCTATTATTGTGCAGGATCGGTTCCGGAGTGATTTTGTCAGCGTACGGTATTCTGCAAGAAAAGTTATCGATTTAAACAATGGGCTGTTGAACGGGAAATGTAGATGACTGCTTGTGATTGGCTGCCAGATTTTCTATTGGAAGAAAAAAATGTTATCTGTATTTGCTTTATGGTATGACTTTTGTTTGCTGCTTCATAAATATTTTGAAAGATGTATTTATTATAGTTTACTACACATCTTTACAATGTTCATTGTGTATAAACGTATTCGAGATGGCCAGACTAATTTTGGGACGAAACTGCCTTTTTTGTTGAATGTAATAGCTCATTACTCAGAAAGTTTTTGAGACTAGCACATAGTCCTAAGCTCTTTAGTAAAAATATAGGTACCTGACTGTTTTTCACTAAAGTTGTAATCTAAATATCAGAACAACTGACTGGATTCAAAACCTGGATACTTGAATATGTTAAGTGATTTGATCAAAATAATCTCACAAGAATAACTCAAACGAAATTATAAAATATTGGAAAGTACTTTTTTCATGCTTTTGTTTGGTAGTCTGATGCATCGTGTAGGGTATCTCTCTTAAAATAATAGCTTATTACAAGCCGTTTTTCATTTCAGAGATCGCTAATCATGTGCTATGTGCTAATTATGGCGTGGCCGTATCGTACAATTTGGTAATTTCACGATGTTTGCATAATAAAATTCTGAGTGAAGAAAATTTTCTTTGATGGTCGCTGAAAATTGTCGGTTATTTTTGAGAATGTACAATTGTTGTTTATTTTTGGGCTACCGTTTTGTACATTAATTTAAAGTATAAAATTATGAATCAACTTGATTCATCAGTTTCTTAGTTTGAAGACTAGCACCATAAGTTCGATAGTCTGATGACCTGCTTTGCTCGGTATTTTAAACGAAAGAAGTAGATGCATTCAGTGCCCTGCATTACCCTCTTTCTATTATATTCTTAATTTTAAGCGGAGTAAAGTTATGCAAGGTATTCACTGGACGTACATTTTAACTATGCGACACTTTCTTTTTCATTCCTACATCCACGCGAAAGAAGTCGCGGGCATAGCTAGTACAAATTAATTATGTCGCGGAACTATTATATTAAAACAAAGGTATTATTTTGCTCGTTATTATTTTGTAACATAAACGTAGAACAAACAAAGGCAGAGATAATGAACGTTTTCGCGGTAAAAGTCCTTGTTGCTAAAGTAAAATACTTGGTCAAAGCAAACTGAGATTATAAAACATTATATTACATATTCCGTCGATAAAATTAGCTTCATTGGTTCAGTTTTACATTCCAATTTGGGGTATGTTGTCGCAAGTCGCAGAGGGAACACGACTCCCCGCGCGTATTGGTACCATTAACAACGTCTGTTTTTACTTCGACAGCAAATAAAATGCAGTTTTATTTTCGAATACGTTTTATTGTTTTTTAAAACAAGGCTTTTATGGCCCAGAATAAACATTCCATATCCTCGTGTATGACGTACTTAATCCGACGATCGTAAATAGTTAATTCGTGCTATTTGCACAATAGTCGGTACCGATTTATTAGTAGTAAGTATGAATTATGTAAATATGGTTTAATAAAAATATCATGATGATACATTTACCTAACTAGGACGTAATAATTGTCATGGTGTATTTTTCAGATGACAGAGGTTTTATAGAATAGAAAATGTTTTGTTTAAAAATATTATATTCAATGTAAAGCATTTTGTAAAACATTCGACGCAAATTCTTAAAGTACATTCAATTCCGTTCAAGAATATATTTGTCTAATTCTATCACTCGCTGCAAGTAATTTCATATTCTTCCTCTATACGAGCGCAAAGATATTACCATGTTGGCAATTTTGTTTGGGATCATGAATGGATCAGATGTAACTGCGTTGGTGAATAAAATAGGATTACATTTACCTTGTGCATACTTCACCTATTGGACACGCCACTAACGTGGCCATAAGTCCCCTCTTTGAGGAGTGGTTGAAAAGACGCCACAACGTCCTCACCTTAAGCCTGACACAGGTACTCGGCGACGTACTCGTCGGGAGGAATTAGTAATGCTAGCGAAGGAGGTGGCGAACTATGTACGTGAGGGAAAGGCAAACTTCACTCCCCAGCCGCCGCAGTAAAAGAAGACGGCCTGAGCGTCGGAATTCGCAGCGCGATTTCAGGCAAAACTAGGCGCGAGCCTGCGGATGGCGAGCGATGACTGGTTCGCCGTTCGATAACAAGCCCGAGTCGACGGCGCGTTGTGATCCACGCGATGAGATATCAGCATAGAAGACGAAGCCCACTAGGCAGTGCCTGCCAGAGTATCGGGATTTGTTTGAAAGAGTCACCGCGGTCCTGGAACGCAAAGGGCATTAGGAGGAACACGGATGGGTTATAGTCAGTAAGACTCTCACACTCCCTTCCATTTCCGCCCAGAGCGAAAAAAGTCATTTGATGATTGCCCATCTAAAACAAAAAGAAATTGTATTCGGACATGAACAACTTGCAACAAAAAAAGTAATTTAAAAAAAAAACGAATTTTTCCAGGAATTTTTTTTTTTTATTAAAAAAAAACGTTGCCCCACACTAGGATTTACTCCTGTATCGTGGGTGCGTTCACAAACATGAAAACTCACATACACAAGACACCCAGACCCGGAACAATTATCTGTAGGCCATACAAACATTTGTTCCGTGCGGGGATCGAACCCGCGACATGTTGCGCAGCAGCCGAACGCTCAACCACTGCGCCAACCGTGTCGTCCTTTGCCAACCAACTGTTGGCTTTTCATGTTTATTCATGAATTGGTGAATAAAAATGATACAAAGTGAGACAAGTTCAACAACAGAATTGATCTATAATCTAGACAGAGAGAAACCAAACTATGAAAATTTGAGCAGCATTTCAAATAACAGTTAGGTATCAAAATTACCACCGTACGGCCGATATTACTATTACAGTTACAGTACTATTACATCAGAACATATGTATGTATTTCTATGCGACGCATATAAAAGCAGCCCATTCGATATTCGTGGAACTGGCCACCGACAGCGAGCAAGGGTCATAAATTTACAAGGATTCGAGCACGACAGGGCAATGCACACTGAAAAATTCTAGTAAGCTTCAAGGATGTAAGGGATATATTTACAAGTGCATCACGGGGTGGAAAGGAGAGGTATTACCCTCTTGTGTCTCGTCGCGACCGGCGACAATCATGTTCTACTACCTACAACATAGATTTATTATTCCTTCAAGTTTTACTGCCATTTAAAAATAAAAAGTAAAACCGTAAAAGTAACAGCACATTTCAGAATAATACACTTTTTATTTACAAGGAAAAATTATTATAGTGAGAATCTTCGAATGCTAGATGTCATCTTTAAAATCGCACAGAATAATATAATATTATTATCACTCAGTTCAGTCACTAAGTGAAATGAAGCTTTATAAAGTACACAGGCCACTCACTGATATAAAGCTGATCCTGGCGAAGAGCCAAGAAAATTCTCAAAAGAAGAAGACATCATATTACAATACAAAATAACAAACTGAAAATAACTGGTTCTTTTAGAAAAGTATACAAAACTACGTTCGTACAATAAGGGAAAGTCTGTCGTTCCTTTTATAACAGTGTCGGGGAGACAATGTTATTTATAATACGGAATGTGCTTAGCTGAAAATGCATTCTGACTGCAAACTTCAGAGAGTTGACGCGCAGAGTGCTCTGACCGCGAGGGATTCCCATCTTGGCAAGGTTCCTCGGAAAGGTACCTATGTACATGATAGCTGCTTAAGTTTTTAATTAGCCGACGGCATGAGTTTTATGACATGGTGTCAGTGTATTTATTAAGTGGTGAATATTTAGGAGCAGCTCACCCATGGATAGGATCTCTCCTTCCGTTTTCCTTTTTTATACATTGAAAATATTTCCAAATCAGGATAACTAACAAAACACAACAAATATTCTTGTATGTTTTTTGGTTCTAAGGTTATAAGATTTCAAAAAATGTGGCAACTATCCGGCTTTTACCCTACTAGTAAATTCAAAAGCATTCAAGGTAACAGAATACTGAATTTAAATCGCAATATAGAGACCTTTTACTATCATCATATTCAACTATAATATTCAGCGACTTTTCAATTTAAACATCACATGGTTTCTTTGAAGCGAGTACTTCGCAGGATTTAGGATAAGCCCGATACAATAAGAGGCGACTGATGAAGCTCCAAAATGTACATTCATTCACTATTTTGCCAAACTGAGGCGCTGTGCGTACAAAAGTAACTAAAGCCGGCTTCACTCACTGTTATCTGTGTGGATCGCAGGTGATATAGTACCGTACTTATTACGTAGTGGAACATTTAAAGTAAGGATTCTTTGGAATTTGATCATGGCGAGAAAACTTTTTCAAATAAAGAGTGCATTATTTCTTTTTATTACAATAAGACATAACTACAGCTAAGTACCTACTAAAGTAAGTGATCAACATCAATAAATACTTTTCCAATTCCGGGAATCAATATAAATAAGAAAAGATTGCTTTATTAACTCCTTACGTAAGCACTTATACCCAAAACAAAGACAAACTAATTCCTAAAGTGATGCAATTATTGTAAAGCCGCACATTTTTTTGGCAAGTCTTGTGAAAATAAAAAAGGTAAAATCTGTGCGAGAAGGTTCGTGCACTTTATCTCCCGGTCCACTCTCCCAACACGTTTGGAGGGTTTACGCGGCATTAGAAACCAATTACACGAATAATACCTACCAGTTGCCCTTTCTTTATACTTTTTGCTTTAGATCAACGCTGAAAACATGATTATATATTGTTACAGGTTCCGTTCACACCGAGATTCTTACTTAATAATATATTTTCGTGCTTACTTTACGCCATGAGAGGTAAATAACGTTAATACTGATTAATGCAGTGTTCCGCTTACGATTAGTTAACGTTACGATGTGTCCGGGATGTTATATTATTGCATTAAATACATAATAGAGATAAAAGGTAGAAATGGGGTGGAATCTAATAAATTCTCTGTGCGGAAGCGTAAACGATGTACGTAGAGACGGGCACGTAGCATCGCCTCGTAGCGCTCCGCAGCCCGTAGCCTCGTGCCTCGTAGCCTCGTAGCTCGTAGCCGGAGGCGTGGGCACCGCAAATGAGCCATATTAATCATCCCCCATCACGGCAGCTCGACTTTTGAGCTTCCTCTGTTGCCAGATTCTCCTTAATAAGGCAACCTTTTCCTCTCGCCAAGAATAAATTGAGATAATGAAATGGTACTTAAGAGCAAACATTACATTGGAATGTGACGATCAATGTGCATTTTTAGATTTGTCAGAATTAGAAGAGAAGCTAATGACATTAATTAGTAAATAAATTAGGCTGAAATTATGCATCGATAAATTTACATACATCTTCATTCCTATAAATTCTTTCCCGCAAAACGTATGTACATCTAAATGAAAAATACTACGTTTTGAATGGAAACTAAATCTAAATATGTAGTGGGTTATTACGCTCCGTGATTTGAACTTCATATAGTCCGGATTTAGATCGTGAATACCTATTTTACAAACCTACCTATTTCATAAATGGCGAATTTTGAAATTGCTTTTAGTAAGTAGTAGTACTAACTTTGTTTTTGTGTTTAATATTGCAACACCAAGGATCTCAGGCCTTTTTTTTCTCATTAGACTTCTCCCGCTCTGGGCGGAGTGTAAGAGAGTGTCACACTCTTACTGACTAAAATCCACCCGTGATCCTTCTTGTGCCCTTTACGTTCCAGGGCCGCGGTGACTCTTTCAAACAAATTCCGCAACCCTAGCAGGCACTGACCCTATGGGGCCCCGTCTTCGTTGCTCACAGCTCTTTGAGACGCGCGTGGAACACGACGCGCCGTCGACTCGGACCTGGTTGCTATCGGACGACAAGCCACCCATAGCTGACCGTCCACAGGCCCGGGCCTACGTTGGCCGGGAATCGCACTGCGTTTCCCGGGGCGTCTTCTTCTGTTGCGGTGGCTGGAGCGTGATGTTTACCTCTCTCGCACGCGGTCCTCCTCCTTCGCTAGCATTACTGCTTCGCAGAAGGAGGCGACCGCTTCCCATGCTTCCTCGCTCCGGACCATGGAATGAACCAGGGCCGGACGCGAGAGGTCGCCGCCACCGATCGCCTCGACGAGAAAACGGCGATGCTCCACCCCTACCGTATGCTCCACCGTATCCTCCGGGCGATCCAAATAGTGTTGACACCCGGACGTGTCTTCCCGCTGAATCCGTAACAGGTACCTCCCGAAACAGCCATGACCGATGAGCACCTGCGTCAGGCGAAAGGTGAGGTCGCCGTGGCGTCTCTCCAACCACTCCGCAAAGAGGGGACTTACCGCCGCAATGGAGGTGTGCCCAGCGCTGGGTTGCGACAGTCACTTTCTCCATACCTCAAGGATCTCAGGCCTATAGTGTTACTTATAAGTACAATGAATAAAACACGGGATTGGATTATAATCCGATCGCAGATGCCGTTAATAAGAAGAAGATGCCATTAATAAGTACGAACTATATAATTATAGTTCGTACTTATTAATGGCATCTTCTTCAAAGAATTATGTTACATGACTTCCATATAAAACAAAACATTTTTTTTATTCACTTTTCAAAAGTACTCTTTATTCTTTAGCCTGACCACTGACCACGCCTGATACTTCCAAAGTTCTATCGACATACTTGTCTGCCAGTGATTCGCAGCCAAGGAGGCTACATCATCACAATATAAATACTGGAATTGGGTCTAGGACACGAAAACGAAAACGAACGAAAGCAAAACGAACCAAAGCAATTCATTTAAAAAAAAACTTGTCATAGAAAACAAAACATAGTTCATTCACTTTTTGCACTCGAGTAACTTTTACTGAATATGGAGAGCATACACAAAAAAAGTAAACATTTCATCATCAACAAGTTAGCTTGGTAAGTCCCTTAGCCTAGCAGTTCGTTCCCTCTTAGAACTGTAGAACAAAATTATAATACGTTTTTTTTTCGTAGTAAATTCAATTATCTTCTTAACGTTAGATGTAAACAACCCTAACTTCTTTTAAGTTAAGGTTGCAAGCAAATCCTAGTCAGGTGCCCCTTACTTTTAGCCTGTATCACTATCTAGTTTTAATTACTCCCGGTCCCAAGCTGCATAAAAGCGCTGCGGACTGCGCGTAGCACCCACAGGCCCCAGGTTAAGCAGCCCTGTTATAAAGACACATAATTTAATATTCGGTGCTCAGTTTTGAATGCAGTAATAACGAAAAAAAACCCCTCGGTCTGTGAAGTGCGAGATATATCGTATTATTTAAAGAGATTGATGTGAAGGAATATAAATTCGCCAACGAACAAGAGCTGTTGCTCTTAAACAGTCTTACCTACGATTCCGTTAGTTTGTTTTTTTGACCGACACAACAACAAAAGAAGAAAGAGTTCGAGTTAAGCATAAAATGTTTTTATAGAATATAGAGGCGTACTAAGAAATAACTTTCACAAGTCCACTACTGAGTGGTTCAAAGTTTGTATGCGAACGAAGTGGCGGGCAGCAGCTACTATTGATATATAATGCTACAGTACAATGTGTTGTTGTACAACGGCAATAAACAGCACAGAGCGCGTTGTTTGCGCGTTATGACAGATACAGTGGGTAGTATGAAATTACTGGTATTTTATAGAAGCGCTAGGTGGGATAGTTTAGCAGCGTGTGCTAATTGAGCGTTTCAGCACGCGCCGGCGGCCGGAATGCGCGGCCGCCGCACATTCGTTAGCAATATTCCGCTAACGAACCAAACTAATGGCTATTAAGTTGAATAACGTAGCACTTTGCGCCACGAATACCGTACACACTCCCACTGACAGATGTTTCTAGAATCATACACAGCGGCCTTTTCAAAAACAACATTTTTCACAAGCTTTTTGCGTGACATTCGTATTGGTAAAATATGGCATTCAGTGACGACGAATATTTTAGAACGTACCTTTGTCATTCTTGGAGCACGTGAAGCCGGGCAGCAATGCGATGGAATATATGCAATGCGTCTTGTACAACACACCAAGGAGAATTTATGGCAGCTTGCTGTTACACGAATGGATTCAAACTAATCGCAACTTTCGTAAATATTCTTCTGCTTGAACACTTATGAATACTAATTTGTCTGTAAATTATGCACTGGTAAAAAGAAGCCTTAATAAGACTGAATAAAAAAGTTACCCGAAGCACAGCCCAAAGGTATAATTATCATAAATCACAAGACATAACGGGTTGTCGAAAAACGATAGCCGGTTTTTGCGAAATAGTTAACTAAAAAAGTTATGAGATAACTCACACAAAAAAAATACAGTTGACTTGGAAACTATTTTTTTTTAAATTGGTCAAAAAAAAATACGCTTTTAAGAGCATTACCTCAACAACATAATTTTAATCATTGTTTCAAATCATGCTATAAACTACTACTGTAAATTTAACGTAAAACTAAGCAACCAAACATTCAAAAACTTCTTCACATTTTTTCTCCTCGCTAAGAAAAAGAGAGCAATACCAGTGAAAGAAGTGAGTTAATGTTTTCCCTCAACATTTCCAGGCATCGCGGCACCGTCTCGTAGGCGCGGCTTGGAAATAACAAAATCCGCAGCACTCAGGCTGTCACCCCACAGTAAGCTGTGTAAGCTCAGACGATGGGAGAGCGATAAATTAAGTTTTCAATTTGCCAATGACGCATCGCTAAGACTGTGAACCGAGCACCCTTTGCTCATATATTTTGGATGGTCGCTTTCGAGTTGTTCACGTTATTTTATACTTTAAAATATTATCACATTTTTTTTTTCTAGATACTGTCGTCATTAAAATTATGACAGAACCCTGAATAATTTGTTCAGATATAATAACAACCGCAATGATAATATATCACAGCAGCTATTACGTATTTAAATGATCGAATTATGTTTTGTTGTGTATATATATTTCATAAATACAGAGAATGTTTAGTGGGGAGGGCCGACGCCGCCGGTTGTTTGCATGCAGCAAAATGCAGCGTAGCGCTCCATTATGTGGGTCATAAATCAAGTGCATTGAAATCTCCTTCCTCCTTCGTGTCGGTGAGCCATCGCCGAGCGACGGATATTTGAACCAATGCACCGCCGAACCGACAGCGCTACGCCGCCGCCGCCACACTTCGTAGCGGCTCGTAGCAATTCGTAGCGGCTCGTAGCTGTTTGTAGCTACGAAGCTACGATGAAACTACGCGCCCTATCTACGCTGCATCTTAAACTTTGTTCGCCGAATATTGACTGGACTGTTAAAGTTTCGTGTTCAGCCGTACTGTTGATATCAGGATGTTTTTATTTATTCGTAGAATTTGCAGCAATACTGTGTCTTTATGATTAACTTTTGTGTTAGTACTAGAATTTGTATGCGTTTCGTGAAGACAAATACTCAAACTAAGTAATATAATAATGGATGTTTAACGTATCTGTTTACAACGAATAAGTCCACCCAACATTTACTTACAGCATCACTTTCAACAAACAAACTCAGCGCATCACAAACACTAACAGCGAGCGTTAACTCCATAGATTTATATAAGTGCATATTGTTTTGCTTGGACAAGAATGTCAGCAACTACAACAAAGTTACGCGGCAAACAATGGCCCTCGGTCGCCGGTTGCCACCCAGGGCCGGAGGACGGAGGACGCCCATTCACTCACTGCTACTCAATGGCTTTTGCATGTTGCATTCCGTGCCACATTCTCGTCGTAACTCGCGAGCGCTCTAATATTTCTATTGGCTGCAAATTGCAGCCTATTGACTGCATTGGATTTTAATCTGCATACATTAATATTTTACATCTGTCGCGTTGACGCTGATAAAACTGATTCTATTCTATTTGTGTTGTAATGTTGTAAGTTGGGTTATAAAGAATGATGCCCAGATATGACCCACCTCAGACACGTTTAGAAAGATAACACAAAAATATAACTATTTATATAGGAATTATCCGTCAAAGCTTTATCTCAAACTAAGACGCCGTGATCATAACAAATAAATAAGTCATTTTACATATTATTACGCAACTTTTATTTTCACTTGAAGTTTGGGGTTGCCATTTTATGGTCAATTTAATTTAAATTCATATATTATTTAATTAATCAATTACGAAAAAACTAAACGTTAATCAGGTTTCAATTTTTAATCTGAGAAAACTGGCGGCCATTTTGTTTTTTTTTTTAATGTAACCCACTCGACTTTTAGACTATTATATATTCATACATTATATTAGATATTCATAAATACCTTAGACCAGAGATACTATACTTTATAATGATAAAATCACTGTTTAGCTTTGCTGTAGTTAGATATAAATTAAATTGATAAAGACCAAAATCCGATGCAACTAATCGATATTTCTTTTTAAATATGGCCATATTAGCCTTTGACAGATGATGGATTTGACATTAAACTGTAAAATCTACCTACTCAAGCTTGCTCCCAGCCTGTCAAAGTGTCAAACAAGTATTAAGGGAGCTATAGCAGTTTACGCGTAAAGAAGATTGCTATTATTCATAAGGTTAAAATGAGTAAATAACTTTGAAATTAAATTATTGTATTCAAATGATATACTTTCCATTCAAAAGTGGTTGAAAGTGTGTAGAATGAGTTTGTGACTGTAAAAAAAGTGTTTTGAAAAAATAAAAACTGTTTTATTTCCAAATGGCGACTTATTTTCTTAACTGGTATGTACTAGAAGGTGTTCATAACAACTTAAACCATAATTCCATAAACTATTTATCAGTGTTCACTGTAGGCCACGGTTGTTCTAATATGTGGGCATTGTTCTTTAATTTAATTTCAATTTACGTCTAAATATAAATAAACAAGTTGTTTATTGATCAAGAGAGTACAGATGGTGAGAAAAACAAAAACTTAAACTACTTAAACAAGCAAGATTTACAACTTATGTAACTAAATACATTATAAGGTAGTGAATGTTATTATGTACATCTGTTGACAATTAAAACGTTACCCTCTCTGTCAAACTAGGGTATACTGTACTACTGTATCTTAGGAGACAGTGAACGGCCATAGGGTTAAATTTCAAAATTATGTTTAATTTCATAACTATAAATTAGTGAGGACCCTACGGTAAACAATTAACAGAAAAATTAACAGCAGTAGTTAAAAAGGAAATTGAATAAAACTAGGTAAAAAACGTGATTCAAAAAAGGATATTTAAAGTATGTTTCTTACAAGGACACAGTATATCACATAGTCTCAATTTGACATACAAATTAGCACTCATCCCAGTAAACCCCAAAAGAAACTCGCAAACCAGTGTCACCCTTCCATATTTCCGTAGCTACGAGTACAACAGTCCGCCAGCACTTTCCAACATCAGCAGCCGGTCGAAACGATGTGGGTGCATCGAATAGGCGCTCGTGTCATGTATGGGGTAATACCTTCTCCCAGACATGTCCCGGCTCAGCGAAACGTCAAAGGGAAATTGAAAATTAATTTATGCTCCTAAACCTCATACCAGCTCGGAGATTGTAAATCACCGGCTTGGAACTCTTCATGTCCAGAGTGCCATTTCGTTTGACGTGTGTGAAACGTTGTCGTGTCGAGTTAATTACGATTTGTAGGGTGATAATATTGGTGGCAGGTATATATTTCTTTCCAAGGAAAGCTATCTGATTTCGGTTTTGTGGGGCTTAGTTTATAAGTGTATTATCATAATATGAACATTACAAATAAAAATAAAGTTATTATTATTATCTCAATTACGTATGTTTTACAATTATTAGCAATACAAAAATAAACGAAGTTTAAAGCTTAATTTGCTGAAGGCATATTTTTATCGGTCTAAAAATGTTAAAATAAAATAACATATTGCTCGCTGGTAGCGATCATATATTTTAAGCGGCTGTGCATTTTTCGTGAGAGAGAGCGCTTTGAAGCTCAATTTATTAAATATACTACCCTGCAAAATTATATGTTACAGGGATCCCTTCTATCATAAAAGGATTTTATTTAATAGATATTTCCTTTCATTTATACATGTGTAAATTGATTTCTTTACATTAGTACATGTGTAAATTGATATTATATTTATTACGAATATTATTTCCATTCCATTTCGAAATAATTGGTTAATTAAAATCTGATACATTCTTCGTTTACGATTGAAAACTGAAATAAACTGTAACAAGATAAATATCAAATATGAATGCAACAAGCATACAGATAATATTTAGCTAGCGTAAGAATTACCTCAAAACCTCCGAACAAGCGAACAATAACGGCAAAGATGTGAGTAGTATGGGTATTCCACGAATTCAAGTTATCCCATTGAAACATTTGACGAACGTATACAGAGACGCGTCCTCAAACAGTCCTCAGCGTACATGTAATGCGCGGCTGAACGCACTCGCGGGAGGACTCCGAAAAGAGTCATAAATACTCCCGACGCCGCTCACTTATAAATTAGGATCATAAAGCAGTTGCCGAACTTTGTTGGCGGCACGACGACCATAAAACAACGCTTACCCGCCCGGGATCGACGACGCGGCTCGTGCATCGCCGCTGATCTTTCAATTCTATGGATTATAATGCTCGCTTATAGACAGATTAATTTTTAACCGTCCAAGTTTATCGGTTTCTGCTTGCCATGGAAACTTAAGAAGTGAGTTAAAATAAGTAAATGGCTGCTGCTTCTTATGACATTGAAATTAAAATAAAAAAAATATTGGAATCCTAAAACCAATGTTCATACCTGGTTCTCTGAAATACTTCCACATAACGCAAACGCTAATCACACAAAATTTAGTGTTATTTTCTGCTTAGTTTTTACAGTTTCACTGCATTTCTTCTAATTAGAATATTGATCAGAAAATGATTATCTTGCACGAAAATGAAACCAATTTACACTGATAGTAAAGTTGTTCAATTTGTTGTATGAAAGAGTACCGCGTTTTCTGTACGAGACGTCAGAGTAATGTTCGCACCTTGTTGCTGGCATCGGGAATACTTCGCATGTGGGAGTCGCGCCCCTCTCTGGGTCAGTGGGGTATTGTGGACCGGTTGGGGGACTATTTCCATTAACTGCACATTTGGCTATTGAAGCTTTGATTAATAAGTGAAATTATACAACAAAATATATACCAGTTAAAGTTATGCATCGTTATTTTTTTAATCGTAATATTTTTTTTCTAGAAATTTGGCGTCAATCAATGATACGATTTCTTCAAAAATCAACTTTTAATTTAAAAGGGGCAAGTGTGAGTCTCGCGTGCAAAGGGTCCCAAACGACTCATGTTTTTTTTTACATGTTACTTATCTCGTAGATAATACATGTTATCTACAGACACAGTACACAACCATTTTTGCACACAAGATTTCGATCACAGTTTTACTATGTACCTATAATTCTAGACAGTTTGATTGTTGTGTGTAATTTGAAATTATTAGATCAATAAACATTTATTATTATTATTACGTAGGTTTCCTTGCAATGCAAATGTTTTTAATTAAGACCTATTATCGGTATTTATATTTTTATTTCAGGCTCAATTTTGGATATAAGGGGTGGATAATTTTTTATCTATTATATTTCAGGCCAGAATATGTCAAAATATGTTTTTTTGACTATATTTGTGTATAATGAAACAAAATCTTTTGAGGTTATGTTTACTTACATATTTTTTTGCATTGAAAAGTACTAGGAACAAATCTTGGCTATTTTTATAATGTATTAGTATTTTTTATAGTCTATCTTTTAACTGCATTTATTTACTTTTGTTGTTTATCACATAACCATGGACATTGCGTACTATTTGTGGGGAAGTAATAGAATTTTGTGTGTGTGAATGTTTTAAGTGTTTGAGCATTCAGAAATGCAACAGTACATTTTAACTTAATTAAATGTTATTTTTCACTTCTGTGTGGTGATTATATTTTCATATGACGCGAAGCGTAGTTCTGTGTATGTGAAATTATAAAAAAAAACTTTTGGGATCCTTGCAAAGGATGGCTGGTAAAGGCAGGCAAGATCTGGTGCTGTTATGTCATTATTGAAGTACAATATTTTGAATAGAAGTTTTATTCGTATTTTTGCTATTCAAAGAGACGACACAATAATACAATATTAAAAGATAATACAGCAAAATGAAACCTTGTAGGAACAAGAGTGAAGGTAAGAAAATAAAAATAGAACTTTACATTAGCTGACTCTGGCAAGTTTAATTTGTCATAGACTTACTTTACCAAATAAACTTAGGTAATTTATCAAAAGATATTACGAGACAATAAAGAAGCGGTGCCGAGTAGGTAGTCAGGCATTTTCTTGTTATTTATTTTAACAAATTAAATATAATTAAGAATGTCGGTCGTCTAATTTCTATAGGGCAGGTTAAATAATAACTATTAATATTTTTCGTTTAAACGAAGTCTTACTCTTAGTCTTACATTTATCAGCATGTCATCGCAAAAACTGAGGATACCAATAAAAGTACTTATTCGAGGGTGCGAAACTCACACCGTTGTATTGATTAACATAATTAGTACATCCATTCTGAAATACTGTACCGAGCCAACACGTAACATCATTACACAGTGAATGAAATGAATCATTAATTCTGTCGGCATTCCATCAATTAGCATTTCATGGATTGTAAAATTGAATTATATTCATATTAACAGTGACCACAATTTTATAATTAGTTTACCCAAAACTTCGCTTTCAGTTCTTATTAGTAGGTAATTGATAAATTGAACGCGCTAACATTTTGGAATATATTATCGAATTTATGACTTAAATATTCAGTGTACTGGTTACTGATAGGTAGGCAATCAATATTGATACTGTGATAGAGTTTAAGCAGGCCACAACTTGTGTTGAAGTGCAGAGAAGTATGGGGCTCATCTGCTTCAGTAGACTTAATCATGAGCTTGATGGGGAAAGCAGTTTCTTTAACACAGCACTTATTTGGAGGTGGTTCTTACATCTAATTGCTTGGGTGAATTTCTGTACTTATAAATAAATATTTGAAACTAGTGTTAGTAACAAACGAGGCACCTAAATATGTATGTGTACGAATATGTTTTCTTAACATACTTAAAAGACCAAAAATAGAATAGGACTTTCAGTCTACCCAGCAATCTAAGCGTTAAACAAACACATAACAGTTTCTAAGTAAAACAGTCCCAGTGCCACTATTTTAAGTAAACGTATCTTATTTTATTCGGCGGCGGCAGATGTGGAAGTTTAACTCATCATTTCGAGATCGCGAAATCGCTTGGAAGTAATTCGCGGAGGCGAGCTCCCCGCAGACGCTTTACTTACAAGCACTTGAACTTAGTTGCGAGCAAGTTGGCCGGCTTTCCACTCATACACTCCGTAACGACAACTTACTCACTTTTGCTCACTTGAGGCTTAGCGCCGCAAATATTAAGGATTTGCAGTTTGTTGTAGCTGTTAAATAGTTTTGTGCATTGATTTTAATTGTATTAATTACGCTGGGAAGTTTCTGTGCGATTTCTGATCAGTTTGGTTTTGTTGATCACTGAGTTGATGATTGTTCTGTGTGTCTTAAAAATACAATGTAGTATGTGGCTCACATCGTTATTTACAAGCCGATTTACTTTACTACATTACTACTTAATTTTACTACAAGATTAATTGAAACAAAAATTATATTTCTGTTCACGCGTGCATCTGTACCTTCGCAGATCCGCAACCTCTAAGAGTAACGTGAGTGTAAATAATTCAGTCGATGCGAAGCCTGCTCCCCGGGGCTTTGCTCCGAATACCAACATCTGATCTGTGATTGCGCACGATAAATCTATTCCTCTCAGCACACCGATTGTTGTTTATCCCCCGTAAATATTCTGTTTCAAATAAATATATTCACATCTCATTTAGGGTGTATAACATTTATTTTCGATGCAAAGTTTGGTTAAAATTTTCACGTATGAAAGTCAAAAGAGAATGGAAGGCGACAATAATGTCTAGATATGGAATGTGCGCCCTGGTGCGCCCGTAGCTGGGCTGGGGCAAACAAGCCAAAGCCGGGTACCTACGTGACACGCAGTACAATCGCGGCACGCTGCACGCTAAACTCGCTCGGTTCACACCTATTCAATTGTTATTTTGACAATTATGCGATTGGAATGCGCGAAACATTTGTGCTGTAATCTGTTTTTTTTTTTAAAGCTTTCATTAAGCAATACAATTTAAAAAAAAACAGCGTATCGTAGTTTTCTGCGCTTGTATATATAATTTTCTTGTAAAAAGTCAACGTGTTTTTGATGTCATTGTACTATGTAGTACCTTTGATCAAAATTGAAGTGGTTAAAATTATAACGGGATTTATATATAAATGATAATGATAAATGATAAATGATAAATGATTTATTTTTGTAAGTAGGTTGTAAAAACACTTTTACACGTCAATCTTTTTTTTTTTTTTTTGGCCGTTATAAAACTAGATGAGGCCGGTGTTTCCTAGCTGACTACCCTGAGAAGAAACACCGAAACAAACTCAGAGGTCAAGGTCTCTTTTGAAGTCCATACAATTGTACTGGTCAAATCATATGAGAACCATGTAGGTTGGTGTCTGAAGTGGTCTTTTGAGGAAAGTACCACACAGATTTGAGTGGACCTGTCCAAACAGTGCAAGCATTTGTCAGTTATCGTATAGCTCAAACTTAGAACTTTAAGGAGCTCAACGATTTGACGAACAATACCAAAGTAAGGACATTTGGGTAGGCCACCTAAAGAACTCAAACCGCCAGACTAACATGAATGAACCCCTGACGTAGCGATCTAAATGGTCCCCATATTCACAATACGTTATATGAGGACCATGCAGATCAGTGTCTGAAGTGGTCTTTTTAAGAAGGAACCACACCGTTTTGAGTGGACCTGTCCAGTCAGTGCAAGCCTTGGTCAGAGTCGATTAGCTCAACTTAGAATCAATAAGGAGCTCAACAACTCGACGAACAATGCCAATGAAAGGACATTTGGGTAGGCCACAAAAATACTCAAACAGCCAGACAACGTTAAAAAAAAATACTTGAAGAGGAAAAAGCTAATAATAACCCATATAGTCCTCACATTCACAATAGGGAATAAAATTAAAATTTAACATAAAAAATATGATACTTTACAAAGTAAGTATTCATGTCAAAATGAGATATTGATATAAAATAATAATAATAAAAAAAATATGATACTTTACAAAGTAAGTATTCATGTCAAAATAAAAAAAAAATTGTAATAAAATAAAAAGAATACTTTAAAAAGTAAACATTCATGTCAAAAATAAATGAAAATGTCAAACTGTATAAATATAAACAAAAAGCGCAAAAAAGAGAACAAAACAGAAAAACATTAAAACATTGGGCCGTGTACAAAACTGAAGCAGCTCAATCCCAAGCCTTCTTGTCCTCAAGATAATCTTTAACTGTATAAAAAGCTTTCTGGCATAGCTTACGTTTTATAAATGATTTGAATTTATTTCTGCTTAGTTCTTGAATAGGGCTAGGAAGTTTATTATAAAAATGTATACATTGGCATCGAAACGAACCACCTATTTTTTTGAGCCTGGTTTTAGGAACGACATAATTGTGTTTGTTCCTAGTATTTATGTTATGGATATCACTGTATTTTTTAAACAGATTAATATTTTTATGTGCATACAAGAGGTTTTCATAGATATACTGGGAAGGCACAGTCATAATATTAATCTCTTTAAATTTGTCTCTGAGGGACTGTCTGGGACTTAATTTATAAATTGCACGAATAGCCCTTTTTTGTAAGACAAATATTGTCTGAATATCGGCGGCATTTCCCCACAGCAGAATGCCATATGACATCACACTATGAAAGTAGCTAAAGTATACTAAACGGGCCGTCCCTAAATCAGTTAAGCCACGAATTTTCCTAACAGCATATGCTGCAGAACTGAGCTTTTTTGACAGTTTATCTATATGGGGGCCCCACTGCAGCTTCGCATCTAAAGTAATGCCTAAGAACACTGTGGTATCTTCGGGTTTCAACTCTTCACCCTTTATCGATACAACAGTGTTCACTTGTCGCACATGAGGTAAGGTAAACTTTATACATTTTGTCTTTTTCTCGTTTAGTAAAAGATTATTAGCATTAAACCAGTTAACTACAGTTGCAAGGGCAGAATTTACATCGTCAGTAACTATCTGCTGGCGTTTTAGTTTAAACAAAAGCGACGTGTCGTCTGCAAATAACACAATATCGTGTTTGTCTTTTATGAGGTACGGCAAGTCATTAATATAAATGAGAAACAAGAAGGGACCTAAAATTGAGCCCTGGGGGACCCCCATCCTGATTACAGATCCAGGAGATCTTTTACCGTTGACATCAACTCTCTGAATCCTATCACTCAAGTATGAAGTAAGAAGATCCAGAGAGGCGTTCCTGATTCCGTAATAGTGTAATTTCCTGATCAATGTCTCATGGAGAACACAATCAAACGCCTTGGACAAATCGCAAAAAATCCCCAAAGCATCGCATTTGTCCTCCCATGCATTATAAATGTGTCCTAGAAGTTCAACACCGGCATCAGTTGTTGAACGACCCCTTGTAAAACCAAATTGCTTATTATGTAAAAAATTATGTTTATTAAAATATCTTTGCAATTGATTTAAAATCAGTTTCTCAAAAATTTTACTAAAAGTAGGTAGCACTGAGATGGGTCTATAATTGGAAGGGTCTGATGTACTACCTGATTTAAATAAAGGTATTATTTTACTATATTTCATTAGATCAGGAAACTCACCACGGTCTACACAATTATTAAAAATAACAGCTAAAGTAGGAGCTACAATGTGTATTATAGACTTAACAAGGTCAACAGAATTACCCCATAGATCTGCAGTTTTTTTAACATTCAGTGAATTAAACGTCTTTACAATATCAGTAGAAGTGACATAATGGAATTTAAATTCAGCATCACAAACTGGAACGTTTTCTTTAAGCAAAGCTTCTGCAGCACTGGGTGATGAATCTAGATACTTAGTTTTCGATACGGGAATCTCTGCAAAGAAATCTTCAAATGCCGCACAATACTGTCATCAATAGCAAGGCTATAATCACTACTTCGATTGACAGACCTTCCTGTTTCGCTATTAATAATATTCCATGTCGTTTTAATCACATTACTACTATTTTTAATTTTTGAACCCAAGTACCTAGACTTGGCTATATAACAAACCTTTTTAAATAATTTTGTATAATTCTTAACATATAAGTTAAACTCTACTGTATTAATATAAGTTATATAATATATATATATATTATGCATGTTTGTATGAAATTAAACCTATCTATCTACATAGGTACTCGATAGGGTCTATGGCCATTTATACCAATTATAAGTATTAAATTTCATAAATCAGTCAATAAATATATAGCGTAATAACAATTTTCTGCCTGTTTATATTTATAATATTCCGCAGTTAGCTGAAAATAAGTTTATTTGTTGAATTATAAACTTATTTTAAGCTAACTAAGGAAAATAATAACGTACTGCAATTTGCAATCTTTTGTGGAGTTCGATTCGAGTAATCAAATAAACCGCTACTGAAATGATTTCGTGATTCCAAATATTTTAATTGACAAACAGAAATGCCGGGAAAATAGCGCTTAAATTGTGCTTGCATTTGCGGGATGTTAATTCAATGAATAAACATCACGTCAGAACAACATCAAAATCCACTTCCTACTAGCTATGGCGTTGCCTCACTTGCCATGCAATTCAATTAAGCTCACTTTTTATGCAAACTGAATGCACGTTCACAAGTGAGCCAGTAAGTCAATCACGCTATTATTACCGCCATAATCATCCCGTCGTAAAAGTGTGATTATAGAATATTATTCCCATTACCAACTATTGTCCCACCAAGAAAATTCATTATATATGTACTAGGACTCGTAATATCTAAAACACGGTTTGCGTGACTTTACATAATTATCACGAAAATGATCACGTTTACTCGGATGCTATACATTCAGATTTCATAGAACAAATTGTTGGTTTTACTAAAACTTTCCTTCAATTGTATTAGTTGGAAATTGATCGCTAATGTTATTTGAAATTTTTGATCGTTAACCTAATTTAGTTGATCGACCGCATACGCTGTGATCGTGAGGTAGGCGTGAACAAGTGCGGCTGAAGGTAATTGACACCGCACAAGAGGCTCGCTGAGTCTGTACGTACAAGCGTTTGTTTCAACGGAACATAAAATTTACATGTACATAAGTTATTTGCGCCGGAGGTGCGTCGGCTCGTAAATCTCGCGACAAGGGGATTTCTGTTTGTGAAGTTTCTTTTTTATTTCCACTTTATCTGTGTAACGCAAAGGACTGTGAATACTCAGGCGCAACTCTGAACCCGCTCAACTTCAATAAATCAATTTGTGCACTTACCCGTACTTATAATGTTCTCAGAGAGTTCGGCACGTGTCGAGACCGACTCTGAATACGTTACACTTTCATCGCAAAAAGTATGTGAGCGTAATCCTATATTTTTATATCAGAGGATGCTTATGAAACTCTTGTTTTAACTTCTTTTCTTACTTTTAAATAACACCGTACGTGTGTGACAACTTATTTCTTCGACTTCAGATAAATTACCGAGACGGAAATTATTCATGGCGGGACCTAGTTTGTGAAATTTTAAACTGTCGTTGTCATTCCCCCATACCCAATTTAAGCCTTTAAAGATTCACTTGAACGCTACCGAGCCTTTTCAACCGAAATAAAACAAGCAGTCGAAACGGTTTGTCCGGTTCGTCGTGTTCATTTTGCATCACAAAGTTAGATGTGTTTGTCGTTCTATTTTAAACGCGATAACGCCAACTTTCCAGTCCTCGAAATGTGAATACCTTGTTGCGAAAATGTGACTAACGGAAACTGTGTACAAGTAACTCCGCTGTCCTTCGGTAGCTCACACCCGCGCTGCGCCCCCCGCCAGCACTCACGACACATGCGAGCGCGCGGCGCCGCCTGCCGGCCACCGCGCCAGAACCCATTCAAATCTCTTTATTATTTCAACTTACAACGTTATTCACTTCTTACACAACGTTTTTTCACTATATTTATACATTACACGCGTAACAAGCACAAAGGAAAGTTTCCAACATTCAAGTTAACGCCTGCAGTATTTGAATTTCCATGCACAACAGTATATCACAACTAATCCTTTCTGAGGTTGACATTTTAGATTTATGGCAGACAAAATAATTTTCAAGTGGTTGTGTTGAGTTTATCAACTAAGGTTTTCTGTAAAATTGAACTAATTTAATGTGACCCTCTTCGTATGAAACTGTCACGAGTAGGTACTGTGTTGTCATATTCGTTGAGTGGTACTCTTTGCACAGTTATTTGGTACGGAATCATTTCAAGCTTTTAACCTGTGCCCGTTTTAAACTTATAAGTGCTTGAACTGAACTAGTTTTGTTGATTTTTTTAGGTTTTTATGTGAATTCGTTATTGTGGATGGTTGCTAGATATAGAATGCAGGTAATTTATGATATACATAAATAATCAGCTATAGCCCCTTAGGAATACAATATCCGTAAGATACAGAAGTACAATTAGAGACTAAAATCTTAACGCAAATTATATAAGTTATATAAACAAGCTACTGCTGCTATTTGTACTATATACATATGTATATATTATACTCCAATAATCAGTTGCAGTCTAGAATTCTGTGCAGCGTCGGAACGCAACGCAACCCACTGCCGACTATAATAATTAACTACTTGTTAATAATAATACCTCTAATATGCTGCTACCTATCTACTGATGCTTTCAAGAATTTAAAACTAGATATTGGTTTGAAATTCTACACCTTCTTGACCTGACATAATTAAATGAGAGAATTAAAGTCTTAGTAGAAATAACTAAGAATTCTTACAACTTGACATTATTAGAAATAAAAAATTGTAGTTCTCAGAGGATTCACTCCTCTGATTTATGAAAATTGGCAGCAAAATTTAAAAGTACTATATAGGTATATAATATGGACAGCAGAATGGGTGTTACTGCTGAATGTCATAAAAGTGCTACCAGTGAATTTAAATGTTTCTGCAAAAGTTCAGTCGGTCCCGTTTCCTTACAGACCGCGGTTACCAACTTTAATACACTTAATTTAAATGAAAATTTCTTTTGTTACGACTTTAACATATGATCCGTTTAAAATGTAAAGGTAGGCGTGGAAGAAAGAGGTATTAGCCTTCATTTAAACTTGTAAGTTTTTGATATCATTTGCAATTTTGATATAACAATTATGTTAAACCTTAAGGAAAAAGACAATAAACATAATTCGCACATTTAACCAAAGTTATGTCTCCGTGCTCTGAATAAAAATGATTGTGGAAGTGGAACATAAAGATTCCACAATATTATTTTGAAAGAGTCAAGCAAAATTAACAGGAACAAAAGTAGGAAGGGCACAAGTTAACTTTCAGTTGAAATTAATGAAGATTACAAAATTCACGGCCATTGAGTTCCCCGCCTCGTCGAACCTTTGACTCTAAGTTGCTTGTTAGACTAAATTGAGAGAAATAATAGGACTCATTTGTTTGGTTTAAAGGTTTCCAGTCCCATCCGCCGCCGGAAGTTATTATTTTACCGCAATCCGAACGCTCAATAAAGTAATATTGTCCTGTTAATTGGGAACCATTAAAATATCGGTACAAATGTAAAATTTAAGTATTTTAGCAAGTTTACTTGTGTATGTCACAGGAAAATTGCAGACTCTGTAAGATTGTAATAAATATGTAGATTATAATTTCTCGAACAATTATGAAAATGATTTTTATTTTCTAAGTAGGTTGTAAAAAACACTTTTACACGTCAATATTTTTAGCCGTTATAAACTAGATGACGCCGGTGTTTCCTAGCTGCCAATAGTTTCCCGTATGAGCGCGTGTTAAGAAAAAATAGTTTACAATTTCATGCGGTATTTTACAATCTTACGGCGATTGCAATTTTCTGATAATATACACAAAGCATTATCGCAGAAACCACAGGTATTGGTATATAACCCTATACTGATATTTGCCCCAATACCTCTTATCAGACAAATTTTGAACACTTGCTAATAGGGTGCTGTTGGCACCCTTTGAGTACGGATCCCTAATTAAATGATATGCTGTCAAACGTATGTCAGTGTCCTGTGATTGGTTGACCGAAATCAAACAGTCAATTAAATCACATAGAAAGCTATTTAATAACAGGGAGACAATTCTACTTAAGCAACGTTACATTCGCACAGTCAGTCGCAATCTGTCAAAAATGCCTAATTTTCCATACAATTTTGACAGATTGCGACAAACGCGAATACGAACATTGTCCAAAAATGAGTAGAATTGGCGTTCAGATTAAATACGGCAAGCTTTTAGAAATGCAGTCCTCGGGAAATGCATGTTTCCAAATGTACTATTTTTGCACTTCACATTATGGTACCTAATTAAAAAAGTAATTCTTAGCCTCTGAAGCTGAAAAGCAGAAATGCCCAATATATATGTAGACTAATAGAAGACGGTTGTATGTTTATGTAATTGTAAAAAAAAATATTTCCTCTAAACTAACGCCTAACCGTTGGTGTGTCCCCGGTATCATAGTGATAGAATACCACGATATTTTCTTAGGCTGTTTGGCCTCTGTGTGTATGTTCTTTTAAATAATGTATCATTATAGTTTTAATAAGTTTTTCTTTGTATGTTTTTTCGTGTGTGAGACACAAATAACCATTTTTTTTTAAAAACGTAGTTTTTCCAGAACCAATTTCAATCCCCTAATTAGTTCAGCAATACCAACATCGGTTCAAATCGAACGACTAGATAATTATAATGTAACGAAAAAAGCAGAATAGTTTTGCACGAAATACTTACGATTAAAATTTATACGATATATACATATGTAGTATCGGACAAAAACGGTACGGAATCATTAGAGAGGCAGTGACTAATGGGCCAACTTATTTAAAAACAACCGTTTTTGACGAAAAGAAGTTGCAATAAATTATTTTTGTAGTTCGTACAAAATCTTGATTTTTATCACCACTTAGGTACCGACAATACATATATCAACCTCTTTTAGGTACTTCTATGTAAAATGCAAACTTTTGTAATCATACTTCTTTTTTTAATGATAGAAAATTTTGTAATCTGCCGAACCCGCATATTATGAGAATCAGATCCATATTTTACTATTTAGGTTTCCCATCCGTCTATTGAATGGAAATAAAAGTACAAAACAACAAAACTCCTTTTTATTTGAATGAATACGAACTGGCCAGAAATAAATAAACGCAATTAGGTGTTTTATTTTAAAATCACTACGCTACCATAATTTTCAGAGAAAATTGCCAGTATTTTTTATTGCTAAGAATTATAATAAAACTCTTTTGTTATTTTTTTATAGTAACCGTTTAAATTCTACGTAGGCAAATGATTAGAATACATAATTTATCGAACAAAACGACTTTAAAAAAAGCACGCCTTCCATGTCAAAAAGTGAACTAAAAAAATAAAAAACTAGAAAGATCTTTTCATCGCAGTCGGGGGTACCTGTAAAGAACTATCCAAAAGAACCCCCCAAGAGCATAACACTCCTTTTTTTAGGCAGTCGCATACAAATGAAATAAAATCAAATAAGTATTGCATGTAATAATTATGTTACTCACTATTAGTGTATTTCTGTCTATCTAGTGTAAGTTCTGCATGTTTATTGTTGTTTTTAATCAACATCCGTTGTATTTGTTTGTTAAAAGTTTTTATTTTGCATACTCCATTACATTTGTTATTTTTCCATACACATTTGTTATCCCATAATATAATACACTTGGTTTATATTGTGACCTGCATTAAGACAAACCAATCTGATAATTAATAGAATTAAGAAAAACTACTTATTATTTTATTTTACATTCATATACCCGCCTCGCAAATTTTCTGGAATGTAAGCTATTTTTTATCTATATGCATTGATACAAAAAAATAAAATAGAAGTATCTGCTCGCGTCGTTTTGTATACCCGGTATTTTTCTGTTTTATTCCCGAAATGGTGGGACCGATTTTGGCGAGACTTTTTCTGGCAGATTGCTGATGTGTGTGTTATTTATTTTATTTTAGCAAATGAATAAAGGTTCAATAACACAATAAAATGATCAGTTTTACAGGCAAGTGTTGGAAATTTGTGAAAAAAAAACCTCAGTTTTAGTTAACGCCAGTGAAAGATGAAAAAATCAACGCGGACAAGTTTGACTCTACATAAGCTACATATAATCAATCAATCTGTCCAGACTTTTCTCACTATGTTGTGATCGGCTTACAGTCTAACCGGATTCAGTTGAATACTAGTATTGTACATACATTGGACGACTGCCTATCTGACCTTTTTTTCTGGATGGGAAATCATCAAATGACTTCTCCCACTCTGGGCGGAGTGGAAGGGAGTGTCAGACTCTTACTGACAAAAACCCACCCGTGATCCTTCCTGTGCCTTTTGCGTTCCAGGGTAGCGGTGATGTTTTCAAACTGATTCCGCAACTCTAGCAGACACTGACCCTATGGGGCCCCGTCTTCTTTGCTGACGGTTCTTTGAGGCGCGCGTGGAAGACAACGCACCGTCGATTCGGGCCTGGTTGTTATCGTACGGCGACCCAACCATAGCTCGCCGTCCGCAGGTCCGCGCCTACGGTGGCCGCGAATTGCCCTGCGTTTCCTGACTCCCGGGGCATCTTCTTCTGTTGCTGCCTATCTAACCTTCGAAACCTAGTTACGAGGTAACATCCTCCTTGGCAAGATAGCAAGTCTCAGTCAGAGTTTGTGGCTTTTAACTACCCCCAACGGCTGTCAAAGATATTCAATTGACAGCCGGGACCAGCGGCTTAACGTACTTTCCAAGACACGGGGGAGTCTCGGTGTATAGTGCATGACCACCCAGCACCCATCCACAGTTCATCCTCGGTTATCGTTTTTTATCCTCGAAAACCGCACTGTGTGTTAGTTATTATTCGGACACGAGCTCCTCATAAGCTACATAGTAAGCAGTACTTTTTATTTGCAAAAAAAAAACCTGTTTAGGAGTTAGCAAACATTTATTAATCATAAACTTACAATACAGTACTCACCGGAGACCGTTCTTTACGCTACCCATTGCAGTTTGATTCGCAATCGTAATTTATTATGAAAGAAAACTAAGAGGCAAAATTAATATTAACCTTTCGAACAATTTGTACAGGAAAGGTGAAAAAAAATCATGGAAACCGTTGTGTTCTTAAAAAAAATAAGTAGAAGTTGGGAAAAAGAAAATACTAGTCGGAAGATTCTGAATTTTTTCCGTTAAAGGAGACGATTCGTGTTTCCTAGAAATGTAACCCAGCTGATATTATATGGTACAAAGAGAAGTAAATAATTTACCATTACCATCGGGTGTATCCCACTATTAGGTATTTATTACTATTAAGTATTTCTACTACACTATAGAAAATTGGCCTTATTCTCAGAGGAAATGTTGTTTTAATTTTAAGCCAAATACTTTAAACATAAGTTGATGCGGCGCTTTTAATTATTAGTTTTGCGAGGTGGCTTTGTGTGATTTGTACTGTAGAGTATGTGGTGGTAAACTATTCAAATAACATAACTGCGTTTTTTGTCGCAATAGAAATAATGGGATATAATTTGTAAAAAACGCTGGTTCCACTTTTTCTATTTTGTATTTCCATGGAAATAGTGGGATACACCCTTACCATCGCTCTAGCTAGTGGCTAACATGATTCTTTTCATTCTTTAAGTTTGTAGACAGGTTTATTGCCAAGCCCTGCGGCCCAGACTTGATAGTAACAAGTGTGGAATCATTGGATTCGGCATGGCACACGGAGTGACACAGATATAAGATATAAAAAAACAAGATGGCGGATAAAGAGTCGTCGTAGTTTTTGTGAATTGGACATGTGGGGTATTAAAACGGGAAGAGGTAGCTACTTCCGTCAAACAATATCCTGGGCAATCAGCACCCAGTCAGTTTGCACCGTTTTTAGTTCACTAAAAATTAATAGCAGTAGATATGTAAAAGTTTTTTTCCAGTCAACTACATATATTTTTGAGAAATGAATTTAACATTTTCCTACCTGCAATGTTTTGATCTTAAAAGTACAAATCATTTGCATATCGGTCGATTAATGTCAGAAAAATGTGTCAAGTAGTTAAGTGGGTAAAGGATACAGAATAATTGAAAACGTTCTGCTTTTTTTAAAGTTGTTAAAAATCGAAGGAAGCTCGAAATACCAATTCACCATTTGTAATAGTACAGGAAGGAAAACCATTTTTTTCCGAACTGCATCGTTATTTCACACGTTTATTTTTGTGTCATACGGACATATTTTGCCAATGGCAGGTAGTAAAACCAAGACCTCACATTTATACGTAAACTTTTTTATTTATTACATACTACCAGGGAAACTTAAAAGATTTTGATAGTACTTTCGCTCGTAAAAATCTCAGTCCCGTAAAAGAATGCTTAAAAATATCGCTCATTTTTTAACAAAGCAGACAGAAGAAAACCTTTGTCACGAAAAGAGTAAAAAACGAAATTTCAAAGGTGTAGAAAACATAAAAAGGTGCTACTCACTTTCGTCCTTTATGGTCGGTGTAGACAATGTGGTTCCTCGCGGCGGGAGGCTGCCGCGTGCGGCCCAGCGAGTGCGCCTCCATCATCCGCGGCCCATGCCCTCTGCCGCTACTCAGTGGCTGCCATGCAGAACAAATCTGTGCTCTTAGCCTCGCAGGCGCCACACACAGCCGCCAACTGTCTGAGTCTTCAGTTAGTGACCGCTTCGCTGAGTTACTCCCCGGCCACGTTTAACAAGTTCGGATGGCCGGCTTGTTAGAGCTCGCTGCTCTCCACCGACATTGTATACACAGTTTCGACTTCTTAGCTGTGAAAGTTTCACCCGCTCTGTTGATTTTGTTTGTTAACATTGTCCTGTTCAAGAACTGTTCTAGATTTATCTCCTTTGTGTTTGTTCACTTTGTAAAATCAAGCCCAGCATAGACATTTCGTTTTATTTCGGTTTTCGTCTATTATGCATTACATTTATTGTTCAAACTTGGGTTTACGTTTTATTATTTTAAATTATTCATCTGTAACGAAAGCTCAGTTGTTAAACTTCGTTTTCCTATTTTGAATGTTACTTATTCAAGTCATCTACAATTGTTTTATTAACTTGTACATATACTTTCACAGAGTAACTCTTTTCTACTGAATACCGACTGTTATCTACTAAAGAATGGATACATAATTAAAGAAACATGAGTCACATCTCAAGAGACTTGTTCATAGGTTTGTGGCACCTTACATAACCATTTACTCAGATGTACATTGGAGGACAATATACCTGTATACTGGGGAGTACATAAAACTGTTTACATAAGCACTTATTTATCTTCTACGAGTAGGCGGAGCTTGGAATCGAGGCGGGCTTATTTGGAATCGACAAGGAGGTGGAGTGGAGGCATCTACTTGTTTATCAATATCTTCTGCGTTTAGATATATATAGACGAAATGTAAAAAATACTAAAGAGATATTACAGTTCCAAACGAACAAGGATGAAATTTGAAATTAGGGCTAAAAGTGTAACCTATAAATTATACTGTAATTAAAGAGCTACTCACTAATAGGAATGGATATTTTCACAACCAAATATTTCCTAAAGGTTGAAAATGTTTTCTCGTTTCATAAATTATATTTCGCAAGACAGTGTACAAATGGGCTTTAATTAACTGGGGAATGTCGGCGAAACAGCAAATATGCCAGGATCGGCCGGCCGCCCCGCGCCCGCCCGGCCGCGCTAACTACGATTTACATTCCCTTTTATTTATTTACAAGATACAGCAACACAATTTAATTTAATTTACAGACTGGGGTAAGTTTATTTCGCAAACCGACTAAGGAATTGGCGAACACTAATCAATATTGAAATAAAATACGTATTGTGTTAAACCGCGTATAGAAATATTGCTTTTTTGAAATAATTGGACAGAACTTCATAAAACGGTACTTTCAGTCAAACAAATAAATACTCACTACAGTATAATCCCCTGCAATATTTTTATTGCCCGTAACCGTGGAAGGGTAGTTATTAAGTTCACTGTAATGCTGATTTTATAAAAGTTTATTTTATAGCATTGGGTACATTTTGTTACTACGGTAACTAAGTAACATGTCTGCATGCATGAACGAATCACTGAAAGTGACTTGAGAACAGATCTCTACATTCTCCCGAGTTACGAACTAAGTTACGCTCGCGGCGCGGATACCGCCAGAGTGACCAGTGCACTCACCTCCAAGGCTCACAGCCGACTGAGCGCTGTACTCTTTACTCCGAAAAATTATCCATCCAACTGAACTTCCAACGATCAAATACTCACCATATCGCTCACAACATAAAGTTCATTTTCATTTTCACTCCATCCCCAAAAGCCTTTTCGAACGATGGAGTGAGAATTCTGGAGAATACGTCACGAAAATCTAATTCTTCGTACGCGAACATAATGACGGCTTTAGAACTGAAGATGATGGGAACCTCAAAATTTTCGTGAGATGACAAGCCTGTGAAGTAGAAACCTCTATGTTTAAGATCGCAGGGTTCATATTGCAGGTAATGTGGCCGCCAGAGAGGCGGTCGTAAGGTTTCGGGGGTGGCGCGTAAAACAGGCGCATGCGTAAATCTCTTGGATTATTTCTCAAACTCTGAACTAAGTTCAACTGATTAGTGTTTGAGTCACAAGTAAAAAATATTATCGACAGGTTGAGGTGATCGACGCAAATCTTACGTGCCTAATGTAAAAGATTTGAGTCGTGAATATTGGAATACCATTTTCAAATTGCTGTTTTGTAAAAGTGTAAAATGTTTGCTGTTATTATTTTTGGGGATTGGACCATCAATATTAAAAAAAATATAATAATTTTAACCAAATTTCTTTTTGTTTTAACTACAAAGCATGAATCTGTATGCTTATGCTTATATTATAAATAATAATGCTTGTTACCTGTCTTAAAATACTGGTATTCAGTTAAACCCGGTTGACTTGAAGATGATTTCAATATAGTTGGGAAAAGGCAGGCAGGTGATGACCTGATACCTGGCTCTTGAAAATTTTTCTTTCGTAGTATTAACATCTAATTGATAATTAAAAATACTTAGAGGTTCGTGCCTAAATAATAACATGCGCAAAGGTTAAGAGCGTTCATCCGTAAAAACCACGCTGGAGTCAAAATTGATGATTTCCGACGGACAATAAAACGATAATCTATTTAATTCGTAGATAAGATATTGACGTCAAATTATTGAGGATTTCATAATCTAGTGCTTGGCTGAAAAATATTTTCAAATGATCGTAAAGTTTTCTCATTAGAACAGTTTTTACTCAATCCCTTTTTAAAACTAGCGGTCGATGGTCTACGCAAATGCTAGATAATAGTAAAACCATAAACGACAAACTTATAGAAATATTACTATTAAAAAAACAATAACATTTACTAGTGCTTGGCTGAAAAAAAAACGTAATTATTGTAAGTTTTTATACAAGAAAAGTATACTCAAAAGTGTCATTTTTAGCCACTTTTCGAGTTTTTAAACGTGTTATTTTAGGATGAAATCAAAGGTATTTTTGTTGTTTTTTAGACCTAGTAAATGAAGACATTTACGATCTAAAACATGGTACATTTTTTTTTTAAATAACTTCTATATTAATTTTACTATAAATTATTTAGTACTACTATATAATCGACGCGGAATTGCACCAGCGCTCAGTGCCGGCCGAGGCCTTTCAGAGGTTGGACGTGTGTCGCTCGCGTTGCCGCGTGCTGCGTAATATTGTATTATAGTTTGTCGAGTTTTTAGAGCGACTAGGACGAATTGATACTTTTTGTTTATTTTTTTTAACGAAACAAAACTTTGATGATTACATATTTTAAAGTAATGGAGTTCAAATCATGAAAGAAGATAACTCTTTTTATGTATGATTTCATTTTTTTTCCGATAACTATGGGTAGCAATAGGCGCTAAACGGGGCAAAAAGGAAAAGTTACGGAAATTTGGCCAAGGCTAATGAAGCTAAAAAGTACGTTACCGAGGAACCACTTTTAATGTCGTAGCTGGTTATAGCCAATTCGCATTTTTCTTACACGGGGATTTTAATAACCGATAAAAAATAGAAGGTCACATTCTTCAATATTAGGACATTAATAAAAAATATATATTTGTTACAAACATACAAATATTTCCTCTTTATAATATTACTGTAGATTGCAAAATAAAGCTTTGATGCTGACGGGGCCATTATTTCGGTGATACTGTAGATTTCACGACACTAATTATTATACGAAACAAGTTGCGCTGTACTGAAACTAGTTTTGTGAAATTAATTATTTCTTCTTATTCTATTATTCTTTCTAAACCATACAAAAACTGTCAAGTCAATGGGGGTATGGCACAAGAGAATGATACCGAAGAATCACAGCTACCACAAGAGTTGATAAAGAATTGGAAATACTGGAATCGCAATCAGAAATAATAAATCTGACAAATGAATGCGATCTTTAGGTATAATTTTCCACTATTATTATTTATTTAATTTAAAAAATACAATTCTTTCAATGTAATATGTGCAATTCTAAATTCGAACTGAGTAGTCACGATGAAACACAAAAAATAAACTTAATTATGCCATAATTTCAGGAATTGGCCTAACAAATTTGAATGAAGTTGTTACATCGATGGACTTACTGTTATGTCATTATTCACTTATAGTAAATGTCATGATAAAGTTGCTGAAATATGGAAAAATTCCGCTGAAGAAAGTATGTTTGCTTCAGCTCAGGAGGAAACAGCTGCTGCTCGATTACAAGGTGACACTCGTGACATTCCGATGATACCAGTGGAAGCAGACAGTTGATGGAGCAAACGCTCATATAAAAACCAGTATAATGCAATGTCCGTGTGTTGCAGCTATTATAGGACATCACACAGGAAAAGTTCTCTACATTGGGGTCCGGAATAAGTATTCTGGAATTTGTGCCCGCGCAAATAAAAAGGAACAACAGCCTGCTCCTCACAAATGTTCTAAAAATCACGTTCATCATCTAGTATGGAACCAACAATACTGGTAGAAGGATTCAAGTCCTCCTTAGAAACTCGGAAATTAAATATAATACATTGATTGCTGATGGTGATGCCAGCATATCCGGGCGTTCTAATTCAAAAAATTTAATGTACCAACCATCTCCTCCGCAATTGCAACTGAAAAAAAATATATCTATCCCTCTGTCGGAGCGTAAATTGTTGACTTCTGAACTATTGATTCGGCTGAGAACAGCAGTAAGATTTTCGGTACGGTACTGGCAAACACAAACATTAACCGAATCAGAAAAGAATATAAAAATACTGAGAGATATTCTGAACAGCACCAAACACATCCTTGAAGATCAAAGTGAATGTGACTTGAGCTACTGCACCAAAGAGAGAATAAAGAAACAAACCAAACTCTCGAAGCCAAAACATTGATGTTAAAACTGCAACGCAATGTCTGGCAGCTGACTTATCTTTCTCGAAGTCTGCCCCACGATTTTACCAAAAACCGTGCAGAGCAGTTCAACACCATAGTAGCAAAGACTGTAGGTGGGAAACGCATAATTCCCTAAAAGATTCATATTCCGTCCGTTGTCATGCCGCTTGGTTAGTTTAAACACAGATAAACCTCAAACTACCCTTTATAAATGTGCCTACCAGAAAAGTCCAAAACTTTAGCACAGGGCTCGTGAACAAAGTCAATTACGCAAATGCATGTCAAACGCCTGTCATGAACCCAGACAATTTCAAGCAGGCACATGTAGTTTTCCTTGAAAATTTTAAAACACTGACCTTAAAACGGCATTTCATTGAAAGGGATACAGTTCTTCAGGCTATGAGTGCCTTGTGACTCGAGCTGAGAAGAAGTATTTTAACTGCTTCCAATTTTGCCAAAATTTGTAAACAACGCCCGAATTTGAATTCAGCACTACTCGTTAAATCTATTTTATATGGATATTATTTTTATTTCATGGCGATAACGTAATTTTTAATGTTAAACATGACTGGTATTACCAAAATATTTCAAACAAAAATGTGTGTCTTTTTGCGGTGTACACTAGTCCTGAATTTCCAATAAAAGGTGTAAAAATTTACAAAGTTTTGTAAAGATTTTCAATTTTGTAAAGAAAAAATGATTCCTCGTTTAACAAAATTTTATTATGTATGCGTTCTTCCCGAAATAATTGATCCCAGAAATAGCCGATCAATGCAATTGAGGGAAACTATTTTATGATTTATACAGCTTTTTTATCATAAATGATTTAGGTACTAAATATAAATAAATCTTTATTTAATTACCCACCTCCTCATCCTAACCATAAAATGAAAAAAGCTATCAACAATCCACTAGAACTAATTACCAACACTTAAGTAGGTACAATTATTAATATTATTTTTCTCCAAAATAACTAGATTTCGTCTGTAGAGGATTTCATATATGAAAAGGTGTAAAGGCAAAATAATATATCAAATATAATTATTTATTAATCATAAATCTACAAATCATCAGAATAACAATAATTTGTATTTAACTTCCAGTTTAATTTTTCTATAACAATACATTATTATTGCTCTAAAGCTAACGGATCTAAGTTGGTTAGTCGAAGTACAAAGAGAGCGCACGCGGCTAGTCTACGCACACAGTTACCCACGCTTCTGTGTGAGTGAAATTTGCGAACTATTTACCTAAACCTGACGTGCCGCGCTAGGCATGAACGCTCTTAAGCTGCGCTTACCGAGGTCGGTCCGAATTTCCTCCGTGCCTCAGAAAACATGTCAAGCCTTGGGTACCGGTCGTCATTTGCACATCTTTGACAGTCGTTGCGGGACGCCAGAAAATCTGATACCAGTCTTACCAAACAGTATCGTGTTACCCAGTTAATGAGTTGTAGAAGTCAGATTTGCAATTGCTCCTTGTAAAATACTGGTATTCAGACCGAACCTAGCTTAGTTGGGAAAAGGTGCGAATTGATTGATTATATACTATAATCAGCCTTTTCATGTTCCCACTGCTGGAACACAGGCGTCCTCTCTAGGAGAGGAAATGGGCCGTAATCCACCACGCGGTCCCAGTGCGGGTTGGTGAATGTCACATGTCATGATTATATACTGATTTGGTTTAATTTGAAATCCATTGCGATGCCTGCTTTTCCAAGTATTTAATTGGATTACATAATTATTTATTAATGAGCTAAGTTTTATCTAGCTAAGTTATATCTTCCTTTCCACACTACCTGGTGTTCTGTAGAAAACCCTCCTTTCCCTCCTTTTCTCCTTGTGGAAAAGTTAATTTTGTGGAGTACTTACAGTACCCAACTACTGTATGCATTTAGAGCACGGGCTCACTTCACGCACACTGTTTATTTTGTATTTATGGGATTTGAACATTTTTGACAGTTGTTACTGGTAAAGCCAGACGCTCCATTTAAATAACTGGTATTTAGCTGCATCAGATGAGACTGTAAGCCGACCCCAGCAAAGTTGGGAAACGTCTAAGCAGATTGTCAGAAGTAAAGTAAAATAATAATTAGCAGGGATAACGACTGTTGTAATGCCAAAATTAAAGGAGTTCATGAAATGAAATTTTGGAAGCTCTTGTCAGTCCCAATTTTTCCCCACACTGGTGAAAAATTTAATATCTCTTCGGTCAGTTCCATCATTTATATTTCTGTATTTGAACTGTAATGTACAACAAGGGTAAATACCCTCATGCTCCACTACTGTCTGCCATAATATAAGCCCCTCTTTTTGGAAGGAATCATGATTGTCTAGTCATCTTCGACTTGGTCTACAGCTGTGTCGCCATGAGTTCAACGGGGACCATTCATTAGTTGTTTTAGCCCACTGGGTGTGCAACTGACATGTTCGACTTACTTTGAATAAGTTAGTAAGTTTGGTTTTGTAGTCAGTGTTGTGTTTCCTTTACAACTCGGACACCCAAGGACGTCTCTGTCACCTGTGACCTAGACTAGATTCAAGAGCAAATCCATTTCACAATAAAAAAAACATCACGGAGGCTCCCAGGTAAAACTGCAATCAAATATTTTCTGTAGTACATGATTTTTTTGATTTTGATTTTGATTGACGATTCCGGTTTTAAAAATACATATGTATTTCACCGACCGAACATAATTCCTACAGGGTAGCTCATTCAAATTTACATGCCTATCCTGTTAATGATTTACCAATAGTAATAATAATAGTAATAGTAAGTTGACAATATTATCTACATTGGTTCAAATAAATGAAGAGCTATGACAAGGCTTCGAACTTCTCTCGCCATCTAATCCAGAGGTTAATATAGCTGTGTAAGTTCCATTCTTACTAACATTAAAAAAAGAAAACACCAAAAATGAAAACTACAGGATAGCCGAGTTTATAGAAGTTTTACCTGTTCCATAATAACACCAGAAAACAGACAACCAATGCTAATCACGACCCCATACACAGCATTAATAAGAGATAATGAACAAGCACGACATCGACACGACTATTAATAAAATGTAAGAGGTGAAATATTAGCGGGGTCCGCGGGCGGAGTGGCGGCGCGTCCGTGTAACTCTCAATATGAGCTTTGTTACCGCTTTGTGCCGCCATTTCTTGTGTCACTGCATTGAATATATCGGGTGCTTTCCTTTGTGCACGGAATATTGCTCGTCTTTTGTCGAAATGAACGTTACCTTCCCAAGAGTTGTTTCAGCGAAGAATTTCGCAATTGCAAAGTAATATTTCCCCTTAAGAATTTCGATGTGTTTCTTTCATGTCGGAGATGACTTTACTTCAGATTATATTGTGTTCGGAAATGTTGTTTCAAATTCGATTTTCAATATCAACGATTCTTTAACAAGTTGTTGACATATTTGTGTGGAACTATCAATAATTTTTCTTTGAATGATTATTATTTGTCCTGAATGTTTCTTTCATAAAGTGGAGCATCGTTTCTAATTAGTTTTAATTGAGAACGCAAGAGTCCTAGTTAGATAAATATAATTAATATTATAGAGCAAATCCTTTGTCCCAGTAATTGCATTGGCTTTGCCGTTTCAAGTCCAATAGCCATCTGACCACCAATTAGAGTGGGATTAGCGACGGTGGGAGATCGCCGTGTAATATACTCTTGAGATTGCTTGTTAATTATTTCAAAGTTCTTTCTAAGTTCTGTTACTCCATTTCACAAGTTTTAGAGTTTTTAACCAATTTATTAAAAACATGGTAAAAATGAAACAAAATCGTAAGAACTCATTTATTTTATTATTACAAATGACGCATAATTAAAATTTAAGATGGCACAAATAAAAAATGCAAGTTGAACCTTGCATTTTTTATTTGTGCCCCCTTGTTTAAACCCTACACACACTTGACCGAATTTCACAACCGAACCGACCGGACCGAACTTCCAAATAACATGGTTGATTTTGGTCGTGTATGTGTCTATTTTTATTCTGTTTGTCTTTCCTTAAAGTTGCACCTGCCATGTTGTGTCTGCACTTCCCTTACGTCGACTGGTGGAAAATACCTAAGGCATTAAGTCAGCCTTTGAACAGTGTTTTTTTACTAGTGCATAAATAATGTTATGGTTAATCAATAAGTTATCCCTTCCCCTAGCCACCGTTCAAAACTCAAAATCTAACCAATCAAAGAAACAATATGAACTCCCTTTAAAAATGATTAGTTGTTAAATAATAATAGTTAAATCACTGCTAGTAATCTACGAAGTACTACGAGCTGCTACGCCGTAGCAAGCTTCTAAAACCGGTTTAATCTCACCAATTTCTATAAACACTAAACAATACAAAATCCTTGAGTATAATTTGTTTTTAAAGTAATTATGGGTGGTCGTAGGAAGCCGCGTACGGTGCGGTACGGTGTGATAACAGCCGGATTGGAGCCGTATGCCGTACACGTTGCCGGTGCATTAGTGCGGCGACACACACCCTGCGCCACGGGTTCGGCCGACCTTACACACGACACACGCGCTCGACAAACTCACACTGCAAATACTGTGGACGTAACAGATCGTTGTTGGTAGAGCATGCGTTGGGGCAGCATGTGTAGCAACATTTTGGAAATTAAATACTTTTATGAGTGAAACGGAAAATAATGTAATAGGTAAGGTTTAATATTAAAATATTTAAATAAATATATCACATGAGACTTTCCAGTTTACTGGCCACTTCGTCTTTAGTACCTAACTCTAGATAATAAAACGTGCAAAAAATATGTCACTGCCTCTACAGTGAGAAAATCTTGGCTATATTTAAAAAAGAAATTACTAATCCGAACTCAATAACTGCACTTTAGTGTTGCCCAAAATCGGTCTTGGTCTTGTTCTTGCATTTTTGCAACACCAATACCAAAACCAAGACGAAGGTCAACTGATTGTAGCAAGACCAAGATCAAGACTGACCCCTGCAAGATTTGAGCAAGAACAAGGCTAAGCTTTTTTTTTATGGGAAATCGTCAAATGACTTCTCCCGCTCTGGGCGGAGCGGAAGAGAGTGTCAGACTCTAACTGACTAAAACCCACCCGTGATCCTTCTTGTGCGCTTTACGTTCCAGGGCCGTGGTGACTCTTTCGAACAAATTCCACAACAACAATACTAAGCCTGCGAGACTTTTGCGTCTCGCAGTTAAGTCAATTAGAGATTTGGGCGTTATTAAGTAGGTATTTGGTTTCAATCCCATTTCATAGACGTGCCCCAATATCAAAACCTTATCGCCATAAAACTAAAAAATATTGTATTGAGTTATTATATTTCCACTATTTAATAAGTAAGTAGCGCGTTACACACAAATATGTTCCCATGTGATAAAAATGTACCTAGCATAACTTTCTAGCAAAGTTCATACCTTGTAGGTACCTATAATAATATATGCGTGTATAAGTCTAATGAGTAGATCTAACGTTAATAAGTTGGTTTGTGCTTAAAATTGTAGCCAGTAAAATTATACAAACATTTGGTATGTAGGATAGGTTCAAAGTTTATATTATTCATCTTTTCAGTAAAATTTAAAACCAACAGCGAGTCGAGTAGGTGTAGTAACAGTTTTTACGCCAGCCAATGTTATGGTACAGACAGCACATCAAGCTACTGTAATCTGTCAAAATTCTTTCACACAGATTTTCTACTTTACCGCTCAAGCATTAAGGTTCAAGGTTGATTGTGAAAAATTGACGTGCCGCGAATAAACCGTTGGTTAGTTGGTGTCACCTACGTATGATAATTTACCGGCAAAGACGCCACGGTTTATCAAAGACTGTGCAACAAGTGTATCACAGCATTTATTTTGACACTGTTTGAGCGCCGCATTTGCCGCCATAGAGTACGGTCAGAGGCATACAAAATCGTTACCTATTTTGGGAAGCTTAGCACAGGAGGTGGAGGCGGACCTTTGGGTGATGCAGAGAATAATTGTGGTAGAGAACCAAGACCAAGACCAAAACTGAGAGCGCAATACCAAGACCAAGACCAGGCATTTTGACGCAAGACCAAGACCAGGCGTTTTGACGCAAGACCAAGACCAGGCGTTTTGACGCAAGACCAAGACTGGCTAAGTCTCGCCTTGGTCTTGCATTTGGACAACATTCATTTTTTCAACATTCTTGCATTTGCACTTTGATTTCGTTAAAACTTTCCAACGTTACATTACATACAAGTACATTTCGTATTATTATTTGTTTATTTAATACTTTACGCACACAAATATGTACAAAGTCGAACTAATGCCGGCATTTTCTACCAACTTTTGTGTAATGCAGAGACATAAAGTGGAATGTGCAGTGTTGAAAAAAAACGATGACTTGTTATTAAATATAGATATGATATTTATACTGAAATAAATAAAGTTATACACAAAATTAAACATAGGTACTTAAAATACAATAAATGAGTGTAAAACTTACACACCGCCAAACTTACCGCTGTGTTTATTTTAAACCAAATCCTAACCCGTAATCGGTATCGGCATCGGTCCCACGCTCGCCGAAGTGTTTGCTCGTCCGTCCGCCCGTGGCCAACCAACTGCTAATTAAGGCTGGATTACCGCCCGGGCCGCCCGCTACTTACTGTTTACAACTAGATTTGAAGACAAAGGAAATAATGTGCCGAACAATACCTTTCATTAGCGGCAAATAGTTTCATTCCAGCCGCTAATGCATGGTACGTTACTGGCACACTTTACGCCTGCTGTATAATTTTGTGAGCTGAGAATTTAGATCGGTTTGATAGTTTATTAAGTTGTTATTAATTATTGTTTGATTGTTGCCAGTAGTTTCTTAATTTGTATAAAGGACTAGCCCCCGATTTTGAGTTAAGTAGGTTATTATTTATGATTGTTTGAATTGTTGTATTTGTGAACCTTTACGTCACCCTGAAAACCTGCCTAGTTTTTTGAACCGTTATTCCAAAAAATTCAAATGTTACAAGTCGGAAACTGGCCCAAACTATATTTTCATCATTATAAAGTACATCACATTACATCGGTTAGAAAATTATTTCATTAAGTTATCATTATCATGGAAAAATATTATTTAATTTAATGTATGTATGTTATAAAGTTTTAATGTAAATCCATTAGCGAAACTTTAAATTGTTTCAGCCCAATACTAATAAACATTAACAACAAAACGAACGAAAAACATTCTAAAAGTTATTAAACAAATGGAACATTAGTCCTTTGAGCATTGAAACATAAATAAGATTGGAACAAGGCGATAATATCAATATCGAACGTTAATACAGTACGCCACAGTGAATGTAGATAGTTGTTTATTCCCGCAACGTCTGCGGTACTACCCGCAAATAACAGAAAGAGCAAGTCCTCAGGGCATCGCTTTAGCTTTTCAATTTCCCTTTCGGAATTATTCGTGCTAATCGAATACGACCGCGCCGGGTCTGGGACGCGGTCGCAATGATTCATTCATGAGACTAATGTCGCATTCCCACTCAGATACCAGGTATTATTGTGGTCAATAGCACTTGCGTTGCCGTCACCAGCGCTTAGCCAGGCTCATCGGATGGAGTAGGTTTAACCTTCAGTGAGCGATATTCTTGTGAGCTTTTTTTTACTATTGTTTGGCACGCGTTTGTCTACTATCTCACCTGATGGTAAGCGATGATATGGTCGAAGATAAAGCACGCTTACCTAGAAGTAACCTTTTCACTCCTAACTTAAAGAGTCCCAGGTTGTAGTAATCAGGAAACACAGACTCAGGCAGGGAATTTCACTCATTAGCTGTACGCACAATGAAGGTGTTCCCAAAACGCTTAGTGCGTGTGGGTGAGGTGTTCACAATGTAACGGTGGCGCATTGCCGTAAGTCTTGTGCGGCCGATGATGGAACGGGCTTGGTGGAATTAAACTATGCAATTCTGTCACACACTCCTTAAAATTCAATCGACAGAAAACTGACAGGCTAGCAACTCGGCGTCAAGGCTCAAGACTCTGGGGACAAAGAGATTGAGAGAGAGAAAATTGAGAAACTCAGAGCCTGAGTTTGTGGATCACGACCTACATAAACATTCAAGTTTTCTCTCAGGTAACAACCATATGACATCATCCCTGTTCTATTGTATCTATTTCGACCGATAAACTTAAAATGAATTATTCCTAATGGCTTTGCTTTTCTTCTAACGCATTTAAATAAATGTCGATTGGCTGGTTACCTTTGTTATGATTAGCGATACGAGCTTTTTCGAAGCATACGCACTTCTCTAAAAGAACCATAAAACAATCATTCATACTCCTCCGCAGCTCACGAGTAGGTATATCTATAAAATATAGCAGTAATAACAAAACTATCCGATACACAAACAATGTCCATAGAAAGTTTGAACGCATTGTTCGATATGAGGGTATGAAGGCGTTGCATCGTCGCGTTGCAAATGATGAGGCGCGAGGTATTGTCGCAGCATTAATGAGCGCCCGCGCCTCTCCCGGCGCCCAGCGCCTCCCGGCCCGCCGCCGCGCCCGGCGCCCGGCCGGCCCGGACAGCCGCGCGGAAGAGGAAAATTAAACTCCTGGGCCCCCGGCTCGTGTTCATTACTCCACACCCGATTACTCCACCGCTGTTTGTGAATGCAGCTCTAAAGTACCACTGAAAGAGCTGTATGGAAACATTGGAATTAGAAACTGCGATAATTAGTGCTCAACTAGAATAATATACTTGCCACTTTTAATGCGCTAGTGCTGCTATAACTTGTACATAAATATGTGCCGCAGTGTTTTGTTGTTTGTAATACGGAGACTGTTTGGAGAGGGGTAGCCTCTATTTGTTTTTCATTTTATTCTTCATTCAGAACACTGGTAGAAATATAAAGTCCGTGGGGTATTGCTTTAAGATTTCAATTTCCTTTCCGGAATTACTTGTACTCTAATCGAACACGCGTCAGGGGACACGGGCGGCGGGATGGAGGGGGCGGCGGGGCGCATCGCAACCGCAAATTACTCCAGCACTCTGCGTACGAATGTTTAAAATGTATTATTAAGATATTTACAACTCGCGCTTACTGCACGAGGGTTAATGTCTAATGTCCTTTAATTATTTGTTCCTCCCGACTAATCGATTGGGATTTAAGATAGGTGACAAATTATTTTTATTACACACGACAACAAAATTGAACAGTTCGTCTTACGATGACTAACTGATAAAGTAGATCTTGATCATAATGAAGTCCATAGCAAACGACGAGTGAACTATTGCAATTTAATTATACCGAAATAATAGATTTAAATAAGTAGTTATGCATGGTAACGTCAGTAAGTTATGTCGGGCGGAGGCGCGCGACAGCCGGCTGCTGATTGTAAAGCGCTCACAGACGGAGCCTATTCGATTTCACGGCTCGCCGCGCCCGATATTTATTGTCATCGGTGCAGTTGTACGACACGGCGCCTACTGAACCGCGCTGAAAAATCTCCATTCCCCGAAATCGGACGAAAACATTCCGCTGATACCCGAACCATCAAATTCGACCAAAAAAAATACGTACCGTGTAAAACGACTAAAACGTGACGTCGCCGCGGCTTTAACAATCGTTACTTGAATATGTTTGCAAGTAGCTACACGACACCTTGTCTCGTTAGTAAAAAGTGATGTTACGTACGATTTATCACCTGCACACGACACGGAAGGCCCCCGGAGCCGAGCTTCCTTTAAAACCTGTCAGCGCTGAGAACTGAAATGAAAACAAACGCGTGGATTTACACACTTGAAATATTATAGTGGCAATGGCGAATTTACCCGTACCGTCCGCGTCCTAGCGACCCACATCGGTTCTTTCATTTATTTAAATTAAATTTTCATAATTTATTCGACATTATCTTTGAAGTCTTTAAAACAGTGTATATGAGCCTCATGACCATCCTCACCAACCAACAATCAGTCAAGTAACCGCTTGTAGCCCAATATTACCTTAATTATAAAAGTTCCAACTATTTACAATTCCGATTTTTATCTTCTTTGCATACATCATATACTGGGCTGAGTACACCTTCTCCTACAGAACTTGCAATACGATCCCAAGCTACATCTGACCAAATGATAATATCTCGAGAACCTTATCAAGTTCGGCAAACAGTTTGCGAACTTATTATTCGGTCGATAGCCACCGCTCGCAGTCGCCGGTCGCTGTAGAGGGTTAACTACTGACCTCTAGTCATGTTTGGCGGAACAGTTAAACTGGTCAGCCAGTACATTAAAAAGCTGCCAATGGCTGAGCGAAACTGAATAGACTATAAAGTCAATTTCAGCTAAAAGCATAAATTGTACGGTGGTAACTCAATAGCAGAGAGATAGTTAATTGGTACAATGCCAACTGGGTGGATATCTTTGTTTTAATTCAATTGTCTCGAGGCTAATGCACTCGCTGGAGCAATCTTAACCGTGTCCCGACTGATTATAGTAACTTTTCAGGTTGCGTTACAACTGTACTTTCGGTAACAAAAGCTGTCAATTACTTGTTGTGGTTATATTATTTGTTAAATTTTTGGTACAATGGATTTACAACTTGTTCAGATTTTTTCCACATAGAAATTGAAAAAAATTAGTAAAGTATACCTACTTTAGTTTCAAGATTCCGAACATCCGTCTTTCCGTCTGTTACAGACAATTTTCTCTGATTCTACTGAACGGATTGGGTTGAAAGGGGGTAGAACTTTTATCGCATAGCTATCCGGCCGCTATTTTGATATTTTTAGGGTTCCGTTCCTCAAAAGGAAAAAACGGAACCCTTACAGCCACCCCGCGCGTCTGTCTGTCCGTCTGTCTGTCAAGGCTCTTTATCTCGGATAGGCGTGGAGGTATCGAGTTGAAATTAAAACCATATACTCAGGTCTACAGTCCTTTGAAGCTGTTAAAAAATCAATCGTCTAAATTAATGTAAAAAAAGATACGGCTGTTTATGCAAAATTTATAGGGTAGGTACCTACTTTTCGTTGCCCTAGAACTATGAAAGTTGGCAAGAATATAGATCTTACAGTACAAGTACAGGAAAAACTTTGTAAATCGGGAATTTGTAGTTTTATCACATATACATTTTTTTTTTCAAACTTATATTTTCGGTTGAAGAATTGACCGTGATGTAAGTTGATGTATGCGAGAACATTTTGTTCTTCAAAAATTTAAGTTTGTCAATCAATCTTACCTGGTATGTATATTTTGTTTTTATAGTTTATGATGAACTTCAATCATCAAACTTCAAAATTCATTACATTAAATTCAAATAATAGTTCCCAGCTTGATTTAACCATTTATATGAAAGTAAAAAGAATAAATGAATTACCCCTGAAAACCACTTTAATAAGAACTTTGACACTTTAGGGCACCAAACATGGTGCCCTAAAGTGTCAAAGTCAAAACGATTTAACATGTAGAGGATACTAAAACAAACAAAAAATGTTAACTGTTGCTAACATTTTTTGTTTGTTTTAGTATCCTCTACATGTTAAATCGTTTTGATTTTGAAAAAAAAACATGATGGCGGCTAGACTAGAGGGTATGCCAGCTCCCATACAAAAATATTCGAGTCCCTTTGATGTACATATGAAGTTCTTTAACTCTTTAACCCAAACACGGACGCGTTAAAAAGTTAATAAGTAAATATAATTATGTTGAGTATGGAGGTCACTTTTGGATGACTAATGAGAAAATGATAAAAAGGTTTTCAAACAAGATCAATTGAAAGGGCTTATTAACTGCTGAGGGTGTATTTTTTTATAATGGTTCAATAAATAATTTAGAAAATCAAACCGAAAAATTACCGTTCACCTCTAATCTACAAAACTAGTGAGCCAAAGAGTTATTTACTTATAATTATAGTCTAAAAAAAGAAGTTCATAGGATTAAAGTAAATTTTACAAAAATGAGAATCGTTCGACTCGCACTTGCACGTTTTTTAAAATATTTATTATATTATTGACATGGCTTTCACAAAACTATGTAGGCACATTGAGTACCTACCTGCATCAAAACCGGGACCACAAAAGTCAAAACTGCCAACCACGAAAGCACGAACGTATTCCGAGTTCGAATTCAGAGCTATTGAGCAGATAGCGACATCGCTGTGTGCTTAGCGAGCACAAATGTCGACAGTTGCCATGCGTGGCACTGAATACATTCTCCGCATCTCCTTATTGACACGCTGGGAGGAATATGTATAGGCCCCTGATTACCGGCTTAGGTTAATCATTCTCTTTATAAACGCTGTCAAATACTGAATACATTGCAGTACTGCACTCTGCTGATTTGTGCAAGCTCATTGGACATTCATTGATTATTGACTCTTGTACTCAATTATACGGCTGCTGTTTAATGTTCACGTTTCTTGTTAATGGTGTTAGTTTTGGGGGAGTGGTATAGATGGCGGCAGTGGTATATGTACATAGCGTTCAGAACCTTTTGTGTTCAAAGTTTACGTGGAAATTGTAGGATGTAGTAAGTGACAAACCATACCTAACATATCAAATAATATATCAAATTTGAATACAATACCGTGCGATCTCTGCGTACCACTTTTCCACAGATTTTCCAAAAACGATTCTGATTGTACAATATTTTTAAGAATTAATTCAAAGGAGCTACAACAATTAAACTTCCGAAAATGGCAAACAAAGCAAATTGATATGAAATAAACAATTCAATACGCAAAAACAGGACAGCTGTTTTTGAGTATTGACGACGGACAATAGACGTGCCGCGTGTTTGAACTGTGGAGAGGGAGATCGCATAGCGTAGCATGGCATTGTGAACAGTACAGTACATTGGCAGGAAAGAATATATCTAAATTTTTGTTTAATTTCAGTAGATTTTTTTATTTTGTCAGAGAAATTACCGGTATTTATTTTAATTTAAGTATGAGAATTTTAACTTGTTTTCATCGATTCAAAAGGAAACGCCATAACCACTATAAAAAGATACCAGACTGACGCGAGGTGGGCTTAATTTCACCAGATTATACCTCATCTTAGCAAAATTGCAATCCACTTAAAGCTATAAACAGTAATAAAATCGCACGTGCTATAAAATAACGCTTTATGTTACATAATCCTGAAAATTTATGACTACCTTCGAGACAATAATAAGAGTCGTCGACTCACTTACATCGTGATTAAATTATCATTGCAAAGTCAGACTGCTACAGTTAAAGTTATTTCTTGCTCATCGCTTCCACTGGATTAGTCCGAACGTTTTATTATGGTATTATTCAAAGCTGTCTTAATATATTAAATAAAACATGAAACTTGAGGGAAGATTACGATTTCGTTCGTCAAAATATTCTTGACACTTATCTTGTTTTGCTTTCCCCAGACGACGCACATTCATGTGTTTCAAAGTTCGCAGATTAATTCATAATTTGTAGTGTTAAATGGCTACAGTAAAACTGGTAAATTGCTTCAGCAATAAGACCGAAATGAAATAATATGTCATTTCAATTTGAAATGTAACGAAGCCCTAAGTGTTGCTCAAAATAAATTATTTTAATATTTTAGCTGGCGCAAAATAATGTTGTTAGCTGTTTTCCGGCGAGATTACGAACTAATAACATTACAAAACAAGCTCTTTGCGGGTAAATTATGCATGCACTCTCGGATCATTACCGAGGCTCGCTTGGCCTCAGTTCAAAATCTTGCGATTGCTTCGCGAACCAAATCTTTCACAGCATTTTAATGTGTACTGTTAAACTTGCGCTAATCGTCTACGGTAATGTTTTTGACACGCGAAATGATTAGATTGACGATACCTAATGGAATGGATACAATCAATTGCAAAGAAAAGAACAGAATTGCAAAGAAGAGAAAGCAAAGAATTGCACAGCAAAGAGTACGAATGTATTGAATTTTAGTCAACAATTTGTTATTCTACCAGCCAGTTAGATAACTATCATGAGAACAAGATGCTAAAAAATTCAAGATTCAAAATATTTATAGGAAATAAACTATTTATGAATTGTCAAGGTCGATGAAGCTATCTAAAGCGCAGATTTCTAACGAGAGGAACGTATAAAACTCCACGGACACTCTTTTAAATCATTTTATGTATTAAAAAATATCCTTGGTACATTATTCTTGTTACAAGGACTTAATAAAAGTAATTAATCAAATAAACGAAACTAACACAACATAATACCTCGGTCCACCCCACATTAGCCAATCAATGTGTGTCGCACTAGTAACAACACGGAATGTAATAAATAGTACTTGGTCGAGGGCAGGGCTCCCGGCTGCGGGCTGCGGGCTCCGGCAACATATCAGAAGAGATGCCCGCCGGGAGCGGCGGATTAGCGCGATCTTTTCCGAATTGAGGGTAAACATCCGAGAGCTGCCTCCCCAGAGTCCACGCTAAGGTGAGCCTGTTTGTTACTTGGATAGCAATCGTATTACTTTTCACTCGCTAACTATCTGATGTATAACGAACTATCGGAATGGCTCGTGGCTTATGCTTTTAAGTAAAAATAATGTGAAAAAAATTAAGTTACTAATGTTAAGTCAGATATGTAGCCACAAACATTTTGGTAACTATTACTAATTCAGCTCAATTTTGAATTGAAAATGTAGGTAGATAGCTCGTTGGTGACCATCTATGCTCATTTTATCTAAACAATGATTAAACAGATCAAACCGAATTTCGGCATACATCGAAGTTTAAAACAAATAATTTGCATTGAGATCGCTTACCATTCTACTCAGAACTGCTAAGATAAAAGCCAGAGAAATCCTCGTGAGCGCTCAAATTCTTGGAGCGCAGTGGCGAACCGTCTTTGCCCGACGGGCGGTAATAAAAACGGCTTAAATAGGATTTTAACCGCGAGTTCCTCGCCTTAATTAAATTGGATTTGCGAGTGAAAGAAATATACGTGAAAAATTCGTGTCGATTATGTCAGGGGAACGAGTTTTGAAATCCCTTTTAGTAAGCGGATTATGTTCGTCTCCCAGAGATTATATTTGTATTACATTTGTTTCAATGCGAGCACTGTTGATAAGAACGTCTTTAGGTAAAGCGATCTGGAGCAGTGCGCAGCTTTGTTTCGCCGAGGAGCCGTGAAACAGGAAGCAACAGCCGCGTCGCAGCCCGGCGCGAGCAGCCCCGTCGTCCTCCGCGCCTTCGTTCAAGCACGCATAGGTACCGCATACGCTCGTGGATACAATGTCTGTTAAATAATTACATTATACGAAATTCTATTTTACACGAAAGACACAAAATACGAGCTAATATTCTACATTATATGCATTTAATCACTTTTTCATGGTATTGTACGTGGTAACTGGTAGTAGAAATATTAAAACTCTGAAATAACGGCAGTAACAGCTGCAGTAACGGGGTTTTAATTATCACTTACAACGCCTTTCAGCCGAGGAAAATTACTGCCATAAACCATTTAGAACAGAGAATAGCTAAACGATTTAGGATGCCAGTTATTAGAATATAGCCAGCAGTTGTCTGCTTGACGCCTTGTGGCCGCATTTACAAGCGTCGTTAACAAAGTTACATTGATGTCTAAGTGGCTAATATTTATTGGCTTTTTTGCTTGAACGTGGCTAATTAAATCAGTGGCGGTTCAGTATTGAATAACATTATCCCTCAATTAACATTCGAGGGTCGATTTTTAAAGCAGCTACAAAGGCGAGCCGGTGTAGGCAATAAAACGGCTCGTCCCTTATCCGTCATTCAGCCCTTGGAGATTTCTTCTGGGGGAATAATTTACGTTGATCGCCCGGAAGGGGAGCGTAACTGCCTCACTGAAACTTAAAGCTTTCACTCAGAATGGTTGCGATTCGCGGTGTCTCAACTTTTGACTAATAAATTGGTTACGATAGAGTAAGTGTAATTCGATCTTCAATTACTTCGTTGATGTATTATGCGTAACATAAGTTTAGTTGTTTTTGAGATTCCTGAAAATGTACTAACATAAACATTCTACGCACATAATTGCTGCACACGGCATCTTCCTCGCCGCATATAGTTTAGAATTTACCCAGTGTTCAAAAGTTCTTTAAAATTGTTTTCAACAACATGTGTTCACGGCTTTTTTAAATTCCCTGCAAAGGGCGGTAGCTGCGATGATGACGTCACGTGTCGATGAGTGTGAATAAAGCCTTTGACGCCTTTCGCCGCATGCACTTCAAGCCAGCCGCTTCAATTCCAGTTTACACGCAACCCTTACCAAGAATCACTTTGCAATAAAATTGCAAAGCTTTTGAACCAATAAATTACAAAAGGGCATTTTTTCATGAAACACTCGTATCGTAAATTTACAATTTCAGGCTGTGCGTAGGTGACTACTTTTGTAAGTTGACACGATTACAGTTAGTAAAAATATAAGCAGAATGCCAAATTAACCTTAATCCAATACTGAATTAAAATATTAAAAATTCCGAATTTAAAGTTATTTTATACTTTTTGTGTTTTTTGTTTTCGATGATATCTTAATTTGACTAACGGCAAAGTACACAACAATAATGACAAAACTTTAGTTAACAACTACAATTAAGCAAAAACCCACATATTTACCATTTCTTAAAAAATCCTCCCTACATTATTATTTATTTACATCGCATGCCTTATTTCCGGGTCTACCCTTTATATCAGAACTTTTAATGTCATAATATTATTTTGCATAACAACGGATAGCAGAATCTTGACTTCGCAGAAAATTGTTTGGTATAGCTTCATTTATCATACATTAAAAACTCATAATTTTGTAAGTCAGAATCATTTTTAGGCATAAATTTCATATCCATAACAAGTAAAAAGTAGAACCATTATATCGCTGAAAGTTCACAGTCAGAATCTTCTTTTGGTATGCATTTCATATCGGTAGTCATTAAAAGGCAGAACTGTCATATTTCAGAAAATTAGCTAACAGTTAGAATCATCTTTTGGCATACATTTGACATCTATAAATTGAAAGACTCATCTATCATTTTACAAAAAATTAATAGTTACAATAATTTTGTATTTCTTACCATTATAATAAAATTGATGCAAGCAAGCATGCAACATGCAAGCAAGCAGCATGCCAGCAATCATCCAGTATGCCAGCAAGCATACAACGTGCAACATGCAGCAGGCATGGTTTCTGTCACGGCTGTCCGGTACTGCGTGGCTCTAGCGGTCCCATGCGAGCGTATCGTCGCAGATGGTTTTCACGCTCACCACCGCAGCTTCAGCTTGCTGGGCGGTTTCACCGGCTAGCGTTAGCCGCGGTGGCGAGAGTTAAAACTATCTGCTCCTGAGGCCACCTCACCCCTCCACGCCTACGTGGGTTTAAATTACACTCAAGGGGTAGGGCAGACGGGCACGCCGCCATTGCGGCGGTAAGTCCCCTCTTTGAGGAGTGGCTGGAGAGACGCCACGGCGTCCTCACCTTCCGCCTGACGCAGGTGCTCACCGGACACGGCTGTTTCGGGAGGTACCTGTGTCGGATCCAGCGGGAGGACACGTCCGGGTGTCATCACTGTGTGGATCGCCCGGAGGACACGGTGGAGCATACGGTGGAGGCCTGCCCTGCTTGGGCGGAGCAACGCCGTGTCCTCGTGGAGGCGATCGGCGGCGGCGACCTCTCGCGGCCGGCCCTGGTTCAAGCCATGGTCCGGAGCGAGGAGGCATGGGAAGCGGTCGCCTCCTTCTGCGAAGCAGTAATGCTAGCGAAGGAGGAGGCGGAGCGCGTGCGAGAGAGGGAAGCCCCTCGCTCCAGCCGCCGCAACAGGAGAAGACGCCCCGGGCGTCGGGAAACGCAGGGCGATTCCCGGCCACCGTAGGCGCGGGCCTGCGGATGGCGAGCTATGGGTGGCTCGCCGTCCGATAGCAACCAGGTCCGAGTCGACGGCGCGTCGTGTTCCACGCGCGCCTCAAAGAGCCGTCAGCAAAGAAGACGGGGCCCCATAGGGTCAGTGCCTGCTAGGGTTGCGGAATTTGTTCGAAAGAGTCACCGCGGCCCTGGAACGCAAAGGGCACAAGCAGGAACACGGGTGGGTTTTAGTCAGTAAGAGTCTGACACTCCCTTCCGCTCCGCCCAGAGCGGGAGAAGTCATTTGATGATTTCCCATCCAAAAAAAAAAAAAAAAAAAAAAAAAAAAAAGGGGTAGGGCAGACAAGAATACGTGTAGTCGGTTTTGCAGCGAATCGTTTCTGTCACTAACTTTAGTAGCACAAAATGTTTACTTTTAAGACAATGTTTAAATTAAGATTAGGAAAAAATGCTATTTAATATCAATGGGTAAAAAAAAAATTTTTTCAAATGAAGTTCTACCATTTTCATAGTTTGCCAAGTGAAATTATACAAAATAATCGTAGCTTCAAGTAAACATTATGCCAAATAAAATTATGCGATCTTAAGTATGTCATTGTAAATTCGGGCATATAAATATTTGGCCAAACAATAATTATACTTAAAGAAGATTATGCCAAGTAAATTTCGGAACATCAAGATTCTGCCATATAGAGGGAACCCATTATTTCTACCAAGGCCCGAGAAGTAAAAGTAGCCGCAAGATACTAACGAGAGAGGATATTTAACATTCCGTGAGGCTCACGAAGCCCGGAGGGACGTCTTGTTAAGAAAAAACCTGCCCTCTGCGACACATCAATCGTAAAACATTGCCTACGTGGGCCTTCTGGCGGCCACTTGACTGTTAAGGTAATAATGTTAATTATTTGAAAAATTAAGGGTGACTGTTTTTTACATTTATTTTAGTGCTAAAAATATGGATTTTCCCTGATGAATTAATGATATATAAAAGACCTTTTTTTCTGGATAGGAAATCATCAAATGACTTCTCCCCCCCTGGGCGGAGCGGAAGGGAGTGTCAGACTCTTACTAACTAAAACCCATTCGTGTACCTTATTTTCTGGATGGGAAATCATCAAATGACTTCTCCCGTTCTGGGCGGAGCGGAAGGGAGTGTCAGACTTACCGACTAAAACCCACCCGTGATCCTTATAGTGCCCTTTGCGTTCCAGGGCCGCGGCGACTCCTTCGAACAAATTCCGCAACCCTAGCAGGCACTGACCCTATGGGGCCCCGTCTTCTTTGAGGCGCGCGTGGAGCACGACGCGCCGTCGACCCGAGCCTGGTTGCTATTGGGCGGCAAGCCACCCATAACTCGCCGTCCACAGGCCCGCGCCTTCGTTGGCTGGGAATCGCCTGCGTTTCCCGACGCCCGGGACGTCTTGTTCTGTTGCGGTGGCCGGGGCGTGAGGTTTCCCTCTCACGCACGCGTTCTGCCTCCTTCGTCGCTAGCATTACTGCTTCGCAAAAGGAAGTGACCACTTCCCATGCCTACTCGCTCCGGACCATGGATCCGCCGCCGCCGATTACCTCGACTTGCGATCGACTTGATTAACTTTTTGAACCATCTTTCGTATGAGACTCCATCACTTTTAAGTCAATTAACCTGCTACTACATACAGCCACTTTGTCTAGTCCCGTTCTATTAGCTTAAATACCTCCCCACATTAATAAATCCCAGAACATGCTGTTTTACCACATTCTCCTGGTACAAAAGTCACTAAAGTCTCAGTCGTTATCAAACCATAGCTACCGGGATGGTGTTATCGTTCGCCCATAAAAGGCGTGTGGTGAACACAGAGCTACACTAATTCCTCTTTACGAGTACCGATGGGTGGACTCGATATAGACACACGTATGTATATAATAAATTTTTTTCGCACTTTAGTTGACAAAAAAGATCATGCAGAAAAGTCATTTTTAACCGACTTCTAAAAAAGGACGAGGTTCTCAATTCGGATGTTTTTTTTATATTTGTTCGCGCATAACTCCGTCGCTTGTCAACCGATTTGAAAAATTCTTTTTTTGTTGGAAAGGGTATACTTCCGAAATGGTCCCATGAAAATTTTATCGAAATCAACCAAGCGGTTTTCGAAAAATCTAAAAAAAATATGTACTTTGTCTACTTTGACGACCTCTTAGTTTACTCTGCAAAGGAGCTGTACGTTTTTTTTTACACCAATGTGATTGGTTCGTTTAGGTGGGGGAGGGGAGGAGGTGTAGGTACCACTAAAAAGTGAAAAATAAAAAACTTTTTACAAAAAAATACAACCGACTTTTACGCAAAAAAGTGCAAAATAACTTTAATTTCGGAAGTCGGTGTTCAAAAAACGAAAAAGCAATCACAAACTATTTTGCACTTTTTTGATTTTTTGTGTAAAAGTCGATTGTATTTTTTTGTAAAAAGTTTTTTACCCGACCACGGCGAAGTTATGATTTTGACCAGTATGTACAATGTACATATAACAAAACAATATGTTCTAACAGTAGTAGGCAGTCATAAGCTGTAGAGAAAAGTAGCTTTATAACCTGACTATCTTCTGAACATCACTAAAATATACATACATTAAATATCATTAAAGTAAGTTATTTCTTTAAATAGATGAAAAATATTGAGTACATACCAATTCGAAATTAGAATATTTTACTGGTTTCATGCTTTTTAGGGCGTCATTTTAGTAGTGGGGTTTAATTATTGAAATTACTTTTTTATATCGATTTAGCAACTTACTTCATACTTTTGAGCATTCTAAATTTGTAGAAGTGGAGCGAGCTCATTCCGCTGAAGTAAGTTGTTATATAATTCGATGAGAAAAGGCAAACAAAATTATCTTGCAACAACACAAGTTTCTAATTAGCTTTCGATAAAGTTGTATTTTATTACTAGCTGCTGCCCGCGACTTCGTCCCCGTGGAATCCCCGATTTTAAAACATTCTTTATCGCTGCTCCGCTCCTATTGGTCTTAGCGTGATGATGTATAGCCTATAGCCTTCCTCGATAAATGGGCTATCTAACACTGAAAGATTTTTTCAAATCGGACCAGTAAAATTTGTAACGAAAATACCTTAAATTAATATTTCGCTACGAACCAATCCAACTGAACAATTCATTTGAAACACTGTCCGTGATTACCCCAGTCTCCTTAACATCGAATTTTATACAAAGTGCGAGATTTTCATTGGATAAACCACACATACTTCAGTAGTATAACGTACGTTAGCTCTCAAAACGGAGAGCTTTTATCATGTCACCATAAAGGAGAGTGCAGTGGTCGATGCAGGTTTGGCGTTAATTCTTGTTTACGGCGAATCGCTTTTAGTGGCCCTGTTCAAAGCGCCGCCCGACGCCGACAGAAGCCGCCGCTCCGTGGTGCGAGAGCCGATAGATTGAATTCACGCGTCTGCTTGGCCGACCCGCAACACGACAAGATCCAAACCGAAAACAATAATTGATGACACGTGCGCGTGCTTCACACCGGTAGTCCTGAACAATGATGCAAGCTGTAACATTGAAGATACGTACTTCACGTGATGCAAGCTTTTGTCGTATTTCAATTCGGGTACCTACTCTAATCACTTGTAATTCATGAAACAAAATAAAGAAAACATATAAAACGTTTCATTTTAATATTTAACTGCTAAAATAACATTTTAAAAGCTCGGTAGATAGAAAAACAACAGCTGAAAATATTTTCGCTCCTAATCCGTAATTTAATATTAATTTATAGTCGAAAATCACCGTCTCGCCGTCATCGAGTCGGAAAATAACGGAAGTCTTTAAAAGAAAAAGGCGGTGTTTTGAAGAGGTCGGAGAAACAATTAATCATTCTACTCTTTTATGGAGCTAAAGGTTGGAGGACACGATTGTTCTGTAATACTAGGGCTGTTCTTTTGTTACCATAAAACCGAATATATCACAATCAAGCACTCGTAGACAGTATAATAGTTTCCTAAAGACCACTTGCCAACCCTCAGCGCGTCAGTGCCTATTATTAAATGCTGAAAATGAAAGTGACGGAATATACCGGCCGTGTTTAGATAATACCTCCAAATAATGGACGCCGCGATGCGCATTAATATTGAGGTAAATCTTATTAGGACCGCCTAAACGCCGCGATAATATCATATTGTTTTGGAACTCACCATCCGCGTTTCCTCTCTTATGCTTGGAAGGGTTCCATCCTCAGGGACGACCGAAGCCTCTGAATATTCATAGTATTATCACAAACCGACTTACAGAACTGAGCAGCGTCGTAAATACATAATACCTTTCATTTCGAGATAAGAATCATTTACGTAGCGCTGGCGTTGTAGTGCGGCGTCGATTTGTGTGGAACAAAGCAATATTTCACGTGAGTGTAATAGGAGCACGTCGTTCGGTTTTTAAAGGTTTGGCGGGTGTTATTGGAAGTAGGTCTGCGCTGTAATTGTTGTGTTGATTTCCCCCGGGAGCGGCGAGCAGCTCTCCACGTAGTCGCTACCTGTGCCCAAAGCCACTGGCCCAAGCGCCCACTAGCGCCCTCGGTAAACAATTAAGCCACCAAATTACTGTTACAATCTAACCTACACTATATTGAAAATAAGCGTTAATAATCAAAAAAGTTTTGGAAATACCTATGATCCATTTGTTACTTTGAATTTCAAAAAGTGTCCGTCGATATTGAATGATTCCCAACATTATTCTGCGTCAAAGTATCACAAACTGTTGTTAATTCCGCCTAATATCGCCGACAACCTCTACGCGCTGTCACAGCGGGGTCCGATATAAACATGATGGATATCCCCATATAAAATGAATAAGCTTTATGTACGAAGCCCATGTAAGTACGCCCTTGTTTACATTCCGCAGCACGCCGCTTATAACGAATGATTCCAATATTTCATTCATAAATACTTTACTAAATACGTAATGACATACAAAAACATGCAGGTAAAACACCTGCATGTTTTTGATATAAATACCAAATAATTAAAGAGAATTTTAATAATTAAATGCATGTTTCAAATTATGCGTTGTGGTATTAAAATGTTTCTATGTAACTATGAGCTTTTGTTAAAGCTTATTTGTTATAACTAACTGTAATGCCTATAAAAAAAAATAGATTTCATATTCCTTTAAATTCGATACAAAATCGACAGATTTACAGTAATGGGTAGGTATGAAAACAACTGCAGGGTGCTCTACGTTTCTCAAATACCAAGGCGTTGAAATGTTTACTCTAGTCGCACGAGCCCCTATAATACATTCTATGCGGGGTGCATTCTACTCACTTTAGTGTCTGTGATATTAGAAGGCGTAAGGTAACTCCACAAGTCTCCCATATTATATATTACTAGCTGCTGCCCGCGACTTCGTCCCCGTGGAATCCCCGATTTTAAAACATTCTTCATCGCAGCTCCGCTCCTATTGGCTTAAGCGTGATGATATATGTATAACCTAAAGCCTTCCTCGATAAATGGTCTATTCAACCCAAAAAGAATTTTTCAATTCGAACCAGTAGTTCCTGAGATTAGCGCGTTCAAACAAACAAACAAACTCTTCAGCTTTATAATATTAGTATAGATATATAGAAATAATTACATTCAATTAAATAGTTTCGTTTCAATAGTAATAATAATAGGTAATAAACATTTGCTCTCCTTGATTTTCCGAAATAAATCCTTTCGCTTATTATATCTACATTAATCAAGAATAGTATATACGACCCATAATGGTACTCAATAAGTTACCATTTGTGCGGTAGTGTGATCTCCAAATTATTAGTGTACGCGGCTTCTAAACCAGCACACATTTTGTTGATGTCAGTTGGCAGCCTGCCAGCCCTGTAACGCGAACAAAATATCAAAGTGATAATAAACAATATGTTAGCGCCCCACTATACAAAAGGCAATCATTCTTTAACAAAAGATCTATGTTAAACTCGAGAAAAGATTAAAAAGGAAACGTTTGTCGGCTCGCTATCAACACTATCAATCATGTGTATAATAGCCACGTCCCCTAACACACGTTCTTAAATAATTTGTCAAAAGTCGCTCCCTGCCCATACTGCTGACGGTTTCCACTACCTACTTATTCCCGTTTTTCTTGACACTTGTATGGGAAATTTTTCACTTTTATGACACAAACAAAATCCCATAATGCTACCGACTTTAAGACGCCTTTATAAACAGTAACAGCAATATTCATAAAACCTTTTTAACCGTTACTTACTTAGCTAAAATACTAATAAGCAGACCCTTTACTCAAAAATTTCTATGGAAAATTTTAATTTAGGATCTCTTAAACAGTGTTTTAACTAAGAAATGCTAAAAAATATGTTATGAATAAGCCTGTAAGTGTACCAAAAAACTGTAAATACTGGATAAAATCAACAATTAACGTTTCGGAGCAATAGCTACACGACTTTGATCGATGAAAATACCCTAGCGTATCTATCAATACCTAGTAAATTGAGAAAGGAGTAAAAACGTTAAGTGGAACTTTAAAAATGAATTGCTAAATGTTTCGAATGTTTTTGTTTACGCCTACAAGGAATTCTATGCCGAACTCAAACAAACACGGACATATGCTGAATTCAATAGAACGGGCCATGTGTGCCCTGAATAGGCAGGTGATATAATATTTTTTCCAATTTAGAATCGGTCTGGATTCTAACTCATAGATCAAGCGTGCGCTAGCACGAAACCATTACACTTTGTTGACATCAACGAATGCCCTTTTACATATTCACCCCGAGCACACAAAGATTGAGCCGTGAAATTGAAAATGGTTTCTATGAACAAAAATTTATTCCAAGCACGTCCTCGACATATCGTCACAACACGAGTGCAGCTTGTTATATCTATGTCAGTGTGATGTCATATTACATGGCTTCACGTTGATCGATCTATTTCTGATATTATTTTAGACTAATTACCAGTTAATGCACTCTCATAGAACTATATTTTACGTACGTGCTAAGAGTAATTGCTCACGGAATACATCGCCTTGACGTACACGGAAAAGAGTAAAAAACATTAACTCACTTTGAAAGCGTTGCTAGCGCCTTATCTTGAAAATCGGAAAACTTTTTAAAACGTTAACTGTATAGTGTAAACCAAAGCATTGAGGTACCTACATGCGTTTTCGACGTGGGTTCACAGCTATTTATATATCGATTGAAATATTGGAATCACAACAAAAGGCCGTGAATAATGCACAGAAAGCTGATTGAACGGAATGACGGAAGTTTATAAAAGCGATTTAATTACGGTGCGTCATGATTTTATGGCTCATGAATATTTCCATATTATTTAAGTACTTGTTTCTGTGTCGCTAGGTGGTAAAAAGTGAGCAATTTATTATTAAAAAACTAATTTCTCACTCTCGGCTCGCTATGAATGAGCCATCATACAATCTAGTCGGTGGCCGCTGCAAAGCCGGCATTTGGCAAAATTTTATAAGCGTTCCCACTTCACAATAATGAAGTGCTCACTATATTTAAAATTGTAGTTTGTTTGCGTATTCCACCACCTTTGATAAAACTTTCGCATTTGGGTTTTGGGAGTTCTTTATGAAATGGTGGTTTAATGGTACTTTGAATTAAGTCAGCTTCGCGTAAGTAGAACCGTATGATATCTAAGTCAGTCCATGCTAAATAATAAATGATATTTGTTTTGTAAGTAGGTTAAACATTACACTTTTACACGTTCAATCTTTTGGTCAATTTAAGCTAGATGAGGCTGGTACTTTCTAACCACCTTCCCTGAGATGAAAAACCGAAACAAACTCAGAGATCAAAGTGTCATTTAAAATCCATACAAACCGTACCGGTTAAATCATATGAGAACCATGTAGGATAATGTCTGAGGGGCCTTTTGAAGAAAGTACCAAACATATTTGTGTGGACCTGTCCAGACAGTGCAAGCATTTGTCATTTACCGAGTAGCTCAAACTTAGAACATTAAGGAGCTCAACGATTTGACGAACAATACTAAAGTAAAGAAAATTTGGATAGGCCGCATAAATTACTCAAAACTGCACTAACTGAAACCCTAATATAGCGATCTAGGGTTTCATTTCAGTTTGTCTGGCCGTTCTTTACTATTTAAGGGTACTCTATCTCTAATTTTCCAATACACGTAGAGTACAAAATATTAAATGATCCTAACAAATAAAAACGAAATTCGTCGAACTAATCATGGAACCATATATATGTATGTAGGTAGTTGTATCAGCTTGTTATCTCCGTCGGTAGCGATGCGGGGCAGCGAGCGCGGCGCGGGCGCCAAGCTGTTTACCCTGTAAGTATTGCGAAAAGATCGAACTTAATCCCAGCGGGCCCCGCCATCCTGCGCTGGGTGTGATAGATACTGAAAATTGCATAAAATCCATCAACACTACTACTTTGTGCCGAAGCTTAGCTTTTCGACGGTTACAAAACGAACGCGAGGGAAATAGATTTAGTAGTTAACATAATTTTCTTACCTTACCGGATTTCTGTTGCGCGATACGAAGGTAGGTACAAGCTTGTTGATCAAAGTGTGAACATATTTAATTAGTTGGTAACACAATACTGAGGGCTACACCTCTACCCTAAGATTAAAAGTTACGTTATGAAAAACTTCACCCGCAGTCTTGTTTACTGAAACCATTTGCCAAAACTTTGCATTACGGTTAATTGTTTATCTAATCACCAATAGCTTTACTAATCCAATTACTATCGGAAATAAAATAGTCTAGTTACATGTAATAACAGCACCTTTGTACTATATTTTATTTGTCCCGCGAGGCAGATCAATAACATAATATTTCAGGAGTCACACTCCGAGAATAACATATTTTTCTAACCGCTTGAGCGGTAAAATAGAATCAGTATGTCAGCATTTTGCCGGAGGTCGAGGAGTGGCGGCCATATGTGACCGTGTTGTGGCTTCACATGCCCATACATGCCTATTTTTGTCTGTTATATGGATACAACTAATGGTACTTGGTTTTTCCTATAATATTAAGAGCTGCATGAGCAAAAAAGTATATGTGATCTTCACATAGTATAAAACAAAGCTTTCCGCCCTCTGTATGATTAGATTTTAATACGGTTTTCATCAATAGATAGTGATTCAAAGGGAAGATTTATGCGTAGTTTAATAGCATGCAACCGTGCAAAGCCGGGCGGATGCTAGTAAAAGGTAAAGAGGCTTCTAGTGTTGATTTATCTTCAGTAAATTTGGTTGAACGTCTTATATTTATATATCAAACCATCCTTAGTAAAATAACTTGTATTAATACAAGATCTATGGGAAATTAAAGAAATACGGAAAATTTGTGAAAATAGTTGAATTTTAATAAACTGATTATTTTTTAAATTGCGTTGATTATACATATTGATTTTAAGAAGTTTAGTTTTCATCTAAATCGGACCTGCAACTCTTTTGAGTACTTTTTGCAATTACTCACATATATCACACTTACATATCGAATTTAGCCAAACACGCCCATTAAAAAAAATACCAAACATCGTTCCAATGTACCTACATACTAATAGATAATTTGAAAATTCCATTTTCAAAACTCGAATAAACAACTTAGCAGAAATACTACAACAGTATAATATGAACATAAACGTCCAGTACTTCCAGACCATGAATCTGAACTGCAAATACAAGGCTAGGATTCAGTTAATAAAAGATGATATATTCACATAATACATCACAAATGCAACTTGCATTAGCAATAATTCCCTGGCCACCAAAGTGAACCATTATAACTAAAACAAGAGCAAAAGCAAAGTTGGAGGGAACACATTCAGGATTAAGCTTCACTTGGTTTGAATTTCACTTACGTACGTTAGTATACAAATGTACAGGTGAGGTCCGCGTCTCTTCATTATTATAGACAACGAGAATATTTGTTTGGCAAATGTTGTTGAGGTTAATAAAGGGAATGAAAAATAGTATAGGTTCTATGGTAGAATGTAGATAGGTCATGCCTATTACTGTCATAGATTATACAGAACAATAACAAAGCAAATAAAAATATTTTCTCAGATGTCTTGCAGTAACAAACAAAATACCTTTAAGTACATCTCAATTTGCGTCTCATTTCTGAAGTACCTACCGTTTTCATAGTCAGAGTAGTATATTAATAATGACTTATTTAAAAAAAACTTTGTTAATTGTGAGTCGCTTATTATTTTCTAAGCCCGAGTAAACTAAGGAAAATGCAGAAAGTGTTTAGCTGAATATTCCACAACAACCTTGAATTGAATATCTAAAGCACATGTTCTATCCGCATCTAAAAGAAAAAACTACGTACAAACCAGTACAATTAAGTTAGGGTGATTGATACGCTAACTTCACTCTGCTGATACACTTTATTGACACTGGGCGTGATGGATAGCGAACAGAAAGTGCCTTTAAAACTTCATAAATATTATCCTTTCGGGTCACCGCTAATAAATGACCGGTATTAACGACGTGCCATACATAAAGCTGTAAATAACATGTATTTTTGTCAAAGTATCGCAGCGATAAAAAGTCCAGAAATTGGGAAATATGTATACTGTATAAGCATAAAAATTAACTGAGCAAAAGTTATTTAAATGGACTTTAAAAAGCAGAAATATTGTGCAGATTTATTATATGTATTACAAATACAAACTTATTGAACAATCAGACCATAGTGAACTACTACTTTGTGCCGAAAATACATTACAGGATATAATGGCAAAGATTTAGCTAAAACCTACGTATCAATTATTTCTCCGTGCTTATAAAGATACGTAATAAATACAAAGCGAAACGAGTGTAACAGCGCCATCCGCATGACAGCGCGTTGCCTCGTAACAATTCATTCCCACAATCCCTTACATCTGAATTCTTAATGAAACAAAAATTGCAAATGTCATACCATATCTCCACCAGACCCATGAATACTAAAGACGCTATTGTGGATCGTTCACGTGCGCGAAATTGAGTCTGCTGCTCGCACCACAAATGACACTGATATGTCACTCGACTTCACCAAAAAAATCATTACCGCACAAGACTTCGGGCGGTACCTACACCATGTACGATGTGACAATAAATCATAAAATCTGATTTAAAAGAATGATACACGTCGTCAGAAAACAATTGGAAAAACGTGACCGAAGCGTCGATCCCGCGGCGGGGGCGATCGCACGTCGCGCCGCCCAATGCATACTAAGTAATGACGCCAGTTTCAATTTTACCTCCCCTTCTATTCATAACATATTTTAAAGAAAAAATCCAGACTTCTTGCGAAGAACTTGAAGTTCTACTTATTTCAGAAGCGGAATTTGGACATAAACACCTCTGAGGAGGAGTGAACGTCCCTACGATGAGGAGCACGTAGCGCGCGGGACGCGAGCCGTCTGGAAGAGGCTTGTTATAAATAAGATATTACCGCCGCCTGATATCTGGCTTGACTGTTGGTTAACCCGTGTCTTGGATCTGCTGCCAGCTCGACACGATTTTACTGCTCTCTTACTTTACGTGATCTGCCACCGTTCCGAATACATTCTTGGTTACTTTGTTAAACTCCAATGAGTACGTGCGGAGCACCAGTATCATAGCGACTATTCGTATGTACAACACAAACTGTGATCGCTAATAACCCTTAATTTAACAATAAAACACAAAGTAGAACTAATAAGCATAAATCGAACTATTCAATTAAAGTAGCTTCAAACCATGACGTTGACGGTACTTAGTATTCAAACGCATGCAAATTACAGACGTGCTATGCAATAAATGCCGACACACGGATCACAATTCGACAATTGGCATTTATGTCGCAATCGCATTGTATAGGTATTTGGTGGCTCGGGGTACGCCCCTAATTACAAAATTACTTCTGAACTAAACACATCAAAAGTATCTAGGGATCAACATATATTTTTGCAATAACTTTCCTCCTGATTGATATTAATTAAAATTTTCTTTAAGGATTCATCAAATAAAGTGTTTTCGTTTGTCACAGTAACGATAAACCAAGTCACCTTTGCATTAATAAAGAAATTTGCCATTTTCCTAATAAAGGGATTTTTGACATTTGAACCACTAACATTAAAGTTCGAAAAAAAGACTGAAATAACAGTTTTCTTTAAAATTTTATTGGGTAACTTAAACAATTAATAATCCGTGTTTCTACCGCGAACACTAACAACACAAGAACATCGGTTTGGCATACTCAAAATGAGTTCATCCAAATCACGCTGTGGAATGGCCGCCCATGTTCGTTGCAACAACAAAAAAAGGTCTTCTTGCGACTGGATACCCTCCATATTCGGCAGAGCTCTTCTCTGTAGCATATCCCATGCATGCTCAATCGGGTTCAAGTCTGGCGACTGAGCAGGCCAGGGCAGGACATTGATGTTAGCTGCGGCGAGAGTCTGTCTTACAACTCTTGCGGTGTGCGGTCGTGCATTATCATGCATTAACTGAAATAAGGGACCGATTTGCACTTGTAGAGGAACGATGACGTCTGATACAATCGTCTCAGCATAAATTTGAGCGTTGAGGTTGCCTCTGATCCAAATCAACTCAGTTCTTCCGCCGATCCAAATACCCGCCCATACTATGATGGTTCCACCACTATAAGGATGGACTTCCTGGCAGGATTTTAATCGCTGTTGGCGTCCAGGGGTTCTCCAGTGTCGTATACGTCTTGTATCCGGTCTCATACCAAAACGAGACTCATCAGAAAAGCACACGAAACGCCATTGTTCTTCTGCCCAATTTCTGTGTTCAAGAGCCCATTGATATCGAATCCTACGATTGTGCATTGCTATAGGTGGTACCCGTAGCGGTCTTCGGGAATGAAGGTTCACTTCATGCAAGCGGTTTTTGACTGTTTGGTCGCTAATTAAGTTCCCTGAAGAGTGATGAAGCCTCACGGCTAACATCATGGCGGTTATTGTTGGAGCTCTTCGAGTTAAGATTTGAATGTATCGGTCTTGTCTCCGTGTGGTGCAGCGATACCGTCCTCCATGGCGCTCAGCCAAGGTAAGCGAAGAGCTCTGCCGAATATGGAGGGTATCCAGTCGCAAGAAGACCTTTTTTTGTTGTTGCAACGAACATGGGCGGCCATTCCACAGCGTGATTTGGATGAACTCATTTTGAGTATGCCAAACCGATGTTCTTGTGTTGTTAGTGTTCGCGGTAGAAACACGGATTATTAATTGTTTAAGTTACCCAATAAAATTTTAAAGAAAACTGTTATTTCAGTCTTTTTTTCGAACTTTAATGTTAGTGGTTCAAATGTCAAAAATCCCTTTATTAGGAAAATGGCAAATTTCTTTATTAATGCAAAGGTGACTTGGTTTATCGTTACTGTGACAAACGAAAACACTTTATTTGATGAATCCTTAAAGAAAATTTTAATTAATATCAATCAGGAGAAAAGTTATTGCAAAAATATATGTTGATCCCTAGATACTTTTGATGTGTTTATTTATTGCAACGTTCCACGAGCTACAATAACCGTCAGCTTTAAATTGGCATTTTCATTTTAAATTACGTCACATGCGGCTGTTATAGCTAATTCGAATTAAATATTTGACGGCCGGATAAATCAACATTCTATGAATGTTTCCAGTCAAGTTTGTTTCAAATGGGAATTTAATCATACCTTTTAGTGACATCCTTTCGGTTTCCTAACTTTCCTATTGCGTAACAAAAAGTCTGGACGAAGGCTTGAAATTTTGTAAATTTAGGAAAAATATATATTTTGACATTACAGTTGTGTTTCATCAATATATCTAAATTTTATGTGTTGATATAATATACTTAAAATTGACTTGGTAATGTTGTAACAAGTGTTTAAAACTTTGATAAATTAGTATCCGAATAATTATCTTTGCTAAGTCGACTAGATGCAGTATGAGCGCCGCTAAGCCTACAGGACGCACACACTGAAGCAGTGGAAACAGTCGGCATGTTCGCACTGATACAGCGGATCTTGCGAATCGCGCTGTGGCGTAGGCCGGCCGCGCGCACGGCTATCTTATAGGCAGGCTGGCTAAACAACCAGCGGTGAACAAAGGCCATTATTGGTGAAACAGTTATTTAGTTTTCTTAAAAGTAGTAGTTTTTAAAGTAGTTCAAAGATCTACCTAATTAACTACCTCGTTAACTTAGAGAGACTACCTAACTACTCGTAGGCTTGTTAGATAATTATAATAAAACAAAAAGTAAGTTTGAGAACAAATTAAAAATACAGACTTATCTGGGAAAATACACTAATAATTAACCTTTTCTAAGTAAGCAAGCTTTTAAATCACTTTGATTTAGATAGGGACATGATTTTTGGCGGCAATGTTATCATTTAAATTCCAGATGTCAGCCTCTCTGAAGCAATTTTGTCAAATATTTCTATGATTGTATCCAGGCAGTACTCGTACTGTACTCACACCTCGAGACATTTATCCAGAACGATATTCGCGACCGAGACGTTAAATATAAATACAGCTTAAGGCCGCCTGGTGGGTATTTGGGTGGCGTGGGCCGGCTATGGCGTAGCAGCGTAGCGGCGTAGCACTCCGGCTACAAGTGCTACGAGACACGACCATTTGGATGCTACACATGAATGCAATCATGTTACATTTGTCCACATTAGACGGCTTACTTTAATCTTCTCCTATATGCTTGGGAATTACCTGTTTCACGAAGATTACTTTGTAGATTAGCAGATTTTGAAAATATAAGTTTTAATCATGATCTATTTTATTTATGGCCATGAATTCGTTACCTACATAAATAGGCTCGTACAAGAAGGGTCAAGCAAAAGTAAAGATATCGATCCTCAGTAAAATAAAGCCCGCATGCTTACTCAGTTCTCGATTACAAAGTTAGTTATTACGGTTATAAAGCCTATCGTTTGACGATTACATCCAAGCTCACTAACGAGAAAAAGTGAAATTCTGTCAGGATAATATGAAGTGAGTTAATACAGCTACCGTTCAGAAATAAGTGATAAGGTTATGAAAATTCAAGTCGCTTATACAAAAACGCTTTATTCAGAGTTATATTGTACTAAATGTAGCCTTGGATCGTGAGTGCCTGGAATTTTATTACGACTATGTAGAAAAACTCAAACTGTTACATAAATGGAACAGCGACCCTGCTCCTATTTTCTACAGATTCTAGATAGCAAGTCACAGCTTAATGTCGCCCTTATACGAAGGATCATTTTATTGATCGTAGGTACTGTTAAAAACAAGTAGGTACCTGTTTTCTACGATTAATTATAATGACATAAACTTGTCTGTTATCTCTCAATAACATTGTGAGTGTAGAACAACTTTTCGGAATTCAAGTAATCCCTTTTTATGGAAGGGAAATCATCAAATGACTTCTTCCGGTGTGGACGGGGCGAAGGTAGTGTCAGACTCTTATTGACTAAACCCACCCGTGTTCCTCCTAATGCCCTTGGCTTTCCAGGGCCGCGGTGAGTCTTTCGAACAAATTCCGCAACCCTGGCAGTGGGTGACTCATTCTTATTACGTTTTACTATAATTTTGTGAATAGATAGAGCGATTTTGTTTCTTAACAATATTACATGCACTACCTAGACTCGATAAAAAATACCTAAGGACCTAAGCCCGCCTGTGTACTTATACGAACGTAGTTTTACTCGTACTACGTACAAACAATACAACACATACCTTACCAATACATCTCCAAGAACAATAACGAGAACCAAAGACGCTTACAAAATTAAACTCCCTTAAGAAATGAAATGAAAACCGTCAAAAAGACAACTTGAGAAACAAGTGCATAATCAGCTTTGCCTCGATTAATACCGCGAGCCCCGAGGCACAGCAGTCTGTCTGCCTGCTCGATATTGCCAACACAAAGAACTAAATTATTTCCTCTTTGTTTTAGATGCAACACGGTTTCTTCGGGTGTCCCATTTCAATATAATACGTTCAACATTGTTAAGTTGTTTTGTTTCTAATAGTTATATTTATTAGTATTATTTATTATATATTTATGTGTGTTTTTAAAGCTTTAAGATGGTTTAAAACTGGTGTCTGGACCTAAGATCATGCACGATCATATACAAACATTTGGACCGTTATCCTTTAATGTCAAAATATTCAAGCATTCCAACATTTGCATTGATATTTTTTTTAATTGCTAGAAATACTCTATTATTTATAACTGCAGCGCCCTGCGGTTTCACCCGCGAAGTTCCCGTTCCCGTGGTATGGTACCCGGGGATAGTGTAGCTTCCCAACAGTGAAAGAATTTTTCAAATCGGTTCAGTAGTTTCGAAGCCTATTCAATGCAAACAAACAAACAAATCTTTCATCTTTATAATATTCTTTCTTTCTTCTTTATAGTATAGATAAGCAAATTACGATAGATAAGTAATTTAAACAATAAACAAAACATCCACTTTTATCTGGATTCGAAAAACATACACAAAAGAGAATCGTCGCCGCGTTTCCATTCATTGCAACAACTTTTACTTTGTGCATCGTGAGTCTCACCGTTCATCGTAAAATGAGTATCGTATCGATTTGCCAGTCGGTAAAGGGTGCCATAAACTCAAATTCAACATACAATAACAGTTGAAAATAGTCGGTCGTGTTCAACGAGTGGTAGTACTGGTGTACTGGTTGGTTCCGTGCCAAACTATGCATGCAAGGGTAATGTAATTGTTTGCGCGACGTCTAATGCACCCGTAACGACGGAGGTATCGCGTCTGCGTTCCGTTCGCGCCGAACGAAAATATTCGCATAAATAATGCCGCCAAATAACGTGAGCCATTTGTAATAAACTCACGGTAATTTGTTTTTACTACTTTTTAACATATAGTGCTTGATTAATAATACTGCTCAAGGCATCGCACAATGTCGCAGCGGTAAACAATTAGAGGAAAACCGCAAACATTGTCGGACCCACCTAATCCATAACTCATAAAAATATACGCGCAAATCAAACATTGACCTTTTGTACAAGCAAACAGAATTGCACCAATATACCTATTCTGAACACTCATAGTACTCACCCGAGTACAATGTGAATTTGTTTCATGATATCTAGTTACACAACGGAACAAGTCATCTTTAATAACTGTGGCTATCTTTTGAGCTATAAAATTAAATAGCTTTCTTAATTAAATTGCTAATATTCGTTGAAGGTTTAAGAAAATACCTAATAAAGACTGCATAAAACCAGAGCATCGCTTCCGACTATAATTTATTTAATTTAGATACTCGTAGGTACCAGTCGGTATGGGCGCCGGCGCGACTGACAGCGCGGCATTTTCATTAGGTTCGTTGCAGTAAGTAAAAACTTAATAAAGTTTTACTAAAGAATTTCTAATTAGAAATTTTAGCTCTTCACGACATAGCAATATTTCAGGCCCGTGAAGGTATTTCCAATAAAGGACTTTGCCAAGTCATAATTCTTCAAAGTTACGTGTAATGAGATGTGGATATTACGGCATTCTTATGAGATTTAGATGCTCCTACACAAAGAGACCGCGGCCCGAGAACTTGAACAAGCTTGCAATAAAATACACTGCTTTAGTCACACACATACGTTCATATACAAAAATGTGTTAAATATAGTCAAAGTTGTGCCTAGTTCGAGTGGAAAGAAGTATGGCGCGGCAAATGGCGCATAAATTTTGCTTCAAGAATAAGCGGAGGGCATTAAGAAAATATAGATTACATGTACAGTACGTAAAAATGGCTTTGCATTGCTTAACTTAGCATTAAATTTATGACTGTACATTTTAAATACACAAATAGAAATTGATTTAAATTGCACACATCCACCAAGTAGCGTGCCACAAAAATAGCATTCGTTTTGATTATTAATTTCCAATACAATTATTTCCAATATCTACTTAAATAAAGTACAAGAGACAAAGTACACAAAAGCATTTCCGTGGTCTGTCCAACGGAACATTTCGATAGCGGGACTATCAAGGTAAGAGGATCACAGTCGCCGTAATACCCGCTGCGTTCACTATGCGACCCTTGAATTTCTTATACTCTTTTAGCCAATAAGTACTATAACGAAACAGTTCAAATAACTGTTGCAGCTGTATCAATTTATAAATGGACTATCAGAATCGTGATCCGTGGGGGCTGTAAGATACGATACTGGGAATTGAATTCAGAAGTGTACGTTTGGCGGCGAAACGTCAATAGGTAAGTAATGTAGCTCTATTGCTGGCTTTGGTGAATTTACATAATATTGTGGCGCATAGTGAGCGATCAAAGCTGCAGAGGACGACGCGGACGCCACCCAAGTATGCAATCGCGCCCGAAAGTCGACATTTTGGAAAGTGGTCACGTAAAATTTTACGTTTGAGCTCGGCATCAGCGAGCGACGTCGCTTCGAACCTAATCCAATCAGAGCCAATGGCGCCGGACACGGGTGTCAATTTTGCACATCGCGCCGACAACACCACTTCGCCTGTCATACGCTGCCGTCCTAATGTACGTGTATGGGTGAATTTCAACAAGAGATTTATATTTGTCATTTCGGTGGGATTTTTTTATTTCAATGCTATCTACATATTTTTAGTGACAAATAAAACTTTAGCCTATTTTATAACATTGTGCGTGAGTGGACATCAAATTTCATCAAAACTTACATAAATATTTAAGGATGAATTTTTAAGAGTCCACTGAAATGAAAAGTGTCTACCGAAATGATAAAAATGACCACCGAAATGATAAACTGTGCACCGGAATGAAATAAATCCACCGAAATGATACAGCTAAGAACAACCGTGCCGGGCAGCCAGGGTTCCGTACTTTGTTAGGTTTGATTTCCACAAATTTTAGATAAACACTGAGACAGGACAGTAGACAGTTATTTTAATATCATCATTAATATATAGATATTACAGTTAGTATTACATATATCATTCTTTGAGGTTACAATAACCTCAAAGAATAATATTATTGTAATATTTATTAGTATTAATTTTTCTGGTTGTTGTTGTGTGAAAATGTTGGAAAACTTTATCGTAAATGCTGGTAACCATAAATAAATATTTTTGTTTGTTTTTGAACTAATACTAATACTTGATATATTTTCAAAAGAGTGAACGAAGCGCGATAAGAAAGCTTAAAGTTTCTGATTAATATGATGGCTGCATTTGTAAGTTATGCCATTAATGGTACTCCATTTCTTCTCATAAAATTGTTTGTCCGAAAATCATTATCCATAATGTTCATAACCCCGAACAGCAGCTTGACCAACTCCGTACAGAAATCAATAAAAAGCGCCGTGAACACTCAAAGATATACTTCCTTCACGACAACGCTCGGCCGCACATAGCCAAAGTCGTTCGTCAGAAGGCTATTGGATTTTGAATGGGAGCTACTGTCACATCCACCTTACTCTCCCGATCTAGCACCAACCGATTTTCATTTGTTACGCTCTCTCAGTAATCACATACACAAAAAATTTGATGATAGAGCACAGTTAACAGATTTCCTCGAAAGCTTTTTTACCTCACGGCTCCCAAGTTTTTCCGCTGAGGGTATCCATGCTTTACCTAATCGCTGGAAATGGGTTGTAGATAACAACGGTGCCTATTATAAAGACAAGTAATTGTAAATTTAAAATATAATTTAAAATTGTTTTGTTTATTTGCAACGCTCATTACTTTCCTACCAACCCAATATATATGTACATGTACTAGCTACATAGAAATATGTGTATATTATTATATCTTAAACACAAATATTACACAACAAATACACCCGAATAATCTAATCTACACTTACATTACAAAACTATGATTTTGTATTTGGTACAAGGATCTCTAAAACTTTATGGTTTTATCATTTCGGAGATACATTTCATTCCGGTGGACTGTAATTGGTATAACAGTCCACCGAATCCACTGAAATGATAACACTGAGATGATAAAATAGAGGTTAGTTCTACATTTAACTCCGAAATAAAATTATTAAAAAAATATGAACACTACTCAAACAAAACAGTACTTACGGCGAATTTAATACACAATTTTGAAACAAATTAAACGAATCTAGCACGAGTTATAACAGTCACCGAAATGAAACTATTTTTGTCCCCTTGTTACTGAAATGATAAACTTACTTTTTTGGCGGAAAAACCGCAAGCTTTGGGACCGCTGCGTTCGCGCCGAGAGCTTGAGCCGGGCTGATCCGAAGTGAGGAAAGGTGAGAGGGGCGTAACAACGCAATGTTGACATGGCTATTCTACTAAAACTTACTGTCCTCTGAAATGATAACTTTTTTCCAGACAAAAGTTGACTGCCTGTCAAATCTATGAGAAAGAAGATAAACAAACGAAAATAGTTTTATTTGATCGAATATATTATAATTTAATGATAAGAAAATCGATTTAAATCCATATTATGAATGTATTGGCAGGGGAAGGTATTTTATGAGCGGAGTCGGGTTCAGGACAGGCCACCGTGATGATAAAATAACACTTTGTAATTTTTTTTTTTGGTATATTAGAGGGTAGACATCAATGATTTTTTTTGCCAAGGTAGAGAAGTACTTACGTTGTTGAGAAAAAATATATAAAATAAAAAACCAGCACATTGCACTACCGTTCTCAGGTTTGCCGTGTATTTATTTTGCTTGGGCAATTCGCCCGTATCTGTATTTCATGATGAATTTTATGTTCGGTTAAAATGTGTTTCTTGTTTGATAGCAGATGAAGATTTAGGTAGGTAGGCTGCCTCCTGTTTTATTTATGTATTCTCGGTGAGCTGTAAGTACACGTAGTGTCTGTAAATAAAACAGGGCGAGTGTTTTAATAGTAGATATTATTTACGGGCCCTAATAACAGGCGCGGCGGCCGGCAGGCGGCGGACTAGCCAGCAACTACCTCGTCGCACTGCCGCCTGCCGCCTGCCGCCTGCTAGGTGCCCGTCTGGAATATTTAACGGTTATTTACTGACAACTTTACATAAATTAGTCTACAAGTATGGTGGTCCGTGAAAAACTTTCTGCAGGAACTTGTTTCCGAGGAAACTTCTTGCTGCCTAATTAGATAGAAGGCGGTTTCGATAAAATGTTAGCCAAAAAACGCGGGTGCGAGATGCGAAAGTCGTCTGCACTAACGAACTAAAGTTTCTGATGCTTATTAATTTGTATTATTATCTCTAACACACAAATATTCAATAAGAGTTCATGAAAATGATCTCATTTTAGTAATAACGTAGAATTTACTACAACGGAAATATTCCAGTAAGCTAATTTGAACGTTCGCTGAAACATTGTAAATAATATCCAACAAACCCACGGTAAAATGATCTTTATCAAAAATCTGGTAAAATGAGCAACGAAGCGGAAGCAAGTGGCAGTTAAACGATTTGTCGGCGTATTAATAAAACGATTAAAGGAAGCTCTCGGTGGTAATCTGAGAGCGACGCGGCGCGCGGCAGATGGCCACAATTCCCAAACTTTGATGACGACGCCGGCATCCGCAGACAGAACCAACGATTTGTAGACTTTTGTCGGCGACTACTTGGGTACATTTAAAAGGAACAAGTTGCGAGGAAGCCTTTCGGTATTCAAACTTAAACCGCCACTCGCCAACTAAATGCGCACCTGCCATAATAAAGCTACCGTTTGTAATTTGTCTCCAGGCGGCACTAATGATAGGCTGATGTTCGGCGACGTCAATCGGTGTCCGTCGTTTGATGACTCGTCAAAATTGCTTCCTGTGTTGTTAAGTGCAGGAAATTGTGACTCCTCCATCGGCACACCTACCGAACGCTAACTGCTTTCACTCTTCCCTGCACGGGCCTATAATCAACTCTGTCGATGTATACATTATCGAGGGGAACCAACCTAAATGTGCACGATACAAATATGTATTTCATTCAAAATGTTAATGAATATTTATAATCTATAACCACCCCAAACAGAAGTTCCTAGAAACCCTTAATAAAACGTAGCCGCTTAATTTTTATCTTAACATGTAAAACTGTCCCTTCAGTATGTGGAAGGATAAATCCATGCCAAAACGGCAAATGGTGCTTGAGGCAATATCTCGGCAACAGCAGCTGTGAAGTAATGGCGCCGACACTTTGCGCGATGCGATTACGACCACCTAAACATTCATTACAAGTAATGTCCGTCATTTATCTGTCCTAATCACTGTGTGAGCGCTCGCCCCGTGCCTGGGCCCATGCGATTATTTTAAAAATACCTAACATAAACAAACTAACTAAATACAAACTCACCCCCGCTTTATACTAAGCAAGGATAATAATGAGCGCAAATAAAAACTAATACATTTACAAAGGCCGCAGTGTTGAACCGCGCGAAGGGCTGCGAGCCTAGCAGGTGAACCCGCTAAATGTTTCACGGTTTAATCAAGCCCCTGCTATCAGGCAAGACAAATAGTTAGCTCATCTGCATCTATACGAGTCGGAGCCGCCGCAACCAACAAAGCATCGATATTTTACTTTAACTTCCTTGCGAGGATAATAAATGTATTGACTCGTAGCTTTCACGTAATCAGTTCATCAGCAGGCAATAAAATAAATAGTCTTTTGTAAAAATCATAAGTATTGAAAGCGGGTTTAAGCAAAACTGAGGTCGACCGGCTAGTGCTCAATCGCACTAATGGCAAGAACCGCAAGCGCAGTCCCCCGGGACATACTAACTAAATATGTAATGGTTATTCGAAGCGGTCTCGCTACACTTAGGCCCCACTTCAAACTGACCAGATAAAGTTACGTGCACGCTTCCAATACAATTCACATACTTAGTTTGCTTGCTATTTCATGTCTTATTCACGGTTCCTAAATGAGTGCGGGCACAGAAAAGCCTTTGTGGTTTGTGTGTCTCGTCTCGTCAATGCAGCCCCACAGAGCGTAACTAATCGGCACGCGCCCCTCCCACAAGTTCAAAAGATTTTCGAGAAAGTGCGAGTGCAGTAAAACAACTTTTGAGCCTTATTTTCTCGTTCCGAAATTGCAGTGGGTTTAAGCGAGATTTCATTTGTATGGAAGCCGGTATAATCTGGAATAATACCGCAGTAGCGGCGCGGGCCTTCAAAGACGCCACTCGTCCGCCGCCGCACGCCGCTTGCCGCCTGTAATGAGTTTTTTTAAATGCGCAACACATTCATGCACCATGTCGAGTTTCACTGGATTTAATGTAGTGCAAGTGCAGTTTACACAGCCGTATGATTTTAGAATAAAGTCCTTTAATAAACGGATAAGTTCCCATGGCTTTCACTCTAGTTTTATAACAATTAAGTCTTATTTTATTAATAACGTTTATCTTTCAGAAATGAACCATAACAGTCGTCCGCTCGTCTGGTGTGCGGAATGAAATCCAGCTGAAGCCGTCTTGATTACTGCGACCCGGGCGCCGCTCGACGGTTCAGAATTGGACGGATTATGAGGAATTTAAAAGGCGATGACAATTTGAATATGAACAAGAAAAGTATCCTCTAAAATTAGATTAATTTTTCCCTTTTTGTGACACAAGGGTCTTGCATTCTCAACTAAAAAGACACTTTAAAGCGTCTACCATATTCGCCCACAGAAAGCAGACTGATTAGAATTTCTTTGTTGTGTTGACGAATGACGGTAAAATAAATTACTTTTATGTGTACCTTCATAATGCTTCGTCATCTGAATCCCAGTTATTCAAGATTTTACCACAAATGAACAAAGAAGTTTTCACATCTGAAATGTAACGATGCATCCTTTCACCGAACAATGAAGAGACGTGAGTGAAAAGTACGTGACATACCTTTGACAAAAATCGTAGGGTTAGGTATAACTGAGGTAAGAAGTAGCATGCGGGGTCCGAGGTCGCGGCGGCTGCGAGCGGAAGGAAGGCGCTGCTAATTACCAGCGCGCGTAGCCCGAAGCGAGCGGGCGCGGCGCGGGGCTCGCATCCTCTGCGAGCGAGGCGCACTGAAAGCAGAGGAAGTCTGCCTCCTACACGCCACTCATAACGCACCGCATATATATTGTGTATAACATAATGCTCGTACCACTCAAAGATATCCAACAGTATTTTTTTCTGAAACGTTGAAAGATGGGTGTGAATAAACTCAATCAACCCCAGTCCCACTATATTACATCGTAGAAAGACGTACGTGATTCCAGCTATCCTAAATTGACGTTAAATCGCTTTTTGTTTGCACATTCAATCCCAGAGCAATTTCTCAGTTAGGGAAACAATCTAATACAGTCGCTGTCTTTTATGTTTCAGGGGAAATTTAAAAATCATTTGCTCTTTACGATTTGTGTATGTTTAAAATGTATTTTCCAGAGTGGGTTGTTATCTATCGCTTTGCTTACTTACAACATAAGGCCATGATTTTAAAACAAAAAAACCTTTTAAGTAGCAAAATCCGTTGTAGGAACGAATTAAAAGTAACTTCTTAACTATAATTAATTATGATTTCGTAGCAAAGTGCTACGAACTTCAAAGAACTAGGATGGTGCTACGTACGCCCCAAAATAGTGTCTGATAGAGCCTACGAAGGCAAGAGGCGCGCGCGAAGCGCGAGGGAAGCCATTCATAATATTGTAATAACGGCTTCCAGCAGCAGTTATTCCGTGCTTAAACGTTTTACTGCGGTCATTATCTACCCGCTGAAAGGATATGCAGGCGATAAATTGTAGAGTCTAACCTACACATACACGCGTATCTGCGTTTATTATCTTAAATCTAATCTCCATCGCGCATTTAGAAGGAAACATTTAATGGTGTAATTGACAATTCTAGATACGGGTCTTAAAATATAGACGTGAAGGTATCATGTTTTTATTTAACTGAACCTTATTTGAACTTATTTTGTACAAGTTATAGACAACCTAGACTGCAATAAATGAAAATAGGCTATAACATCCAGCCAATTTCTTCAGCACAATGAACTAGCCCGTACCACAACATTTACAACAGTATTGCCAACGTATTTTTAAATCGTATCATATTTCCCGTATCTTTGTACTAAAATAGATATCTCAATGGCACATAAAGGGAACGCGCCTTTCCTTTAGCAATAAAGAGAGCATTTAATCGAAGCTTATCTGGCCGGAAGCATTCATTAGATGATTGCACCATTACTAGTGGACTCTTTCCGACTGACTCCGCCTTAGGACTTTTATTTATTTAGAAGATATGAAAATTACTCTGATGAAAGTTCCTTCTTGGGGTGAGCAGATATTATTAGCCGACTTCAAATAGGAGGAGGTTCTTAATTGGGATGTTTATATATATAAAGCTTGGGAAAAAGTTATTGAAAGGCGGCTGAGAGAAGAGAGTGAAATCTCACAGAACCTGTTCGGTTTTATGCCTGGTCGGGGTACAACGGATGCCATTTTCTCTATCTAATATAGAAATACAGAGCCGTGCATAAAAACTTGCACATGGTGTTCATTGACCTCGAAAAGGCATACGACCGGGTGCCCCGTGAGGTTCTGTGGTGGGCCCTTAAGGAGAGAGGTGTGCCTGGGAAGTATGTTCAGTTGATCCGAGCGATGTACAGACGATGCAGTACTTAAGTCTGTTCTGCAGTAGGCACCACTGTCAGTTTCAGTGTGGCAGTCGGTTTGCACCATGGGTCGGCCCTTAGTCCTTACCTCTTCCTGATGATAACGGACGCTCTGACGTCGGTTTCCAGGAAGAGGCTCCCTAGTGCATGCTGTTTGCTGATTGTTGTTGACATTGTGTTGGTTGCCGAAAGCGGTCTAGAGGTCCAGAGTAGATTGGAGACGTGGTGGCAAAGACTCTAGAGTGTTGGCCTAAAATTGAGCAAAACCAAAACAGAATACCTGTACTGCAATTTCGGCAATCTCTCCAGTCCTATGCCTTAGTTCTTGCCGGAACGCCTGTACCGATCTGCTCCGACTTTCGGTACCTTGACGTAACACATCGGATCAACTCAGGATGGATGAATATATGTATATATATTATAACCACAAAATATTGATTACAATATATATAGTTTTGGTAGTCGGTGTCAAAGAATGAAGAAACCACTCCAGAAACAATGATTTCCAAAGTTTAAGTCATTTCGTATTTGTTGTGGTTTTTATTTGGAAGTTTGTATTTTTGTTAAAAAGTTTTTAAGTCAAGTGTAATTGTGATTCTCTCCGACTACTACACTTTTATCACATACAATTTGCTAGTTAAATCATAGTTATCCCCTCCAAATGTGTCAGAATTAATATTAAACACAGTTGGAGTGACTTTTATTTGACCTCCACAACCCAGTTGCTACTGAGTGCTTTAACTTTTGATTTCAGTATTGTGAGGTTAAACTTTTCAGGCTTCGGACTGCATTTAAACATAAAAGTCGTGTATGGAATCCAAATTTAAGGTGTATAGCAAAAACATTTTCAATAAAAACAGTAGAGAAACTATCAACTTATCAAATTAGCTAATGAAGCGGAAATATTAAGTGAAGAGGTTTTCTCACTCCCCGTCCCGGTATTGGACCTAAACCAACACGGCATCGCACCGGTGTAGATGTTCTTGTAAATAGATGGAGAGCAAATATAAGAGGTTGCGGGGACGACGAGAATCCGGACCCCACTGTATACGGACTCGGAAAATATTGTTCAACATACCCCATCGATGTCTCGCTGTTTTCATTGCTACTAATAACTGTCTTTATTATTGAGTTTTAACGAATTATTTACGAGGGTGTACGGATGGGGTATGTTTATTTTTGTCATTACAGAATGTATGTACCGACACAACTTATAACAATTTAGCGAATAAAAGGTTTGAAAGAGAATAATTTTTTTTTTTTTCTATAGAGAGAGTTGAAACATACCTAAAAGAACATTAGATAGGTGCGACACTGATAATTTTCTAAAATCAGGTTCGTCATGTGTTATGTGTGTCACATATCATTTATTTTTAAGCTCACCACAGAATTTAAACTAGGCCACTACTTTTGTTCATTGCATTATCTCTCCGGACAACGGCTGCACAGAATACTGTCTATAATTATTTGCAAAAAATCAATAGCTCCGGCAAAAATAGCATCAACGTAAATCGCAGCAATATGAGGTAAGCAGTTCAAAAGTGGTGCATAGCAGAGCGAGCGGAGCGGAGCGAGCGGCCACCGCGCGCCGGCAGGTGGCTTAAATTACCGCATTTGTTACACGTTTACACGAAACTGTATCAATATTTCATGCGGATTTACACGAGCTATCGCGATGCTTTGCATTTTGCTATCCTTAAAATATCTACGCAGCATTTGATTGTATAGTGAGCAATAAACACCCTCCGCTTTCGTTTATCGCAGTCGGAACTCCACGGTTTGCCAACTAGAAGTAATACGCTCTTATAGTCAACTATTATTTCAATAAGACAGCGCGCTGAATCCTTACAATGACAACTCACTCAAATGTAAACGCGAACTATTTCCATAAGAAAGGCATTGCGAAAGTTTTTCAATTTTCAAGTGACGCAGGTATGATGGAGAACTTTGGCTTCGGACGCAACGCCGCAGAACCGCTGCCGTACCGCAACCGCACCTCTGCCGCGCCGCCGCCGCTCCGCCCGACTGAAACGTGATATTGTTTTTCATGAATTCCTCTCAACTTGTACGAAATTCGTAATAGTGTAGAATGAGCAATAAAATTACACTCTTTGACTTTTTGAATCAAGAGTTATCTACCTGCTTCTATATTTTATAACCATCTCTAAGACCTTAAAAATATACCTCATTAGGTAAAACAACCGATCCTAGTTAGATCCTAGTTTCCTAACCACCCCTATCACCTAATTCTCCTATACCACAAAAAAAGAATCATCAAAATCGGATCATAAACGACGAAGTTATGTATCCGCGAACACACACACATATACATATATATATAAACAGTCGAATTGAGAATCCTCTTCCTTTTTTTGAAGTCGGTTGATAACACAATTGATGTAAACATTTTTTTATCATTTTATTCAGTTATCATCGACACAAAAATATAAAATAATTTGAGCTCGAAAATATCGTAGAATTACACGACGCTCCGTCTTTTAAATATTTTTTCTTCGTTCTAACAATGTCGTGGAGCGCACTTTTATTTAAATTGATAATAGCTTGTAGGTCCGGGCGGGGGCCGGGGCGACATTATGCAGCATCACGCGAGGATCACGGGGATTGTTTCCTAAAACAGGATCGAGTGGGAACGGGGCCTGAATTAAGCGGGACTGAAACAAATCGCACTTGCTTCTCTCTTTTTGAAAGATCTCACTCCCAAACATAAAAAATGGACAGAATCTTTTATAAATAAAAAAAAACTGCAGTAAATTAAATGGTTATTTTTTGTGTTCGTTATTGTCAGAACAAGGTTTTTATTCAAGAAAAAATAAGTATATAAAAAGATATAATAAGTAAGCCGACGACCCTTACGTACGACCCTTAGGAGCTGAGCCAAAAGAAAAAAGCCGAAAATAGCGGGTGAAACCGCGGGTCATAATAGTTTTATATAAAAACCACAGTCATTCTCAATAAATCCACGATCTCCCATGTTTAGAACTCAATCACAACACAAAGAGTCTCCGCGCCACATCAGGTACGTATTCTTTATATAAAAAAAAAAAAAACAATCTGAGGACTTCACTAACATTGCCCTTTTCTCTTATACTTATCTAAAAATGCCGGCGTGGGTGTCCCCCAGGGCTGACATTTATCAGCTCAATAAAACTTCCATGAAAACATTCACTGACATCCAATATGATTTCATCGCTGTTTCCAAAAATCCTCAAAAAAGGACATGAAATATTCCGGATTATTATTCGCTCGCTACTTTGTTATGGACACGTAAACTTTTATGTTGAACCTAAGCAGTATTTGAATTCTCTTTTATATTGGAAGGCAGACAGTGGTGTGTGACGGTCGTGATCGTAAAAAAATAAATATACATAAAGTTTGACTATCAAAATGTGTTTACGAATTATTTATTCCAAGCGTTTGCTTTGACCAGTTGGTGCGAAAAAAATATCACAATACAATACCCCTCTGGCTGTATTGTGTATTTTGGGGAAGAATTAATAATTCAAACGCAGCTAAATATATGGTACAAACTCAAACCGATGAATCCTGCCATATTCCAAAATTCAATAGCCATATCTCAAGAACGTTAGTCCGGCGCACGGTACAAGGAAGGTATCACAGAGATAATTACTGTTGTCAGGGTCGTGTCCGCTTTAATTATTTACGAGTTTATATGAACGTGTCAGTTAATGACACGTTAACGTTAACTAGACTTGGTAATAGAGAGGAGCCCAGCTGTATCCAGAGCGTTGTCGAGTTATGTCCCGCGCGAGACAGGCGCTCGATTAAAAATGCAACACTTCAAAACGAGCTGGATTCGGCAGCGCCCGCCGCCCGTCGCTCGCGCAGCCAGTGTTGTTATGACGCTGGAGCAGACAGCTCGCTCACTCCGCCACACGAGTGCCAGTGTCTGATGTAGTTGTTGTGTTGACTGACGGCTCCTTATGTACACAGTATAATTATACCGTCCGAAGTAAGTCAAATCTGAAAAGTGCTTTAAAAATACAGTGTTAATACGTGCAGCCGTTGGAAATGTTCACCGAAAATGTGACACAAGCCAATTTGCTTGGTTTACAAATTCAAGCGTTGACGTGGGATAAAGCGCGCTATTTATTTTTAAACCATCGGCGTCAGATCGATCGGCGAGGTTGTACCTACTGACATTCATAAAACAGAAACGCGGCTAGCGAGAGGCAGGAACGCTGCAAACGTCGGTATTTTATTTACGTGGAGAGCACAGCGATACCCGTTCCGGTTCTATTTTCGCACTATATCGTTTATTATGAGGGCCGACGGCGACGGAACGGCGCGCGGCGGCTTGGGCGCACTGAGGGCGAGCGGAGTCGGGCGCAGGCCACTCCACTGCCTGATATTATATTCTGGAGCACGCCGCCTCACCTCGCTTCGCGCCAGATATTTCGAGTGTTGCTTCCACCACCTATGAATTTACCTAGTCTCAGTCATAGCACACGCCCGGTGCAGCCGGCCGCATCGCTCAATTAATATAAACGATACTGTTAGCTTCCAATACGATATCCGGAAATATTGCAGTTTAGCATCTAAAGATATACCAATTTGGAAAGTCATGGTTTTAATGGCCTGACAGCAAATGAAATAGTGAAAAGTTAACGTTAAAATAAAGTTCATTGGCAGTGTGCTTCATGTGTTTAATTAAGTGCGTAAAACACTGCTATCATACAATTTGCATACTCGATGCCAGGCGTTACCACAGCGGTCGACGAGACACCGGTATGTCAGACGCGGTGCGCGGGATGCGATATTATTTTTATTTCGCACAATCTCAACTAACTATTAATTAAACGAACATCATATAAAAATCGTACGTATTGTTAGTAGAATGTTTTGATTTATGAATCTGTTCTTGTTTTTATGTTTATCATGATGTTTAATAACTTTGCAGTACTAGATATTAACACAAGAGAACGATAGATATAGGCATACTTAATAAAGGAAGGATGATGTTTAGAATACAACATGAAATCATTGACTATTTTAAGTTAACTGTTACTAATCTCATATTCTTTTCCTTAGTTCTTTCCGTAGTTCTCTATTTCTTATTCAAAAATAGTAAAACAAGATCAATGTCAACATTATCAATGTGTAGTAAAACTCAAATATAAGGGACAGTTCATTCTCAGCTAAAGTGGCCCATTGTGCTGTGAAAAGCTTCCTCCACAAAGCCTGCTATATCGACACTGACATAGATGCAATAACATACTACATAAACCCGCAGAACATAGGAGATTCTTACCATGGTATATGTACCTTCTGGCAGCTATTCCAAGTACTGCTTACTTTATAAAAATAGAGTTTTCTTATTGATGTTAAAACGCTCTTTTCTCTTTACACAGTGTCGAAAAAGAAACTACATCTACGTCCACATTTATGAGATTGTATTATCTAACTGCTATCAAGATTTCCGATAGATAAAGTAAATAAGACCATGGTCAACTAATTAATAACTTAGATATTTGCAATATTAATCAATTAGTGTTACACTGTACTCTCTCTCTTACTCAATGAAATTAAAATCTAGCACAGACTCTATAAACTTCAAAAGGAAGCGGAAGATACTGTTTCATGAAAATAATGCAAGTAATAAGTTTATTTTAGTCTAGCGCAGCAATAAAAATTGAAAATTCAATTTTAATGCCCACTCGTCTAAAAATGTAGGCTTGAAACAAGAGTGCATTTCTCAGTTTTAGTCTATCATAATTATTCGCTGAACGCATTTGATGGTTCACTTTAAACTAAAAATGTAAATAGGTCAGACGGGCCGAGCTTGCGCGCATAATCAATTCATCTGCCTTTATCTGCTTCTAGGATTTATGAATTCATTGTTTCCTTATTTGGATTAAAATAGCGAACACTTAACCAACAAGCAATTCACAGCGAGTGGGAGAAACCATAGAGAGTGCGAATCGACCGTTTACAGTTTCGGATAAGACTACGATCTATCTAAATAGGGCAGTGTGTTAATGCGACGTATATTTCGATCAAATATGATCGAATATCATCCCACATCTAGAGTACAATTATGATATAAGCAAATCATACTCCTCAAAGAGGAACATTGAACAAATGAGAGGAACTTGCCAAAGAAACCTAACTAGTTGCTTTTGGCATAGAAGTTGCTGGGTTGTCCAAACTTGCTTGTCAAATAATATCTAATGGTGTAATTTACTAAACTTCAGAACATTTTAATAGACGTTTTTATCTATTCAATAAGTTTACTTATTCAGTGTTTATACAATAGAAATCTGCATTTAGCTACATATTCATCTGTGAATTACATTCCTCCGTATTGACTATATGGCTAGACTGGTGACCTCGAACAGTTCTGGAATAGCTAATAAATATTATATTGCGCTCAGAATCCATTGCATGCAAGTGGACCGGAACTTCTCTTTGGAAAGACTCCTGGCTAATATTTTTCGAAAACGAAATCTTTTTAGTTTATTACAGACTTGTAGTATATTTGGAATATGATTTATAAATCTTTTGAGATAAGTATTTAGGTCGGCTTGTCAAAACGTGTTTTTAATAGACTGTGTTTAAAACTGTGTCCTTTGAAATATCTTTATGGCACTGATCTTGATCTTAGCTGTGAATAGAACAGACAAAGACAGGTTTCAAAATATTGATGCAAAATAATAAATTAGGTCGCATGTAAACCAATATAATACCTAGTCCGGGAGGTAGCGTTGCATTCTAGGTAGTGTTTCACGCCGATTAATTGCCTTCTTTTTTAATAGATCCCGAATGACTATTAAGAGCAACAAGCGTCACCTGACGCACCCGCGGCGGGTGTAGGATTAAAAGGCTATGGAAGTGGTAAAAAAATTAAGTCTTAGTACACCGGCTGAAACATGAATAGTTGACGTCATACCTAATGAGCATAGAGCAACACAGGCCACCGGCTGACCGGCTTAATGAGCAAGAAATTGTAAAAAAAAAAACATGTAAAATAAAGTTAACTATAACTTTATCTAACTTTTTTTTACAATTCGCCACATAAAATGTAACTAGGTGATTATTTAAATGATTAAAAGTAGTAGTACCTAGCTTCTTCCTATAGTTTGCCCTGTGTTATTACTTCCCATATTTTGATCCTTAGTAGTGACACTTTCGGATGGTGTAATAATATGTTTTTTTTAATCAACCGATTCGATTCCTGGCTTAGAATACTGGTTTAAAAAAAAAATCAAATGAAGAACTTTTAGTTTTCGTCAAATTTGGGGTTGAGGTCCATATTAGTGTTTTTCACAATGCCTCAAAGTTTCGGATTTGGCCACGCATACTGAAAATATCCACCCTGTATGTGTAAAACAATATTGTACGAAAACAGTGTGTTTTTTTATTTGAAGGCGTTTTCACATGTACACACGCAGCTGATGATTGTTTTCGTACTTTTAATAATTTAAGCTCTCAACAATCACATAATTAAATTTCATTATGCGTACTATAACTTTATTATACGTGTGTTTGACAATTTCAAACGAGCAGCTGACGCATAGTCCCCCTCCACCATGAAGCGAACAGCTGTTTTTTTTAACTCAGTATGATATCAACTATTTATGAAAAACGTTTGAGACGGCAGCAGCTAACGATTGGTTCACATATTAGTCATATAAGATCAACCATCGATGTCAACATCAGCCGGCTTACTATAACTTTTGTATTTGCAACGCTATAAGTAAGTCGTTGATTTTAGAAATACATGTAAATAAATCTTTTCTAGGAAAGCCATGTTGAAAATAAACGGAAAATAATGACAAAAAATCTTTTCGGGAACTGGAAACCAATATACACAACGTGTAACAGACTAAAAGCAAAACCTCTTAACGGGTCATTGTACTCATCCTTATGAACAACTTTTAGTACGAGACCACTTCCGAAATCACGAAAAAAATCTGCTGTTCAGTACATTTTTTAGAGTCATGCGCACATGAATGTATGAGGCAGTCGAAGTTTTTTTCGCGATTTCAGTTTTGGTCCCATCGTGAAAGTTGTTCAGGTATTACGTTTATTTTTTTTACACATTGCATAAATAAAGGTGTCAACTTAGCTTTAATTTTTATGGCAGATGAATAATAGCCGCACGGGTCAATCTTCGAGGTAAGTATGTGGATGCGTGACCATCTTAACATCGAGATGTTAAGCTTTTTTTATTTTCGTATTATTCACGTCGAATTTAATGTTGCAGGCATACATTTACGACGTTAATTGTAATTTATGTGTTTATAAGAAACGCACTAAATTGATTATTTAATAACGACCTTTTTCAACGCCCAACACAAAAACAACAGGGTGTTATAAGGTTGACGTGTCTGTGTGTGTGTGTGTGGGGTGGTAGAGGGTATGAATAAACGTTAGTAAGCGAATATATCCGAGTGAACCCACTTCCCTCCCGTTTATTTGTGTATTAATATTTTGTGTATTTTTAGGCTTATTTAAAGTTGGCTGTTTTTAGGGGGAAGAGGGTAGTTATAATAAACAAATAATAGTATATCATTTATTTCGGGTAACAAAGACCCATAACATATTTACCTTACAGACTATCATACATATTTATACAAAACACAAAAATATTTTTCGCGAAGTGACGGCGTCGTATACGTAGATCAAATGTAAGGGTTCGAAATATAAAAAAAAGAAAACAAGTGATTAAGCGGTTTTATTTCCAATAAATACATTAACAGTGCTATAGATCTTTGTTAGTTTTTGGTATTTATTTGACTAAAGTAGTGTAATATAGAGCGGCCCTTTCGGTTCAAACGTTTTTTTTTTGTGGGGGTGATTTTTTGTTGTTTTTAATTTAAGTTTTTATTTAAATAAAGTCACGTGTTGTTTTAGCATTTGCTTATAAATCTTATCGATATACCATACAATCGTAAGTGTAGTTCAAACGAACGTAGTTTTTTGAATTGCATAAATAATGGCATTAACTGAAACTTCTTCAAATACACCATTTTATAAGGGCTCTTCTTAATCTATTGTGAAAACTAACTATACAGTCAATGAGTACTTGGAAGACAAATTAATATAGGGACATAATCATCTTATTTAATCGAATTTAACTTCAATGTTTATTATTTAGTTGAATTTATAATTGATTTGATTAATTATGCTTTTGTACAATATTTTATTTTTGTTTTCAATTACTATTTTGGATTTTTTTAAGTTATTTCTTAATGTTTTGTTATTTTTTTATTATTATTTTTCCCATTTTTTAAATGATAATTGAAATGTGAATATTTTTACGCCGTTGACGGCAAGACATGTTGTTCATTTTATATTGACATCACATCTGTACTTTTTGTTTACCTACCTATGTTCTACAAATAAAAATATCTGAATCTGAATTTTATTTCGCCGTGTGGCACATGTGTACGCATATGTATCGTAGTGCTGGGTTTTTAAAGTTTTTCGGTGGCGTTCACGTACATAGGTTAATATCGTAGATAATAGAGGCTTATCCAGTTTCAATTCAAGTTGACGTTATAGGTAACGCGATCGGGTACGCATAAATACAACCTAAGGTTAATAGAACTTTGGTTGAAACAGAATGCAGCGCAAATAACTCGACACAAAAATGTCGCTGACAACTTTACGAGTCCTTACATAAAGATGAGACTTAATTAGATCAAACATTTGACTACGTACTTTGTATCACAATGTGTGAAACGACTTTAATATACCAGAGCACATGGAACTCAACAAAAATAAACAATACCTCCGTCTGCTGCTGTAATTGACTCCATACCTTTGCACTGTAGTTTATGTGTGTTGTTATTCTGCTGTCCGTATATCAACCTTCATCAGCGTTTACCTTCTATCACAAAAATATGATAGTTTTTTTAAGAACAGATAGTGGTAAAAGAGCGCAGAGCGCCCAGAGCGCTGGAAACCTGATTCTTTGACCAAAGAAAAGCCAGCCAGCCAATCAGCTAGTCCACTCTTCAAGTGACCAGAAGGCCACTAAGGAAGGAGGGAAGGGAAGTGACTAGCTGATTATTGATTGGTTGAAGTTTTTATATTTGCGTCCTGAAGGTTATATTTTCAGCACGTTTCTCCATAAAGGTTGAGATATAGAACTTGTAACAGACTAAACGCAATACCTGAAAAAAGTCAGCTGTTAAGTATATTTTGTTCGATTTTTGTTTGTTAATCATGTGCGATTTTATTTCACGATTTCGGCTTTGTCAAGTTGCTCATAATGACGTGTACAATGTTTATGTGGCAAGTTTCAATGATACAAATCATCTATGATGCAAAGAGGAATCACGACATATTCCGCTAGCCAGACAAGTTTTCATGAAGACGTTCCAACACACTCAAGCATTTATTAGAGCACTACTTTCAAGCCAGTATAGTAAATTAAACAGAGAAGATTTCTGTGAACAGTTAATAACTACATTCGGCCTACTTAATGGTGTTTTTCGAAAAGCCCCAGTGTTATATTCATTAGTGGGTGCTCGCTGTGCGCTGTTCATTAGCACAGCGCGCTTTATCTGCAACTTTTGTCTCGTTCCTACCTTGTTTTTCATTCAATTACAAGCCAACTAATTGAAAAATCACACTGAAGCGAATGTATTGTAAATGGGATGTGCAACAATGTTCAACGAGGTATCCCTAATATGTACGTAACGTTAGTAGTTTTCCATGTTAAACAATATACATACATACATTCCCCGAATAGCGTCTGAATCTATAGATAGCACAGCTTAATTATTGTCTGTTTATTATTGATGGAACCTTATTTGGCGACAGTCATTATTATTGTAATATCAGCTTAATTAAGTCCGATAATAGATAACAAAGACCAAAAGAATAACTTTGACAATAACGAAATACTTTGAAATTATTCTAAAAAATTTCAAATATTTGTTTTCTTTTCTAAATGTGCAAGTTCTGCATTGGTAAAATAAAAGCGGGATCAGGTGGCTGCTCCAGACCCCTGGGGGTCTGGCCACAACACTTGCATAAGTTCTACACCTGACGTATCGATCTTACACGTCTTGCGGTGTTATTCGGACTAGCAAAACGACTATAAAATACATTTATATGTGTTCTGCAATAACTATCGTAGTGTCCCACGACAGTTTAGGGTTGTCGAGGGCGTTTGAGTATCTTTAAGATATAAACTTTGCCAGTCGTTCAATTCAAAATGCCTTGTTTATTTTTAAGACAAAAGGAAATTTAAAAATGCAGCCAGATACAGTTATGCTAAAACTCCTTTGTTACAGCCCCAGAGTGAATTATAAAAGGCTGAAGTCACAAACATGAGCGTAGAGGACAGCAGCACGAGTGCCATACGAGGGTGGGGTTGTACCCCCACTGGTGAACCACCCCCAGCGGCCGTCAGCACAGAGGACACCTCTAGTAAAGGATGCCTGCCCACAGCATTCACCAGGGGCTGGCGTAGGACCACTCTATACTGCATACTAGTTTTCCTGATGATACTCGTGTTTCTAAACATTGGGCTCACCTTGTGGATCGTCGGTGCCTTAAAACTCAGCATGGTAAGACTTGAAAGCTTCTTCTAATGTTTCAAATGTCGTAAGAAATGAGTTTTGTTTTAATATTAGGTAACACAATACGAGGAAGCCAAAACGAAATCATTATACACTTTAAAAATGGTCAGAAATTGTTGTTTCATCAAATAACTACATTCACTGTTTGCCAAAGCAAGGTACGCGTACGCAATTCGGGCGTGCGGACGGCGAGGGTTGTGTGGATTGTCGTCCGATAACAATCAAGCCCGGATCAACGGCGAGTTGTGTTCCATGCGCGCCTCAAAGAGCTGTCAGCATAGCAGACGGGGCCAGTGCCTGCAAGGGTTGCGGAATTTGTTCGAACGTAAAGGGCATTTGAGACGGATGGGTTTTAGTCTGTAAGAGTGTGACACTCTCGTCCGACCCGCCCAGAGCAGAAAATGACATTTGAAGATTGCCCATCCTTAAAAAAAGGGTAGGGGAAGTCCGGGAGACTTGCTCAGGTGGGAGAGTTGAACCACCTTTTAAAACTCAACTTAAATTTTGCACTAATGAAACGCCAATAGGCTCACTGATAGAGCGCGGGTGGCCAATAACCAGCATGCCACCATTTTTTACAACTGCTGATTTGTTTGGCTCTCAGGTTCGGAAAGGTGTTTTTGTTACGACGAAGTAAATTTTATTAATTTATGTATTATTGAGATTGCAGCCGTGTTTATAGAGGTACGCATTGTGTGTAATTACTATTGTACTGCCTGATTATTGTAGTTTGATGTGTGTTAAGTGTTTTTTCGCTAAGATTGATTGTTTTTTCTGTGAATAAACTTTAATGTCAAAGTAGTATATGCGGGAGACTTGCGCCGTGGCGGATGCGGGAGACATGCTCAGTGGTTAATGTCACCCTCTATAGTATTTGTGTGTGGATATTTGGAGTTTTATAGATGTACAAATTTAACTCTTTCCGACAAAATTAAAAAAAAAATCGGAACCCTTAATACACGAGTCCTGTTCGTATATTGTTTCTTTTTTTAATGTTTAGTCTTATTTTCTCTCATAGGTTAATTGCATGAAAAATGCCTTGTCGATACAACATGCAAAGGAAAAACACTTACCATCACACACTTAATTAGGAAACGCTATGCGTGAGGTAACACAGGGTGCATCTTTAAGAAATACATCTATTAAGTTTAAAATTGATAGAAATACACTAAGATGCTGTAAGTTGAACGAATAAAATTACAAAATAATTAAGAAAAAGACAGTCACTATAAAGAGTCACACATATTTAATGTTTCTGAAGAAAAACTCCTAGTTGATTTTTTACTATCATGCAGCAAAATGCACTACGGTATGACTAGAAAGCAAGCATTGCAATTGGCTTTTCAATTCGCAGAGGTGAATTCAATAAAGTATCCTGGTGCTTGGCAACAAAAAATGGAACAGAAATCCAGAAGTGAGTTTAAGAACAGCTGAAGCCACTAGCTTGTCTCGCGGTACTTGTTTTAATAAAAAAAAATATTGAAGACTTCTTAACTAATTTAAACACGGTGCGTGAATGTTAAAGAAAATGTTGAAGTTTCTCTTCATAAGAAGAGCAATAACTGTGTTTATTTATAATATAATTTCATTTTACAATGTTATGTTTAATATATTTGTGATTTAAGCTGCAAAATGTTTTTATTTTGCCCTTTAAAAAGCAATGTTCAACTCTCCCCAGACCCCGGCTCAAGTGTCCCTAAGGGAGGGGAGACTTGACTCATATCCCATTTTTCATTAAAATGTATATAACATATTTCAGTACTATAATATCGAAAAAGTAATTATGCATAAGTAAGTAAGTACACCTAAATAAATAAGCTACTTTTTATTATAATAATTGAATCACTAAGCCTCATTAATAAGAAAATACGATACTTTAAACAAAAAGCGGTTCAACTCTCCCGGACTTCCCCTACGCAATTATGGATGTTACCTACGGCCATAACCAGTATTGAGTATAAAAATTAAAATGCGTATCTCTTTAATTATAAAGAAGATACAGATTTTAAACTATTTAACTCTTGACCATTAGACTACCAAGTTATAGTCATTAGACGGACTTTGACAGGGACTTCCACTCCTTAGCTGTACGCACAGTGAAAGTTTTCCCAAATCTTTTTGTGTGTATTGGTAGAAGAAATTTCAAATAAAGGCTTTTCTGACTTTTACAGGACAGCGTGGGACCTATACGGATAGTGAAGGGTGGCATCCAAGTGGATGGGCAGACGTGGGTGGTGAACAACCTGGTGGCGTCCACCATCACCTCGCAGGTGGGGCAGCCCGTCACCATCCACTCGCACCGCAATTTCACCGTACAGGTCGCCGAGCCAGACCACTTGGACCAGTCCAAGCTTTTTATTAGTGAGTATTACATTCCTTCTTATTTATTCACGCACAAATCAAAAGTGTCAAGGGATACTTAGGTACTTTAAGATTGAGGTTTCTTTTTTACTTTTTAAAGGGCACCTTGGTTTTTGTGTCGTTAAATTTTTAATTTTATAGTTTTTATAGGTACATACTTATAAGAAAACTCTCGATTAAGTCATCATCAATATTCTCTTTCAGTGCGCTTTCATTTGAGACTCCACTCGAGTATATTTGTAGACATTCAGTTATTCTTCCCGGCTTTCAACTCCCACAACTTTTAAACGACTCAATCGATTTTCATCAAACATGTCTAAAAACACTAGCCCGTAACTCACCTTTCATACAAAAAGAAACTAAATTGAAATCTATCAGCACTATAATCTGCCTAGCTTTGTCCTAACTATATTGGGGCCAGTCAAACCGGATTCAGCTGAATACCAGTAGGTATTTTACGTGGCGCGACTGCCTACCAGACCTCCACAAACCATTTACTGGGTAACGCGGCACTAAGGTACTTGATAAAACTGGTGGCAGTTAACTGCATAACTTGATCCCGCCATCCCTTTTTTACCATCGGACGACCCGACGTACGGCGAGTATCCATCCATACGTTGTTGAAACTTCTACGGTCCGGACTAAGCGTTTTGCCTCGTCGTTTATACCGCGAACATCGAAGGATTGGAACAATTTGCCTGCGGCGGTCTTCCCGTCCGATTATAATCTGAATGTCTTCAAGGCAAGAGTGAATAGGCTCATAAACTAGTGCGCCTTACCATCAGAGATTGCATCGCTGCTTACCATCAGGTGGGATCGCAGTCAAGCACTAGTTTATATCAAGTAAAAAAAAAAAAAAAAAAGTAACCACTAAGTATTATTTTATAGACACTAAACCGTGAATAGTATAGTTTGTCTGGCCTTTTACCCAATTTATTATGGCTAAATCGGCTGGTCTGGCGGCTTTCAAGTTTTAAGACCTGGCATTCCTATACGTTTACGCTTATAAGTTGACTTATCAGCCAGCAACTCATAATATAACTCAACAATATATTTTGTTGTAATTTCCATGCATTCGAAATAAAATAGCAATGGTACTAAACTATTACAATTTTATTTCAATAGATGGCGCTGCGTGTATGTGCTTGGCGTAATAAAAAGTAATTACTTCTTGAACAATTTAAATTCAAATATCTTTTGATAGAGTGAAGCCATTGCGATGAAACAAAAACTAAGTTATTCTTCTAATTGCGCACAATTTTAAAGTAGGTATAAAAGTTTTCTATATTACTTTTATACTTTCTACGTGATGTGTGCACATCTAAACAGACAAAAAGAAAGAAATGAGTTCTGTTACTCTATTAGCCTTTAACTCCCAGGCTATTTTTTTTTCAATATACAAAAACGACATTCTACAGATTTATTATATGTATAGGGTAATTTAGTGTTACTAAAATATACTTCTCTTTTAATCTTATCTATCAGTCTAATTTGTACTAAAGCAACCATTTTCCAATAATCCTATTTCATTAAAAATTTCAACATTTCTCGAGATACTCGAAAATTCCTCGATTATTTTGACCTATGGTGCACAAACTTGGTCTTTGACTAACATCCAAAAGTCCAAACTCAAGGTTTGCCAACGGGCTATGGAGCGCAGTATACTTGGTGTTAAATTAACGGATCGAATTCGAAACACGATACTGCGCTCAAAAACACAGATCGTTGATGTAGCTCAGAAGGCTGCCCAGCTTAAATGGGACTGGGCTGGACATGTCTGTCGTATGCCCATCGAGCGGTGGGCCTATAAAACTCAAAATTGGTGCCCTGACATAGCGAGACGGGGCCGCGGCAGACCACGAAGGAGATGGCGGGACGACTTGGATGTCTTCCTTGGGAATTGGCAGGATGTGGCACAGGATCGGGAAAAGTGGAAGGAGTGGAGGGAGGCCTTTGCCCAGCAGTGGGACATTTCAGGCTAGCTATAATAATAACTCGAAAATTCTCGAGCCTCAAGAAATAAATAAGGTCGAAAACCCAGAAATCCTAAAATGAAAAAAAAAGCTTATGAACAGCTTTTACTATGGGAGAAATTAGAATGAGAACGCAAAAGTATAATGACGATTTTTCAGGATTTGCGTTATTTCTGTATCACTTTGTACAGTATAATATTTGAAAAATTTCGTCCACTTCCAGAGCGCGACCACCTCGAGTTCAGCGGTCGCGCATTGCACGTGCGCGACGCGCGTGGAAGCCCTGTGTTCTCAGCGTCGCGCGATGAAGTCCGGGTGTACTCTGACGCGCTGGCGGTTGACGCGCCCGGCGGCATCAACGTGCGTAGCGCCGTGCAAGTGCCGGTAGTGCGCGCGCCCCCGGCCTTTGACTTACAGTGCGTATAGATGGAAATATGAACTTCCTTTTCTTATTCCTAAAAATATCCCATGCATCCAGCCACTTTTTTCAAAGATCTGGCCTTGATGAGTCTTTATAAAAAGTATAAGTATTTTTCCTTCTTTCTTTCACTATCTTTTCTTGCTTTCCTGTTTTTCTTTCTTCCTGCGTTCTTTCTTTCGTTTTTCTATGTATCCATCATAATGACACGACTGCCCAAAAAGGGAGTGATATGTTTTCAGAGTTCATGTATGTATGTATGTATGTTTGCGAGTTGCTTTATTCCGCCATAACTGCTTAACGGCTTAACCGATATCAATATAATTATGTCGTATCGTTAAAAGCGTTGTGTTATCCCGGGTAACATGGGCTAGTACATTTTTTTAAAAATAAAAAGGGGGAGCCATGGTTAATTAAAAACAAAACAAAATATTTTGTTTTCATTAAAATTAGACTACATAATTACTGTCATCGTCTAAAGCTTCTAAAGTTCTTTACAGGCCCTCCGACGCCATCACCGTCAGGCGTCTTTTTTATTTAATTATTTGTTTTTTTTTTCTTTATTTTATAAATGGCATTTACCATCCAAAATAGAATAGTGTCAATTCTACTCATTTTTAAGCAACATTCGCATCTCAGCCGCAAGCTGTCAAAAAGTATGAATACGAACGTTGCTTCAAAATGAGCAGAATTACCTTCAGGATCTTGGCGTATTTGAAATTGTTCAGACAGTCACTTTAATAGATGTATTTTTATTTGTAACTTTGTTTAAGGTTGGAATCTCTCACTAGGCGGTTGGATTTGAGGGCACCAGAGAACATATTTCTGGAAAGCAGAGCGGGAAAAATTGAAATTACATCACACGGAAATATCAAAATGGACTCTGTTGTCGGAGCTGTAAGTAGTATGTATTTTTATAAACTAGTAAATATTTTATATGGTTTAATTATCATCAAATTTTCAATTATTGCAGATAAGACTCAACGCTCAAAATATAGTGATCAATAATTTAAAGGAAGCTGTTAGAACTGACAAGCCTAATAGAAACGTCAGAAGTAATAAAGTATACCAGCTATGTGCGTGCGCGTCGGGAAAACTATTCCTGGCCGCGCCCGAAGCACCGTGCGTCTCGCAAGACGACGACACCGAGCTATGCCGATGATGGCCGAAGATTCCCGAGCGGTGTCTAGTGATGCACCAACATAGCCAATACAGACCATAGTGCCAATTAGCTAGTGATGTCAGTAGGTTACATCGAAAATTTTATTCCATACAATAGAAATGTTATACTATTTTACTATTGTTAGTTAGAAGAAATGTACACAGTATTATTAAAGTTAAAAAATATATTGCAATTTATAAATAGAAAGAAATATTATACAGATTTTTACATTTTGCACATTGGAATTTTATAAACCTAAAGAATAGAAGATTTAAAGTTTTTTAGGTGGTTATTTAGAAATAAGTAGTTTTAAAATGTCTAGTTTTATTTGCACTTTTAGTCAATTATGTACTTGAATGTATGCCTTTTTACCAGCTTATGATTAGCTGCCTATGCATAAAACAATGTAGATATTGAATAATTTTGATCATAGAATTAAATATAATGAGTTAACTTTATGCCAACTACAGTAGGACAAAACTAGGGAAGTGAAATCGGCTCAGTTACATTATGCATAGTGAACTCTTGCAAGATCTAGTCTTATCACTCTAACAGCTGTTGTGAACGAATGATATCATAAACGTTTTAAGCAACAACAGTCACCAGACTGTAGTAACTTTTCACCAGTGCACAATATTCATATCGCCACCATAGTAACTATCTTAACACAAACAAGCAAAAGAGAAATTCTTCTTATTCGAGTGAAATAAAATCTTATGTGAAAGGAACTAGCATTTACACTAGTGGTTTTCCCGCGGCGTGGCGTCGGGGCGAGGGTGTGCAGTAACGGCGATTGAAACGCTTAATGTAAACGGGCCTTAAAACAAATTGTCCTACCCAGTGAACAAGATTGTCTATTCGTAGATCGCGGTAGACTTCGGTTACATGTATACGCATTTTGAATTGTTAATAAATATCTATTAATAAAAAGTTGGTTTGCATTCATGTTCTGGTGAAAAGTCCAATAATTTCCTTGTAAAAAGCATAAATAAGATGTTATTACATCTTATTTATGCTTTTTACAGTACAGTTTCCCAATTTTATTTTTGCCAAATCATAGGCAATAACTATTCTACACCTGCAACTATGTTATATGTATAACAGGTAATTGCATAACCGGTGCAAGCTAAACCATCGAACAGAATTCGAAATATCATAAATGAGCTAATTCCTAAATATCTGTTCGGGTTAAAATCCCATGCGAGTGATTAGTGTTGTGAGCATCGCATCGGCCACGCCGCCGCGCCGCGCGCCGAGCCCGCGCCGAGTTCGCTCCGCACCGCACCGCTCGCGTGCTCGGTAATTAGAGCTAGCCACCGACCACCCTAATTGAAACCGCAACGACAACGTTTTGTTTCTGTCGCTTTTTTCCCGCGCTGTTAACGAGGGACAACATTAGGATTGCATCTTTAGAATTTTGCTTACTAGCTACACGTCCTCGATTCAATACGGTGGGGTTTCAGTTGTTTGAGTAATTAGCTAATTTCAACTAACTGTTTTGCTATTTACACAGTTCTTTTTAAATCTTTTGCAAAAATTACAGAAACAAAAATTTCTACAAAAGTTACTTTAGAGTTGATTATACAATACAACATTAGTTTATTGGGGCTTAACCTTGTTAAATGAAGCTTATCACGTCGTGTCGAAAGTTGCTAATTGTTTTACGTTGGCACATCAAGTATCTATTAAATAACCTGCAATACCCTAAAATAAACCACAACCACACAACTTACAAGTATTCCGTAAATGTCTGTAGTCCGTTCCATTTACTGCAAATTACAACGACACCCAATCAAGAGCGGTGCTTGCCATGATCTGATAAGTACGCAGATCCAGATATATTAGATAATTCCGGGCACTCAGCACTAATGTGGCTATGGTCCTATTTATATGTTAATCGTATCCCGTGCAAATAATAACGTATCAGCCATAGTTAAAGGCAAGACGAGCCGAACGAACACACTCGTCGAGACCGAATTTTATTTGTTTACTTTATCCTCCGTGCGACATAAAGGAGCTGTGAACTGTTACGTTTATTTCCAACACTTTTTTTAGTTACGACTCAATAAACAAAGACCATCGAGTGCAAATATTTGTACACATTTTGATTTCTGTTTGTTTATCCAATCTTTTGAGCAATAAATAAAATGTAACGGAACAATCGAGAAGCATCAAAGAAAGTACAGATTTTCTAACAGGCAACTTTAAAGAATTTGAATTGTATTTCGGTCATGTACTAGTGGTGTTAGCACAACCCCAACGACTCGCCTGTAACGTTTGCTGCGGAATGTTACAAGTTTCCGTTTCCCCGTTGTTTCATTTGTCGCTAAGGGCACAAGTTTCTTTACGAGTCTCGGGATACCTTTTAAATGCGCTCCCTACAGCATCACGGCCTGCCGTTTTATCAGATCACCTCCCATTACACACGACATGCACATATGTTTCGCAGTTTTTTGTTTTCGTGTTCCTTTTTATTGGGATTATAAATAAAGATAATATCTATTTGGAATGTTAGGGATGCTTGTCTTTTTCATTTTTAAGGTTACGTAGTTTTCAGCTCGGAGAGTTTCGTCAGTTTCTTGATGTTCTGATCTTTCCAAACGTTTTTTCAAACCAAGAATGATTTCGATATAAAAAATCGATTCGATATAAATTACAATATAACTATTTTTTCTAGTATCTAATCATATAAGTACATACGTATTTTGTGGATACCTAAAATAATTAGTTAAATTATTTTTAGATTTTGGTTTGGACAACATTTCATGAATTGTTGGTTTTAAAATCTTTCGTAATTTTAATTTAAAGCAAAATAATATTTCTCTGATTTGAAACCGACCATTTATTCCGGTAAACTTATGATTCGTGAGGGGGCGAAGAAAATTCAACTTTTCTTTCTGAAGCCGTGAAGGTAAAGAAGCAAGCACATATATGTTATGTATCATTATGGGTTTCTCTATTGCAGAAAACGGAATCCACCATTCACCGCTTTGGAGCGAACGGATAGGGATTACGGGACAATTCGGTATGTGTGTTAACTTTGTTGAAAACTTCAAATGAGGCACATCACGAAGGTCATTGTTTAGAAATAAGTAAAGGAGGCTGGCAAGTAGGGACTGAAGCAGAAAGTGTCCAGCTCGGAGTTCATCGACTTGTCCACATTATGTAGATGAGGCCGCAGGTGCTCGTTATGTGGCCAGGCGTACACAGTATAAAAACTTCGCCGAACAAAACGACCCTTACACTCACTATTTGTGGACGCCGCGGTGCCCTCTGCCGGCTACTGGCGGGAAACTATAAGTGTTTTGATACCTCCAAATAATGTTTGCGTGATTGCGTTTTTGTTTTGTTTTTTTTTTTATTTCAATAAGGTCTGACTAGGTAGGTATTTATTTAGCCCCTATATTGACTTATTTGGGTTCCGTTGCCAAATGGCAAAAAAACTGATTTATGGATTCGTCATGTCTGTCTGTCTGTCCGTCCGTATGTCACAACCGTTTTACTCGGAGACTATTAAAACTACATAAATGAAAATTGGTAAATAAGTGCAACCTGTTAACCGCTATTCAATAATGCTGTAATATTATGGGGAAAAAAATATAGTTGTTGCACTCCATTCATGTAACTGAGGGATGAAAAAAATCCAGCAAACATAATCGTGTGGAATATCATTGGATACCTCTTTAAAAATGAAATACGTTTGTAAAAAGTTTTTTATTTAAGGCAATAGTTTTTGAGATATGTGTTTCCGAATTCGTAAAAAATGTGCTTTTAAACTATGAAGTTGAAAATTCTAAAAAAATTGAGCACATACAACTTTACAGAAACTTCCAACCAAAACATCACAGCTTATTTACTTTTAGAGATATGAGATTTTAACAATGAACTACGAAACCCTTCACTATGCGTGTTCCGACATGCACTTGGTCGGCATTTTTTTTCTAATGAATCATCAATTTGACGGAAACTAATTACAGCAAAACATTTAAAAGAGACGTAAAACGGGCGCTGATTCGTAAAAGTTTAAACATTGACAGTAAATACCCACTATTAATGTCACACACTGTTTACAATACAAGAAACAGTAGATAAATATCAAATTTGTGATAAATAGGAACATTTCGGAGTTGGTACGCGGATGACAAATACGGCTGTTAAAGCCACCTGGCCGCCATACCTGTCTGCAACCAGTATTTACGTAATACCCGATGCTAACTGTACTCGTACTATGTAAAACGGAAAAATCATACATTATTCACATTTTTGGGGTAAACAAGTGCCACTTTCACAAACACAGAGTGATTTTAAAATGCAAAATGAGATGTGTAAATTATATTTATGGTCTGGCCGCATTAAACACATTTCTGCATATATAGCAACACAATATAAACGTAAAATATTTTCCGGGAGGTATAAAAGTATAATGAGGACGCACAAAATGTAATTTTAATTTTATTCTTGGTACTTTTTCCGCAGCTGGTGGCGCTTAATCATAATCACGGAGCGCGTGATAATCTCGCGGCGGCGTGAGGACTGAACAGGAAACGACACACGGATTATTTTTTTCTCGTTATCTTCATGTTAGCTCCATTGTGAATCGTTTTTATATGGAGCTATTTCTGTCAGAGTTACCTACAAAGTCAATGATTTTCTTAACCTTACCAACATTACTTGCTCAATCTTCCTTTCCATTTTTAAAGTAAACTTTCATTTCATTCTACAACGGGCTTTGAAGTTTTTTCCCCAAGATATTTATTTATTCTAGAACTAGCAGACCCGCCTAACTTCGTTTGTGTAACATTTTTCATGACTGCTCCGCTCCTGTAGGTCTTAGCGTGATGATATATCCTATAGCCTGTATGTAGCCTTCCCCGATAAATGGGCTATCTAACACTGCAGCGCATTCAAGTAAACAAACAAACTCTTCAGCTTTATATACATAATTATAGTATAGATTTATGCTTCGCTATCTTCGGTGAAATTATTTCATATCATAAGTCAAAAACTGTACGGCATAAACGAAAAGTAAAGCATTATTTATTATTTTGCATTTAAAACCCTTTCATAATTATGTTACCTCACTTGACCAAGGTAAACGACGTTTTTTGTTACATTATAAACCTAAAAATATTTTCTACTACCTTACTTAGTTCCCTTCGTGAACGTGTCCGGTTCGCTCTCGCCAGTATTTTTTTCCATTTTGGTACGAAGCCTTAATAGTAAAAGTATCTATTTCGTACTATATATCTATGAAGGTTTTTTTTTATTAGACACCAAAACACATACAACAGAATAAAATGGGAATGAATAAAATTTAGGACGAACTTGACATTTTTATAATAGACATGATCTTGTTTATAGGTAACGGGCAATAAGGAGTAATAAGAGTCATCAAATTTTACATTCATACAGTTATAGTAAAGCAATACATAAACATACGTATAATAGATATCTGAGCTCTAAACTTCTCCAAATATTGCGCGACCAATCTACAAAGAAACCAAAAAATCTAAATCCATAAATAAAAACCTTACAAAGCATCATTAATATTATGTCAATCACAGCATTTCCCTGCTCACTCCCGCGCAAATATCTATCAGTCTTACTTAGCCGAGTAACTTAGTTAATTTTGTTTTTGAAAGAATTACCAGACTGCTCAGGTGACTGACGCGAACGTAAACTCAGAACACATTAAATTTTAATAATTTTAATATGAAACACAAAGCCGACCTGCTATGTCATCGTAAGATTGATAAAAGTCCCTATTGAAGTAAAATTTGCACTCTTACCGATCAACGATTTACCATGTTTCGCTTATGCAAATGTATTGAGAAGACAAGGCGCGGGCGCGGCGTGCCTCCCCGGGACTCCGGCATTATATGGCAATCCCACTTTGTCAAGGCACCGACTTGGCTGTTATTGCGGAATGTTTCACCTGCAACACACTAACGGAACGTACTGTAATAACATTTACACAAGGGAAATTCAAACGTCGAACTATTTGCGCATTTGCCCCAAAATGGAATTTCTTTGTTACAGTTACGATAAATATTACATGAACGATGTGACAAAGAAGTCAAAAGGCAACGTTTGTGCCGCCATCAAATATTGAAAGGCGTAGACGTTATTATTCGGGAAAATAAAAAATGTATTCGCTGTCGTTGAAATAAATAGCAGCTTCAATGAAACTAAAAAGCAGCCGCTAAGAGCAAGAGGGTACTGGTAAATGTTTTAAATTAATCAAGGCAAGACTACAATCGGCTGATTTGCATTTATACGAGCTACTCGCGCTCGCGCTCGGTCAGACCGCATCAATATCTAAACGGTTTGTCTTCAAATACTAACAGAATTCATACGTATCTATCTTCTTACATATCTATCTTTAGAAGAAATACATTGTAATCACTGTAATCTAGATGAATATTTCCTTTGAAAAAGAAAAAACACATTAAAAGAAATAAATTGTGAACCAATTTCTACAAGTTTTAAACATTTTAGTCCAAAAGAATAAACCTTTCATATCCTTACTTACTACTTAGAAAGGCAGAACTCAGCAACATTTCAAAGAAAGATTTTTATTCGGAAGCATGTTTGTTTGTAATTAGCTGCAGTGAAGAGACATTTCTCTTAATTACTAATTAGGTATGACACAATAGTGTGGCACGCTACAGAGGCATACGTAAGTACAATGGCTAGTGCATCGTGTAGCGATTAGATAATCTCTTAATAGCCTACGAGCTGACATGTTTTGATTACTGCTGTGTAGTCATACCCGTGGTGTACGCCAAATTAATTAACCACATTGATTAACTTATGAGGGACATGTATTAATTAGTTCATGTTCCACAAGAATTGAAAGCTTATAAAAATGTCCGCATCGTTAGTTAAATGTTAGATTCAAACGGAGCCATGAAGTTTTATGCGCTGTCGTCGGTAATATCGTTTTGCCCGTGTTACGTCGAACACTTATTGAAACTGTTCTTAAGTGTTGTCCTTTTATGTAGCTACTCCATAAATGTTTGATAGGGCCATCTCGGGAAATCTCTGTCTCCATTCGCAGAGGGTCTGCAGTCAAATAAAACTGGAATCCCAAATATTATTCGGCGACATTTTCCCGTTCCTTCGATGTGAACTTTTATTTTTATGCTCTTACGTATTCTTATCAGGGAAGAGACACACTCCGGGAGAGCTTCTGACATACTGACTTAAATCCTTTACCCAAGAATGTAAGTTTGTCTTGGATTACAGTTCCTCGTCTTTCTTTAATATTATTGTGGCAATTTTAGGATTTAACTTCAGTAGGGACGATCGTTCGATTACTTATTAATTTATTACTTTTATTTGTGTGAATGAATAGTCTTGTTTTGTGCAACAGTTATAACAATTGTCTTTATTTTTTATTTCTATGTCGTATTTTTCTATAATTACCCTGATGCATGGCATGCTTTACTATACGGATTAAACGTAGGTATCGTTTAACTATTCTCAAAACGGCTAAACAGCTTTTATTGGAGTTGCAGCCATTATAGTAATTAACGACGTGTGTAAATTAACGCGGTTTGCTTTAATGAGACATTTGCTCTGCACGTCTGAACGTCTTGAGTCGTATGCTACATAAATATATGGAAAACCAAAACCATTAAAATTTTACCTAAGACTTAAATGTAATTACATACCTTCGATCGTGTAACCCCGACAATGAATTGGCCTCTTGTGAGCATTTAAGGATTTAATAAATTGTGTGTAAGATAATTCGGAAAATACTTCAACGTGCATAGAGCAACAATGCATTGTTTTAAGTTAACGTTACAGGTTTATTTGTGTACATATGTATATATTGGTGGGACAATTACATGGTCTCTGTGTCCTGCCACAGTAGCATACAAATATTAATTTAAATTACATTAGTGTTCTAACAAATCTTCTATATCTGTACTTATAATAAAACCGTAGAGAGGTCAATTCTGTACATTGAATATATATTCAAAATGAATATTGGAGGATGAATAGTGATCGATACTGATGCTAAAAATGCAATCAGTCATTTTTTTGTCTGTCTGTCTGTCTGTATGTGCACGCTTGGGTCAGAAACTACTGAAGGGATTTTAACCAAACTATAGGCTATATAACATAACGCTAAAACCCATAGGAGCTGAGCAGTGACGATAAATTTGAAACAAGTCGGATAAAAATGCGCTTTCGAGCTCTTATCCTCGCATACGTTGATCATATACCAAAAGATTTTTTGAAGACCATCATCTTTGTAATACATATTACAAAGATGATGGTCTTCAAAAAATCTACAAAAAAGTCCTTAATAGTATATATCTATCTTTTATAAATTAGCCACAATAACGTGTTTAATCGTTAGGAATTTCTTCAAAGTGTATTAAATTCATAAATATATTGTATTTCACATAGTACACTTTAAAATATATTTTATATTAAAAAAAAAAAACTAGAAATCGGTTTATAAACACACAAGATATACCTACAAGATGAAATAAAACTTCCTAATCTCGCCGCGCCATTATGGGTACGACTATACGGTTGATTTTTGTTTTTACGCGCGAAACGGCCATCCGCTGCACTCATTGCACTGCACTATAAAAAGGCGAGGGCGCTCACGCGCCGACTCATCCTGGCTGGGGGCCTTAAATTCATTTGAGGCCACCACAGGATTGCCCAGTTGATCAGTAACCAACCTTAGTGTGCTGAACTGCGAGTAGTCCATTCCAAACATTAAAAAAACGCGCCGACTTCACTCACATTGTCACTCTAAATGCGAACAGACGTGGTTCTTATTTACTCTTCTCGGAATAAGCGCGCTTTATATTTAAAAAATACATAGATACGTAGTTTTCTATACTTATATTATAAAAAAGAAAGATTTTATTGTTTGTTTGTATTAAATAGGCCTCCAAACTACTGAACGGATTTGAAAAATTCTTTCACTGTTGGGAAGCTGCACTATTCCCAGGTGACAGGCTATATTTTATCCTCAAATTCCCACGGGAACGGGAAATATGCGGGTTAAACCGCGGAGCGCTGCTAGTATAAAATATAACACAATTAGATCGGTATTTATTGTTGAAATACTATAATCAATATTGCACTATTATCCCTTATTTATGTATCTGATGTATAAACATCTATATAAATATGTATCTATCTTGATATGTTTACCTACAAGTTTTGTTGTGATCGTCTTTAATAAAAATTTGATCAGAAGTGCGTGGTCATAAGACAGTCTAAAGCAGTCGTTGACATCGTGACTGAGCTAATAACTGGCACCAACTGCATCAGGCTGCTTGAAAAATGATTTCTTTAACTCTTCAACTGTTTTTTCGGTTATTTTTTTTATGGAAGTCTTTTTTATTCTTTCTTTACTGTCAATCAGATACCAAACATCACATACTTCAGAATCGATCTGTGTAATCAGTTATCAAGATAAAATGCAAAGAAACAACATACCACGTGTAAGTAAACAGAAACATTGAGCATCTTAGTACAGTGTCCATAAAGCAAGTGAAGTGTGCGAGTGACCTGTGAGTTCAGACTGCACTAGATCATGAGGGCGACAGGCGGCACAAATTTAATTTAGTTCTTGCCCACTCTCGGATAAGCTGGCTTGTCTCTCGAGTTCACGACACGAGTTTACACGACACAAAAACTGAGAAGAAAGTTTGTAGTAGTTGAACTAGATAATTAACGACACTAGTGTTTTTGTGTGAAACTTGCGGTTAAATAGATAAGAGGAAACAAAATGGGCTAAGTGCGTTTCGAGCCCCGCACGGTATAAGGTTCCTTAGTGCCTCCTCCCGTAATATGACATATCCTAAAAAAAATGTAAAAGCTATCCAACGACATCCCACAAGATTGCAAGAGCGAGTAAAACAAAATATTATCACTTTATTTGTATAAAAAGCTAAAAAAATTACAAGTTTTGATTCTAACTATTTTGTAGGCGTGATTAATGTCAATATCCATGCCAAATTACAGCATTCTAGGACCAAGAGTCTTAGTTGCTCCGCCAACCGCGGACGGACGAACATACGTGGCAAAATTAAAAAGGCACCTTGTTGTTTAACTACGGAACCCTAAAACTCATACTCAAGCTTAGTCGAAAAGTCGCACTATAAAAAGAGTGTGGTAGCGGCGAAGCTCACAGTGGCGCCAATTTGCACCATATTCTTCAGCCGGGACGTTTATTACGTGTGAAGTATGAAATGAGAACTGGTCCTGTGGTTTCAACTCGTCACATATTTCAGCGGCGTCACCTACCTCGTATTAGTATGCCACGCCACAATAACCGAAGTCGAATCACAAAAGATTTCCGGAGCGCGTCTTGCACAAGGGATGAAAGCCAACATTGTGTAATCAGAAGGGTCGCAATCTCACCTCACCCCCTCGCTCGTGTCGAACACAGCTTCATCAACAAGGGCTCTTTCTACTCATTGTGACATTTCGGTTCTCAATAGCAACGACTTCCCCGCGGCCGTAAACACAAACATATGAATTAGATTATTTCACACAAAAATGAAATGTAATCACCGCATCTGAAGCCTTTGTCAATGTTTATGGCTGTTACAGCTAAGATAAATGAATTTTTACTTCCCTACAAGCTAAAGCAAACATAACTTTCCAGAAAACATGAGAATTCCAAAACATGCCACGCTTACCAATCAAAAATAACGAGGAAGATCGAATGTAGGTGTCGCGCCGATAAGACTGACACATGTGACGACGACGCATGTAAATTACGATATTTTTATTGCGGCCAACAGCTTGACATCGTACTCGTATCAAATCCATACGATTTGCCAAATCAATTTCTACCCAGTTACTGTTATGTTTTCAAGTGAATGTTTGTGCGAATGGTTGTGGTGTGTAATGTCGGGTCGCGGTGTGTCGGCGTGTCGGCACATCGGCACAACATCGCCGCGACGACGCGGCGACGTTGCTGCCGCGCCGCGCACCCTCGAACGCGCCTCGCAATAGTTTCACGTTTGAATTTCTTGAACAAACGTTATTACTGCTCCAATAGCGGAATGTTCCGCTGAAACAATTCACAATAGCGGGAACTTCAATGTCAAAGGCAGAGGAGATTGGCTGGAGAAATTCGATGCAAGAATTTAAAAGAATAAAGGTAGACAGCTGAAATCATGAATGTTAGGAATGAATGCATATTATTTATTTACACATTTTTATTAAATTAAAAAAGCTTCGTTTTCATTAAACAGTATTAAAATGCAACAAATTATACAATATAATTTATACAGTGAGTGACAAGTATAAAAAACTTTTTTACAAAAACCTTTTTTAGTTGTTTCTTCGTTTTTTGACACAGACTTCCGAAATTAAAGTTATTTTTGGTGTTTATTTAGAATAATGCTTGCATGCAAAAGTGACAAAATATGTCACTTTTGATGTGGTGAATTACGGCGTTTGCGTTGTTTACCGTTAAGGAGTTACTTTGTGTGTTTTCGGAGATCAAGTCCAGACCAGCTCATAGTTAAACGTCTACTTTGCTTTGGGATTGGCATAAACCTAACAACATCACACTTTACCAGATTTTTAACCGACTTCAAAAAACTTTTTTTGTTTCTTCTGTGATATTTTCGCCAATTGTCAACTGATTTCTTTTTTTGTTTAGACACACACTAGCTTATCTCAGCAGTAAACTCAAAGCAAAAAAGTATATCAAGACCAGTTCATAAACAATAAAGTTATGTCCGTCCAAAAACATGGTTGACTTAGTACACATCTGCGTTCCCCTTCACAGATTACCGGCGTGATGTTATATTATAAACTGATGTAACATATGGATTTCAGCAATCCATATTTTTGAAGAGTTCCGTTTTCTATATCCGAAGTTCTTCATCAGATCTTCACCAAATTGTAATGGGACTACAGCGGTAAAATACTCTTCCAAACAAACATGGGATCATCCAAATCGGTTGACAATTAGCGAAAATATCACTGAACAAACACAAAAACAAAACAGTCGAACTGGCAACCTTCAGTTTTTTGAAGTTGGGTAAAAACGAGAGAGAATTTTAATTCTTGCAGAACTTACCCCGAATCAAAAATGTTCTTACAAGCATCAAAGACCGTAAAAAGAAAATTACCCTCACATACTTGTACGACGCAAAACCCATTTTCATCCATAAAACCGTTAGCATGGATGCGGTTTTAAATTCAAAATGAAATTGAATATCGCATGAATACTCCGAGTCGTAGGCGCGTAGTACCCAGTCAAAGCACAAACATAAACGTTCCGTATTGTGATAGATACGTGTGTTGTCATAACGCGAGGGTCAGGCCGGCGGCGGCGACACGGCCCGTCGCTGTCACTCACGAGGGCCGAGCGCCGGGCTCCAGGTGCCGAGGGCGGAGGGTCAGCGTCGCCGTATTCCCACACCTCGTTATTGTTTCATATAAACCGCTCCATGATTTTATCTTCCAATAATTGGGTTAAGGGCAGCGATTTTGGTTAGGTGCGGATGAAATGTATTTTATTTTTTTGATTCATGGAAGTCAAGGTTTAAAACGGACGCATTCATTGTTGCTGTGTTTAATGAATTACTTTATTTGTCAAATTGTATGAATTACCTTTTAGGAACTTACTGCTAAGAAAAAATAATATTTTCACAGGTGATACCTACGACAAAACTGATTCAGATCATTAAATACTTTACGATAAACAATACAATTCTAGAAAAGTTAAATAAAACCAATTATAAAAAAGAGCAAGTTTTATATGAAGTAGAACTGAAGGAACGGTTCTCGTACCTCGTTGCATTTAGCCCGCGGCAGTAATTAAGAATTCAAAATGCCTCTTTGTGATAGAGTTAAGTCGTTAGCCCGCGACAAGATTTTACTCACTTTATTTAATTAACTAAGTTACGTATTGCCAAAGTACCTAACGAGGGATAAGTTAGGATAGCCGAGCAGCGTTTGAAATATATTTGCCACGGTTACCTAAATTTGTGCTCCAATTAATAAAGCTACCTTTAATTTCTTCATTGCAATTAGAAGTGTTTGTTGAACCAATTTTACCATAATTGATAAAAAGAAGTGCAATTTGTAGTACCTACCGTCCGGAAAAGGATTTACAAAAAAATCCAAGTTCTTCATTATTTTATACGCTTCAATAAACTCTCCTTCTAATAACATTACAGTCTGCAACATACTTCCGCTTCGCACAATCACCGTCCTAACAAGAAGAACCTTAAAAATCAAATCCTAATATCCATAATATGATATCACCGATAGACACATGGACGAGGGTAGATAAAAACAGCCGTAAGCACGTAGCTAATGCGAAAGGGGCTCATTACATTGTGTTGACACCGACAAATGCCCCTTTACATATTCTCACTGAGATCCCGAAGATTGAGCCATGAAATTGAAAACGATCCCTCTGAAGAAATTTATTCCGGGCACGAACTGCTCTCCCACTCTGGCGAGGAGATTTGCTCGTTTATTTTTATGAAATTATTAAAGATACACTTCATTTTTCTTTGTAATGATTGATACGGAATTGGAAAGAGATGTGTGTGAAACTCAATTATGTAGGACAAAGCTGTAGCACAAATCAGAAAAGCTACACATACCTATCACTCCGCTACACAGTACATATGCGGACAGATTTTGAAACAATATGTTATTTAAATTCAATAGAAGAAAAAGATGCATCCTCAGCAGTTTTAGCAAAACTCTCCTAGGAATACAATGAGATCCTCTGCAATAGACGATAGTATATCTACATAATCGTTTAAAAAAACGGCCAAGAGTGTGTCGGATCAAGCACAGAATAGGGTTCCGTTGTTGCCCAATGAAAATGACACACGTCGTAATTAAAAAAGGTGATCTGATGGCCTGCACCAACAGCAATGTGAAATTTGTTTTCGTTATTTTGAACCCGAAAACTAAATATGTACCTACTCGTAAATGGCACATTTTTTCAAATTACATAAATTATTTCAAAACTGTCTCATTAATTACCATTGTATTTGAAGTGCAAGTATATACCTAATGGCAAAAAAACCCTCTTAATAGCAAAGAATCTTTGTAATCAAAAATCAAGAAAGTGCTCACTAGGTACTATTTCAAGCTTTTAACTTGCATTTAAGTTTTAAGAAGAATTATGAATCGGAATTGAAAGGAAGTAAAAGTTGCGCTGAGTTTGAAGAACTATTCCAAGCTGAAAATATCAAAGTTTAAGTGTGTCGCAGTTATAAACCTTATTTAAATAATGGTTGTAATGGAAAAACAAACTTTTTGGATTTTTGTAAAGCCATGGTTATTAAAACAAGAAGAGGTATAAAGATGTATTATTGCGGTATAAACACGTTTGCTGGGCGCTCGGCGTGAACGCGGCGTACACAACTTTTGTACTTTTTCACGCGGCCGCGCCACAGCTTGCCAACCACACGTTCTCTATTACTCGAAACTCGCGCTCTCCATTATCTCCACGACTGAATTTGTTTTAAATTTCCTCGCCACTTAAAAAAAATACGCTTTCGCTTTTATTTAACACATTGCCTGCTAAAGTTTTGTAGGCAGTATACAATGTTCTCATTTCAGTTTCAGCTGCACAGTTTTCAACACATAGAAAAGTTGATTATCTACATATGTATGTATATTCAAACTTCAAACTTGCATCAACCGCGATATATCCGGAAGCCATTACTTTCCGGCCTTTAGCGTCATAACTGACGCGTAATGACCTCATCGTATAAAGAAGCAAAAATATCGCGAACGCAATTCGTCATGTCATTATACAAGGAAAGGGCGAACTTTACGAGTATAATAACGCGAGATGTCTGACTCGGTGCGCCTCATGAATGGTGAAACGTTCTTTATTGTGCCGTGTTTTATGTGAACGATTAACCTTTTAATGTTAGCCGGCCGCTCGATATGAAATCCCCTATCGAACCTGCCCACTCGTATCTATTACCTGCTGAAAATTCATTATATGTGTGCCAGGTCACTATTGGACTCTAAAAAGTATCTACAATACCTGACTTATATAGATGCACTGGGTTTTAGTTACGACATATTATATACCGACAGCCAACAGCACAACGCGTTTTGCCGCGTAAAAAGCCCGATCACCTGGTTTACAAACATGACAATAATAATCAAAATATTATCGCAATAAGTTTATAACGAGTCCTTTTATGTCGCATTACTCGTATAACTACTGAAATATTAAATTTCAATTTACGCGTCGTGAAGCATTTTATAAAAGCATAATTATTGTTTTCAGGTTACAAACGGCTAACATTGTGATTATACGGCGCTCTTAAGCAAATTTTCATGATATTACACTCGTATAAATCCTAAATTGTCCTGTAAACTCCTGGGGGAGGGCAGAGCACGGGAACTTAATTTGTTTTTGATGAATACTGCCTGATCACGTTGTTCTTGTCAAATCATGCGGTTAATGAAGTTTCTTTACCCTTTCGCAACGACCACGCCACGGACATTCTACCTATAACATTGCAAAACCTCACTATAAAAGAATGTAAGAAGGTAAACACTCCTGGCTGTTATGAATTTAATAAAATTACTGAGAATTTGTCGAACATGGCAGCGCAAGTTCCCAGTAAAAGTTCTCATCAAAGTGCTTTTGAGATGTCACAATACCAGCAATCACGTTTTCAAGTTTTCTCACAACGTACACGTAGGTAAGTGGGTATCTAGACTAGACTCCGATGGATCGATAGTTTTGAGACGGCTTCTACTTTATTTTCATTTTTTGTGTTATTGATTTTATTCAATTTAGACTGACTGAAGAAGTCCTCTTAGAAAAAAAAAAAACTAAAGAAAAAGATGATACTGGTACAAGAGGTTTGTCAAGTGAGTGTTTCATGAAAATCTCTCCTAGCTTATCCTAGTCTAAACACACTAATGCATACAGGTTTGATGCTTCTATACATTCATACATGTACAGAAGCATCAAAATATCTGACTATGATATAACATCATAGACTTCATTAAACCGAACATGTTCAATTACTGGACAGGGCATAGGTTGCAGCACGTTACTGCCTGGACAGCACTGATACCGTGCTGCGTTCACATCAACTCTCCGATGCCGGCAAACGATAGCCATGTTCGAAATAATTACCACCTCGAGAACTACACTACGTCATAAAAACTTTGATGGAGTGTTCAGTGTTCAGTGCACTGGTTTAACGATGTCCTCACGAAACAAGTGACAGCTAAACATTTTATTTGCTTCGCCAGGACGCCGTACGATTCTTAAAGTTAGCAAGCTCGTAATGCCTCCTTTAATTGATCCGTCTAGTGCTTTGATAGGCATCCTCGTACTTAGCCATGTTAGTTAATTTGGAATATGTTAGGAGACGGTAGGCTGTGTTAGCCAAAATTATAAATGTTTGACAGTAAATTACCAGAAAATAAGAAAATGAGAAGTACCGATCTGAAAATTCTTGCATTGGTGGGTTAGGCTATGTTGTGTCCATTTATTACCACCATTGCTATCAAAGTTCGACTTTTTCAGTTTTAAAGGAATCAGACATGAGCTGTGTATTTCCCGGAGCCATTTGTTAGGGTCTGCGGTTAGGTCTTATTCATACGAAGATTTTTTGTGCATTGCACACATATCATTGTTCCAGATGAACAGGGTATTAACTCAAAAAAACCTATTTTGTAGGAGAGCGATTCGAAGTTTTTAAATCGGTATTTAAATCCGTTGTAAATGTTTTTAAATCGGAAGATACTAGCCCGCGCCCCCGCCAATTTAATGTTATTAACGTTATGCAACCATGCTCGTTAGAAAGATCGTATGATTTTTTGTAGGACTGTATTTTTTTTATTAAAAAATCCTAAATTTTGAGTTAATACCCTCTTCATCTAAACGAACGATATGTGTACACAACAACATCTTAAGACCAAAAGTTATGTCTGTTATGGTTCCTTACTGACTGGGGAGGTACCATAACAGATGATTGAAGGTCGACCTAAAGAAGCATCAAAATCCGTTGAGCATATTGCAAGAAGATGTGCTGCCTAGTCATACCAGAGAAAACGAGGGTGTTCGTGTTTCAACTATTTTTCGGTCAATTTGGTTTTGGTAAAAGAAAAGAATATAATACAATTAAATAAAAAATTAAATTAACTACATATAACAAAGAAAATGTGTCGATGTCGCATATCGTACCCACGACAGATATTGTTTGTTTACATTTTTATAAGAGAAAATCAACACCGTCACATGCTGAATCACAAAAAAAAACGAATTAACAAAAGACGGCTGCAGGTGTTACAATAGCTCACCCCGTAAATAAAAAAGAGCGAAAAAAAATACCCAAATCCCACTTCTCACATTTAATAATTACTCCAAGTTAAATAGTTAGTCCACAGTTTAGATACTCGGCCGTTACGTCACAGTAATAAGTTAGAGCTAAAGAACTCCAGTTTCCGCCCATGCATTAGAAATTAAAGCGGAAGCACTAACTGTATTTTTCAATTACTGCCACGTCGAAGAGTTAAAATTACAGTTTTCTAACTCAACAAAATACAGAGCAGTTTTTACTGCAAATAACTATTTAATGTGGTCTTGATTTAATGGAGATTTAATCATTTTCTATCCAAAGATTTAAATAGCAAAGCAAACACTAAACTTTTAAATGACTCCTCACTAATTAATTACAAAGATATAAGAAAAAAAATATTATCTCATTAATTTAGAAATCAAATGAGATCAGAAATAATAATTCACTATGTGTGCCGCTACGAAGCTACGAAGGTGCCGATAGGAAGCTGCTACAATGTCGCTACGGTGATGCTACAGTACCCCTTTTTTTTGGATGGGAAATCATCAAATGTCTTCTTCCGCTCTGAACGGGGCGGAAGGGAATGTCAGACTCTTACTGACTAAATCCCACCCGTGATTCTTCTTGTGCCCTTTGCGTTCCAGGGCCGCGCTGACTCTTTCGAACAAATTCCGCAACCCTAACACGCACTAACCCTATGGGGCTTATCTTCGATGCTGACGGCTCTTTAAGGCGCGCGTGGAACACAACGCGCCGTCGACTCGGGCCTGGTTGCTATCGGACGGCGAGCCACCCATAGCTCGCCATCCGCAGGCCCGCGCCTACGGTGGCCGGGAATCGCCCTGCGTTTCCCGACGCCCGGGGCGTCTTCTTCAGATTCTGTTGCGGCGACTGGGGCGTGAGGTTTCCCTCTCTCGCACGCGTGCCGCCTCCTCCTTCACTAGTGAATGCTAGTTAGCATTTCTGCTTCGCAGAAGGAGGCGACTGCTTCCCATGCCTCCTCACTCCGGACCATGGCTTGAACCAGGGCCGGACGCGAAAGGTCGCCGCCACCGATCGCCTCGACGATGCTACATTACCCCTATTTTTTTTTTTTTTTTTTTTTTTTTTTTTTTTTTTTTTTTTTTTTTTTTTTTTTGGATGGGAAATCATCAAATGACTTCTCCCGCTCTGGGCGGAGCGGAAGGGAGTGTCAGACTCTTACTGACTAAAACCCACTCGTGTTCCTGCTTGTGCCCTTTGCGTTCCAGGGCCGCGGTGACTCTTTCGAACAAATTCCGCAACCCTAGCAGGCACTGACCCTATGGGGCCCCGTCTTCTTTGCTGACGGCTCTTTGAGGCGCGCGTGGAACACGACGCGCCGTCGACTCGGGCCTGGTTGCTATCGGACGGCGAGCCACCCATAGCTCGCCATCCGCAGACCCGCGCCTACGGTGGCCGGGAATCGCCCTGCGTTTCCCGACGCCCGGGGCGTCTTCTCCTGTTGCGGCGGCTGGATAGAGGGGCTTCCCTCTCTCGCACGCGCTCCGCCTCCTCCTTCGCTAGCATTACTGCTTCGCAGAAGGAGGCGGCCGCCTCCCATGCCTCCTCGCTCCCGACCATGGCTTGAACCAGGGCCGGACGTGAGAGGTCGCCGCCGCCGATCGCCTCGATGAGGACACGGCGGTGCTCCGCCCAGGCAGGGCAGACCTCCACCGTGTGCTCCACCGTGTCCTCCGGGCGATCCACACAGTGATGACACCCGGACGTGTCCTCCCGCTGGATCCGACACAGGTACCTCCCGAAACAGCCGTGTCCGGTGAGCACCTGTGTCAGGCGGAAGGTGAGGACGCCGTGGCGTCTCTCTAACCACTCCTCAAAGAGGGGACTTATCGCCGCAATGGCGGCGTGCCCAATGCTACAGTACCCCTGAGGTGCCATTACGGTTACTAATTGACCGACACGAAGTTGCTACAATTTCACTACACCTGCCGCTACGATGTTACTGTCTGCCCCTACAAGAGCACTACTCATGATGCCACGAAGTTGCTTTGAATTATCTACACCTGCCGCTACAAATTCCCAACGCGTGCCGCTACGATGAACTGTCTGCCGCAACGAGTGCACTACTCATGGCGCCACGAAGTTGCTACGCCTGTCGCCAGAAATTCACTACGCGTACTGCTTCGAAGTCGCTACCGGCGTCGCAACACGTGCAACTACTACAGTCCTGCTACGGCGTCGCTTTGCGTACCGCTACAGTCCTGCGACGGTCACGGTATATTTATCATTGTACGTAAATCGCTCCCACTACCACCTCGCGAGTCTTGTGTTACCTCCACCAAGAGCCCCATCGGATAAATAATTCTACTCGCGCTTATCCACTTCAACTAGTACTAAATTACGTTAGTAGTGGGTGTCTCACCGCTCGCCTCGTCGGTGCAATGTACGATACGACACAGCGACCTGAGCACTTTTTGCTCAAGTTGAGCCAGTTAGTTGACCTATCGCAAAATAGTATTAAAGTGCACTCAGAATGTACATATGTGAATATACTGAAAGCTAACAGTTTCTGTATTATTTTGTAGTACAACAACGGTTTTTGTCGCTACTTTTTAATTATGCGATTGAAGTTCTTCATATCAAAAAATATATTTTGGTCTGGCTATTTTTGTCGGTATCAAAATAAAAGAGCTAAAGGTTTAAGTCATGAATTTTACTTATCAATTTAAAAAAGTATAAAAAGTTAAAAAAGTAGAGAGTAGAATAGAATAGAATACTCTTTATTATGTACACCATATAAGTTATAGAAAATATAGATGAAGAAAACATTATATAGGGTGACACAATGGGCGGCCTTATCGATAAAAGCGATCTTTTCAAGACAACCTTAGAAAGTGTAGAGTAGTAGTATAGTAGTAGTATTAAAAGTTTAAATAAATAATTAATGACGGCAGTCACTGTTGCAATTCCACGTTCATAATAGACGCTGTGACGATTTGAACTCGGTCATGCTCATCACTGATTACCATGAAACGGTAACAGAGGAATAGAAAAACTCGGTCCCGCAGAAGTAACAACTTTTTTTGCAACTGTGATTGATTTGAATAAAAAAGTAACGGCAAGTTCCTCCCAGCTACTTTAGGTCCCCCTACAGAGCCACTCGATGTTTCCGATCATAGAGTTTGGATCTTTAAAATATTTCGCCTTGCCCGCCGAGCCGAGGTATTTCAATAAAGCCAAGATGATTTTAGTCATTTATCTCATTGCGGCGGGGTAGGAGATATATGTTACTAAACCCGATTACCCCCTTGGAGTTTCCCTTGTGTTCAAAGTGAATGTATTGGAGCGGAATATTCCACGTCAGAGGAAAAAGCAAGTATTCATGTTTAATTTCATCCCGTACGAGAGCTCGTAAAAAATATTTTATCTGGACCCGAATTCTTGGCAAAGAATTGTTTCGTGAGTACCTGCATTGATCTTTTACAATAGCTGATCGGTTGAGTTCTTTTGAAATATTTTATGAATACCCTAATAGGTAATGTTTATTTCAGTGTACATTATAAATAACATTTTATTTAGTGTTCCAAATGAAATATTGTCAAACAAACTGTTCTTGTCGTTAACAAACATACATCTAGGTATACATATGCCTTATATGTAGGTACTCTAAAAAAACGAATAGTGCTACTAGTTAAATACTTAACAATTATAAATTAATGTTTTTATTTGAGAACCCCTGAGCTGAAGGCGTCCGTCCTCCAGAGAGTTCCAGCTTTCTGTATTTTTCACGAAAGTTGATATTACAAGCTATCATATCCTACTTATGGGTAAATAACTGTGCTGATTAACTATAGGAAGTTCAGAATTACAAGTAAATAATCCATTTCTTCTTCAAGGTAACGACTGCACAAACAAGACAAAGCCATTTGAGCTAGACTTACGACATGGCCGGATCTGGTCCCAAAAATGGGAGACGCCTTTGTAATTGCCATGAATGATCATGGCAATTACAGATGTAGGCATCTCCTATTTTTGAGAATAAATTATACAGGAAAGTGTTTTAGTATTCCGATTCAAAATTGGGCCTTATGATGTGAATACAATAAGGCCCAATTTTATAAACATAAAATATCAAGATATTGTCTCACTCGAGCTGAGAAATCAACAATTCAAAATTAAATCATCGGACAAAATCTGTAAATAGAAAAAAACTGTTGTTAACACAAAACTCTACAATCACACGATTTTATTGCAAGCTGTTGTAATCCCGAAGGTGCGTGCCACGCTGTGGGGAATTAACAACTTAGATTGGTACGCCCGCGCTAATAAGACCAACTATTTTATCCCACGAGCCTTCCAGCTGTTTAGTTAGGCGGCGCACGCCACTAGTGCCCGTGATGTCACGAGTTCACGTACCTATGCCAATCGCAAAACTCCAATGCATTCGTACTGTTCTTAAAAAATCGGAACGAATGTATGTATTTATGTGTTACTACTACGGACTTCAATAAAATAAAAGTTTATAACTAATACCCTACCAGGAATAAAGGGGTTTAATTAAATCGTGTAAATAAATTATCTAAACCACCATGGGAGTGAACGTGGAAACTATTTCACCCGGAGACGAGTCTACCTACCCCAAGTCTGGCCAGACGGTGGTAGTGCACTACACAGGCACACTGACCAACGGCAAGAAGTTCGACTCCTCTCGCGACCGCGGCAAGCCTTTCAAGTTCCGCATTGGTAAGGGAGAGGTCATCCGAGGCTGGGATGAGGGTGTGGCCAAGATATCAGTGGGTGAACGCGCCAAGTTGACCTGCACCCCCGACTTCGCCTACGGCCAGCAAGGCCACCCTGGGGTCATCCCACCCAACTCCACCCTCGTATTCGACGTGGAGCTCCTGCGCCTCGAATAAAACCTTAATCATTCCAAAGTTCAGTATTTACTCAAACTCAAAGCTTTATACTATTTATACGCACTTTTCATTTGTCAAGGTCAGTCAGTCAAACTGTTGATCTCTATGGAGAAGAAAGTGCGAGAAACTCCATGGACACTATTTTTAACCAACTTCCAAAAAAGGAGGAGGTTCTCAATGCGACAGATTTTTTTTTGTGTTACCTCATAACTTTGTCCTGGGTGTCCCGATTTTGATGATTCTTTTTGTAAGTATTTGACAGCTTGTGCTTGTCGTGTGATCCCATATAAATTTGATTGAGATCTGGGCCTCAAGTCTGCTATTACAATAGTGTCAGAATGGTCTATCATTGATTTCATAATGGTTGATTTTGATAAGTTTGGTAATCTACTAATATAAAAGCGTCATTATGACTCCATAAATATGTTACGAGTGATGCAAAAAGATGGGGTATACAGGTCTACCCGAGTTTACTTAGAATTACCCAAGCTTTTTGGGTAAACTCCGAATTACAATTCAAAATACATGTCAATTCGGGTATTACCCATACTCACCTATACCCCATTCAAAATAAGATTAGACATTGAAATAAATCTTTTTTACAGTTCGTTCAACCGATATTCTATTGTGTTGGTGGCATGACACATAATGGCAGCTGCAGTAAACAGTTGGTATTATAATCACTTTTTTGCTTTTAATGCCATCTTTATGGCTACGGAATAGAAGTAAAAATCGGTTGAACGGACTGTAAACAGTTTTGTTTAAATGTCTAATGTTGTGAATGGAGTATAGGTCTATCCAATTCTAGTTGGGTAATGTACCCAACTAAAATTAAATAAAATACCCAAAAAGCTTCGGTAATACTAAGTAAACTAAGGTAGACCTAGGTATAGGTACTCCATCTTCTAGCATTACCCGTAATAGATATATTGCGTACCATCTAATAAGTACCTACCTACCTACCTAATCAACCTAATATTATATGATGTCTTTATTTATCACTATACCTACCTATTTATCTTCCATAGGAATCGGCAAGAAGTGATACAGAACTGGGAACAATGTTAGCGGCGCGGCGGCGGCCTTTATCGTCACGAGGCAACGGGCGGTAGATATTTGCGAGGCCCCGGGCCAAAGACCTTTGTGAGGCCCTTGTTGTTTTTTATAACTTGTGTAAATGAATAAATAGGCATTTCAGGATTTTAGGAACTTCTCAAGTATTTTTGTTTTAACAAATCACAGTGGCCTAAGAAATTTTCAAATGAAAAAACTGCAAAACAAATCCAAGCTCATCTTATGTCACTTCTCTCTCTTCTCACTCACATCAAATCTAAATCGTTTTATTAGTATAAATATGCTGAAATCGGGTTGCGCGTGTGAGTATTTTATAAAAGAAACTCCTTGTCATATACAAACTCTATTATACCAACCAATCAACAACCGCAAATCTCCTAGACGGCACAAGCACTTCTTGAGTTATTAATTAGTTAAATAATAATTTTACATTGCTTTTGCGTGATACCAGTATCGGCCAACTTTTTTTTCCCGCCCAACCTGACGTTTTTACTCTTGACAGCTTTTTATACATTTTATTTACAAAACGTCAGATTCGGTTCACACCACAAAATGTTGCCACTTACAGCACTATAAAGATAATCGTGATGCCAGACATTAATAAAATCTCTTTTTAAATACTTAAATATTTGCACATATAGAATAGGTCTTAGGTTATTACATGTTTAATTATTGATATGATAAACAAAATCTGTAATTATCGTACGTTTAAAAGCTAATTTGTACTGTTTATTAACCTAATCAAACCTTTTAGTCTAACAACTCGGCCATCCGACTAACTTAATAACGAGACCTCTCGTTTAAAAAAAAAATAATTTAAAAAAACAATGAAGAAAGATTCGAACATTACTTTTGACATATGTAGATGTCAGATAACCAAGTTAACCTAGTTTACAATTATGTATCGTAAAATTACAAAGTAATAACTAATAATACATAGTAATATTTTTATGACATTTGTTTAATATAACAAGAGTAACATTCCTAATATAAAAGCTCTTGAAATCCACTTTTAGACCCTGCATGACATATTAGCAAAATTTTCCGCATTCTTAGCATGGGACCCTTCTAAAGGAGATCATGACACTGCCACCTTTAACAAGGCCACATGTTAATGATTATACTAATACTATGTATTTAAGACATATTTCTGGTTTCGTAAATCATTTAAGATTAACATGACGTGATCTTCTCATGCTACTCCACAGGAGGTGCCCATAACGCTGCCACCTCTTGCTTGACCACATGGTTACCAAGATCTTATTATCTCCAAGGGCTCTAGGCCGGCCATGACTTTACCCAGAGACTGCCCATGACGTTGCCAATCTCTGCATTGGAGTGTAATAACTGCTTTGGTGTATCTGAACTTTACTTAATCAGAATCTTGTAACTGTACAATTGACCACATGGTTACCAAGACCTTTTTATTATCTCCAAGGGCACTAGGCCGGCCATGACTTTACCCAGAGACTGCCCATGACGTTGCCAATCTCTGCATTGGAGTGTAATAACTGCTTTGGTGTATCTGAACTTTACTTAATCAGAATCTTGTAACTGTACAATTGACCACATGGTTACCAAGACCTTTTTATAATCTCCAAGGGCACTAGGCCGGCCATGACTTTACCCAGAGACTACCCATGACGTTGCCAATCTCTGCATTGGAGTGTAATAACTGCTTTGGTGTATCTGTACTTTACTTAATCAGAATCTTGTTACTGTACAAATAAACTTTAACCTACATTACATTATCTTCGTCAACCTCTTCAGTTGAAGACATTTCATCATGAGCGCTACCAAAACTTAGCCATGTGAACAGCTTATCTGATACAACTATAGCTTCATAAGTTTTTCCTTTCTTCGTTAACGGATTGTCTTCAATAACAAACCTATCGTTAGGGAGTACTTTTCTTTTATTCAGTAGGGTTCGCGACATTTAGTGACCATCTTGACTAGGAATATTTCTAAGAACCCTAACTAGATTACCGACTGCAAAATTATTTCCCTTTTTCCTATGTAAATTATAATGAGCCTTATCTTTATATTTTTGTTGTGCTATTAAATCTTTAGCCGTTTCACGTAAATCTTCTAAGTTACTAACATCTTTGCCTACATCATCTATAATTTCACTTACGAGTACTCAAAGATGGGTGAGCCCTATGGCCAAATAGAAATTCCGTAGTTTTCTTTGTTGTGGAATGTGCAGTGGTCCCAATTGAATATCTGGTAAGTGATCATCCCAATTTCCCTTAGGTTTTTCATGAGACATAGAGCCCAACGCAGCCAGGATAGTACGGTTATACCGTTCTACCTGGCTGTTAGCTCGAGGGGTAGCCACGGCATTAAATATATGTTTTATACCTAATGACCTAGCAAATTCCTGAAATTTCTTTCCCGTAACTCGTACCCTGGTCAGTTATGAGTCTTGTTGGTGCCCTGAAGTAGCTAATGTGTTCTTTAAGAACACGTACACTTGTAGAAGACTGTATCACGAACCGGTGTAATATTAATGTATTTTGTGAGTCTATAATGACAAGTATATAGCAAGTTCCCCTTTTGCTTCGGTTGAACGGGCCTAGATTTCTGTTTTCGGAATGGGATGAAGCAAGCTGGACTTGCTCCCCGACGGGACTTTATGGTAGGCACATTCAAGACATGCATTCTTCATCTAAAGGCGGCTTTTAATACGTTCTAATGTTGTGTTTTTTTTTTTCAAACCCAAAGTGTCCGACTTCGTCGTGATTTGCCTTAAGAATTGGCCAACGCTCACCTTTCGGTGCTACCCATCTGAGCACACTTGGTTCTATGATACGATAAACTCTACCATTTTTGATTTTGTAATTCTTAATTATGTCTGCGATGTTTTCGGAACCCGGATCAGTTAACACATCTTTAATACGTTTAGTATCGTCATCATTGTCTTGTACCGTTGCAATCCAATCTTGAGAACCTACGGTTAGTATATGTAATACACGCGTTTCACATTCTTTATCGGGGATGGGGCACCTACTGAGTGCATCGGCATGTGCCATTCTTTCACCTGGTCTATATTCAATGGAACAATCATACTCTTTAAATTGAATCCACCATCTTGCTGTCGAGGTATTAAACCCCGTTTAGTTAGAGTTGTACACAAAGAGTTGCAATCAGTTACAAATTGTGGATTTAATTCCAAGCAAATAAACACGGAATTTATTTAGCGATGGTATTACTGCCAACGTTTCAAGTTCGTAAGAATGAAACTTTAGTTCGTCCGTAGTGGTCTGATGGCTGTATAAGCGACCAGTTTCCATTAAATTGCCAGCTATCGCATCCGTGTAGAACGCAAGGATAGGCCTTTGGACCAAATTTTGTTTCAAGGTTTCAAAGGCACTCTGTTAACCTCAGTCCAACGCCATTAAGCATCTTTCTTCAGAAGTTCCGTCAGCGGTCTCGCTATTATTGCGAAACCCCTGACAAATCTTTTAAAGAAACTAACCATACCAATAAAGCGGCGCACATCATGTTTATTTTGGGGTATGGGAAATTTGGAAACCGCCTTAGTTTTTAACGACCCTAGCCTGATTCCATTCGCACTTACTCCGAATCCCAGATATTCTATTCGGTCAAAACAAAATTTACATTTCTCGAGTTTCAGATTAATTCCGCTCTTAAGAAGTAGTAGAACTTCCTCAAGCAATTTAAGGCATTATTCCATCTACGTATAATTATAAGCACATGCTTATTTCTAAATTTTGCATAAATCTTATTTATCGCCCTTTGGAACACGGAGGGAGTATTTACCAGCTCGAACGGCATACGATTGTACTCGTATTGGCCGTCGGGAGTAATAAAGGCATTTTTTTTTTCATGGGACTCATCAGCTATTGAATTTGGTAATATGCTAAATGCTGATGCTAAATCAAGGGTGACGAACATAGTATTACCAGCCAAAAGATCCAATTGGTATTCTATACGAGGGAGTGGAAAATGCTCCTTGAAGTCTTGTTGTTTAGGGCTCTGTAATCAACACAGAGTCGCTCTTCGCCGATTTCTTTTGCACCAGAACCATAGGGCTTGCATTTGGCGAAGACGACTCTCGGATGACGCCACTCTCTAAAATTTCCTGAACCATAGTTTATACTAGCTATCTATCGGGGTATCAGAAACGATAAGGCCGATAGACGACGGGCTCAGAGTCTTTCAATTTAATTTCTATCTCTACACTAGTTGTATAGCCAAGTTCGTGCAAATTGGAAGAAAAGCATTTTGTGTAGGTATCCATAGAGTCAGCTACCCGAGCACATGTCACTAATGTATCAATAGGTATGTCAAATCTGTGTCACATATGTTTTGTATAATTAATCTTCCTAATCCTACACTGAAATTATATTAACCGGGAAGAAGAAAGTATTCATTATCGGGAAGTCCCCTTATCGTCCCGCGCACGTAAATCTTACCGCTACAAATAGTATCAGACTTGACCTTTAAAGCATTGGTAGTGTGTTGTTTTAGATTATATGACTGAAAAGTCATCAATAAAAACTTGGGGTTTTCTTGGACTTGACAGCGTTTAACAATTACCTATGTCTGTATCAGTTTTTATTATTTGTATTTGTTTGATCAAAACCTCAACATCTTCTTCTACAACATCCTGTATATCTATATTAACGTAAGCCTGTCCAATTGGCCAATAAGGAATATTACCTAATCCCTTCCAAATAGGCAACGAAACAGTTTTCCAAACAATTAAACGCGTTAGTCAAGTCTAATTAGGGTGCATTTGCTCCCAAGATCAATATGAGACAAGTGTTTTTCCATTAACTGTAATCGGAATCTTGTACTGGACATTTATTATTAGTCGAATGCACCTTCATTATCAACTGGGACTCAATTTTGGTTTGATTTATTAAGGCAGTCATCAGCTAAATGACCTCAATTGCAACATGTGCATCTAATTATAGGCTTGGAACAACAGAAAAATGGGTGATCAGTGTCGTTACAATTGTAACACCTTAAACCTCGTGATTTAGGTTTTTTATCATTATCTGATTTTGAGCGGGCTTTCTGTCCTGCCTTTTATTCTTAAGATCGTTATCACTAGTTTGACCTAAACGCCTTTATCGTCAATGCCATAAATTTGAGTCTACTGCATACCTATCATTTATTTTACAATGATTCAGTAGATTAGTTTTATCTTAAAAATACTCCTCAAGAGGTTCACCAAATTTAGACCTCTTATCCAACATTTGAGTAAGCATCTCTGCATAGTTAGTTTGTAAAGGAAAAGACTCGGTTAACTTTAGTTTCCATTCAGACCAAGAGTGTAGCAGAGAGGGGAGACCCTGATACCAGGTTTTAGCAATGCCACTAAGTTCTGGTAGTGCATAGTACACTATTTGTTTATCAGACCACCCGTAAATCTGAGCACATTCTTCAACCTTATGTATCCAGGTCTCCACGGTCTGCTCATGAGACATCGGATCAAAATCAGGTACAACATTTAGTACCTACTGGAAATTTGTCGACATCATTGTTATTTTTACTTGTTATAACATTTAAAAGCTTTTACACTAAATCTACATTACTTAAAGTGGTACTCCTCTTCCCACAAGAAGATCTTTCATCTTAACTTGACCTTGACATCATGCATGATGCCTTTTAGACAACCTTTCATGAATGGTTCTAGAATTCTCTCCTACCTCCTGTACTGTAGGGCTCTGGAGCTGTCGTCGCTCACAAGACTGCTTACTTGTTCGCTTACTTCTCATTGATTGCAGCTTAGTTGACCTGCTACAGTGCAAGGTTGGGGTCCTAGTCCTGGACCGCATCATTATGATCCTTCCATACTGTAGGTCAGTCCTGTCCGCATACATGGACTGCTTTTCACAAGATTTTTGCCTGTACTTCGGCATTATTCACAATCGTCTTGGCTGAAACTTTCAATTATGCATATTAGACACTTTATAAGTTACACTTTACTAACTTAAAAACGGTGGAACACACAATGCTAAACTTTAACCTGGACCAGGATGAACCAGATCTTCAATAATAATACTCTTGGCATATATCTGTAGATAAAAGTTCTCAAAGCAAATTTTATAAACAATAAGTTCCTTAGCATGTGTATGTAGGTACAATCAGCATCATAATAGACTACAGGACTTCAAAAGATGAACTTTTATGAATGAAAACTTGTACTAGGTGATATCTTGTTTGTAATAATTTAATTGGAGAGCAAAAGTACTTTGTAGGCTAGTAGTATGATAAACTAAACAATCAAGTTTTAATACATGAAATATTATTTTTTTTTGTTAATATTTAGCAACTTCTGTTGTTAACCATACACATAATATTTATATATGTCATACTTATTAAAATACTGATCATAATGAAAAACTGCAAACATTAGTAAACTGTTGTTACTTTTACATTGTAAGAACATACAACTGTACTTGTTTAGTTGTTTAGTCAATAGCTCTCCTAGTTATCTGTGCACAGGAACATAATTATATTCATCAACTAAGTACTTGGGTATGTACTATAGATTAGCCAAAAATCTAGGTTTTTGTGTACCTATGAATAGGTATAGTATCTTTCAACAACTATTAGGTAAGATTTTACTTACGTTTTCACTTCTGTGGACGTGGTAAGTAGAACTTGTAGCTCTACTTAAATCCTGACTTCTGATATGTGAGTATTTTATAAAAGAAACTCCTTGTCATATACAAACTCTATTATACCAACCAATCAACAACCGCAAATCTCCTAGACGGCACAAGCACTTCTTGAGTTATTAATTAGTTAAATAATAATTTTACATTGCTTTTGCGTGATACCAGTATCGGCCAACTTTTTTTTCCCGCCCAACCTGACGTTTTTACTCTTGACAGCTTTTTATACATTTTATTTACAAAACGTCAGATTCGGTTCACACCACAAAATGTTGCCACTTACAGCACTATAAAGATAATCGTGATGCCAGACATTAATAAAATCTCTTTTTAAATACTTAAATATTTGCACATATAGAATAGGTCTTAGGTTATTACATGTTTAATTATTGATATGATAAACAAAATCTGTAATTATCGTACGTTTAAAAGCTAATTTGTACTGTTTATTAACCTAATCAAACCTTTTAGTCTAACACGCGAGACCCCTGATAGAGGCCCCGGGCGTTTGCTCTGCTCGCCACCGCCTAAGCCCGCCAGTGAATGGAAGGAATGGTATGTGTTTTAATGGCATCATGTTCCTGCGTCCTGCCCTTATTCCATTTGTAACTTAACACAGAGGATATCTTTGGTGAGATAACCACTACTTTCAATTTTTTAAGCATTCTGTAGAACTCAAACAAATACTACCAGCTGCATCAGACAGTTTGGAAAGAGACTTGTTTGAAACATTTTAGTAATTTTTGCGGTCGGGTTCTTTTCTACCTACACTGCATTCCTATTTGAAACTTATTTTTATAAAATTCGAACATGGCGGATTTTTCAACAGTCAAATATCTTTTAAATTAAAACATATTTTTGAATTGTTGACAGTTTTTTGTATCCACCTATTTTACTTTTTCGGTCGACACAGGAAGAGCCGTTTATTTATTCGGCTACGGCACAGCTACGTTTAAATTCTCGGATGAAAATCGTTTCTAAAAGATACTAACTTTAAATTCATTTTGTACCTACTATAAATATTCATCGTTCGGTTCATCATTGATTTGTTTGTCAAAACGGAAATCATTCATCAATCAATCACAAACAAATCAATCCGGAAATATTAGGACTAATATTATATAGAGAAAGTGAAAGAAAAATAAGACCATAGATTAAACTAAAAAATCGTCCAACAAAAAAGTTGTCATTGCCAGTGTCCTGTCCTGTCCAGGGTTGCCAACCGTACGAGGTTCCTCGTACAAATACGAGATTTGTGTCTTCCGTACGAGGTACGAGGACGCTATCAACCTCGTACAATTATGTACGAGATTTTGATAACATTATGGGCATGCGATTTTTTTTTTTAATGGATTATGTAGCTAGTTGCAAATGAGCTTTCGCTACTTCACCGGACCCTAGGCCATACGATCATTTGGGTGGGGTTACTTCTGCAAGAACTAGATCAGCTTTTTTTTTTTTCGAGTTAGCGATATCAGCCTGACATCTATTGATTCATTTTTATTTCATAATGAGCATCCTTCTTTAACATCAATATTGAATACTTTTATATCGCCATCTGTAGTTATGTTTGCAAGTTAATTTCAATATTATACTTCATCTTACAGAGTCATGCAAATGATAAAGTTATCATTAATTATGCTGTGACAAGATAATTAATTTGATTCACTACCAAAGAATATTTAATCCGCATCATATGAATGGTTTTAGTCAAAAGCTGTGAAATCTCCTTCCTCAATTATTTTTAACAACTCATTATTGATTTTATTAATTTCATGTGTTGCAGATTTCTCGATGATAATAAAACTGTAATTTTATTTGTTTCCATATATTTTTAATTTACGAGAATACACTAAATTATAAACTAAATAATCTATCTGTAAAGTTTCGAACGCTTATTTTCATTATTATGGCTGAAAACCCGTCAAACAAAATTGTCGGTAATTCTCAGGGGTATATTAGCCCTTAATAAATTTGTACGAGGTTTGAAAGTCAATATACGAGATTTTCAGCTACACATGTACGAGGAATCTTTTTTTTTTGGTTGGCAGCCCTGGACTCCTGTCTGTCAATGTCTTATGTCACTGTCAAATAGCTATCGAATGAAACTGAATAATTATCACTAAAGAACTAAATAGATTGAAATTAACTTGAAATATCACAAATTACTGTAATAAGCTGAAGAAATGTATTTCCAATCTTTCGCCGTTACATCATTACTAGTATTATTTAACTATGCGGTAACATTTTTGCTACATTAATTAATCGACTCTAATCAAAACCACAAAATGCGAATTTAGTGTTATACTAATATTTCTTATGTTTCCATTTCAGGCCTGCATTGATTATGATGGTTGGTTGAATATTAAGATAGAGCACTCACTAAATTGTGGATCAGAAAAGTATTGCTCAAGAGGCAACATAGCTCTGAAGAGTATTAGAGCAGGTGCTGCACTGATTGATCAAATACAGTTTAATCAGCAGCATATAGATCAGTTAAAGGTATTACGATCAAAATATCAATTATAAATGGTGGCTGTTGACTTCTTCTTAATCATAAACAGGAAATAATCAAATTCAATAAAAACCTTTCAGAGCCTTGCTGAAATTGATAGTTTCTACACCATCAAGACACTTGTCACATCTGCTGACAATAGCAAAGGAACTGAATTCTACTCATCCGTCAAAGCTAAAGCTTTCCTGGACAATGGTCTGTCAGATGTGATCAATGCATGGGTATTGCCCAATGGGGCAGTGATTGCAGTCAGCTTCCAAGTCACTAATTCTTCACAGCCATTGCCTATCAAAAGCAGCAGTAATAAGATCAACTCTAACTTCTATCTTCGTTATGTTGAACAAGCCCCAGTGTAAGTATGACTAAATCTAAAGGATTTAGAAAATGTATTGTTGTTATTGTCTAAATATTTTGTAAAGATGTCTTCCTTAATGAGAATCTTTTTTTAATGTCAAGTTTTTCTTTTCTTATAGACCTGATACAGCAACTTACATCCAAAAGCTGGAACGTGAGAGAGAAGCAAGGGAAAAAGGTGATGTGAAAGACAACAAATCGTTCTTAGCCAAATATGTAAGTTACAATAATGCATTTAATTCCCTTGTACAATACTGAAGTAAACCAATTTTTGTGCAATTTTATTATGTTAGCACTAACATTGTTCTGTTTTGTCTTTCAGTGGATGTACATTGTACCTATTGCAATATTTGTCATGATCTCTGGGGCAAGTAACCCAGAACCAGCAGCCCAAGGTGGCCGGTAAACAGAAGTGGCACTTTACTATACTACTGTTACAAAATAGTCAATGTTATTACTAGTAATTTATTCCAATACTTATTTGTTATTATAAAAAATGTATGTAACTTTATTTTGTGATTCTATCTGGTGTGACTTGAAAATGAGAGACCAACTTTAGAACTCTCCTTAAGTGACTCTTATCCAAATCAGCAATCACTACTTGGTAACATTCTTGAGCAGTAGGCTGTGTATATTTTATATGTATCATTAAAGTTCTATTGACTTATAAATTCATAAAATCCTGTTTTGATGCAACACATTATTTCTTAGTTAAATAGGTGAATATGTAATTGGAATATCGTGTTAATATCAGTTTTCTTTAATTATCATGTTTGTTGGAAGTAACTATGGTGTCCATAGTAAAATATTGTAACGGGGTGAGAGAATAAGTTTGCATGTAACTTATAAGTAATAAAAAAATAATAAGTTGTAGTTTTTCATTTACTGAAAGAAAACTGAGCACAAAATGATAGAAAATAATACCAACAATTAATACAAAATTAGTTATTTATTATAATACCAAATATATTTAACTGTAACAATGTGGGACTTAAACTTAAGTTTTAAGAAACTATAATAATAATGAGTTGAAGTGATAACAAATTCTTATGCACCAATTTTTTCAATTTCTTCTGCATCTTCAATATCAAGTAATTGAATTTTTTTACCAAAATGACCTTCAATTTCTTTGCAAATATTCATGGTCTGTGAAGAGTCTATTAAATTAATAGCAATACCCGCTTTACCAAAACGTCCTGTACGCCCAATTCTATGCAAGTAAGTTTCACAATCAGCTTTCTTCTCCATGTCCATTGGCATATCAAAGTTTACAACAAGTGTGACTTGTTCAACATCTATTCCACGAGACAGCACATTTGTGGTGATCAGCACCTTTTCTAAACCAGCTCTGAAACGATCAAGTACTGCTATTCTTTGTTCAACAGTCAGCTCACCAGATAACACTGCTACAGAATGCCCATCTTTCGACATTTTTTCAGATAGCCAACTGGCAGTTTTTCTTGTATGACAAAAAATTATTGCTTGACCAATTGTTATTACACCATAAATGTTACAAATAGCTCGATATTTCTCTTCTGGGTTTTTGCATTTAACATAATATTGCTTAATATTATCCAATGATTCTTCTTCACGTAGCAATCTTATAATTATAGGATTAGGGACAATAATTTCAGCAAATTCCATCACAGCAGTATCATAAGTTGCAGAAAAGAACATCATCTGACAAGTAGAAGGTAAACATTTGTGAATACGAATACATTGATCTTGATGACCTTGTCTGTCAATCATGACATCAGCCTCATCTAGGACAAAAACTCTTATTTTGGTCATATCAAACATGCCGAATTTCACACCCCAATCAAGCATTTTACCAGGTGTTCCAATTATAATGTGGTCAGATATCTTAGTACCTCTAGGCACTTCTTCACCTCTAACAGCATACTTCAGCTTGATCTCAGGACAAAACTTGGCCATTTTTGCAGCCACTTCTCCTGTCTGTATAGCAAGTTCATATGTAGGGCTCAAACACAGCACTTGTGGATAATTTTTACTGGAATCAACTCTACTTAACATAGCCAACACAAAAGCTGCTGTCTTACCAGTACCTGACTGAGATTGAGCAATCATATTTTGAGGGGGGTCAGCTAAGAGAGTTGGTAAGGCAGTCTCTTGAATTTTGGAAGGAGCATTAAAACCCATTGCATATACTCCCTTTAGTAGATTGGGTTTCAAGTGTAGGGCTTCAAATGTCTTCACAGAGTACAGAGGAGAGTTAGGATCTTTTCTCTGAATTTCAATATCCAACTTAGACTCGACTAAGCCTTGCCTTATAATTTTCATTAAAAGAGATGTGTCCGCGGGGTTTGCAGCATCAGGGGACTCATCAGACTCTGTAGACTGGTTTAGAGGTTTTTTATTTAAACCTAGTCCAGCTATTTTATTTGAAACCTCCAACTCCTCTGCTTTTTGTCCCCATTGATTAGCCATATTGCAGTCTGAAATAATACACAAAAGCAATTATTTTCATGTTGAAACGCATTTAGCAATATACCAACACAATAAAAACTTAATTAAGCAACAGAATCACAACCTGTAATAATTTTGTAACAGTTCCTCATTTATTCATTTTAAACATCCAATTAGTTTTATAAATTAGAAAAGACGACGTAAATTCTTTCCTACAAGTCACGTAAACTAAGTTTTGCGGTAGGGATGTCTTTGTTATAGTTTCAATTCAGAGTATCTCATCATAACCTGCCACTTTAACTTGAAATAAGTTCATCAAGAATCATCGTTAGTTAATATTATAAGACGAATTATAGTCAGATCTCACCTTGCTAATGATCTACGAAAGAAATAATATTTCCAACGGTTTTAGAAACCAAGCACACCAATGCGGACAACTAGAACTACCGCGGCATTCGTCATGTGTCACTGTCAGCGTCTGTCAAAATTGCTATATAATGTTGCCACAATATTTTTTTTTCAAAAGCACGGCGCGTACAATCTGTGAGAGTCATATTCCGTTACTTTTACCAATTAGGTACCTTATAATTTTGTTTTTTCTTTTGGAAGCTGTAAAACTATTTTTTAATAAAATATACACAGGAATTCAGAACAATTCATAGCTTTATCGGAGTAGGCACTCACAGAATGAAACCACAGATTGTCCTTTTATCGAGTGCTTGAGCAGTCGAGTCTTAATACGTTTGTTGACTAGCTAATGTTTACACTGACGCGGGGAATCGAGAAATTTTTATTGGTAGCACTGATAGCCATCTCCATTCTTTGATGCTTTGACGTTAAGACAGACACTCAGACAGCCGACAGGGCAGCGAACAATACAACGAAGGGAATTCTTTCGTGAAACGCATACATTGAGTATCATCAACTCATAGAGTACTTTTATGTCATCGACTTGTTTTGTAACTCGTTATCTATTGCATTTTTTATTGCTTTTCAAATCTATATGGATAAAACTTCGAAGAAACATGATAATATGCGTGTGTGTATGGTTGTGTCGACCCGGGCCTGGTTGTTATCGGGCGGCGAGCTACCCATTGCTCGCCGTCCGTAGGCTCCGCAAGCGTCCGTCTTGCGTTTCCAGACACCCGGAGTGTCTTCTGTTGTGGCGGCTCGGGCGTGTGGTTTCCCTCTCACGCACGCGGTCGGTCTCCTTCACTAGCATTACTGCTTCGCAAAAGGAGGTGACCGCTTTCCATGAGTCCTACGCTAACCATATTTGGCACCTGAGAACCAAAGTTTAGCGCCTATTTCTGTACACAGGGTTAAAAAAAAAATAACTAGGGAAGCCAGTTCTCTATGCCATATATTTCTCTACTTGGCTTGGCTAAAAAAGCCGATAAACTGAAGAACCGTACCTACTTAAACTGTTTTTTTGCCAGCATGACGTCAGTTTATTTCGAGTCTCAATTTCTTGGAATGACTTCGAGTGATTATAGACTAGCAAGTTCTGATGCGTAAAAAAGCATTCTATTTGTTCTGTTAACAATTTATCGAGTGATTACAATCTCTCAAAATATTTTATAATCTTACGCATTTTACAATTATCCGGTGACATAATATATAAATCCACCTTCAATATGACCGCGTGGTCATCTTCAACTTCTGGAACATTCTGTACAAAGCTTTTTGTGAACCAGTACCAGGGGTTTGACTCAATGAACAAATAATAAAATCTTTTTAAATTGAAAAATCTCTTTTAATTTTTCAGCTAATGCATCTCTATTTATTTATTTTTTCTATGTACTTAATAGTTATAAAAGTTTTACAAAAAATATTCACACTTTATTATAGATTATCAATCATAACAAACGCAAAAGTTTATGAGTAGTTGGCGGGAATTTTGTCTTTGCTCCAATCTATCTCCACAGTTTTACCAGTGCGCGCACTCTCTTCAGCTGCAGTCGCAATCTTACTGACGGCGAGGGTCTGGTAATCAGTTACTTCCATTTTGACTCCACCTGTTAAAATTATAAAATACCATGAGTACTATATTTACTAAAAGTTGACTCGCGTATGGTATACTATTGAAAACATCTCTTACAGTGGTTCTGTAGTATTCATGAAACCATGATCATATCCCTAGCAAAAAGTTCCGAGTTAAAACACAATTAATAGAGACAGTATCAAGATTTCACATAGATTTGGTACACTCATAGATATTATAATGGGTACACTTAACCTTTACACACCAAACATTATTGAAGGATAGAGTTGCAAAATTTTAGGTAGGTACTTACGGGTGACAACGTCCAAGAAGTGCTCCAATTCATTTTGGTAGCCTTGCTTGAAGCGGGAGGGGAAGGAGTAGTAGATGGGGCTTTTTCTGACGCCTTCATGGCCAATGATGACCTCGGTCGAGTGGTAAGGCCTCTCGTTTTCGACCTTGATCATGCCTAGAAAATACAAACATGTAAAAGCGGCATAGGAAAAGAGTGGTCGAAGACTTAGAAGATGCCTCTAATTAAAAGCTTCTCTAAGGAATCGAACCTTCTGCTGACTAAAGACAGAATTAATCTGATAGCAAGGATAAGGTACCTTTGTTTCCAAAAACTTCCAGTCTCTGGTCGTAACCGTAAGCAGAGTACCGGCTGTTGTCGCCAAGCACGACGGTTCCAGACGGGAAGGTCAGAAGGAAGGCGATTGTGTCGAAGTCATCAATAGCCTTGACTTCGGGAATCAGAGCAGTAGCGGAGGCCTGGACACGGCAGGGCAGCTCCCCCAGCACCCAGCAGGCCATGTCAAAGTCGTGCACCAAGCAGTCGTGGAAGACACCACCTTAATAAAATGCGTGTCAAAAGTTATTTTAAACGTTTTCTGAAATATTGGCATCAGATATATATATGTAACTAACTTTAAAAAAACAATTTTTATGTTCTTTAAAATTAAAAGATAGAAAGTTCTTTCTCCTTGTTTTGTTTAGTCTCGGTAGGTTCCTAAAGACGTACCCTGCGGTATCTATGCCACGGGGTACCTACATACAGTATGTTAACTAACAGAGGGCGTTCCCGTTAACCCGCAATAGTATAGAATCCATATATGATAAAAAAATATTACCTTTCGAAAACAAAATGTTTTTTTTTATGTTAAAATATTCACTACAATTAATGTTACATTGATACGTTTATAGAAACACTCTGTACACGCGTACTTGCCGGTTTGGGCATTGCTTATACCACAGTAAAAATATGGAACAGTATGGAAACTAAGCCCATTTGTTGAAATAATTACCTACGCTCCAGTAGAGAGTTAGGGTTGTCACTATGAATGTTTGTAATAAGTATTTTATTCGAACGAAGTTCTTTAACACGGCTTGCGGTAGGAGTTGACTGGGAGAAATAGTCACGCGAAAATGCGGTAGTGCATGTTATCCCATGCGACCTTCTACTTTGTTTAAAATGTAAATAATGCCTTTGTAAAAAAAAAAATATTTACAAACTGAATAGGTATTGTTTATCATTTCTATGCCATTTTATTCCGTTTCAATTATAATATCTGCCCTATTTGATGAAGGATTTCCGTAAGTATGATGAAAAATTATTGTTGCTTATTTTGTGAAGTAAGTAAGTTCCTATGTGTATGTTTCGAAGGGTAGATTTCCTTTGCCAAGACTAGAATATAATGTTGTCGTCAAATTATAGTCATTTATTTTTTCATACTCATAAGAATTCATTTATTCCATAGGTTATATAAATTATAATACAATATAAATTACAATCAGTATTGCAAAACGAAAACCTGAGTGGTCCATCTATAGCCATTATAATAGTGTAGGTATTATCTATGAACACGGCACCCGCAACTGAGAGCACCGCGAAGGTCCCTTAGGGGCCTCGTAGATGCGCGCGTGTGTGTGAGTGTGCCGCTGCCGTTTCGATCGTTTGTTCGTAGTTTCTGTACTGTTTCATATTTCTACTGTGCTTATACGAGTGCTATTCCGCGCTAAGCTATTTTGATTTTAAACAGGATGTTTCGAATTTATTGTCAATTAATTATTTTTTTTAATTTGGATTATTTTATGCTTATTTTTCTTTGCTAATATTTTTATTTTAATCTATTCATGATATAGATTAACGAGTTTAAGGGAACGCCCTCTGTTATTTAACATACTGTACATTTACGACACGGTTGGTGCAGTGGCTGTGCGATTGGCTAGTGAGCTGCGTGTCACGAGTTCGATTCCCTCTCGGAGTAAATATAAGTATGGCCTACAGACAGTTGTTCCGGGATGATAAAGAAGAAATTCCTAGTGTGGAGCAACATTTTTTTTAATACAATAGAAGAATAGGAGTTTGTAACTACAACTATAGCGGTGGCCGCTACAGTTATAACCTACGCCTTCCTTACCATTTAATAATTGATAAGGTGTTATCAGTTATTTATAATAACAAAATAAAATCTACCCAAAAGACAAACTCATCAAAACAAATAACATTGTTATGTTTTACTTAATTAAATATTATCAGTTGGTCAGGGGGCAGCGCAGAAATAATAAAATTAACGGAATATTTTGGAAGTTATCAATATTTGCAAGCAAGTTTAACGATACTATTGACTAGGATTAGTTGAGTTAAAACATTAAAACATCCCGAGTATTATGCGAAATAAGCTACACAAAATATGTCAAAGGTGTGATTCGTATTTTTTAGATATTACGCTTAAAGATAACCTACAGCAACCTGTGTCATTGTTATAATAATAGTATGTATGTCTCACCAGATGTTTTTAGGTAGTCGATTGAAGGTAGCGGAGAGTCCCTGGCTGTGACTTTGAGGATCTGCACGTGTCCCACCTCTCCGTTCCTCACTCTGTCTTTCAAAGCCCTGTAGGAGGGATCGAAGCGGCGGTTGAACGCGGAGAATAGAACCCGACCCTTAGCCTTAGCTGCCTCGTAGCACTTCCTAGTCTCCTCAATGTTCTCGGCGATGGGCTTCTCACAGAACACATCCTTGTTGTTAGCAATAGAGTTGACAACGATGTCGTGGTGAGTCCAGGTCGGGGATCCGATGAACACAACGTTGACTCTGTAATCGAAAATACAGCACGTTATTCAGAAAATCCAACTTTTTTTATTTTAAAACATTCTGATTCGCCATTACTCACTCTTTGTCGTTGTAGACACGTTGTGCTTCTTTAGAAGGCAGCAGTGCAACATCATCGGTGAAGTTCCAGTATTTTTTCAGGTCAGCGAACCGCTCCGTGCGGTCGTCGACGACGTACTTGAGGGTGATGCGAGGGTTGTTGATAATGCTGGCTAAGTGGATGGAGCCGGCACGGCCGAGGCCGAAGATGGCGGCCACTATCGGCTTGTTCGGGGGCTTGACAGCATGGTTTGTCGTAACATTGTTCACGTAACTGTTGAAAAAAGGATTTCAGAACCATTGTGTATACTTTGCTCAGAATCAGATGATGCTCTTAGCAAGTTTTAACACAGAGTGTCAGAGACGAGCAATTTGAGCAGCTGTGTTGTGTAGATACCTCGAGCGTCGTATTGAATTGGTTGTTAATGTTTTACCAGCTATGTCTTTTCAGCACATCTCTGCCGAAATATAAATCTACAGACTTATAGGTTTCTAAGACCTGAAAGCAAGAATTTCTAAGAACCTACTTCGAACTTACTCTGTGTGGAAGTAGTCCTCCTTCGGATAGGTTTGAGGCAGTTTGTAAGGAGAGGGTCCGCCGAACTGTTTGGTTGCCATTATGAAAACTGAAAATAAATAACATATTGAAGATTCGTGGTGTCACTCAAGAAGAACTTTTAGTGTTGCTGATGGCAATATGTGGGCAATTTGCCCGCTGGTACCGATTAGTAAATATTGTGTGGTAAGAGCAGACGAAGCGAGCTCGAATATGCTTGTATCCCAACTCCGAAGGGTGTCATTTTCTTTTGATATACCTATATATACTTAAACAATCAAGACAAACTTTGATCATTGATGCAGGAAAACTCAAGAACTTGAATGTGTGACAGCAGAATTGAAACACTGCGCTCTTTTGTTTGATTTGAGTTTATTTTACTTTCTTAAATATAAGTAACTTTATTGGGTTATGCAGAAAACCTCAAGAAGCAATAAAGGACAGAGTGCAACAGCGAGCAAAGCGAGCTCGAATATTTTGTAACTCCATCACATAAGTTTAATTATGCTTTTAACATCTACATAGGTATAGATATAAAAGCTAAAGGTCATTCACTCATCGCGAAATATCGAAAACCGCTTGACGTAGAAGATGAAATTTGGCAGGGAGTTAGTAGACGTCTGCTTAGAAAGGATTTAACTCCCCCCGTAAAGGGGTGAAATAGGGGGTTGAAGTTCATATGCAAAATCTTATTGCTTGGGTTTATAAAATTGAAACTTGGCACAAATACTGGCCTAAGTGAATTGTAATGTTTCCTATTATTAGCTTTCAGATTATCCCCAAAATACGATTTAGGGGGTGTTACAGTTTGTATCGAAAAATCTTAAACCTTGGCACGAATACTAACCTTAATAAATAATAAGTATATGATGAAATTATTAGTTTTTCAAACTTGTACCCCCGGTGAAGGGTTTAAAAATTATATGGAGGAATGTTAATGCCTTCGTCCGATTAAATTTAACTCGGTAATTTTTTTTTTAATAAAAAATAAGATCACGTGTTTTGGCATTTATCGGCATTCACCCCTTAAAGGGTGAAAAGGGTTTATGAAGTTTTTAGGGAAAGAAATTACTGTTTGCTTCAATTTACTCTACAAAATACCTAATATTTGGGGTTAAAGTATGAAATGGCCGATTTGTACTGAAAATCTAAATTGTTTATTTTTTTTATTTTTAACGAATGTATTTAATCAAAATGCTGCCATCTAATAGGAAGATCATTTATGCCTTTGCGATAGAACTCTGAGGATCTAGACTGCACAAACTGTGTGAAAGCATTTTGTACTGCCACCTGGGAAGAAAACTTCTTGTCACGTAGATAATTGTCCAAATCACGAAAAAAATGATAGTCCGTTGTAGCAAGGTCTGGCGAATACGGAGGATGACGAATGGCTTCTAAATGCAGTTCCTGAAGGGTCTCGCGTTGTCATGGAGCAATAGTGGTGAAGATCGACTCATGAGTCGGGGCTGTTTTACTGCTAGTTTTGCCAACATTGTTCGGAGTTCGGCACAATAGACATCTGCCGTTATTGCTTGACCAGATCGGAGAAAACTATAGTGAATAACACCATGCTGAGACCACCAAACAGTTACCATTACCTTTTTATTGGTAAGTTTTGCTTTAGGACACTGTTGTGGCGTTTGACCTGGGGTCAGCCATTGCATTTTTCTTTTAAGGTTATCATAAAGAATCCACTTTTCATCACATGTCATTCGATCCAATATTCCTTCATTTCTGTACCGATTCAACAAGCGTTTAAACCAAAATCGCACGGTAACGCACTGTGCGATTTTGGTTTAAACGCATTAGCAGACCCCTCTCCAAACGCAACATTGATATTGCGGGCTGTTTCTGCCGCGTTACTTTCGCGTCGGAACTCGTATTCAAAAATTACTCGATTTTTTGCAGTATCCATCTTTCTTGTATAAGTTGAATAACAAAAACAATTGAAAGTCGATATTCAAATGTTTCAGATTTTTAAAAGAAGAACGCCAAAAGTTTCTTTCGAAAACCTCAAACCACGAAGATTCTATGTCAATTCAAAAAACCTATTACATTATAACGGCAATTTCATACTTTAACCCCTATTATGTTATCTAAAACATATGTACTAGGCTAAGAAGCACATTTTTTGTCGAACGTAACGAGGTTGGTGCGGTAACAACAATCACAAATAAAAACCTTTTTCTGTCAAAAATACATGTATAAAGGCTACTAGACTTTATACATGTATTTTTAGGTAGGTAAAAAGAGCTAATTAACTAGCTTACCACTATGTGAAGCAGGAGGATCCGATTACCACAGCCGCGCTGATTAGTGTGACATACGATGTACCGCGAACTTCTTTTATAGTCACATACGCGCGATAGGCAGGTCACCATGGCACTGCGGGGAGCAAATCTTTATCAAACTACGTGAACGCTTTTTCGTTTACTACAAGGTATTATCTAATGCAATAATTTATACCTAAAACCCAGATAAAGATTAGCTGCGACCGACTTCGTTCGCGTGGATGTCGGAAAAATTTGACACATAGATAAGCTGTACGTACATACGGTTACTACTATGCATTCTCCGACCCCTCTTTGAATTAAGAAAATAAAAAGAACGCGAACATACCTACACATAGGGCACTCTATATCACCTTTTCCGTTTAAAATGCCGACCAGCCCTGATATCTCCTGGTAGCTCGAATCAAGTTCATTCTTAATATCGTACTACTTCAGATGAATCAATAATACAAACCCAACTTGAAACAATTTTCCAGAAGGATTGATTTCTCGACACATTATTTGGAGAAGCTCCTATCTAAACAATACAAAGATCGATGTTCTACGAGCTAAAGCAACGCTTGCCAAGGTTGTCCAGTGGATGGGACCATCCCAATGACCGTCCTGTCATTTGAAGATCTTTGAACTAGGTATTACTGTTTTATTTCAATTGTTAGCGTTGCGTGTATGTGCTTCGCGTAATAAAGTAATATCTTCTTGAAAACTTTAAATTCATATCTTATGATTATGACAGAGTGAAGCGATTGTGATGAAACAAAAACTAACTTATACGCACAGTTACGCATAATTTGAATGTATAAAATTTTAATATTGTTGCGCGCTACAATTAAGCAAGGAGGATAGCTGCATACGTTACCACTAGCACCATCTAGTATGGAGTAGCAGAACTAGTAAAGACCTTCGAGACTGTCTATGCTAGAACATCCTAGAATTCTCGAACCCTAGTCAGTCGCGACCGATATTTACGTACTTTCTACGATTAAAGGTTCCGGAATTAACCGGCGCCCTATATAAGGCTAGCACATATACCGACCGAGTCAGTCGCAGACGCAGAGGCCCACGGGTACGTGGTGTCCGGCCCGGACACCCCGACTCACTACCCGGACGCACCAAACCACCTGCCGGACGTGCTGGACATCACGGTCCACAGGGGCCTTAATTGCAAGATCGCCCAGCAGGTACTGGACGACGTGATGCTGTCCGACCACCAGCCAGTTCTCGTCGTCCTGTCAGGGATGCCAACCCGACTCTCGCCCCCAGCGCCACGTCGAAGGACGGACTGGAACTCCTTCCAGGAAGCGCTGGAGACCACCACACCAACTTGGCCCATCACCACCGCCGCAGACGTGGACGAGATGGCAAATGAGGTCACTGTTTGCAACCAGCGCGCCTATGAAAAGGCGACCCGCATCCTACAGCCTTCGCAGGGGCTATTACGCAGGCCCCTGCCCCGCCACATCCGTGACATGGTCGCCCAAACAAGGCGCCTTCGCAAACAGTGGCTCATCACAAAATGCCCAGCCATGAAGACAGCGCTCAACCGTCTTGCGGAAAGGACAAGGGCCAAGCTCCAGGAGCACAACACCGAGAGCTGGGAGTCCTACATTGATGCCACAGAGGGCGACTGGCCGGCCCTACACAAATTGTGCCGGCTAGTAACGAATACCCCAGCTCCGGTGCGTCCGCTCCTGCACAGCGACGGGACTCCGAGATACTCTGCGCCAGACCGCGCAGAGATCTTTGTCGAACACCTGGAGCGTCAATTCCAGCCGAACCCGACCGCCGAACATGACCATGTCCATGAATACTTTGCGACGCCGATAGCTAGGCTTCCGATGAAGACCCTATTTTCTTTTCGCCTGGGGCGGTGAGACGCGCCGTCCTCCGGACAAAGCCGAAAAAGGCCCCTGGGGCGGACGGTATCACCAATACAGTGCTGCGCCACCTGCCGTTCCGTATTGTAGCGGCGCTTGCGCGCCTGTACACGGGGATACTGCGCACGGGGGCCTTCCCGCGCTGCTGGAAGGAAGGGCGCGTTATAATGCTGCCCAAGCCGAACAAGAACGTCCTGAAGCCGGAAAGCTATCGGCCTATTACTCTGCTGCCCACTATTTCCAAGGTGTTTGAGTAACTCCTGCTGCGACACCTAACGCCTCACTTGACGCCGCGCCCGGGGCAGTTTGGGTTCCGCTCGGAACACAGTACGACGCTCCAACTGTCGAGAGTACTGCACCTGCTGACAGCGTCGCTGAACAAGAAGGAGCACGCAGTTGCAGTACTCCTCGATATGGAAAAGGCTTTCGACAGAGTTTGGCACGAAGGCCTTCTCTTCAAGATGTGCCATACCAACACGCCCCGTCGCGTTGTTAAGGTGGTCTCCTCCTTCCTCCAAAACAGGACATGCAAGGTGGTGGTCGAAGGTGCCGTGTCCAGCGCCCGACCGATAGCGGCAGGCGTGCCACAAGGCAGCTGCCTGTCACCAGTCTGCTACTCGTGTTACACCGACGACATCCCCACGACGCAGGAATGCACCCTCGCGCTGTATGCTGACGACGCCGCGTATATCGCTACCTCGCTGAACGCGAGGCACGCGGCCGTCAAGATGCAGCGCGTGTTGGACTTGCTTCCCGAATGGCTATCGAAATGGAGGTTGTCGGTGAACGTGGGCAAGACGCAGGCGCTGCTCGCCGGGTGCGCGCACCTCCCACCACCCCTCAAGCTGAACGGAGTCGACATTGGATGGTCATCCTAGGTCAAGTACCTCGGGGTGACCATCGATCGCCGACTCACCATGGGCCGTCACGTTAAGCAGGGCGCCGCTAAGGGTAGAGTGGCCCGCGCACTACTCCATCCAGTGCTCTCGTCCCGCATCCCGCTGCGAGCCAAGCTGGGCGTTTACAAAACGTACATCCGCCCGCTGCTCACGTATGCCGCCCCAGCTTGGCTCGCCCTCACGCTGAATAGAAACCGCCTGATAGAAGCTGAAACCCAGATTGCTGAAATGAAAAAATGGACAACCTAAAAGTTGCAGATAGAATTGCACTTCCCTTGCTACTACACCATCGCTACGTGGTTTCAAAGTGCCGCCGTTCGACGGGACATCTTCCTGTTCGGCGTAAAAAATACAATTTGAGGCTGTTATGCAGGCGAACGGGTGGAATAAAAATCAAGCCATGACTGCCTTATCTGTTCTGGAAACTCTCGGGAAGGGAGTGACTTACAAGCAGCTCCTTGAGGCGTTGGAAGTTAGGTATGGCGACGCTCATCTGGAACATGTGTTTCGTGCTCAAGGATCACGTGCAATGCAGCGGTGAAAACCTGCAGCAGTGGGCAAGTAGAGAAGCTGGTTCGAAAAAAATACCAGCCTGTATCTACGCTCATTCAAGGGAACTTGGTGCAGGCATTCATCGACGGCATCCGCGACCTTGAAGTTAGAGCTGCTATAAGGCTCGAGCCACGAGTCACTGAAGAACGCCTTGGCCCATGTACTGGAGGTGGAAACTGTGCGGCAGAATCATCGTTCCCATCGCGTCAGGGAGGTTGCACCGGTTACAATTCACGACCGTTTTAAGGGCTACAGCCCTAGGTGCTATGGCTGTGGGGATAGGGGCCACCTTCGATCCAGTTGCCCTAGGCAAACTACAAAAAGGGAATCTGTGCGGCAGGATAATCCGTGACCGTTTTAAACGGCGCAGTCCTAGATGCTACGGCTGTGATGAAAGCGGCCACCTGCGGTCCAGTTGCCCTAAGCGAACTGCACAAATGGCAGATAGCCATCGTCTATCCGGTAGAGCGGCTGACAATAGCACACAGCGGTTGCAGGAGTATGACATGGTGGTCGAACATCGCAGCGGACAATCTCATGGCAACGCAGATGCATTATCAAAAAGACCTTGCCCTGAAGACTGCAATCATTGTACTCGGCAAGAGGGTAAAGAAGTCGTACCTACCTGAGGATGATCAAGACATCAGAATCGTAGGTAGCAGAGGTGCATTAAATTGTACAATGTTGGTGCACCATGGGAAAGGATAGCCCTAGATGTTGCGGGACCGTTTCCGAAAAGTGAAAGTAGTAAAAAGTATTTCATGGTGGTTATGGATTACTTTACTAAGTGACTGGAAGTCTTCGCCATTCCGAATCAAGAATCTTCAACAGTCGAGGATAAACTAGTTAATGAAGTCTTCTGTCGTTTTGGTGTACCTTTGGAGATTCACAGCGGTCAAGGAAGGAATTTTGAAAATCGAGTTCTGGGTATGCGTATAAAAGGAAGACAACTTCTTACCACCCACAATCGGACGGAATGGTAGAACGATTTAATCAGACATTGGAGAGATATTTGGCCAAAGTTGTGGAAAACTGGCAACGGGATTGGGACAAGCGCATACAACCACTTTTGCTGTCATACCGAAGTGCTGTTCATGAAAGCACGTCGGTGACACCAGCTTTCGCAAACTTTGGAAGAGAATTGCGGCTGCCTGCAGACCTGATCACCGGAATACCACCTCATGCCCCATTGTATAACCGATTATGCGAATGACTTGCAGAACAAAATGAACGACATTTATATTTACACGTCAGACAATCGGGTCAGCAAATGTCTGAAATGATGAAAACCCACTGTGACCGCAAAATGAACAATACAGGGTTCGATGAAGGTTCACTAGTGTGGTTGCACAATCCGGTTGGCAGCAAAGGGAAATCTCCTAAGCTTCAGCCTAAATGGGATGGACCTTATCGGATTGTGACAAAGATCAATGACGTTACCTACCGAAATCAAAAAGGTACAAGAAGCGCTCCTAAGATCGTCCATGTTGATCGACTGGCGCGTTATCATGGGACTGATAATGCTCGGGTGGTGGTGGGCAGTGTTGCGCGCCACAATTAGGCAAGGAGGATAGCTGCATTCGTTCATCTAGTATCGAGTAGCAGAACTAGTAAAAGCAAGAACCTTCGAGACTGTTCTATGCTAGAACATTCTAAAATTCATACGCGTACGCGAACTTTCTAGATCTTTCTACGATGGAAGGTTCTGGAATTAACCGGCGCCCTATTTAGGGCTGGCACATATACCGACCGAGTCAGTAATGGATTAGCGATACAAGTGATAACTTCGAGAGCGATCTTCAACTGTGAACTTAAGTGATTAGGAGTGCGATAGTGTTTTATTATTAGTGAGTTTAAAGTTGTAATCAGTGATGTGTAACTAAAGTGTCATTTTTGGTAATTTAATCGGCGGTTTTTATTGTCACTAACTCGAATCTCGTAACAATTGGTGTCAGAAAAGTGGACTGAACTGGAACTTAAGTGATTAGTACGAGTGGTGCGTGTTCACAACGGAGCTGAAACGTTGTGATGCAAAAAGTCGCCAATGCGTCGCGGGTGGAACGCGACGAGCAGCCTGCGCCGGCGGCGGCCATCTTGCGGCCCTTCCGCTCTCACCATGGACGAGACGCGCATGTCGCGCTAATTATTTTATTCTTTTGCCTGATCTTATATTAACTCTGTAACATGTCAAGAGTGGCATTATACTCTGCGTCAACCTACTTCTTGCAGTTTTATTGAAGTTGTATCTCCTCACAACATTTGGTGACCCCGACGTGATTCAACTGAAGAACTTATGAAGATGCGACCACGTGCTGTCAGAAAACGATAAACTCACAACTTTACACTATATGGCTGCAACTTCTGTACGACTAGCTGAGACTTGAACCCTATGGAGTCAGATTAAACTACGAGTTGCTTAGTAGGGAGACTTGCTGTGCCGCCTGCTTCTTGGGTCCCGCCGGAATGCGCCGCTTTAAACTTACCTTCTCATCGCTGCCACTGCTTGCATCCTGCGCTGTGTAACCTGTTTTGCTTGTGCGGGAGTCGCTGACTGCACGAGCTGGTGTCGTAGCCTTTGCGCGACATATACGGTTTGGCTTTATCTTCTTAACTTTACATGCAGTATTCAATACTAGCATAGCTAATTTCTGAGTGGTCTGTTCAGTTCTTTTAAGTGTTCAGCATGTCGGCTGAATTGAAATCTCTTATTCAACTACGTGGAACAATAAAGGCTAGAGTAACTATATTTTCTAAATATTTAAATACTGTAAAACTCATAGAAACTCACAGCGTTCCTAAACAAATACTCGTTGAAACTGAATTAAAACTGTTAAGATTCAAAGAATTGTTGGTACAGTTTGATGATTTAAAAACTAAAATTGAAGGTTTGGATCCTAATCAGTTGGAAGAAAATGACATTATTGAAAGTGAATTTTGCTCTAACATAGCTAAAGCTCAACTGATAATTGAAAGTCTTTCCCCTAATGACATAATTCCTGAAAATAGGAACTGTAATTCAACATCTAGCTGTCAGAATATTAACCAAGATAGCCGTAACTATAACATTAAGTTACCTACGATTCAGCTGCCTTCTTTCAATGGAAACTATTTAAATTGGATGGAATTTCGAGACACTTTCGATTCTTTAATCAACAACAATGACACTATTCCAGAAATTAACAAGTTTCATTACCTCCGCTCTTCATTGAAGGAAGGAGCATCTGATGTAATCAAATCAATTGAATTTACTGCTGCCAATTATAAATTGGCTTGGAATTTACTTACTGAACGCTTTGATAACAACCGGATACTTACTAATAATCATTTAAAGGCGATCTTGAATTTTGACACAATATCTAAAGAAAATTACAAGTCACTTCGTACTATGATAGATTACTATTCCAAAAATATTCGAGCACTATCTTCTCTAAATAATCCTGAAAATCGCTGGGATACTTTACTCGTATACATTATGGTGTCCAAACTAGATGGCGCCACAAGTCGCATTTGGGAGGAACATAGAAATACTATTGCCGCTTCGCCAACTATTGATGAGTTCTATAATTTCTTACGAAATCGTGCTGATGTTTTAGAAACCTTACAGCACAATAATAATGATGTTGCTACTAAAACTGAAAAACGTACTTATTCTAAAGATAATAAACAAACTAAATCATTTGTTTCTTCTTCCAATACAAATGAAAAGGGCTGTGTTGTATGTTCAAAGGATCATTTATTATACAAGTGTGATAAATTTAAGGACATGTCGTTGGATGCTAGATTTATGGAAGTTAATAAGCATAAGCTTTGTTACAACTGTTTGCGTCCTGGTCATCACTCTGCTCAATGCAAACATCATTATTGCAAGATCTGCAACAAAAGACACAATTTACTGCTACATAATCCACAGTCCAATAAAGATAAGACAAACTCACCTGTTGATACTTCTGCAACATCAGTTCCTCAAGAAGCTAGTTCATCTACTATTGCCATGTTTAATCCTGTGTCACTCTCTGTGGCAATGCCCAGGCAGATCCTTCTATGCACTGCTCAAGTGGAATTAATTGATAGCCGATGTTCTAAAACACACATTGTGAGAGCATTACTAGATAATGGAAGCCAGTCTTCATTTATAACTGAAAGAATGCAAAGAAAATTGAATTTACCATGTTCTAATACTGATATATCAATTGCTGGTATAAATAATAAGTTAACTAATACTACTAAAAGGGTTGAAATAAAACTTAAATCACGGATTAACCTATTCCATGCGAATGTTTCATGTCTTTTAGTGCCTGATATTACTGGCATGTTACCTAGCTCAAGGGTTAACACTTCTGAATGGAATCTTCCCAAATTTATAAAACTAGCAGATCCTACTTACTATATGCCCTCTGAAATTGACTTACTGCTAGGAGCTGATATTTATTGGGAAATTGTAGATTCTGAACAAATTAAGTTGGGTAAAAATAAACCTACACTAATAAAGTCTAAACTGGGTTGGCTCATGTCAGGCCCTACCGGTGTGAGTCGTACTAATACTACCAATTCTAACTTTTCTCAGGAAATTAGGGACTCTCTCGCTAGATTCTGGGAAGTTGAGGATATTCCTGCTCTGCCAACTAAAGATATCAAGTTTTCCAATGAGGAACAACATTGTGAAAACCATTTTATTGAAAATACTGTCCGCCTGAGTGATGGAAGATTTTGTGTAAAATTTCCATTGCGTGAAGTTCCCAGCAAAGCTTTAGGGGACTCTTTTCTTATTGCTAAAAAACGCTTCTTTAACTTAGAAAAGAAACTGAATAAATCTAAAATTAAAAATGAATATACTGACTTTATTAACGAATATCAAAGATTAGGGCACTTATCTGAAGTAAGCCATCCTAGCTTTGGATATTACATTCCTCACCATGCAGTAATTCGCGATAGCAGTGAGACCACTCGCCTAAGAGTAGTCTTTGATGCCTCTTGTAAAACTTCTACAAATAAGTCACTAAATGATATCCAATTTGTTGGACCAGTGGTTCAGGACGATTTGATGTCAATTCTGCTCAGGTTCCGTCAGTATACCTATGTGGTGACAGGTGACATCGAAAAAATGTATAGGCAGGTTATGGTGAATGAATCACAGCGTCATTTACAGCTTATTCTTTGGAGGGAAGACGAAAGTCAGCCACTTAAAATCTTGCAACTTAATACTGTCACTTATGGGACAGCTTCAGCTCCCTATCTGAGTACTAGGTGTCTTGTTCAACTCGCATCGGAGTGTAGTGATGAAGCTGTTGCTAATACTATAAGACATGACTTTTATGTTGATGACCTGAATACTGGTTCAGACTCAAAATCTCTATTAAAGGCTAAAATTTCAGGAGTGATTGCCAAACTTGCTGAAGGTTGTTTCCCATTGCGTAAATTTAGAACAAATTCTCCTGATATTTTTGATAGCATACTTACAACTGACCAATCTCAAGACTTTAGTAAACAATCTTCTGTCTTGGGATTAAAATGGTCACCTGTCTCTGATACTTTACACTACTCGGTGGAGAATGAATCTGTCCCTAAGATAACGAAACGCTCTATATTGTCGAACTCATGTCGAATATTTGATCCCTTGGGTCTCTTATCTGCCTGCACCATTTTTCATAAAATCTTACTACAAAGGCTCTGGTTACTTAAATTAGATTGGGATGATGAGGTTCCAAAAGACATTCAAAACTCATGGATAGAATTCTATAATGAAACACAACAGTTTGCTCACATTCAGATACCTAGATACATTTTCTGTAATTCACCTATTTACATAGAGGCTCACTGCTTTACCGATGCCTCTGAAAATGCCTATGCTGCATGCGTTTATCTTAAATCGACTAATAGTTTAGGCGAAGTTAACTGCAACTTATTATGTGCTAAAGCTAAGGTTTCTCCCTTGAAATCGGAAACAATTCCCCGTCTGGAATTGCTAGGCGGTTTACTTGGTGCAAAACTATACTCTAAAGTCTGTCACTCTTTACAAATCAAGATTGCACGCTCAGTATTTTGGACAGACTCAACCATAGTCCTAGGGTGGTTACACACTTCACCTAAGACTCTTAAAACTTATGTAAGCAATCGGATTGAACAGATTCGGGAATTAACTGACATAACTACATGGCGTCATGTACCTTCTGAATATAATCCTGCTGATATGGCGTCAAGGGGCATTCAACCACGTCTTCTTCATGATAATACTCTTTGGTGGCATGGTCCCTTCTTTCTGACCAAAGCTGAACATGAATGGCCCCAATCGAAATCTACTCCTTCTACTTTACCTGAAATAAAAATAAGTTTAAATGTTCTAACTATGTCTGATGACATCATACCCTTTGGAAAATATTCTAAACTATACAAACTACAAAGAATATTTGCTTATATATTGAGATTCATAAATAACATAAAAAAATCGAATACTAAATTAAATGGTGAACTTACCTGTACTGAGTTGAATAACTCACTCTTACTTCTGGCTAAAGCGTCACAAAGAGAATGCTTTTCAAAGGAAATTCACTCACTTGAAACTTTGGATAAACTAAATTCTAAGTCACGAGTACTGTCTTTGAACCCTTTTCTGGATCGAAACGGTGTCTTGCGTGTCGGTGGAAGGATCGACAATGCATCTCACTGTCCCTATGAAAAAAGGCATCCCATATTGCTAGACTCCAAACACACTTTCTCAAAACTTTTGTTTGAGCAAGAACATCTTCGTCTCCTACACTGTGGCCCTCAGCAACTGTTAAATACTATTCGCGAGCAATTTTGGCCTACAGGTGGGAAAGTACTAGCTGTAACTACTGTCAGAAAGTGTGTTCGCTGTCAGAGATTTAGAGCTAAGCCTTTAGAACCCATAATGGGGAATCTACCGGAATCTCGTGTAACTCCTGCTCCACCATTTGCGACTTGTGGCACTGATTTTGCAGGACCCTTTTTAATTCTAAATAGAAAGGGTCGTGGTGCTAAGACTTCCAAGTGTTATTTATGTATATTTGTATGTTTCAGCACGAAAGCTGTGCACTTGGAGGTCGTGAGCGACCTGAGTAGTGATGCTTTTATTTTATGCTTGCGTAGATTCATTTCACGAAGAGGTAAACCTCATACCATATACTGTGACAATGGAAAAAACTTCGTAGGAGCTTGTAATGAGCTGAACAGACTGCTCAAGAGAAATGAACGTTCAGTTAGCGACTTCACGAGCAAAGAGGGTATAACGTTTAATTTCTCTCCCGCGTATGCACCGCATTTCGGCGGTATCTGGGAGGCGGGAGTCAAGACAGCTAAATATCATTTAAAACGGATAGCGGGTAACTCTAGTTTAACCTTTGAAGAATTATATACTCTATTTGCACAGATTGAGGCCATTATGAATTCTCGGCCCATTACTTCTATGTCTGCTGATCCTTCTGATCTGTCAGCACTCACACCAGGGCACTTCCTTGTGGGCCGACCATTGACCTCACTACCTTCACCCGTTATCCAAAAGACCAGCATCAATCGTTACCAGCTGATTGAGCGCTTGAGACATCACTTCTGGTCCCGATGGTCAAAGGACTACTTATCCACTCTACAACAACGCGTCAAGTGGCAGCGTGCACAGGATCATGTTCGTGTTGATGACCTGGTCCTCATCTTAGACGACCAGCTGCCACCCATGAAGTGGCTCATGGGCCGCATCATCAAGCTGTACCCGGGAGCTGACGGCGTATGCAGAGTGGTTGATGTGAAGACTGAGAACGGCGTCATTCATAGGCCCGTCTCAAAACTATCTCTACTAGATTCCCAAGAGCTCCTTGGGGAACATATCCCCAAGGGCCCCCCCTTGGGGATATGTTCCCCAAGGAGCTGAGGAGGAGGATGTTCACAACGGAGCTGAAACGTTGTGATGCAAAAAGTCGCCAATGCGTCGCGGGTGGAACGCGACGAGCAGCCTGCGCCGGCGGCGGCCATCTTGCGGCCCTTCCGCTCTCACCATGGACGAGACGCGCATGTCGCGCTAATTATTTTATTCTTTTGCCTGATCTTATATTAACTCTGTAACATGTCAAGAGTGGCATTATACTCTGCGTCAACCTACTTCTTGCAGTTTTATTGAAGTTGTATCTCCTCACAACAGTGCGTAATACGATTGTGTTTTAAAATTAGTGAGTTTAAAGTTGTAATTAGTATTGTGTAATTAAAGTTTCATTTAATCGGCTGTTTTTGTTGTCACGAACCCGAAGCTCGTAACAATATATTACTTTTACACTTTCTGTTTAATGCCTGCACATCTAAACAGATAAAATTTTAAAAATGCTGTGATTGGGTTCTGTTAGTTATCCTTTAACTCCCTGGTCATTTTTTCTTTTGTATTTTTTATAATGTACAAAAACGACTCTTCTACGCTCAGCAATTCGGGAAGCTCGGAAAGCTTCCCGAATTGCTCAGCAAAATTGGACTACGGGTTCCTTCTATTTGTTTGCGCAATCCCTGTCTATTGCATACTCCTGTGGTAGGGATGGAACGAATTACAGGCGGAATACATACTTGATGAGAGTGGGTCATACGTATATCTAATGCGATCTGCCGGAGCGCCGACATCGATGTTTTCAGTACGACCATTTCAAAATTAAAAACACTCTTTGTAATCTCTTTTTTGATAACGTAAACTAGATGGTTAAATTTATTCTATCTGTGAAAACTTTTAACTGGCCTTATTTTGTTACTCACAAGCGTAAGAAATTGTTAGCTGTAAGTTTTCCTAAAACTGTAAAATAAAATAAAATAAATAATTATATTATTTGTATAGATAGATAACAATGAATGGATTATGACAGATCACCTCACCCCATGTCGATATGTTTCTAGTAAACAAAATCATAAACACTAAACACTTAATCACCAATAAAGTTTTATCAGTTTATGGCTACATACTTGTAGCTATCATATCAGTGAGAGCATAATGTTACAGTTATCTTAAACCTTGGGTGCTACCTAATATCACAACGAATACCACAATCATCGTCGCTCCTCCTCGCATCGCTCTTTATCATCGCCCCATGCTCTTGGCCACCGATGTGCCATCAACTCCATATGAATTTACAAGTGTACTAGATATGTTTTTTTTTTAATTTGTTTCTTAATACAGCTGTGTAAAGTTTTGAATTTGGTATTGTAATTTGTACCATTAAACCAGGATTGGTTTGTATTGGTACGAGTACTCTCATTCGCAATAAGAATACTGTTAATCGTTAACAGTTAATAACTGATAAACTTTACATGTGGTTAATTACATTTTGCACAAAGTTGTTCAGTCGCAAAACATGTCGCAACACGTCATATGAAATTGTAGGTACATGAATAATTTGCACGTTATGTTTTGGCTGAAATGCGCGCTAACGAGCCGCTCATTAGAAAAACTATGGTTCTAATCTAAGTTTACAAGCTCCTTAACTTTTTTTTCTGCGGTTCAAAATTGTAAAATAAATCTTATTAAGCTAAATTATTTAAATGTTGTCGAATAGTATTTCTTGTATTTTTGTTTATAATTTTTACTACTTATGTCGTTCCTTATTTGGTGGGATAAGGGATTTCATATATTAATATGGGAATTAAATATTTTATCGTTAATAGTTTCTAACCCGAGGAACAATTAATTTATGTGTGGCGATACTTAAGGTGGTTGTTTTGATAGAAATGGGGTTTTGTACGCTTTTACTGTTATACTTATTGCATGAATCGTTGCTTTCTGAAAGACTAATCAACACTAAAATGCCTTAGCTGACCGCCAACTGCTTTATTTATCCGATTTAAGTAATAACAGCCAATCAAACCACTTGACATGAGTTTAACTTTGTCACGTTGGTGTATATTATATTTATTATATACTTAATTGTACAACAAAAAAAAAACTACAAACTAAAACACATGTACAATGGGGCGGCCTTATCGCATTCCGCGATCTCTTCCAGGCAACCTGGAATGGACAGTAATTGCCTGGACATAATTGGGGTTGTAATCGGCGCAACATTACCATAAATAATTTAATACACAGATAAATAAATAATCTTAACAATAGATACATATATACTAAATAAATAGGCAATAGATAAATGGCTAACATCGATATCACACTTACTGGCACTGGCAATGCATTCCACAAACGAGCAGCCTGAACAGTAAAGAATTTATCCAAAAAAGTTGTGGAATGCATTGGCATTTGTCGTAAGTTATCCGATGACCTCAGAAATTGAGTGTGGTGGTCACAGAGAAACTGAAAACGTCTCTTGAGATAAAGGAGGGTAGAAGGGGAAAAAAAGCACATTGTATAAAAGGGAAAGAATATGAGCATTCCGACGAAGGCGAATAGGTAACCACTTGAGCTTTACTCGGAATTCAGAAACATGGTTATATTTACGAAAACCGATTATTATGAACCTTATACAAAAATTTTGAAGCCGCTCAAGTTTGTCGAGTTGTTCCTGAGTAAGGTCTAGATAGCTGGCATCAGCATAATTAAGGATGGGGAGAAGTGACTGTGCAAGCGCAATTTTGGTAACAGTCGGAAGAAAATTACGCAGTCTCCTCAAAGAAGCCGCAGATGCAAATAGCTTGCGGCTAACTTCTTGGAGTTGGGCAGTCCAAGAAAAGTTCCTGTCAATGATTATCCCCAAGTTCTTAACTTTCTCGGAGAGGGGAATAACCGTGGTGTCGAAAACAACCTGGGGAAGTGTTGCCCAGTCAAACCTAGAAACCATCCTGGAACTACCCATCACGATAAGTTGCGTCTTTATGGGATTGACCATGAGTCCATACCGCATGCTCCATTGGCAAATGCGAGCCAGATCTTGATGAATGGTGATGATGACCTCGGTCAGATTCCCAAGAGGAGCTCGTGAATAGATTTGTAGATCGTCTGCATAAATATGATAGGAAGAAGTTAGTTCATTGGATATTGAGTGTATAAAAATTGCGAAAAGCAAAGGCGATAGAACGCCACCCTGTGGTACCCCGGCAGAAGTACTACACCACGAGGATGATGTCTCTCCGATGCATATACGTTGCCGGCGACCAAAACAGGTAACTACGAAACCAGTCAATCACCGATGGAGATACATTAAGAAGAACATAGAATGCCAAGCAAAACATCGAAGTCAACTGTATTAAAAGCGTTGCTAAAATCAAGTAATGCCAAGACCGAAACATTACCGCTTTCCATGGCTGACCTAATATCCTCAGTAACCAGTCTTGCCAGAAGGTTACTTTTGTAACCTTTTAGGTGATTTTTGAAATGCATTGGTTACTTTTAGGTTACACTAATGAAAAGGTTACTTTTAGGTGATTTTTCGGGATTTGTAGAATTAACTTTTAATTTTTTACATAAAAGCAACGTGAAACGGAACGCTCGTTTTAGAATTTTTCATGTTGGTAAGCTTCATTAGCAATAGTAGAACAAAAATAGAATTCGTGAATTGTACACTTACGAGTATGTACTTATTAATTTTATTTCTCAAGATCACTAAATAGTTGATTACATATAAAATGGAATCATAACAACTAATAAAGAAATTGAAATTCATATTTAGTATATAAAAATGTACTAGAGTCCATATTACGTGCGCGCGCATTTGATGGACAATTTTTTTGCGATACTTCGATACTCGTTAATCTTCATATCAATTCAATTTTATCATAAAGGATCAATATGAATCAATCAGGAAATGCGGGCAAGTGCTCAAATACTCATCGATGTTTCTGTAAATCAATACAACTAATATTCTATTCTATCAACTTATAATACCTTTCCAGTAAAAAAATATCAAAGGTTATTTTTTATACAAAAAGGTTACATTTTTTTTATATTTCAGGTGATTTCTGACATGACCGACTGGCAACACTGCTAGAGATTGACTAGAGCTAGAGCATGACTAGAGAATCCAATGAAGCTTACTTTACTCTGCTTTACTCTTTGGAATTCTCTAGTATATAAATAGTAGTCTATGCTTCATCTGCTGCCTATAGAAATCCTAACCTTATTTTTACTGAATCAAATTAACTTTGAATAAAACAATATTAATTTATTAAGTTACATATAAATCTTTTTCAGTATGTTACGTAACTGCCGAAAAGTATTTTTAAAAAATAATATTTGTCCATTTGTTGTTCACAAGAAGAATTTTCTTACCAATGAATATAAATGTTCAGAAGCTTGGAATAACATGAACTCCTCACCTGTGTTAAATAAAATAAGTATGCATGATTTCTACAATGTGTTAGACCAAAATTATGCTTCAAAAGGCGTAATAAGTGCCATAGACGTTGATATGTTTGCCAATGCAATAAAAGACCCAAGTCATCTCGAAGAACTAAAGGATCTTCTTTATAAACTCAGGACTACAGCGGAAACAGGCAACATGTTAGATTCGACACAGCAAGCTACAGTGAGGAATTTCATTGAGTTTGGGGATGTCAAAGAACTGGTAGAAATATTAAAAGATCCACTTAACTTTGGTGTGTTCCTTGATAACTATACTGCAAATATACTACTCGACAAATTAATAACGTTACCAAACTTTGAACTTGCTGCCAGAGTGGCTTCTTTGGTTATGTTGCAAGAAGAATTCAATAATGAAATAACATGCACTTTATGCCAATATGCTTGTTACAAATACATCAGTAACTATGTCAAACCACCAGAACCTGCTCCATCTTCAGAGAAAAACAAGAAAGTAGAAGAAGTTAAGATAAGAGTTAAATTCCTTCGTAATCCCTTCTTTGATGATCATTTTGACATTGAGGATACTCATACATTATCAGGCAAAACACTAGCATGGATTTCTGAAATGGCTCCAAATAATTTGAACAATAACCTGCAGATTATTGGGTGGCTTGTCTACAAAAAATATGATAAGCTATCAGCTTTCTGTAAGAAAATGAGCAATGACAAATCATTTAATATGTACAAAGAGGTTTTAGAACTGCTACACAAAGAGAATGCTGGTGCAGATGCTGAATCAAAAGCAACTATAGAAAACTGTATTACAAGTTTGAGTAAATCTAAGCAAAACTCAGATATATCCCTGGAAGAGTCATTGAAAGTTGCCATTGAGAATGCCATCAACAAATCACACAAAAATGATATTTCACAACAAAAACAGGTCAGTAAGTTGGAATACATTTAAGCAGGCCTAGCCTTTTCACAACTATAGGGTTGGCTTCCAGTCAAATCACGTTAACACTTTCAGTGCCCCGAACTCGGCACATGGCTTGATCAAACCCATAAAACATTTAAGAAGAAGAACAGTTAAGATGAATACTGGTCTTTTATGTGGAGCAGCTAACTGCCAGACCTCCACAACCCATTTACTGGGTAACACAGTACTTCTTAGCAAGACTAAGAGTCAAATTTTTTAACTTCTGATAGTCCATAAAACTACCAAATATCTGCAAATGACAGGCAGAATCAACTGCTTAACTTGTTCTCCGAGCAGAACTATTTAGGTGTCCAGAACTCTGACAGTAAAATTGGCAAGCAGAAATTGGTTGACCAAATGAAACTGTTAAGATGGTCTCTCATCCACAGACCTACCCTGACAAGCATTGCTTAACAACGCGATGAGATAGGTAGACCATCTTAACAAGTTTCTCAACTCTTAACAAATATTCAATCTATTTTAAATTTTCACAATAAATAGTATTTATTTATCTATACTAATATTATAAAGCTGAAGAGTTTGTTTGTTTGTTTGTTTGAACGCGCTAATCTCAGGAACTACTGGTTCGAATTGAAAAATTCTTTTTGGGTTGAATAGACCATTTATCGAGGAAGGCTTTAGGCTATATATCATCACGCTTAAGCCAATAGGAGCGGAGCAGCGATAAAGAATGTTTTAAAATCGGGGATTCCACGGGGACGAAGTCGCGGACAGCAGCTAGTCTCTTATATACTTAATTGTACACCGAGAAAAACAAAACAAAAAACTACAACAAACTAAAAAACATGGACAGCCTTATCCTTATTCTGATATCTGAACTTAATTCATTTTCATTTACTTTGTTTACAGCTATTCCAATCCTGGGCAAAATTAAGAGATGAGAAACTTGAAGAACAAGCCCAAAGACTAGACCGGGTGCGCCGCATTCAACTCATACAACAAAAACAAAATGAAATGAAGGACCAAGAGCAGAAATTATGGTTCTTTGATAATGAAGATAAAATTGATCTTCAAATAGAAGACAAAGAAAAACTTGTTGACAAATCAATCTCAAAGAAAACTGCTAATAAAACTACTGATGAGAATTACATTCCACCAGAAATTCGACCAAAAAGAAAGTAAGAGTAGTGGTGTTGAATAAAAAATAGATTACCAACATGGTTGTTTTATTGAACATTATATGTATTGGTTTAATACAAAGTATTAATTTTATACACACTAAGCACTACTATTGATTATTGAAATAAATAAAACAGGAATGACAATAATTAAATAATAAATGTAAAATAAATAATATGTAGCTTCTTACATTATGTATAGGTATCAATAGAAATTTTGGGAAATTCTCAGTGCTTCCCTACATACCCAAGGAACATGTTTCTGTCAGTCACTCATCAAGTTATCAGTATAGAAATACTTTTATATACCTATGTGTATATAAAAGTATTTCTATACTGATAACTTGATGAGTGACTGACAGAAACAGCTGAAACTGTATGTTCCTTGGGTATGTAGGGAAGCACTGAGAATTTCCCAAAATTTCTACGAGAATGAGAAAAACCGGAATATGCGATTTAATGTAGGTACATATTATTATAGCAGACTATCAATATAGTAGACTCGCTTTTTTCTCGCGACTTCGTCCGCGCACACTCCGTTTTTACCCCTACACTACAACCAGTAGTTTCAGCTGTGTGTCACTCGGTAACTCAAGAGCTTTATCTATACATATAATATAATAACATATTGGTTGATCAATATACCTTGTAGGTTTAAAAACATTTAAACCATTCACTATAGCAAACATACTATTCTAGGTTAATAAATTCGAGTTCAACAAATTATAGATAGTATTGATTGCCTTATTTAATGATTGGATAAAGCACTCATTTGATAAAAATCATCTTAACCTTCTTCCTGTATCTTAGTGAGATCAAGTTGTATTTTCCTCAAGGTATCTTCAGTTCTTTTAGCTGTCTCGGTCTTTATGTTTTCTTCTAAATCCACAATGTCCCTTGCTAAAGTGCCAGTATCATTGACAAGGGAAACAATAGTATTGCACTCTGAATGCAGTAGTGCTAACAGTTTGTATGCCTTCTTTGCTTGGTCATCCTTCTTTGCATCCTAAAATGTAAACAAATAACATCACTATATGCTTATCTTTCAATATATTATTCTAGCTGCCGCCCGCGGCTCCGCCCGCATGTATGTCTGAGAGCTGGCTCACATTAGGTCGGACAGACAGTTGACCGCTGACCGACTGTCGGTTGTTGCTGTTCACACTAGACGCTGACGACCTGACCTAATGTCCCACCACTGACGGTACGGTCGTTTTACTGCCCGGATCGTCACAAAGCAGTCAGTCGTGAGTTAACTTTTGTATACTACTATGGATGACGAAAAGTTCTGTATTTATTTCGCCCTCCATATTTAAATATATACAAGTCGATGTGAATGCCTATTAAAATAATTATATGCATACACGTCGATAAACTGAGAAAAAACACAAAGACAAATGTGAACGTCGCTATACTTGCCAGTGCGCAAATATTATTCCAACCCGATAGAAATAGTAGAACAGATAAAACTGTCGGTCTGACCTAATGTGAACCCGTTCTGACAATTTTCATCAAGATTCATTCAGCCGTTCCGACGTGAATGAGTGACAAATATTATTCATGACATAATTTTCACGTTGTAGCTATACTGACCCTGAAGAGTGTTTCATCAGCTATAGAAAAGCACCTATCTAGTTGCCCTTCCAATGTGTTGATTTCTTTTTGTAACTGTCTTGTGTCATCTAATATCTTCTTTATCTCCATGTTTTGCTTGTCTACATTACTTATTATTTCTAAAATGCGTTTTGTGTATATTGACCTTAAAACATACATTGTATTTACTTGTAGAAAGCACATCATAAACATTCCAACATTTCCAAAAGAAATAAGAGTCGAATTAACATACACAAACGAAATTAAAGCAACATCCATTGTTCTTCAAAAAAACAAATAAAAATTATCAAAAAGCAGAGCAATAAATTGGAAGCAAAACAGATAAAAAGTAATAGTGAATATCTAATGTGGGACATTCCAAGATACAAAATAAGTTGACTTGTTACAAACCTTTTATTTCCACCTCTTAACTTTCCATAACTCTCTTTCAATTGGTTTCCCAATATCTCTTTCTTGTCATGTTCTTCTTTCAATGCCTTTGCAGACTCTTTTAATCCACTCAAAATCTTTCTACATCTGCTTCTCTCAGACTGTAAATATTATTATCACTTTGCTATATATGATAAACACATTTAAGGAATAAACTTTATGTTAATGTGCAACCCCTAAGTTCAGAATATATGGCTAATTATAAACTAATTAAATAAAAAATACACATACTTCCATTAAGTTCATACTATTTGTAATTTTGTCAATTTCAACCATGATAGACAAGTTCCTTGATGTCAATTCTTCACTTTGTCTGTGCAAATTATCAATATTTGCTTGTACTTTTTCGATCAAACCATCTGCAACACCTTCTGCATCCACATCAGTTACTCCAATACTGTTCAGAATATTTTGTACATTTTTCAAGTCTGCATCTGCCCTTTCAAAGGATTTTTGTGCCTGAAATAAAAATAATTATATGCTTTTTTGTACACTTACTAAAACATGTTTCACTTTTGCTTGATTTACCATTAATCACCAATTTTGGCAAATTTTAATTTAATTTTGTTTTATTAAGATCTCCAACAAAGAATTCACCTTCTATATTATAAAGGACGAGAATAGAAGTGCATGTGGTCCTTCAATTAAATTTAAGGAACGCAAGGATATAGTGAGCCTCTCTGAAATTGCCTGTATTGAAGTGGAGCAGTTTATTATTTAAGTGTGTTTATACAGACCACCTTCAGGATTGTATGATTGTTTTGAGAAAGTAATGGATGACGTTATGCGCAAAATTTGGAATTCTAGTAAATCTGTCATTATTTGCGGAGACTTTAAAATGTTAATTTGATAGAAAATTCTTGTTTAAGTACAATTTTTTTTATTAAAAATAAGTTATTTTTATTAATTAATAAATGTATTGACCGTGATGTTTCCTGATCTAATGAAGTAAGTATAGCAAAATAATACCTTTATTTATATCGGGTATTACATCAAACCCCACTAATTAAAGCTCTATATCAGTACCAACTACCTACTTTTAGTAAAAAAAATTGAGGAACTTGTTCTAAATCTATACTAATATTATAAAGCTGAAGAGTTTGTTTGTTTGTTTGTTTGAACGCGCTAATCTCAGGAACTACTGGTCCGATTTGAAAAAATCTTTCAGTGTTAGATAGCCCATTTATCGAGGAAGGCTATAGGCTATATTTTATCCCCATATTCCCACGGGAACGGGAACTACGCGGGTGAAACCGCGAGGCGCTGCTAGTCAAAGATAAAGCAAAGATATTTTCATAAACACAAACAGTTACATAATAAACAGTTTGGTTTTACATGGGGTTCAACAACCATTGGGATTTTTTTTGCGGTTTGTCCAAGGCATTCGACTGTATTCTCCATGAGACATGAATCAGGAAGCTACACTATTACGGAAACCATAGATCATCTTACTTAAGTAATAAATAATAATGATTCAGAGAGTTGACGTCAACGGTAAAAGATCTCCTGGATCTGTAGTGTGGATGGGGGTCCCACAGGGCTTGATTTTAGGTCCCTTTTTGTTTCTCATTTATATTGCCGACTTGCCGTACCTCGTAAAGGATAATCATGATATAGTGTTGTTTGCAGACAGCACGTCGCTTTTATTCAAACTCAAACGTCAGCGAAATAATACAGACGCTGTAAATATTGCCCTTGCGACTGTATTTAACTGATTCAATGTTAATAATCTTCTACTCATCGAAATGCATAAGTTCATGTTACCTCATGTTAGATAGGTGAACAATAGTGTGTCAATAAAGGGGTAAGAGTTGAAACCCGAAGATACCACACTGTTCTTAGACGTAACTTTGGTTTTTTGAATGTCCAAAAAACTTAGCTCTGCAGCATATGCCGTTAGGAAAATTCGTAGCTTAAAAGATTTAGAGACAGCACGTTTAGTATACTTAGGTTATTTCCATAGTGTGATGTCATACGGCATTTTGCTGTGGGGAATTCCGCTGATATTCAGACAGAATTTGTTTTACAAAAAAAAGTTATTCATGCAATTTAAAAATTAAATCCTAGACACTCCCTCAGACACAAATTTAAAGAGAGAGATATAATGACTGTGCCCTCTCAGTATATTTATGAGAATCTTTTGTATACACCCAAAAATATTAATATATGTAAGATAAGTAGTGATATTTATAATGTTAATACTAGGAACAAACATAATTTAGTCATTCCTAAAACCAGGCTCCAGAAAATAGATGGTTTATTTAGATATCAATGTATACGTTTTAATAATAAACTCCCTTGCCACATCCAAGACCTTAGTAATAATAAATTCAAATTGGTTATGAAACGTAAGCTATGACAGAAAGCTTTAACACAGTTAAAGACTACATTGAAGACCAAAGGGCTAGGGAAACAGTTCACTGTTTCAACAATGTACTATGGCCTAATGTTATGTTTATCAATTAATACTTTTCTCATTTTTAGACTTAGACATTTTATATTCTCCTGTTTGTGCAAATATAATTATGTGCATATATCATATAAGTTACAGAAAATATAGATGAAGAAAACATTACATAGGGTGACACAATGGGTGGCCTTATCACTAAAAGTAATCTTTTCAAGACAACCTTTGGATGGATTTTAAGGAGAAAAGGAAACATAGTACTGTACTGAGGTAGTCTTAGGTGTACTAATTAATTTAATATATACATAGTAGATAAATCAATTATGTTAATTTTGATTTTGTGATATAAATATTTACTTTGTAAAGTAATATTTTTATTTATTATGTTTGACATTAATACTTAAATTAAATTAAATTAAACAATTTAATTTAATTTAAATATTTACTTTGTAAAGTAATATTTTTATTTATTATGTTTGACATTAATACTTACTTTGTAAAGTATTATGGTTTTTTACTCAAGTTATTTTTGTAAATATGAAGACTATATGTGTATTATTTTCTTTTTTCTTTCCTCTTTAAACTATATTTAACAATGTCTGGCAGTTTAAGTACTTTTGCGGCCTACCCAAATGTCCTTTCTTTAGCATTGTTTGTCGGGTTGTTGAGCTCCTTATTGTTTGTAAGTTGAGCTACTCAACTACTGACAAAGGCTTGCAATTAATGGACAGGTACACTTAAAACTGTGTGGTTCTTTCCTCAAAAGACCATTTCAGACACAGATCTGCATGGTTCTCATATAACAACATATTGTGAATGTGAGGAAAATGTAGATCGCCATATTAGGGTCTTATTTCAGTTAGTCGTGCAGTTTGAGTCATTTATGCGGCCTACCCAAATGTTCTTATTTTCGTATTGTTCATCAAATAGTTGAATTCCCTAAAGTTCTAAGTTTGAGCTACACAGTAAGTACAGTAACTGACTTGCTTGCCCTGTCTGGACAGCTCCACTCAAATCTGTGTGGCACTTTCCTCAAAAGGCCACCTCAGACGTTAACCTACATGGTTCTCATATGATTTGACCAGTACAGATTGTATGGCTTTAAAAGCTGAGTTTGTTTTGGTGTTTCTTCTCAGGGCAGTCAGCTAGGAAACACCGGCTTTATCTAGCTTAAAATGACTAGATATATTGGATGTGTAAAAGTGTTATTTTTAACCTACATACAAAATAAATATCATTTATTAATTATAGGAGACCACATACTGCAAATTTAAAATTATTATATTAAAGTTATGCTATTATACAAATGATTTTGATCATTGCAATAATTATGTTATTTTAATAAAATAATCACTTTGTCATACAGTGATGTGATATTTAGTACCTGAGAAAATTCAACTTCCATCACATTCTTTTCACTCTCAAGCGTATCCAACTTCTGTCTTAAAACAATAGCCATTTCTTTTAATTCTTTAAGGCTCTTATTTGAGTCAGGCTTTATTTCAGTCTCTTCATTTTCAGTTTGAGTTATCTGTTGTTCTGCATGAAGCTCCAGTTGTTGAGTTGGTAACACAGATAGACTTGTTTTGTTCAATTCCTTTATTTTAAGCAACTTTTCTATTATTTGTTCGTCACTTAAACTTGTCTGAGTCGCTGCACAGGTGAGATCTGAAAGAAAATTAGTGATAGCTTCGTTTGTAAGCATTTTAGCTCCTATTTCAGAAAAACGTATGTACATATGTAGCAGTACATTATCAAAGTTTCACCTGTGGTACTAAAATCCCCAATTTTATTTGAATTACTTTTGCAGCATGGTGGAATCCAAATAGTTTTGAGTTCTTCTGCAATTTTATTACTCATATTTTGCTTTAACAATGACTTTTTGTTAGCAGATGGTAAGTTGGTTGGTGCCTGTTTACCTTCACTTGGTAATCTCTCTATTAAAAACATAAACACTTGTCTCAGCTCACATTCATTATGATATAAGAATGTTTGATAACCCACATCATTTTTGTATCCTAAATCCTGAAATAAAATAATTGATACAATTTAAAAATAAATATTTTAATACCAAATAAATGTGAATATAGTTTAGTTCAATGCTTTTCTTATAATGCATTTTAGTTTAGTACATTTTCCTACCTTGCAAGTAGATGCTATCTGAGATGCCACTTCAATTCTATGGGATATACCAGATGGCAAATGTCTGGTTACCTTAACAGATGGATTGATGGTGCTTAGACATGCTGATGCAGATTCAATAATCGTATGTACAGGAAGTTCATTAATGCTGTTGACATCATCATTTATGTTTCTGAAAAGTTTTCACGGTAAAAATGAAGGGGCATATCTTAGAACAAAAAGTCTCCTACATAATCGTTCAGTAAATACATCTAAATATTTTTAATACAAACTCAATTTTACATACACATTCAACTGGCGAAGGAAATGTAAAATAATGGAATCAACTTCTTCCATGATGAACACTATAACAAACACCTTACTACTAAACCTACAAAAACAATTGGTTCTCGATTGTTTATGAGATAAAATTGGACACAGCACAGCACAATGATAAAAATTGCCTTTTTGAATTGAACTTTTATTGGATACTAATGAATTACTATTGTCTATTTGGGATAGGCATGGCAAAAAATATCGATATATCAAAATATCGATATTCGATTTTTATTTACGAGTATCGCAATTTTGGTTTCGTGTTTTTAATATTATTAAATACTCCTTGCATGTTCCTCGCGTTAACTCTAAAAATCCCGATTCAATATAGCAGTAAGACTAGGTATTGGTTGCGTGCACGAATATAATAATACTATTAAACCATCAGTGTGAGACGATTATGACCCTGAAGTTAACAGAAAATTATCAATTTTCGGATATTTTTTTCATGAAATCTATACTAATATTATAAAGCTGAAGAGTTTGTTTGTTTGTTTGAACGCGCTAATCTCAGGAACTACTGGTTCGGATTGAAAAAATCTTTTTGGGTTGAATAGACCATTTATCGAGGAAGGCTTTAGGCTATATATCATCACGCTTAAGCCAATAGGAGCGGAGCAGCGATAAAGAATGTCACACACTAAAAAATCGGGGATTCCACGGGGACGAAGTCGCGGGCAGCAGCTAGTCAATTATAAAACTATAAAATATATTAAATTGTTTAGGCCCGAGCATTAATAAAAAATACGGGTCGGGTCTAGTATCGTTTGGCAGGAGTTGGGGCGTAAAATCGATTGAATCTGGAAGAGCTTGAGTCCCTGATTATAACGCTACCACTATTATTAAAAGGTAACGCATATTTATCGAGAAATTAACAAAATAAGTTACTAACCTCAAATTGATTAAGCGGAAAACGGAACGTTAAAATGGGTGTTTGACAAGACAACCAAATCTGTCACAATATAGTGTCTGTGGTGTAAATATCGTGCAAAATCGGTAAAACGGAACGTAAAAAAGACATTTCAATCATGTGTCTATGTCAACATTCCGTTTATGTTCCGTTTCTTCCCGAGTTGCGTGTTTGTTTTGAAGTATTATTTTGGCTTTTTTCAACGACCTTGGCTTCTCCCCTGAACTTGGTAGCAAGAAATAAAAGTGATCCTTTTGAGGAATTAATCAAAGTGATAAATGGATAAAATAAATAACTTTAATTAATGTGATGTGTTTATACCAAATTGTATGTATGTGCAAATTGTGCAAAAGGCAGTTTACTACTGTGACAAGGAGAATTTAGGATGCAAGAGCGACCGAAGCGGGGTTGGGACATGGGGCACCCCGACTCGGACAGGTTAGGTTAGAAGGAGTGTTTTTAAACCCTTGAGCCCCGCGAAGCGGAGCTCCGACACGCTTTTTAAGCCACTTTTAAGTGTTTTGAGGTTAGGTTACTAAAAGTCGATTTTCTCGGAAACGGTGCGTTGCCTTTTTACGGGAGTGGTGCCATGGGGGAAGGGTCACGCCCCTCTCCCCTCCCCTCCCCCTCCCCCCCCCCCCAATCCTGCCAAACGATACTAAACCTTTACCAAAAATACTATTTTCTTCAATTTTTTTTTTTTTTTCGAATAATCAGGCGAAAATTGACGATATATCGATATTTTTCACCCAATAATTATCGATACTGTTTAAAAATATTGATACGATAAATATCGATATATTTTTTTTACTTGCCCATCCCATTGGGATGTTGACAATTTTTTTAATACCCTGTAGGTAGGGTTGCCCACCGTATCCATTGACCTATAAAAGTATTTTTCCCATCTCAATGACCGTATCTACTATATTAATATATAGTAGTGTACTATATTTCGGGTCGGCGTAGTATATACCGTTGAAGAAATATATACGCAAAAATACTATATTTTCAACACCGAATGAAATCTAACAAAAAAAATTGCAAGGTCGAGGACTTTATTCACAGTTTGAAGGCTACTATCATTATTTTAGGTGACCTAAATCTAAAAAGTGCGTCAGTAAATGTTAATAATTACTACTGTTACTTTCTAAGCTTTTGTAGGCTGGTAGAGATGAACGAGATGAATGAGGTGATGAATATGCGTGGCAGTAAGTTAGATGTAGTGTTGGCTCGGGAGGGCGCTGCGGTAAACTGTGAGTATGTCGAGGGTACAGAACTGGTTCCGATTGATCTGTATCACCCTCCGTTGGATATTGCTGTTACCATCCCAAGGCATAAGGTAAATGAAAAACTTGACCCTAGCAATATTGACCGTAGCAAGGATTCGAACTTTTGTAAGGGTGACTACACATTATTGTTCGATCTTGTTCGCTCTGCTCCATGGCAGGACGTTTTTCGCTGCAAAGACGCGTCCACCGCTGTTTGTAAGTTTTATAAGCTAATGTACGATATATTTGATTCCTCTATTCCAAAGTAGACGAGAAGGTCCGCTGGTAATAAGCGGTACCCAGTCTGGTTTACTAGAGATATCGTAAGCGACACTAAACGGAAATCAAAACTCCATAATAAATGGAAACAATCCCGATCTGATGCTATATATGCTCAGTTTAGCGCACTGTGGTCGGAATTAGAAGTGAGAACCAAGGAAGCATATAGACTGCATTGTTCTAATGTGGAAAACAGCCTTGGTAAAAATCCAAAACTGTTCTGGCAGCACATTGCAAGCCTGCGATCTAAGGGTGGGTTTGAGCCAGATGTCATGCTTAATGGCAGGGTCTATTCAGGGGTCAAGGCTGCGGAGGCATTTGCTGAGTATTTTTCCAGCGTATTTTTGCCGGACACACCAGAATTGGACACGAAATCAAACACGGTGAATAGTAAGGGAGGTAATTTTCCCTTACCCGTTTTAGTCCCATCGGACGTGGTTAGGGGTATTTCCAAACTCAAACCCTGCAGTTCGGTTGGCCCAGATAACATCCCTGCATATATTGTTAAAGGATGTAGCAGTTTATTAGCAACCCCTTTATGTCATGTTTTTAATCTAGCACTTCAGTCGGGCGTGTATTAAGAGCTGTGGAAGAATTCACGTGTTACTCCCATCCCCAAAACCAGTGACAAAACATCTGTCGAGGAACACAGACCCATCGCTATTTTATCAACCATTGCAAAGGTCTTTGAACATATACTTCACACTGTCATCTGTACACAAACTAATACGCATCTTACTGATGCCCAACATGGTTTTCGACCTGGTCGCTCCGTGAACTCAAATCTGCTAATTCATGTTGACTTCATATCCAGTAGCCTGGAATCCGGTAGGCAGGTCGACACTCTGTATTTTGATTTCCGGAAGGTGTTCGACAAAGTGGACAACGACGTGCTTTTGGCAAAGTTAGGGGCTATAGGCTTCTCATCCGGCCTTCTTAACACCTTCGCCGACTACCTACGGGATCGCAAACAATTCGTCCGGTATGGATGCTTTGAGTCGAAGTCTTATTACACTCGCTCGGGCGTGAGTCAGGGATCCGTATTGGGGCCGCCCCTGTTTCTGATCATGATCAATGATCTAATTTGTAAGATTCAATTCGCAAAATGCCTACTATACGCCGACGATCTAAAACTAGCTGCGCAAATCAGAACAGAGGTGGATTCCGAACTCCTACAAAAAGATATCGATTCCGGTCAATGATTCCGTCTATGAGTGGAGCATTGCGAACAAGCTGTTGTTTAGTAA